>OZ018312.1:4932341-6226246 GCA_963969455.1 Arge pagana | reverse complement strand
GAGAGAGAGAGAGAGAGAGATTCGTTTTAGGTGAATAATCGAGAAAATGTGAATGCAAATGTAATAATGGCATAATTTGCGAAACAATGTCGGTCGCTGACTGGAGTATCGTGTCAGCAAGTTATTTAGTAAGTAGAAGCAGTGAAAATAAAGGAAAGGGGAAACGTGGTAAGTAGTCGTAGTTCGTGAAAGGTGATTTGAAGTGCATAGAGAAAAGGCGGAACTGCGGGAAAAGGTTAGCGTTTAAAAATGCGACGAACCGGTTGCTAGCTGCTGGTCTGCACTCATCAGCTGAGAGCCCAGCTGAAACTGAGGTGGTGTGATATAGATAGTGTCGAGGCTATAGAGGGACTGTACGTGACTGTATACGCGAGTGTCGAACGGTCTCGGCCAACCAGAATGAACGTTTTCCAAAGGTTCCAGCGCTACGCTTTAGCAGAGTTTCCGTCGACGGATACGGATAAGATTGCCCTCGAATAACCATCGTCGCGATGATTTTTACGTAAACGTTACGAACACGATATAGGCGAGGTGTACGGGAATGAACTCACCCTAAATCGTCGACTGGCACGATTGTTCTCGTTCGAAATGTCACTTTTCAAAACCACTCACAATGGAATCTTCCAGTAGACTGAGCGAGCCGGCGAGCTGTTCCCTCGGCACGCCACACACATACACACACACCCCGCGACAAATCCGTACCTTATCGATGCTTTTCACCTACCAAATTCAACGTCAACTTTCGTTACGCCGACAGTGAGATCTGCCGAGGCTTATTCGCTCCTATTACCTTGAATCTAAGACGCGGATAGAGTTTTATTAACAGCGAAAACGCGACATCACTAACGTCACTGACAGTTCGCGTAGCTGTCACTTCGCCTCGCGGTACGAGCGACAATAGCGCGCTCTCGCAGCTGTTTCGGGAAGCTTCGCGGATTCGAATCACCCGCTACTCGCCGCATAGCAACAAGATCCGTGCCGGGTAACGAGACCAACCTGGTACCCGACACCTCCTTCGGGCTCGCGAGAAATGTCGCACCGATGAGCCGAGCCGCGGTCGAATGACCTACGACATTACGACCACGCTTATTTCTATCGATCATTTTTCGTGGAAAACCATTTTCTCCCGACGCCAATGCACTTCTATCATCTCGCGATGGCGACGCCTGTGCGATTGCCATGTGCTCAACCTGTCATCGGCTTGTCAGCAGTCATCAGCTGTCGTTTGTCACTCGACAATTTCTCGCAATATTTCATACATGTTGAATCCAGCACCGAATAACTCTGCTACGTCGCGCTGAGTCTTATCAAAACTGCTCAAACACAACTGCTCGCGGTGTTATTTGTATTTATCGATTGATTCTAACCTCCAAATAATCTCTCGACAACATTTTTACTTACATCGAATTTAAATTCACTTTTTCGCTATGTTTTCTCAGGCCATGTTCATCGTTTCGCTTTTGTTTTCTTCCATCTAAGCCGTACGTTACCGTCGTCGCAATTAGCGTCGCGTTTGGCGCGCGTTAGCGTTTCATTGTTTCCTCGCTTGCCGTGCAATTTTTAACAGCTCCTAAACAGCATTCAATCAGCTGAACTGCAAACTGTTGTAAACTTTGCTAGTAATCTTGTGGTAAAATTTACCACCAACGCATCTTCTACGTTGCTGCTGCATTCGATTGTCCTCTTTACCGTAGCTACGTTTTACAGAATCCACTTCGTCAATCTCTGTATCTATGACGAATGTCGTTATCGAATAAAATTCAATTTGTTCCAGAAGGGCGTGACACGGACAGAGCACTCTTTTCGGAAGATGACGGTCTCGTCGAATGTTTTCTATGAAGACGCGACCAACTGCCTGAATCGGTGACTCGAGTCGTCAGCGGTTGTTGATATCATCTTAGTCGTATTTCACACAACGATCATTTGTCAGCAATCGCTAAACTTGCTGATACCTACCTTCCAGCTCGTCATGGCGTAACGCTGTCAAATTTCGTCGAAGTTCTCATTATCGCGACGGGGCACCGTACTGGCTTGAGGAAAATGGACTAATCTTTCAACCACACTTGTTAAAAGTGTTCCAGCTATTAGCTTGAGCAAAAGCCTGCAAGATACTGCAATGATCTTACTGAAATTATCGTATTTTCACTAATTACATACTGATGCGAGGTTTTGCTAATATGTCTGTAAGATTTTGATGATTCGTCACATCGTGAAATATGATGTGAACTCTCATGCTACGTGTTCAGGAAATTCGAGAGGCGTTATACCGATAATCAGGAATCACATCGTAGTTTCTGGTGAATAGTGGTCAGTTATAATGATAACGAGGAGTCATTTCGAGTGAATTTTATTAATAAAATAGCTCCCTCGGTACAACGGGGAGTGTAACAAATTACGTGCGATATGTAATCATAACAACAATAACTTACTCGAGTAGGTGACTTAGAATAGCGAACTTTCAGCGAAATAAATAGTAATGTCATATCGCAATCCGATGTTTCATTTCAGTATCCAAGCGCGACTATTTTCGACAATGGTTCGCCGCACACAAATTTTCCAAAAATTATCAATAATCCATTCGAGATCCCAATGAATCTCTCCGTTTCAACTCAATCAATCAATCTCGATCCAATTTCCATTCTACTGACAAATTTCAAATTCGATTAGTCGAATTGCTACCATGTTTATAATGCTATCTCAACATGGAACCGATTCGAATCAATAAGACAATTATTGTCTCAATGTATAGAAATATTCATTCCAGTTTTATCATGTTCAACATTCGAATATGCCAACTCGAACTACATACAAATGTGCTAATTTCAATCTCAACTCAAATCATTTTCAGTTTCGACTACTTCAATAACTTGAACTTCAATTGTGTTGTCTTTAAAATCAGATTCCACCGTTTCAACCTCACTTACTAACCAGAAAAATGAGTTTCTCTTCAGTTTTGCATTTTTTAATTTATTTTTTTTCCAAAATCGTTACCCCATGATTTTCGGATTGGACGATCGGTGGCGATTTTTTTTTCCTACCATTTAAGTTGTGCTCCAGCTTTCGCGCGTATAATCCTCGAAAAATATATTTTCTTTCATCTATTAATGGCTAAATTGTTCGCGCAACGGTGCGGGAACTTCGCTACACGATCAGCTGTTGCAACGAAAGGAAAAATATCGTAGCGACTGGGAATGTTCGAAAATTGTCCGGAAATATATCTAACAACTAATTAATCTCTATAATTTTCCTTATCCTATCATTGTGTGTCTCGTGAGCGTGTTTGGTCCGGGTGAATGATTGAAGTTTCACGAAAGTCCATGCAAGACCGTTTCGCGCGGTCCTTGCATGCGATTTTCCCTTCGTTATGCCGAGGCAAAATGAGAGGGCGAAGCGCGGAGGCCTCGCGATTACAGAAAACGCGGATCGTTGCCGAAACAAATGTTCTCTTCACGCCAGTCGTTTCTTCAACTTCAACGCGATCGCTGCTACCAGCGCAGCTCCTTTCCCACTTCCGTCTTCGGCGTGCATCAGCTTGAACTGTAAAACGTGGAAAGTTGAATTTCACGCTTTTTCGAAAAAACGAGGCAAAATGTTATCATCCGAACGAGGCTGACCTTGCGGCTCGGTGCCAATAATTGGATGTACTGATTCATCCATCCCTCGAAACGAGGATGGTGCTTGTAAAGAGATCCGTCCACGGCTATGGTCACGTCTTCCTTCTCAATCCTGTCCAGCAACGTCGCCAGACCTAGAATGACGAATAAACATTCTATCAAATGAAAAATATTCACAATTTTTCAACTACAATATTTAACAACGTTCCAATAAAATATTACAATATAATTATTGTATATTCCATTGAAAATAAAACGATTATTACGTAAAAGACAAAAATGCTCGTTGCATGTTTTCCTCTTCTTTTAAAAATTGTACACCACGATTTAAAACTTTATCAATTGACAAATTACTTCAACAATTTATAACGAGAGTATATTATGAAGTTGACTTAACTGTAGTCAAAATTCTGTAATTACTTAAATAAAAATATATTTTAATTCGAAAACCATAATTTCCGTGTTGCATTCCATTTTTTTCATCTCTTGGTTCCTTCTTATCCATTTTTATACTAAATATAAGCTTGTTTCAATTCGTAATGTAACGTTTGAATACAATTAGCTTTGAGCCAAGAATGCGAGAAACTTATTTTGTTAAGATCTACAAAATCTTATCACAGTGATAAAAAAAAAGATAGAAGAAAAAATGCAGTTTTTGACGATTTTGAACATTTTTCAAAACCCTCAGCGACCTCTAAGACACGAGAAATTCACATCTTTTCCTAGGAGACTCGAAAAAAATAGTCGGCTTTGTCGAGCCACCCTAATAAATTTGTATAAAAAATTGGCCGGATATAATTGTATGTAATTTACACGTAATTTATATAGAATTCTCGTATAATAATAATTACGTATATAAATTATGTACAGTTATATTTTTTATACAATTCTATATAATGTTTTTTTCTCAGGCATGTGTGGCAGCAGCGTCGTAGAGCTTGAGAAACATGAAGAGCTTGCGTCACGCAGCTAGCAGAGTTACCGTGCAAGAAACGTGATTAGTTCGGTTCGGAAATAATATAATTAGCGAGTTACGCAACATCGCGAGGTAACGCGCGCGCCTTTGGCTCGTCTTTGCTACAGATTCGCGCTGGCGATGCGTCAATCGCGGGGTAAATCGTCGATGCTCCGCGATATCGTATCGGCACAAAGGGTTTCCCGGAGCGTGGAATACTCACAGATCGATACGAGAAGGGCCGCGCGATTCGAAGTCACTTCGCAGACGTATTGCACAACACCGATGTCATCCTCCGTCGCCGTGACGTCAAACTTGGCCAACACCTCTCTGGTATTGTTCGCACCTCCGTCCAGCGTGTCTCTGAAAGGTAATTCCATTGTTCGCGAATACCGTCCATCGAGACTCGACCGTCAGAATCGTCGATCGTTATTATACTCACTGTTCGATGTGCGATACCAAATCGGTGGTCAAATTTCCAGGGGTCAACAGAGCCACGGGCATGTGTCCCTCGAACAGCAGACCTTCCTTCGTCAATTTCGCGAGTATCACTCGGGTCAGCTCGCCCAAATATTTCCCACCGATATACTTCTCGAAGCTGCTCGAGGGAAAAAAATAATAAGCCTTCGGTCGTACTGTTATCAATCGCCTCCTCTCTCGCATCGTCTTATATCAAAAAACTGCCCCAAAAAGATTATTCTATTGTCTCTAAGTTATTTCTCCGTAAAAAATTGGTCCCATACAATTATACACGACGTATATAGTTTTATATGTAGTTTTGTACGATTATAGAGATTTTCTGCAATTTTCTGTACAATTATATTCGTTTGCCGGGGACTGAATCAGCAACTTACGTGAAAGAACTGACTAGCAGCGAGTTTGCATCATTTTCTCGATCGAACTCGGTTTTTATAAAGTCCAGGACGCCGTTATCTCCGAAGGCACCCCATTCGATGTCGATGATCACCTGAAACGCGAAAGATACGTACGATGGGTAACGATAAGAGTATCGATAAATGTACAATTTTGATAAATTTATACCCGAGAGAGGAAGATTGTTTATACCTGTATAAAATTTGGGTACGTATAATTCTGTTGATCTATACAGATTTTTTGCAATTTCATGTATAATTTCATATAACTATATGCGAATTACGTATAAGTATCACGAGCGAGTTTTTTAAAATATAATTGCAAGTAATTGCCTATGCTCTTCTTTTCTCGGGTACCCATAAAGCAGGACGAAAAAAAAATGGAATTCGAGGATGTACCTCCTTTTCACCGTGTCGTTCCGTTTCCCAGTGCTCAACGCGGTCAGCCCTCTCGACGTAGCAAGCGTTGCTTCCGGTACCCAAAATCAAGCCTATCGCCGTGTTAGAATCCTGCGTGGCACCTTGGATCAACGTGCCCGTCGTGTCGTTCAAGATCGCGATCACGTTTACCTTCGTATCGCCTCGTCGTTTCAGGGCGTCGCGTAGCAGTTTCACCGCGTCCTTGTTAACGACGTTCGGGCAATTGAAAGTTTTCGTCCACGTTACCAAAATTCCGGTTTCCAGCGAGTGCTGAACCATTGGAAACGAGAAGGTGAAGCCTGGGGAGGAGGATAAACGCGCATGGTTGAGCGAAAATACTCCGGGCCGAAAGGTAATCGATGGAGGAGCGACTCACCCAGGGGGATTTCCTCGTCCTGAAGACCCTGACCGATCACGAAGTTACTCACGCAAGCGGCCAGGTAATCGAACAGCGCGACGCCACAGCCGACTCTCAGATCGGCGCTGATGTGATATTTCTTCACTTCCTCTCGAACCCTCGCGCCGTTCTCCAACTCCAAGAGAAGAACTCGAAAATTCGTGCCGCCGAGATCGAGCGCCAAGAAGATGCCTGACTCTGTAAATACCCGAGAAAAAAATTGGACGTATAATTGTACGACTACACGCCGTTATATATAAGCTCGTATGAAATTTGAGAAAAAAAATCAATCACCGACGCGAGTCCATGTATGATACGGATACGTTGATGAAAAGTATTTTACACGCAGCCCAAAAAATATTTATATTTACTCATTTACCCGAGAAAAAAAAATTATGTATAATTAAATTGAAAAAATTGGCCCGATATAATCATAAATTGATTGATGTATAATTTACGTAGAATTATATCGAACCAATTTTTATATCTGATTATACGTGATCTTTTTGCCCGCGTATCGGCTGGAAGAGGAAATTACCAGTCCCGTCGGGAAGTTCTGGAATGTAAGTGTTTTCCATTTGTAGCGAGGATGGTTGCTGATGGATACCCTTATCCATTTCCGACTGGAAAACCGATTGAATTTGACGCGTCGTTGCCGCCGAAAACCTCATCTGAGCCAATCGATTCTCGATCTGCGAAGAAAAACAAACGGCGCACATCATTTCTGCCACAATTTCCAAACCGAAACGCCTTTTTTTTCCTCTCTACGCGCGATTTGGAAGAAAAAGCTCGTCCGTTATGACAAGTTCCGCATCGATGATATCAGCTTAAAGCGCGAATAATTCTTATGTTATTTATTTCGTGTAATTTATTTCGTGGTGACTTTTGTGCATAATCGACGCAGCGTGAGAATGAGGGGTGTCGAATTATAAGAGGACAAACTGGGGGAAAATTGACCACGAAATTTCGTTGGGAATAGAAAACAAACGACGTTCATCCACAGAAATAAACGCCAATTTGATAGACGCCAATTATTCGTCACGCGTGATAGAAGCAAATACGATGTTGTCCATTTCGTTGGCTGGACAAGAGACGATTCGGACCGAGATTTTGAATGGAACACAGCATACACAAAAAATATGCTTCAATGCAGTGTCGCGACGTAGATTCGCCTCGACCACTTATTCGTGTCGAAAACTGTTCGCCAATAACAAACTTTCATGTCAGATTTAATGTCAGATTTTCAGAAAAAAATGACGAACAAACGAAAAGCAAACTCGTGACGCAGTTGACGCGTCGAAATGTTGAGGAATAATAATAATCGAAGGGCAACTAGATCGATCCTTTCGCGTTGCGGTTTCCCTCCGCGCGAAATCGTATTGGATTTCCGTCGCGCAAACAACTCGTTAGACGCGGGAAATTCTGTTGGAATAATTCTATCGATTGCGGATTATCGCTTCGGATTGATTGACAACGTAGATGTTCGCGAGTTGATATAACGAAACGCGTGCGTCGAGTGAGCAGGCACAAAGAAAAAAAAAACGAAAGAAAAGATGACCGACGATCGATAGACATTCGGCGTAAAGTTGGCGTCTTCGTCGCAGATTCGTGAATCGTATCAATTTCATCGCTTTTTACGGCTATGTGAAGAATGCTTCCTCAAAAACATTCCCCGCTCCAAAAAAAAGATTACACGTAATCATATAGAATTATAGAATTTTATGTTAGATGAAAAAATTCCAATTCAACGAAAATTTGTCGTCAATTATTATTAACATTCGCCTTTCCCGCTCTATAAGTCAAAAACTGTTGGTCGAACAGCGTTTTCTCGGAGGAACTTTTTTGTAGCAAATTCAATGCCCTACAAAAGCTGTATAGTCATTTTTTCCACAAACATTTTTTGACTAGCGAAAAATTTAGTTGAAAGCTAAAAAAATTCCACAAATTTTGGAAAGAGACATTTTATTTTTTGTATAAATCATCGGATTTTTCGGCAGGAGCGAAAAAAAAATACGTAAAAAATTGGCCCTATACAATTACATATAATTTATAGATAATTCATGTATGGGTAATTGTATAGGATTATATTTCCTAATTACGTACAATTTTTTTGTAATTTGATATAGAATTCTATACAATTACGTATCATAATATATAAACCAAATATGAATGATAAATTGTGAAGGGAGCAAAGTAACGTGGAATCGCAAAAATTAGCAATATCTTGACGAGGTTTGAGAGTTACAAAAATTATCGCGCCGCGTATGACGTATCGATATGTATGTACAAGTTTTAGGCCCGCGATCGTAAAAAATACACTTTCCGACAGCGATTGAAACGTGAACGTTGCTATTCCCCGCAGCTCCTCGAGCTTCGACTATTCTCGCTGTTTATTTTGCTTCATCAATAATTCAACGATTAGCTAATCGTTCACTGGAATATTTTTTTCACTTTTATCATACGGTGGTTTACGTAATCGTGTCGAAACGTCAGAAAGACGTACTACAGTGTTATTTCCGCTCGAGGGAACATTGCCGTTTGATTCGATGTGTTGATGAAAAATAGAAATAAACTTTGACACCGAACTTACACTCGGCGTACCATTTTGCTCTTACATCGACAATCTATTTGTTTCCGTCCGAGCGCGAGCTAACTTTTCGTTTAATAATTCCAATTCCCGACGAAACTCCAGTTTCCAATGGAATAATAATTTCTTGGTTTTCTCATCACAATTATTTCATTTTATCAAATTATATTCTGCGAACAAACAATTTTCAAGATCCAAACGCAAAATATAAATTTCGACCGATTTTTCTATCCGTAGTCATCGAATATTTTCATCAATGCTTATTATTTTCCAGCGAAATTGTATTCTCCTCTTCTACGAGCATTTTTTGTTTGTATCTTGTACAGAAATGAATTTTCCCAAATTTTCGTTTTTCCTTTTTTTGTCTAGAGAATAATTTTTTTATCTCACTTTTATTTGAAATTATTAAATCCCTTTCAGAATGCAGGGAATAGCTTTCTTCGTTTGTCATGCTTTTGAAAATTATTTCCACCCTCCAAAGCTATCTAGGAAAATATTCCACAAATAATAGCGTTGTCGTCCACCGCTGATATATGAAAAAATATAGTTCTATATATTTATATACACTTTTTTCGCAATTTCATACAGAATAATATATAATTATAAAGAAATTATGCGTAACTTATTTATAATAATAACTTCTTTCTGAGATTGCATTTTGGCGAATATCACGCGACTCATTTTTTGCAAAATACTTTCCGCCTTTTGGGGATAGCTGTTTTTTTGCGCCCGACGCCGCTGATTGTAACCCGTGACATTGACGTTTCGTTTCGCGCTAACAACGCTGTCAGTTTGCAAGAAGGCGGAGGAGACAAAAAACGAGCGCAATGAAATAAATATTATTCCGTAGATTCGCAAGAGTTCGAATTCCAAAGTCCATCATTTCGCGTGACGAGTCGGCCGCGCATGAAAAGCGAGCCGATAATAAACGAGAGCTGCCTTCGTATGGAGTGCTCGTTGCGTTGTTTTCTTGCTTTCGAGCCGCGAGAATTTCTTGGGCCGCGCGTATGGAATTTTGGCAGTCGACAGAGCTATCGCGAAAGCAAATGAACGTTCGGGCAAGTCGAGAGTTTCGCGAGCTGAACGAGCGAACAGCAGCGAATTGCTTGATTGACCGTAGTTCCCCTGCTCGTGACGTAGCGACAAACTCGCGAACTGCGCCGCGCGATAACGCGATTTCACTCGGCATATTCATCAGCGGTTACGCGACGCGTTTCGATTCGCGAAGCCGAAAATATTCGCCCGTTGCGAAAAAAACTTGATCCGATGGAAGTAGAATTTCGAACTGCAGCCAGACTCGCTGGTTGTTGATAGTCGGACGAAAATCGCTCGAGCTGCGAGTCGAGACTCGTGGATGCTGCGAAGAGAACGAATTCACGTTTTTTCCGTATATTCGATCGCGTATCGTATTTGCGGATCGCGTTGCGAAATTCGCGCGCGATGTGTGCGCCTGAAGCCGGGCAACCCGCATGACGCTGACGTCAACGGCGAGCCTCTCGGCAGGCGGGGGCTCGACATTTTTGATTGTTTCGCACGTCGTGCTGCCAGACACGTTTTTCGGATCGTAATCTCGCGTGAGGTTGTACTTGGCCGATTACTACGAGACAGACGAGCGGAGACATCAGACAGAGGCTTGTCCGTATCGTCGGCTGATTCGATTGGTCGGCTGCCAACGGTATCTCGCGTAAAAATAATAGTCTGGTGTAATCAATCAGAGAGAAACGTTGGGAGACGATGACCGAAACGCGAGCGAGTCGCGTTATCACGGCGGGTGATAAGACGAGAAACGAAATACTCTTTCGCACGTTGATCGCTACCGTTTTTTTAAAAAAAAAATTGAATCTCCATGTCGACTGATTCCCTGCTGATTTTGCTACTCTTCTCGAACGACCGCGATGAGATGTGGAAAAATCGAGTTTTTTAAATTCTTTTTTCTCGGGCATTCGAGAGATATTCTTTGCAGGTTTGCTGATTTTGCTAACGGGCCACATCGTCGCAGATACGACGACCTCGTTGCTGTGACTTCTGATTATTTACGACATCGTAATTTATCGACGATTGCTCGCCGAACGAATCGACCCTGAATTTCGCGAAAACTCTCTTAAGCCCGGTCGATGCGAGCGACTCGGTAATCAGTTCGGGAATTACGTTCGAAAGGACAACTTTCGATGCAAATTTGGAAATAAACTGCCACAACTTAATTTTCAATGAAATCTCTCAAACTGATCGATACGAAACGGATCATTTTTCCACAATAATTATCACAATATATCGCTCGCATTTCGAACATATTTCCAACGACCTTGTCTTCGCCTTTCTTGTACGAATAATTCACCACGATTTTCTTGCAGTTTCGCAAATAATTTTCAGTTTCAATCCGCCTTTTTTTCTACTCCAGAGAAAAAGAGAATACTTATAATCATGCATAAAAATTGACCCAATACAATTATATACGATTTTTCGCAATTGTACCTGCATATAATTTCTAATAATTATTTACGAATAACGTAGAACCTATATATAATTATATCGAGCCAATTTTTTCAAAATACGTGTACGTAATCTTTTTTTATCGGGTCCCACATTTGTGATCCTAATGTTTTCCGATTTTATTTCATTCTTCTCTCAATACACCGTTTATTTTCATTAATTTTTTTATTCGTTCATTAAAAACGGAATAGTACCGAATAAGTACAAAAAATATTTCTTCAAACATTGCAGAGAGTAATTGCACTATCAACAACAAACAAAAAGCAAACACATATTTATTAAAAATATATTTGCAGAGATAGACTTGATATGTGTTCTCAATAAGTTGAATAATAGGTTCACCTCGGTAATAACGAGTGAAAGAAGAGTGAATAAAGTAGTGAATAGAGAGTAAAAATAATCAGGTTTTTCACAACGAGTGACGAGAAGCTGGTTTAGCAAATAATATTAGCTATAGGTTATTTCCGAATAATTTTCTAAGTGGATATTCGGAAATTTATGTAGTTTCGTTTAATTTATTTATCTATTACCTTTTGTCTTCTGACATCGTCGGCGAGAACGAGAGGTGCGACTTGGATGGCCTCGTGAAGATCGCGTTCCGAAGGGACGACCATTTCGAATGAGGTTGGTAAAAATGAGTCTGCGAACAGAAAGGTGATGCTTCGATTAGTCGTTGGTCGCCTTCGATTTCGCCCCATGCGAAATTGATTCGCGGTTGCCGAGGGAAAATCGAGAAGGATTCGTCGGATCGAAAAGTGTCGCGGGAAATTGAAGGAGGAAACCACGAGAATTAAGTACCCGCGCGGCATTAATTATTGATCCGCGAGGCGATAAGAAAAAATTGATAACAATTGTCGTATAAAGATAAAATTGATCTCGTCTGTAAGTAAGATTATTCCGTATTTCGATCACGTAACGCCGGCAAGTTCGCGCGATTGTCTGCGAATTAGTCGACGAATCGTCGCTTTGTTTCAGTTTTTGTCGATTTTCTTTATTTATTCGCCGGCGAACAAGCGAAACCAGAATAAACTGATTTTTATTATGCGATCGGCAAACGTCGCGCGGAATTTATGCGACTCGAACTCGTTTTACGCAGCGTCATCCGATCTACGACGAATGAATGAACGAATCGCGCGGATCCAGCTGATTAAAATGATCGCGAAAATCAACCGGCGACGGGAAAATAAAGCGGAACGAGCGAATTTTCCGTTCCGATTTCATCAATGAAAATATTCCACGATTCTTATCGCCTCGATGTGCATTTCGAATTCGTGAGAAAAAAAAATCTTCACTGCTCATCAAACTAAAATACATTTTTTGCATTCTATCAACAATTTTCTAGAATTTCTGTCACATTTTTAACAAAATTATAAATATGCGAACAATTATTGTTAAGACCTGACAACATTTACGGTATGGGAAATCCGGAAGGGAGACGAGAATTGAAATTAATTTGTTTTTAATTTGTTAATTAATTTTGTTAATTTGGTTTGAGGAAAATGGGAAGGAAGCATGAAAAATCAGTAGGTAACGTGGAAATGGATGATTCTGCGATGGATCAGAAAAGGATTCTCGTTCGAAGGACCAAAAAGAACAAACATACAAGCCTTGCAGTTCGATGCGAGAAGTAGCGCAGATTTGAGTGATTTTTCAGTGCATTTTGTGGATTTTACCTTAATTGTGCAAATTTTTTAGTGGATTTTGCGAATTCTCACGAATCGCGCGGATTTATACTGTATTTCGCGAATTTCACGTAAATTGTGCGGATTTAGGTGAATATTACGAAATTCAAGTGGATCGTGCGAACTTTTAGCGTGTTTTGCCAATTGCGAATGACGTGTGCGAATTTTAAGCGAATCGTAGCACCGCTATCTGCGAGCGAACACTCGTTATCCCACACGCGAATCCCTTCCATGTTACATCAGCTGGCGAATCCGCGACAGTGTATTGAATTACCTCACGAATACGCAACAAGGAATTCACGAGCTCGTGACTGTATATTCGTGAATTCTTCGACGTAAACTTGACCGATGACCTTGACCGCGGATAACCACGGCACAGGTAGACGCCAATAATAAGTGAGGCTCGCAAAAATCTAACCAACGAAATTACTTTCCAGAAAACTTGCAACCATGCATTTCTCAGATGAATCTCGCCATATCATTTCTGCCAATTATACTTAATTATACCCGTACAATCCTTTTGTCTCGAGTTCATTATCAGTGAATGGAAATAGGACGACTAGCACGAAGGACTACGACTGAATAGTGATTTAACGAGCAGCACCGAAGTTATCGACTCGTCCAATTGGTCGTATCTGCTCGAATCTACTTGATTATTTTTCCCACAAAATTCGTTCGTCCTTGACGCGTGAACGAAGATAAAATTCTGTCGTCGCGGTTGAAAAAAAAAAAAAATTAAAGAAAAAAAAATTTAATCAAGTTCAATTAAATTGTGGAAAACGGGTGTTTTTTTTTTTTATTGATCGGATATTTGTTCTTTCTGTCGCATACTTACGCACTTGTTCGCTCCACTAACCGAGTAGCTCGGCGGACACTCGACTTAAGAAGCGCGTCGGGGAATAAAAATTGGTGATGACGAAGATGATGGAAAAACCGGGGGAAGACAGAGGATTACGATTCGTCGATGCGGTTGAAAATGGTGGCGAAACGAATCGGAAGGGAAACTTATCGACCTTTGCGATGAAGAAGTCGTCGCGCGTCGATGCTAGTGTCAAAGTAGTTATCGCTGGTCGAGGGAAGAATTCTTGAGATCGACGAGTCCGGTGTCAGGCGGGTTATCTCGAATCTGTGAATGGTTCGTGAGATAACGAGAGACAGAGAAAGAGAGCGTTCCGATCGATCCGCGAAAAAGCTCGTCGAATTCTTCGACGACCCGCGAAAGTAAAAAAAAAACACGCTTCGCGAGATGGAAATAGGAGAAAAACGAGAACCTCCTCCGTAAAAATCAGTCTTATCGTGGAATTTTATCGGAACGAGCCGAGTATTTGAAGAAATTATGTAACCATCGAGATTATAAAATGTCAAGATCGAGCGGAATTCGAGGCTAGTGCTTTTTTTTTCTCACGAATCGGCCTCGCGAATCGACGATCGCGATGTCGCAGAGGTCGAATAAAAAATCGTTCCCAGCTACGAAGTTCCTCGCGCGGAAAAAAATACACGCTCGATCGACTCTTTGTGAATGAGCGCCGAATTAATTATATGATTCTCGATCGACGAGCCATTTTTATTACCAAAGATTCACGCCGGACTGATTTATTGCCTCGATTCCCTACTGTTTTTAATAACAGCTCAACTACCACCTAATAACCGGTCAATTAATCCGGTGCTCTCGAGGATTTGGGAATTACATTTCGCTCCCGAAATTCGAAATGCATCGCGTTTCTGTGTCCGACGATTCGTCGCTCTCAAATTTATTTTTCTCCTTCTCCTCGTTCCTCGCATTTATATTCTCCATTTACTCGCTCCTCCATCTTCCCTCGTTCCGCAACATATTCTCATTCTCCTCCAATCGCTTTGCTCGCCTTATCTATTTTTTCCCCCCGATTTTTATCTCTCCGTCTTACGATTTCATTTTTTATTCTTCCAGTCGTTTTGTTTTTTGCTCTCCTCATTTTTCGTTTCAATTTCCGTCTTCTCGCCTATTTCATTCCTTCTCTCATCATTCGACGCATTCAATTTCATTTTCTCCAATTTTTTACATTCGTCATAATAATTTTTTATTATTTTCCATTATTTTCCCCATTTCTAAATCGATTCTCACACCTTTCTATCTCCTTCCCCCAACACTTCTCTCCCATCATTTGGTTCCCCTCGTCCAGGTGTTACTCTCTACTTAATTTTTTATTCCCTCATCTCGAAGTTTTTCGATAAAATTATTTCTTCCCAAAATTATTCAATTTTTCATAATTTGCATCATTCCCACGGAATTCTCTCCGCAGCTTCGTCGTATTCGCGCCGACTTCTCGGTATTTCTCTCGCGCGGCTGCGAAGGCGAGGCGACGTCGAGAAATTTTGACGCGCACGCACGTATCTAAATGCCAGCTGGTCTTCGTAATCCGCGTTTTACCGGTTCTAGACGTCACCGACGTCGCGACGGCGAGCGAAATATTTCCGCGAGAGGTGTGCGCGGCTCGGCCAATCGGCAGCCGCGAGATTCGGTGGCGAACGCGCGCGTCTTAGCGCCGCGCTTTTTCGAACTTTCATTATCTCCGCGCTCGCCTGGCGGATTCGCCGAAGATTTCCGCAAAGCCTATTTTATTGCGTCGTAAAATCGCAGCGATTGGTCGCCAATAAACAAATAAAAGGATCGACAAACTTATCGATCGATCGCGATCCATGGATCCGGGGATTATCCGCAGATTTCCGTCCAAATCCCAGTATTTTTCCGCTTCCCCCATAATTTTCCCTCCCGTTTTTCTTTCCAGCCGCTCAGCTTCCACTCGGAAATCCGAAACTCTTTTCCTATCCGCGTAAACTCGATTAACATTTTTTTTTCCATTTTACCAAGAGGCAATTTACAACTTTTTATTCCGCTCGTCATTTTTTTTTGTCGAACCGATAACGAATTTCGCGCGATACTTTCGTATTCTACGATCGCAAGCGCGTCATTTTTTAAAAACGGGTCCATCGACTCTTCGACGCGAGATATTTAATATTTAGAAAGTCGCACGATTGCGCAAATCCAATCCGCGTCTCCGAATCTGATATGCGACTCCGCGAAACGAGTGGAGAAACGGAGAACAGAAAAAAGTAATAATATCGAGGAGCGTCGTGAGAAATACTGAAAATCGTTGTCCTAGACAAATGAAAAGTTTCGCGTGCGAGAATAGAACTTGATTAAAATCAATTGTTGCAAGGTGTAAGGCTCAACGAGAATAATTTAGCTAGTTGACCCGAGACACGATTTTAATTTGGCACACGAACATGCGGCGTCACCTATCAATCCAATTCCGTCGTGCATTGAAAAGTGAATTCCACGTCGCGAATCCGTTAGCGCGAACAGAAATGAATAAAAAAGCGCAACAAAAAAAAATCCATAAGCAGAGATCCGTGTCGAAAAAACGGCTGCGCGAACGAAGCAAAATATTTTCGCGTGGATCGTCGATAATCTTTCGGCATCGCGAGGCGAGCCTTTCGCGTACGCGTTAATTGCGCGCAAGATTTATTGGTTAGCGTAAGGTAACAATAAAATGCCCGGTTCTACGAATACACTCGACGTATCGCGGCTGACTCGTTTTATCCGCGACTCGGATGCGGAAAGAGCGAGGAGATTCGATTTTCACCGTGACAAAAAAATTCGGTACCGGTCTGCCGATTTCCGGAGAACGGACTCACCGCGAGATGAAATTTGTGCTCGTTTGGTTGCGTTGCGCCGGTTTTTTTCGTCGGTTCTCTCTGGTCCAGCTGCTGGCGCCGACGACGATGATGATGACGGTGATGAATTATCTGTCGGGAGAGACGTGGCGATCCGTTGGTTGCAGGAACGACGAGCCCTCGATGTTCGACGCGTAACTGAGGCGAGCCTCTCGCTGTCGGCGTGCCATCGGGTAAGAATCCCCACCGCGAAAGAACTAATCGCACGCGATATTCGCTGATATTCGTACTTACACAACGTACGAGCCTCCGTACGCGCGGCAAGTATTACTCGTACGAGAAACAGACGCGAGACGTGTGTCTGGCGTTGCGCGCCTTTTTCGCGAAAACTTGATACGCGGCGCGAGTAGTGGCAGCGTAGTAGCAACGTAGGAGAACGTACGATAAGTACGTAGTCAAGTTCAAGAACTTGACCGAAGGTCCCGTTTCTCGGCAACGCGCGAGCCTGCGTAATTGTTGCGGAATCGACTGCGACGACGACGAGCGAGCGAAAATGCGAGCGAAAATGCGAGCGAAAATGCGAGCGAAAATGCGAGCGAAAATACGTCCAATAGTTAGGCGAGTTCTTGGAATACGGGCAATAACAATCGAGGCGATACGTTGTCGTTATAATTGTCGCGAACACGCGATTACGACGTCTCGAGAGGCGCGATGCGGGGGATACGAAAACAGGTTCGGCACGGTTGAGAAATGTGCGACCAAATACTAAGAGATCGCCTACCTGACACACGCTCGTTCGGCAGATCTCCGAACACGTATCGCGTCAATCCGTTGAATTCTGCCAAAACAGGAGGTCGCTATAGCGACGACTCGATAATGGAATATTTTTGCACCTGGCGGAATCCGCGAGTTTTTGTGAAGTAACGAAATGGATCTTTCTGGCCGATCGCGGGGTAATGGAAATTCGCAGGTGTCTCGTGCGAATTGGGCGTTTGCAGGAGACGAATGGCGCAACTTCCGGTTCGCGTTCACCTCTGAATTCCTTGAGACTTGTTGTTGCTATATCTACGTATTTTGACGCGGTGATTAGTCGAGTAACGCGGAGAAATGACATTTGAATGGCTTATTCGAAAATCTCATCTCGAAAATATGACGAAAGCTTTTGGACGAAACACGTAAATCTGTAGAATTCGACGGATATTTTTTTCGCCACGTTTTCGCCTTCGAACGAATCAAGTAGGGACGAGGTTGACGAACTGTCCAGAGCCTAAGGAAGCTGCCTACTAAATTCCTTTGCTCACAAATTTCTTCGAACTTCGCTCGTACGTTTTGCTCTCTCTCTCTCTCTCTCTCTCTCTCTCTCTCTCGATCTCTCGATAGCTCCGCAGCTAACGAAGCTGCAAACTTCGGACCAACTCCGCGCGGAAGAACTCTTGACACGCTACTTTCGACATTTTTTTTAGATCTTCAGGTGAAGTCGGTCAAAAATGGCGAGAAGAGGGAAACAGATTCGGCGCGTTTAACCACCGAAGCGCAACTATACGCGGCCACAGTACGAAGAGGCTGATGAATAAAAAAAATAAGAAGAATTTCACGTAGCTACTTGAAATCGTAAATCGAGTAGACACATTTATTCGCAGACGGAAAAAAACTGCGTAAGGTTGTAGCATACATTTCGCGGTGAGCGATGAATATATTTATAAAATTCAGTGTATCTCGTATATCGAACCGCGAATAACATTGTTAATCCCATTGCTCGTATCGTTGATTTTATTTTTATGGAATCGTCGCGATATCCCCGCAATATTATGGGAATAGACTGAGAATATAGTCGTTTCGTCTCGTCAGTATATTTATAAGCCTGCAAATTCGTGTGATTGGCGGTAGGAAAAAATCCACGTGCGATATACATACAGTTTATAGGAAACAGAAACATCGATTCACGTGCAAGCTGCGAATTTCGATGGAATAACAACGAACGTGCCTATTTATCGTACAACTAGTTACTATATTTCCTCGTCAAGTTACCGTATATCATACATATAACGGGTGGTCGAAAATTCTGTAATTTTGCCGAATGTTAAAAAAAAAAAATCGCTTGCGAGGTTTTAAGTTTTTATCTTTCGCCGTCTCAGTCGACAAACGAACGAATAGAAATGATTAAAACGAGTGGATCGTAGTCGAGTTGATCGAAGGTCGGCGAGGCTGACGAAAATAATACGTTTATGTCACGAGATCATCAAGTTTGTCGCGATGTTGCGAACCGAGTGGCGTAAAAAATTGAGCTCAGCGGCGGAAAAACCAATGCGATACGATTTTGTTGTTGGTTTCCCCGATGAAAACGCCCTTCGGCGATGTTTATTGGCAGTTTTTGCGACACTCCGATCGCCTTGGCTTTATTTTATACGAAGATTATTAGAAATGAACTTGTACGAGATTAATATTTGTTTAGTCTTCTTCGGTTTGGCCGATGATACGGATATTTGGACTTTTTCGTGCCTAAAACGTAGTCGTCGAGGCAACAAACACGCGTGTGAAGGATGATTCCCGAATGTTTCCGCGACAATCGATACTTTTGCTTTTGCAGTTTTGCAAAAAATTATTAATAATTCTATTATCAATTTGATTTACGCTTAATTATAATTATTATTATGCTTAATTATAATTATTAGAACTTTTTTGAATTTCTGACCCATTCGGTAGCAATTTTTGTGTAGCTCCAAAGAATCGACGTTGAAATACCTGCAAATTGGCAAATCTTGGCGAATCAAAATTCGTTGTTTGCGACGAGATTGTAGATTTCTTAAAATGATGTTGGATCGTTTAGATCCGTAGATCGGTCTTTTTTTTGGCCCTACATCGAGCGTGGAAAAATAGGTACAATTATGCAATTGCAACGATCGATCGCTGAACTTGCGAAATCTTTATCCAGCAAACTACGAAATTTACTAGTAATTCTCGAAAAGAGATACCGACGTAGACATCGTCAGTTTCGCCACGTTACGTTGCGGTCATCATTTTCCAATTCTCCTCGCGTCACGTGTCGAGAATTGTCATCCAGCCGTAAATATTTATGTCAAGGGCGCGAAAAGTTCGAATGGATTCTTCGCCCAGGCGAATGAAATCGTTTGGCTTGGGCGAGATTTTCTCGAATTTTGGGCCGGCTCGTCCGATTGGTGGCGACAGTTTTTCGTCGGGTTAACGATCAAGAAATCGTTTTCTGTCAGGCATGCCGCGACACTATCGCGCAGTAGCATATTATTGCGCTACATCCGTCCGAACGTTTGTCACTTTATCAGTTCACGGTACATGCAACGCGGTGGCCAGCTTCGTTGAATGGAGTCTGATTAAATCAGCTGGCGCGCTTAAATTTAGCCTACCGTACGATCACGTATAGATATAGACGCAGCATACGGTCATTTGTAACCCTGCCCTTTGTATATTCGACTTTTATTACTTCTGTTTGTTTCGCTGTTAATAACATTAATCGACGATCATTCTCGTCAATTCGGGATGCTCGGCCCGAAATCATAACGCGGCTCGATCGCGCGATTTTTACGGTAGGCATCGATGCCGGGAAACTTTTACGGAGCATACGATTTCGCGAACGATCGCGAGGCTTCCTTTTCGCACCTACAAAAATATACAGATTACTCCCAATAATAAATTTCAAATCTCCATTTTTTATTTTCTACACCACAATTTCGCAGCTCGCCAGAAACCGCGTGAGAACAAATTCGAAAACGTTTATCTCCCGTTTCCAATTTGTTCTTACAGATTTTTCATCGCTCTTTACATTTTCATCAAGGAAATTCTTGATTTTTCCAATTTCCATGTGCGCAAACGATTTTACCCCCTACGACCTTACAATTCGGTCGTTTTAATTGCAAGAAAAATGACAAATTCGACATACTGGTGTTTTTAAATTTTTTTAAAATTAATACCACATTCTTATTTTTGTATAAATCGCAATTACTTTTTATAATTATTTTTCGTTGATTGAACCGATAATAGGTGAAGGTTTTTTTCTTGTCCAGTAGGCTATTCTGTGTTGTTGTTTTTTTGAATCCATGCGAATTTTTGCAACTAGTGGATTCAATTTATCTGTAGACCTGAACATGTGTATCCTTGAATAAAGAATTTCATGAAAGTTTTTTGCTTTTGAATTCGAGATCTTGATACACGATTAAACTCATTAGACAACGTTTCGAGTCGAACCATCTCAATTTTCTGTCAGGTGTAAGCTTATCGTTTCAGGCACACGTTCGATTGATCTGTAGATCCGATAATTGCGGTACAACTTTTCAATTATATATTTTCCAATTGGCCATTTTCATTCGTACTTCGACTCTCGTGTCTGTTGAGTAGATATTTTTATAAATTTTACAGAAATTATATTATTTATTTATTCAGCTAAACTTTGATAGTTGAGTAAATTTTGTTTTGATGGTCATTTTTATCGGTGCATTTTATTCCGCGAAGAAAATGATTGGCGGATGGTCGCGAAATTGGGAAAAGTATTCGCTCGAAGTTCCCAGAGTTTCTATATTTATACGACAGGTCAAACATTGCTCCTCCGTTCGTTTCTATTACCGCGAGTTCACGACCGCGTGCCGATACCTACCTCACCAGAGAGGTTCAATTATTTATTAACAGTGGAATATTTTGCGTAGCGAAATTGGACGCTCCTCGATTCGCCTTGGCCATGCGCAGATGTCCGGCGCGGTAAAGGACCCGAATTACAGCGTGCAAACTAACTCGAGTATATCGCGTGGTTGGGAAAATTCCACGCATAAAAACAGCACGAATTACGATTAGAAGAAAAATCGTTCGAGATCGAAGACGAACTTATCATTCATAGGTTCCATAATTTTGACGAGCACGTAAACGAGATTCGTTATTTTCGAGAACAAATGGGTAACGAGCTTTCGTAACGATTTTTTAGTGGTTTAATTGCTCGACAAATTATTTCCATTCGTTAGAGGTCGCCGAATTATTTCGACAGCGTAACCTTTGAACCGCCAGCCTCAAGTGATTCCTCGAGAAACAAACACAACACGAACACAAAGACGAGAAATTGGGAATAAAAACGGAGAGATAAGCTTTTGACCTTCCAATTACATGTTACGAATTATCGCCACGTTCGATAGCCACCCACAAAAATATGTCGAATTGTTCGAAAAAGTTCGGATGAATTTTACGATTTTTTTTTTTTTTTTTTGATTTTTGAAGTTTTTTGCTTCGTAGATTTTTTTGTTGCAATTGATGATTAATTCTCGTAGAGTTTTGCTGAGTTTCCATCAATGGCATTGATTTCTTTGGTGCGAGTTCCAAGAAGACTGCGCGGTGACAACCGATTACATAATATGCTGCTCGTAAAAGATAATCTAGCGTAAATACGAGCGTGAAGAATAATTAGTACGTTATTCTCGAAGGCAGTCACGAGGCACTAATTGTAGTCGAGTCTCGTTTCAATCGGAGTCGCGGTAAAACCGCGGTTTCACGCTTCTCGCGTGAATTTTCCGATTTTTTGACATTTTTGCCGCATGAGATTTTTTTTCATCTGAGGATAACGCGCAATTCTGTTTGGATAGACTCGTAGAGGTCGGCGAGACGAATTCAACGAGCGGTCACAATGTATGGATACGATTGGTCGTTCGAGAGATATCGCGATTCAAAGTACACACGCACAAAAACTTGGAGCTCGGAGAAACGGAGTGGAGCCACGCGACGCAGGGTGATTCATGTTCAAGAACGCCTCGTACGATTGTCCGTGATTGTCGACAGTGATCCACCACTTTTTTTTGTATCTTGGAAACATTTACAGAAAAACGTGCTCCAGCTCCGGACGTCTGAACTTTGAATCGTGATGTGGGTTAGCCTCGATTCGAAAAGTATTCCGTAGAGATATAGCAGAGCAACGAGTCCATTGGGTAGATAAATTAGAAAAACAAAGAGTAAAATTAAGAGAAAAGGGAGCAAGAACAACTTAAGGAAGGTGAGAAAAGTTGAAATGATTTTTTGAATTGTTTGTGAACTGAAAATTTGATGATACCGAGCGAAACGCTGCTCCGATAAATTCAAACTCATCGCGATGCACTTGTGGATTTTTATCGGAACGAAGTTTCATAAATTGCGCGAGATAATTTCTCGTTTGTCGTAAAATTTATGACCATGATTCTAAGTCTAATCCCATAAATCTTATCATAGGATGCGAAAAACTTTAGGTAGAGGCTTTCGACAAGTCGAGACTGCAACAGCAGTAGCAATAATAACGATCTCTCTCTCTCTCGCTGTATCGTTATTTATGCAAAGTCATAATGATTTTTGATGCAGCGAACATCGATAAAATTTATGTGAACCACGGTGCTCGAGATTCGTGGGAGAGAAAATGGCGAAACGTTCGCATCGCAGAAGGCACTTCGTTCATCTGTTGATCCATTTTGAGGAGTTATTCTGGCAATAGGTCGTCGCCCAACTCTTCGTCGCCAAAATCGTCATCTCGCTTTCCTGCCGATGTCATCGGTCGAGAAGGCAGCGGTCCGACA
Organism: Arge pagana; assembly: GCA_963969455.1. Taxonomy (NCBI): domain Eukaryota; kingdom Metazoa; phylum Arthropoda; class Insecta; order Hymenoptera; family Argidae; genus Arge; species Arge pagana. The sequence goes on along the minus strand of OZ018312.1, from coordinate 6,203,027 downwards.
GGGTCCGTGTAACGGCTGCTATCTGTAACGAAATAACGCGGACGATTAATTTTCTCTCGCTTTGAAATTGAATCGTGAAATTATTCGTACGATAATGGAGAATCATCTCAGCTTGGCAGCTGTCGACAGCGAGTGAATCATTACGGCAACGATCTGTAGAACGTTAAGAAGATGTACGAGGGTCAGAAATAGACACTACGCGTTAGGCTGATACGTTTATCATCCAGTCAATCCATTAAAGCTGCATCAAGGTAATAAGAGAGTACGGAACAAGTCATGTACACGAACATCTCTTTGTCGAATATCCACTGTCGAGAGTCCGGTTCTCACACAATTTTGACGAGTAAGAAATAGTATCTCTGTTATTCGTTAGAATATTGTATGCATTTGTCACAGACATAGGATTGAAAATGATAAATAAAATGAAATTTTTGAAACGAAAGTTTTCTGGAAGGTGTGTGAATTCAAAGGAACTGAAATCGATCCTCTCATTGTTGATGCATGTGAGAAATAAATATATATAGATAAATAGGAGGAAATCTAAGAGAAAATTGTTTGTGGATATTGAAAATATCAAACAGTTTATCTTCTTCGGTTCACAGAAATTTTCCACTGTCGGTATGAAAGCTATAAAGGTATGTCGGATGGATTAGATACGATGAATCGTATGATCTCTGGTGCGACATTCGACAATAAATGTAGATAAAATGAGAAAAATCCGAGTAAATGAAATAAAAGTAGATACGAAAGAAGTCATTATTACCAAGAATATGTAATTTAACGGTAATCAATGGAGGCGCGAGTGGCGCGATTCGCGTGCGACGCAAGTTGACCTTTGCCGAGTATGTAATATGATAAAATAAATCCCATCTCAGAGGGGCAGATGATAACTGGCACCTCTCAACATTCATCTGAGTATTTTGTAATTTGAAGAGTGACTCGATAATCTGTTCCAAAGATGCAGTAATGTAGATATCAAAATTGTTAATAAGACAGCAAATTAAACTTGGTTTCATTTCAACGACTTATCATCGAGTCGAGCAGATAGAAAATACAAAAGTATCAGGGTAATGGAATGGAAAAACGATTTTTCTCTATTCGATTTCTCTGTATCACATCCCTTCACCGTTGCGTCGCAATTTCGCGATTTTCCATCGCAGATATGTCGAGTCAGAGATAAACGCTCGTACATTCCACTATGGCAAAGCTTTTAATTAGCTTTTGTGTAGACACAACAAAATTGATAAGATTTGTCGGAATGCCGTATCTAAAATGTACGATGTCGACTCCGAGGCAAAAAGATTTTGAACGAGACACACCGATATGAGTGTGAGCCTCGGGTGTGAACTCCAGTGGACTCTCCAACATTGCCAATCGGTTTGCTCGAATCGTTCCTCCGTTGTGAGTGTTCGGTGCATCGCCTTTTCCAAGCGTCGGACTGGTTCTATGTTCGGACATGCTCAACCCCGAACCGGCACGAGACGACCCACTCGTACTTCGTCTTGATCCTAAGCATAAAAACTCTCATAACAGCGAAACTCAGGAAAATCAGTTCGACGAGACAAACGTTATCCATTGAAATTTTCTTCTGTATGTTTTTGAATGAAATATAAAAATCTCACGTCGTCTTTGTCTGTTTTTCCACAGTCTATGAATGAAATAATGCATGGTGTAATTCTGGTTCGAGGTAGCAGTATTAAAACTTATTCGTTCTCAGTATTGGTAATTTTATTTCATTACATATTCAGATCACGGCTTACCAGTCGTCCCAGGTCTTGCTGAGCCTTGTCTCTCTTTCAATTCCTTTGCCTTCTCAGCTTTTTTCAATTCGCTCGCGTACATCTGGGCCTCCTTCAACCCCAAATCACTGCACAGCCTCACCAAGAATTTGAGACATTCGATGTTCTCAGGAAATTTTTTGTGAATGTCCTGATACTCGGTGAGAGCCTTGTGAAATTGTCCAGTTCGTCTCAAACACGCAGCGGACAAGAGTCGCCACCTCGGTTGATCAGGAGCCAATTCTACAGCCCTTTGGAAATAAGTCAACGCTTTTTCTGCAACCTAAAACAATCGTGAACGTATTTTCATCGAGGAAGAACAAGTGAAAGGAATTGATCATCAGCAAATATGGGATGAATCGAGAAAAAATGTACCTGCATGGATATAAAGTAAGACCCTAACCAGTCGATAACTTCGAAATTGGCTGGATAATATCTGTAAGACTGCAAGGCGAAGAAGAATTCAACAATCAACAAATTGTTCCTGAGTCCAAGAGGGAGACAAACGATCATTGAACTTACGTCGCTGTAGTATTGATAAGCCTGCTGCTTATCCCCCAAGTTATCGTACATTTCACCCAATTTTTGCAAGACTCCGGGATCCGAAGGGATTATACCCAAAAGTTGATTGTACCTAAAATAATAGACCAATGCTCGTTCGTTTTATATATACAAAACCGTTCAGCTTCAGCTGAGAACTTCTAATTGTAAGTGATTATTTGGATGTTTTGGGAACGGTGATAGAAGCATCAGAAGTACCATTCTGCTGCTTGATCCGTATCGTTGAGTAGTTGATAGAGATGTCCGATTTGATACAATGTCTGAGGATCGTATCGCACGATATTTCGTAATTTCCAAAAACATTCGATTGCTTCTTCGTAAGCATGCTGTTTCTTGTACACCAAACCTATCGGTTCAACGAAACAAGCATTACCCAAGTAGCTCGACGCGTGGAACAAATTACATACAGAGTTTTTTTCTCGATATACAACAATCTTTGGAAATTAAATCTTGATTTCTGGTAATATTTTCCATTCTAGATGAATACGCTACACGATGGATTTCAGATTTCGCTAGTACAGAACTATGGTTCATACATTAATTATTTTTTAACGAACCAAGATTGTATAATGCTTGCACGTGACTCGCGTCGCAGTCCAAAGCGCACAGGAGATATTCCCTTGCTCTGTCATAGTCCTCTTTTTTCATGGCACACGCTGATAAATTTACGTACGCAGCTGCATTATAGCTGTCGGCTTTACGAGCAATTTCCGCACATCTCTCAGCTTGGTCATATTCACCTTGCTGTGCACAATAATTTGTCTATTAATCTTCATACGGAAAATGCTTTAATGTCCCTGTAATTTTCATCAGAGAATAGACGATTGATGAAAATGAACAGTAATGAAAAGTAACTGTTTTCTTTTTTCTCAAAAGAGAAAGCTCTGCTATCCAGTAAATGAAAACGAACAAAACTAGATCAATGGATTTTTTTAAAATGGGTGATAAAAAATTCAGAGAGATTAATCATGCCTATAATATTCGTTTCAATTTAATAAACGTGCTTTTATTTTGTCGTCTTTGATCACCTCTATCAGGGTAAATCCAACCGAGTGACTACAATATTACCTACTCAGCCTGAGAATTTCAGAAAAAAAATTTGCTGGATTGTTTATGGCAAAAAGTATGATTCAATACCCTATTTGAGAAATATATACAAGAGTCATGTGAGCAATTTTTTTACTCGTTGGAATTAATTTTTCTTATCGCTTCTATTGAATTACAAACTGAGACGTGAAGATTTAATGGAATACGAAATGCATTGATTTCTATTAATTTTTGTTACGGCTTTACCGACTTTCGTGCGATGTTTTAAGCGCAGCGAAAGGGTTGGTAGATGCAGAAGAAAGTGTCAATTTTTCAATAATTAACGTGATAATCAAGAAGACGAATGGTAACGTTTTGCCATTGTTATCAGCATTATAATTGGAGCGAAAGAATAAACGTTGATGTTATTAAATAGTGGTTGAAATGTGCAACAACAGTTATTACCATTATCATCGCTGATTAATGAAGACTCGATTACAATTAATTAGTGCACAATGACTTCGAACGTATTTTAATGAGGCAACAAAGGTCGGTTACCAGAAAGTAAATGAATGATAGCATAGTCGACGCTGCGCTGTTGGCTTTTGTCTCTCGATTCTCAAAAACCTTCAACGTATCAATGGCCAGTTGAGTATCGCGATTGTGCAGGAACACCATTGCTTTGTTTATCTCGAGATCAGCTGCGAGCGAACTGTAAGCTGACGACTTTATCATGTCTACGCACCTACGAAGAAATTTAAATAATAATTGTACGAATCGTCACCGCGATACCCAGTCGTACAACAAAGACTATACCAGGCGTATCCAGCAGTTAACGTATCCTCTATAACAGGAGCAATGAGCTTTGCAGCCGTTAGAATAGTTTGATCCGCCTCTTGTTTTAATTGTTTTTCCAGCTTGGAGAGCTCGTCATTCTTTATCACTTCATGAAGCATATCAGCAGCGATATCATCCTTGGAAGGAGAAAAATATTCCTAAATAACTGAGATTCGTCACAGTTTTCTGTGTAGATGTTATCGGCAATCAATGATGTTTCGTGGAATAATTACCCAGTGAGCACGGTATGTCGCAGCAATGTAACAGCAGATGGTAGGTAGCATGTTCTCTACACGTTATATACCAGCTACGTATCACAAAAATAACATTGTGACATGACTTGTAACTTCCATGTTATATTGCTCCAATAAAACGTGTTCACTGTGTAGTATTTGGAAAAGGGTGCAAACACGACGCAGCAGCGGTGTGGATTGGTGAAAGACGATACTGTTGTTGGTGCGACGTGAGATAGTTTGAGATTTGTACTTTTTAGTCCGTTCAATTGAAATATACAAGATGGAAAAATCAAGCAGCGTACAAGTGCGAGCGCATTTTATGTCACAACTGTCAGCCCAGGAGACTAGGCGACGAGAGATACGAGAAATACGTGTAGAAATGATGCTGTGATTGAAAATGCTGGTTAAAAATTCCTGCACTCTATTTCCAACTCACGCCATTGCTAATAAGATATTTGTCTTCTTGCTCAATGTTCAGCTGAACTTCTAGTAATTCTAAAAAGCCTCGTTTCATTTTGTCACGATGCGAGAGCGCGAAATGACAAAGAACTGCATGCAATCCGGCTTTAAATTCTGATCGCTCTCGCATCACCCATTCGAAACTGTTAGCAGCTTCTTCCAAGCGACCCATTTGCACGAATAACATTCCTATGTTGTGCATGATTTTTATTCTGCGAATAATTATCATATATCGTTGTTAGTAGTTAGTTCGATTATACATGTTATCGCGGTGAACAACAGCGCAAAAATCATTCGATGGAATTGTTTCCACATCTCATTGTTCGACTCGATTTAGCAGCCTTGGAATTTATTCGACGCTGCCATCCAATTATTTTTTCTATATTTCAGTCACCTGAAGTCTTTATGAGCAGCTGGGGCTTGATCCAAAGCCATTCGATACATTTTTATAGCCTGAGGTAATTGTCCCATTTTTACGTGAATGTTTCCCATATTTACTTTCAGTCGCGCGCTATTACTGAACATTCTGTTTCGAGTTATAGCCTGATACGTCGCCAAAGCTTCGGTGTACATCTCATTATTTGCATATTGACTAGCAAGATTGAACAGGACCTACACAACAAAGTTTATCTTATAAACTTGAGAAATTATAATCATTCGCATATATTTCATTAGAAGATGGCGAAATTCTACCGCGAAAGTTAAATCGACGTTGTGATTGTCGCTCAGACCGGCTTGTTCTTGCAGTCTTATCAGAGCTCGTTCCCTAGAGGATGCTTCTCTGGCTCGCTCCAAAGCAGCTCGCATATTATTTTCGCATGCAGCTTCCGCGGAACTTTCGATCAACTCCATTATTCTCTGCTCGGCTACTTTGATTTTCTCTTCGGGCCTGCCGACCAAGTAAGTAGACGATCATAATTTCCTCACGTTTGTCGAATAGAGAACGACCCAAGGTGGTAAGCACAACTGTTCGCCGGTCGTGTGGTATTGTTGTTTTCGTGAGTCGTTTTATCGTCTATTAGAAAATAACTCACGTGTCTTCTTTTGCCGGATCGAGCAGAAATGCCGGACCTCTGGACATGCTATTCATATTGAGCGGATCGAAAGGTTGCCGACTGCTGCTCGTATACCCAGCTCCACGAACAGCAGTCATTGGTCTCGGACCAGTACCCGGACGAGCACTGATTCCAGTGTTACTTCGATGAAACTAAAATCATATTTTTACTAGCAACGCGCTGTTTTCCCATCCCACGATATGCATATAGAGTTCTTGTCAGAATTCTATTACGTTTGCTTCTGAAAGATCTACATTCCATCACTTTTACCAGTTTCATCAATTGTTAATGAAACATTATAGGATTATAATACTTTTCCAGATCTCGTGCATTCGTTGGATAATTTCAAGCATAACTAATCAATAAATCAAGTCTAGCTGATAAGAAATGGATTACAATAAGAGCTCTGAAATTCTGGAGTTTCTTAGACATTAGGCTTCATTTTTCTGAATCTTTTGATAATTCATAGTTCAGTGAGCTTAAAAATCAAAGTCTGTGACATTGACATCGAAGCTGAGATCTTGGATACTTTCTACCCATTGTCATCGGCAGATAATATGAACATTGTGATTAATCGTCGCATTCCCCAGATCCTTCGTATACAAACTCGTGGAAAAATGTTGTCGTGGAGAATTGTATGGAAAATAAATATCAATTCTTACACCGCTCGACGTTCCAAGCCGCATAGCAGTTCCCGGTTTCATTGGAGTTATCTGAAAGAGCGTAGAAAATTTGAAGCTCTGATATATAAACGAATGGTCGAATTCTCAACAGCGAGGAAATATTACCGTCGGGCGATCAGTGTAGCTGGCTTTGACCGCTTCTTGAAACAGTTGGTTCTGCTCCAAATCTTTGGTATTGAATAGCGATGGATAATCATTGTATCCGGTATAAATTTCGTCGTTCTCCGCAATACTTGTCATAGTGACAGTCGAGAAACGGGTGAATAACAGAGTATGGCGAGGTTAGGTCGGGATCAGCTAAATATTTAAAATCACAGACTCTCTTCTCATGTTACATCACGACACGTGAGCTCACAAATTTTATCGACAACAACTGCAATCTACGGCCAGCTACGGAAATTTATTGCAGTGCGGATTTATTTTGATTCGCGCATCGGTGCATCTGGGTGCATCTGTCACTGATTGTCATTGATTGTCAGTGGCGCCGCGTCACAGTGTATGCAGACACTGCTGCGCGACGCCTGAGAGCTGCAACCCGCTTGACGTTGGTGTAACGTAGATTGACCTACGTGGCTTACGTACAGTAATGTGGATTTCAATGGACGAACGCGTTCGCACAATACACGTTTTTATCATGCATATTAGATATGTAGATGTGTAAAATTGACAATCGAAACGACTCGAAATTTTTCGGTAAATCGAAAGTGTTGTTTATGGATAAAACTGTCTGCCAATTTTCGACGAAGGGAGCTATATGATCATGAAATAACAACGATTTGAAAATGTATATTTCAAAATTATTTCTTATAAAAATAAACGAAGATGGTACGATGAGACAAACTTGGGAAAAATAGATTAAAATTATACGTCTTCAAAATATATAAATTATTCGAATAATAGGATTTATCACAGTTTTTTAGAATTTGAATGCTAAAAATTACACGTAGATCGTAACCGGAATACGAGCTGGAATACTATACGGACTCTGTGGCAACAGATTTCGAGACATACTTTTTGAAAGGACATTAATCAAGATTAATGCTTGTGTTAATCATATTCGCAGACAATTATATTTTCTCCCAAGAAATTTACTTGGCTATAGATTCGAAAAATTTGAAATTTGCTTCGTGATCGCGAGTACGACGTATTGCATCGTACCGCGTTGCTCGTTTCTCAACATGATCCGTTATCGGTGCATCATACAACGCCGTAAAGGATGGATCGTATGCTAAAGGAAGCTTCGGTACCACAACCGCAAAGCAATCGTAATTACTGTGGCTATTTTCATCCTTCTCGAAACGAGTCCTCGATTGAACACTGAAATATGAGATGCCCATCGCAGCTACCTATTTATCTGTATCCGCAATAAATAGTCAATCCAATATTGGAAATACTGTACCAATTATTCCATCAACGATTCGATCCGGACGAGATTTCAATATCCTGCTCACCAACGTCGCAAAAATGTTCATTCAACCTACCAGAAAGAGTTGAATTCAAATGCTTATCAATTTTATTCATTTGTTCGTCTATTCATTCATTGATTTATTCATCTATTTATTTATCCATTTATCCATTTATTCATTAATTCATTCATTCATTTATTCATTCATTCGTTTATTCATTTATTCATTTATTTATTCATTTAATTTCTTCGACGAGTCGCGATACAGTCACAGAAAGGTGTCGACGGTTTGCCTATCGACAGGCGTTGATATAATCTGCGAATGAAGCGTAATCGTGCGCATTTTCGTTGTGCAACGATCCACGTTCCGAGTTTGCTTTGCGTACTGTTTGTTTGGCATGATCGTGGCTAATTAATACTCGTACCGCGTAGTTTTTCCCCCTCTTCGTTCGAGTGGTTTCATTATCATCTCGATAAGTAGGCAGGTAGTCTCTTCTATTTGTCAACTTTTTATCTCTTCGGATCTTTGAATACGCAACGCAGGGTAAACAAAAAGTCGAGTAGCTTTTGACGAAGTATTTTATTTTTCGTAGGATTTTCTCGCACAACTCGTTTTTTTTCATACCATCGATTTCGAGGTCTCGCGGCAATTTTACACCAACCGAAATTATTTTCTGCCCATGTTGCCTGCAATTTACCGAAAATAATGAGACATTCGGCTGATATCCAATTCAGAAATTCTCATCTCATGTACGAACGCACTTCTCGCGTTTCGTGTTACGATCGAATTCACATTTTTCGTAGGGTCCGCACTTCACGCCGGAACAATAAACAGCTGAAATATCAGAATTTCATTAGTTTTTTACATTTTGCAATGCTGATCGTCGTATACATACATTCATCAGGGACGATTGCGTCTAACTCAATTATACGAAATGCTAGCAAAAATTTCACCAACGAGCTACCAATAATAATAACAACACCTATCATTATCATTCATCGTACTTTTACTATTATTTGTTTTAACGCATTTAGCCTGCAATTTTCAAATTTGTTCACTTGTAATTCCAAAATCTAACATAAAATCCAGAGAATAATATTCGAAATGGGATAAATTGAAAATATTGAAAAATTAGACGGTATAATTCGGATGAAAATCTGAGATGAATAATATCCAAAAGAAGGTTAAAAAAATGTATCAAAAACATTTAAGAAAATAATAATCCAAAAATTTAATTTTTTAGGAAAAAAATAATTTAGTTTAAATTGTTATGGTTACCATCGTTTCCGTTTCCCTTGTAGTTATTACCGGTGGCTACGGGGCTCGATGTGGCACACGAATTATGGCCACACTTGTTCGGGCAGCATTTCGAATTGAAGCCGCATTGATGATCGGTCGTGCAGCTCGGTGTACATTTCGTTACCGTATTTTTCAACGGGCAATTCCCAGGCTTGACTGCACGGGGAAGCAATCGAAATGAAATGATTTTTCTTCCATCGATTTTTTTACACAAATTTAAATAAGAATTTAAATCAAAATACAAGTACCTAACACGAATCTCGCGACGAATTATTTTCACAAAACCGAAACGGTATTTTCGTCGGGAATCAAATTGTCCATAAGAAAAAAATTCACTTCAATTTCAACGGAGCGCGAAATGAAATTCGCAGCGATTTCTTTTCTTTCTCTTCGCGATTTTTTGCAAAGTTATTCGGTAACGTCTGACGAAATTTTTCGAAGGTTCATGCCTGCTTGAAAATATACAGCGCGATTCGCGAATCTTTCGAAATTAGCTTCGGGATAATTGGAATTGCCAATTATTACATCTCAGGTGTCCCATTTCAGCTCGAATCAATCACTGACATTCGGTAAACATTTTTTCTCTCTCTTTCAAACAACGTAATTTTTCAGTAATAATTATCGACAATTATTATTGATCGAGTAGTCATCGATTTAAATAGCCTATACCACAATAAATACCTGTATCCGTTGGATATAGGAATAGTCAATAATTGATCCGAGTGCAGAAATAAAGAAAATGATATCACAGCGAAATGATAATGATATGAAAAACGAAAAACAACTTAGGTTGTGGCAATAGAAAAGTATGTAAACGAATAATTAATGAAATTATATCATTGAGCTATGAAATAACAGAGGCGATGTAAACTCACAACTTAGCTGAGCAGCCACAGAGGAAACGAGCACAACAGCCACCAGAAGAATTACTGCTTTAGCTGTAATTAAAAATCAAAATAGTATTCATTGCGAGCTTGCAATTTATTCGCATACACGAGGTGATAGTTCATACAACTGGTCTAACATATCCGCACGTTTCATATATTTATCACCAAATTTAAAAAAACAGCAGCCAATTTCGTCAATCCCGAAGATCTGACGACGAATGAGCCGTATTTATCGATGGTCCTGGCGAAAAAAAGCAATATATATAATAAATGTTAGCAACGGCGTTGTTTGCCCGAACGGATTGTTGCCGTTGAAAATTACGACGTGACTGCACCGGTGAACGTACGCGCGATTTCTTCACTGTCTAATGACGCCACTGGAAGGATTATCATAACGTGGGAATAATTCGTTTCAAACGGTACAATTGGTTAATCGCGTCTGCAGTAGTAAGATGACGAGTCGTCGCGTTATTTTCCAAATATGTTCGTAATTTATTCAATTTTACATCGAATAGTACCTGCTCGATCGCATCGATCGATCGTCTATAGACCGCGATTTTTATTATGTCTAATAAATCAGCGAGAGAAACAAAATCGGATCGACGAAATGATAGAATAATGAACTACGAATGAGAAACGTGATGTGATCGAAAATAACAACATTTCGAGTATTATAATTGTATTTTCTTGGCATGGATTTCGAGTTTACGAACGAAACTTACCCATCGTACGGAAATTCAAGCGATATTGATGATACAAGGCACGAATCTTTCACTGCGGTCGAGTTAATAATAAGACCTGGTGGTCGTTCGACTGGTGTCTTGAAATTACCTCTTGAAATCCCCACCGATAAAACCGAGCGCAGAGGGGGGATAGATTGTTCACGTTGAAACGAATCGGTCGCATTTATATGTGGATTATCGTCGAGGGGAAAGACCCAGGGTTATTTTATAGTTCGCAGAAAACAATGAACCGTCATCGAGATGCATTGGAACCGTGTCTCTCCCAACGCAACTCGTTCGAACGATACTGCCTTGTTGCTGCATTAATCCATTGCGACCCGAGCAACAACTGGGCTGCATAGCATCGACCTAACTTCTGATTGATTCGCAACTGCAGTTCAATTTTCTCTGAAAGCAGTTATTTTTCCCGTTGAAACGGTTCTTAGAAATGCTCGTTTCCAGCGGAATCGAAAACCTTGCAAACTGGGTGGAAAAACGTGATTTTGAGAAAAACATTCGTGGAGTTTGCTCGAAAAAACTGTCCAATCTACGAAAATGGATTGCCGAGCCAGAGGTGAATTCTGTGCAGCCAATTCTGTGCATCCTGCCAATTAAAACGAACGATCATAAACTCGCAGTAGTTGTTTGGATATAGTAGTTGTTTTTCGCAATTTCCATCGACCAAAACGTTTCTCCGCGATTATTTTTCTCAGCCGGACGAAAAAATACGCAAACAAGATAATGCAGTTCCTCATACGCGCGTGATTCCAGACATAATACGTAGATCTCGCAAGACAATACAATTTTTTACCACCACTGTATTTTGAATACGTTACGAAAAAAAAATTTGAGCATCGCAAACTCGCACGAGCATTTTTCTCTCGCTGTTGTTGTTCTTTAATTGTTAATTCTTTTATTACCAAACAGAACGTACAGGAGTTATTATAATTATTGGTTTATAATATTTTACATCCAACGAACAAATTATTTTGGACGAGACGGCAGCTGAATATTTTTTTTAACAAGTTAGAACCCATGTTTACGAGGAGAGTGAGCGCAGGCTAAAACTACCTTAGATTATGTCTAAAAACTAATTTGTAATCGATGATAATTAAGACTATGGTAAAATAACGTACGATCTTTTACTGATTTATCGAAATTAGAACTAGACTAAATTGTTATACCGTAAACCAGGAGTCAGTGTTTCAACAAAAAAAAAATCGAGTAAATGGCAGTAACACAAGTACCAGATGAAAAATTGAAATTTTTTCTCAATTCATCGCAAAAAAATTCATACGCATGGTGAATTAAAAAAAGTGTGTTGCGCGTTTACCACGAAAAACTTATCGATCTCAGCTGATGTGAATAATAGAATGTAAAAAGTATTCTTCGTTGTTGTTGAACGGATGACAAATTATTTCCTCGGATGCTTTTCCAGCGATTTGTGGATGCTTATTCGCAGATGCATGCGCCGTAGGGAGATTCGTTGCGATCAGCCTTGAATGGCGAACGGTAATTTGCTGTCCGCGTATCTAATTGATAGTCGACGTTGGTTCGACGCGGTTCGTGATGTGTGACTAGGAGAGTTTTGTTTGTTGAGTCCGCAACGCCGATGAGGGAAACGAAGTTTCGTGGCATCGACGATGCAGCGATTATCAACCGGTGATCAGTAATAATCACCGCCGAACACGGCGTAAGGGTTGTAATTTTCTGGGACGTTGTAGGCAGGTTCGGAGCCGGCGTCGCCCATCATCGTGTCCTCTAGCGGGGTTTCCGGTTTCTGGCATGCCATCGCGCCGCAACGATTTTTGCAGCATTTCCTCAGTCCCGGACAATCGGCGTCGGTCGAACAAGTCGGAGTGCAGACCCATTTTCCAGTTGGTTTCGCCGGACAGACTCCAGCTTTAACTGCGGACCAGAAATGTCATTACAATCGGAAATAAAAAAGCACTCCGCGTACGGGTCGCTTTTTTGGAAATAAAAAAAAATATGAACGTACAGCAATTTGTTTGATATTTTCTCAGTAGTGGATATCAGGAAAGACGTGAATATTCGAAAACATTCGGTATGGAAAAATGCCTAAAAGGGCCAAAGGTTCACGTCTACAGGTTCAAAAAAAATGTTTAATTTTTTTCCCCCTGTTCTTGGCCTTCCAAAGGAGAAAAAAAATCTCACCAAAAAATGGCGCTGTAGCTCAACTAGAAGAGCTTGAAAAGCCAGCTTCAAGAATATATAATGGTTATTTGCAGAGAAAATTGAAATGATTACGCGGGATCGAATTTGAATGGGAAAAACTAAAAATCTGATGTTAAACAAATTGGAAAGGCGAGGATTTTTGTCTCATCTGACAAGAATATTCGGGAGGACGAGAACAGAAATAATTAAATTTTTGGTGAAACCATTTTAAGGTACATGAAGTAGCGAGAGAAATAATATATAATTAAAATATACGTAATACATAACAATCATAATGTTGAATATTGGAATAAAATAGTTCACAAGAAACATAGGAAACAATAACGATAAAATGGTGAATAATAAGCTGATAAAAAATACATATAATTTGTATCGATGAATAACGAAATAGATAATAAAAAACGACGAAAGATAAAATACGCTTCAAATTTCTCGTACACAGTGAAATGCAAACAGAGCTTCGCGGATTTTCTGGATAAGGTGCACCGTATTGGGAGATTATTTTGTATATTTATGATCGAGTTGTATTTAGTTGCACACGAATCGCGGCGTAAAACGGGATTAAAGGACGAGGTAAATTTCTCCGGGTTTTCCGAGGATTTCGGGAGAATTATGACCTCGAGAATCGAAATGGATGATACGAATTGTGGAATTTAGTAGGCTGGTCGCACGCACAGTTATCGCGTTTCAGATCTGGCGTAATTTCGCGCGTGTATGCGAGATGCCGACGAGCGAATCAAAAGGAGCGCAGGATATCGCTGGATTCGAGGGAAAAAATCCAGACCACGTTATTGATGTTGGTCGACTTACCAGCGATATTGGTGTTTGACGGGGTGACGGGTTGCGAACAAGTCATGCCGCCGCAGCTGGTCGGACAACATTTTCCGAATCCTTGGCAATGAGCATCCATCAGGCAGGCTCTGGAGCAATAATTTAACGGAAGCGGAGGCGGGCAGGCTCCTGGCTTAGGGATGTACGGATTATAATTGTATTGTCCGTTTGCCTCGTCGACGCAGGTGAAGATGAAAATCGTAGCCATCAGAAGAATGGCAAAGGAATAATTAGCGTTGTTACTCATGTTGCGATTTTTCTGAAACCGACGGAAATAGAGAGGAAATAATTAGACAATCGGATGTCAGGATGGATTTCTGACGCTCCAAACCAGCTGACATTTCGAATCTGCTCGTTCGAGAAAATTGTAATTTTTCACCTCAGTTTTTTGTAATTTCGGAAAAAATTCAATCTTTTTGTTCGAAAAATGGGGAAAAAAGGTTTTTACGACAAATCGCGGCTCTGTTCGGAGTAGAGGCTGAGAGAAGATGGGTTTCGCAGATTCTGCGCCACAAAGAAGGAAGCTAACGAAAAAAAATCGAAATCCCGCAGACTTCGTGTGTAGTAGTCAACGAACCGCGCGCGACGACCTTGAGGTGCGAAAACCGCGCGCGTACGAAAGTTGGATCCAAGAAATCCCATCGATCACTCGCGAGCGAAACACCTTTTACGCAACATGCCGGGGCGATTCTTCGAAAAGTGACGTTTTTCGAAGGTGATCCCGTCCGCGAGCGAAAGACACATTTGAAGAAACAAGAAATTCTTGAACATCTTGTTAATTTATGCGCAAACGAGATCGAGATTCCCTCCTCCCATGAATATTGATGTACCCACGTCCGAGCGAATGTTTTTGCGATGATACTTAGCGATTCGCCGTCTCCCAATTTTCAAATATCATTTTCCCGTCGCAATTATCGCTGCGAAATTGTCGATATCCTTACGATCGAGGCAACAATTTAAGCGAGCGGCGCTACCGATCGTTGCGACGTGACAATGCTCGATAATGACATCACCGGCTAATCGAATTCCGTGTCCAGTCGTGCAATGGAAAAAAAAACGAACGCGCACGAATTGCAAACATTTTCTTATTCCGATCCTCTCCGATTGTTTCTCTAGCATTTATGCGAAATTCCCGAATCGAATGAAATTATCTACCAAACAAAACATCCAACTCTGAAGTACGCAACGGAAAGTAAATAAGAAATTAGGAAAAACACTGATTTTTAGAAAAATAAATAATACATATAAATATAAATATACATTTTTCGACGTTTAATAAAAGAACAATTCGAAAAACGAAAAAAAATGGAGCTTGCGAGCGTAAATTTGCGGAAAACTTGTAGGGAATAATTATTCGTCTCGATCGCGATTCGATTATTACCTTTTCGTGCTCGTATCGTATGCGGTGAACGAAGACTGGGCGAAAAGAATCACGACGAAATCGAAAGACGTTTTTTGACGAGTAGTCGGGGTTCTTAATGGCCACCTGACGACTCTACTGGTCGAACGACTTGACAAGTCCGCGAACAAAACCTGTCTTAGAGGATCGAGAACGTTTTGACCTTCTATATACTACGGCTACATACGTATACACGTATGTAGCCACCGTTACACGTTCATCTGTACGTAACAACGTTATGCACGCCCAGTACTCACCTACTTCGTCGAATCCTTGCGTTGTGTACGTGATTAGGCGAGATTCTCCCACTCGGCGCCGTTGCACCGAGTCTCGATCATTTTTCTTCGATTTTTCCCGTCATTTGTTTATTTATAGACGATTTGTTTCTCTCGCTGTTATCCCACTGTTTACTCTTCTCGCGTGGAACAGGTTTTCAAATAAATTTGCTGTTCTCGGTTCACCAAATTCCTTCAATAAAAAAAAAAATTACGAGCGATTTATCGACAAAAATTTGTTGAAAAATTCTGAACTAATTCCACGTGCCAAATATAATCGTTGTTAACGCTATTAATGCTTTCCAGTCGAAAATTTCATGACTAAAAATACGTCAAAGGAATTCGCGACGTATATTTTTAATTTTTATCAAAAACGTTGATTTTCGACATTTTTCGGATTTGTAGCTCGTCGAAAGGAGGGAAGAGGATGAGTAATTTCTGGCGTAAAAAAATTCATTCGCATTATTCTTTCAATCTCGTTTTACAATGATTTATTTGCAATTTTCTCGATTTTCCAATCCACGTGAAACTCCCTATTTCTAATAATTCTACGATAAAATCGCGATATTTCCTTTATTCCAACTTTCCTATTTCGTCGTTGCATTTGCATAGGCATTTTTCTTCGCATGAAAACAGGCTGTTTTTCTCGATCCACTTCCTATTTCGATCGGTGATTCAGCCTCATGACACGTTTAATGCTGTAAAATTATGTCACGATGATTCAGCGACATCGAAAGTTTATTACAGATCGCCTTTCGTCCGGGTGAATTATTCCTAGCCAACGTCGGACTCTTATTCGTAGAGATGAGAATACGGAGGCAAAAACTCGTGCATCGTCGATATTCGTGTTACCATTTTGACGCCGCTGATACCACAAAGATTTGACATTCTTTTGATATAGGTATCGTTAGTCGATGTTCATTTTCCTATCGTATTCCCTCGCGATTCGTTAATTACCTTCCATTTCCATTATTTCACCGCTCAACTTTTGTAACTGTTCGCTTCGGTCGCACACGTGTCCCGATATTTTTTTGTGATCCGAGCAGCTCGCTTCTGCGTTTTCGATCGAGGTCAGACCGAATCGGTCCATCGATGCCATTTCGCAGAATGAAAGGAGCTATTCTCTAAATCTTCAGCCATCATTTTTATACGAAACCTTCCTATTCGCTTTCCTTTTACGCTCTCGCGCTCTACCACCGACGAATCTTTCGCCACTAAAAACAGACCAATTTTTGATTTTTCCACAGGCCAGAAAAAATTCTAACGACGAGGATCCAAAAAAGGGAAATCGGTTTACAGAGCGATCAAAAGTTGCCTCATTCCCGTGCAACAAAATCTCGTATGCCAAACTATTTCCACTCGTAAATAAATTCGTTTAGCAAGGTTTGCATTTTAAACTGTCGAACGTTCTAAAAAAAGTGGGTATCCATTTCTGTCTTCCAATTTATATCCTTCTCCACGACGAAATGCGCATCTAATTTCTGTAGATTTATTCGAAAAACATCTTCAAGGTTCCTACAACCAATGCCGATGGAAAAAATTATAGTTTGATCAAAACTAAAAAACATACTTTAAAGGTAAACCGAAATAAAGAGTAAAAAATCAATTCCAATATTAGAACAAAGTGATCGAGGAGAAAATTAACGTCATTGTCGAGAAAACCGTGGGTTTATTGTCTTTGTACTATTTACCGTTTATTGTTCATATTTGTACCAGCAATTCAAGCTTTTTTACAACGATGTTAATTTTCTCGTTAACGTGAAAAATGTACAAAGGAAGGGGCGCGAATTGCTCGATAATTCGTCAGATTTGTTCGAAATCTGCGAGGTAGATGGTAAAAGATAAACGTAGGGCGAAGATTGAATTGTAAATAATTTGGAAAAAATTCCCTTCCGAGCGGAAAAAATGGCCTTGAGAAACGTTCGTGTGGGCGAAGTGGAGGTTTTCAGCTTGCGGGCTCTGCGTGGTGTACGGTACGATAGGTATGGTTATTCGCGAGCAGTCGCGGTCGGATGTGCGTACCGCAGACGAAGGGAAGCAATTAATGAAAACTAGTATCGAAAAGTGTCGAAGGCAAATCGCGCGGACGGGAAGGACGTGGTTTTAGGAAACGCTCGAACGCAGGTTTACTCGGAAGTAAAACGATGATTAAGTTCATAATCAGCGTGTTAGTCGACGGATTCTGATTACGCTTCTGGACAAGAAAAAGAAGCAGGAAAAAATGCTCGGTATGCGAAGAACGTTTCACGGCATCGCGACTACCATTCGAGTCTTTCGACTAATATTCGTGGCCGTTATTCGCGACGATCGTTTCGCAACGCGTCGCGTGGGACTTGGCCGCTTTGGATTTACGTGGAAGACGGAAATCCGCGGAATCGATGTCCCGAGTATTGCGAATGCAGATATTTCCTTAAAACCGCGCGGAATAGTGGCGTCTAAGGTGCGCTAATTAATCATCGCGTCTCCGATGAACGTTCAGATACTTGGTAATCGCGCGTGTCCCGTATCGACCTTGGTCGAGAGTACCGATAAGTAGCGACGATATTCTGATTGTGAAAGAAAAATTGCAATTCTACGCGTCCGCAGGAAGTCGCTCTCCTCCCGGATACACGACGAGCTGCATGAAACGTACGCGCAGTTTCATATTGGATTTCAACAGCCAAAGAACGGAAACGAATTTATCGGATTTTTGTGGTTTACGAACCCGCATAAAGCAGCGCGGTTGCACAGCGTTGCGAGGAATTCCCGCGGCAGGTTAACGTTTCGATACGGTAGAAAACGAGGACCGACGGAAAAAAGCTCGAGAAAACGGAAAGGAAGCGAGGTATGATAAGGGCGTCGCGAGCTGCGCGTTGGGAGGTCGGAAGAATTGAAATTTTTAGAAAAACGAAGAAAACGCGACAGAAGCGACTGGGGAAATTGAAACTGAGACAAAAAAACGGACTCGAAGGTTTGATGAGAGAACAATAATTATAATCAGACGTTACATTATTTTATTTACACGTTATTCTCGTTACTTTTCTTAAAATTATCATTATTCCGATAAAAATGATCGTCGTCATTGAATTAGTACTACGCGTAGATAATTATTATTCGTTCGTTTCTTATCAATATTATATAGTCGTGTTTATTATTATTAGTATTGGCAAAGTTGCCAATGAATCGGTAATTTGATTTGGTGCTCACTAGCATTGTATTTCTTTCCTTTTCGATTTATCTAAACTATTCCTAATGCGAATACCTAAAGATATACAGTCAACGATGATGATAATAAGTATTCGTCCTCGTATTTAATTAAATAAACTTAAGAATACAACGTTGTTTGCGGTAAGTTTGGTAATAATTAACAATGAAACGTGATGCGAAATCCGAATAACTCTTAGTTTACTTAAACGCGACGCGTTTCTTTGTGCAATTTCAGTGATAAGATTAAAATGCGCGTTGAAATGTCTGCGAGTAATACTATAATTAGGCGTTTATATTGCGACGCGTATGACGAAGTTCCAGCGAATTTTCGCTCTCATTTCACAATTTTTCGTAAATTTGTGCAATTTTTATTCTTCCGAAACTCTGCTCAACCTCGTGGACAAAATTCGAATAAGCTCCTCATTTGCGATAAACTTCAACCAAACTCCTAACAATCGTAACATTTTGTTCGATCGATTTCTACGAGTTTTGGAATTACTTTTCTTTGTTCTGGTCGAATTAATTGTTTCTTGCTTCGTAGAAGAAATTTATTAAGCATTTTTTCTTCTCGTAATCACGTCTCCGGTAAGAAACGATCAAAGTGTCTTTTCTCCTCACCGATATGATTATTATTATTATCGATATCGTTATTTTTATAGTTTTTTCTTCTTCATAAATTACATATTTACAACTCGCGTGTTTTTTCGTTCTCAGCGGAAATCCCCCGTAGATCTGTGCGAGCAGCGTCGCTTTACCACGACAAACACCGATTTCTCTAGTTACGTTTGCGTTACGTGGGAAAATTGTGCTTACATTTTTCTACCGCGAATGAAATTTTTTACCATTTCCAGTAGTGCAAATGACAGTCGAATCATACCCGTGTCTTCGTATCTACATCTACGACCGCAGATATAATCAAGCTGGAGTATGGATACATAAAAACTAGATACAAAAAAAATATGGTCTTTCATCCAAATTTTCCCGAACAGATGCGTTGATTTTTTTCGCAAGCTTTTGATTCCGTCGGCGGATAAAAAGAATCAATCGTTGCGCGTGCTGCTCGGTTATTTCTGGTAATGCGAAGGTAAGACTCGTCGCGTCGCGGCGATATTTCGGTTTCACGTTTTTTTCCGCGGTGGTATCGGCGGCGCGGTTGAAACTTTGTGTTTCGGCCCGTAAGTTGCGCGTTCCTCGGCTGGCGACGAAATAACGACGTTGGCGTAATCCGGGAAATGCGTCGGAGCTTCCGTCTCATCGATCTGTTCGAGGACGAACTCGGTCATCGCGTCGGACTCGACGTATTCCGCGCTACTCGGTCGCGAATCTTCGCTCGTTCCGGTTTTTTGGCTCCCCCCGTTCTCGTGCACCTCGACGGCGGCGAACGTCGTCGCGGACGAAATGGCAGTCGTGTATTCAACCGGGATACACATTCCGGGAGGCGCGGGATCGACGTTCGTGTACGAGCGAACATTTTTTTCCGAGTTCTCGTCGTCGTCCAAGATTTCGATGTATTCCGCGTGTTCGCTCGGCGACGAGGGCGTCCGAACTTCTCGCGGAGGATACGGCTCCCTCGGCGAGTAGACTTCTCTCGGCGTACCGTCCGACTTGAATGCTGAAAGCACAACGAAACGTTTTGAGCCTGTCAGAAAAGCTGCTGCGGAAAAAAACATATTATTGTTATTATTATATTATTTATAATTGATATGCAATTAGGTTCATAGAATTATATACCGCTCTGTACAATTAAATACAATTTTTCTGCTATTACGTACAGAATTATATAATAGTTATATTATAATTATATCGGGCCAATTTTTTTAAATATAATTACGTATACCAATTGTGCATAATTTGTTTCGCATCGCCAGATAGAACAGACCGTTTTGTTTACGTGTTTTCGAGGAGGGTGCAGCACGACGTTTTTCCTCAAGAGTTAGGTCAGAAATTTTTTTCTTTTTTTTCCATGAAAAAATTGTAACTATGATGCATCCACTAATTTTCAAGACGATACGTATAATAAACGGCGCATAATATACATAATATACATATAATGTACAACCCTCTGTAAAGAGTGAGGTAGAAAAAATCAGCCATAAAAATTTCCCTCGGGTAAAATTAACATAAAGCAAAATCGGTAATTGAACGTTAAGAAATAGCATTTTTAAGTTTCTAAAAATAATTCCTCGGGGCTGAAAAAAATGTGTTCTTATTTTTTAGACGGGGGACGAGAGAAGAATTTTTTTTTTGGTCCTTTTGGTAAACTGGTGGTGAATTTATTTAAGATAGAACTCAAAGAGTATAGTGATCTGATGATTGATGGCGACAAAAAGTAATAAATTAAGCAGTTCTGTTGCAAGTTGTTCGAGCAAACGTTTGAAGTGGTGTATTTTATGTTTTTTTTTAACGTCGCGTACGATTTTGATCCGAGGAGGGGAGAGATTTAGGACGGGGAGCAAAAAATTCGGTGACAACGAATTATTCTCACCGTGAATTGGGAGCGAAGATGTACAATCGATGTAGTAGGGACTCTCTGTCGGGGATTCCGGGGGCCTTGGTGCTGGTTGCGGTGGTCTGGCTTCCAAGGCATTATGAGAAGAGTTGTTGGGCGGTGAGGAAGGTTTCACGCGAGCAGGAGGAAACTTCGAGGGAAAAGGTCGAGCTGGCGGAGGTACAGCGTAGCAAGGTATCTCCCCATTTTCCACTGCGGAATGCTGAAACAAAAACGGTATGGATCATCCTCCAAAAATTCCCGGAGCATCGAGATGATTGATGCGATAAAGAATTAAAGACAATTATCAACGGACGGCAAAAATCAACAATTACCCAACGAATAAAACCAAATTCTCTCATTTCCGATTACTTGTCACTTTTTTTTCCTAACTATCTCTACCCCCAAATTTTTGAAGATTATTTTTCAGAACGGTTTTTTACGCTGCGAGAAAAATTCTTTTTTTACGCTGTCGAGTGAAGAATTAATTCTTCCAAAATTGTATTTCTCACGGTGTATACCTTTCGTTCTTCGGGATCCGAGTGAGTTCCGCTGTCGCCGAAACTGGTACCGCTGCAGACGCTCACCATGCTGGTTCGCCCCGACGACGAGGAGCCTTAAAAAAATCGCGAAAATATTGAAGACATGAAAAAAGAGAAGAAATAGAAAAAAGATATCTGTGCCTACTCGCATCGAAAAATTAGCGACTACGTTTGCAAAAGGTTAAAATCGGCATCGAATCAATTCCGAAATCACTGCTGACTTTTTTGTTATTTTGCCGAATTTTGAATTGATACGCGGTGCTCGTTTTCTTATTCGTCGTATCTTTCAACTCACTCGACACGCTGAGGCTACTGAACGGTCGATGGATCGCTGGAACTTCGAGTTTCGACCCTGTCGAAGATTCTTCTTCGGTGTTTGCAGCATCTTTCAGTTCTGGAAGTAAAGATTGATGTCAGATTTCGAAAATGTGAGCGTTTGCCACATTTAATAATAAGCAAACTCGTCTCGGTAAATTTTTTAGTTCCACTGACAGACGCGAGATGTGACTTGATGTGAGATTTTGACTTGCTGATTCCAAATATAAGCTCCAATTATTTTGTCTTCACTATTACGAAAACGTACCATTTCTAAAATATTAAATATGAAAATAGTACTAAAATATTCGTTGTTCAAAGATACGTTGTACTAATTTATATCGGTACAACGTGTCATTTTATTTTTATTTTAATGGAATAATTAAAAAAAAATTGAAAACCACTATCCCAAACATCAACACTTCGGTTACAAATCTTTCTAAAAATATTACTCCGCGGAACCGTGTAAGCATAAAAGTTCGCAACGCACATCGCGACGAAATTCAGTTATTCACTGGGTCAAGTTATTCTAAAGTACCCACATTCTGCGAGTACTACCGCTCGACCGCAATTACCTTTGTTTTTTGATTTGTAGAAGACCCGGCGAAAGAGGTCCAGCGCCGAGCCCTTTTTCGCCTCGGTTTTCATCAACTTTTGCATCTTGTCGTATTCTTCTCGCATCAGCCTCACGTCTTTCCGTTTCTCCTCGAAGTCCCCCTGAACGTCGTGACGGTTCTTCCAGTCCTCGACGAGAACCTCCAGCTGCGGAAGTGTATGCACGTTGTTCTTGAAGTCGTGCAGCAGCTCCAGCAGTTCCTCCTGGCCGCTCCGAATCTTGCCATTTCCGTTCCTCTTGATAGATCCGTTCGTTGACACAGTATCGTTACGAACGTTATCCTTAGCTTCTTCGTAGCGAGTAGCGTTATTCGTTGGGATTTGATACGGTCTAGTCATGACCGGTGTCCCTGGACTTCTCGAAACTGCAATCCGTCGTAAAAAATGTCTCACCGATTGCGAGTATATATTCCAAAGATTCGTACCCTTTGCCCCAATTTTTCCACGTCGAGCCGACAAGAAAAAAAAAACATTTCCACCCACCGGATTTCGCCACAAAAATTTAGTGAATCCGCCGTAAGTTTCGACTTTTTACCGACATCAAAGGTGTTCCTTAGGGGGAAATATACCGAGAGACTCACCACTCGAATACATTTTCATGTAGCCCTGAAGAGAGTGGTCCGAGCCATTCGAAATAGACAAAGAGTGGCTCAACGGAGGTGTGCCCGCCGAGATAGGCATAGGTGTTGGAACTGGACTGTAATCGGTTATAGTAGCTGTGCTCGTCGCCGGCGAAGTGCTCGACATCGGAGATCGCTGAGGAACGCTCGCGAGCGGTCGAGCTGTCGGAGGCACGAGGTAAGTATCGTTGAGCGATCTTGGCCGACGGTATTCACTCTCGCTGTCGTTTCCCGAAGCGATTGATCCTAATTAACAGGTGCACAAAAATTAAATAAATAAATAGACAGACAGACAGACGGACAGACAGACAGACAGACAGACAGACAGACGGACAAACAGACAAACAGACAGACAGACAAATAGACAGTCAGACAGACAGACAGACAGACAGACAGACAGACAGACGAACAGACATGCAGACAGACAGACATACAGACAGACAGACTGATAGACAGACAAACAGGCAGACAGGCAGATAGATAGATGGAGAGATACATTCAATCACGATATGCAACTTTGTTATTAACTGGAGAAGAAAGATTATATATAATCGCATACAAGAAATTGACCCAATATCATTATAGATAATGTATACATCATTTTAATATTGATATAGTTAATTGTATAGAATTCTATGTGAAATTGGAAAAAAATTGTATATTATTATATAGAACTACATATAATTCTATATAATTATATATAAATCACGTATAAATTGTATATAATTATATCGGGTCAAATATTTAAATAGAATTATACATAATCTTTTTTTCTTCGGAATTGTTAAGTTAACGTCGTGAATACGCACCAGGGGTCGCTGGAGGCGTAGTATTTGCCTCGTTCATGTTTCTGAGGTAACTAAAGACGTTTGTAAACTCGTTCATCTGCTGCAGTGCCGAATGATTGGAGAAACGATGTCCGTAACATGAAACAGGGAGGAAAAAACGTTACTTCGTCCCTTTGTTAAAATTTTTTAGACGCGTGACCATCAGTATCAAAAGCTAATCTAACTTTCAGGCTACCAATATCTCGACTCTTCGAACTTATTTATTAAGCGTAGAAAATTATTTCGAACCAGCTATAGAATGAAAAGAACGTCTAGTGTTTTCTGAAAGCTTTCTGAATTTTTTGACCAATCTGGTAGCGAATTTTGTTACAAAATGATCTAGAAAATTGTCAAAAGAATTTTTCTTCGAGATTTTGAGATTTTTTAACGGGTTGTAAGTTTATTCGAGGCTTTTTTCTCATCGAAGTTCGTAAGTTGAGCTTTTGTTTGTAGTGGCATGAGAGTCGTGGTTACAAAATATGGATGGGTCCACGAGTTGTCTTTGGAAGAACGAATTAAGAACGAAATTAACCATGTAGCCGCGAAGCGTGTGAGCCAAATAGCTATGGCCAGCATGATCCGCCATATCTGCTGGGGTTTGATCGTTGCCGTTCTTAATTTCACATGCCGCGCTGCCTCCGGGACACTCGAGGAGTTGTATGGCTAGTTTTTCGAAGCCGAAACGCGCCGCAAAGTGTAGAAGAGTCGGGTATTCCTCGGAAACTGAAATCAGCAGCGATCGTTCATTATTTTCCTCATTTTCGGTTCTCACACACGGGATTCTCGTATGCATCCTCGAACAGACGCGACGTGTTGGAGGAGAACAAAAACGAACCGAGGAGACAATGAATTTTGGGAATACTTACTCTTTTGATTCTTATTGGTCAACGACGCATCGTTCAGAGGTGCTGCGAGGAGATTAAAATGCGGTGGTAAGTTTCTCTGAAAATTCTGCACCATCCACGTGTCGAGTTGATCGCGATCGATGGAGCTGAAGCCAAGAGTCTGGAAAATATGACCAAGTAAGGTCGAGTGACGCGTCGTTGATGTGCTCAAGAAAAAAGTAGTTATATATAATTCGTATATAATTCAAAAAAGTAGTTGTATATAATTCGTATATAATTCATGTTTCATGATCTATAATTATACAGAATTCTGTATACAATTACACAAAAATAGAACTGTATAAAATTGTATTTGAATTATGTATAAATCATATACCTTTTTTTGCAAGGGTAAGAAGAGTTCGAGGATCATTTTTTTGAGAGTTTTAATTTCCTTCTCAGAATACGATTATTCGAATTCTCACGGTAACTAGAAATTTTGGACCGAAAGCTTTCGTCTCCTCTTTTTTTTTGTTGTTTTTTTTTTTAAATACCTGTCGCATAAATTCCAAGGGATGGTCGTAGGCTCGTAGAATTTGATCCAGCTCTCTGATGCGACTCTCGCACTTCAATTTTTGGACGCCCAGATTCTGCCCGTTCTTTGTTATCCGCACGTTGACGATGATCGACACCTCCAGACATTTCTCCGGAATGGAAAATTGGAGGGTGTAAGGATTGCGCCGTTTCACGTTGTGAATGACGTTCGCTTCTCCGAGTTTCTCGACTACTACGGTAACAACGTCGTTGGCTGTCAGCGGCTCGATCAGCAAAGCAATCACTTTGTTTTGTTCCTATTCGAACAAAGGATAAAAATCGGTGAACGAATTATTTGGAAATCCAATTAAATCCAAATTCAAAGGATACCATTTTCGGCGAAGATAACAATATATAAGACACAGAACTTACAAAAAACTTGGAAAAATAATTATAAATAATGATTTAATATCAGTATTGTTACCAATAATTTATAAATTATTATTGTTACGGTTGATAATGTATAAATAAAAATGATTGTCGTGGTGGAACGAAGAGGGGACGATGAAAAATATTGCAGTGCGAACGTTTTCAGCAGCAGTGATAATGAAACTGAATAAAAATAAAAGGAAATAGCAGAAATGTAGAAAAGAATATGGATGAAGAATGGAGAATAAAAATGCTGTGGGAATGAAAATAAAATGTGAAACTCCAAAGTGCTGGATTTCGATGAAATTTACCATTTTGACTTTCTTCGGAATGATTGAGAAGTGCATTTTCGGACTAGCGAGGATGTTGATAGCCGTTCTTAATATCTCGTTAACGAACTCGTGGTTTTCATCTCCAACGGTAAATTTCAACCAATCACAGTTCGAGACAAGAGCTGCACTCCGGCTGTCGGTTAGTTCAACATCGTCGACTCCCAACATTATCGCGATCACTTTCTCCGGTGACATTTGGCGCGATATGCAAGCTGCCTGCTCCGGTTGAACGTCGACGAACTCCAAGAGACTCGGCGAAACGACGATGATCTGAAGCCGCGCAGCGCCAATTTCGTCCTCGAGTTTCGTATCTGTTGCCGCATCTTCGATCGCCACTTCTTTTATCCTGAAAAATAAAGCTCGCCGTAAATAAAACTCTCCGCATAACGACAATTTTCCATCCCGCCATCGCACCACGATTACTGGGAAAACGAACATTCGGCCTCCGCGTTCGGCGAGGGTGAAAAATCGGATGGAAACATCGGCAAACAATCCGAGGTTCGTTTATCTCGGCTCTCATTCGTATTAGCATCTCTATAAATACGAATCGCGGCAGAACGTTTCGCTTTTCTCGACCAGCTCGTCGATTCGAGCGGCCGACGCGAGGCAAACGCACGGGGAGACGGAGAGAGAGAGCAGGAAAGACAGAGAGAAAGGAACGAGATGATATGCCGAGTGGAGAAAAAAGGAAAAAGCAAACGACGCCGTCTTCCTTTGCGTCTTAATTAATATACGCATTCCAATCTCTCCAATCTTCGTCGACGTCCCTCGCTTATATTTCTCGTCTCAAATCACCGAATCACATTTTTCAATCATCTTTATCCTTCCCAGATGTTGGGAGTACGTTCTTCCCAATTTTCATTCATCTTGTTCGTAAAAGAAAAATGTTTAACGCATCTTTCTCGTAATTTTCACGTACATTTTTTATTATTTATTACCACGCAACGTCCCGTCTTATTTTCCCGCACCGCTTTTGAATTTCCTACTCCTTCGTAGAAATACAATTTATTTTCCTCGTGACAAGAAGGTGAATGCTCGAAAATTAGAGATCTTATTTCATCCGTAATCAATGTTTATAGATAATCTTTTTAAAAGAGTGACGACTCAACAGGAAATTTCCCTCGTTTATAATTAAACTTTACCCACGACTTAGCGATATTTGCTTCCAACTAAACAGGAAAATTCCTCTTCCCTCGTCACTTTTTTATAAAAATTGATTCGGTTCCTAACAAAAAAAAATACTTCGTTGGGAGAAAGATTAACGATTTGTGGGAAAATTCGCGACGAAGAGAAAAATATGCGATCGAGAAACGTCTACGTTGGTCTATTCGAGGAGAATGCGAATTTTGAGAGGCAGAATAGCGAAACAAAAATCTTAGGGATAGAATATTCCGACGGATTTGTGGAGAGGAAAAATAATAGGTAAGAGAGAAAAGTCGATGTCACGTAAAAAACCGAAGTTATCGTCGAATATAAAGCAGCGTAGGATTAAACCAACCGGGCCAAGCTATCCCGGTGAATAAATTTAGCGAATCCATTCATTCGCTCATCCAATTTTATCGTAGTTATTCTCGCCCGCGCGAAGCTTATTTATACATTCATTCAACTCGTCCCTCCTCTTCGCATTCTTGGCGACGACTTCGCGACAAGTAATTCATGGCGGATCCTTTGTAATCCTTCCTATCTGCTTTTTCGTCAGTCGTCGGAAAACGTCGTGAGTTTGGCATCGAAAGTCAGATTTTCGATTTGTACGGTTGCCGCGACATTTTTCATCGTTGGGCCACGCAGGAAGCGATTTCAGCATTCGCCTCTTCTTCTTCTTCTTGTTCTGACATCCTCCAACGTCGGAGGATGTTGGCTGGAAAATTCTACGAACAGGATCGACGATTCGCGACCGACGTGACGCGGAACTGACGCAACAAGGAGGGAAGCGAGTTTTTGCGACGCGTCGGTCTGCGGCTAGTGAAGCTCGCCCGCGGATGATCAGACACGTTTTATCTCGCTACTCCGTTGGTATTCCTAGGAGACCGCGATGATCTCCCGCCACACTCGAGTATTCTCGTAAACCGTCACTCGATTAGATTTTCTATTTCCATCCGAATTCGCACAAATAACGCGCCGCCACTTACGCCGCCATTTTTTTTTTAATCTCAACATTCCCCATGCAATAAAATATTTTCGACCGAATATTCTACACTGGTTTTGTTATTCAATCAATCAATTTAAATTAATTCGCGTTAGATTCCGGATTTCCTTGAAAAAATTAATGCCAAGTTGACAAAAACGAGCATTTTTCAAGTTTTATTAAAAGCAACAAAAAAAAAACTAGGTAGAAAAGCGGGATGTAGAAATTGGAAAGAAAACAGTGGGAACCTATTTGCCAAATAATATTTTATCTCCTCGCTGCCAAACGATTCGTAGGAATCAGAGGAGAAATTGGATTGGAAAAAAAGTCGATTAGACATGATTTAAAGCTATCTCACGAATTTTCAAAATTCCAAAACTAGTCGAAATTCGAATTTTGATTTTTTTTCACGTTACGGTAAGTTTTTGTGCAACAACCAAAACAGTTTCGCAAAGTTTGGGCTTGAAATATTCATCTTTAAGAGCTGCTCCTCTTTTTTAAAGAGAAATGGAAGTGCATTGCTTTTGGTGGTTTTGATCAAACGTCAAATATTCACGTGAAGTTTCAATTTTTTTTTCATCAAGAGGGGGTTAAAAAAAATGAATCTTCCAATCGACCTGATTGAAATTCAGAAAGTTTCGAATTGTCATCAGAGTTGACGGAATTCGTGAGAGTGAAATGTAGAGGATATTGGAAAATATGGAAGAATACGATGCGCACCTGAAGGGCTGTTTGTACTGTTTCTGAGCGCCGATCTCTTCGAATCGTGTCACGAAGTATCTGACCCATTGCGTAGCACTGCTGCTGTCTTTGCTGGATATGAAAACGATGTCGTCGGTGTGCGTATCACTCGAAGCTGACGGCGACGTGTCGGTGGTAGTTCTCGTGCCTGAAATCGAATGTAAAATTACAAACAAACGTAACAAACGTGACGGACAGGTTTTTGCATATTTCAGGGACTGGAAACTCGATGAAGTCTCTTCGCCTCGCGTGAAAACGGAGGGATCGTGACATTTTCGCGAATGGCATCGCGTGGAAAAGTTCAAGCGTGAGACGATGATTAGGAGGAGAGACGATGCGCGGCGTGCGCGGATAGCAACAAGGCTGGTAATGGATAAAAGTAACAGTAATATCTATTATTAATAATCTCTTCGGCGCAAAGGTCGTTGAACGCCGTTGAAGCGCTGTATGACTTCCGATTTCCGGTGTCATGTCGAACGAAGTTGTATCGAATACTTAACCGACTACAAGGACAATTATTAAACCGAAAACCAACCATATCATTTTTTTCCACACAGCTCCCAGGGTTCTCTTATCGATGGGCATTTTTCAAATTTTTTTGGACGTGAAATAAAATTTTCTCTAAAAAATTGCTCCATTCTCTCGTAAC
Source organism: Arge pagana (assembly GCA_963969455.1). Taxonomy (NCBI): domain Eukaryota; kingdom Metazoa; phylum Arthropoda; class Insecta; order Hymenoptera; family Argidae; genus Arge; species Arge pagana. Next base: position 6,173,150 of record OZ018312.1, on the reverse strand, counting down.
CTGCATTTTTTGGGGTAATTTGCCAAATAACGGGAAAACCAGCGCAGCTAGGTAGAAAAGTTATGAAACCTTTTTTGTAGAAAATTTAACAAGCCTTGTTTTTTATTTCAACATTTTTTTCATAAAGTCAGTCGGTGTCGAGATATCAACGATTTTGGGTGGAAAGTCGAGATAGGGTTCTTCCCAAAATTGAGGAAAATTTCGAAGGTCGGGGAGGAGAGAACGATAATGAAAATAGTGTCGTATATATAGGCCTACGAGAATCCATTAGCCCGACTCCTGGACGCCGGAGAATTACATTTGTGTTTACCTTTGGCCATCCATAGTTGGCGCGTGCACGTGCTACGTAACTGTCAGACGCGCACGCGTCGTCTTTACTCAATTCGAACGGTATTCACGGCATAAGAAGAGACACCAGGCGGAAACTAGGCTGGCAAAGGATATTACCGGGGCCGCCGAGGGAGCAGTATCGAAATCATCCCTTTTCCCATGGGAAAATGGGAAACATACGACGCAATTGCATCGTAAAGTCGACAAAGACGAAACAATTTTTTTCTCCCGTTCGTTCGGATGCCGAGGTTGTAGAATCGCGTTACAAATAGGTGAACAAAGTGGATTTTCAGCAGCTGACTAATCGTTCTTACTACCCACTTCCACTGGATGAGTAAAAGTAGCACGAAATGTATATACTTCGAAGAAATGCATTATCCGAATAAAATCCTTTATTGTTCTCCAATTACATCCATTTCGCGTCAACATTTACGACAAGCTCACAAATTACTTTGCAGCTGGTTTGCAGCTTCCAGTACACAATGGACCAAGATGAAAAAAAAAATCCCGAATTTTCCAACTATGTTAAAAACACTTGCAATACTCAAAAATTCCTAAACAATATTTAAACTATACTCGTAATTTTTTTTTTAGCGAAAGGTCACCCCATAAATGTGAGTGAAGTCGACATATCGGTAATCTCAAACTTTAATGAACTTTTAGCCCAAATGTTGAGGAATCTACATCGTTGAGACGATGAAAAAAGGGAAAAAATGCCTTCTTTTCACAATATTTATCAATATATTGATAATTTCTGATTATAGATAGTTACAAATTATATTAATTGTAATAACAAGCGACTGGGAAGAGCTTGTTGGTACAATTTTTTCGGTGGTGTGGTGGAAACGAGAATTTGGAGATGTTCGTAGAGGTTTTTCTCGGCTGCTTGAATTACGACGATAGGAAGCGATTATCGTAATTATCGCGCGAGTTTATCGACTCGTTTCTCAATTAAGGCTCGGCGCGCACGTCTCGCGTTATCGTGAACGCGAGCGCTTATATTTTCCCAACTTATTTATTTCCCCGTCATCCGTAGAAACGAACTCGCCGCGTCTACTCGCCGCGGCTAGACAACGGCGCATTGTTTTCGAGAACGATAAACTCGCGTGGAGTTTTACGAGAAATATGTTGTCGAAAATCCCAGCCGACAACCGAACGATGGATAAAGCTGCGCCGATTTTTCTCGACGCGACGGAAATAACCCGACACCCGGGAGGTTCTCGATTCGGTGTTAAACCAAGTAAACTGTTAGCCTCCGACCCCCGTAAACAAACTGTCACGAACAGTTTACAGTTCGCACTTGTTCGTTGCACCTCCTAGAGATATTTTTGAGAGCTTATTTCTCTCCGCAACGAGAGCGAACGATTTTTCAAGAACCGAAGCAAGCTCCTCGGAAGCGCAGTCTCTTATCATCCGTTGCACAACGGGAATTTTCTCACCACCGCAATTCGCGGTTCGCATCGATCTGCTTGTCCGTTTTTTTACCACGAATAATAGCTATAAATCAATCAATTGATTGGTATAAGTTGTAGTCAATAAAAATGAATTGTACTCCTTGAATTTTTGAAAAAGTTAGGACAACGAATTTTGAACCATCTGAGAAGTAACCGCAGATCGAAACGAGCTCGTGTATCGACTCTACGGTTTTCGGAGCTCGTTTTCCGCTCGGCAAAGAGAATTTGACTCCGATTCGGATTTTCTCACAATTTTTTCACACTTTTATTAACACGCGACCTTGAGGAATTTTGGATAAGCGAGGAGAAGGATTCGAGAATATGTAAATATGATTCGGAATTTGTCACTCACGTTTTTTAATTCCGGACAAATCGAGAAACGCTGGTCGGTTTCGTCGCTGGAGACGAGGCGTCACGTTCGCCATTCCTGCTCAACGTCGCGATGTATCCAACCGAGTCGGAAACACGCGGAAAAAAATAAGCAGAGAGACGATGAAACAACGGGGAGGCGATCGACGGAACGAAGATCCAGCGTCGATCGTGGAAAAAATGTGACTGCCGCTGAAGATGAGCGCGGATTCCTCGCAGTTTACTCGAGACAAGTGGGAGCTGGTGGTCGAATGACGCGCGAATCGCGCACACGACTCGGCGGGGGTCTATTGTTTCGTATCGCAAATTAGGCGTTGTCCATTACTGCTAGAAACGTGTCTTGAACGGTAAATGATCGGTAAGGGTGCCTGGCGCGGGGGACCAACGTCGATGATCGTAGCCTCGCGATCGTACTCGTCGATTCGTACAGATTCATACTCGCCGTTATCGATTGGGCGCATTATCTCAGTCCCGTTTGCCCCCACATTTTTTTCGCCGAGTACAATTTTATAGGAAATTGTATTATCTACAAAAAATGTTCAGTAAAGCAACTTCGTAAATCGAACCGTTTCGAGGCTACAAATTTTGCAAGTCAGTGTCGTGGAGAAACTAGCATTTGCGTGTCTTTTTAACATACTGCGCGGACATCTGTCAACATCCGGCGAAGGAAGCAAGTGATAACGCGCACATTCCTCTTATTCTCCCATATCCAAGTCAAAATCGGAGGAAAATAGGGATTTTCTACACATTATACACAACGATATATTCTTTGCACGCGGAAATAACGATTTAACAACAACAAAAAAACAAATGAACGTAGTACGTCAGTTTTTTTCCAGTGACAAGTTTTTTTCTCTGTTAACATCGAGGGCAGCTCTGGGAAAAAAATCGAGAAATGAAATATCAACTGACGCAACGAATCGTCGATCCTTTGTTACGTTAACAAATCGTTTGCGGTTTCGAAGTGTCATGGAGATACGTTAACGAGAATCGAATGTAGAAATAACGCTGTAACAACAACATACGACGGATATTTTACGGTGTGCACGTAGTTTTATTTGTTTTATTAGCTAACCGTCCGAGTTAAAATTCAACGTGCGAGTTTCGCTTGCAAGCTATTTGTCTACTCGCAATCGTTCGCGTTTGTAAAAATATAAGCGCTCAGATAAGCGGAGCGACCACGGACCAACCGAAGGTCGAGGTATCGGAAGTACACGCGATACGACGTACTATTCTGCATTCGAAGTGAATTCGCTTCGGTGGGCTCTGCATTTCTTTCTCAAATCTCCTCGACACCGGAGTTTGCGGTTATTCGCTGATTCACGAGTGGAAGTGACGTTCCGATCGTCTCGGAGCTCGCCTGGGTACATTTATTTCCAGCCAATTTATTATCGCACGACATGGAAGCGAGCAAGTAGATCGGATTTGATAACGATCACTGTTTGCCAATTTTGCCTGCTCAACTCCTCGAAATGCGTATTATTTTATTACCTCAACTATTTAACTTTTCCCCCAGACCCGATTCGTGCAATCAATTTTTCGAATTCACAACTTTAATCAGAGTTTTTATCACTGTGTACAAAGAATTGCGAATGACAAAATAAAAATAGACGGGTAGCTTTCTTCTAGTTGCATACCAGCGCACGGTAGTTTTATACTATCTAGCGAAGCTTTCGCTCGAGTTTTAATGGGTCAATATCGGCGCGCGATATATGGATCGTTTGCGCGAAATCAATGCTGCGAACCGATAAGCGATGGCGAATTGGCAATTAAAACGTTCGTATGAAAACGGGAGTTCGCGATATGTATTTGGGGATGCTCCGCAGAACGCGACGTCGATGTGGAAATCGACACGATTATCGATCGGATTAATCGAATTGGGGATGAAAAATGTGGGCTCGTTCGTTGGACCGGTGACAAGTCGAGTGACACTTCGTAAATTGTTGGATCGAAAGCCACTAAAATACGCGAGGCGACTTCAATTGTAGTCACTTCACAGCATCATCGCGCGTCACTCGACCGCATGAAAAATCGTGTCACGCGTCAATCTCATTTCATCGATTCGATAAACGAAGATTTGAGCGGCGTGTCGCCCAGCTGCGTGTTTGTACCGCGACAGATGATATTTTTCTCATTTGAATCGACACCAAGAACAATGATTCTTCTTTCGGTTTTAAGCTTCATTGTAGCGCGCCTACGCACGCGTCACCGTTATCCCCAGTGGGTTTAGCCTACAAATATTCCAGTGGCTGCCTACTTCTTTATTTTCCCACCCGATGAATAAGTAAATAAATAATTTTTTTCTCTTCAATATTTTCTATATTTTTATCATCAATATTCGATATTTCCAGAATTCTTCTATTTCGTATTCGCGTCAGATTTTCCGTCATCTTCGAAAGTCCACGTGCAGTAATTTCGTGATTGGTAAGACGAATGATCGAAATGCTTTCTATTTTTTACTCGATTGACCGAATTGTTTCGTCGCTCGTCCTTCGATATCCCCATTTATGCAGTTCTCTAGCCACGACAACATTTTTTTCCGGGAAGCAAGAAAATCATTCGACACGTTAATAATTATTACTGACTCGTGAAAGTTCGGCAGCTACGTGACATGAATTATTGCTTTATAAAACATCGATACTCAGCTGCTTACAATTATTATCTCGGCGCACGTCCTATCATCCTCATCCTTACAAGTGAAAAAAACTGTATCGCATTTGTGTGAAACGCGCGAAGGTCTCGCTGTCCCTATTTTGAGCGAAAATAAAATCCGTTTTACTCGTCTCGAAATTCAGTCGCAACGTCTTGGAAAATTATTCCCACCGCCTGGAGCTTTTTTCTCGAGCGTCCGGTAGGTTGGGACCGTGGAAACGAGTTTCGAAGAGTTTGAGTACAAAATTAGAGCTTTTTTGGGTGGGAAAACGAGTTTGTAACAGCTTTAGTCTAAAGTTAGGGCTTTTTCGGGCGGACGAATAGCGAAGCAAACGTGAGGGATGATGCGGGAATTTATTTGGCACGACAAGTTTACAATGTCAGGTGTAGGAGATGAGACCGACGTTTCTTCGGGGTCAGAATGCCAGCGTTGCGCTCCGTGCCAAGAAACGAGGAGGACACGAGCGGAAACGGAGCGGAGAGAGGAGAAAAACGGTGTCATAGAAGGAGAATAACATGTGATATTCATGAGCGTGAATGAGAATGGATATAAACGATGGAGGGAGAAAGAAAGGGGCGAGAAATGGTTTCTTCGACGGAGACGCATGGATGAAATGGTTGAATTTTTTCCGGAGTCCGGACGCTCGCAGCTGATTAATTCGAGGAGCTTTGAGCCAAGCTGACAACGCATACGTGTCGTATATAGTTATCGTAGCGACGGCGTCGCCGACGTGACGCCGTCTGGACGATCGACGTCAACTCCATTCGGCGTCACGGGTCTCGCGCGAAGGATGTGCGCGGACGTCATACCGCGAGGAATTTTCAAATACCAATCACAATTTTGCCACCTCCCGTTAGATACTAAAGATAGAGCGGTTTTCCCCTATTTCAGACAAACGTCCTCGCACGTGTCGCGTGGATTTTATTCCTCCTGTTTTTCACTCCCTGTCCAATTCGTCGAATCTGAGCTTATCTTCGACACGTGACTCGACCACTTCCGCCGAGTCTCGAGTTAAAAACTCGGCAAAGTGTCGAGAAACTAGTGAATCTTCGTCGCCGCTCCTCGAACCGCTCATCGCGGAGGCAATTTCTGGTGAAATTGAAAACGCGGAAAATATTGTTCACGTTTTGAATTTAGAAAAAAAAAAGAAAAAGGGATGAAGAGCGACAGAAATGAACCGAGCTGGACGAGAGGTTCGATGTGGTTTTACTCAAAAAGATGGTCGTACGTAAAACACGCGTGTAGCTGTACGAAGTAGGTGGCGATCTGGTCGCGATGTTATAGCATAGTACAGCGCGCGAGGTCCGTTCGCTCGCGAGAAGCCGCGGAGGGTGGCCTCTAGCGGCGCCGGGTTGCACTAATCGAGGAGACAGGGTTCGTCAGGGTGTACAAAGAAATGATAAAATATGCCTTCGCGGAATTATAAAAATAAGACTACCGTGCGATGATGCCAGTATGAGGAAATTGGACTGCGGTCACCACGGAACGTAACGCTGATACGTTGTCGAGGGATTTTTGCGAGTGATACCGCGAGTAATCGCGTGAAACGCAAAAATCCCTTTGCCGGGTGCGACCCGTTTTTTCGTGGCTGAACGTCATAAATAACGCTCAGCGGATTCAAGTTCGTGTCTTCGGGTCTCGCGTGAGACGACGAGGCATCGCGTGAATCGAGGAAAATGGAAATTCCATCAGTGTTATTATTCGCGCTGTTATTATCATTATCGTTATCACTTTATTCGCGTCAGCCTCCCATTCAATTAAATAACTGCGGAGTAATATTCGAATACTTAGCCGTTAGTAAAAGACAACTTTCCCGTAATTTCGTCCATTCACCTCTGTCATTAAGTCCGACTGCAGTCGGCAGTCGTGATCAGTAGATGAAAAAATAATTGAAGGGCCAAACTTTTGTGTCACATTTTTATATCATATTCATTATTCGATGCTCATGATGATCATTGTCCTCGAGCTGCGTAATTATATTGTATATTACGTATTACGTATTATATTTTATAAATTTTCTGTTATATATATATTGAAAAAAGTTTCCACAGATAAAAAATGATCGTCTCGCCCCGCCGTAATTCGTTCAATTTTGGCAAATTTGGAGAACGAGACAGAGCCGTGTGTTCGTTACGTTATGTGTGAGTTAGTTCGTTACTTCGTGTGAATCGTTACGTTCGATTTCGGTCGGCCCAGTTTTTTCCCCTCATTTTTGAAATACGTACCTGTGTTCACGTATATGTTTTCATTCATCCAAGCTTGTCTTCGTTGGCCAGGCATTCTCGGAGTTCGGAATAAATCGGAAACAAGAGGATAAGTCGTCGATTTCCCACTACAAACGAAACTTGGATTCGACCGATTTATCGGTGAACATTTCACCCCGATCTCGTTTCCCGTCAATTTCTATTTATTATCAATCGCGACGACGAGTTTATCATTCACAAACTTTCACTCGCAATCAAATGTCCTCGAAGCTTCACCGCATCATTTCGAGATCCGCAACACCGAGTTACCGATTGTTCTATCGAGATTCGTCCATGTTTTCCAATCTTCGAATTCTACCAAAAACCACCGCGAACAGCCGGTATTTCACCGATGATTTTACAAACAATTTATCTCCTCGATTTACGCGCCGAAAGACATCGGCGATCGGTGACCTTGAACGAATTTCGGCTCCGAAGAATGCGAGGATCGATGCCCTTGGCCTCTCGACGCAGCCGAGTCCGTCAGATTGATCACCGCGTGGCTCGAGGAACGGACTTGTTGCTAGACGAAATACCAAACGACGAAACAGAAGTAGGAAGCCGAGCTCGCCAGCTCCGAACTTTGCTACAAAGGCGACGCCTTATCTGCGCGCATGCGCCACCCCGACCACGTGGTCGCCTTGACTCACGTTGCGTCTCTGTCCTTTTAATTTTATTCCGAGTAGCCTTTTTTTGGATTATTTTCCCTCCCATCCACCGAATCGTTCCTCGTCGCGGTTCCAGTGGCCTCGAATCCACGAAAGCTTCGAATTCTCACATCCATCGAGCCTCGCTTCGATTTTCCCGCTTCGCGCGTCGATTGTTCTGGATTTTGCGTTTTTTCGAATTCGAATTGGTCTCGCGTAAATCGTAGATCGTATCGCGACGCCGAACAGCCGTTGCTCGGACAGTCGCGATAAGACCGTTCTAAATCGGACCCACGAGCCTAATTGGGACTTATCAGCAGCGACCCTCCAACGTCGCGGCGAACCGATGTCCCGGCTCGTGTAGACTCGACATTTTCAACCACAAGGATTCACTGTTCGATCGACCGAGTTGCGTTTAAGCAGGACACAAATTTGCTCCGTCTCTTGACCGATTAATAAAATCACGTGGCTTCGAGTTCGAACAATCTACTAGTCTCGTTGCAATGTTGTTTTCCAGTATCATATTTGAATATTAAATATTACAGTAAGATATTCAAAGTTCTAAATATTGTAGTCGAATATTTAAATTACTTGCAAATACTATACTCAAATATCCGACGTTCTTGTAAATATTATACTTGAATATCGTATTTACGTATTAAATATGTATTTGGACTTCTGTTGAATCTGCGACTCGTAAGACGTATCACGTTCGATCGATTTTCTCACAGACGAGGGAAAAAGGAACGCGAGGGAATGTTTTTCGAGGACCTACCCTTCTCCGAAAACTCTGGGAGCAACAAGGTCAGAAATTTCTGGAATTCTACCTCAAAATTACGGACACTTTGAAAATTGCGAACGCGATTTTGAAAAAGTTACGTGGATTACGCTGCCAATCGGTGAAAGGTCAACGAATACACTTGCTGCGTTTATCAATGAAACCATGCGCGGTAAACAGAATAATTCACAACGATAATGTGATAAATGAAGAAATTTTTGTGCGGCGACTGATGGAAAATTTCCTCTCTTTTATCTCTGCTTCCTGCTTCACGAGCGTTTCGTGGCGAGGAACGTGGCAGATCGCAAGGAAAAAGGAAAAGGCGTCCTTTTCACTGATAGTCTAGAGATAAATCGATGCTATTTGAACAATTTTGGGAGGCTTGCGAACCGTTTTTGGGTAAACCGTTGAAAACGTAGCTTGGAACAGGATGAGAATCCGTGAAAATAACGTCGCGCGAAATAAATGACTCGAGAGTTCCGATTGAATAATTCATTTGCGTCACAATTACCAGATACGGATGCGATTTTCTTCGGAAATTCGACGGAAACGCGGTACACGTTCCTTCATAATAGATGCTTTTAATAAATCGAATGACGTTCGCACGCGGATTTTGCTAACTCCGGGCTCGACTTTGTCACCTAATTTTAATCGCGATCGCCTCGTTGTTTCTCTCAGATTAGTCACGTCGTCGAACGAAAAAATGATACATCCTGTTGCGAAAGTTGCGACAACATGTAAGTGCCACAAATGGAAAATCCACAAGATCAGAGAATTAACACTACCGTAAATATTTTTTCCGCACTTTTTCCTGTATCCAGTTTCGAAGAATGATTCATTCTTCTTCCTTACTCACACGAGACTGGTGCAAATTAAGGAGTATCAAACTCGAGAAATTTTTTATGGGAAACGGGACAAATGGAGGATGGATGAATTTCAGAGTGCAACACGAAGCTCGTTTTTTAGACGTTCTCGCGAAGTCAGATTCCAACGGTTGTAAGGAAATAAATAAAACGATTTTAAAAAATGGGGAGACGATAAAAAAAATAAGAAAATGCTGCTAGGGTAGTTCCAGCGAAAGTGGTCCCTTGGAAATTGATAAAATACGATGTTATATGCTCGCACGAGAGGCGATAAGCATCCACTCGAAAGGCAACTATATATATATGTATATATATATATATATATATATATATATATATATATATATATATATATATATATATATATATATATATACACATGTATACATATATATGCCAACCTTTAATCCTGAGCAAACAGCGAGCTTTCGAGCCGCGGTAACGATGTTTAGTTAGCGAAGACGAGCTCTTAAATTCATTGGTAGATTGGGAAGAATTTGAGGAACTTCGTCTATTTTTCCTCCCCAAACCGCTTTTGTTTCGCTGCGCCGAGACGAATTTGTATATCTAGGCGTCGCGGCGCGAGGCCACGGAATTGATAACCGGAAGTGAGCTGAAAAAAGGCGCGATAACGATTCCTCGTCGTGCCGCCACAAAACGATATCAACAACGGTACCATTATTCTTCTCGCCTCTCTCGTTCACCCTTCGCTTCGCGCGTTTTGAAACGTGCGATCAAAATGAAAAGTAGTTCGGTTGAGATTGAAATTACAAATCAAGATACGTAGAACATGATAAAATTGTACAGAAATCGTCAATTTTATTTCGCTTGTTTGTTTATGCGTATATTTTTTTCCACCGGACAAAAATCTCGCCTGCCTCGTAACACGATGGGACCGAAAAATTGCCGGAGATACGAGAAGGAACACGTGTTCACCCTCGCTCCAAAGATTTCCGAGAACAAATCGTATCAGTTGTTTGCTACTTCGGTAATAAATTATCCCCTCGACTGCGGCGATCGAAAACTTCGAGCATTTTTCTCCGTCTCGTTTCCCTCGCTCGACGATAATTCCACAACGTCGGACGTTATGTCACCGTTGATAGGGAAATAAAAATAGAAAAGAGAAAAAGAAATCCACCCCGCGAAGTCGAGTGTCAGATACTTTTTTCCACTCTCGTTCGAGTGTCAAAGAGACTCTTGTGTCCCGTTCTTCGAAAGCTCGATCGATTCGGCGGAGAGAAATAGCAGCCGAAGGGTGCGCGAGCTTCGGATAAAATTCCCCCGTTGCGATTACAACGATACCAAAATGTCGCGCCTTTTCAGCGAAAAATCTATCCAAACGTCAGATTTATTCGATTTTAATTATTAATTCGAAAACTAGATAGACGAGGCATCGAGGGGCGCCTGGCGGTAGGCAACCAAACGTGCAGCCACGCACCTTGATTGCATTCGTCCGGCGCTACTCGCTCTGCTCGCAGAGAGCAGAATTTTTTTTTCTCTAACACTCGAAATAACTGTAATTATTGAAACGACAAGCGCATATATTGTTGCTTAATTCTTATTCGACTCGTTTCTTTTTTTTCTTCAATTCGGCTCCTCGGTATCGCGATTATTTTGGGAACATTGCGCGTTCTTCGTGGTGCGCTATTTACATATCGATTCGCATTTTCGGCACAAATCTCATTTCCGAGGGTCGCGCTGCTTTGGAAATTACGATTTCTCGCAGATTTTTTCCGTCTCGTCGGGTGGAAAAAGCGCGGAGCTTTTTGAGCCAATTTCGCGCGATTTCCATGCGATTGGTCCGATCGTTTTTGGTCGAGACGAATGCGAGAGAAGTTCGGGGAAAATTGATTACCGTCAATCTCGGAACGAGTCTCATCGCCGAAATTGAGATGCTGAGAAGATCCGGAGGCGACGCGCGGCATCAACGATATTATTCTGACGCGTGAGATTATTTTTAGGAGAGTCGAGTTTCGGGTTCTCTATGAGAGAAGGTTGAGAGGCTGCCAGGTGTAACTTGTCAAAGACACGGTACTGTTCGACTCGTTGCCGAACGATGCAAAGAGGAATGTTCCGTGTTTAGAAAAATACTGCTCCGATCCGCCTTGAAAGCACCAGACTCGATTCCAACAAACCAAAAATATTCTTCGTTTTGTTTTACCTAACAAATATTTCAGAACTCGAAAACCATTTTCAATTAAAGTACATCTCACGAACTACATATTTGTCCTCTAAAGCATACCTCCACCAATATTGCAATAAAATATTGTAAGTTTTTTTTAAAAACGTGACATAAATTGCATTTGCCTCCAATTTTTCTGTTGTTCCAACAGAACAACAAATTTTTCTTATTATACACATATACTTAAAATATGAACACGATTTTATTGAGAACAGTATTTTCCGAATTGACTGATCTAGCTTTTGATGAAAAAATACTCGAAATTTCACAGATTGACGGAAAAAATCGGTTTCAGCGATCCGAAAATTATCTGCTCTCTTCGTCTAAATTTTCCAGTAATTCGGAAGTTGCGGCGATAAAAAATTTACGACGAAATTAAACTGCTAACTTCTCAACTATCGATGTTACAAAATTGACGTCCGAAACATTTTCGAAAAAATAATGCTTATTTTTTCTTCCACTGGAAATTAATTTTACGACGGGGCTGTTTTTTGCTTCCCTTCAGCAATCACATCGGCTTCTCCGACCTACAGCACTCTAATCTACTCCCGTCGACTTCGATAGTCTGCGTGGTCTGTTAGTCGGCGACGGGACATCAAATTCGAGATTACGAGGCTGAAATTCTTTTCAAGATCACCGAGTCGTCGCGACAGAACGGCCTCGTGTACGAGGCGAAGGTCAGGCCTAGATTAGAAGGGACTTCAAGTCGAACCTGTTGATAAGATTCGACTTTTTTTCCGTTTTCAATTTTTTTTTTTTTTTAGCAAACCGAAAACACGTGAAAATTTCATTTGCATCATGCTGTCAATTTTTTTTTGTTTGACACACATTTTCTTCCGCGACCTAATCTTTGTGTATTTCGGAGCAATAGCAATTTTTCGAGCGAAACATCGAAGATTGCCGACAATCGTTCGTTTTTTCCCTTTTTCCGACGATGTGCATTTATTATTCTATTTTTCCTTGATTTTATATGAATATTCCATATCAATTTATATTTCAATAATGCTTACAACTGTTACACATTGAAGAATTTTTACAATCATATTGATTTTGCAGGCGAAGACTGCGCTATAAAACGTGCGAATTCCCCAATCAGTGTGATTGCTCTCACCATAACGAAATCAATTTTGTATCGAACTTTTAAAATTATTTGTAATAGTCAGGAAATTTCAGAGAATTTCTCGAGAAGACGAAACAAAATTTGATTTTATTCAAAAAAATTAACTCGCGTCTCCTCTTGAGGGAATAAAAAAGGGAAAGTCGCTCATGCAAGTGAGCAGTGACCAATTAGTCCACTTGCTCGCGTCTCGTGGGGTAAAAAAAAAAACTTTCCCAGCTGGTTTGATTTTCTTATCGTCTCGGTCGTTGAGAAGCTTAGGGTCGAAATTGTCCCCGTATTTCAGTGATTTCACAGAGCGACTCGTGACGGGAGGAGAGCGTTCCGGAGCCTTGTCAGATTTAACGAAGACAACGAAGTTAATCTGTCCGGTAATCGCGCGAGATCTTGGTCGTAGGAAAAATACGAGACGACAATGGAGACGATTATGTAAATTTGTCGCTCGTATTTTCCACATAAAACGAGAAACCGGATCGCTTCCAGTTCCATTCAAATTCGAGCTCAACGGAGTATTAATAGACATTTGCATAAGTTTCCAACTTGTTAGTCCGCGTACCTGGATCCCGGGCGACAAAAGCCGTTCGGGAAATACGTTTCTCGTTTGCTGTGACATCTTCTTCGGAGAGAGAGATTAGGGGAGAGAGATCACCCGGGAAAAAAGAGAGAGATGGAAAATGATACCAGCAAGACGACTTCTAAACCCAATGACAGATTTGTCATTTTAATCGCCAGACTCGACCCGAGATTCTCGATTTCTAATTTTTCAGTCTCAATTTTTATTATTCGATGTCAGCGTCCACGCAGTTGAGTTCTCACGTTTTGACGTTTGATCTCTCATCCTCAGAACTTGATCTCCCGTCTTCCACGTTTGATCGTGAAATTGCAATTTTCCAACTCGAGACTCCAATTTTTCGTGTTATCGCTTCGCTCTTTCATCTTCGCGTATCGCCATCAGCCTTCGATCATCGACACCGTTACTCGTAGATTATTGCCAGAATTTTCTGTATTCTCAAAAATTTCAACGCAATGTTTACACCAACAGCTTAAAATCATATTTCGAAAATGGCCACTTCATGCATTCCTTAATACAAAAATGCGACGCTGCCAAGCTTATATTTCACGTTTTTACTAATTAATCTAGTAGTCAGACTTTAAGGAAACATTGATCCTACATTATTTCACAATTTCCCAAAGTTCGACTCATTTCTGTCTTCTCTAACCCGCTGTTTATTCTGCTGTACTCCCATAAAAACCCATGATAAACGACACGTTGTTAAGCTGCATTTCTCGAAAACCAATACTACAAACGTCCTCTACTCACAGCTGTGTTACTTCCGACGTAGAGCTAGACTACTCCATCGCTACCCACGAGGTGTGTTGGAATAACACTAGCTGTGTGCGAACATTTTTCACTGAGTATATTTTAATTTAAAAAAAAAAAAAACAATTTCATTTAAATATAAATAAAATACAACGTGTGTGTCATTATAAACTGATACAACGTATTTGTTATAGAAGACAGGTAAATTAATTAACCCTAGCACAGGTAACAGGCAAGTGATGCTCAACTTTGTAAAATGATGAAAAATAATATGATCATTTTAGTATAAATTTCATGATCAATATTTTAGAAACGATAGGTTCTTGTAAAAGTGAAAATGAAATAGACAATCGTGACGCGATGTGCTGAAATGGAGTTTATATTTGGCACGAGCCAGTCAAAATCTGTACGTTTCTTGTGGAACTTTTGCATCGTAGACCGGTGTTTTATGAATCGACGATCGTCCTTCGTCGACCACAACGAGCTGACAATTGATATTCCATCGGTAGCTGCACGATTTATGAATAATTTCGCCTAAGCTATTCTCGCTTATCGCTCGTTCGCGAGTGATCAATGATCCAGAGCTGTACGAGCGTCGAAGTGCCAGTTTCAAGGATTCCAACGGGGCGATGTATTTGCTTTACCTCCGCATATCTCACGCGCGGACGTAAAATCCATATCGGTAAGTAAGTAGCTCGAGAATAAACGTGGCGATGGATAAAAATAGTAGAAGACGGCTGAGAAAACAGAAATAGGTTCCAACGTCTCGTGACGGGGGTGAGGATGCAAGACGTACGCGGTTAAAAATTTCTATAGTAATTTCACGAAAAAAAACGTTGCAAGTTTCAACGAGTAAAAATAAAATTCAGTTTTGTCCATTTACCAAGCATCCATATTTTTTTTGTGATAAAGATTAAAATACTACAATTATGAATATTGCGTCGCAGCTCGCAAGTGCAACGATGCAATATAATATAATATTTCCCTCGTGATTTGTCAAAATATTGTATTCGTGCAAATATTTCCGACGATTGCTGGTGACCCGGTAAAATTACAACACGCGCGAGGGAAATACAATTTTTTGGTCAAATTACAATGCACTTAAGTCAGAGTTACGAAAGTTGTACGTTGTATTGTGAATTGTATCCTACATTGTATTATCAACGCGCTAATTTGTAATTTTATAACAATTTTTACGTTTTCGTTCCTGAAAAAACGATTGAGTTTTATCACATATTCAACGATTCACTCGAACCAAGTATGAATTTTGCTTCGACACTTTCTTTCAACCCTTCGAGTTGAAATATCTCCTGCAGTCGGGGTCAATTTGACCCTGTTCATTCGTTGACCGTCTATAATTCCGGACCTACTGAATCTTTTTACTGGAAAAAAAATGTCGATGTCCAGTTTGAGTAACGTTGAATTACTTTTTGAGTACTAGAAGTGTATTGGCAGTCTTTAACAGGCTTGAAAAATTCGCGAAAACACATTTTCTCTGAGAAGCATGAAGTTTTCGAAAAAGAATAGTAACTCTTTTCATTTTTAGTACCACGTTTTTTTAAAATGGCTGAACGCTATTCGATGACAGGGTCAAAGTGACCCGCTGGGTAGTCGACAGTTTGCGTTGGGTTGGTTCGTCTGCGAGGAGAGTTGATCGAGATTGGCGAAGTTGTGGGGACTCGTTAGCGAAACGCAAACGAAAGCGAATATCGAAGTGAGAGAGAGAAAGACGCGAGGGGGTTTAGCTTTTAGCAAAGTCCCGTACGAAAAGGAACTCTGGGTAAAAGGAAAGCTAAACACAACAGGATGAACGCACGTGCCTGTTTGGACTTGGAGAGAGAACGAGAGGGAGAGAGAGAAAGAGAGGGAGAGAGAGAGTCCCGTGTTTATTAGCACTGGCTCGTCGTACACATTTCCTTTTTCGGGCTGCACGTTGCACAGCACGTTGCACGCTTCTGTTTCCACTTGACGGCAGAGCTACGAGCTTTACTTACGGAAGCCGTCGAGCGCGTGCATGGCAACGCTCCGCGTTTCTCCGTCGTTGGCGTTCGGAAAGGGTAAACTGTAAAGAGATGCGGTGAGAAGCGAAACGAAACAAAACGGAAGAGAAGAGGAAAGGAATGGAAGACACGCCGTGCATCCGGTCGTATTCTTTACTAATATACGGAACGGAAGTTATCTTTGTGCCCCGAACTTGGGCTAGTTGCGTCTGCATAGCACCGGGCGAATAAAAACACTGCGGGCGCCTAGATGCATCTCGAGCAGCAGCTCCGCATCGAGGGAGGACGAGACGACGAAAGGCGACGAAAAAACACGCTGAAAACTTCCAAAGCTCTTTGCTTACGTTTTCCTTGCATTTCGCACCGAAAAAAAAATCGCCAAGTCGAGTAGAACAATCGGGCGAAAAGTTGCTGGTTGCGAATTTGTGGCCGAAATGGGAGAAGAAATTAGACGGACGCGATGAGCGGTGGTCCCGACGCAAACGCTATGTTGGGAGAGGGATATTGCAGTTTTTTGGCACAACAATCGACTGTGCATTAAAAAACGGTGGGTAAGAAACGATTGGCTTTACTACGCGTGGTAAATTGCGACATCTTCGTAGCTGTCAGCACTGGGTCAACGCGTATGATGCATCGTCTACGGCCCATTAGACAATTGCATCGTGTCATCTTTCCAACGCTGCTTGTCACTTGTCAACACAACCATCGGACGATTTACGATGCGTGACCGGTGAAATCTCAGCAAACTCCACTGTTTTCCGTGGAATTTGTGGAGCTAAACAAGGAAGCGTCGCACTTGTTTCGACTCAACGAATGGGATTAGCAAAAAGCTGGCAGCCTGAAGCTGGGAATATTGAATTGTTCAAAAATTGAGATCAAACGACTGACATTTATCATTGGAATCATAAATTCGTAATTGAAGTATTTTTCGCCCTGTAAATTGTTTATTTGGTATTATCAAATAATTTTAGGAAGGAAGAATTAATTTTCATATTATGGTAAAAAAATGTGAATAATTAAAAATCATGAAAGGAAATCTGATAATCGTTGTTTTCGTTAAGTTAGAGTTTCCTGATAAAATTGGAACGGTTTTTGAAATAATCGCGAAATTTCGATTTCGAACTTAGGTGAATTTCATTTTGTTTTTATTTGCTATAGCAAAAAAATGTGGAGATAGAAATGCGAAAAAACGCGTAGACATGGAATTTTTGTTGTTGTGGCGCTGTATTCTTAATTTCGGAATCAAGAAGTTGGGCTTCTTTTTTTTTTAGACGAGTCGAGATATGTATTCGTCGGGTGCAGGAAAATTGACGGGTCATCGCGTAACGATGAGCGCGATTATTAACGATGATCGGCTTGTATCGCGGCGGGAAGGAATCGAGCAAAGGGATTCAGGTTGATTCACCTAACGAACCTTGATTGGCTAATCCACGATTTCCGGTACGATTACGATTTGGTCGAGGAGAACGGAAGCCAGCTGCTTGTCACGTGAGTTTCGTTTGGTCGGGAATTCGGAGCGTCGAGATTCTGATAAAGTTTGAGAAATTTGTGGAGCCGGAAGTGAAGCGCGAGCTGCAACGGGACCGAGATGCTCGAACGTGAGGAACGCGCGAGTCGGTGTTATTAATAAATGTCAATTATACGCGACGTTGCGCGTCGCGTTTGTAGTGACCGGAAGCACGTATAGCGGACCTCCGCAACATTTCCGTATCGGTCGACGCGGCGAGCGCGATCGATCAAGACCAAAGATCTTGCCTCCCCCGCCCCAAAGAAAGCTTGGGTATAATTATATTCAAAAAACTTGGCTCGATCTGATTATTTATAATTCGTACGAAATTGAATAAAATTATAAATAAAATTTCCAAAAATACCTACATAAATTGCGTACAAATTTTATAAACTCATGCCAAGCCGTTTTTTTCTGTATCTATAACTGTATATATATAGCGTATTTTTTTTCTCCTGGTACCGAGCGAATTAGACGATAAACTGGGATCACGCTTCTTGCATAGCCTCGTTTTGGGTTTTGGTGCATCCGAGGCGCTTGGACCTCGCGATGGGTCGTCTAATCTCGGAGAAGATAGCTTTCAGAAGCTGCATTCGAGTTTGCATGGCCGCGCCATCGTCCGCCGCGATACAACTCTACGAATTTTTTTTTCACTCGAGTGCAGCTGCATAATTAATATTTGTTATTTTCCAGATCGCTATTAATTATTTGACTAATTAATCGCCATGTTTTCGAGTGTGTCGTGATCACCAGAAAGTATCCCAACTTCGTGTATCATATCATATCACCACGATACCGTTAATGATATTCAGAAATTTCTATCCAATCCTAGTCGTGCTAAATTGTTTAGCTACTCGCACGTCTGTGACCTTGAAACGAGACTTCATCGGGGAAAAATCTACGAGGTTTGGTTATTTCATAGAAAATTATTTTTATCCTTCGTGAGATAAGGGTAAATTTGACGAAAGTCGATCGCTGCTTTACCGATTGAGAAAAAAATTAATAAAAATTGTATCTTTGCACGAGCCTATCGGTTGTTGGTCTGCGAGTAAAATGTAACGATGCGATTTGCACGCTGTCTCTTTTTCTCTAGTGCTCACTTCCCGTCTTCTTCCTTTACCGATCATATATTCAAGCGACCGTTTGATCGTTTACTCATTCAGGCGGGGAAGTCCTGGCAAGGAAACACGTGTAATACACGTGTATTTCCGGCTGTGGAATTTTACTACCGCTAAAATGACCCTCGAGAGAGAGACTGCGCCGCGTGATTCGATTGTCCAGCTGTCGTCAGATAGTATCCTGTTGCAAGATACAGGATGCATTAACGTCCATTCTCGCCGCCGTGTTTTTGACACAGGGATCGATAGGATTTTTCATTTTTTCACCGTTCTCCCATCTGTCAAAATCGCTATGATACGATTTTTCCAACTACTCGTATTACGAGAATCTAAACTCACGCAAAACAACGCTGATATTGCAAGTTGATCGTGTTGATCGGATTTGGAAAATCTCAACACGACACGTGAAATTCGTGGCAAAAAAGGAGAACACGAGTGCGAATTTTTCTAAAGTCAAACGCAACGTGATTAGCGAGGAATAAATAAAAATAGGACCAGTTCTCGTTCTGGTGCTATTTCAGGCAACGAATCGCGTAGAATTTGGTTGGGAAAAACTTCGCGCGAGTTTGGGAACTTGGACATGCGAATCGCAGTTGAAATTCCGCCGAATGTGTCGTAAATATTCGGATTTGGAGATTTTTTGTCGATGTAACTTGGCGAAAATGGTCGAGTCGGTCGTTGGAAGCGTTGGTAAACGAAGCAGGTCGGCGAAACGTGTTGGAAATGAGAGTTCGCCGCGACGAACCTGCGCGCGTCTAGCGAGAACCTCGGTTGTAGTTATAGAGAGGTAATAATTGTCAACAATTCGTAACCTACAACGAGCAAACGGGACACGTTTGTATAAAGCTGCGCCGACGACGGAGCAGGGGTAAAACGGGGTCCGCTTCCGGTGTCACCGGAAACCGTCACTCCCCCTCGACGGCAACGCGCACTACTCCTTTGCTATGCAGAAGCAAGTCGCGCGCTACGAAGATCGTATACGAGTTACCTACACGAACGCGCGAGCTGACGAGGCGACTTCGTAGGAGGGAGAGATTCATCTTTGGCTATTGTAGATGCATATCGTGGCGCTTTACCGACCACGTTTCCTCCCCCCAGCTCCACCCAACCCCCGAAGAACTCCGGGCGTCGCGATAAATCTGACAATTAGTATTCCAAGAATGAATCTCGGAGATTCGTTGTCATTTCTCGCCACGTTTTCTCAAATATACGCCTCTCTCTATTGTACTCTGATCGGGGCTTCGAGGGGAGTCCATCGAGAGAACACCATATTTTCAATGATCGCTCGTCTTCTCCTCTGCGCAGGGTCAGACTCGACTTCGTGGATATTCCTCGGAGGAATAAAATCGATGTTCATAACTCTCCGCGAAAACTTCGTATCCCTCGCGCGAAATCGTCGGCTATGATTAGGAATAATTTGATACGCCGGCATCTATATATTTCCGTCGCTTTTACATGCTTTTTTTAATCCAAGCTGCTCGCTTATTACTCTTTGTATTCTGTCGTCCTTTTAATAATGACAGTAATCGGTCGAGTATTTAATATGGAACGGAGAGTTTTTTTGTCGCTGTTTTTCATTCACAAATTGGATACCGAGAATTGGGTGGGAGTCGATTCGAGATGGTCGCTGTGAAGAGGCCGACGAGTGCGGTTTCATTGTGGCCGAGGATGAAATTATACGGGTACACTGTGCCAAAATAATGGTACCTATTCAACGTTGGGAGCGAGGGATTTGGTCACCGTGAGAAAAAACGAGAACACGACGAGCGCCGGACGATTTTCCCGAACAGCGTATCGATATCGTCAAATTCCCGGCGATACGTAGACGGTGAACGTAATATCTCGCGATGAAACCGACGATAATTTCTCCCCATCGAGAAAATACGCCGTTGCAGCTATAATTTTTCCTACCGACAACCAAAATATAGATACATGGAGGCACAACCGAGGTAAAGTTGTAATTCCCTTTTCTACGTGATTTTTGACCCAAAACAACAGAATCTCACAATTTTTCTATAACTCTGCGTGCATTTAAAAATGACAATTTGACTTTCTTTTATTTTCCGATGAGAATCCTGAAAGTCGATTTTTTCCCAAATTCTATGATGCGTCGAGCATCATAAAAGTTCAACAAATATTCGAGCACCCCAAAACAATTTTCAATCGAAGTACATTAAAACATATTTCTACTATTTCACTCGTAATAAAATTTTGTCAGCCTTTTTTAACGTAACATAAATTTTATATGCTTGGGATCGGCTAATATATTAGATAGTGTTCGGCACAATAATTTTTTTGCCTTGTATACTCGAGATATAAACGCAAGAGTCGTTTGTCGATCCTTCCAGTCACAGTGCACTCGATTTTTTAACGTTTACGAGCAGATCGTTCGCGACTTCGTTACGGTTTTTTGATCCATGCCTTCCAAAGCAGCCAATGAGCATTAAAAAAATTATAATATTGTCTAACTATTTAAAATAATCATCGCTCATAAAAAATTACTGTTAAAAAAAAAACACAATTTTTGGAATAAATATATGCCAAGACCAGATAATAGCTAGAATTATCTGACCATTTGTATTCGGAGGGCTTTGAGTCGGGTGGCAAATTTTTGAAATTCAAAATGGCGGATACAATACGGTCGAAACTTACCTCTGCCCGACGAGGCTCCTCTGCGTCTTCGTCGTCTCGATGCTTTGGACCGCCTCGATTTTTCCACGTCATTTTGGTCATTGGCAGTGGGTATGGGAGGTGCGATGGTGGACGGTTGCCTCGGACAATCTGTCGTCGATTTTCCATTGGATTTCGCAAGGAAAGTTCCGATGGAGTGTCTCCGTCGTCCGGCAGCCGCGGACCCGGGGATCGGTAGCGTAGCTGATACGTTGTAATACCTGACGTCGTCGACGCCGAGGAAGATCTCGGCGTCGTCGCGATCCGTCGTGAGCCCCTGACTAGCAGCGTCGTCGGCGGTGAGTCCGCAGTAAACCATATCGTTGGACAGCAGTTCGCTGGCGGATTTCAGCACTTTCTTGCGAACCGGTCTCCTTCGATCGTCGTTCTCCGAATGGGAATGCGACCGATGCGGCAAATAGGGCGACGGCGGCGCAACGTCCGATGGCCTCGGGTCGCCGTTCAGGAAATCGCGAGTCTTCTCCACCTCCGAATTCGCGCTGACCGATCTGAAGAGATTGCGAAAGCTGCGCCGGCCAAAGCCTGTCCTCGACTCTTTGCGATTCGACTCGTTCTCCTCGTGGCTCTGGACGGACTTGACGTTCGCCGCGTTCTGCTGGACGCAGCATCCGTCCGTAACGGACTCGTCGCGCGAATCCGAAAAGACGTCCGCCTCCGCTCGCGAAAGCGACGCCGACGTCTTCGTCTCATTTCCGGTCTCCACGCGACGCCGGAAAAACGATGTCAATCCTCGAGTTTGCACCGTCGCCGTCGCCGTCGTCGTCGTCGTCGTCGTCGTTGGTCCTGGCGAACGGTCGCCCCCCGTCACTGCGAAGTACGTAGGATTGTCTGTGAACATACGTGGACGCGTCACTCGACACAGCACCGGTACCAAAATCAAACGCTCGAAATCGAACCCGAAATCGCGAGATAATTCGACGAATACGTATCCTCGAAATCGGTGACCTTGAAACCTTCAAACTTCCTCGCGATCTCTACTCAACGATATTTCACCCCGAACTTTATTGCTATTTCTCTTCGTGCACATTAATTTGTTCGCGAGCGATTCTACGTCATCGTATTATTTCAGCAGAACCCTTGATAAATTGTGCTTGATAAATGTGCTACTGCATAAAGTCTCATACAATTGCGAACGCTTAACAATCGTGATTCAATTCAATTTTACGCAAGCATACTCACTCTGCGTGATTTTGAAAAACGATCTATTCTACAATTATGCATTCGAATAGCGGTTTAATTTTTTTTAGTATAATCTTTTAAAACGTATTATTGGTTTCGGTTTTTATAATTATTTAAACAAATTCCGCGTCGGTATGATTATTATTTTTATTCCGTTTCCCCAATCTATATTAATACGGTCTCTATTTTCGTGATCGTTGCGTTGAAGGAAATATGTTTATCGGAATCTTCTCTTGCAGGAAAAATATACGTATACGTGCGTATATTTGTAACAAATGGGACGATTATTTTTTGCTTTCAGTTTGTTGTTATTTGCTGGTATTGTTTTAGGTTTTTTTATTCGATAAGTGGCTGGGATTTGACGAGGAGAGCGATTACCGCGCGCGCGTCTCTTTGCTACGGAGACGGCTCGAAGTTTGAGCTTGCGATAGGTTATGTCAGCTTTCTCGCGAGTTGTCGAATGGTAGCGGGACGAGGAGAGAGGGACGAGGAAGACCGGACGCGACGATCGGCGGAGAGGGAAAATTCCCCTACCACGAGCTCCTCTTCCCCCCTGTGCCTCTCGAACGTGAGAGAGAAAAATCCTCGTGGACGGGATCAAGGAGCGAGTTGACGGCGGAAGTCTAAAATCGTGCACCTTCGACCTGCGCCCGTCGATTTTCACTTCCTTCGCTACCTGAGCGATGCAGATGCGCAGGTGAATGAGTTTCAGCAAAAAGTTCCACTTTCCCGCTCGTATCTCGACAACGACGCGCGCTATCGACAAAACGGGTTCTACAAATCTTAGGGAGCTTTAAATTTTCTACAAAAAAGCTCTCTTGTATTTTTCTCGTACATCGAACCGTTTTGATGATAATCGGGAAAACGTCCGATCGACGATCTTGAGAAAGATGATCTGTATACCAAACTTCATCGAGAGGGATCGAAATCAAATTTGTTGTTTTATTTTAGAGTTCTGGTATTTTTGATTTTTGCTCAGCTAATTTCAAATCAGATGCAGCTTTGTCGCCCGCTCGTCGGAGGACGAGAACTCTTCGAGCGAACGGCTTAACTCGAGCCAATAAAGAATCGAGACTTCCCTTTACCGCGGCATTTTTATTCGATCCTTTGGTAAATCGAAACCGATTCACCGAATCCCACGAGATTCTCCCAATTTCTAGCAACCCTCCCGTCATTTTTTACCACTGCAACGCGACACTCGCGCGGAGAGTGAAAATCGACCCTTAAAAAAAGGGGGGTGAAAAAAAGAATAGCGCTTCGCACTCGTTCGCGTATAATTCTGGGGTAAAAGAGTTGAAATTTCATCCGAAATTTAACTCACCAACGGCCATCTCGTATCCCGATGCTGCGAGCTACGGCATTCTGAAACAGAAACGGAAAATAGCTGATTACCAACTACAAACTGGACAACAGGTGGACTTATCAAGAATTTCCGCGTTTTCTCGATTTCCCATAGTTCGGTTGTTTTTCTGATGTATCGTGCTGCTGAAAATTTGAGAGGAGAGGGAAATAAAAGTTGAGTGGAATACGAATAGAAATGAGAAGTCGAGTGCAACGAAACGAGGATCTTCGCACTTCGTTATAAGTAGCCAGCGAGAGAAGGCACCTGATAATAATTCGACAAACACAGTTACGTGCCACGATTAATAATGCAATCTTCTATTAAAGCCGAAGTGCATGTACGTCACGCGTGCATCGCGTTTACAAATAAATCCGTATAGCTATAGTTACCATGAGAATCCGGCCGGGATACTCGCACGCTTGTTTACGCATATAAATCTCAAACATCGTCACTTTCGAAGTGTAGTAGGTGCGATGCGCGAACAAAAACCGGAAACTTGTGCGCGCAAATTTCAACGAATATATTATTATTGTTTGTGCCGAGCTGCGGAGATTACTTTTGGTCTCTAAAAAGGACATTTCGCTCGACCCACACGAGTTTGGGTTTATTTTTAAACCGAAAACAAAATCGAATCGATTTCACTTTTTACAGACGATATCAGAATTTTTTTTTTTTTTGTGGAAAAAGCTCAAGGTCAAATCTCCTACTTGGGACGGTAATTCTCGACTACGAGAGGCTTACCGAGGAAATTGCATCGCGCAATTGCACATCGATGACGAACAATGGATTCGTAGCAATGAACAGCTCGAAGCCATTGACGTTCGTGGCGATCGGTAGATAACAATAGGGACTGATCCGCCTGACGGACCTCGATAGAGTAGTTAATTAATTAAGTGATTGCTGAGCGTTGCTCCACTATCATTACCAATAGACGAGTCAGCCTCGCAGGTGCGAAGCTGAAACTAGCTGCAGATTCATATCGAATGATACGCGCGTTCCCCATTGATTTGTTATTTTGACAAGAAAATGAATTTCAAGCGGAAATATCTACGGGGCATTTCACGCCGAATGAGACAGTTTTAAAAAAATATATATTTTTTTATTTCCTCATCTTTTTTTACATTTTCTCGTACCATACGAAAAAACCTTGCAGGTAAATTTCGGGACTTTCTTCATCATCGTTCGTTGAAGCTGTTTCTTTCAAATTTTTCTTTTTTCCATGACCTTTAAAAAAATAGGAATCTCGCTGTCGACATTTTTTCTCTGTGATTCTTAAATTTCAAACCCCAATTTTATTTTTTTCTTGCAAATCTGTGCATAATATGACATGCACATCAGAAATTAGTATTCGTTTAACAATTTGTGAGGACAGGACCGAACGGAGAATCTTTGTAGTTCCTTTTTTTCTTCCGCGATTTTTGATAGTTTGAAAAATTTGGTTTTCTCCATTGATCACCGCGAGTGCCAATTTTCGTCACGACGTATTCTTTTTTTCAGTTATTTGGAATTATCTTGTACATTTTGTGAATCTTCGCAGGCGTGATTGGAAGCTTGGAAGATTACGAGAATGATAATAAGAATCGAAATTTTGGTAACTTTCGTCGACTCACAAATCGGAGACGTATCGCGCATATACGAACATACGTCGCGTACGAGACAGGGGGCCGAAGCACGCGCGTCTTCCCGAGGATATATATATTGACGAACGTGTTTGTCAACTGGAATAGAACTCGGAAGTCCTGATATGGTCTTCTTCCGCAGCATGTACTACAGAGACTCGGGGAGGGACGAAGAGAAGTGAATTGTATTCAGTCTGCATTACGGTTGGCGTGTCGTTTCTTTCTCGCTGGTTACATCGACGAGTCACGTTTTTTGTGTAAAACACGTGCACTTCTTCCAAAGTGCGTGGCTCTATCGGGCGACGACACCATTTTACGATGGACTCGTTTTCGTTGTGGTTTTTGATTGGGTCGTGGCGAAGGAAGAGATGGAATTGATCAGTCGACTCGTCCGTACGTTAGTTATGTTATAAAATCAAGTCTGATCCGACTATTGGCGTTACGATGCCGTAAACATTGGCTATCCATCCCCTGTTTTTGGTTAAATCGTACACCACGTAAAAAAATGCACGCGATAATTGAAATGCAATCGGATGAATGTATGTCGAATTTAGTGTGTACAATTTATCGTGGTCTTGTCATTCGACACTTTTCCACTGCCCGGAATAAATAACGAAGCTTCGCGAAAAATTATTCGATGTGCAAATTTTTGTCGCAAAAAGTACAAATCTGTTTCCACGGTTCGTTATAGTAGGCGAGGGATGAGATCATTTCTGAATCATGGTTCAAGCTCGTCGAGATTCCGGATATCGCGATAACAGCGGAGCAAGAAAAAAACTTACGCGTTGAAAGTATCAAAATTGAGTGTTGAGATTTTTACTCCAGTTGTGGACCGATGAATAAGGCGTTGGGAATTTCACAGGAAATTCCACACCCTCGAGAAAATGTCTACGTCAAGTGAAATATTGGTACAGATGGGAGAAGAAAACAAAGAGAAAATAGATACAAGCGAATGGTAGATACGATAGTTGAATTACGCGAGTAAAAAAAAAATGGATTGCGAGTGAGAAAAATACGAGGTGAAAAGATGTGCGGTGAAAAAAATCTGAATCGCGTTCGTTTCGAATGGTTTCTCGTTTTCGAAGGGACTCTCCGCATGTGCGACAGTCGTCTCGCGCGGAGTTGCTCGTTACCGAAGAACTTTACGAGACGAGCAACCCCTCGACTTCGAGTTTCGAGAATAACCTCGCGAGGGGGAGCATTCCGCGTCGTTGAACGTTTCCAATACGATGGCGGCTCGTAATCCGAGAGAAATTCAATATCTCGTTTCGAATTGTTATGGAAAAAGGAAATACAGTTAAAAAAAAAAAAAAAAAAAAAAAACACGAAAAATATCCGGAGCGAATATTACTCCCGCGGTATTATTATTAGACGATTCGAGTCAAGCGTCAAGGCCGGAGATATTTTTGTAACATTCGAGCTTTTTTCATCCTTTTATCTCGACACCTGACCCTCGTATTTCCGGCCCTCCCGCGCGAGCCTTGCCCTTATAAACCTGCGGAACCGCGTAACACACCCTCCGTTACCGTTTATAGATTACCAGTACCGCGCGCAGCTGGCTCGATGCACTTCTGTGTTACGTTGCACTTCTCAAATCCACGCGCGCTCGCGCTCTTTCGTTGACCTCGCAATTATACGCAAACTCGATCCACATCCGTCTCGTTTCCTTTTTCTCTCGCGTTCTGCCGCGAATCGATCGCGATTTACAGCGGAACCGAAAAGAAATACGACGAAAAGAGTAGAAAAAAAGTAAAAACAAAGTAACTACTCCGACTACTACTACTACTATCGTTATTAACACTATCATTCTCATTATCATTGTTCTTATTGTTATTATTAATTATTTTATTTGCCGGAAAAGTCGATTCATTTTATCCGCGATATTCGTGGAAATCTCGCGAATGTTTTTGTAAACGATGTTGAGGCAGGAAGGTTTGTTTGCATGCGTCAGAAATGCGTCTCGATATTTACCCATTGGCCTGAAATTCCAAGGCGATGCGATGGAGAACGCGAAAATGAAACGGTAACATCCAGCTCGCTGATTCTTGTTACGTAATCTGCGATCGCGTGAAATGGCAGAAAGAGAAGAATTCGATTTCATTGTGCAATTAAACGTACGATTCTGTCGCTACGATGACGATTAATCGGATGGAATGAGAGATAGGGCGAAGCGATAGTCATAAATAATCGGAGATGATGAATTTCGAAGAAATTTATATCGCGCGATTCGTCATTTGTTTATCGGTGGGAGCATCGCCACGAGTCTTGTACACCAATTCAGCGAGACTGTCAATTCTGATAACGATACTCGTACTAACAACGCGTTTCGATCGAATTATTTTGAGCGGGATTAACGAATCAAATCGAGAAACGAACATCGAGCGCAATTTTCCTCGGCAGCTGCTGCTTCGCCGATTCGAGGGAAACATTTTTTGGACTGTCACGATTCGGATAATGGGAAAAAAATTAGGCCGAAAAAAATTCCAGCGAACCAAAAGTGAAGTGCAAAAAAAACGAGGGGAAAACGATACTAAAACTGATATTTCGTTGGAATACGATATTTTTTATTGGCGATCTTTTTTTTACAACTGTTTCGTTCGGTAAAAATAAATTTGCATTTTTTTCCCTTCCCATTCTTGTGGTACGCAATTTGCGGGGTACGAGCTGATTTCTTTGTATTGCTTCAACGCGGAAAATATCTTCTCGGTCTACTCGACGAAAAGATGGCGATTTTTATCCGTGGAATCGTTACTTTTTTAAAAAAAAATCTCCAAGATTGTCGAGTTTATCGCTAAAAAACTTGCGTTTCCACAACTTTTCAGGCGGAAAATATTTTTCTCCCATCGATGTTCGAAAGCATCGCTTTTTCCACGCTCGTTTTTTGTTAGTTTTTCACGAGAAATAATCTGACGCTTCCCCGCAATTTTTTAGTAGATATATGCGATTTTTCTCGTTTATTTTCGCCAGCTTTCACTTTTTCCCCCTCGTCGATACGCCAATGTTCGTAGGAACGAAAAAGTCCGCGCGTCTGGCTTCGTTCGCCCGTCACTTTCGATCTAATAATATCTTCGACGAGGCCCCGTGCGATTCTACCGAAAAATATCGAGTTTTGAAAACGGTTTCGGTGCGAAGGATGATAAAAAAAACGTGGGCGATGGGCGAGAAGTGCGCGAAAATAGGGAAATGCAGGAAACAAACGACACGAGGACTTACCCCGCGAGCTTTTCGATGTTCGACCGTTTACTCCGATGTTCTCACCTCGAATCGATCCACAATTGAAGCGCGGGCGTGGAAAGGAAGAAAGGACGCGTTTGACACTCGAGGATCGATCGACGCATCGATCCCAGCTTTCGAACCTCTTCGCGACCCGAACGCGCGGTTCACTCTGACAGCGAGCTTTTGCCTCGCGCCATGCGACGCAGCCCACGTGACCCTCGCGACAGAGCACGACGTAGAGCCAACGGACTCGGGGCCGACGTAGTCGAGAAGCAACGACAGACCGAGCTCTGGACAGACCTCGAGAGAGAGAGAGAGGAGAGAAGAGAAGCGCGTACGTTCAAGGAGACTGACTACCGCTGTAACGAAACGCGCGCTCTGTTTAGGATGTCGCGGCGCGGCGTACGTCGACCGGCGGGGACGAGGGCATCGCCTGGTACGCTCCAGACACGATTCCATGTCCGAAAGACAAGACCGCGCGCATCTGGCATATCTAAAAGAAACTTTCGCCTGTCTTCTACGCTCTTCCTACCTTTTTTTCCATCACCTCGCCCGGCAGACCTCCCTCCTACGCGACGACGCTGACGTTTCTTGGCCAAAAAACAAAATGAACAAAATTGAAAAATAGGACGAACGAACGCGCGGTGAAAAGTCGTCTTTTTTCACGAAACACTTTCTCGTTCCGCAAAAATAACACAGCCTCGTTCGCACGAACAACACTTTTTCTGCGGCACAAGTAACACTTTTTCTTCCGCACGAATAACACTTTTTCTGCCGCACGAATAACACTCCTCCATCTGCAGCGATATCCTGCGAAGGAGACAAACGAGGATGGTCGATATCTCCCTATATTTTCAAGTTCTATTCGCGAATCTCGAAGTATTTGAATATTTGCTAATTTATTTTCACAAGATATTCGAATTTTTTATCCAGCCGATTTTACACCGTTTTCCAACATTTTTATCATCTCGCAGGTTCACCCTCTGCACGCTTTTTTTCAAAATCCACGTTGCTCTACCCGTGAAGAATAATACAATAATAATAATGATAATGCTAATTGTAAGTCAATTTGCTTTTTTTGAGGGAGAAGGAACTGGGCGGAGAAATGTGCGGAAAACAGGGCAAATTCAAGTCTGGTTCGCGAAATCGTTGGAGTCTTCGACGTAGACGAGGCGTGAATTTTGTACAGTTGCGAAAGTTTATTTCGAGAAATATTCCTCGCGCTATCTATGCGTTACACGTTCCACTCGGCGCATTAATTGTCACTAGATTAAAACTACCAATTGTTTGTTACAAGGTTGACGAACACTGTGCGAATTTTTCGATCGCTCGACAACGCGAGTCTGCAGGACGAAGAGGGGATGTTTGGCTGTTATCCTTTACTTCGATATTGCTTCACGGCTCGTGCGACGACAGTTTTGTTTCCTTCGTCCTCAACTTCGGACACGTATCTACTTCGCTGTTACACGTCGGGTACGTGACGCCGATCGTAGTCTACAAACGAAACGGCAACGAGCAGGGTAACACGTGTCCCCCAAATGTCAAAGGTTCCTCGTAAAGACGAACTACATCGCGCCCATCCTACCCTAAATCCTTGCGGGCCTGACCTGGCCTCGGCACGTTCCACGATGCGATCGTAGGAGGAAAATAAATTTCGTTATCGGAGACAGACGCGGAGAAATCAAATTATCAACGCGCCTGATTCTGCATCTTCGCTAGAATGGTGGAAATTGCTAGGGAAAAACATAAAATGAGCGCGTAAATATGAAGGAAAAAAATGATCGCTGGCGTTTATTTGAATTCGGGAACGAATTCTGATTGGACTAGTCGGTTTTCAGGGGTTTTATACTTTTTTTCCACGAAACTGGACTGCTCACGCAATTGATATTCCGAGAAGCATTTTCCGTGCATTTAGGTTGGGTCGGGTCAGGTCGGTCCTGTTGCTGAGAGCTCTGGCGTTCGAACAGTCCATTGGAAGTTTCATGCGAGAGTTTCGACCCCAACGATTCGTCGACTCTCGATCCCCGAGTCTCGATTCGTATTCAACAGAAACAACCGCGGCACCGAATCCTGGTGGGAATAAATTATTTTATCACTCGCCTTGACAGCGATACGAAACAAATAAGAACAAACACGAGCGAAACGCGGAGGAAAGAGACAGCAGGCAAATGTTGGCATGAAAACATCTTTCTTTGATCTTTCGAGCACCAGCGATCGCTTCCGGTACGAAAAAAATTACGACTCGCCACTGATATAGGTAAAAAGCATCGTGGGAACTCTACCTCGTATATATATTTTGAAAAACTCAAAAACAATCCAAGTCAATTTCGTTTCTAAATAAATTAGTGTTTCGTATTTCTCCATTATAACCGAATTTAATAATCAAATTTCAATTTCTTCTTCGTTTTATAACAAGAAACAAATGGCTTAGCTCTGGTAAATTATTATCTTATCGTCCGAATTAGATGCTTTTTTACTTGGAAAATACAAACAAAACTCATCATCAGTTATTCACCTGAAAAAAATAAAAAAATAGTCCAACCAGAAAATACACCAATATGTATGCTGTCCTCAACAATTTGGCAACACCCTGTGGTTGGTAAGCACGTTATTTTCAACTTTTCACAGCGGAAACCGCAAAACGCTCTGATCCAACTGTGCATCGGGTCTGAAACTTGCTGATAGAAACGACGTCGAACAGGTCGAGGTACAAAGGACAAGCAACGCAGCACCAAAGCTCCCTTAAGCTCCTATTCCATTCCACGACTTCGCGTCCGAGCTCACAGTTTTCGGACGTGTCTGAAAAGAAAATGAACTCGCGACTGCTTTTTCGTATACATATATGTATATATATATATGTATACATATTGTGTGTGTGTGTATATATATATACGAGTACGGGATGAAAGGTCGGCAGAGATGGGTCGACTGCAGATACGAAGGCCTCGACCACCAGCGCGCGACGTATCTCCGCCCTTTTTCAGCTACAAATGAATAATGACGTTTGACATTCAGTCACGTTCGACGGACCCGAATCTCTGCCTTTTCTCCCCTCGCGTCTGTAACAACCGTTTCGACGGCAAACCGTACGATTATACACCTGCAAGTGATAGACGTAGTATTCTAGTTCTCCAAGATTCGAATACTGCGGCGAAATTCGTTTTTTTTCTCAGCAAAACCAACAGTTTCCGAAAAACTGTAAAGAACTTTCAGTCTGTCGTGGAAAAAAAAATTAAAAATAGCCGCCGTCTGGTGCACAGCGGATCATCGACGCCTGACGACTCGACTCACGCGTGACCCAGCGGTAACTAGAATTGCCTATCCGCAGGCGCCGATGTTATTTATTTAAAACGGTTCAAAATCTCGATCGCATCTCGCAGGGTAAAATTCCCGTTGCTATAATTATACCGTCTAATATCTTTCGTTGACATTTTCAGTCGCGTTTGAACTTCATTTTTTGAAATAAAAAAAAATGTTCGTGCAAAGTTAGTTTTCAGCGAATTTCTCGTTATGATGATGTACGAATCGTAAATATTGACACGCGATCGTAGCCAGTTGTGATGCAACGCTTAGTCATGGTTGTTAAGCGCTGTTTTCTTGTCCTTGTACAAAACACAATTCACGTCGTTCATATTCCTTTTATCAATTTTAAAAATCCTCCAACATTATTGTGATTCGATATCACGAGGAACGAAATTCATTTCGTTTTCACGGGTGACGTGAGAATAGCAGGAATTATTTGATTGACGTGTTTCTCGTAGCCACATCAGTCATTTGATCCACGTATTTTTTGTCTTTTTTCGATGCGTTGAAAAGAAGTGAAGAATGTGAATTATTAGCGATATCCTTGGGAATAAATAACGTCGAGTTCTGTTTTCGAATGCGGTGAATCCGCGTCTCGATTTGGTAGCTATTCGCGAATTTTTGGCTGCTAACTGCGACTGTTCCTCGATTGTTCATTATTTTTCTCATTATCCTGCAAAATAATTCAGATTCGTGTCATTTCCATGCACGTGACGCAACTGGTCGATCACTCGCTGTTCGTCAAGCGATAATAGCCACTTACTGGAAAATCCAATCAGTCGATGGAACAAAAATCGCTTTGTTGAGGCCCCATAAATCGTGGGAATCTGTTTAAAATTTCAGGAACGAGTTTGCAACATTGAAAAAACGTTAATCGACTGTCGTCAGGGAAAAAAGAGAGCAGACGACAGTGAAGAGGGAAACAAAGCTGTGAGTGTCGAAGAATTCCAAAGAATTGCACGCATTTTCATGTATTCCGAAGTAAAAATTGTAGGTTTCAATGTTTTACCAAAAGTTTGTACATTTTTTCATTTTTTTTCACATTGTAGAACAGTTATTGTATTTTTAGAAGAATTAAAAACCAGCGAAAAATGAATGTCGATTTTATTTATTTATTTTCGAAAACAGCTGTCTTCAAAACGGGCTTCTTGCGTGAAAGAAATTTTTGAGTTGGTTGACAATCCAACTACAACCAACAAGTTTAAACGCAAGCCAACTACATCGAGATTTAAATTGCTCATAGTTTGCAAATTAAACATAATATCGCATAGATGCTGTGGTACATCGTGTAAATCTCAGATGTGGCTGACAAACAAACATGTTTTCAAAATTAATACACGCAATAGGTATGCAGTTTTTCGTGTTCCGTAAATAAACCATAATCCCCGCGCCTAACAAATTTGTCCGCGCGAATTAACTTAGTTTGTAAAACGGACACGAAAAAAAACATGGCGAAATTTCTACCTTCTTCCAATAACTCGTTATACCCACGTTTCAATCTGTCATTTTATTTTCTTCCGCTTCTGCGGAAACTTCCTCAACTCTTCGGAAACTGCGAAACGAAACGATCGTAGAACAAGTACGTTAACTTTCCAACTCGTTTCGCACGTCGAACTTTCTCGTTCGCTCCATCAGGTTTGCGCCCCTCGCACCTGCATCTTTCGCCAGAAGAATGGGACAGAAGACGAAGAATGGTAGAATCGTGGAAATATGAGAAGCGTGCTCGTTTGTCGGTAGAAAAACGTAACAGCTGGACAAACGACACGTGAGTCTGTCACAAGTGACGTGGCAGAGCTGATATCGCGGTCCGAGAGAGTGAGAGAGGGGAAAAGAAAGAGAGTGGCGGAGAAAAAAACCTGTAGCTCCTACTATCCTCCGATGGCACTTACTACTATCGCAGCACAAATAACCATTGATACGCCCATACATTAACAGTTGTGATACGTACGCTTCAACTATGCCATATGGTAACAATCGCCACACAAATAAAAAAACGTCAAATTTTACACAAAAATGTGTGTTAACCACTTTTTTCACACAAAATTAGCTTTATTTCAACGCACTCGGCGTGTAGCGATAAAGTAACGCAGCTCGTTTAAAAAGTGTTACTTTAGTACCTGTAAAATATATATTTTCGTGTATTAAAAAATGAACTACGAGGACGACGTTAATTAACACGCGAAAACACACGTTTGTGGTGCAATGCTAACATAATCATTTTTTTTATCGAGCTACCATTATAATAATACAGGTAACCATCTGAGTAGGTAAAATTAGCGTTAAAAATAATAAAACTGACGGTATTAACAAAATAGTTGTAACCGTATTGGTTCGGGAGTACTAGTTAGCGTACTATCGGAATAGATATTATTATTTCGTCTTCTTGGTGTAGTGATTACGACAAGAAGTAGCAGAAGGAGGAGGAGATGTTGAAACGATAAAGATGAAAAGATACGAAAATATGAAATCGCGGTACGTAAAGACCGCGCGATAAGGTTGGTCGTGCGCATGTTAAGAAAATGTCGAGGAGTAAATGGAGAAAACGAGTCGTTTGAGACTGCGATAGAGAGAGGGAGATAAAGCGAGAGAGAGGCTAAAACTAGTGTGAGGATTACGATGCAAGGTCGATTCGCGAGGAGTGAAAGTATCAGCGTAGCAGAGATCGGTAGTCGGTGACGAGGCATCGTCGTGCGACGAGGCTTCGACGTTCGGTTGATAAGCGAGGCGTGGAATGGAATATGAATAAATAAATAGTAAGGGAAAAAATGGTTCGGAGTAAATCGTCGCGGGTCGAGTGAGAGATAAGAGTGGAGGAGGCTTGGTTCGTTGAATCGGCGAATTTCGAACCGTAGGCAAACTGGAGGTCGCGCGAACTGCGCAGCTCGGATTTTAACGACTCCGTATTCGCGACGCGGATCGACCGCGCGCGCGCTACCACTTCCACCTCCGTCGACGTCGCGGTTCCCGGGCGTCGAGACCTTCCATCTCGGTACCTCATTCAGAATTTTCATTTTGGAAGAATAGGGCAACAAGTGCGCGCTTCCAGCAATTTATCCGATACTCGGCGAGTTCAAGTTTCTACGGAGATAAAGATTTTCAAAAAACGACATTCAACATGAGCGTCGACGATGTTTTGAACTATAAACCCTCCGAGGACGAAGATCTCTACGCGCTTTTGGGATGCGACGAGTCTGCGACGGTGAGTTGTCCAAATTATACGTCCCAAATTTTGTTCCTCCCGTCCAACCAATTTACTTGCTAATTTTTGTTTTTTGATGTTTCTTACGTTTATCTTTGGTAATTGTTTTTCGATGGAAGCATTTCACAGTCAACAAATTTATCCTATCGGGTACTTCTTTTTCACATCGTGATTTCAGCTTCACGTCGAAATTACGATGATGATCGACAATTTCGAGTGAAACGAAATTGCCAATTTTTTTCTAACGATTTCCCAGTTATGGTATTTAGTAGCAATCTTTTTTGCTGATGAGCAGAGAAGTCCTCGGCGTATTTCTCTGATCCATGGTCTACTTTCTGGAAAATAATAACGTTGTTTGGTAAACACACCTGTGAATGTGGGAAAAACAGTTGAAACGAGTTTCGCGATGCTCCTACAGTATTTCTATTATAACGATTAATTATCATTCTTCCATTTATTATTCCACCATCACGCAAGAAATTTAAAATTGTGTGATAAATATTAGTCCAGTGATGAAAACTCTGCTCTGAATTCATTAATCATTTATTCTAACAAATCTTAAAATTGTTCTGTGATGCCAATTGAAATTGAATATTTGCGGAAAAAACGGACGACAGTTGAGAGAAGTTTCCGAAGTTATTGAAATTTCACAGCTACGATTGTTGCAAATTGAAAGAAAAAATGTTGTACTTGATTTCCCTTCGATATATTTTCGTTTCTAAAACTATGAATTGTATATTTATACGAATCTTACGTATATTTTCTTACACTCTTAAATTATTTCCCCGATTCGCTTCGATAGTACCGTTTCTATTTGTGGATACAGAAAAATCAGGTGGTGAAATGAATTTAGGAAATTGATAAGATTTTCAATTGTTTTTTTTTTTTATTGTCATTTTCTTATCCATTTATTCGCTCATTTGTTGCTGATTTTTGGAGTTTGATCGGAATAGCGAAATGAAGGTGAGATTCTTGATGGATAATAATTCTCCGACGTAATGAATTTCGCGTGAACGAGAACGTAATTCGATTGTTATTTCTGCACGACACGACGTCCATTGTTTGTCACGTGAATTAGGAGAGACGATCGCTTGTTTGGCTATCGCGCACAGCAGCCACTAATCGTGAAAGTAATTCTTTGGGAAATAAAAACAGCGCGAGTATCGTTCACCTGGAATTTCATCCGCGAACGACGAGGCAATTACTTCGAGACTCGGCGGGTGGGGAATTCAATAATTTTTTAATATTTCGCCGGGCATTCCAGCGAAACTGTGTCACCTGCATCTACGATCTCTAGAATACCTTCCATTTCCGCGAGGGAAACTCGAGTCGTCTCTTTTCCAACGGGGCTGAAAGCGAATCCCCAATCCCCGAGTTCCCAATTTTCGCGAGTCGAAAAACACTTTAAAAAAAAAAATCCTTCGTCGGAAAAAACTTCTGGAAAGCTCGCGATCGAGCGTCCAGTTGAAATAACTGGACGGAAATGAAATTGGAAATTTAGGGATGGCGTCAACGTTTTTTAGATTCCAGATTTGGCGAACGCTTTTTTCTCCGAATGAGGGGTTCTTTCCAATTATTTCAGGTCGAACAAATCACTGCCGAATACAAAGCTCTAGCACTTCAATATCACCCGGACAAAAACGAGGGCGACAAAGATGCGGAGGCGAAATTCCAGCAGCTCAAGGTGAGATATAACAGAATTCGGGGAGACGAACGTTTTTCGTACGAACGTGATGGCAAAAAAAATTGGAATGGAAATAAAAATGAAGATAAATATAAAAACAAGAAGGCTGGGTCTCGCGGTGACCGCGAGGCGATAATTGTCGCACGACGACGTTGCTTCTTTCAGAACGCTAAGGAAACCCTGTGCGATCCTGAGAAACGATCGAATTACGACAAATGGAGACACAGCGGTATTTCCATCAGCTACAAGCAGTGGCTCGGCATGAAGGAACACGTGCATCAAGTGAGTTACGATTTCATCTCCCGCGTAACTTTATTTCTTCGGAAACTGCCTGGGGTTTCGATGTGGCGCGTTCTTTGGTCGCGTCATCGTTCAACGATTCCATTTCCAATCTTTTCGTCTTCCAATCCACGACGTTAATTATTTTTTTTTCTCAAACAACGAGTAGCGATGAGATCCCAAAGTTCGCGCGATAAACAAGTGGAAATTTGATCGGCAATGTTCGGCGAGATTTGAACGAGGAAACGAATGATCGATGGATCGTTGGGAAAAAAATCGTAGAAATGTCCGGAATACGTAACGAATCGTTTTTTTTTGCCAGTTCCCATTTCACTCGCGTCACGTAACAACGGCGGACGACAAAGGGCCCGACGAAGCTGATTCGGACTAATTATTTCAATAATAAACCTCTGTTGTTTCGCCGGAAATAACTCGATATTAATACGCTGCCAATTTAGGCCTAAATTACATTCTCGTAATGCTATTGAACCACGGAACGGCTTCGTTACGTAACGTATCGTTCGTCGCACAAACGCGTATCGGTATAGAGATATACGGCGAGTAAGTCGATCGTTCGGCCAAATCGGACAGGACCAAAAAAATGAAAGTTGATCTCGATTCTCTAACAACGCAACCAAATTCTATTTCCTCCGATTGCTGTGATCTTTTCAAACTTCCAGCGCTCGTCTCGCGTTCGGACATAATTCAAGACACGCGGCGTGTTTCGAGACAAATCTCACGATACAAAGATCAGAGTTGGAAAAAATAGGAATGAGAAGTCGAAAAGCCAACATGACGAATCTTCGACACATTTTTATTTGCACACGAATATCGAAGATCTTCGAGCTATTTTGCCCAATTATTGGGCATCGTTAATCGAGCTTTACGTGGTCGCAAGCTCTAAGACACTTCGATTATGCCTTAAAAAGTATCGATCTATTCACCAACCGGATTGTTCGTTTATTTATTTGTTTTATATGTTTTCATAATAATCACTACATTTATAATCTAGCCTATTCTATATTCCTCTCGTTTCTCATCGTCGGCGTGTATAATCTTCCTCTTTCTCGTTCTCCTCTCTTCTCCATTTTATTTCCATCATTCTTGTCCTGTTGCCTCGCATCTCTCTAGCACGTGTTTCGTCCACTCTTCTTCCTCACCATATATTCTCCACGTTCTGCTTCCCCTGTCCATCCAAATCTTGTTTGCTTTCGCCTCTGTTCCTAACGCGAATCTTGCCTCAGTTTCCAATTCGCCTTTTGTGTAGCCTTTTTATGTATTTATTTATTTGTGTATTCATTCAGTTATTTTTTTATTTTTCTTGAGGAAGCAAATAATTGCACGTGGTTGACAAATCGATTTTCCCATGCTTCTCTTGACTGGCGATACTTTCGATGTCGTAGTATTTTACGAGAGAAGAGATAATTTTCGCAGCTCGAAAATAATCTATAGCTACAAATTTTAGTCAAGATGTCGACGAAGTTTCAAAGAAATCTGGGACCAACGCGAGGACTCGAGTTAATGGCGAAAAATAGGGGGCAACTCGATTAGGCTGAGAAGTTTTATTCCAGTAACTCGTTGGAACGACCCGATCCGTGTGGTTTATTAACGACGCTGAATCGTTTAATTGAACAGTCGATGCACTGGAGCACGCCGAAGACCAAAGATCGAATGCTACCGGATGCAGCTGGTGGCGGTTCACCGGGGCACGTCCGAGGGCAGCCGGCGAACGCTCATCGGCGAGCCTCCGAAGGTGGTGCCAACATCCATTACGGTGCGCGTCGCGACGTCAACTGGGATTCCCAGGCACCCAGCGAAGTCGTGAACAAGTTTCGCAACTACGAGATTTAAAGGGATCGGCGATATGCGACGAAGCGGAATAAGGTGAAGTACGAACGAATGAAGTGAATTAGGGTATTAAAAGTCTCTTCCGTCGATACTCTGTCCACCGTTTTGGGAAAAGTACGAACGAAGCTTTCCGAGACGCGAATCGAAATGACCTTGACAACCGCGACCCCGATTTTCAAGCGTTCTTCATCGTTTCCAAATTTCACAAATCGTTCCTATGTCTCGAAATTAACATCCAACGGCAAGGAAAAAAACAGAAATCTCGCAAATCGATGGTGGGATAATTAGGTAAATATTTGACGGCTTGATTTATTTTCAAACAATCCCGACAGTCTCGTGTGCCAAAGAGGGCTAAAAGCTCCGGACAAAAACTCGGCCCTGTGGCGCGAGAAATATGAATCGTAGAAAAACATTGTAGGGAAGTTTTTTGAAGAAAATTTTTCGTTCTTCAAAATTGATTCTATGCATTTTTACGCTATCGTCCACCGTTTACCCGGAATTCGCCGGAAAAGTCGCGCACAGCGATTTTTCGAAGCTTCTGCTGCTCGCTCGAATCACGCGGGTAGAAAATTCGGGCTTTGTTTGGTCCAATATTTACGTAGATTGATTAGCCCGAGGAAGAAAAGACTTTGTGCCAGAGGAAGAGCGCTGAAATATCCTCGGGCATCGTCGAGTCTTGACTTTGTAAGATTGTCTATCAAAAGTTTCATTTCTCGCGGCGTAACATCCATAACTCTCGTGATTATTTCGTCAACTTTTACCTGCCCATTCGTACGAATAGAGCAGCTTTATCCTACATTCAGACGCCGGTTTCGAGCGACTCGACGAGAATTTTTTCGGGTAAATCCTACGATTCGTGAATGTCGAGAGGTATAATTTCGCGAATGATGTAAAACGATGAGAATTTACGAGAGATTAAATTGCGAACGAAGGAGAAAAGCACCGAATCGACTTCGTTCCGCAGTTCGGATTTGTCCTAAAGTAAATTGAATTTAGACGAGCTTTTCGCCCATCGTACGAAAAATTACGATCTATTTATGATAAACAAAAAGAGCTTATAACTAAGCTCCGAACGAGAAGAGCAATTGAATCGACGAGTTGATCTCAAAACGAGCTAAACGAGGTGATCGATGATGGAGAAATTAGTTTTGGAAGTAATCGAAAACGAGAAAAGAAATCGAGAAAATGGTGGTTAAAAAATGTGGTCTTGCCATAGAGTGTTAATTGTACGATGTAACGATAGAAAATTGTATGAAATTGAATAATTAGCTGACGTACCTTTCAATCCGAGGACATAGACTCGTCCGTATCCTGGAAAGCACACTTTTTCAAGCTGCTCCGTTTTTTCTTTATTCTTTTATTACGTCTCTGTATAATTTAGCTCTAATCGAAATTGTCGTCGTATTAGAATATCTTCTCGCTAAATTGATCATTTTCAAGTGCTTATAAATTTGAATATTTCTTGAATTTCTTCGAAAGCTGAATTCATTTTTATACACCTGACACGAGGGTATTTGAAGTGCGCTAACCTTTTTATTAGGCTGGTATTTATTGAAAAAAACAGAAAAATTTGAAATTCTAATTGCTGGTGAAGCGGGTAAATCATGTGCCAGAAATTTCGACGGGTCTACATCCTCCATAAATATCCGATTCGAATTGGAAATCGATTAATCGTGGATCAATGTTTCCCCCTATCGTCCCGCGTATCTCCTACATCTGTAAAGGAAAAGGAAGGAATATATGGTATATATAGGTGTATATTGACTACAAAAAACGATCGACATTTCCGCGAGAGGAAAGAGAGTGTGAGTGCGCGTGCGAGAGAGAGAGAGAGAGAGAGAGAGAGAGAGAGAGAGAGAGATTGTGATTTTTCGAAAAATACACATCAGTGTCGGATCGAGTCGAAGATATCGAATTGATGTTTTCATCTGTTTATCGGGCCAGTTCAAAAGACCAACGTCACTGATTCCCTGATCCTCGGACAATCTTGACGTATATCAAACTCGACGTGTAATTATTATACAATTATATACATAAATATAAGTATGAAGTAGACCATAGCGCATATATTTTCCGAACGAAATTCTCTCCAACTATGTAATATTCGATATTTTCCTGATGCTTC
The DNA here is from genome assembly GCA_963969455.1 of Arge pagana. NCBI lineage: Eukaryota > Metazoa > Arthropoda > Insecta > Hymenoptera > Argidae > Arge > Arge pagana. The sequence continues at coordinate 6,132,083 of OZ018312.1, read as the reverse complement.
GTGAACGTCGCGCGAATTGAAATTATCGTCCCTTCCCGAGCGGTTTTCACCCTCGAAGTAAGGTTCGGCCTCCAAATACCGATTATCTGATTTCTCGAGCAAAAAATACGTGGTAGAAAAAATGATTCTCCGTCATTTTGTATTTATTCCAGTGCAAAAAGCACAGTTACGAGTAAATTATACAATTTTTAGTCGAGCAATGGGATTGATTTTTTTTTTTGTTGAGAGAAGAAAAAAAGGAGAAGGATAGAAAATACAGATACGTTGGGGAAATATCGGTTGCGAGAAAACAAAAATGTGTATATTTGATTTTAAAACAGGAAATGACGCCTTGAGAAATGAGTTGATCGCATGGAAGCGGATCTCGATTATTTTCCGAATGATTCTCATTCGTAAACTCTTTCTTACAAATAGATGCGAGAATATAAAGCGACGTGTCACACGATGATGTATTATAATTTATTAAATGTGTTAATAAAAACGAAATTACTTCGAATATTCCATCATTTTGTCGTATCCCACGAAAGAGTTGTCGCCGATTTCTGGAATTACCGCTCTACCAATAAATTACCTGACATTTCCTGTCGACGAATCCGCCATGACGTTTATGAACGGATAGCGTTACCAATAACGCGAGTGGGTCGCGTTAGCTCTAACGAATTGATCACTCGATTGACGACTCAATCGATCACTCTGATTCCGACCACAGTCAAAGAGCTTGCAAGGACAAAAAATCTCCTCGCACGTTATCGACAAAAAACCGTGCAATTTTTATCGTTCCAGTTGCCAAAAATCAAAATCAGCTCGCACAATTTTGAGCAGTTTTTTTTATTTTTTATTTGTGACCAAATCGCTAGCCATTATAATTTTGTTAACTGTTTATTAACGATTTCTAATTTTTGTTCTCCGCAGTTTTTTTCATCATCCAAGGGCGTGTAATATTTTGGAATGCCAATTTTCAGATCCCCACGACTTTATAATTCCACAGCGAATTTGGCACGCAGGTTTGTGGTTGACGAAATGATTCGAAAAATCCTAAGAAATGTTGAGACGTCGATGTCTACGTGTGTACATCGTCGAGTGGTGTGAGAAGCAGTTTCTCACTGCGACGCTGACACCATTTTTGCCACGCGTACATCTTGGAAAGAGCAAATGAGCGAAAAGTGAAGTCACTTTCGAAAGCTTCCGCGACCAAACTGCTCGCAAGCTCGAGGCAAATTCAATTACTATTCTCTCGCCGACCTCGACAACTCGGGCAGCCAGCAACAAGCTTCGTCGCCAACGTTACTCGACTCTTTTTCGTCACCGGACTCGACCATTCAAAATATTTGCGCAAAATTTTTCCAAAAATCGCGAACCACGCGAAGTATTTTTTGCAATTGCGAATCGTCACCTTGGGCGTAGATTTTTCAGAAACTTCTCATCGTTTTCATACGTTTTTTACTCGCCGTACGAAAAATCCAAACATCCGTGCGCTGCTTTTTGCCAACGCGTTTTTCGTTTCGAAAAATCAGGCCGAATCGCGGACGAACCTTTCGTAACAATCGATTCGTATTTTTTTATTCTCTCATCCGGCTCGCGAATGGATTTGATTTCGCTATTCGGAGCCAGGGAATTGGATTGGAACGTTACGTCTGCGCTTTCTGGATTCGTGGAGGGAGGCTGCAATATCGCGCGTAGGACAGCAACGCGGCTCGACTATTGTGCAAAACTTTCCCGACCGAAGTTCTGGCTGGATGCGATAACTGCGAACCGTACGGATTCTCTTGCTAGGAGGGAGGAAAAAATCCATTATTTCTCATCAACTTTCCATTCTCACGCGTTTTTTCCTCCCTCGCGTTTTCCATTTTTACGCAACAAAGTCGGCGAAGAATAGATATTCTCTGTAGATTCTTGTTAAGAAACATGCAACATTGACACATCAACGTTCTCGTCCTCGTAACACCGTGTAACAAACGAGCGATCCCCAGAAATAAATTACGTAACGTGCTTCTAATACGTTAAAATAATAAGATGAACTTGAGAACTCGCCCTGTATAAGTAAGTACATTAGAATGTACCAAAAAAACGGACTATTATTTTTTAAAAAAATCACGTTCTCGGTGGCAAAAAAAAGATTCGATGCCAATTTCAAGCCTATAACTGAATTAGACGGCTCGCGCTGGCTCGATGAAGATGTGCCATTTAAATAAGGGGGAAAATATTTCTTCGTTGCACCTTATTTTACGACTGGGCGAATATGATTGATAAAATAAAACGTGGGGGATAATAATGCGTTATAAATGGGAAATATGTTGATTGAAAATGTTACGCAGGTTCCCCGGCAGGTTGAGGTCAAGTTGCGCGAATATTGATGCTCGAGAATCGCACATATCGCAGCGGCAATATACGAGAAAATGGAATAAAAGCTTTTCGAATCGCGGGAAAAATGGGAGCAGGGCATAAAATATTTATATTTTGCGGGAAACAGCGCTGTGCGAAGAGCCCCGAGGGACCCACACGTTAATTTGCCACCGATAATGCAAACTCGCCGTCTTGTTCGCTCGATATTAACTCCTACGCCGTTCGTTCGTGACTCCAGAAAACTCTGCGTTCGCTAATGAAAGCGAGTTGCGTCATCTGGGGAAAGTATAGAGAATGGATTTGGATCGTTAGAAGTATCCAGAAATGATCCTTCTTTCCAATACTTCATCCCCCCGCCGAGAATCGGTCGGTCGAAGAAGTATGTCGATAATTCAACGAGCTTTTTCACATGTCAAATTATTTCTACGTACAAAAACGGAAAAATCATGATAAAATATATCTCATCGGTGCGCGTGTAACTTTACTATTCGTTCAATCGATCGATACTAATGATGCGCCTGGGACGAGACAAATTCCGTTTCGTTATGGCGAATATATCCTACGGAAATATCTCTTCGCAATTGTCGACGAGAAAAACAATTGAAAAACAAGGAGCAAAATTGCTCGAACGAGGAAAAAAAACAAACATTTCAACTAAAACTAAAACGCGTCTTCCTAATGTTTCTGAACCGCGCTTTCAAGTGAAAGCTCACGTAAATCCCGAGTTAACCGCAACTTAAAGCGTCTTTTTCGACGCTGTGGATGTCAACGCGCCGAAAGCTGCGTAGTTCTGTTGCCGTACCTCGAAGAAAAAATCGCCGAGCCGTGGAAAAAAGAGCTTTGTGAGGGCAAACGTAAAAAAAAGCGCAGAAAGTAAATATCAGACTGAGGGGAAAAAATATGATTTTTATCCGACTCTTGGTGCATAATAAGGGTTGATAAAGTTATCACAAGGAGTGAAGCACAACGGCTGTTCGTGACGAACCGATCAATTTCGGGAGAGCAGCTAAAGATAACAATAATTAGCGAATAATTAAAACCTGATGAATATTCTAGGGCACGAAAAAAATTTAAGTACATCTTGCAAAATACACGCGTCTACGAACTTTTGTACTCGAAAATATATCTCGACTAATATTTACAGTGAAATAATGTGAGAGCGTTTTTTTTAAGCTCAACAAGCTTTTTTTTATCACGTACTTAAAATACGAACACAAAAGTTGTTCGTATAATTAGCAATAATTATTCGATTGCACGTTGAAATCCCTAATTATCGACGTAAAAATCGTCATAATGGAATAACAACTTGATCAGATCGGCAATAAAGCCGGATTTGTTGCGTTGCGCTGCGGAATTCGCCTTCCGAATCTGTGAAATAATAGAATTATATTTCAAGGATTTTCGACGATACGATGCGTTGGAATTGGAAAATTTAAATTCACCGGATAATTTCGAGTAGCTCAAAGCTGCGTAGCAACAGCAGAGTAATGCAAATCTCGTTAATACATCTCGTCGTTGGTTGAATTACCGATAAAATAAATTGCGTTTCATTCTCTACCGACACATTTGTTATCGTTTATCGGACATTTTCTGACAGCTTGGTCACTCCGCGAAAATCACGCAACAAGCTTCGCAGTTCAACGGAGGGGTTGCCGCAAAAACTCCGTGCGATACAAAAATGCCACGAATTTTGCATTTCGAGGCATTGAGTATACAATTATTTATTCTGTCTCTTGAGGATCATGAAAAATGGATCGGAGGGTCCACGCTGCCAGGTTTCAATTATAAATGCCTCGCGAGCTCGACCCCTTGCGGGAAACACGATGAATTAGGCGTCTTCGATGACTATTTCTGTAATAATATCAAAATCGTGATTGTTCAGCACTTTGCTGTTTATTTTACGTTATTTATTCGTCTATCCATTTATTTATTTAGATTCGGGGTAGTTATTTTCAGATATTTCTCGTCAAAATGACGAGAATTTTTTATTACTCGCGTGAAAGTCGCAGGATTCGCGTTTGCTCCGACCTGGATGTGCAGTTGTACGAGTCGTGCTTGCGCGACGATGGATAAGCATTGGGTAAGGAATATTCGTGATTATTCGAGACCGCGCGTTCGAGTATCGTTGAACGAGGAGAGATAGGATTAAATTAGTTAGGATTTCCAGGACCGAACTTTTGGAGCAGTCAGACTAGAGAACAAGAGAATAAGAGAATTTCGCGGTTTTCATACGAATGTTAAACGGTCACAGTTCGCGACATGTTGCGTTATGTCACGTTCGTGAGATCTGCTGGGAACAGTTTCGTACGCCGTCCTCGATTATTCGGGCTCGGAAAGCGGAAGAGAAACGGAACGCGGTAATAGATATGACATGGCGAATAGCTTTCTCACGTTCGCGTCACCGTCAAAGGGACGAGAGCATCCCTCCGCGTCCGCTCTATTTCCCCCGTCGTCGTCCTCGTCGCTCTCGCGATTCCGAGGACTCGATGAAACGGCGTTAACTCTCTCGAACTTTCCCTCGATCTCCCGTATCTCTCGTCCGCACTTTCAAAGCTGTGCCTTCCTACGCATACGAGAGGACGGATATCCGTTGCTGCGGGACACTCGTCATTACGCAAATATACATAATGGGGGATGGCTCGTGGTAGGTCAGGTTGGTTTCCCCTATTCGAGCTCGTTTCGAACCCGGTGAGCGTCCGATCGATTGCGACCTGATGCTACAGTTTGCTCGGCCTCCTCCCCTTCCTCCGCGACTATCCATCGGTGGATGCGCCCTGAATATACCTTTCTGCCCCGTGGCAGAAGGGTAGCAGCGACAGAGAGAGAGAGGTGAGAATAGGTCACTGGCATTTTGGCTCGATGTTGTTGAGGAGCAGGGTGCTACAACGACATTTTTGTTGCCCTTGCCCTCTCAAATGTTTCTATCCAACGTGCGAAAATCCTCGCCAAAGATGGGCGCCGTAGCTCGAGTGGAGAACGTCGCTTTTTCAAGCTCAGTTTCCCATTTAATTAACCCGGAAAAAATATGTTCTCATCAAAATCGAAATTACCTGCAATTAACTCGATTTTTCACAAACAACCAGCGTATATCCTTGAAGCTGCCTCTTCGAGCTTTCACAATAACGCGTGATTACCATAATTAGAAGAGCGGTTAAGCTCAAGAATAGTCTTTTTTGCCGACACATTTTCCTAACTCACGGGGCTTGCGACTATTGAATTCGTACCTATGTACGTACTATACAATACTACTCATCGCAAACGATGGAGAATTTATATGACACGAGCCACGAATTCCAGGCTCGATGTACTTTGCATTCGAATGTATCGTTAATTTGTTCGGATGTTCGCGTGAGAACAACGTCATCGTACTCAAAACTAAGTCGCTCGTTGACCCAGATGTAGAAATATCGCGAGCTTAATAATTAATACTTTGCTGCATGATGCATATTGCATTATATCATGCAGCAAACGTCGTAGCTATGATGCTATTACTAGTATAATTAGTTAATTATAACTCGTCAGCTGGGATATAATTCGCTAGGAAGTTTTATAACCCGACTACGTGTGAATTTTCGGAGAATTTTCCTCGTGAGCGAGGTTCCTGCAGATTCCAAAAAATGTGACAGCATGCTGAGACGACGAATTGCTGCGCATCTACGAAGTTCGAACGGAATCGCTCTCTTTTTTCAGCTTTTGACTTTTTCAGCAAGACCCCTTGACGAGGGTCGGAAGAAAGAAACAGCAAGGTTCAAAAACGAGCGCGAATGGTAGAAAATTTGAGGAAAAAATATCACAGATGCGCATCGCGAAGATGTCATATTTGTGGAGGAATCCGTGAGACTTATTTCCTATATTTTGCCGCGAGGCTCGTAGATGGAGATTATTTCTGTTTCCGATATCCGATTTTCCTTGAGATTTGCGAGGTCTTCGCTAGATTCTAAGATTAGCTGTTTCTGAGTGAAAATGTATTATCGATTTATTTGAATACGAGGAAAAATGACGGATTACATGGGGGAAGTCGACGGAACTTTAACTGAAAACAGCACCGGCGAGATGGGGGCTTCTGTATCGAGTGGTTTCGAGCTTTTCGTGCGTGATGATCAACCTCAAAGGATTTCGCCTTTCCGTTTCAGTACCCTACGGCGACACAGGCGCCGAATCTCCAAGAGTAAAGTAAACGGCAAAGGTGCTTTGTATTTATACACGTTGCGCCGAAGGCATAAATTGAAAAAGTCGTCGGTGCAAACGTAGATAATAAATTTGTAGGCCGAATATTCTTCTGAACTCTCTCAAGGGCAAAATAAATTCAAATATTCGAGTATATTTTCAGCGCCGAGTTACTTGATTTTCACAGCTAAGAGAATTGTTGTATAATTTTTTTTAATCGTATACAAGCGGAAAAATTATAAATGTATATCTTTATATATATAAAGGACGTGATTGGAAAATGATATTATCACGTTAATTCTCAGATGAATTTCCCCCCCCCCCAAAAAACAAAAAAACGCGAGAACCTGAAATTTATTTGTCACGTTGTCAACGAAGATATTTTACCGGTGAATAGCTGCCAATAATTTTATACGTGTTACGAATTTCATGCGTGTTCCAGTTTTATGAAAATAGTCGCCATTAAACAAGAAATCTGGTCTTCAAATTACCAGGAAAATTCCACCCACAGAAACAATTTGGTTCTTATCAATTAATAAATGAAATTCTTATTTTAAAAATGTTTAAAGAATGGAAAATTAAAAAAAAAGTGGAATTTTAAAAAACTCAAAATTCCAGTTTTCTTGTGATTATTTTCTGGAGAATAATATGTAATAAGGGCAATAAGCCTTGTCGAATTTTGCTAATGGAGTTTCGATTGAAGTTGAGATTTGAATGGATCGCTCGCAATTTTCATCGACTTATTCGTTTTTGAATTCTTTTTTGGTAAATTGAAATTCGTGGTTGTTTGTTGTACGAAAGGAGAAGGATCTAGCGTATGGCACAGATAATCGTACTGATCGACATCCTTTGAAAATGTTTATTTGTCAATGTATAATAATATCAATGTAAAATGACGCAATAAAATCTAAGAAGATGATTATGATGGAAGTTGAATAAAAAAATGTTTAAAAACGAAACGAAAATATTTGTCACGTTTGTATATTATCTATTAAATACTTAAGAACATTTCAGCTTCTGTAATGATAGTTGTCACCGACATTTGTTCGGTTTTGCGGACCGTCTCCCTATCATCGTCAACCAACGTAGAGTTCGTTCTTTCAAAATCTCTGCGATTGTTCAAAGTTTAACAACGTTGCGACAAAATACGTCCATGCTTCCCCTATAGTATCTACAATTATTCTAGTTCTTAAACTTTTGCTTCCTTTCCAGTATTTCCGACGAGAACGAAATCCACAAGTGCCACCAATTATCGACAAATATCTTTTGTCGAGTAATCAGAAATTTGGTCGAGTGGATTTGAATAAAATCGTTACTCGTTTCATTCCTTCTCACAAATAACAATTTTTCTACACAGATTTTTCTTTTCTTTCTAGAACAAAAATCGATTCGTAACGAAACGTTATTTTTATATTGTTTTCACGAATCGTTCAGCTCAACTTTAACTAGGAAAAAATTGTCCCGTTTCGTCATTTTCGGCTGGGAAGCTGGAGGTCGAAACACTGCCAATAACAATGGCACAACAATATGATCGGTCGGTTATATTAAATTATCACTATTCATACAGCGTCTAGAAATGTTGATATAAAATTTGTCCTAAACTTATCAATTTTACAATATTATTTTCACGCGGCGCAACGACGCGAATTGGCAAGACTCGACTATACAGGACGAGTCGACACGGACGACGAACCTCGCGAGATTTATTTCCTCCACAGTTTTTCCTGAGAATCAGGGAATTTTTTTCACGCACTGAGAAATTCGCTTGTCGCTGCATCGAAGGAAACAACTTTTATAAATTGGATCGATGATTTCCCGATAATCCGAGATCCATTTTTCTATATTAGAAGAAGCGTTTTTTTTGGCACTTGAAAAGATAGATTTTCGAAACTGGATATACATTTTTTTTTAACCGAATAAACAATTTTTACGTGGCGACAGCAGACTTTTTGCAACAGTGGAGTGTAAAATCAAAAAATAGGAAAACGGGGGTGCATAAAATAGAAAAGGAAGGCGAATGAGGATGAGAATTTTGCAAAAGGGTACAGCTTTTTGCAAATTATTTTTGGTTTCGAGCTTTCGCGTTTTTTGTCGTTGGTTTTTGTTTTTTGTCTCGCTTCAGTTTGTCATAGGCGAGATAAGACGCCCTGTACAGAAGAGATCGATCGTACGTTATCCTTAGACTAAAACTTAATCATTGCAGCGAGTATCGATGCTGGCGAGGAAGAAACTGCGCGACAATCGTGTCAATTCCATTCCTCGTCGAGATTCCATTTCGCGATAGGTTCGACGTGGTGCGAAAAATCGCGGGGAATTAATAACGTTCGAGGTCTGGATCGGCCGGTTGATTTTCCAAAGTACACGGCCGATGGAACTCCTGTCCTTTCTCGTGAAGCCATCTGTTCGCCACTGAAAGCATCATCGTTGTAGCGCGAGCTGTAGAGCGAGCGAGTAATGGAAAAGCGGGGAAGCTCCGTTGTCTTTCCCAAAGATAAGACTTACCCCATTTCGTTCCCGTGAGAACTGGACAAGCCGCGTGTCTCGTTCGGTAATCTCCTTCGCCGTTTGGCTTCAAGTTCATCCAGAACGCAGCGCTGCCCTTCTTCGGCCAGAGGGCGAGATTGATCCTCGTAAAGACGGTTCCGCCGCCCTGTTCCACGTCGCTCATCTGCCAAATTAATTATTCGGTCTACATTCGCCAAATCTCCGAGGTGCATCGACATCGTTCCAGTTTCATACTCGAGTTACGCGAAACACTAACGCCTTTGGGATATTTGCAACGGTATTTCGGTCGGATACGCCGAGAGAAATGAAAATCTCACGACTAGTGCTCGCTAAAAACGCACATATTGTTGCTTCATCCGCATTAATCCAATAGTATCTAAGCAAAAACTGAACTAAACTCATAGGCAAATGGAAAAAATACCCGTTTTTTTATTTGTCATATATGATTGCTTATAAAAAATAATTCAAACAAATTATTATAAAAGTTGTTATTTCCAAGTTTCAGACATTCAATTGTCTGTAATCGTTCTACACTAACAAGTTGAACTTTGGGAAAAACTCGTCTCACAGGTTTTTCTTCATAATGATTGGTGAAATCAGTAACTGTAATCATCTTTTTCTATGAACATTTCCAAATGACAAAATTAAAAAAAAACAGTCATGTTTTATTTCTCCAGTTGCCTGTGAATGGCAGAGTTGGTTTGACGCTATCTAGCTCAGTTTTTGTCTGACCCATAACGGGTCACGGTAGTTCTCCTGCTACAATCTCTGTAAGCTATATACCACGATGGATCATACTGTATGTTTGTATAGCTACTGTCGAAAAATGTCGGCTGAATACATACAAGTGGAGTCTTTAGACATAAATACCCACATGAGTCTATTATACGCTAACACGTATAGAAAATAGTACCGCTATAGATCTTACCGCGCGCAACTTATTTCTACGTCGTCAAGTATTTGAGCCGACTTCGCTTGATTATCAATTTTCAAAATTATAAATTGAATAAAAAGTGTCGGTGCAATCGAAGTACGAGCATAAATGTATAAGACTGAGAGTTTTAAATGATCGGTGAGAAGCACCCAGGGCTATGCAGAAAGCAAGACGAGATGAAAATAAAAGTGGGCAGGTAAACACGTTAAAATCGCTATTTTTTACAAAAATAGAAAGACAGAGCATTCGCGGGAGAACTACCTTAAGACATACGGATCGATGCTTTTTCAGCAGTCTTGCCGAGCTTCGTCACACTATTTTCACTTCTCGTCGATTCATCTTTGATGCAACGAATTTTCTCTTAGTTGGTCGAGTCCTCAACTTTCGAGCCAAGTTATTACAAGATACAGCTTCGCGGAGAGACGCGAGTACAAGTAGACACGGAGGTTACAAAGGTGAGAAACGCGTTGTCAGAGATCGCGGAAACTGCGCGGAATACTTCTCAGAACAATAAGAACTACTCGTGAAGATTTAACGAGGAGCAGTTCGCTGCGGTATCTGTTACCGCTATTTTATCCAGCATGCCGTCAGCTTCACTCTCGTACGATATATCTACATGGACGTTAACGCAATGGTCGTTGCAGGAAATGCTCGTTTCTTTCGGCGAGGACCAGTACACTTCGCAACCAACGTTTCAAACTTACGTAGTATAAAACTGTTGCGATTCGGTTCCCGGTTCCCAGACTTTTGAAAGCATTTTTCTCTTCTCTCTGTAAAAACACGAAACACCATTCTTATTTACTCGAGCAAACATCGCACGTATTTGGCTAAAGATAGTAACAATTATCTGTACTTCGTCTTCGATCGATTATCCGAGACAAAAGTTCCCTTCGTCACTTTGTATGAACAGAAGAACGAATACACTGTGTTTCGATTCAACAGCATCACGTCTACTATAATCAGAAGATTGAAGAAAGAAGAAGAAAATGGTTTTTTTTGGAGACCAGTGTTTTTCGTGGCATTACCGCAACGCTGACATCTTTTCTAGACTATCCTCGTGGAACACTCTCGTTTCCGTATCCAACTTCTTATATTAGTATTCGAAACGATATTCTCGTGGGTGAACTAGGACACAACGATAATGTTTACCTCATTTAACTCCACTCGCGTATCTAGCTACGATCTCTTGTGGGTGTTTACAGAGAGCCTCTGTAAACACCTTAGCCTAGGGCCTATTTCATCGAACTCGCGACGAGTTCCAGTTACCGCTTTCGTAGAGATTGGATTGAAATTTACATTTACCATAAACGAGAGCAGACTATTAACTCGCGACTCTCTCGAAAACTCTCTCGACTTTTATCCATTCGAGTATCAGTCAGAGTACGAATTGCCATGGTGAGAAACAGAATTGAAAAGCTTAAGATTAATGTGATGTTGAACTTTTGTCTCGGATATATCCTCGTTCCTTTTCTCCGTCATGGCAGATTACTCGCGAGCAACGAGACGAGTTACGTTACCCTGGCGAAATCGAAGTGGGGCTCGTAGTGGCCTCCGATACCGTAGTTCACTACTTGTAATTCCTCCGCCGTCGATACGGTCAGACTCGTCATATCTTCGACTCTTCGTCCCACTGCCTTCACGTGAGGATGTTCGTATTCCTGTAGCCAAGCGCTTTTGCTGATCCTATAATTAGCAACTTCGACGGCGCCCGTTTTGTAATTCTGGACGGTTGCTCTTCGGAACTGTGAACGAACGAGGAATAGACAAATCATCAGGTAGGAGAAATTCGAACGCAGTTACGTTTTCGCCACAGCTTTCGAGGACGTAGCTGCATACGCATTTACGATCTAAGCTACTCACAATTTTTTGAGATATCGAAAATTGTAGCGATAAAAAACCTGTCTGCCGAATTACCAAGTGACAACGATTGCGAAATCTGTACTTCAAAATCGAATCGTACGTAACTGCACAAAAGTGTACATCTAATATCTAGCAAAAGCTTCTAGACCAACTTTATTCCAGTTCGCTATCGGGGTAGTCGGAGATTTTAGAGAGTTCTCAGCAAAATTATTCAAATTATTGGATTCCACTTAATTTTTAATAATTATGCGAAAAATTACAAATAATAACATAGAATATTAATAATAAATATAAAAAGGAATTTAAAAAAAAAACTAAATAAGCTGTAGAAAAATGTGAGAAAAAAAATTGAAAATAGGCACTTGCTTTAAAAAAAGATATTTAGAGTTTAAGACTTGGAAATTACGTTTAAAAATATGTTGAAAAATCTGTCCGTATTTTTTATTGAAAATTACACGAAATTTGGAGAAAAAAATGATTATTCAAAAAGTTATGGGAAATTTGATATCTTGTGAAGTTGAAAGGTTTTTTTAAAAAAATGTTTGGAGTACAAAAAACTGTGATTTTTCAAATATGAAAAATCGCGCTTACTCTTGGCTGAGCGAGCTTTTTGATGACGCTGATCTCGTCGTCGGAAATGACTTGATGATAAATGACGATCCTCGGATCTAAGAAAGCCTCTTCTTCCTTGAACGGTGCAATTTTCAGGAACGGAATGCCTCGGTCGACGTAGCGACACTTGAGTTTCTTCAGCAAATCGACGGACAGCGGGATTTCGTCGCGGCACAACATTTCGTAACGTTCTCGTTCCGACAGCTCGTCGAAGGATTTCGTCTTTTCTTCGGCGACGGTAAACGCCTAGGAAAATACCACAAAAATGCCACCATCAATCACCTCGCACTTTTGCCAAATGGTCGTTCGCCGACCAATTTTTTTTCTCATTTTTTTCTTTTTTTCCCGCCGCGAAGAACAAACGAACGCCAGCGGAACGTACTGCACATCGTTTCCCGATATTTTCGCGAGAAAGGAATCCGGAAACGCGGCGGCAAAAAATAAATCGAAGGCGAATCGAGTCGAGGATGAAAGGCGGTGGGAATGGGGGAGAAGAGGAGACGCGTGCAAGAAAAGTGATCAACGCCCGGAGAAAAACGGAGTCAATCAGCTCTGTCAAACGTAACGTTCTCCGACCTCGCCGACTCTGCTCGTATCCTCGCGACCGTCTTCCCCTCGTTTCTGCCTTTTTTCCGTCGACTTCTTCTCGATCTCCTCCTGATAGTAAGCCCTGTTGCCCAAAGCTCGCTGATGGGTTGGCACCAGTTCCAAGAGCTCGTTGGTCATGCTCAAAGCTCGCGCCACGTTTCCTGAAACGAACGTTGGTACGTACAGTTTTAACCGGAGACCTCCGCTCAATTTCTCGCAACCCTCGCAACTGCACTCTCGCGTCCTCTTTATCGCCAACTCAATTTCCCCCTCCCTCCCCAAAAATTACGCGCTCTCCTCCGAACCTTCCAAACCATTGAGTCGTAGCTCTTTTTTCGACAGCAAAAAAATCTTCCACTCGAAAAAAAAACATTTTCACTTTCGTTTGTTTCCCCAACCAAAATTCGCACTTTTCTCGATAGATTTTTTAAGTCTTTTTGTTTTTGTTTTTAGCCCGAAAAAAGAAAGTGGAAAATAGGAAACCTAAGGCGACAGCTATGGAAAACGTGGGGTGAAAAAAAAAACGCTGAGACGGAGGGGAAAATAATAAAAACGCTAATCGGTCAGATAAAACGGCGAAAGTTTGTTTCGGGAAGTAAAGTTGAGTGCCGAGAGCAAAGAATGTTTCAAAAGCGCGGCGAAATTGAAGGAAGAACGCGTAACAGCTTAGACGAGTAAAGTTCGCGGGTCGAAAACGAGGCGAGGGTAAAAAAAAGGGGGAGCAAAGGGAATGGGAGACCAGGAAAGAAACATTTCTCAAAATCGAAAACCAATCGAAAAGTCTGGACGAAAGAGAGAGGAACGGTCGCGGTGGGAGGGGAAGTGATCTTCTACATCGCGAGCTCTACGCACCGTGCACCGCAACGCTTCGAGATAAATTTCGCGAGCAAGTTTCGTCCAGAAAAAGGAAGGCATTCCGGTGTACAGGGAAAACTGCGTCGTAAAAGATTTAGCTGGTAATTTGTAATGCAGCTACGGAAGAAACTTTTCCCATTTACTTCCGCTCCCGCGAACAGCCCGCGCGGAGATCCGCGGTCAGGGGCGCAGCGGGGGCGGCGAATCGTTCGTACCGAAAGAAACCAAAAAAAATAATAATAAACAACGATCACGAAAAAATACTGCTTCCTAAAACGAAACAGCTCGAAGACGTCCACGAGCAATAGCGAATTAGAGTGCATAAACAGATTCTATGACTCTTTTTCTACACGTGAAATCATGAATTTATTTTCATTGGAAAAACAATGTTCGTGCAGGTATTATTTGCCAAGAGAAGTGCTCGATTAACGAGAAGAAATCGATTCCTTTGGAGTTGGATCTTTGGATCCAACATTTTTACAGCGAAATAGGGAGATTTTCACTTTTTGGTAGCTCAACCCGGGAGAGAAAAAACGAATGTAGAAAAATGTGGGAATATTGTGAAAATCGTGTCAGGCTGGAAATTCCTATGGAAAATGGGTCGGAGATTCGAGACGCGAGAGGGAGAAAGGAGCGTGGAGCTTCCAGGGATTCGCGGAGGGGCATTTCTCACCTTGCATGTAAGTGGAGAACGCCAAATATTCGAGAATGTCGGATTTCGTGGTAGTCGTGCGGTTGTGTTCCTCTTGTAAACGGTCCATAGCTTCCTGCATCCACAAAACCGTGTGATAATAATCAGCGTTGTTATACGACTGTCTTCCAAGCTCGAAGCAATCTCCGGCTGCAAAGTAATTTCATCGTTATTATTCCGCCGGCGGGTTTCCCTTGCGCGCCATTCTCTATTTCTCTATTTCTCCGTTGCTCCATTTTTCCATTCCTCTACTCCCCTATTTTCTCTCTTTCTTCCTCGTCCTCCATACGTTTCGTCGAGACCTTCGAAACGACGATACGGTTTTCTTTTTTCGAATCAAACCTTTTATGTTTGCTCGTCTTATTTTTATTTTCCACTACATTTTATTTTCCTACTGCCGTTCATTCTCCTACTTCACTTTATTATTCTACTTCATTTTATTACCCTACTCTATCTCGCCGAAGAATATCTCCCGCTAAGAACTTGCCCAACAAACTTTACCCTCGCGCTCGCAAGCTTTTGTCGAAAATGTCCCCGATTTCTTTCCGTTCGTTCTTAGTTTCATTATTTTCTCCCCTTTTTTTTTGGTCTTCAACCCTTGAAACAATAAACGCGCGTCTGTTCACTTTCACGCGATAAATTCCAACCAAAGTGGCATCAGCGATACGTGATTTTGTTTATTTTTATTAAACCATTTCAAAGCAGTAGGATGCAAATTTTCGCAAAATTCAATATTCATCCTTTTGTTAATATATTTTTTATACGGGGAGTTCCACGCCAAATCTAACAATTTGAAAAAATGTATTTTTGAGCTCTTCAATTTTTTTGTACCATAAATAAAAAAACCTTCCGCGTAAATCGTGAGATTTTTTTGGTTTGAAAAGTACCAAACATCGGTTTTTTGCCCATACATTTTTGAATAATGGACCAAATTAGATTTTTTTTTCAAACTCTCGTTTGGTTACACGAGTACACATTTTTTCGTGTACCCATTTCTTTTTCTAGTCGTATTTCGTTGATTCTCACACTTTGTCAACGATAACAGATGTTTGAGGAAATAAAAAATAAGGAAATCGAGGAAATCGAGAATACATCTCGGAGTGGAATGCCCCATATATACGCGAATATATTTCACTTTGAGGGATTTTTTTTCGCGAATATTGGAGACAATTTGAAAACTACGTTTTCTTTATCGCGAAATCTTGCAAATTTTACGATTTCGCCTCGGCAATTTCCCGCAATTTATTTCAGATCCGAGGGTGAACGCGAATCGAAGCGAATTCGCGTCGTGTTTGTGTTTCGTGCGGGATTTCTTACCGCTGAGACCAGTGCTGTATTGGACACCGTTGAGAACACCTCGCGCGAGGTGAGCCGTGTCCAATTTGTAGGTGTCCTGCAGTCTCATCAGTGCTACAGCAGCACCGTTCAGGTCTTCGTCGGTCGGGAACTTCAGGTCGCTCCTCGAGGTCGTTATGTTAGCGACAAACGCTTTGCCAACGTCTTCCGTGATCAATTCTTCCACGCGCTTCCAATCGGTCGTCAAGCGCTTGACCAACAGATACGCGTTTATCGGATTCGACAGATATTGCTGGATATTCCTCGCAGCCTCCTCGTGTTCCCGCGCGTAATCATCCACGTTCCTACGCAGCAGAGAAACAAACGAATTTACCATAAGTATTCAATTTATACGCGACAGTAAATATAAATATACATATATTTTTTTTTTAATTTTTTTTACCAGCGACAACGAATGTGTAGGTGTACAATACAACTCGCGATGGGTAGGTGAAAAATGCTGGCCGTTTCGGCAGCAAAATTCACGCTGAGTCGGGAAATTGGAAGATGGGAGGAGCTGAGGAAAATAATGGTTCGGGAGGATCGAGAAAATTCCACGAAATCTGGGATCGATGAGTGAAGTGTGAAGAAAAATCGTTAATTTTTTTATTTCCATCCGGTTTTAACGGGGCTTTCGAATTTAATGCGATTTCAATGCGCGTCGAAGTCAGCAGATACGACGGGAGGAGTATCCGCGGCTCGTATCGCGGGATATTAAAGATCCGAACGGGGATCATAAAGGCTTCAACGAACAATACCCTCGACCGTTTGAGAGACTTAGATATCCGTTAGGATTTCGGTCAAAAGATGGCGCAACGGGATCGCCTTTGTGCCGAATCCAATATAACACAACCGAGCTGCACTCGCGACGATTATACCGGTTCGCCGAAAATCTACGCCCGGTACCGCGAAACCGGAAATCGGTGACGCGACCGTGAACGATGGGTCGCCACGGGTAAACAAATTCGGCAATCAATTTTTTCGCCGTATTCAAAAACAGCGACGCACTTGTCGCGGATGAAAAGTTTCGGCGCACGATTTCGTTCAACTTCATTTCATGCCATATTTCACGCTATATTCTGGAAATAATAATAATAGCGGGTATAACGGCTCGATGCGCGGTCCCAGAATAATCTCTGCTGGCTACTACGCCCCGTGGATCGCCAACGAATCTGGGAATATTGGCCATACGACGTGGAAAATCTTCGCTCTGGATGAAAATAAAAATGGCTCGGAGCAAACTGACACGAAGTGTGGAAAAAATATAGCAGGATAATGCCACGTGGGTGCGAACGAGACAAACGGATTGAAGGTGATGGCGAGTGAAATCTCGAGGTGTTACGCGCATACGTATAATTGAAATACTAGATTTAGTTAGCTTTCAAATTTATACCAGACTGCGAGCAGATATCGACGTATTTTTCCGCAGCACTGCAGGAATTGTAAATTTTGTAATTGTATTCTGGTTGAAGTGAATAGATGAATAAACGAGTAAACGGATTATCAGATGAAGAAACAACAAAATGAACCCACTCGTGGAATTTAATTGCGTGGTAAAAAATTTCCCTTTCGCTATAATCGATTCGAGATGGAACACCCTGTACAATTTTTCTCCCCCGTGACTTTCCGTCCGCCCTTATTTTTCTGGCTGCTTGTTATGCAGCCGTTTCGTACTACGCGCGATGCACGGGAACACGCAAGTGGGTGATCATTCGCACGTGGAGTCGTGCTTTCGCTTCGGGGAACAGAGCTTTTTCGAGCTTCGCTGGAGTCGATCGCTGTTTTGTTCGTTCTTGTTTTTTTGTTGCGTTGTTTTTTCATTTTCCAGCGCTGCGGAGGTCTCTTCAGGCCGGCGGTGAGGGGAAGCCGCGTCGTTACGGAATATCGACTCCCCCGATGAAGGGTGGGCGCGATGAAATATACGTATACTAATGGTAATAATGGAGGATCCTCATCGATTCTCGTCGATGGAGGTTTTTCGCTGCCTTCATTTATATTTCTCCTTTTTTTTTTTTAATTTCCCGCTCGTTCCCTCAGCCGCGCGCGTTGCTAACGGCCTCCGTTCATGCGCAACGTTTTAATAACCAGTCTAGTCTGCATCGGAAGAAAAAATGTGGGAAAAGAAGGAAAAATGGAAATCGCGATTGTTTGCTTCTTCGTGCCTGAAAAATTCGCGGTGGTTCTCTCTCGCGAGGATTCAGTGTTCGCGTCGATCTAGATCTCCACATCTCAGCGGATCGCAGCTACGAGAACTACCGACGATGCAAATTCCAGTTTCGCGTGGACCAATGATCGTGAAAAAATCGCTCGTTTCGGTACTTGCGAATTCCAATTATTATCATTGCTGTGCTTATTATTACTACTGGTTAGTGCTAATTTGGTGAACATTTCTGGTCGGTGACGAGAAACGTAACGAAGCTGAGTTTGTAGCTGAGAGTCGCGAGAAGTAGCTATGATAATTTGTCGCGTCGAGTATTGTTATAAATTTTAATCATCCTGGTTTTAACGCTCGTGCAACAAAGTTTCCGCGGCAAGCCGCGTTGAGAAGTTTAATTAAAAACTTCTTGCCGTTATCGCGTCTTGGAAAATTGTCTCGGTGCAAAGAATTTGTTGTTCGCGATTAATTCGAAGAAATTTCATTCGCGGCGGTCGCGTTTTGTTGTTCCCGCGCCCAAGTTCGTAGTCGGGACGGTTTCTATCTTATCTGAATGAAATAGATTCAAAGTTTCGTCCGGATATGTGGAAACGGGCCGGGTCGGCTGTGGTTCGTTGTTAGACCTAATTTACAATGGCTGTAAAATCGTCGAAGCCAAGCCAAGTTCGTCCCGCCGTAAAACCCCGCGAATTCTCCCATAAAATAGAGTACCTCGACCATTATTTTTTTCCCCTTTCCTTCTTTTTTCATACCAACACGGTCGAATCCGATCGTTTCGTTTATAGTAATGACTTTATTTTTCACTCGATAAAATTTCAATATAACCCTCGCCGCCGCCGCCGCCGCCGCCGCCGTTATCGAATGCGAGGAGAGGAAAAGTTCGGGAATCTCGTTACCGCCAATTTGTCACTTTCGATTAGGGCAATTTTCAACTAATTTTATTAATTGCCGGCAAACTTTTCGCATTCGACGATGAGACGCCTGGTGCCTTCCGCGTGGAATCACCGCTTTGCTGGGAACCGAGAGTAATTGACATTTGAACCGTGATGATGCTAACGAGCTTAAATTGTATGGAATTCGAAATTGACGAGGAATTTTCCATCGGAGTTTCGGTCCGGAAGCGAAGGACGAAAATCGGAGGAAGGAACAGCGAGTCAATTTACCACTTAGTTGAAAGCCATTAGGTCCCGAGATCGAGGTTGACTGTCCGTATTTATCTATACACGCGTATATACTTGCGTATATACGCAGGTCTGGCCGTACAGCCGAAGTTGACGGAAGGATGCGGAGGAAACCGGAAGTACGTGATTCAGCACGACAGAGGCTCTTCGGCGACTAAAAGCCTTTGATTCGCCACCCCGGAGAGTCTCCGCACGGAAAGGGTTTCGATTCGCTACGTTCTTATACCGGGTGTTCGGAATAATTCTGGATTTTTCATCACCGTTCGATTAGACAAGTAATTTACGATCGAAATGCTCCCCTGCATTTTCCTTCCACGTCGCTTGGTTCCCGAGATAATCGCGGGAACGTGGTCGCGCGCGTGACGTCACGGCGCGGGAGAATCGAAATAGCGGCGGAAATACGCGGAATACGGTGTGAGGTCGTGGGACGTTTTCGTCGTGGAATCACTCGGACAATCGAACGATGCCAACGGCGCGAAAATCGGTACTATTTCGCCTTTGTCATACGCGGTAGGTGGACGCGGAAATTTCAGACACCGTGGAAACTGAACCGTTTGATTTCCCAAAAGCCTCGGATCCTGCCAGCCACCGCTGAAGCCCGGAACTCTTTTCTTGGCTCGAATAATAGCCGTTATTATCCGAGGGTGTAACGAGGGACCAAATGTAGCGAGATCGTCGGTTCCGAGGTCGGCAATCGTTCCTCCTGATTATCTGGCGCACCGACGACATTTCGATTGGAAAAATCGATAATTCGTTTATCGGACATTTTGATAAATATCATCGCAAATCTTTCGAATATAAATAAACGTAAGACGCTCTTGCCAACCCTATCGTATTAATTGACTGTGGGCGATCCGGATCTCGGCCATAGGTCAAAAGTTCTTAAGCTCGTGTCGAAAACTTTCCTATTTCCGCGATCCCCCGAGGCCTCTCCGGCAATCCTAGAGGCTCATCCGGTTATCCGATCAGCGGATATTATGACGAGGGTAATTACTAAACTGGTAAATTCCGATAAGATTAGGATTTCCATCGGGACCTTTTACTTACTCCCGTTAAATGCACCTCCGCCAAGTCGACCGTTAATAACTCGTTGCAATTCCATCGTAACCACTACCTCGAGAACTTTTACTCGCGCGGATAATCAAACGAATGATTAAATAACCGAGCAAATTATCGAAAAAATAAATCAGCAACTGTACCTAAAATCTTAACAAATGATAATAACAAATTCGCCACGTGGATATCGTAGCATTAAGTTGCACCAGAATAGAAGAGATAAAAACATAAAGATAATCCCAAATCTTTCACGAATAGATCACTGGATCAACAAGCCTGTACTATTTCAAGCTAGGTGGAATTTTGCGTTCGAATTTTATTCCCTGCTTCGACGACGACGAATTCGTCGTCGACGCGTTTCGCCCCCACAGACACAGAGCACGCGCTGCACGATGAAATATCACGTAAGTTCGTCTGCGAACCCTTCGCACGAATTAAATCATACGACGCTTCAAATCCGAGCGCAGGGATATCATTTTTCGTCTCTCCATCACTCGCTTTCCGAGACGCGTCGCGAATCGAGTTCGTATTTTCCCGCCGCGTCGGCTTACCGCGCGCCTCCACAGATGGCGCCGCGCGCGCTACTTGCGCGTTTCGCCTGCCGGGTTTCCGCTCTCTTCGTCGACTCAGTCGGCGCGTAATTGTCAGCCGGATAGCATGTAGGACGGTTGTTTACGTTTCCGAAAGTTCGACTGCGGCGTGTCCCCTTAGATTGAAACAATCCTCAATAAAAGTGTGTTCGTTCGTCGAAATTGAGGATTTTTAGGACCTTCCATTTCCATTAATGTAGTTCGTAAACTAGTTTCATACAATCACGATGATCTGTTCCGCGACCAAGTGCGAGAAGGTTATGTACGTCCAGAAAATATTACCAAACTTCTCATTTACCGTACAAACGAAATGGATCACGACCGACAATCCGGAATCCGTGCTCTGCGACAGTATCGAAAACATCGTGGTGCTCGCAAACTCCGCTTTAAATCTTCGATATTGTTCGAAATGGGCCACGCATGTATGGACGTTCAAAGTGTGGGCAGTAGGTAAAACGTTGGAAAACATCTCGTTGATGCTGGACGATCACCGCGAACATTTCACCATAATATCCGTGAGCAGCGCCGACTGCGACTACGGCGTTTCCGACGGTCAAGAATGGTTCAAGACATCGCCGGTATTGTCCGCCACCGATTCGAATTCGACCGACGCGACCGAGTACAAAATAAACATCGGCTTCAAGACGGGGAAATTCGGTACGTTTCGGCAAACCTTGCTATTCGGTTTCGGCGGTTATCCCGTCCTTTACAAGCAACTCTCCGTCGATTGTATTCCCGTGGAAGATTTGACTCGTCTCGACGAAGCCCTGCAAGTGATAATGAATCAGAACATCAGGAAATGGACTAAAGCGAACTCCGCTATCGTGCCGTTCGAATCGCCGTTTGTTTCTGCTCGCGATCCCAAGGAGATCAGCCTCACAAAGGTATATCCGTTCCCGGACAAGGACAATTTTTATCTCACCCACGATACTCTTACCGAGGAACATCTTACTCCGACTAATTATCGCGGAAGGATGCACGAATTGGTTGCCATCGAAGAATTGGCCAGGCACGAACAAGTCGGCAGGTACAATATCGTCACGCAACTACGATTGTGTACCTATTACATCGTCGCGCCGGACGCCGATTGCGCGACCACTGCCAAGTACGCGCCATCCGGAGAACTCTTCGGTCAGGTATGAACATATATTTTACCAACGCATATCTTCCCCGCGTACCATACTTTTCACGCTCCGAATACTTATTGTATCGTTGCATGTTGATCCCTGTCACACTTTTTTTCGCTTCTCCATCCGGTTATTGATATTTTGATCTCACTGGCGCGAGGAGACTCGAACGAATGGATCCGCGCAAGATCGCTCCTCGGCTTACACGTTTCTAGTTTGTTCCTTTCGTTTCACGTTGCACATTTCAAATTTATGGTTCTATTTTTTGCCATTTCTCATTCCACACATTTTTTATAACGTGCACATTTTTTTCAGGTTTGTATTTCGTATTTTTTGAAATTTTATGTGTATCGCACTTTATATCGTATAATTTTTTATAAATATTTCATCTTTCCAATTTACAATCGTATACTTTGTATACAATGAGCGTCGAACGGTCAACAATGGAATTCGTGAGAAATATACGAGCATTTCAAACAGTTTTAATGTGCGCTATCGAATTATCGATAGGATGATAAATGGAACGCAAGCATTACTGAATACTTGCGACAACACATTCTTCTTTCTGTATAATGTAATGAACAGTGATTTGCTCGTTTGGAAGGTCTTATAATTTGTCGCAGGATACTGGAATAGCTTGATACTTTTCACCATTCCATTCGATTCTCTGAACCGAACGAAACTTCTCTTTGATAATTTGTTTACGTGGTATTTCGTTGAGTATGCACTTGGAATTCATACTGTTCTCCTCATTTTTATACGGTTTCAAAACTCAACACATTTCATATGTGCACTCGAAGTACGAATCATTTGTCCTGAAATTTCACATCGAGTACATTTTTCACCGTCATCCTCACGACTTCGACGTTTGCCGGATGCTGTATAACATTTTTCTTTCCACTCGTGTTTCTCAATCATGAATATTTTGATGATTTACTTAGCTTCCTCTTGGTCGTGAGATATCCGAAGATTCGAAAAGCGGCCGACTATTGTTGAGGGGTTGTAATTGGGTTTTGTTGAAACTGGTTCCCTGGGCTGGAGACGAAAACCAGAAACAAGTCGTTTTCGAAGCGCACATCGAGGACAAATGTAACCGGATAATTTACCTAAGATTGTCGAAGAAATGCATACAGCTGCTCCAGCTGCAGCCGGACACTGATGTCACGGTTCAAGTACAATTCCAGCTAAACCGACTACCCTACTGCGAATGGCATAGATCTATAGATAGACTAGTCGACACACAACTGGTGTTTCCCATCATATCCGAAAAAACGGATGTCCCGTCCAAGCAAACGGAATGCTGGAACCTGAAGTACGACAAGAAGCTGAACCTCCAGCAGAGAGAAGCCATAAATGCCATGGTAGCTACCAACGTCAATTATCCCCCTATACTTCTCGTCGGGCCTTTTGGAACTGGAAAAACATACACCCTTGCTCAAGGCATACGCATGATATTGGCCCAAGGAAACTACAAAGTCCTTCTATGCACGCATAGCAACAGTGCCGCTGACTTGTATGTGAAAGATTTTTTCGACGCTTGGTACAAAGAAAATGAAGAATCTAACAACTTTCTGAAACCTTTGCGAATCTATTACAAGGGAAGATTCAGAAATACGGTAAAAACGCCATCTTATTTACAAATTTTGCTGTTCCTTCTTTTTCTATCGCTCGTCTTCGATATTCTCAATGTAAGTCCACCCAAGTCAAGCTAACGGATGCGTCTCCGGTCGTTACTAATCTACTTCTTATTTCCAATGAAATCTCGTCCGCCAAAGCATTCTTCCTTGAACGCAAATGTAACTTTCTAACAACAGCTTTGGACAGAAAAAAAAACAGCAAAGTAACGAGCAGATCGAGTTCTCCTAGAATATTTGATGCTTAAACGGTTCTGCGATGAAATTCAATTTTGGTTTGTCGAGTCCCCGTGTTCCGGAACAACTATGTGTCGGTTAATAAGTTCGCTGCAGACTTTTATCATGCCATGTCAGATGTGTCGCTAGATCCTAGCGACGTTTTGTTTGTTTGGGACAAAAGTATTCGTTTGATGGACAGGTACACCCCATCGTTCAAGAATATTGTTTGATGGATGAAAACGGCCGGTTTCGAGAGCCTACCAGAGCAGACGTCGCGAATTGCGGTCTGATAATCGCGACATTGGCGACATCGAGTTGTCTTGCGAGCTTGGGTATAAATCTGACTCATATCATAATAGACGAAGCAGCTCAGGCAATGGAATGCGAAGCCTTAACTGCTTTAACGCTCGCGACAAGCTCGACCCGAATCATATTGGCCGGAGATCAGATGCAATTGGCACCGGAACTCTACAGCGATCTGGCGCACGAACGAGGATTGGGCTTGAGCTTGCTGGAAAGAATTTTCAACTTTTATCCACCGATTACGACCTGCAAGATATTACTCTGCCAGAACTATCGAGCTCACGCGTCCATCATTGCATTGACATCCGAACTCTTTTATTTCGGTCAAGTCGTCGGCAGCGGCCACCACGTGGCTCATCCTTGCTTCAATCCTCTAACATTCTTCAGCGTTCAAGGCCAAGACGTTCAGGTAAGCTGTTTCTTCGTAGTCACATTCGATCATCTCGGCAATGCAACATTTTCGACTACCATTCGCTTGGAAAAATCTAGACGAAAACCTTCCTCGAGACTTTGACTTCTTGCAACGTAGTTGTGTAAATTTCATCGCACCGTAGTACAGAATTTTATTCTCTCGGGTCATTTACCGTTTTCAATTGTCAGGTGTAACTGCAAGAGTACAGTGTCGTTCCCTATGAAATATCTTTGCGACGAACATTTTAGGGAAGCTAGTAAGTTTCAACGCGTTACAGCGAAGCAGTAATTTTCTGAGCAGTCGACTGCTGAAACGTTGTTTGTTTCTTTTGATCGCACGCATCCTTGTTTGCTAGAATAAACGAAGGGCTATACATTTTCTCGCTTGGTGTGCAGGGTATGCATTCGACAGGATTTTACAACGACGCGGAAGCGTTCGAAGTGACGAATCGAATAGCAGAATTGAAAAGTTGTTGGCCGACGGAGCAGTGGGGTCCTTACATGGAGGGATCGATCGGAGTGGTGGCTCACTACGCGGAACAAGTGTCGCGCATTCGTATGGAATTGCGAAAGCGCAAGTTGTTCGACATATCGGTGGAACGAGTGATGAACGTCCAGGGAAAACAATTTCAAGCAGTTTTCATCAGCACCGTCAGAACGCGAAACAGTTGTCAGTATTCTACGGGAGCGAACGTGAAGGATTACGGTTTCCTGAGCAATCCTCGCCTCTTGAACACATCGATAACGCGAGCAAAATGTCTGGTAGCCATCATCGGTGACCCCGTCGCACTTCTAACCATAGGATCGTGCCAACGAGTCTGGGAGAAATTTTTCTCCGTCGCTATGCTGTATGGCATCGATTACATGACGCTGCGAAAGTACATCGATAACCTTCCGCAAACTCCACCGCAACTGCCTCTGAATCCTTTGGCCAAGGAATTCGTCCCTCGGACTACTCACCCACTCTTTCAAGTAAAATACATACCAATACCGATTTCGTATCCGGTGGTGTACTGCAATTCCACCACACCGACGACCACGGTTATTACCACGTCGACCAACAGTACGATAAAGAACACCGTTCAAGAAGAGCAAATTTGAGTGTTGCTAAAGAATATTCTTCGGGTGGAGGAGACAAAGGAACATTTTTAGTTACATGAGAAGAGATAATAAAATGAAGTTGTAAAAAAAGGGAATAAAATGCGTTTAAAAGTTGTAAAAAAAAAAATAGAAAAAGTAGTAGAAAACTTTGAAAAAAAACACACTATGAAGAATAAATAATCATGTCGATACGAAGAGGGAGAACGAACAACTATTATAATTTTGAAGAATCTTGGCGATGGCTTTACCATCGAAGAAATCGTGCTACCGCGGCTCGTAGCCAACGATGATTTTGTTTCCGAAGAAACGAGATAATTTTCCCTTCGTTTCTCTGCTCTCCCTTCGAGTTTCCTCGAGAAGTGAAGGTGGCAAGCGAAAAACTTTGTAGAAAATCAGACAAAAATGTTCAAAAATAGCAGAACACAAAAAAAAACGAGTACAAGAAAATTAGGAAAAAAAAGTATATTTTATTTCGTATAAACCACACCCCAGATTTGTACTTTGTCATAGCCGAACAATGGAAACGTAAACCTGGAAGGAAAAATGTAAAATATTGAGGAAAAAGGAAAAAAAATGAAAAGAAAAAGAAAAAACGTAGATCATATTTACAAAAGAAATCTTCTTTTACGCAACGATTATTATACATTCACCACGCTCGCGACTAACTCTTAGTATTACCATTACCTGTAAATATTGTACAATAACAAAAACCAAGGGCCGCAAATCCCTACGTTTTTGCTATTTTAACGAGCTGAACGATTCGCAAAGTGTTGCAACCGAAAAAAAAACCACGAATCGTACGGTAGTTAGCGAAGTATGATGGAAGAAAAATAGAAAAGCTTTTTTATGATTCTTATTATTTTATAGGCAATTGTATATTTCTCGCCTCACTCGTATCGATTTTGATGCAGAGCCAAAAATAAGCGGAAAAAGAAAAAAAAAATGGGTGAAAAATCTAGAAAATAACAGTAAATGGAATAAAAATAAATAAAGTAAAAAAAAAATATAAAAAAAAGCGGCCTGTGAAACTTTACACCGCAAGGACGATAACTGTAATGGAAATATTTATAATAATATTAATATGCGTACTAAACGATGTATTACGAGCGTCAGCCGAAGTAAGGAATTATTAGCGAAGGAATCAATTTGTTTTTTGTTTTTTTTAATAGTACATAAGATTATTCGCGTCTTCGTATTGACAAAAAGGGAAGAGGAGAGAGCGAGAAACGAGGGGAAGCGAACGCGAGTCGTGCTTCATATATTATTACTATTATCAACGCGTCGTGTAAAGAGAAATCAATTGAAATATTCGCTTAGATTTAACGATAGATCGATTGAAGGGAAAAAAATGGTCGCGCAACGGGATATTTGTGTAAGACAGCTGCAAAAAATTGAAAGCGAGAGAGAGAAAGAGAGAGAGAGAGAGAGAGACAGAGAGTGAGAGAGGATATAGTTGAAAGAATAAATAAATAATTAAATGAATAAATGAACAAAATTCGACGTCGCATTTGTATGTTTATCACATTATTGATGAAATTATTGTACGTCTCACGAATGATTGTACATACCTATGATATTTGTTCGGGAATAAATAATTCATATACCGTGAATGGAATAGAAAACTGTGGTGATATTTTTCAGTTTGTTTTTTTCGAAAAAAATTGGTTTTTCAGAGGTGGAAAATTTTAATGAGTCTTCGCGAACCCAAGAATTTCCGATCGAGCGGATTTTATTAGATTTATTCGGGGCGAATAACGGACGAGATATCAATCGATGGAGCCAAATATCGCGAAATTTCGCGAGCTAATCGGCGCTACGTAAAATTTGCGGTTGGAACAAACGCGGCTGCGAAAGAGAAACAAATCGCGTTACGCGAGCATCGAATGAAATGGACGTTGAATGGAATATTTACGACCACATAATTTATGACGACAACCGTACGCATCGTTGCTGTTCGGCAGGCGGCATTAACGCGCGTTGTTCCCCGATTAACGGATCGCAGACGACAATTATAAGGGATTTTCTTCACGCCCCGACGAAATTGCAGGAGAGACGGAGAGAAAAAACGGAGCTTGAGTCGCAAAGATCGGAAATTCGACCTCCTTAGTTCGCATTATCGACGAAGTGTTCCGACGATTTAATTGGAAACGTCGCTGCGGGCAAACAATGAAATCGTGGTTGGATATCTGCCTAATTTCGATACGTAGCTCTGGAATTAATTAACCCTTCGTCTTATTCGAGGTATCAGCTTCGACATTTCTCCACGTTGCCCAAATTCCTCCTATCATTTCCTGTTCATAACTTTTCGCTTTACATCTTTTCGAATAAAATTGCCGAGTGCACAGATAAATAAACGATTTATGGAAATTCTAAAAAAATCTCATCACAATCATTAAAAAAATGTAATATATCTGAAATGCTAAAACGATTGAAATGCTAAAAATCACTGAAATTAGACGATCCTTTCCAGCTTGTAACAGATATCAGATAATTTCCTACGAAGAATGAGGCGTAATAATGAATAATAATAAAATAAATAATAATGATAAAATGAATAGGAATAAATAATATTAATAATAATAATAATAAAAGGAGTATTTTGGAAATGAAAAAAACGGAGATATTGGCGAGCTTTCGTCGGTGCAGTTAATGTTCGATGGTTGGTGACGGCGGTGCGCGACCAGTTGCATGACTAACGGGGTAAGCAAGCGATTTCGATACGAGTAAGTTTGACGTTGGGGCGTCGCGACGCCGAGTGCAACTATTGTGCCGGCGCAATTAAGCCGGGAGTCTCGGAGCGTTTTTCTGGCAATTTTCCTAACCGGACCACTTCACATTTCCTTCCGCGAATTGGAATCGGAAGTGGAATTTCATCCGGAATTCCGTCAGAGTTTCTGGTTAATTTCTTTTGGGAATTGCTGCCGCGTTCCCATAGCCGCAGATAACCCATAGCCATTGTAGAGCCGATAATAAAACCAATAAAAACCAATAAAACCAATAATATCCGGTCGTATATAGAAAAACCGATACCGCCGGCCTCTACCGCCCGTCGATGCCGGCGCAATATATAAATCGGTGCGTCCTTCGTTCCATTTTCTTCCCTTTTTCTATTTTTCTATTCTTATTCCGTTTTTTTTTTCAACTCGCGAAACCCAGAAATCCCAACCTTCGGGCTCGACTCTCGTGAGAACGAGAGGATTTCCGTTCTCGTCGAATTCGTTGATCCGAATTCTCGTTCACCTCGACCCAACAGAGATTATTTCCCATGAAACATCGCTCTTCTCCTCTCTCTCGCCTTCCAAAAACATTCATCGCTATTTTCTCTGGGATAATTTATTTCACAGTCAAATTTTCAACGAATTTCAACGTCGTCTTCCAAAAACGTGCTTATATTTTTTTCTGACAAAAAAACTTGAAATTCTTTTTACACATATTCTAAGAGTGTATTTATAGAGCCCAATGACACTCCTATGTTAATATCTATCACAGCAACGTGAAGAAAGATTGTAAAAATAGCCTGTTTATTTTTTTGAGTTTCTAAACAAGACTAATTTGTAAATTAGCTTCGCGATGAGAGTTCGATAGTCGCGAAATCGATGAAGACGAAATTAATTGGTTGGTAGTACTTACATGAAAATTTCTTCGACGCACAGAATATGCATAGAAAGTAAGTCTGGGAGGCATCGATCGAGCGGAGACGAGCGATACGCTCGGCTATTCGTAGTGAAACTCGGATCCCTGCGTACTACTTAGACCGCTCGTAAGCTTTTATAATGCAAAGGAGTGACAAAGCTCCGGATGGAGCGTCTCTAACGAGAAGGTATTCGGTCAGACGGGTAGAATATAGAAACTGAATAGAGTTGCGAAACAGTTATCGTCGATAATTTCAACTCGCACCGCTCCCCATCTCCGAAGATGCGAGAAACTCTTTTAATTTCTTCCGGGTCGTTTGACAAAATAACTGCCAAGGTCATTGCTCAATTAGCGTTATACGCGTATTATTTGCCCGAATTATTTGTTGCGGAGAGGTGTCGGGCGAATTTGGTAAAATCGTTTCGTCGAAGTTGCGAGAGAATTCCAAATTGAAAATTCAATTTCTGCTCCATTTTTATGTTAGTTCTCGTTCGTTTATTTTTCTCGTTGTTTCCTGTGATCTTTATAATGGTCTTACAATTATTATCGCAATATTTTGTAGAATAAATTCAGCTGGAAAATATAAAAATATGCGCACTGTGCCAGATAATTTGGGGAACTAGCGTGCAATTTGGAATTCTGAATTGAAATCTGAGTATCTGCAATTGTTTGGGGAGAAAGCTGCGAGAAATCCCAATAACGATTCATCACCGCCAGCGAGGGGAATATTTATCTGCTCGGTTTTGAAAGCTGACAAATTTCTATTCGCCAGTCAAAGAGTTAAGCCCTACGGTGGCTCGACTCAGCTGACCCAGTGCTAAATCGTTGTGGCAGAAAACCCGAACGCGATGTTGGCTCCGCGCGAGGTGAAATCCGGAAAAGCAACGTTCCATCGTCGAGGGGGATAGGTCAAGCCCCGTGTAGGCTGCCGGAACACATTTGGGATATCCAGACAAAGTCGGACCGCCCGCGACCGCTATTTTCTACGGGATCACTCCTATTTCCCGTTTTCAAATTGCTTCCCGTCGCTAGTCTTTTCGTGCCACCTTTTTCGTTATTTCGCCCGATCGATAACGATTATCGGGGCCGGGAGCTTCGAAATCAATAAACAGCGATGAACCGATTCGAATCTGACTCGTTCGTAGAAAAACGTCGCATCCGAAGGGATTCGAACGATTGCCGGTAGCTCGCGAGACGATTTCACGACTTACGGGTCGTTTTCACCGATCCTCGTTTCCCCTCGCTGATTTGTCCCTAAATATTCCGCGGAATGCGACTGATTTTATGCAGCTGCGTAAAATAACACGAGCAACGAAAATGACCTCGAAAAAAATGATAACCGATGAAATTTAAAAATAAAAAATGCAGAGAAACACGAAAAACAGTCGGGAAAAATAAAACATGGAAAGTATACGGAGACCATGCGATTTTATGTACCAGTCGACAGATTTCTGACGGTTTTTCGATTCTCTGCTCGCGTCAAGATGTTTATTTTTTTGTTGTTGTTTTTTTTTTGCCAATTTAAATTCTCGCCCATGAATAATTCCTCGCTGAGAGATGAACTGTGACGGAAATGCATTTAATTAGGCGACGTGAACGGGGCGCGATAAGATATTTCCAGTTTAAAGTTTAGAGATAACAAAAATATGCGGATGCATTATTCACCGAATGTGAATAATTCAAATGGAAATGTGAATTTACCTTTTGAGAGTGGCAAGACGTTCTTCTTGAGCCTCTATGTAACCGTGAAGAGTGTCTATGAGGACGGATTCAGTTTCTAAAAGTTCTTCCATGTCTGCGAGCGCCGTGTAGAGTTCCGCGTTTCCACCGACAAACGCGACGGCAACGATTGCCGCGATAAAACACCGAACCGCGCTCATTTTTGCGGAAGCCTGCAACAAAAAACGTACAAGAAAATTTATTTTCATTTGTAATTCCCAGTGTGAATGACAATGAAACGTTTAAACTTCCAAAATCGAGAAGATCGGGGCGATTTTAAGCAAAAACGAAACATCGAGCATTTCGGTATTTTTTTTGTCACTTTATTAATCGCAACTCGACGTAAAGTGCAGTAAATTGCCAAATTATTAGGACAATGCACAGATTTTTGTATGGTCCAGCTTACCAAGTTTTTTCTTTGCCTTTTTTTATCGCAAATAATTTAAGGAAACGAGAAAATAATTCAACAGAAGTGAACATTGCGAAGATAATTAAAGTATCGTGAAAGTAAAAATAAATAAATAAGGAGAAATTGAAATTCGAGTTCATTTACGAAAGTACGAAAAACTTGTTTATGACTTTGGACGGAATTACTTCGAAAAAAGAGAATTCGAAATATTCGTTTGAAGCTGGCAAAACGGATACTTTGAACGGAACCTTAATTATTCTGGCAAACGACCCGGACCACCGGTGCTGCTATTTATTAAAATCACTGGTAATCATACCAGCATCAATACCACGTATATAAATTTGACGTCACCAATCCTTTAGCTACAGTGATTCGTTTAAACTCGAAAATACGAAAATCTGCGTGCACTGTGCCCAACAATTTGGCAACCCGCTGTACGAAGGGTGCGTGTGCGTGTGCGTGAGTATGAATTAGCAACGGATACGTGAATCGGACGGATGCGAGGCGGAAGTATCACGGGAGTTTGTTAGGGAAACGTTCTAAGGACATCTTTGGTACCATTTCTGTTCAAATCTGTCGGCGATACGGGGGTGGATACAGGTGCGCTCGTGGAGCGTGATACGGTTCGTTTAGCTAATTCCAACGTCCGCCGGATCGTTTGTACATCGGATTTCTGGACCGGGCACACTTTGACGTAACTAATTTATGCGGGCTCAGCGTGGAACACCAGTGACAGAGATTTCTGCTCGTATCAAATGTGGGTCATCGAGGTACGGAGCATCTTCCATCGTTGCATCGAGAACTTGGATCGCGCGCAATACGACTACAATCAAATTTTCAAGCCGAGTCGCGTCACCGCGACGGAAATTGGTGGCGTTGACAGCTCGAGAGAGGATCCGTCGCCGTGCATCCCGCGTCACGTTTCCACGATTTCAGTGAAAATGCAACCCCTATGAAATGTTATAGGCACTCTTCTCTGCTGGGAAATTCTTCGGGAAAATCTTACGGATTTCTTTCATTTTTTACCAAATCATCCGATCTTCGCTGAAACAAGGAACGTATCGTTTCGCCTAGCTGCGACATATACGGTCAGCTTTTATCCTCTGGCCCAGCAAAGATATACTCGATTGCCTCGATAAATAAACAAATAATTGAATCGACTTGCTTTACAAATAAATAAACAGGACAACCGATATTCTTACAAAATATATGCACAGCGTCTCGAAAAATAGCAACAATACAGCTGCATTGCCCGAATCTACAGATAGAAAGCTTCAGAATCCGGACTCCGCTGCTCGAGATTTCACATTTTCAAAAAAATCCAAATCCTACATATCTGAATTTATGTAATCTAAATCATATCATCGTTACGTCGTTTACCAAACGCGTATCGGCGAATGCTGCACGTGAGGCAGATTTTCATGTTTCGCCGAAAACCAAACTCCAGGCACCACGATACTGTTGTTTCCACGGAAAAAAGTTTTCAAACTCGTATTGAAATATTCGATAGCCCTGCCAATATCATTGATACGGAAACGAACGGAAAAATTCCCCAACGAACATAAAAAAACAGCCAATATTTTCATCAATACCGATGTTTAAAAACTTAATACCAAGCTAATAATAATAACAATAATAATGACAATAATGATAATAATAATGATAATAATAATAATAGTGAGGATGATGAAAATAATGACAGTGATGATAATAATATTCGGTGATACGCCGATCCAGTAATTAATCTCTCGCCAGATTCCCACTGGAAATTCGTAAAAGAGTGACTGAACCGAGCTGAACTCGGAATTAATTTGTAAACCTGCTCAGGTCCCAGTTACAGATTACTCGAATCGAGCTGCGATACTTCCGTCCCGTGCTTTCTGTCGGATCAAGTGAAAATTCTTGTCGCCCGAGCGCGAATTCGCGGTGGTAAATGGTTCGCGTTTCAAGCACGCAGAATTGTTTGGTCGCAGTGCAATTCGGCCAACTAAAACTTGACTAACTATTCCGGAAAATCGTCGGAATTACGACGTACATTAATATCAGCGCGGGGATCCTGTTCAGCACGAGTAGCGCGAGTTAACTTGTTGCTTTTTGCAACCGTTTTCCACAAATCTCATCGCTAAATATACTCGGCGCAATAATTTGCGAAGGAGAATTTGAAAGATGAATTCGATCAAAGACGTGTAGGTTGCTTCGGTTCTAAAACCCGCACGTTTGCGAGTTAGTTCGTCTCATTTCTGGCTCGCGAACGTTTCGGCGAGATCCACTTCCCACGCGCTACGGGATTATTCATGAAACGATCGTCTCCTGCTTTCAAGGAGTAAAAGTACCGTAGCAGCCTAAAAAAGCGTCGTTGAACGACTTTTTTAGGATTGTAAAAAATAGTTCAACGACGCTTTTTTTAGGATGGAAGAAAAAGTAATGGAACTGTACAACTGGAGGAAATTTAAGGATTGAACAAAAAATTATCATCGATAAATATTTATATGTTTATAAATAATACATACAAATTTAAATAAAGAGAATCAAAATTGTTGGCGTTGCGCTGCCTGGCGTTTGGAAAAATCGTGTTTCGGGAGAAACACGTTTGAAATTGTGGACACGTGTTATTCACGCGAAGAAATGAAAAATTTCAATGGGATTTTTTTTTTTTTTTAGTATATAGTTTTTTTCCTCGTATTCTAGAAGGATCGGAGCATTTTTTCGGCCGATGATGAAAAAAATCGATTCGCTGGCAAATTCACACTGGTCGTACCCCTCAATGAAGAAAAGCTCGCAGCTCGCGTGCGGATTAGGTATAAAGTTTGGGTCTATCAATTTCCGCCCATGATCGACCGGACGAAGATCAGATTTGGTAATAGTTCCGAATTCTCGAGCTTTCTCGAATTTCTCGAGCAAGAGCAGTGGTACGAGGTACGTAGGGAAAAATGTCTATGAACGTTCCCAGCGTTTCGCTAATATTGCCTGACCCTTCGAGTCTCGAGACTCGAAATGGACTAATAGCAATTTCTACGCTGCTCGAAAATTGATTTGGTCCCGACTCGCGAGGCGGAACGGAGCAAAGCTGTGGCTAATAACGCGACGAGGGGAAGTCGCGAAACAACCGATAAACTAATTTCAGGACGAATCAACGATGTCTGGTGCTGCGCCGCGTTACGCATCTAACATTACTCCGGAACTTGGTAATCGGTGCGATCGATTCCGTCGAGATGTACGTATTCCCAACTCGTTGGAGAACGCGAGTTTTTTGATTTTGGAGGTAACGTGTCGTTGACACGGTTCCGCGGCGATTTGTCCTCGGCAGAAAAAACTTGGCAGATAGAAAATAGGAAATTCGAGTTGCAGAGTCGTCAGCTCGGGGAAAGTTCCTCATCTGCAGTTTCGACCTACGTCGAACCTCCGCGCTTTCGTATATCACGTCATAAACGGGAGTGAGTAGGGAATTTATTTTTACTGGAAGAACGAACGAGAGTTGATGGTGACTGCAGTTCTATACATTCCTGCGTGCGTATATACGTATATACTTGGAGAGAAGACTGAGCCTGACACAAAACCGATAACTCGACCTCGAGGTTTGGCCTTCGCTCCCGAAGTTGGACGGCAGAAGGAAGGCTTTTTCTCCGTAGTTTCGTCGAGACGACGGTCCCTTGACTCCTGGAGTCGCGCGGCTTCGATCCTGCCACGTTTAGTTCTGGTCATTGTTTCCGGCGTGGCAATAGGAAGTCGCTCGTAACACCTGCTGTCTACGGGAACTAAACTTTCGACGCTTTTCCCGTCGCTTTTCTCGTCGCTCTTCTCGTCGCTCTCCCCTCGCCTCCTTCGTTTCGAACGAGAAAAAATTATGGAAAGAAAACGAGTTTCGCCGAGGTGAGAGAAAAAACGAAGAAAAATCACCCCGAAGCTATGAAACGTCCCTGTTAAAAAGACTCTTACGTTTTTATACTCGCGAGCATCTTTGCTGTCCAAAAGAAACTTCTACGAACCTTGCACGCCTTTTTTTAACATTTTTCTTCCTCTAACTCGTTTCGCCTTTACCGTTCGATATGCAATTTGCATTCGAGAATTTTTTTTCCCCATTGAATTTATTTTTCCAGTGGAATAAATTCCCTTTGATTACTGAATTATTTTTTTAAAGGGGGAAATTTCTAGGTACTGATAGTTAGGTTTGTTTTCTTTATGGGAGAAATTTGGATTGCCCATCAAATGTTTTTATTTTTTCAATGGGAAACATTATCTGTAACCATTAAACTAATTTTATTCGTGGGGCCAATTTTCATTGGCCATTGAATTAATTTTTTCCATGAAAAACATCACGATAAAAGAATTGAAGTTTATTGAATTAATTTATTATTTTATCGGACATTTCGCAACAGAAGTTCGAAACAGAAATTCGGAGAGCAGATTCATTTGTTGTCGTAGAAAAGAGAGGTTTTCTGTGATTCAGCCTTCGGCAGTGGAATGAGAAGGGGCGCACAATTCACGTGGAATAATATTATTGTTCGACGGTCCAATCGATTTGAGACTCCACGAAAGTGCTGAAAAGCATAAACTATCGAACACGTGTTTCTTACGTCTTAGAAATCGAGCCTTAGGAACGTGAACAGGATTGCAAGCTCTGGGCTCCCACTTCGGATGAGGCATTCACTCAGTTTTCGAGCTAAATCACTGCGAAAATAATTCTTTTTGGGAATTCTTCCCCCCCAAAAAAGGGACAATGCCTGGCTAAACGCATCTCGCCATACACTGGCATATTTCATTGTTACGAAAATACTACTCGCAGTGTTTTAAAATTGTTTTAAAATTGGTGGGGAGGAGAAAATCGGTTAGCAGCAGATCGAAAAAGGAGCATGTAGTTGTTTTTGGTTTATTCGTTTATTCGTTTACAATCAGGCGAATCGAATTAGCCGTAACACAGTGCGCCTCATAATTTCTTCGCAGTTATGGAAACGAAGTTTAGTCGAAGTAGCGGAAAGCGATGAGAATTGGGATTCGTGGAGCTGGAGCAGTTACCTCGTCGTCGGGCCAAAGAGGATTATCCCCGCGAGAATACGGAATTTAGAATCGCCCTTCGACTCCACGTTGGGCTTCCAGTTGTACGGAAGCCTCTAAATTTTGGCATCGTATTCCAACCTCGCCTCGTACTTGCTTCGTCAAAGATCGCGAATCGATACGCGTCGCGTTGCACGCTGCGAAAACGTTTTTTTTCCTCTCCCATTCCTAAACCTGATATCTCGAGTTCAAGGTTCGCAAAATGAGGGAAAAATACCGAGAACAACCAAATATATTTCCCAAAGCTGCAGAATTCCTGGAAAACTGGGGCTGCTCCCTGTTTGCCTACTACAAACTCGCTCACGTTTTTTCACGATTGGCGATAAATATTTGTACAAAAATGCTATTGTTTGTACATTTCACTCCACCTCGCTCGAATCCAATGAACAAATGTACCCAGGCATTTTTTTTTCTCTTTCAAATTCCAAAAACTACATGCAGCATTTTTTGCGAGGCGCACTTGAAGACAGACAACTTTACTGTCCAATGGGAAACTTTTATGAGTAGTTCTCATAAAAATTTCCCATGTCATTTCTTCGTATTCTACATTAGGAATTGTAAGGTGAGGTAAAAACGACAATTTTTATCGAAGATCGCGCAACCTACGCAGAGATTTTATTATAGGAGGCAACATT
This sequence comes from Arge pagana, assembly GCA_963969455.1. NCBI lineage: Eukaryota > Metazoa > Arthropoda > Insecta > Hymenoptera > Argidae > Arge > Arge pagana. The sequence goes on along the minus strand of OZ018312.1, from coordinate 6,094,968 downwards.
TGAACACGAGTAGTGTGCTCCACGTTTTCTAATCAGAAAAGCTGAAGGATAGTTCTGTGTTTCACTGCTGTTTACAAAAATATAAATAAAATTGAAATTTCATTAGATTTCTCGTGAAAAAATGTATCGCCAGTGATAGAAAAAACGCGAGTGAGTTTAGAGATAGTCTAATTTTCTTGTTTTGGAAAATATATTGGGGTCTTCGCAGTATGTTTCCCTCGTTAGGTATAACTTGAACTATAGTCTGTTAAATTTGTGTTGGATTTCGTTCACCCTAACCGGAGATATTAGCTTTACGAAAAGAAAATGAAATAATTTTCTTTTCGCACTGCTCGTCGTCAATCTTCCACCGTTTTTGTGAGGCTGACGACCCATTTTTAAATTTCATCCGCGGAGAAAAAAAATGAACCGCGAGATTTTCGGGAGGATTTCATTTCTCGAGATTTCCTCGATGTCCCTAACGACTGCTCCTCGTATCGCTACTTTTTATCAACTCGGCGAAGACATCGTTCCTCGGCATGGTAAAAAATTTCAATCTCCTCCGACCGCGGCTATCCGATGAAGCGTTCGGGTAAAAACAATCATTATTCCTCCCCGACGAATGTAAATATATCATTGGCCGAGAAAATCCCAGACTTTCCCACTCGATTTTCACGCGGCTCGAATTTCCTGCGAATTTGCGCCCAAGTTATTCCAAACCGAGCTCCTCTCTCCGCGCATTCCTTATCTCCGAGATGCGGCCGATGAAAACAAGTCACGATTCGCGAGCTGAAAAACAACTTCGCGAACGAGAGATGGCAATAAAAAAAGTCTTGATTATAGATCACTGTTATTATCGTCCCACTCATTCGCTACTTATTGCCGCATCATCGTTTCTCTCCGCGAGTCGACACCGCAACGCGCTTCGTAATAACGCTTTACGACGAGCTTTTTTATACGCTCCGAGACTACTTTCGCGGAAAAATAACGAGACTGTTTTTCTACCGCGATGACATCGATGACAAACCAATTCCTTCGACGCGAATTCGGTACAGCAGACGCGTTTGACAAACTTTCGACAAACATCGCGAATACTTTGCTGACCAAGCCGACGTCGTAAAACGAAACGAAGAGAATCGAGTACGGAGGATTTTTGCGAGTTTGCCGCAATGAAACTACTAGCCGACGATTTGACGATCGAGGAGAAAACAACTTGCGACCGTTTTACAAAAACTTATCACAGAAAATCCGATAGAAAAATAACAACAACGTTTTCCCCGTCGTGCAAAGGATCGAGTCTAGGATATATTTCATTTGATCCGAGTTTCCCCCACCTTGAAAAAAAAATTATGTCACGATGCTCGCATGTTTCATCGCGGCTTTTTCTACACAATTTTTCACCGTGTTAACTGCTCCAAAAACGCTCTCGGGCGTCGAATCCCGACGCATGGACAAGATCAAAGGATGCACTTGTACACAGATGAGGGTACTAGTCTCCTCGAGTCAGCCGTCTCCTCTTTTTTTTCTGTTTTTCTTTTTTTTTCACTTTTTTTTTACCTCGCAACTGCATCGCATAGATCAACGCATCGTCGTTATTTTTTCATACCCACATAAATCCATCGCGAGCGCAATTTATTTATTTTTTCTCTTTCATCCAATTTTTTTGTGAAAAAATAGAAACCCAGTTTATTTTTAAAAGACTTATTTATCAGATTTCAGTTTCTGATTTTCGGGGTAAAAATGAAATCGAGTTTTTGGCCAGCAGCGGCTATTATAGAGAGGTGTCGCTTTTAAATTTTGCTGACTACTGAATAATGATATTAAAACAATGTTCATTCGTACAATTTTGCTGAACAAACTAAATACATGTCCACAAACTAGTGTAAACAAAACTTAGCCTTCGAAAAAAGACTATTTTTATAATTCCTTTTGGCGTTGCTATGCCGGACATCGATATAAAAATTGTTGGGCTCAATAAATTCGCTCTTAGAATATATTCGAAAAAAAAAGTCTTCGTTCATTTCACTCATTATTTATTTACAAAAAAGGTAGACAGAGACAACTCTCCACAAAGTATGCAGGCAACTTACGTCGCCGATTTCTCTGCAACAAATCATGCAAAACATCAAAATCAAATACTATTGGATAAAGTGTAAGCGTGGCTACGATTATAAATGTGTATGCCTAACTAACAAAATGGCGAACCTGTTTCGAAAGAAAAATACAGGAACAAAGTGATCGTTTCGGTAATTATGGCATTAAAAAATGCAATATAGTAAAAATGAAGATTTTCAGACACTCTTAGTTACTTTATCTAATAAAAATTGCTTTTCACGTTTCGGATGCTCCCTTGTAGAGAAATGGACAACGCGAGTCATCTGCGTACTTTTTGAGAGGTTTCCGTTTTTGTGAATAAATATTGGGTGCAAAGTAGTGTTCTATTCACCGAGGTCGACAACTTTGAGTTTAACGTCAAAAGAAATTCTGGAAAATAGAGAAATAAAATAAAATAAAGAAATTCGCCCTTGGAACGTGATTACTTGAAACTTGGCGTTATCTTCGTTTCTGGTGAACGGAAAATTGTAATTTTTCTTTTTGTTTCCAGCAGCAGCAGCGAAAAACGAAGGTTTTTGCGGCGGCGTATTCGACGTGCGGGATAAAGCTCCGTGTACAATGTTTTTGGTTTGAGGGAAACACGAGTGTTTTTGTCGGCGTGTCGCGGGGCAAACGCGCCGCGCGTACCTACGTTTTATCGATCACGGGGCATAACAGCGGAGAAAAGTGTCGCGAGGCGAAATGCACGCGTGTTATGTACCGACGTGCTGACGTTGCTCCTCGTGTTCTGGCCTTTTCGTACGAGGGAAGATGAATCGTACGGCGGGGGACGAGGGCTCGACGCGGGGTCGCGAGGCTCGAGAGAAGCTGCTCCGCGGATGGTAGGGGTAAATTAAAAATATTCCTCTTTTGTCTGGATTCTCAAGAAGCGGAGGGAAAATGTATTTCTGAACGGTTCTCGCATTATCTCCGCGCCCTCCCCTCTTCTCATTATCAAAACGACCGCGTTTCTGTGCGTAGCAAGGGTGCCGGTGTTCGATTTCAATGGATCCATCGCAGCCTCGCGCAACTCCGAACATATCTCATGCTAATTCCGAATTCTCCTTTGCGCCCTCTCATTTTCCCTCCTTCTTTCGCCATCGAGCCACGCGTGAAGAATAACTCTGATCGACGTCGCGTCTTATCGATTTATTCCAAATCACAATTTTATCCTCATTCGCACCGCGATCTTATTTTTTTCTCTCCTGGCGACCAGGCGAGATATAAGCATGCGAGGAGAAAAAATTATTTTCCCCCTTCAATTCTCTGCGATCTAAAAACTGGAAGAAAACAAGCTTTCCATTTATCCGATTCAAAGAGCAATTTTTCAGCTGCGTATAGAAATTTGTCGGATATTATTTTTCCCTCGATTTCCTCTCGCTACGTTTATTTTTAATTTCTTTATTCTTTCGTCACAATTAGTCTGGTTTACGGATGTAGCAAGGGGAAGCTTTCCCGCGATTTTTCACGGGAAAAAAGGCGAGCTGTTTATACAGAGTGTTCTTCTTATCATTTCGCTGGGGGGAATTATGAAGGTTTTACGCGGAGAGCGTCCAGGTTAGATCTTGGCATCGTCGACACCTGGACGCGGACAAAAAAAACGGGTGAAAAATGTGCGAGCAGAAGTTTTTCGAGAAGGTGGAAGGCTTACTTTATGGCGCGTGAATAGCGGATTAGATGCGAGTAATAAGATTGAATTATTATGATCCGGCAAAAACACGTCGATGCGTTTTTCTCGCGATTACGAAATCATACCACGAACTTTTCATTCGACTCGGGAAACAAATATTACATTTTTACTAGATATTAATTTAAATCACATGTAACCGAATCGATTCTCTTTTTTCCATCTTTGTCAGTACAATAACTTCAACAATTTCAGTCTCCGCATTTTTATTCGATCGGTCTCATATCAAAAAATAGAATATTCCAATTATCGAGAAAAATAGAATTCGTTTCCTCTTCGTTTCTTCAGAAAATCAGTCACATTCAGAATCTCGTTAACAAGAAATGTTGTTGGTATTGTTGTTGTGTTGTTGTTTTTTTTTTGTTCTTGTTATTATTATCATTCGGCGAGGTGAAGAGTCATGAAATAAATCGAATGGCTGATAAGCAGGGCTTTTTTGCGACTCGGTCAGGAAATGTGAAAAAATAATGATATCCTGCGGAGGGTTTGGCAAAGACGGCTCGTCATTCCATTGCCTCGGGTGAAAGGGAATCTGGTTCATCTCTTTCATCTATTTTCCTCTCGTTGCTCGTTCATTTTCCAAATTGCAGATGAGCCCGGTCTTTTTCGGGGGGGGGGGGGGGGGGGGCACGATTAAAGAAGCATTTCGACGGATGTTTGGCGGACGGATTTGAAATTCGAGGAAGAAGCGGGGGAACGCGACGTATTTCGCTTGGGTGTTGTATTTGACAAATACAGTTTGCCCGCGACGAGTTATAATTAATCCACCTGGAGGTCGGATGTCGTTTGAGATTAATTACGAAAAGTCGCGGATTTCATTTCATACGGGTGGTGGCGTCGATGCGTGTCGTTTCTCTCTCCTGCACTTTGCCATACAATTTTACCATTCCACGTATTAATTACAGGGAGGAAAAAATCCCGGGGAAAAAAGGTCGCCGGGTTGCGTGTGATTCCTTACGCTACTTACAAATGAAAATAAAACATCGGAGAGTCCCTTTCTCGTTCGCAAAGTCCTTTCAACGCTCCTGTACACAAAGGTCATTCGAAATTCTCTCCTCTTTGTGAACATTTGCTCTTTGAGCCTTTGAGCCGCGAACACGTCTGAAAGAAACTACGTCGAGGGAAGACGAAAGGGAGAGCGACAGAGAGAGAGAGAGAGAGAGAGAGAGAGAGAGAGAGAGAGAGAGAGAGAAAGAGAGAGGAAGGGAGGGAAGCGGCAAAGAAACGAGGTAACGAAAAACAAACAACCAAATAGGTGAGAAGAAAAAAACAAATGAATGCGCCGTCGCATTTCTTCGGTTCGTTTTTTCGAATTGCCAGGCGAGTCTTGCACGGCTGATGCCCTTTTTGTGCTCGACAATTTTGCCCTAGAACGAACACTCTTTGGTGAAGTCATTTTTCCTGGATCTAGGCACGAAATTAAAATGAAAATTCGATCCACGCATTTCCATGACAGTGGGCAATAATCGAAACGAGTCCAGCAACCCGCCAATTTTCATCATATAGCCGTACATGTTCTTTCAATGTCCTGAAAATATCATAAACTCCTCGCTGGAGGTGCGACAATTTGTTTCATTGCTTTTTTGTTGTTGTTTTTTTTTCTTCAATTTTCTGCACGTTTTTTGTTTCTAATTCTTATGATTGTTACATTAGACAGTTGTGGGATTCGTCAAAGTTGCAGTCATAGAATTATTATGATTTTTTCAGAAATCTTTCAGCCTCGGCTGTTAAAATTTTCAGGTTCTCTCCTCGATATCTCGCAAGCTGCTTACGACTGGATCCGATGAAACCAAACGAAGAATAATGAATTAGTCTTTCCTAGATTTTATGGCTTATCGAGGTTAATGTCACGTATCTGGTTTTGGAGAAAAAAATATATATATAGGGCTGTGATGTGGCAAAGTCATATCATATATTATTACGTCGTGAGGGAAATTGTAATTGTTTCCATTTGTGCCCATTGCGCGTTTGTCAGGTGGTTGCGGTGAGCCCAACGTGGTCGAGTTTGACTCTCTTCGTCGTCGAGTCAAAGTTTAAAATCGAGGAAACTGTTTCAGTTCGGTTCGTTCGGTTCGCGGGAAAAGCTTGTTTTATGCTCGAGTGAAATTCTCGATCGTTCCGAGATGCCGGAATTCTCGGGGTACCGCGAAGCAAACGAAGAGAAACGCGGCGAGTCGAGGAGAGACGAGGACGAGAGAAAGGTGGCAGGAAAGGGAATGGAAAGAGAACCGGAGAGAGAGAGAGAGAGAGAGAGAGAGAGAGAGAGAGGAAGAAGGGCGAGTGAGTTCCCGAAGGGAATTTAGAGCTCTCTTCGCGTTACCAGACAATCAATTCTCTATCTCTGGTTACTCCTATTACTGTCTCTCGCTCCTACCTCCTCCTCTTTCTCCTCCACCTCGCCGACTAGAATTCGTCAATAGAAACTTGCGAGGAATAAAAAACGAACGAGAAACGGGCGAAAGCTCAGAGAGCATCGATAAGTCTTCGCTGCTGGATCGATTCTTCTCTCGAAGATCCGCGCGCATCTCGAAGATCCAGTTGAACGATGTCCGCCAATCGTTTTTTAAAAATCACTCGTTTGATCGCGATTCGTTTGCATAATTTTGTACAAAAAATCGCAGATAACAGAATAAAAAACGGGGTACTTTTTTCTGATTATAGTTGGTTGCATGCTGCCTAGCCAGGTTTTTCAGATTAATTATCACGCGAAAAAGTACATCTCCGCGAAAAGCATACAATTCCTGGGTGAAAAATTGCCCGGAAGCGAGGAGTATAGAGAAATGGAGAATAAAAAAATATATGGAGGGGTGATGGAAAAGCCTGGATAAGTTTTCACTTCCGGGCAAATCGCGGATGTATAGAAACGCGGGGAGGTATGACTTTCTTCGAGATTTCGCCTCGCCGATCGTATTCCATTCGGATTTTTGACGTTTCATCCTCCTGTTTCGCCGTCTCGCTTCGAGCTCGTATTTTATCAGCTGCGAATCTGTAGAGAATGTTCCGAGAACGTTTCTCGAGGCACAAAATCCGCGAGTTCGGTTCTTAGTAATTGGGAATCGAAGAAATTTGCGGGTAAAATCGCTCGTTTGTTTGTTATTTGCGTAGCGCGGTGTTCGTTCGTCGTTGAAGGCTGAAAGCTCGTCGCCCAAAGTTCGCTGACATTTCTCTTATCTTTTTCTGGAAACTTTCGGATCTCGGATATTATGGTTTTTCATACGCTGGGTTATCGGAGGTTTCGCCGCGATTACGAAACGATTCTCGCACAGCTCCGAGCGCCTTCTATAAGCGACGAGATTTCTGGCCTACGTGACTCACGATCGGTCAGCGGCGAGTCGGCGGATGAATCTTCGAGATTCCGGCGCACGCGCGGCGCCCAGCATCCCGGCGATCGCGGAGTTCGCTGGTAACGGCTAAATAGCGACGAACGACGCGCGATCAAATTGGGTGCTCGTCGACTTGCGAAATCATTTGATTCGAAGGACGCGTCGATTTCGCGCATAAATCGAGCTCGGAACTTGGAAACGCGATAAGGCACGAACTGTAACAAACTCGAGGGAAACACGCGAGGATAGAGATAATAGAAGAAAATACGCCTCAGGTTTTGCAACTGGTTTTACTGATTTAGCGTAACAATCCAACAGGAAACTTCGCGAATTGCGAAGAGCTGGCCTTATTTTCGAGGACGAAAAATGGAAGTTACAAACTTAGCAACAAACGAGATCCCAAGTTCTGTTTTTTTTGCGACTTTTTCTCTACTAACGGTGATGATATTCTAGTAGGGTCATTACATGCGAATAGGAGGCAAAGAAATGGAAATGAACGGAGAGGCTGATTCTTAGATATTGTGCAGAGAGGGCTTAGAAAAGCTTAACTTGAAATTGTCGACCAAAACGTCCTTGAGCTTTCTCCGCCGGCTTGAAAACGCGTTTCGTTCTATATCCGACGAACCGTCCACTTGACGACGAAATGTAATCAGACCTTTTTTCTACATTACCAAATTTCCCATCTTTTTTGATTTCAACTTTTCTTTGTAACATCGATATTTTTCAAGTTATCACACTTACAATGTTATTTTTGCGAATATCTCCGCAACCGTTTATTGGTCCGCAAAAATGCTTGGTATTAAACTTGTAGAACATTAAATTCCCCACATTTTTTCAATCGCATCTTTTGTTTTTATCATCGATACTTTCGAAGATAAACCGTGTTTATTGGCCGCGAAATCTTCGCGACTGTAGTATTCGGAGAAATCGGAGAATGGAAAAATAGGAGAAAGAGTTTGATTTAGAAACTGGAGTGGATGGAAATGAGTCGAGGCAGGACGTCGAGAACGTTCGATAAATTAGAGAAATGTTATTAATTAATGAAGTGTCCCGCGGTGGGTTGACTGCTCGATGAATGGGGAGCGCGAGCGACGCCTTTGCTCAAGATTCTGGGCAAACTGCTTCTATTTAGACGAAGTAAGGAAATATAATTTGCGTTGTATTCAAAGCACTTCGAGCTCAGCTTTTCATTCGATCCGCTCTCTTCGAGCTACGCGTGTATAATTGAAGCGTGACTAAGAAGTTCGTTAAAAACAAATTCCAGCCACTTCGCGACGACGAGAAAAATGAATTGAGAATCATGCTTCGATCAATCAAACTCGTTCGCCGATTTTCCTTCTCCCATCGCCAAGTAGTTGGATTTTTTTCAACGATCATCAGATCAGAGATGGCAATTTTCTGCCGTGGGAAATAATATTTCCCAAAATCCCTAACTCGTCTCTTTAGCTTTCCAAAACCGGAAAACATCGGTCCCCAAGTTGGGCGACCTAGAAGCTAAGATTGCCATTTTTGTTGAACCTGAAAAACAAGCTCGAAAATTAAAATATAAAAAAAAAAACAGTCAACAAATATCAATCTTTTTTAAAATTAATTTCACTCGACTCAGATTTGTTACGCGTGGAATTCGTTTCCGGATTTTACTGCCACCCGAGTTTATCTTAGATTCCCACGTTTTTCTCGTTTTTCTAAAAATCTCGTTTTTATCCCTAAAATTTCGCAAGAATTTTATTCGCCAAGAAATATCTGCTGTTCTCGAAGTGCAGGAGAAGAAACAGCTACGCTCCTGGATCTGTGTTCTATCTCATAACTGAAACACATGCGTAACGCGTTTTGGGTCAGTGTACTCGACTTCGTCACATGTCTTTCAATTCTTCGCGCACGGAGCACCAGAGCCTCCGCGTACCCCCACGAACAACATACGTTATCGTCGTCTATTTTCACCGAGCGTGGTCTATCTCCTCCAACGAACGCCTGCGACTGCTTTTTATCGTTTTTGCTTCCGTTTTTACTCTCCTTTTCTCTTTTAAATTCTATTCTTTTTACCCTCGAGTCCTCCGTTTTTGTCTTTCCCGATTCTCGCTCGTTCTTTATCACCCGACTCGTTGCCTCCTCGCATCTTCGACGCTCCTCGCCACATGCGAGTAAAAGCCCTTCGGGACGTAATAATAAACGTACAAACGAGCAGAGTTACGCGCGCTGCGCGTATCAAATTCCATCCCATCTATCCGCCGCATTCTCAGCAATAACTATTAATCGAATAAACATATCAAGCGGTTTGACGCAACAGTCTTAAACTGTCTGGTCGACCGACTCCACGGAATAAGTACAAATCACGAGTCGTTCAACTTTGTCTTACGACAACGCGAGTCGTTCGTCGTAACAATGGCGAGTCGTTCAACTCTCCAACGCTCTATACCGACGGCTATATAACGATTAATAGCACCCAAAAACTCGGCACGAAATGTATAACCGAAAACGTGGAATTCGCCAGCAAAGGCAAGAAAACATTTTTCCAGCGAATAAAAGCCCCAGCGAAAGTACATTTCACCCGTTAAAAACTTTTGTATTCACATATATCTCTATAACAAAACGTAAATTTCATACGAATTGAGTTAACTAATACATTAACTAATGTCCAGCACAACAATTTTTACTTATTGCATACTTGAAATGTGAATACAAAAATTGACAAGTGAGTAGTCTGGTGTCAAAATGATCTACGTCACTTTGGACTAATTTTTTAGGAGACACAAAAAACTGTTTAGCTATTATATATTTATTAATACAGAAAAACAATGTTTTTGTTGGCTACATTTGAGATACCATGGCATTTATGCGATATCATGTTGAATTTTAAAATTATTATCCATTTACATCTCGACGTGGTTGGTTTTGATGATAAAAAGTCCCTGTTAATTTCTTGTTTGTTTAGGATTTTTTTTCTCAAATTACAAAAACTGTACTGAGGTGGGAAAAAAAAAAGAAAAATCGGAAAACCTTAAAAACCACAATTTGTAGACACGAAATCGTTATCCTCGCAGTTGTGTTCACTTTGGCCTGGCGAAATCTGGTGAATTCTAAAAATGACGAAAATAGTGACGTGATTCGTTTTGAAAGAAGAGGCCTGGATAATTATTATGCATAATTATTGAATACATTTTTCCCGAAGTTGAGTTTTTCACACGAAGGAAGCATTTTTTGAAAATGACAATTGGAACTGGGTTGTTTAAAAAAATGTTCGTGGACTCGTTACCCAGGAGAACGAGAGCTCGGGAAAGTTGGAGCTGTTAGCTTTGGGATCTTATCAAGGCTGTTGGCTCGTCGCAAGTTCCAGGCATCGCTCGCGCTCCGAACAGATTCTATTTTCAGAATGGTATCAAAAATTCGTGGGTAATAAGCGATAAAGACGAGAGTACAGAGGTTCGACGGATGTAAACGCGGCTGCTCGTTGATTTCTATTAGCTCCGCTGGGAAATCGCGCTCGTCGGAGCCGTTGTCCGCTGTTCTCCAGAGATTCCCACCCCCAAATTCGCATTCACGCGATCTACCGAAACAAAAGTCTGGAAACAGCGACACGCGAGGAGTACTCGACATTTTCTGACAAAAAGCTCGTCTCGGAAGTGAAAAATATCGAAGAGCATCCCACTCTCCAACTGTTGTCGAATAGTTCGTCCGATCAGAAGACCAAGATAGAAACCAAAAAGCAAACAATACGACCAGAACCTCGATTCGTTCGTTTATCAACGTCGAAAACATTTTTTTTCCTCCGCTTTTCCACTGCAAACTTTTCGCGCAGCGCCACATTCGCGAGGCGAATGCGAATATTTCGTCGTGTCCATGAAATATAGCGGAAAACGCTGCAACTGTACGAGCACAGCGACGATTAATCCGGAACGAGGTACCAAACTTGTACGAGGCATTTCGTGCAAAATTTACTCAAGTTTCGCCACACCTTCGCGTGTTCTCGCATTGTCGCCATTTTTTATTGTCGGGCCAATTTTTTTTTGCGCAGTTGTGTCTCAAACAATTGGAACAGTGCGCGCAAAAAATCGTAATTCTCCGATCGCGTGTGAGAAGCTTGATCGAGAGTGGAGGAATCGGCGAGATTGTGTTCAAGGTCATCGAGATGGATCGTCCACTTGGCGTCTTTTCGCGCTTTCTGCGAGAAAGAGCGTGAAGCAAAAATTGTGAAGAGAGTGAATCGCCCGGTGGGAACAATTGTTTCGAAGAAGATGTTCCAGAAGTTGAACGCGTGACAGTCGACCAGTAATATATCTCTTCGTCCGCGTTCTCCTGAGTGACAATGAATAACGGCGAATCATGGTCGGTTCGAGTTGCGAGAGAGGAATTGATACGCGTGATAAAAGTGATACGCACCGCGCGAACGTATCGAATAGAGACTCGGACATTCGTGTTATAAACGCGACAGCAGTCGACGTGACGCTGCTGTCCGAAGATACGTAGCGATCGGTGGAAACAGAAATATTTCGCACCATCGCGAAACGAATGCAACTTCAGATACGAAAATACAGAAACGTAGATCTCAGACGAACGCTCAGTGGCTGATCGGCTCACCAATCTCACCTAATTCCTATAACGTTCAATGTGCCGAGTGAGTCGGAAAATAACAATTAAAAAAGTCGCGACACGTTTTAATAAATGAAAAAAAAAATATTTTGTTATTCGCAACGTGAAAAATTTATTTTTCATCTTTCAAATTTTATCAGGCGGCAGTAAATTTTAATGCGGTGAAATATAAAAATCTCACATCACGCTCTTGGTAGGCGCGCTCCTGCGAAACGGCTGGGCCGATTTTTATGAAATTTTATGAAAAAAAGAATTTGTTCCCGGTGAAGAGAAAATTGAGTAGAGAATGCGACGTGCGCGCTGACGTTTTGTTTGACTGAGAAATTGAACAAATCCATTGCCGTGACGTGAAATAAAGTTGTCCACGAATTTGCGTTTGAAAGGTAATCAAATGAATTTTTCATTATGATATGCAGAGCCGCGCGTTATTGTTGTTTAATTGGGGTGGCAGTTCAAAGGACATTGGGAAATCCTTCGCATGCGGTGAAAACCCTTTGGAATATTCGCCGATTGTTGCGACATCGCTTTGCGTAACGAGCTCATTCGAGCCGCTGATTAATTAACAGTCTGAAATGAGTTCCGCGAAATTTCGTTAGGAGTATAAATCGCTGGTCACAGGAGAATTGCGAGAATTCAAAATTATCGTGCTTACAGCGAATTCACGCATGAGCGATCGATCGATTGCTTCTTGAGGGCTGGAGTTTCGCAAGGACGGGATACAGCCTTGAGCAGTCACAGCACCGAGTGCCTCGAGGGCAAGAGGACCTAATTCCTGTGGGACTAACGACTACACGTCTTTCTTTTTCAAAGAGGAAGCGACTTTTTGGTCGACCGGTGATCGTTGGGCGTAGAAAAGTGTACGCGGTAAATATTGCTCCGTTTTCCGTGTAGCTACGAGTCGTCGTCGCGTTTTAATTGAATTGCTGAAGTTTTGATCGGCGAGCGCTGCGAGTGTTGTCGGTACCATAATTGAACGGTATCAATTTTCTCCGGGCGATCGTACAACATTTACGCGTAATTAATTCGAGCGGAGAGACGACCGGCGCGCGGTGGAATTTTCGCCTCGATTTTTCCATTTCGACCGCGTCGACGCGAAACGTTGGAACGCCGGCGGATTCGTTTCCCCGCGATGATTCTCGCAAGATCGTTCGTTGTCTCGTAACGACGATTTCGCCGGGAAAATTTAATCCGCCGACGATCGAGTCAAGCTCCGTCGTGGACCGCGGTAAACCGCGAATCAATCGTCTCGCACCCGACGAAACGTTCGCAGCGTCGAAAATGCGCGCCGTTCGTCGGCAAACGCGACGCGTGCAATTTTACGCGCCGCGCGAACCGATCGCAGCCGTGAAAAGTTCGCGAGGCGTAAGCTTTTCCGTACGCCTGTAAAAAATATCCGCCCGACGCGTCGCGATTGGAAAAAGCTCCGGTACGTTTTACGCGTCGAGTCGGAAAATCCGATTCGTTTGAAAAACAAACTAACCAAAATACTCGCTCGCGACAATCGCGAAGGTTCGTTTAACGCGAGTAATAATAAAAATGTGGCCTCCGTAAACGTCGTTCGGTCGATTCCGGTCGGTTTTTACAGCGGGAACGAGACAATAGTCGAGGAAGTGGCGGAATCACCAAGAAAACATCCTCCGCCACGAACAAAATCGCCATACACGTTTTATTTAGTAATCATAGACAATTTTTGTGTTCGTATTTTAGCTACGTAATGGAAAAAAAATATCGTGCTAAATACTAATCGATATACGGCTTTTATATTCGAGAGAAAATTATCTTGTTACGTTTGTTAGTAAATCGCTTGTGTTTGCGAGTTTTTGGTGCCGATGAAATATGCAGAGAAAATCGATCGATCGATTCGGGAATACTCGTATGAAATTTCCTAAGCTATCGTAACAGAGAGCACAGTGACCCATCGCGGAGCGTCGAGGGTGTCAGTAGAGTCGACTAGAACCGAGTGAACGCACAGGATGGCCGGTTATTAACTGATATCCGTTCTTCCGTCCGTCTAAATGCCAGGAAGTACGTCGAACGATACGTCGCGTACAGTTTCAATGCAACAATCACTCGGCGTGACACGAATTGTCATTGCGATCGTACATAGATATCGCTAGAAAAATGTCGATAGCAGCGTTTGACGAGAGTCTGTAAAAACGAAGTCATATCGAAAGGATCGCGGTAGGGTTGAACCGGAAATCCGACTCCGGCGAGCTGCGAATATTGGAATATCAGAATTCAGCGATATTCAGATATGAAAATCTGATTCGAGGGCGAATCTTGACGTCGGAATTTCGAGGACTCGGTTAAACGACTTCCAATGTTCGAATTTAATTTCTCTACGGTTCAAATACGAAAGAAAATTCCACGCCGGATGGATGAAGCTTTTTTCCTATTTTATTTCTTCGAATCACGATCAAACGAGCGCATTTTTTCTATATCTACGATTCGGCACATTCGCGCACAATTGACCGGAACTGATGGAAAGCTGCTTTTTTATTTGATGAAAGGAGAGAAAATAGTTGTCTGGATGGGTATTATTACCGGTGCAATAATGAATATAGAGAATTGTGTTGAGAATTTGCGGAAGAAGCGGTAATTGGCGGGAAGTATTCGTGCAGCGGGAGGATTGGAAAAAAATAGGGAATTGCGCGTGGAACGTGAATTGCATTTAAACAGGTAACGTTCTGAATAGGTGTGAGTGAGATGATAAGGGGAATGTCCGCTCCCGCGTGTACGTTCTTCGATACGGTCTTGCGAAATTGGACACGATTGTGCGTAACGTCGCGTAAATTACGGAGGAGGATGCATACATTTACGAGGCGGTGAACGAGCGGATCACGTTTCGCGCGGCGCGTCTCGAAATCACCGGATAATCGCGCGCGAGGATTGATAAGCCGGGACTACGAAACGAAAAGGATCGCCGATGTCCGTTCGCGGGTCTACGACGAACGTCGACGATCATTTTCGTGGGCCTCGTATCTACTCGTCGGTGGGTGAGTCGAGGCGAGGTGAGAAGTGCTCCGCACCGTTGGTCCGCGAAAGCCGAAAGCATCGCGCGGCCACGCATTTCCAACGGATCGATCAATCAGCTCGCTCGCGAGCGTTTACGGATTCGCGTGTTCGAAACACAGTTGACGTTTCGATAAAAACGCTAATGGACGTTTCTCGCGTCGAAAGATTCCGAGAATCCGAGAGGAACGATCGTTGCCGCGCGTTGACGGCGACGACGTTTCGAGCGACGTGGAATCATCGCTCGAAACGTTGCTGGATCGCTGCGTATCCCGCGAACGAGACCCGGGCTGCGGCCGAATAACGCGAGCGCGGAATACGATCGCTCGCGGGACTCAACGGTCGCGGTACCGGTGACATACCGGCAAAAAAGTTCGCGCGAGCGGCGAGCCGAGGACTCGCGAGTACGCGTGTGTTACATCGCTCGAGGCCTGCGCCGTGCGAGCGGTAATAAGAGCAGCGTACTGCTTCGTTAGTAGATACGTCGTGTCGACGTATCAAAAGGGAGTTCTGTGAACCTATTTCATAGACCCTTTGGCAACTGCGCAAAGTGCCACATACACAGGGAAAGAAGTGTTCGTCAAACATTACCGTTAAAATCACAGGAATCTTGGGAGATCGGGAAATTCCAGATCTAATTACCTTCTCCCATCCAATTATTCACGTAAAACACGAAAAAGTTCATTTATTTTCACTGTAGCCTCACGGTAAAAATTTATAAAACCGAAAGATTCACTAATGTTTTTACTGTAGTTGCAGCAAATTTCACAGTAGTTTATACTAATAAGTAGGGAAAATACCGGTATTGTGCACCGGGTTCGCGGCGATGCTGCAATTGCTGAGAGTCAGAAATTAATCACTATCTACCATATCATGCGTTTCGTCGTGTCTTTGTCCATAAATGTCGAGATCGCTCGATTATCATTCCGTGCCATTATCGGTCAACGTTTGATTCGCGGAAAAAATGAATAAACAATTAAATAAAAACTCCTCGCCCACGCGCGAAACGCACTCTATGTACAGCTTCATCGCTCGCGTTGAACAGCAGCTGGGGCTGAAGTCTTTGAATATATATCGCAGTCGGTTATCATCCTATAATTTACATCCGCGTCGCGCGTCGCCCGTAACAACAGTAACAACAGCGATATTAATAATGGCACGGCGATCGTAATATCCAGAAATATGACGGATCGGAGGTAGTGAAAAATGTCATTTTTCTTTACCGAAACCAAATCACCTACTTGCGTGCGAATTTATCGATCGTGGTTCTACAATGGCGGACGAAAAATATCGCGCACTTTCGTCGTAATTTTCCGGATTCGCTTAAAAAATCGAGCCGTTCCTCGCGAAAAATACGGCGAAATCAGTGAAAAAAAAAGAGAAGATGTAGAAAAAAAGTCGTATCCGGAAAAAACGCGAAACAACCGGATTGGAAAGTTAATTTGATTTTCCGGGATGTTCGACCGAAAACGATTTTTCAGGGTTTCGAATAATTTGACTTTATTGGTCGTTGGTGAAGGGTGGATGTAATTCATATGTGTTTCACGCGCGAAATTACTGCTATTTCGAAGCTCGTGACGAACGAGAAACTTGGCGAACTTAATTGATAAGCAGTGAATATTTCAACTCTGGAACGTTGATAAATTCCCGGAGAGTTCCGCGCGCTCCATTTATTGTCGGTAAGGGAAAACGTTCGTGTATCTGAATTATGCGATGAAACGAGGTTCAATGAAAATTCGCGATTAGCAATAATAACGACGAAGGAAACGTCACGTTTAATTTTATCGGTCGAACGTCGAGTCTGACGCAGATTTTCCACGCCTACAATTACGAAGTATAACTCGACGTGATCGAAAAACGTTCGAAATTATGCGCGCAAAAGAAAGTAGAAAATCTACGTGGATACGTAGAAATGATTCTTCAGCGCGGGTTATTTGGGTTGTAACAATAAAAATCAGCTGATAATAATAGCTCTCAATCTAAATGTAGCTGCGGAATTAATTGACCCATCGCGTCACGCTCGCGTCACGATGTACGACGATGAACGAACCGAAAATAGCGATTCCATCCAATTTTATCCTTTTCTTCCGAAGCGATAGAATTCGCTGGAATATTTAGAATTTCGCGACGATTGATATCAGTTTTTCCCACTGGAAATTTCAGTTCCGATTCGCCGAAGAAAAAGAATTCGGCAAAAAAAGCTCGTCGCTCGAGATTTCGCGAGAAGATTTGTTATCCCGAAAAATTATTGACCAAAACGGAAAAAAAAATTACGTCGTCGGTCAGAAATGAATTCTGAGGGAGGAAAAATAATATGGGGGAAGCGCAGATTAATGTATTTGAAATGTATCGAATTGGTCTGTAAAATACGAATATGTATGATTTAACCATCCATTAGCATTCATCGTGATTGAATTCAGTTGGAATCCGAGTAATTGGCATAGTTTCCGGTGGGGAAAATTGAAAACAAACTTTTCCGTTAATCCGAATCCCCACAATTGATCCGGCTTAAAGGCTCGTCGCAACAACTAAAACCGAAGCTCGATTTTTGGGGAAATCCGTTTATTAGCCGTCTAGTTGTTACACCGGGCAAACGTTCAGGCAATGTACGCAGAATATCGCTGAGATGATAGTAAATTGAAAAAAAAATGAAAATAGATAAAGAAAAATAATTTTAAAAAAACTGAAATATCTCTGTTATTTACCCAATCTGCGACAAAGTTTAAGACGAAGTTGGGGCAAAATGTGAGGAGGGCGAATGAAAATGGAGAGAGGACGGTTCGGTTGCCGGGGAAATGTAATATGATAATTGCTGGAGCGACTCGCGATTATTTAAATATATTTTAATCACATTTTGCGGCAGGTCAGTAGTTGATACTCGGTTCGTTGCTCTCAACGGCTGACTTTTGTCTCCGTCGAATTTTTTTCACCCCGAGACGGAGAGAGAAAGGAAGATAGAGGAGGGAAAGCGAGAGGAGAAATCGCTCGCTATCTAGTCTCGCGCGTCGCGAGGAAGCGGAAGTCCAGGAGTCAATTCTCGCCTCTCCGTCCCCTCTGCTCGGAGTCCGTCTGTCCGATAAACCCACGCGGAGTCGCGTCTCGGCGGAACCCCCCTAAGTTCGGACTGGAACTCGCGTGTTTTTGGAGAGCCGATCTCTCGTCAGTCGCGCCTTCGCAGGGAAGTTCGAAGTATGAAAATGTATACAGCGAAGGATTTCGAGTCGCTGGAAAAAGTTGGACAACCCCCGGGTATATATCTTCGGGCTCGGACTTACCGGTGCCGTTTGTCTCTTGTTTCGGGGTACATTTTCACTCGTCCGGGTTGCGCGTACCGTCGCGACCCTCGTTCCGCCACTTAGAAACTTATATTCTTGCTCGGTGCGACTCTCCGCAAAGTTGAAGAGGTCCTCTCTTCAGAAACGGCGAGAACTCGGGGGATGAAAATACCAGGTACGACAGACGCCACCCTTCGCCCCAAGATTTACACGTTTAATATTATACCACGTATATAGTCGCGAGTCCACTACGCGGCTCATTCATCATCCTTTATGCGCTATTTCCGACCACTCGAACAACATCCCCGGAAGAACGCTTCCAAAACACCTCGAATTTCAATCGCCATTACCGTCATTCGCGTACAACCGTGTCGCTGCTTAATATGGAAAGCTCTCGATTCTCATACGAATAGTTTTCCGATTGCATTTTTTTTCAGCCTCCCCGAGAAAAGAGCATTCTGTACAATTTATATATACCTGCATACATTTTTTTCCCAAATTGTACGTGTATACATATACGGGTCACTCCATGCCGATTCGATCACTGATTGGAATCGACCCCTTTTGATTTGGACGAATTTTGGTCAGAACTCTTCTTTTATCGTGTAACGAAGTTATGCAAAATTGAAAATTTCACCAATTTATTTTTTCAATATCTCGAAAACTATTATAGTTATAATCCTTGTAACTATTGACATGGAATGACCGATATATTATGTAAATACTATACAATTATATGGAGCGATGTTTTAAATATTTCTATGTGAATATTTCGTTTTGATTTTATTTATATTTCGTTTCGGAGTGGATGTATACGCGAGGGTAATAATTGTACGTTTTGGGGTATCGTATTAACGGAGGAAACAATATTATTCGTGAAACGGTGACGTGGTACTTCATAGGTAACGAGGGTACTGTGAAACCTCTTGTGATTCGTCGACACGGGGTATCTAATAACGAAGGAGTTCGCTGCTGTGATTACCGCTCGTACGGTGCAGGCCCCGAGCGATGTAACATACGCGTACTCGCGAGTCCTCGGCTCGCCGCTCGCGCGAACTTTTTTGCCGGTATGTCACCGGTACCGCGACCGTTGAGTCCCGCGAGCGATCGTATTCCGCGCTCGCGTTATTCGGCCGTAGCCCGGATCTCGTTCGCGGGATACGCAGCGATCCAGCAACGTTTCGAGCGATGATTCCACGTCGCTCGAAACGTCGTCGCCGTCAACGCGCGGCAGCGATCGTTCCTCTCGGATTCTCGGAATCTTTCGACGCGAGAAACGTCCATTAGCGTTTTTATCGAAACGTCAACTGTTTCGAACACGCAGATCCGTAAACGCTCGCGAGCGAGCTGATTGATCGATCCGTTGGAAATGCGTGGCCGCGCGATGCTTTCGGCTTTCGCGGACCAACGGTGCGGAGCACTTCTCACCTCGCCTCGACTCACCCACCGACGAGTAGATACGAGGCCCACGAAAATGATCGTCGACGTTCGTCGTAGACCCGCGAACGGACATCGGCGATCCTTTTCGTTTCGTAGTCCCGGCCTATCAATCCTCGCGCGCGATTATCCGGTGATTTCGAGACGCGCCGCGCGAAACGTGATCCGCTCGTTCACCGCCTCGTAAATGTATGCATCCTCCTCCGTAATTTACGCGACGTTACGCACAATCGTGTCCAATTTCGCAAGACCGTATCGAAGAACGTACACGCGGGAGCGGACATTCCTATTATCATCTCGCTCACATCCATCAAAAACGTTGCCTATCATATCTCACGCTACGAACATATTCCCAAATTTCTGTCCACTCGTACTAAATCCTATCCAGCTATACGAATTGTCGTGGAAAATTTCCTCACAATATTCAAACTACCTTTGAAATTCCTCCACTTGCTCCCGGAATATAAACCTTCCGCATATTTATAATTCGCTAAATAGTTTTAGCCGGATTGGAAAAAATTAGTCGTTGTCGTTACGACAGATTTGGGCGAATACTCGTAACGGCAGCGAATGAACCGGAAAAAATGAAAAAAAATGGCACGATCGAGAGGAAAAATCGTGCCGAAACGACGGCGAATAGCTGGAGGACGCAGAAAAGAAACGAGAGTGAACGAGAATGGAGCAAGGCAATATTAGATAATCATGTTAATTGGGATATAATTCGAAAGAGTGACGTAGCCGATGTCAATTTGCGGCTTTATCAGCACCGTGGAAAATAGCTGTTAGTTTTAACGAGTTTCCAAGTAACGAGACGGCGAGTCGCGTCGCGTTGGACGCTTCGAGGTGCAGGTTGATTGGCGTTCGTGAGTTTCAGGATATACGAAGAGAGCGAAACAAATGGATCGATCGTACCTACGCGGCGATGCTCGTAAATTTGTAATATTCGTCGGTGAAACGCGAACAGGTGATGATAGCAGCAATAATTTGGTGAAGTGCGAGGTCCGGCTTTCGCGCGTACAAACGACGAGTCAGCACCTTTTTTCGACCGTCGTGTTCGATCTTCAGGAGCAGCAAAACCGCGAGAAAATTCAATGTATAATTGAATTATCGATATATACGTTTCACTCGCTTCTAGAATCGTTTCTAATCAATTCCGAAGAATATTCCTGTATTTGCACGCTTCTTCTCTCCGAGTAAAGCCGATCGGAATTTTTCTCCATAGATGGAGCCCATCATTTTCTCCGAGGATCGTAAAGATCTTTCTACGCAAAACGATCGAGTCGAACAAAATCGTCGTAGCCACTTTCTCCTGAATTTGTCGTGGCTGAGGAACTCTCAGCAGCAACTTGCAGCGCAAAATATGAGGAAAAAAGAAAAAAAAATGGGTACACAATTTTTCAAATGAGAATTTTCTCGTGATTATTTCACCGTGAAAAAACTTTGGGAACATTGTTATCGGTTACTCCAAAACGCTATGAATATTGAACGTTACGAGCTCATGTTAAAGTTTGTGAGAAAATCTGATAATTTTTTCCCTGTCGTTGACAAGAGGAAAAATAATAAAAAATTATAAATATAATAAATTAAATAAAACTAATAAATTGTGAATCAACACGTATAATTGTGGGATATTAGAGAATATCTAATTTCGAAGAGACCTCTCGATAGGAACGTTGCTCTAGAGAATTTAAGGGTGAAAAAAAAAATGAGAAAACGGAATAAAAATGCTATAAATATGAATGGCGATGGATTAGCACGTGCTTCGTTTCTCTTTGGTGGCGCTTCGTTATAGAATAATGTTCGAGCAGTACTTCGTGGCCGTGGGAGTCATTGTCAGACAGTTTTCGCTCCTGTATCTACGCGTATTGTAATACGTCTATCAAGCTGATAGACTCGCGGCGTACGAAGTATTAGCCAAACAAAACCGAGGCAGAAGTTCGTGCGGAAACAATGCATCGATCCTTCGTATCCATTGTACATAAATCCGTAAAAGAGAATCCCTTCTACGTACACGTGACGTGCTTCGTTTTATCCGCGTTGGAGTATTGAAAAATTGAAAATTTTCGTGCTGGTCATGGAAAAACTCGATGGGAAATGCAACTCGGCTCCAAAAAACGTTCACGAAGATTCGACGTTTCGCCATGGATGTATTGAAATATGAACGATATCACGTTTCCCTCGCTGACCCATTGGGAGTAATAACAGCGAAGAATGTACCTAAATTATGGCCGTTTGAAAGATTGGTGTTTCCTGGTTCTGACGACCAAATTATACCGTATATACTGAATTTCGTACCGAATCTCCATTACTAAACTGAAACTCACATTTAAAAAAAAAAAAAAAGATTAATATAAATCAGCGAGAAAAAGTCGTACGGAAAATTTGGAGGTGTCGTTACAGAGGCAGTTGGATGTGCGAATTATCGGCGAGGTGAGATTTGGAAGAAAAAAAACGCTCCGGCTTTAAATTCGTCTTTGTTTCGTCACCGTGCGATTTTTTGTCAGCATGGAAATTGACATGTTCGTTATTCGACTGGAATTCGCGCGTTGGCTTTTTTGTTGGACGGCGAGTGACGGCAACGCGCGACGAAACGTGATCAGATATTCGACGCTAAGTGCAGGATAAATGGAACAGCGCAGCATCCCTTCGTCGGACGGATGCACGTGGCGCAGGGATGCGAGAGGAACGCGGCGTTATGATTAACGAGTTTAAGATGGCGAATTTGAATTTCGTCGGGTGACAACGATAACACGTAGCCGTGTCATTCCCGGTAATGAAATTATTTTCTCATCTTTCATACTCCTCCGTTTACACGGACATCTCCAAGCACCCTGCTGCTGCTGTTACTGCTGCTGTCTCTCTTCTTCGGATAAACGATCGCCGATCGCCTCCCCAGCGCGATACGACGACTCGTTTCCTACGAGGTAATTGACGGAGGGAAGGAGAAAAAATAAGCTGCGCCAAGAGGACGACTCATTTCCCACAAACGTTCGCGACACGCGTTTGCCTACCGCTACGTATCTCAACATTTTTCTTCCCTTTTTCATTCTTCTTCTCGAACAACGAAAACATCGCGTGCCACGACACGCGAAGACCACTTTACAAACGAACTTGGCGACGCGACACTCGACCTAGCAAAGCAAAACTTTCACGAATTCCATTCACTGCGCGCATCTTGGGGAAAAAATGCTGAGAACGAAATTATACGACCCATCAAACTTTATTCGAAGGTCTGCTTTTCCTTTTCGCGACTTTTTTTCCTTCAACTTTTTGTTTTTCCACCGTTCTACTTTTTATTTTTTCACGGTTCAACTTTTTCTTTTTTTTCACTGTTCAATTTGTTTTTCACGGTTCAATTTTTTGTTTTTTCCACGGTTCAACTTTTTGCTTTTTTCACGGTTCAATTTGTTGCTTTTTTCACGGTTCAACTTTTTGCTTTTTTCTACGGTTCAACTTTTATCAGTCCTCGTTTTACGATAATCCATGTTTCACCGGCTTCTAATTTTCTGGTTAATACTTTCTCCGTTATTAAGTATTCGGCTGAAACTCCGCGTATCTGCAATCAACTTTCTGCCACTGATTGCGACAAAATTTCGATATCAGAACGTGCAAACGAATTCGAACGAGCGACTGTCATTGTCTTTCAGTTTCATCAAATTCGAGTGTTATTTACGATCTACCGCAAAAATGACGGAATATAATTTAACTTGCTAATAAAATGTGGAACAACAGTATAGCAAACTTGTAACAGCCAGGGATGTTCATTAGAAGTGGAAAGAAAAAATATTTTCGAGTGACAGAAGCTCGGAGAACAAATGGAGGTATTTGCATATTTCGTACAGGCTTTGGAGTATTTTTCGAGTATTTTTCGAGTAATGGCCTCGTTTTTGACCCAGGTCAAAATCCAGCGATGAGCTCGTGCTTATAATTTACGGGAAACGGTTGCTTTTTTTTCGTCCTCGTGTCAATCGTCGACGAAGGCTGGAAGCGAGTACCGAAAGCCGGTAGACAACGTGTCCGGTCGACACGTGGTTCGAATGAGGATTCCCTGCGCGCCACTCAGCGCCGTTCTGCGAGGGCGCGTTTCGAGAAATCTCGTTTTTTTCCCCGTCGCGATACAAGTAATGATCGCATGTTCTTACCTGTGCTCGAGAGCTTTCCGTTGGCAATCGTTGTCACGAGACACAAACGTTCCTGCGAGTCGCACGATTGATTCGCGCGATAATCACAACGAGCTTTTTTTACGGAAACGCGCGTTGCTATTCGGTCATCGATGTTCGTTTCGAGTGATTTACTTCGTTTGGCTTAGCACTGCTGTAAAACGGGCTCACTTTCGCGACGTAGCGCGGCGCATTCGTCGTAGAGGTTCTTCCCGAGATGCGAACAGGTCGAGCTGCCGCAGATGACTGCGCCCTCGGAGACGCGGGCGAAAGCTCGCGTGGCACGGTCGTGCGACGCGCCAACCATACGCGTAAGCGGTGCATATATACGCGATTACGGTGTCGCGCGCGTGCGCGCGTCGTCACGCGACACACGCGGGCGTGAAAATCAAAATAGACGTGGCTGTTCTTTTTTTCTCACAAAACATCTCCTCTCTTGTTTAAATCGAAGACCACTTTCGCACGAAATTGTCGAAGACAGTATTCGCGGTGTACGGAATACGCGCCTTGCTTTTGGCTCGAACAAAAACCTTTTTGACACTTTCATACAAACAAAACAAAAGCTACCGCGCGACGTAGCCGACAGCCATAAAAATGATTTTTCACAAAATGGCGGCCGGTGTAACTCGCATACGCGATTTCGGACGCGAAATCCATCATTTTTCTGAGGATAACGAACGAACTAACAAAAATATTCAAAAAAAGCTACGTCACGCATTAGAGAATTTTACGACAAACGTTTGAAACGAAAATTTTGGGAAATCTATCGAGTGGTTATGGAGATACCGTGTACACCGATTTTTGTAGTCCACGTTTTTCGGTCTGGCTAAAGAATTCCGAGAATTTTGTGGGTTCGTGCAGAAAAGGAAATTCATTGAACTCATCGGGGAAATCTTACCTTACAGCTTGGTGAAATTCGTGAATTTTTATACGATGCGCGCGAGTATGGAAGGTTTGGTAGATCTTGCTGAATGCGAGGGATCGATTTGTTTCATTGTACGTAGGTATGTATCCCTTTTGCGAGGAAGCAGCGTCGTATCAGACTTGCATCGAGCGCTGTATTATTTACTGTAATCCGAAAGACGAATATCCAATCGGTGAGTTAGCTGAATAAAATACGACGCGGTGTTCGTGCACATCGCGTGTCACGATGACGTGTCGCGATAACGATCGCGTCGTTTGTAAGTATTTATTTTTTATTTCCTGTTCTCCGAGATAATTAATTCCTGCGAGTGCCCGCAAACGTATGACGCATGTTCACAAATTCGTCGATTACTTCGATCAACTTCACCCAAGATTTGACAAAAA
Organism: Arge pagana; assembly: GCA_963969455.1. Taxonomy (NCBI): domain Eukaryota; kingdom Metazoa; phylum Arthropoda; class Insecta; order Hymenoptera; family Argidae; genus Arge; species Arge pagana. The sequence continues at coordinate 6,070,106 of OZ018312.1, read as the reverse complement.
TCGATCATTTTCGCTGTGTCCCAAACGATCCAGCAGATTTTCCACGCCGCTCCTCCTCCCTCCTGCGATTTCTTTTTCGAAAAAGCTGCCGTTTCGCCGCAATTATTTCGATTTTTTGTCGAATCACGCGACAACGTGTTGTTAAAACTCAGCTGCCAACGGGAACTCGTCGTGGAGAAAATCGTGAACGGAAGAGGGAGATTTTTTTCCTCAACACAATTTTTCACGAAACGCGATGCGAGGATCGTGTCGCTTGTTTTTTTAACGATATCCGTTGCACGCTCCTTTGGCGGCGCAGCCGTAACACCCGAGACTCGAGAAATAAAGTGAGTTTTCTGAAGAAATTTCTCGAGTGTCGAGCGAAACAGTAGGCAACAACTAGTCGCCCTCGCACACAGCGTTTAATATCATTTCCACGAAAGATATTAAAAACGAAAAAAGGTCAATTTTTCCCAATTTAGTTGGGAAGCCAGCCGCGAAATTAGACGACGCCAGCCGTAGAAAACTTCTCCGTTGATAAAAACTGATCATCGCGTCCACAAAAAACGCATTGGTGCGAAAAATCGTCACAGATGTTCGAATTTTATAAATGATATTTGTGTTCAAAATTCGTGTGCGAGGTATTTGTTCGCTTGTTTATCGTTTACCTCGTTACTCTATTCGTCGGTTTTTTATTTTTCGTTAAACTAAAGCTGTAATATTTTTCGCGCGTCAGCGTCTTCGCATCGTATTCGACTTACACTGTTGATGCATCGGCGGAAAATCTGGGCAGAAACGCGGTGCGGAGGGGACGGAAGATAAATAAAATATTTGCGAAAGCAACGGATCAAATCAAATCAGATTACATTTGGAAACGTGATATGAGAAAAATGATATGCCGAGCCGAAGCAGGGGCGCGAGCGAAGCGTGGGTAAAAACGAAGTGTAAGGTCGAATATGGTTTGATGAAACCGTCGAAAAAATTCGATACGATCAAATCGGCGTAGCGATTCGTATTCAAAGCATGTAACATACGCGAGTAACGCAAACACATCGTCGCTTCCCGGGAATCGAGAAGCTTTGAAACGTGTGATTTTTTCAAATAACATTTCGCTCGTATGACTCCGACGATACGGAACAAACAAGAAAAATGGCCGGATCCTAATCTTTTCGCCTCACATTTTCCTCCCGAGACAGAAATACTCCCAAACCCAATTTTCTCCGCGCCAAAAACATTTTTTTTCGCGACGATTCGCGTGAAAAAATACCTAAAATGAAAATTTCTTTTTTTTTCTGTGGAATTAGCTGCGACAATTATCTGTGTAATAATTATTACTGTTTTGCAGAAAAAAAAATTGAGAGAAAATAAATAGGGAAATCGAAGAGTCGGACGTATTTTTCCATTCCGAATGGTCGACGCCGCGTCTGGATGACGCGTCCGCGAAGTTACGTGACAAGTCGACGATGAATACCATCTGACACGAATAAAGAAACTTTGACGCAACGGAGGAATGCAAACTCGACTTCGGTGTCGATCTCTTTTACAGCCAACAGTATCATCCACCCACTCGCAAAAGCAATAGAGCGTTCGCTTGTCGTTATGCGAGGCTCGTAAGCCTACACGAGTGTCGTGCAAAAGGCGAAAGGCCTCCGTGACGTGACGCAACGAGGCGAAGGATCTGCCATCGCTCGCGACAGATCTAGACTGATTGAATCGTTTCCGCGAGCTTTTCAGAAGCTTCGACATCCAGTAGTTTGTCCTTCGAATTTTCCAGCCCGCGATTTCATCGGCAAATTTCATCACCTACAAAATGTCCGCGAGCCTGTTTCCCCAGCCTATCGAAAGACGTCGTCAATTTTGGAGTTAGTTTTTGCGAAAAAAATATTCGCAGCACACACAACGATCGCGGTATCTATGTGTTAATTAATGGAAGAAGTAGATAATTTGGTTAGTTTCCGAAGATCCTTCGGCCGGTCAAAGTTAGGTGCATTGCCACGCTGCTAGCTGCGAATCTACTAGAAATATCGAAACGATTCACGCGAGAAAATTCCTGCCGGAAGAATTCGCTTTTCCAAGGCGCTTTTTCCAAGGTGAGAGCATTCGAATTTGTTTTCCGTGCGATTAGGAACGCGGATAAACTCGTTGGACGCATCGACGGATCGCTGTAGGTACGTCCAAATTGGCGGAAGCTCGATACAGAACTTTGACGTCCTGCGAAACGATGCCATTTGCTATCCATTTATGTTGTTTCCGATGGTCTATTTTGCCCGACGAAGTGATTTTCACGATTCAACTGTGCCGGATATTACTAGTTAATCAGAACGACCGGCCAGAGATTTATTTATGGAGAGTGACATCGAATTAATTGTTTTGTTATCGATAAGCACGGCGATGGGAAATTTGCGTGGAATGGAAATTTGATGGAAGCGGGCTAACAAACGTGGTGCCACCTAAATCCGCGGAAATGCGCATCACGCGAGGGTTGTATTAAATTTTATGCAATTTTTACGACAAGAACAATAATAATAATATTTTGACTATTTATAATTATAAATAGTGATAATAATAACAAGAATAATAACGATATCTTCGCAGCGCGCGGATACGTAGATTCATAGTTTACGTTGAAAGTACGAGTTTCGCGTTATTAGCGACACCGATTACCGTATGGTCGGATGTGGAGTAAACAATTTCGATCGGCATCGCGTGTCGCGCTAGAATCAGCGATGCAATCTCTTTGGTAGGCAACACACGTCGGCAATAATTCAAATTCCGCAGGAAATTGAGACGAAATACTCGGCGATTGCGAGGAATCGCGTCAATTATATTGATCGAGGAATCGATTTCGTCTGCATATTTCATCGGGTCCGTTGCGAGGCACATGGTTCCGCTTTGATTCCGCCAATTCTTGGACTATCATCTCGCTCCGGGGGTGAAAACGGAGCGGAATCGACCGAACGAGGTTGACGGAGGGTACATTTTTATTGTTACTCGCGTTAAACGAACCTTCGCGATTGTCGCGAGCGAGTATTTTGGTTAGTTTGTTTTTCAAACGAATCGGATTTTCCGACTCGACGCGTAAAACGTACCGGAGCTTTTCCAATCGCGACGCGTCGGGCGGATATTTTTTACAGGCGTACGGCAAAGCTTACGCCTCGCGAACTTTTCACGGCTGCGATCGGTTCGCGCGTTCCAACGTTTCGCGTCGACGCGGTCGGAATGGAAAAATCGAGGCGAAAATTCCACCGCGCGCCGGTCGTCTCTCCGCTCGAATTAATTACGCGTAAATGTTGTACGATCGCCCGGAGAAAATTGATACCGTTCAATTATGGTACCGACAACACTCGCAGCGCTCGCCGATCAAAACTTCAGCAATCCAATTAAAACGCGACGACGACTCGTAGTTACACGGAAAACAGAGCAATATTTACCGCGTACACTTTTCTACGCCCAACGATCACCGGTCGACCAAAAAATCGCTTCCTCCTTGAGAAAAAAAAACGTGCCGTCGTTCGTCTCGTAGAAATTAGCTTTCTTTCACCGAGGGTTCTTGACTGTCGGACCGTCGGAGCACTCTATTCGCTTTTTACCGTAGAAAGTTATCGGATTTCGGCGAAATTCCATCGCTGTGAGAAAAAGGGGTCGCTGATACCAAACCCTGAATCAGAATTCCCCCGTGCGATATCGCGCGTCTCACTTTTCAAAAATTAAACGCTCTCCGCGACTCCGTCTCCCCGCACCAACTTCATTCCCGAACGTGTTCGCTTATCTTCATCATCAAAAAAAAAAAACAATAACAGCATAATTCTCCGCAAACATTCGTCTTATCTATTTCAATCTTATCTATCTTATCCCTCGTTTAATTTTCACCTAACCATCGAGCTCTCCATCCACACAGGAGCAAATCGCTAGGTTGCTTTCTGGTCTCAAAATTGTTACACGTTTTACGATAATTAACGATTAATTATTATTATTATTGTTATTATTGCCGTCGTTATTATTATCGAAATACCAACGGCTCGACGAAATTCCGCGTATCAATTTCAGGAATTGCTCGTAGTGCTCTGCACTTTGTGCTCTTGGTGCATATTAAAGGGAAAAAAAACATGAGATAAAAGTACAATTTAAATCCCATCGAGCGTACCAGTTAACGAAAATCGTTTGAATAAAATCGTTCGGTAAAATTGGAACATTATCCTCTCCTTAAGTGCGCGGAAACTGGTAGGTTTATACCCAGATTCGGGTGGTGAGTTGCCAAACGTCAGATTCGCAGCCATTTCCTCCGTATTACCGCAGCAACATATTCATTTCATGATCACAACAAGCAGACGCCAAGAGCAGACAAATGATTCTCGTAGATTATTCTCTCAGTATTGTCAGGCTCACCCGAACCTTGGCGAGTCGCCTAACTTTGTTAACCCGTTGGGGCCCAAACAAAAACTGCCCACGTCATTCGTAGGCAAATTGAAAAAATATACTCGTATTTTTTCCTTCGTCGTTCGCAGCTGTTTATAAAAAATTATCCAGACGAATTGGGATCAGATGTGTTATTTGGAAATACTAATGGTGTCAAGGGGTTACGAGCAATTGAATTTCTGAGGCGTGGAAACAACAGACAACGAAGCGAAGACACGATGTGTTTTTTGGGAAAACTTTATTTTTTGTCGCCGAATAGCAAAACAAATTTTACGAGCTCGACGTAAATGAACGTGGGGCGAACGAGTGTTCGTAATTTTTTCTCTACGATGCCCGCGCCAGTTTGCAGCGTTGTTCCTACTACTACGCTAACAATCTGGGCTGGAAAATATTGCATAGATGATCACGAGCGGATTGTCGGCGGAGACTGTTCTCGCAGCTCTGTGAAACGTTCGGTCTTCATTGTCCCTGGGGGAATTTCCCTGGACAGGATATGAACGTACGAAAAGTGGAAGGGTAGGCCTCCCCCGGTTCAACCATCCCCATCCCTCGCTCCTAAACCGAGTCGTGCTTCTTGCGTATAACATCCACGGCCGAACTGGGGAATCCGTAGAGGACCTGCCTTCTCATATCGATTCGGAACGTGGGTACCTACTACTTGCTCCGCAACTCCCTCTCGCTCTCCGTCTTTCCTTCCGTTCCCGTTTCATTCCGTTGCTCCCCTCGTTTTCCTTCCGTTTTCTCTCTCTATTTCTCTCTCTATTTCTCTACCCTCCTCGTTCCATTTCCATCATTTTTTCTCCACCGTACTTGTTTCCATCCGCGCACTCGTTCGTCGTGTTCTACGTACTTCTACCTACCTTCTAAAATCCACGGATCGAGATTTCCAGACATAAAATTCAGACACCAATTAAAATATTTTCTCGACTCTTGGAATTTTCCTTTCCAAGGTGTCTGAAAATTATGCCTTTAATTCTTCGATAGAATAATTTTTCTCCCAAGGTACGTTCCAACCCAATAGCAATGTACATGTTCTACCAACGCTTCGCAACGTGTTCACGAACTTTTATGGAAAAAACACCGTCTTACGATTCTCTGAGCGCGAATAGGTAATAGGATATCTTATTTGATGTATAAAATATCGAGGAAAAGTTGCAAGCACAATTCACTTCGTTCTACTCCTTTATTCGTGGCAGATTGGAAATATCCTCCTTGAGCAGTACTTGCTACATCACTCCTCCAACATAAAGCGAATAAACTCGCGAAATCAGTCTTTTCGCGAAAATTCGCCATCGCGAGAAAATAAACCTCTCAAGGGCGCGAATTTCATCGGGATCCAACGACTAGTTTTCCAAATTACTCCAAACGTGGGAATAACGAACAGATTGGGTTCCCCAGCATATTAATTAATAATTCAATCGATAAAATTTGCGAGCAATAATAATAATATTTTAGAGCGTAAAAGTTTTATACCGTGATCAATTAATTGAATAATTGATGGACACAGGTGGAGAAGATATTTGCTGGAGATGTGAAAGAAAAAGGTGTTTTAATGACTTTCTTTGGCTGTTTCGTCGTTTCATTACAGAATGTAATTTGCAAACCGGTGCATCGTATTAAGAAACCACTCGTTTCGTTTTATTCTTTTTCTCCCCCGCGGTTAGACTGCGAGTTATTCCGGCTATCTCGCCCGGAAATATCGCGTCGGCAGGATTTTTGAAATTGTACAGTTACGCGTATTGAAATAATGGAAAGAAAACTCGACGTCGTCTGCGCATCGAAGGTAAATATCGAACGAAAACGAACCGGATACGCGGAATCGAACGCCGCGGCGCGACGCGGTGGAAGTAATTGAACGTTACGATCAGTTTGTTACGGTATGATAAATGGGAGGGTGGAAAAAAAATGACGATAGCGTTGATAAGTTCGGGTTTAATTGCCGCGATTGAAGGTAATCCGAGCTCCGCGATTCCGGATCGCGCGTTCATTTGTGATTATTTTCTATTCTTTTCCTCCGCCGCCGCCGAGCGGAATCGATAGCCTCGCGATATTAATTAGCGACGGATCAGCGCTACTTTTTAACGAGTAATTGAAAGAGGAACGAGTATTCGCACACACGAGGCACAAAGTCGAGGGAACACGCGGACAGGTATTATCAAGCGACGAATAGCTGTCTGGAATTGTTTTTTTTTCCTCCTCGTTTTCTTCACTTTTTCGTGATTTCAACCGACTTCATTTCTTCGTTATTAATCGAAATCGATTATTAAGGTCGCTCGATTCAACGCTGTTAATCCGTTTTCCATTCGTGGCGACGCGACGACTAATATGGCCATTGGGTCGAACCAATCTCGTCCGATGCGACCTGAATCTCGAGAGCTAAGCTTACGCTTCGCGAATCCTTGGAATACTGAGAGTCGTGATATTATTTTTTGCTCGAAAAAAGCCGGAAACACGATCGATGAGATGACTGCGAGGGCAGCAAAGCTCCCAGCAGCTTTGTCACGATTCGGGAAAGCGGTGCAAAAAATATATTTCACCGTTCCAGAAATCTTTCGTATCTGGGGGAATAAATTATAAAAATCGACCAGCCAAATAGCAGCCTCGAGTGAATATCTTTACGGGAACAAACCCCGAAATTCGGGTACGGCGAACCAAAATTACAGGTACGATCCTTCGAAAAACATCACCTCTTCTTTCCCTGCATAAAATAAGCGACGTCGCACCTTTATCGTTGCGCGAAATATTATTCCGGGTACTCGGATGATCAGAAAAATGTGTAAAGACAGTATAAAAAGCGTGCTCTTTGCTCGTAATAAAATAACGCAAATTCTGGCATCCAGAGAAAAAAGGATTTTATGTAATTTCATATAATATGTATATATATTTTTATTAACGACACGTAATTGCATAGATTTCTATACAAATTTGCAACGAAAAAATTGTATAGAAGTATGCGTACAAATAATAATAATAATAATCAGTAGCGTTGAATTTCACGTAGCGGATGGACGATCCGAGCGTTTAGGAATGATCCATCGGGAGAACGTGACGTTTTTTCGCGCGTGGCGGCGTGCGAAGTACATGTTACCACCGAGCAGACGCTTTCGCCGAAAACCCATGTATACGTATCTCTACGGTCGAAGATCAGGCGGCGAGGTTCGATCGCGTACTTGTTATTTCGCTGTTGCTTCTATCCTCCGTAACTTTATCTTTCTCATGAATATTTCGCCGAGTACTAGGAAATCGTTCCGCGTTTCTATCAACGATGGTACCGCAGCCCGCGGTTAGATATGCGTACGCTCGGCTCTCTCTCTTTCTCTTAATAAGACCTACCTCTTCATCAAGGGTAGAATAATTCCGGGAGTGCTCGCATCTGGAAACCGGGAGCCATCGCACAATCACCTCCGAGGCTTCGGGAGACGACGCTTTATACGAATACAATTGAACCTCGCTTGTTTAAAGTCATTCGAGTTGGATTAACTGCGGATTCGCATCTTCGTGCCTTTGACGTGATCTTCCTCGCGGTTGTATGCCGCGCAGAGACAACGCCAAACAGGTGCGTCGTCGTTGCTTGGAATGCAGACCACGTCGATTGGCCGCAGAAGCATACTTCGACACGAGTGGAAGCGGTCGAGTTGAAAGCTCCAAGCGCGTCCCACTTGAGAATACCGAGGTACCGAGAAAAGCAACGAGTACGTACAAAAAAGGCTGGTTCTTTTGCGTGCTAACATATCAATAATACAGGCACTAGTCGAATTTGGGAAAACATCTCGAATACGGCGACAAATCGCGCTTTTCCATTGATCGATGCCAAACTCGAAATTTATTTATAATTTAGAGCTTATAAACTATTTCAAAAGGAAGCTGAGTATTTCGAAAAAAGGATAAACGGGATACCTCCAACGTTTTGGAGAACATAAGTATTTTTTTTATTCAACTCGAAAACAACAATAAACTCGATTATGTTTGTAGCTCTTTTATTTTTATAAATGTGACGAGTGCAGAGTTACTGCAAAGGAATTAGAAGATAGAATTATTGTATTGAAGGGTCCATCGTGGATTTTTTGGTGTAATGATCAATTTGTACGAGATAGACCAAAAAAACTTGTAGCCGATGCCCAAAGGCCACAAGAAATAATTTGGAGGTCACGATGGGTCGCTTTGAGCCTGTCATGATAAAACTTGATTTTGCTATTTTTTTAAGTATGTTAAAGACTTCTAAGGTACTTCCAATACTTAGAGAGTACTTTAGCACTGTTCGAGCTACAGCTGTAAATTTTTTCAAGTGAGAAGTGTCGGTAGTTCCGAAGTTGCAGACGGCCAAAAACTAGACAGGGTCAATTTGACCCGGAGCGTAGGAGATGTGCAAAAAATAGGCGTGCACTCGAAGGGTTAGGAGGAGCGTCGTACTGGAACGTCAAATTTGCCGTGAAAAACGGATCGCGAAGCTGGAAACTTCGCGTAGTAGAAGAAATTGCAGGTTTTAGAATCCTATCGCGAACAGTCTGTTCGCATCGGTAGATTTACACGCGTCCAATTGCGGTGCAACGAGGTCGCGACGCTAACAAGGTGAGGACGCGTGATATATTCGCGGAGCGTTACTTTTGCGGCGTCGTTGTGCCGGTAAAATGTCACAGTTGTGCGAAATTTACACGATTTCAAGGCTACTCGTCGCGATTCATTTGGGAGCAACGGATGCGGAATAGTTTGATGTTGCTGCGTGTATCGTAGAAATTTGTGACGCAACGAATGCGATTTCGTCTTGAAGTTATGTCGCAGCGAACGTCGTGCAATTACGCAAACATCTCCAACGGTGGAACGATCGGACGATTGATGTCTCCGCTTATGGAAGAGGATGCAAGTTACCCTTTCTAGAACGTGACCCCAAATCTATCGCAGATGCGCACCGAGGATTTTCGCTGCGGAACGAGAAAACGATAGACAAGCCGAACTTGTCGACGACGAGGAAAGTTTGACGACTCGTCCACGATGTTGTTTTTTTTTCAATTCCAAAATGTGTATCAATTTCAACGTAACAAGCAATTTTAGCGAATTACCAGTGAAAAATTGCTTCGCTATCGATGTAAAAATGAGCGTTTTTCTAGCTAGGAAAAAAGTGGTTTTCCTTGGAAGATCCAGCATTTTGGACGCAATTAAAATTTTGGATAACAGCACGTGACACTTAAATCATTAACTGGTAACTGGTAAAAATGTCGAAACTCCGTTCTTTGTGACTATAGCGACACGAAAAAATGATCACAACTTTTTCAAAACTGTACTATTGGAGTGTCATAACATTTACGAATGAATATGTAGATCTGTCTTTGGGAAAAATTCTTAAAAAAGCTGCATTTGCTAGACTCGAATGCAGCCTCGTAGAACGTAACGTGAGATAACTGGGAGTAGTACGCATCTACAATTGCTACAAGGTGTAAAATTTCGCTCGTTCAGCAATCTCGATGGTCGTGGTATGTACACGGTACACAATGTACGTACAAATGTATTGGATACGAGCTGACTCGGATTCGCTCTTTCGCAATTTCCGCGAGACAAAACGACCGCGATAAAAGTTTGTATCGTTTCCCTGGGCTATCTTTTGAGTTTTCGCATCGAAGGGAAAAACACATCTCGATGCGTTTTTATATTTGATAATTTCGTCGATAATTACGATGACGAATTTCTCGCTTCGTGCTAATTCCAAAAATCGTGGTGACCCAATACGATGATGCGTTGGAAGAAGATCAATTTCGTTTCTCATTCGTACGAAGTCTAAACCAGCTTTGGTCGATATTTGTATCTGCCGCATCTCGATGACGATAGGCGAAGGAATGCGATCGGTCGACACCATCAAAACGATTCAATCAGACGACTCGTATTTCGCTAACTACGCCAAAATCCCCGCAATTGTACTACAACGAAGTATTTATTATCGCCGACGTTTATCAAGCATACGATAATCAGCTTCGCGTGTAATTATAATTACGATTACTAAAATAATGAAGATAAAATAAATAAATAAAATGAAAATAGAATCATTGTTGCTCTCTCAACTTCAACGACTTCTACTCGTACTGTTGAGACAAAAAAAACACACGAACGCTGCTAGCCAACGCGTCGATACAAAATACGACGCGAGCCGTTTTTGCCTGGATTAGCATAGTGAAAACGCCCGCGGCGGGGATCTCATTGATATCTTCGAGATAAGTAGCTACTACGGAAATGCAAATGCCAGAAATTTCTATCCACGGGGATACCGATAACGAAAAAATAAGAAAAAAGCTCCCTGATATTCTTCAAGGTTCGATCGTTCCGAAGAAGCAAGTTTTTCCCAAAACTGCTCTACAGCACTCGCCAGTTTTATTATTCAATTTCTGTTTTCGTGGCATCTGGATGCACCGCTTAAAATATTTAGGGGGGAAAAAACAACTTTAACCTGTCTATTCAGCGCTGACCTTGAATTTGTCGTTGACCATGACACCGGGGGAAGTTGACGTTGAGGGCCGTGTAGCGAGAGAACGAAGCGTTATCCAGAAAAATGTTTCCCACAAAAGTTACGTATTTTTATCTGGAGAATAGGAATACGCAATGGAAATAGGCATTTCCGTTTGAAAAATCAAGGTTGACCTTGATTTGACCTTGAAGAGTGTGGTCAAGGACAAATTCAAGGTCAGCGTTAAGTTGCTAGGGAAAAATCGTACAACTTTTGTAGGAATCATTTTTCCCGAAAATGGATTTTTTTCCAAATTATTCAAGGATTTCCACACTTTTTACACACCCTGCATACCTACATATTTGTTCGATGCTTTGGCAGACAAAGCAGTAATCAACAAACGTGCGGGCTAGACAGCGTTGTTTGCGGTTGATTCCGCACACAGCATCGTTTACATTCGATGTACAGGGACGTTTGTTTATTTCTCAGGATTTTCAAACGCACGTTTAACGTCGAGTAGTTTAGCTGAAGCTCGACGATGGGAAAACTTTGCCTGTTACGTCGACAAATTCTGGCCAGTGGATAAATAGCGATTATATACCTCTATTCGTTTACTTTCGAGCGGTTTCAAAGGCTTTATAGGTCAATTGACGGAAATACGGTTTCAACTTTGTTTCGACCGGATTCGCGATTCGGACCAGAGAAGTTCGTCTCGTTGTTGGTTACGAGCGAGTGCCACGCTGTAGCTGGACGCCACCACAGTTTCAACGATAGTTTTGGTCGGTGAAAAGTTGAGAGAATTTGATACTGCGCGACAATCGGTGGTAGAACAGTGGATACACGTGGGAAGGGCAGAATTGGGAGAAGAGGAGCCCTGAACACTGACGAGACTGGATCATACAAATGAAGAGCATCGCTTTCGGGTGTTTGCGCTTAATTTCAGCGGTTTTAAGGGGCAACACCCAGTTCGCAGCTGGAAAAAAGAGGCGTTGACGTGTTTCTTTTTTTTTTTTTTTGAAAATGGGTGCGGGATTTTAATTTTTTTTTATCACAGTGGAGGGTATCGTTTCGAGTATCTTTGATAATTTTGTTGCGGGGAAATATTCGTAAACGAGGGAGATACAGTAAATCGCATGGATCGCTGCAGGGAAAATTGATTTTTCCAAAAATTCCAACTACGTCCGTTTCGCAGTTGGTCCAGGCTCGCTATAATTTCACTCGTCGCTCGTCACCCGAATTGGCATCGTGGAAATCCGAGGGTAATCGTACTCGAGCGTAAATATCATCGGATTTCAGGCGAATCGCGAACGGTTCGATCCAACAATGAGCCACGGCATCACCTGGCTCACCTCCGCGTCAGTACGACAGATTTCCCACCTTTATCTATAAATTATTCATGCGTCTCGGAGATTATTCCCCCCGGTGGTATCGCGTCCTAACGTCTGCGAGGTGAACGATAACGGTTGAATTACACAATTGACCCTCCCCCGGAGGGGAGTAGGTGCCCGCGGCGTACATCGCCAAAATCACAATTTCTCATTCCCTCGTTACGAATTTACAAATGGAAACGAGGAGCGAAGTACGCGACGATGGAAACATACGCTCGCATCTTTCATCGTTCCATCGCAGCGAGAGAAGGTTCTCGAGGAGAAGAACGATGAGGGATGAGGGTTATTTATTATTTTACCATCTCTCACCCCAATTTTTTTTTTCTCCATTTTTTATGACGATTGATGGCGCGCTGACTCCAAACTTCTCTTTCGATTTCGCGATAATGGAATTTTCTATTGTTTTACCAGAACTTCGCGTCGAACATATGAAATGGGAAGACCTCTGCGTCGCTGGACAAAGCGACGGACGAATCGCTGGTAGGCCAACGAAATTCCCACGAGGTTCTTCGTTTTTCATCTCCTTCGCCAGTTCAGTCGGGGGAAAAATTTCTCTCTCGGAAAACTGTACGGCGAGGCAACATCAAAAATGTACGAATAACTCCACCACAAAAAAAAAAACAAAAAAAACACGATACGCGAAACGTAGCATTGAAAAGTAGTCCAGCAGTATTTTTTCCAATTCACAATATGTGACTGTGAAAAAAACAAAAAAAAGGGCCCTATCTTCGACCAGATACATTAATTCATAGGCGACCCGAGTTTCATTTGAAAAAATGACAACAGTAATAATAATGATGACGAGTTTGATAGATTCGTTGCGAAAATTGGGAACGTGTTTTTTTTTCTTCGCAATCCGCTGCTTTGTCCGAGACATATTCTGACGGGGATTCACGTGACGTCGAAAATACCGTCCTTTGAACTGTTAGATGCAAGGATCATTCGCTGTAGAGCATTCCACGTCAAATTGACAAAGCCTCGACCCTCGTCGCCGCGTATATTTAATTTGAAATTTTTTCATGCAATCCACTCTGAAAAGACTTCTATTTTTCGGAATTTTTCATATAAAACGCGCAACATTTCGAAATTTCTTATCGCGAGTTTGTTCTCTTCGGCAAATTTCGAAAGGATTCTCCAAGCTTGTTTACCAAGTAACCTCGTTTTGGAATTATTTCTTGAGCAGTGCTCCAAGTTTTTCTTAGGGTTTTCATCGGTGATGTCCCCGCGACGGAGAACGTGCGATGATCTTGTCAGTCTTGTCAGACGAGCAGTTTTTGCGAGCATCTTTTCAAAATTTACGGTTCGAATGTTTCGCGAGTTTGATGCAGAAATCCGAAGGACGCGAGAACGCAGAGTTCGACAACTGTCGACGACGGTAGAGATCCTTCGCGAAGTAAAACCAATTCCGAAATTCCTGTCGAATCTGGAACGGAGCGACAACTATTTTCCATGGAAAGTTCGAAGGACACGTACGTCCGGCAAATTTTTCGAATTCCCTCGTTTCCTAGAAGGTTCGCTGCATTCGCAGGGAATAGAGATAGCCGCGGGAATGAATTCGTCGGAAACGACGATACGAAAGGTTTGCTTAATTTTCTGATAAATTCCACTCGTCGTAATTCGTTTGTTCGTTGATTAGCAACTTCGCCGTCTGTGCTCGCTTGCATTTCTGACAGACCTACGCGTTAATCTCGTCTCTCGTCTCGGCCAAAAATATATCATTATTCAAAATAGCATTCCGATTGTCTGCGAAGCGAGATCGGAATTTCCATTGCTCACGATGAAATTGTGGTTAATAAACCGGCGAGTTCTGCGAGCCTCGTAATTTTAACCGGTATTATTCATCGAAGTGCATCAACTTCCTAGAATTATACGACACCGCTCGTTCTCAATAGACGCCGAGGAAAGTTCTCGCCATCACGATCATCGCCTCGCGGAGACTCCGTTCGTTTTTTGATTTTTTTCACGCGGTTGCCACGATAACTGGCAAACGATCGAGCAGTCTTCCGGTTCGATATCCCAATTTGGCAATAAAAAAAAAAAAATTGTTACTCCACGCGGGAAATTAGGTCTCTCGTACGTCTCTTCGTTGACAAGATTCGAAGTCGATACCAAAAAACGTCTCGTTACGCGGATCGTTTATGCTTAGGTATGCTCGTGCATCCACATCCTCGAGTACGAGACGAAAGGTGCACGTTTACACCTCTCAATTAATCCACCTCTGCACGCGCGATTGTCGAGCTTTCTTGTTCCCTGTCAGTCCTGACGCGCGAACCAGATGTATAGTATATAGTTACTCGCTCGCTTTGTTGGCGGGTTGTTGTAACTATGGGCTCGAGATACACCTTCGGCCAATCAAGCTTGGCCATACCTAGTCCCCGCAACGATTAATTATGTGGAAGTTTCGAAACAAAGTTGGGGAAGATGTAGCACCTGCAGTATCACATCGACGAGGAAACTTCGAGGAGATGGAAGAACGAAAAAGTAGGTACTCGAAATTTCAGGAGAACAAGAGAAAAAAGTTTCCGGGACTCGTTTATCGCGAGCAGGAGACGAACGATGTGATCGATACGACGAATCGAGCCGATTCTCGCCAGATCTCTTTTCAAGGGGTATTCTAGTCTAGAAGGGGTATTTCTCGACCTCTCTTGAAATTCGCTAGAAAGATATAGAAAATACTTGTACCTTTCATTATTTTGACAGACATTCCTCAACGATTCAGAAATATTTCCCAAACAATTGAAAAAGTAACGTGCTGTTAAAGTGGGCGATACGACAAAAAATGGTACCTCCTGATTGACACGATTCCAACCCTTCTCGTCGCGTCAAAAAAAACGTTGTTAATTAGTAAAAATGTCGTTATACTTCCTACCTCGGGAGAATGAAGGATATCGCAAAATGGCGACCGCGTGATAAATAAAGTAATGTTTTTATTTTTTCCCCCGCAATTTTGAATTTCCTAAAAATAGTAAAAATCTGAATTTTCAAATGAATGTAGTAGGGTCAGTAGAGAGTTATATAGGGAAGTTCCATGCCAAATTTCAAGTGAATCGGTTCATCAGAACTTGAGATATCGCGTCGACCGTGTTGAAAAAAGTAGTTTCGGGAAAAACGCGTTTCCAGATTTGAGCAAAAAGTTTCAACTGGTTTAGTTACGCGCCACTAAAATAGCTATAACTCCGGGGAATAGGTGACATTTTTTAAATTCCTCTGGAGGATACATTCGTGAAGGTCCAAACTTTGAAAATATACACGCAAACAATCGAGTTTTTCAAAGCTTGCACTAGAATTGCCCCCTTAATTGCAAAAGCACTGCTGCGAAAAAAATCGCGCGAGTCATCCTTTATTTTGCAACATCACGCGAATCGCAATTAAACAAAATGTCGGACTTCACGCCGATTGTCCCGAGAGACTACGCTTCGACGGTCGTTGTTATTCGGCGTGTACCTCGAGGATCTCGGTATGTCGGAATTGGTATCGCAAACGAAGTAAATACAGAGAGTTGGAAGGACCTGCTTAGGATCGTGATTATCCACCGTGACGCTCGGTTTCTATGCTAAACTACTTCCTAATTAACATACTAATTAATTAGTAAACTAGAAAATAACAAAGACTCGAGATGGACGTATCTCTTCCTCGACTTTCTACGCGACTGTCTTCAAAATCGTATCGAGAATCCACGAACAGCAAGATGTTTCTCCTCAGGTAACGCCGTTTTTAAAATTCATGTGAAATTATTGTAAAACGTGGAGTAATAAATTCTCTATAGTCTAATCGTCTATCTATCGCTGTAAGTAACAGCGATTTTAACATGTTTACAATAACTCAACGTAGGCACGGACAACTGACCTCGGATTCGCCTGTTCATTTTTTAGAAAAAAGCTCGATGGCAAAGCGAACGATGCAACGTGGGGAAAAAGGTCTGTGATGGCGAGTAAACGAATCAATATTTTATTGCCACGACGACAAGTAAATCGTCGGCCGATTGGATTTTCAATTCAAACCAAGTATCGATTCGCAAGGTCGAGCGGAAAACGAAACGACGCGACGACCGGGACAATCTCGTAGGTTTTTGAGGCACGTATCTCCGGCTGAGCCACGTGATACTCTTCGGGAATGAGGAACGCGAGGCGAGATGCGAACGAGCGAAGCTTCCAAATGGCAAGAGGTGAACACGCGAGAGTTGAAAAAAAAATGAAAAAAAAAGGTCGCGTTATGAAAATATTGGGCAAAAATGCGCGGACCAAATCTGTTTACCTGCGACTTTCCCTCGTTTCGATTAACCAAATAAAAAAATAAAAAAACCAAATAAAAAAATAATAAAACCAAATAAAAAAATAACACCGAATAAAAAAAATAACACCGAATAAAAATTGGATGCAATTCGTAATCTTCGCTGAATTTTGGTGGGACGAGTTCGATTATGTTGGCCAAAGTTTTCGCGAATAAAAAAAAATGGCACGAGGCGTCGACGACGCTAGTTTGTGAGTGGCATTTCGATGATGGTGTTTCGAGAAGGAACGAGACGATTTGTTCTTCGAACGCGATCGACATTTTCAAATGTGCGAATTAGCAGGCTGTGAAACGTGTCAGGGAAATTCACGGTGCGCGAGTCTCTTACAAATGGATGGCATCAAACGACGAAGGAAAGGCTATCAGTCGAGTGAATTCAGTCGT
The DNA here is from genome assembly GCA_963969455.1 of Arge pagana. NCBI lineage: Eukaryota > Metazoa > Arthropoda > Insecta > Hymenoptera > Argidae > Arge > Arge pagana. The sequence continues at coordinate 6,053,219 of OZ018312.1, read as the reverse complement.
GTCAGAAGCTTGGAGAATATCCAGTTAAAACGTTATGGAGCATCTCTAAAAATCGACAGCGACCGACGTCCCGGTAGAAATGATCATTTTCTGGATAAAAATTCGAATAAGTATCGTAAAACAATTTTCTACGCGCGAACAAATTATTTATAAAACCATCAACGATCGACAGTCGGCAGTTTTATTTGGAGCTTTTTGGCTGGTTGCTCGCAGCTCGTCGTTGGGAACATAGGAATTACGTTCTGCTCGACGTTATTCGCGTGATTTGTCGAATAATAAAACGCCAAAGGGCGGTAGAATTATAATTTTATTATTTACAGCCAAATCTGTGCGAGTAATGAATATAACATAATGATAAGATGCCGCGTAATCTTGTGTTCGTAGCTTATTAGGTAGGTATGAGTAAGGTAGGTAAGAAAAACGAAGCGTCAACACGTTTTCGAATCACTGATAATGAAATGGCGATAGATCTATCATTTCCGAATATATCGTAACGTTCGTCGCGACTGCGCGGATAACTGTTATAACAAAGAAAGGAAATAGCTCGGATGGTTCTCGACGTTAACGTAACGAATGTCGAGAACGTGGAGTCCGCGATACTGCTTTCTTGCTCAAAGTTCGTTAGCGTCGCGCTTTCGGGGATGCATCGTTGCTAATTGGTACTGCAAACTTCTGGGTAGCTCCAAAAGGAAAGCTTGATAATCGTAGCGAAGAAGCTTCTTGACAGCTCTCAGGGCCAAATCCTGGAGCGAGTAGACCGGCAGCGTGATACGGGCGCAAGTCCTTTCGATCCGGGACGGAAGCTCGATTCTCCTCAGCCCTTTGTACTTAGCGTACCAAGGCTCAGGGAAAAAGACGTCTCTGGCGTTCACTCTGAACCTGAGGGCAAAGAACAAAGAAACTCAACCGAGCGGTAAAAAAGACGGCGAGAAAAAAATATTGCAATTAACAAAAAATTTTTTCATCGAGACTATTTTTCGATTTCTCTCCGCTACGCGCTTCTCCGTTAACGAAGCTCCGATTTTCGCTCGTATCTCCGTAACCGCGCGTTTTAGCGATATTCGCGCCATTATGGAAAACGAAGATCGTGCAGTATTCTACAAAAAAGTCTAGTGCAACTTTTCCGTATCTCCGACCGTTTCCGCGGAATCGCGGATTTACTTCAGAATCGCGTTTCGTTTCAATGAAGTTCTTTGAACAGGTTTGACGAAAGAAAATTACTGTTATTCGCTTACCTGTCTTTAGTCTCCTCGTCCACGAATATCCAGGGATGAGTGACGAACGTATTAACGTCGAGACAATCGTTGTGTGCCAAAATTTTGTACCTGACGGCTTGACCTTCGTAATCGATCCAATAAACTCCAACGTTCCGAGTCGTCGTGTTCATGAATCTTATAAACGAGCTGTGAACGTTACTTATCGAGCGTAAGGACGGCTCGTTCCTCACCAAATTTCTGTCGACGTGCCGTTCTTCGCCGTCCATCCTGTTCGCCGCGAATCCCTTTCGATCGGCAGCAGAAACGAAGAGAGAGAGAGTGAAAAAAAATGGAAGAAAACGGACTGAGAAATGGCAAAGGCCGAGATCTTTCGGACAAATTTCGCGACCTCCGCTCGACGACGAGTCTCGCTTCTCAACTCTTCATACTCGACTACGGCCCGAGAACTGAAATCAAAATTAAATCCATTTCATTTTTTTTTTATTTCCAGACATCCTCTCGTTTCATTTTTTAACAATAAAAGCAAAAAACCACGGCGCCGCTGCAGAGGCCGATGAACCGGCGGATCGAAGGTGAACGGTTACGCGTGCGACGTGCGAATGTATCGGTCAGCGGTAGCTCGCGAAATCCGCGGGCATTTTTCCTCCTCGCTTTCCTCTCCCCTCTCGATCGCGAAACTTCGGGCCGTAGCGGTGCGAAGAGCCGTAGAAGAGACGCGAAGATGAAATTGATGAAATCTATTTCGCTCGACATTTTTTTTTTGCCTCCTCTACCTCGATCGCTCGGAGAACTCGACAAATCGTATACGCGGCGATCGGTAGGTGGACGACCGTTCGAAAATATTCGCGCGGAAATATCTCCATTTGCCGGGAGTGTGGCATCGATCATGCACGCTTCTATATACTTAAACGTCGCGCGCGTTACACGGCTCGTTTCGCGTCGACTCGCCGCAAAACACTCGAAGCACCTCTTCATTTTTTATTTTTTTTTGCGCGACCGGGATTCACACGGCCAGGGGAAACGGGGTCGCTGGAGTCATCGAGACCATCCAAACTCGCTATCCATGGTAATCTGTATTTTTTATTTTCATTTCATTTATTATTCATTTATTCGATTGAATTTATTAACCGGAAAACATTTACCCACGTAAATCCTATACAAGTACACGTCCCATAAACAGAACTTCTGTAAATACGTGGAATACAAAATAATATGTGGAGTACAGCCCAACGGCGGTGTACATCTTAAAGCGAAGCATCAAAAATGTGAGTATATTTCCCTTACGCTGTGTTCGATTTTACCCATTTTTTAAAAATTTATTTGCCAATAGTTTTTTTTGTACTGGAGTAGTTTCTCAATCTCTGTGGGGAGAGATTTAAACGTCGCTATAGCTCTATAAATACTCCTCTTTTTCCTGACTCCAAACCTTTGTGAGGTAGAATTATGCTTTTTTTTCTAGTAACATCCTCTGTTTGTTTATTCGTATCTTCTACGTTGCTTTAGAGACTCGAGTACGTAGATCTGTTCTATGTTTAGCGGAGGCTGCATAGTTCTCAAACTAGGCTTTCTATTAATTATTTTGTTTTGTAATTTTTCCAATTTTCCTAAGTGGGTTTGACACGCGCTTCCCCGGGCTATAATGCCATAGTTACGGGACTGTTGAAGAGTGCGTGATGTATAGTTAACGAGGTTGTTTGTTCGTGCGTTTAGAGAGTTTTGCAAAGACAGAGGTTGAGCACTTTGTTCTCCTTACGATATTGTTAATATATGTTTATCCCATTTCAGGTGATCCCAAGGTATCTACATACATTCATCTACCCTTTCAAGTAGGTTATTCCTAAGTCTTACCTCCAAGTTATTTTTGGGCACGCTATCACGTTAAGTCCCGAAGGTCGTGATCATAGTTTTACCTCAATTTGGCGAAAGTTTGTTCAATCGCAGCCACGTTGCAACCTTGCTTAATTTTTGGTTCACGTCATCCCAAATATGGTTCACGTAGCATGTAAATAGTAGTGTTCCTAGTATTGTAGTACATCAGTTGTTACTGTCCGATTTGACCATTCGTCTTGACTCTCTGCTGTCTATTCGTCAAATCACTGCATCAATTTACATGCATTTCCCAGTGTCCATAATTATGCGACGACGTCAAGTAGGATCGGATGGTTGACAGTATCAAAAGCTTTTTTGGTACCCCTATTTCTTGTAAAACCACATTGGCATTTGCTTAGTATTTGGCTCTTGGTGATAAGATTGTAAATTCTAGTGGGTATAATTTTTTTCAAGAGCTTTCGCTGCATCAGATATTAACGATACAGGTTTGCAGCGTTGTTCATTTAGGTTTTTACTGATTTGGTTGTTTCTGAATTTTCGATGCATTCCAGAGGGGTGACGATTAGCTGGAACTTCGTTTCTTACTTATTTATCCGCTCGTATCCCAATTATTTCTCGACCGGTGGTCGAAAGTAGTTCGGGGAAAAAGGCGACACGACGAACAAAAGTTGGTCAATTATCGCGCGGACAGGCAGTCGGGTTGTGTGTACGGTTATACCACGGATAAATATTCAAATCAGCTGTCGTACCGCGTTGTATTGACGTCGCCTGATTTTCACGCGAAATTCAACCGCGCCGGATGTATTCGCGTGGATGTACGTGTGCGCGCGGAGGTAGAGACCCGATCAACCGTGAATCGCTGTTCTGGTGCAAAATGTACGCGGAAATTTATTGCGCGAACTCGCGTTCGTTTTCCTGACAACCTTGAAACAGAATGACGTTTTCCAACCAACGTCGACCGAGGCGACATCCATCAGGTTTTTTCTTCCCCTCGGAATTAATTTCCAACATCCAACAATCGAATTTCATTTCAACGATCAAAACAAGCGCGAGATGAAAAATTGGGGAAATTATGAGAAATCAGGTAAATGCAACCGAGAAAAAAACGCGAACCAGATCGACGTAATAAAATGTTAAGAAACTGGAAAAACGTGGAAAAAAAATAAACGCAGATCGTACAAGCAAACAAACGAATGAAAAATAATATCGCTAAAAAAAAAACGCAAACGCTTCGGAAAATTTAAGGGGAAAATCTGGCGAAAAAAAATGGAAATCCATGGAACGAAAAAATGGGAAAAATCAGAGAAAAGGGAACACGAGAATATGTGGGCAGAAGGTAATCGGAAGAGACGAGCGGGAGAGAGATAACGCTGCAGATATATTTCTATTTGCGGAACAACGTAGCGATTCCCGTTATAAAATGGGAGGACCGAGACGAATTATTCGCACGATTCGCGTTGCATTGTTGCGAAGTCGATGCTTGCAAGCTTTCGCGGCAGGTGCATCAGGGAGAGCATCGTAAAAGGGGGTTCGTTGCGGAACTTGGGAAGCGGATCTGTGCATGAGAATAGGCGAGTCAGAGCGCATTGCCAAGTCAAAAGTAAAAGAGTTAAGGGAAAGGAAAGAGAAAAAAGCGAAGAAAAAACAAAGGAACATCGAATAAAAAGTTGGCGAATTCAAATATTATGCAAAGCGCGATCGAGTGACGTTTTATAGCTTTTTCCAGCTCCTCTTGCTCCATATTTAAAGCGGCTCGAAAGGGCGAACGGATGTTTTCTTTTTTTTGTTTTCTCTCGCATGAATAAAAATATGAATAAATTTGGAAAAATTCGAGTCACGCTTCGTAGTTCATGAAGCCCATTGCCGCTCTTGCGTAACTATTCTAAACCACGTCGTTCCCCCGAGAGAAACGAAACGAAGGTTGAAAAAAGGGAGGAAAAAAAAGCGTTCGATTCGGTCGAAAAAATTCGTCTCCGAATAACGAGCGAGAAAATCGGAGAAGCGGGAATGAAAAAATTTTGAAAAAATCGCGGAAGCATCGAGAAAAGTATTCCGGACATAGACGACCGTTAACTGATATCGTTTATTGCCGCTCGCGATTTATAACGCCTCTGGCGTTTATCAACGTCATCTATACGATGGTTTACTGCAGTTTTTTTTTTTTTTTTTTGGTTTTCCCCTCCATTATTTATCGGCTGTTTGCTTTGTTCCGTCCTTTACACTCGACTTCGCTTATCATTTCGGATTTTCAACTCACGTTTTATCGACTGGAAACACAGCTAAACCGTTTCGCGTAACCAGGAACGGATTCGACGAGCATGAGAACAATTCCCCACGAAATTCGAGATATTTCGGCGAATATTAATTTTCAAAAAAATGGTCCCTCGCTTGCTGACTCATTTTCAAACTATTTTCCCGAAACAGCGTCCAGGAAAAAATCCGTATCATTTTTTTTCCTGCTTTTACAGCTGCGTAAAAGTAAGTTGGTAAAAAAAAGGGGGCGGGAATTCTGACGAAAGTGGCGATACGCACGACCCTGGACGAGATACACCCTCGACGAGGTGGGTGAGAAGGCGATTTATCGAGGTTTTTCCAACTGTCATCGAACGACTTCAACCACGCGATGGATAATTGATATTCTTCGACTCAATTAACCCCATCTCTCTCTAGCCACCGGGATTCGATCGCATTTATCAAGAGTCTCTCCTCTTATCTCGCGAACCAACGACCATTTCGCCGGTAGGCTGTCGATAAAACACGACGAGAAAAACTATTCGTCGGATAACGAAATGTATAATTATTACACGATCCCGGGATCTCAAATTTCATTATTACGCGAGCATGCAACGCGCGAGCTTCTTACCGTGTACAGGAAAGCCGCAACATTTTCTGCCTCGCGAATAACGAAAACCTTTCGATTTTCTCTCCACAAGTTAATTTTTGGCAGCGTTCCTCGATTTTTTTATTCCTCAAATTTCCAACCCAAGCACGTGTTTCCAACAAAAATAGCAATAGAATAAAATTAAAGCTTAGATCGTGAAACATAAAATCAAACGTAAACAACGCGAAGCTTCTTCTGCTCGTCAAGAAATTTCAGTTTTTCAGCATAAATTAAAAATTCCGTACGCACTGCACGATTTGGGATCGGATAAAAAATTGAAACTCGTACGAAAATTTGCTTACTATATATGTATGTAAGCAAAATCTTGGAACACGATTTTATTTCAGTAAACCGAACTGAACGGTAAGCAATAAATTCCAATATGCGAATAAAGTGATTAACGAGAAAATTATTTTCGTTGTAAAAAAACGTGTCAATTGTTATAAATATAGCCAATAATAAAGCATTGTTAAACACTTTATTGTTATGTTGAAGTTAATTTTTTACTTTGTACTTCGGGTAACCATAAAGGCGTGTTTTTTTTTTTTTTTTGAACTATAGTTATTACGTTCGCGAGTTCTGCGAGAGTCCCTGGAATTGATGGGAAGTGTACCGAAATTTGACGACGCTCCGGTAGCAGAAAACTACTTTCCGCCTAAATGGGGAAGAATGGGGTTCCGACTGTTTTTTTTTCTCTTCCTTTTTTTGTTCATTGTTCGAAACGGCGTTGCAGCGAAGTCCTGTCACGCGATAACTGCGATAATAACATTTATTACCTCCGCGAAGACGAGCGGAGGGTGGCGAACGGAGGGTGGCGAACGCGGTTGGGTCGGACAAGGAGAAGAAGGAGGGTGCGGGTGAAAAAGGAGAAGAACGAGGATCGTTTGTCTGTCTGGATGTTTGAATAGCTTATAAGATAGCAGGAGAATCGAAACGCTGACGCTGAATAAATCGAGGCGAATTTTCCATGTGATTACCGCGCGAGGCAAGGGAAAATAGCGTGTAGGCAGCAGTTGTACGCGCGATACACGTATGCTGGCTGGATATTTCATCAAATTTACATTCTCGCCCGCGTGCAATATTATTCTTGAAAATTGTGTCGCATCATAGCGTCTGCTCGGTGTTCGGACCGTCGAAAGCTGCGCCCTCCGAAACAATCGTGTTGACGAAGCTGGTCAAGAGCGGTGGGGTGGAAAATTTCGGAGACGATAATTTCGAGGTCGTCGTTGATTAATTGATAGGCAAATCTTCTTTTACTCGTGTTTTCCCCTTTTTTCGCGCTGGTTGTCCCTTGCAGCGGAGAGGTGGCTGAAGGAGACGCGGGTGGGACGAGGAAGAGCCGGGTTCAATGGCTGGGAATATAATAACAGCGGGGGAAACTGGTAGCGCTGATGCTACTGAGAGGAAACGTGTGCTCTACCCTCTAAATAGCACTTGCGAATCAGGGGAAAATTATTGTCAAAGGTTGCCGCGTAGGGGATGACCGGGGCTAAACTTTCGCCGTGGTACGAACGCTGAGAGTGATGGAGATTCCGGAGAATCTAAGGGCTATTCGTCGCGACGCCGACGCACTATGCGTTCTTTGCCGCTGTATCGCGGCATAATAATAGTATTTATCTGAAACAGGCGGTAGAAGTGCACTTTATCTGCGGCTGTAAAGTGTCATTTTATTGTACGAGGCAGGTAAAGTAGGATTTCGAAAATGAGAGGCGAGGCGGAGCGACTCGTCGAGATCAGTTTCGGTGAAAAGTAGAAGATATAACTAACATACCGCGTAGGTACGAACAGCAAAAATGAGATTGCCTACTCAAGTTGCGTCTTTTTTCTACGGGTCTCGGCTCTTTTATTAGTTTTGGGGGGGGGAAAAATTGTCGGATTTTGAAAACTATTTTCTAGGATACCGCGCATGTTGCGTTTGCTCCACGTTTGTGGCACGTTGCTGCCGATCGAATTGGAGATACGATCAGAGATGAAGAGAATGAAGTTTGAAATATCTCGGGAATGTCGCGAGATGAAGGCGAAAAGGCGTACAAGGTTCGTTCTGCCCAGGCGACTGTGCGAATCACGCGAGCAGCGATCATAGAACGAGATTGGCCCCGATAAATCTTATTAGTATTATCCTGATATTTATTGGAGAGAATTAGCCGTGATTCATTAACGCGACGTACTTCGATATGCGTCGTGTATTTGGCATCCGATAAACCGTCCTACTGCCGAGAGTGCGCATAAACTGCCCACAGATCACAGATGCAGACGCGAGGCTTACAGTCGAACATCACGAAGCGGAAGAATCTCAAAATTTCACGCAAAAAAAAAATAACTTCATTATTCCCTTCCGTAACTTCGTCCGCGCGAGTTTCTATTGTCCTGGTTACCAAGAACTTATTCTCTGGAGGCGAGACGTCGCGAGATGAAAGGAGTAATTATTGCGAATATGAGAAATTACTAGGTGGATTGGAAGCGAGAATTTAATCTTCATGCCACCAGGCAGATATTGGGATTTGGGGGATGAGAATTGACCACGCCGATTATTTTCTATGTACCTAACGATACGAAATTTGACATGATGACAGAGCACCTCTTCTGACTGATCAATTCTTCGCACCGATGAGACAATTAAAGGCTCATCTCGGTAGCACCGACGTTCAGGGACAAACTAGGCTGCATAGCATAAAACTAACTACGCCATTCATAAGCAGCTAGAAAAAAGTACCAGTGTTTTTTATTTAGTCATTTGCAATTTTTTATAAAATTGGATTTGGACAACTTGTGATAAAAGTTGTTATCGCAAATTTTCCTAAACATGTTTTGGTAAAACCGATGGCCTGTAGGAGAACTTGACAAGGATCGCGTAAATTTCGTATCAGATACAGCGGACAACCTTCAGACTATCCTTTTGGGGAAGGTAAACCGACGAAGGACAGAAACTGTGGGGCTAATCGAGGTTCTATCTCGTCAGGACGACGGTTAGAGAGTAACGAAGAGAGTACAGCTATCGCTTGTATCGCGAACAAGATTCACTCCAATGCGAATGCAATGCTAATCGTATCGGAAAAGAATTCTCGTGATAATGAGAATCGATCGATTTAAGTGGGATCAAATTTGCTAGAACTTTTTACTGCGATGTTAGATGGGCAGTTACGGGTAGAAATAATGGGGGGAGGGTATCAGGAAGATAACGGGGCGGTGAAAATACCGAAGTAAACGTCACCATTTCCAAATCCGAGCGAGACACAAGTATTTCTATAAAATCGGTCCTCGCGAGTTTGGCCGGCGATACGCGGCCGGAGTAAAGTCATCTCTATGGAAATCCATTCCACCGATAAGTTCCGGATGAGATGGCATGGAAATTCGAGTAAGAGAGCGAGAGATAGTTGGACAAAAATTGAGAAGCGGTAGCTTGGTATATAGGTACTTGCGCGAAGGTAGAATACGAGAGAATACCGAACGATGTAAAAATAAAGCGAACTTGGTCCGTTATCAGCTCGTGAAAAACCTATCAAATCGATTTCCTCGACATCTTTATGGGAAAATAGAGGAGCCACGAAAAATAAGGTTCGATCAAAAAATAGTGGAAAGAAGTAGTAAAATTTCTAGCAACAAAAAAACAGCCGGACTAACAATTTTGAAAAAAGGAGAAAGGAAATAGGCATCGGAAACGAGATCGTCGCTGTTTTTTTTCTTTGCAGAGTCTGCGAGCGAAGGGTACAAACGCCACTGCTAATGGCGAGTAATAAGCTTTCTGGAAATCGAACGGCACGTCCAAAGTAGCGATAACGACACGGAGTAAACGGGTGAGTTGCTTTGATCCCGTGATAACTGTACTATAATTAAAATCGTGTTTCGAATATCGCGCTGAAATGTAAATTTAATTACTCTTTGGTTGTATGGGAGAAATGTAGGGGAGCCGAAGGTAAGAGGAGCCTCGAGGCATCGCGCCTCCCCCCGCACAATGATAAAAAGGCAGAATGCCCCAGATTCTCAGATAAAAAGTACTTCGATTAGTTCGGTTCTTCGTTTCTACGTATTCGAAGTCCGATGCACAGTTGACGCCTGGACGCGTCGAGAAAGACGAAAAAAAACATTATTCTCAACTAATCAAGTGATTCAGCGGATCGAAGATGCGCTTCACTATTTTTGTAATTTTTCTGTTCTGCTTTTTTTGTGAAAAAAAAGGTGAAAAGCTCACTCTCCAATTCTTGGGTACGAGAAGCTTTTTTAAGCCCTTCGAGTACACCGACTTTTGCCTGGCGACACGATTTCGCGCCGTTTCTACCGCTTTCCCGTTTCGAGCTCGTGATTATAATTATTAAGGCAATCTAAATCGTGTTGTATTTTAGTTTCTGCGAAGCGGGGAATCCTCGACTCCGTATTCAGTGCGATCCTCTTCGTAAGCGCGGATTGCATTCCAGGCAAGAAGTTATTTTTGCTACCGTAGGTGTGTAAAGTTCTGTTCTCCGAGTTGCGGAAGTTATCGGAGTGTCTCTCGAAGAAGAAGAAGAAGAAGACGAAGACGAAGAAGAAGAAGAAGCTGGTATGCCGCAGCTACAACCTAGTGGCGAAAATATTCGGGTTCCTAAAAAAGTAAGTAACAATAAAAACACAAAATGGAGAACGTTTCGTCCGGGAGAATGGTACGGACCTATCTCATTTCCATTCTTCGCCAATTCCTTATCCCTCGCACTTACACCCCATTACCGCGCGCTCGATCTACGAGAGTAGAGACATTCGCTCTCGCTGCCCAAGGATCCCTCGTCTCCCGCATTTTTTCGCCACTCTCTCACTCATCCGGACGATCAATCTTCTCCCGTCCACCTGACGACAAACAACAACGCGATGCCCGTTGAACTTCCCTCGCGAGCGAGAACTTATCTCTGCCGTGGAATTTTCGGCAAATCCAAACGCCGAGCTTCCGAAACCGTGGGTTATCCATGGCGTTAACTTTTATTGCAGCCGGCGTTTCCATTGATCCGCCGATCGCGTTCGATTACTACGGATTTTCGAAACGAGTTTTCCCACTGATCCGTAACCACGCATCGTATTGTTTGCATTTAAAATGCGGATACAAAATAATTTCTTCGAATACTGAATTCAAAATACGTATTTCCAAAATCCTCTTTTCAAACAAAATGCCTTCGCAAAAATAAGTTATCAGTTTTCTTTACTAATAACAAGATCGTTTGTAATTCACGCGTGCCCACGACGCACAAACCGTGAATAGGCGATTAGAAATGAACACAAGACATACAATTTCACCAATACAATGCAATAACTACAGTGCAAAAAATCAGGCGCGAATCCAGAGTGAAGATATGGAAATTAAAAAAAGAAACTAAAAAATGGCACGAAGGGAATTTTCAGGGTTTCGTCAGTATATAATTTGTCCTGCCAGTCCTTTAGTGGTGTCAGTGTGAACAGCTTTTGCCAAAGTTGTATGGTAACTTGAAATGTTTTCAAAAAATGTATTTTTCATGTAGTAAATAGAAGATACGTTGAAAAACTTGTTTGTAATAAACTATTGGAAAAAGTATTTAAATGAAAAATATAAATAGGTATCTTGCATTTTAAACGCGACTACTTCAAATACGTCGATTCTCCTCGTGTCGCGGCGCTGTCTATGATGTATAATAAAGAAACCGAACAACTTTGGCTCGTCGAATCGCAAAGTTTGCAATTTAACCGGATCGAACGGCGAGTTTGTAGCGAGGATAATCGTACAGCTCGAAAAAGGGGTTCGGTAATTGGTTTTCGATTCTACTGGAAAATAATATGTTGGGTGATGTGGGGGCAGGCAGCACCCCATGTCCCGAGTCATGCAGGGTTAATAAATTGGGGGCTGCGTGAAAAACGAGTGGCGGCAGCTCGTGCCGTTTGGCATTTCGAATTCATCCTCTTCCGCATACCCCAAGATGTTTTTTCTTTCTCTCGCAATCAGACGGAGCAACCATCTAGCGTTATCGTTTGCAAAACGATTCGTAGTAATTCGAACCGAATTCGCTTGTCCCTCGAAATGGCGGCAGTTGGAAAGTCAAACCGTTCGAAAGCGGGTTGTAAAAATAACGTGTATCACGAAACCCTCGGGAAAAAAAACGGGAGGGAGGGTGATCGAGCAGGTTTTGTTTTATTGTTGCTCCTAAAATGGCTGGACGATTATTCGACTGTAAATTTTTCTTTTCACCCCGAAACGAATGTGTTCAGTTAACAGTGAACTGGTCAACTGACCCTGAAAGCAATGCGCGCTGTTCCTCTCTTCTCGGTTTGTACGGGGGAAGGAAAGCCATTCGAGGGGATGGCAACACGTGTTGCCAGTTACATTTGACGTTACACTTTCGGTTCCACTGAATTTCGACCCATAAAATAACAACGATTTATTCATTTATTTATTTATTTGAGAAACTTATTTAAAAATGAATCGAAATTTACAATACGCGTAGCCTTTTGGAGAACGTGTCTATTTAATGTGAAAAAGACAGATCGTTTGCTATAAAAATGGAAAACAAAATGCCATCAATACGAAATTTAATTATGTTGGACATCCAAATTTCATGATTATTTTTTAAAAATTTCGAATTGAATTAGGAAGCTTTAAATAAATGCTTTACCTCTCACAATGTTTAGGTAATTACATTTTTTTTAACTATAAAAATTACTTATTTCTTTATTCTTTTTATAAGATAATTTTTGACAAATGATAGAATTTAATTAATCTTTATATTTTATACGGATTGTTTTTTTTTTACACAACATACAAAAGTTAATCTACAATTATTTCATGCTACGAAATAAACGAAAAATGCTTGAATAATAAATCCATCGTCATCAAAATAAATATCGTTACTTTTATTTTAATTTTTAATCATTTCATACAAAACATTTCTGAATGACGTTATTCCAAAGTTCGTTACACGTAACGAGTATTTCCAAAGTAGCATCCTCGTTCAAGCATCGTTCGAAACATCCTGTATGGATACTCAGTCTAAAAAATGAGAGTAAATTGAAAATAATTGAGAATAATTGGCTTCAAGTAAAATGTTGGATCACGTTTGCCTTAAAATTGTCTCCAGAGAGATTGCAGGTTCGCGACCTTGCCCAATACTGGGCTGGAGCGTTGCGAGTAAATCAGACGAGGTCGATCGTCGTTAGAAAATGTCCATCGATGAAATCGCTGCCCAAAGAAATTGTTCGCTCGTTACGCGAGATGATTTCGTTTTCGACTCGGTCCGAGGTTATTTCGAATCCCGTGATTTAGATGTGCGACGTAACCAGTGTACCGAAACGTTAGGGCAACAAGGGTTACCCAACAGCGTCCAGTCGGGTTTATATTAGGTACCTGACCGTACGCTTACGACCATTGTCCGTATACCCTTGCCGGCGAAATTCGCGTGGTTCCGAAAGAAGTTGAAGTTGAAACGGGCGAGGAGCCCGAAGAAGCCGGGCGAAAGTTTCAGGCGAGTGTAAAACCGAAAAACAGAAAATCCGCAAAGTTAAATGAAAGGAAGTTGGCAAATTTTCATTTCCGTTTCAAGTTCCTCGAGTCTGCTCCGCGATTCGATGGATAACGAGGCTAACGAGCCGATCTAACGTTCCTCCACGTTTCCTATAGCAGTGCATCCAGGTGCGTAGCCCACGCGTCTACCTACCTACCATACCTAGGCCACTCTTATCGCGATCGCTGAACGTTGAGTTGAGCGCGATTATAAAGTTGCGAGATGTTGATGCGATGCAAATGATTGCAGCTGGGATGAAGTATTTACGATTCACGATTAATCCGCCAGCGACCAATTAAAACGGCGAAGCTCGCAGCTACCTTATCGCGATGAGCACGTCTCATCGCATGCTCCACGATCCGCCGTGTCAAAATTGAGCAACCTTTTTCTTACCTACCAGCCCCGGTTTGGTAACTGCTACGAATGTACCGTAGAAAAAAAGCTGGAGGTACCGTTAATCAAGCGTCGTTGAATCGGACAGGCAAACGTACAACTAATCTCGACCATTTCCCACTGTTTTCAGTATTCAAACGACCTTATCAATTTTATTTATACGTTTCTATTGTCGAAAGTTTCGCAACGCGGTACGCACTCGACCCAACGGGACGAAATAACAGGACGTATCGAGCGCGCTGGCATACGACAGTCTCGATTGTTCGGGCTAACGACGGGACTTCGCGTGGATAATTAATTATCCGTTGGGGAAAAATGAATCCCAATTATTTTCGTAACTCTATTGTTCGATCTCTCAATTTTCTGTACTTTTCCCTGCACATCTATGCTTCTCTCTCTCTCTCTCTCTCTTCCTATCTGTCGCTCCGCCTAGAATTTACAATACCCGAGCCCCTTTTTTTCTCTTTCGCTGGAAAAAAAATGTGATTCATTTCAAAATACGAATTTTCCATAGAAAGATAATTCTACAGGTGAAAATTAGCATGAGACTAATGATATTTATCATCACGAGGATAAATTCATAAGGAAGGATTTTTCGTCTCATGAATTTTGGATGTTTTATCACAAAAAAAAAAAATTAATTATATTTTTTTTACACTTTGTTTTTATTTGTTATAAAAAAAAGTCGCGTCGTTGTCGGAATAAATTGACGATAAGGTGGATGAAAAAGGCCTAAGGTATTCGAAAATTAAATACCTCGAGCTTGAAACGATTCAAAAGCATTTTTTCAAGAGGATTTAGGTAATTTTGAACGCTTTGTGGGACGAATGGGAAATGTAGCTTCATAGTTCTGTTCCCGAGCAGTCATTATTTTCGCGCACTCAACCGTTTATCTCTTCGTCTCTGATTACACGTTTAAACTACGGTTTATTCATTAAACTTTTCATTCGGTCGTGTTGATTTTGAGGACGACGCGCATAGATAAATCCAACAACGAACTCCCGGACGATTAATCGCGTTATACATTCGCCTATTTACCCAGTATTGCAGATCCTCGGTCGCGAGGACGTGACATTTTTTTCCTCCATTTTTCGTCGTTTTCCGCAACTGTTTATTCGTTTGTTTTTATATAGCAACTCGCCGACGGCATATACGACAGAGAAATTCAAATTTCGCTGTGATTTATTTTATTTCCACACATGCACGACTAAGCTATTCAACTGCCGGATTCCCTGCCCCGGTGTAATAAAAAAAAAGTAAAATAAAAATAAAAAAAACTGTTCGCAGCAAAACGCCTGGATTTATGTTGCCATGTCCACGGGAGTCGACCCTGTGTGTTTGGAGCTGCCTCCTCGAAGTGTAGGTAGGTACGGGAGTTCAACCCTCGTCTCGCCTCGGGCTGAATGCGGAAGTTGTCGTACGAACAAGATACTTGTGCTGCGTCCGGAAAATCTGACTCTGAATTCGCGATTGAGTTTACTTTGGCTCCGGATACAGTTTTTCCCCCTTTTTTTTTGCCTAACTCGGAAAAGGGGTAGACGATACCGTGGGATGTTATCTTATCTTGGGTCATTTTCGTTTTCTATTTGAAAACCTTGCGTATGGCAGTGGACACTTATCGTGTGCTTCGTAATTCGATTACGTTACTAACATCCGTGCAAATATGTGTCTATTCAGTTGGTATAATATACTTCACGAGGATACATCAAGTGGCTGAGGAAATCGAAAAAATAGGCGAAAAAACAGCCTTTTTTATGTTAATTCTTTGACGAGTCGAATCTTTTGGTGAAAAATGATGGTCACACTGGAACAATCGTGGACTTACAAGGAAACCTTGCGAACCCGAACTCACCGATTTCGATGATTTTGATATATGTTGTAGAACATCGAAAAATAAGAGACACGTATTTTTTTATACGTGCTCTTAAGCCCATTTAGGGGTGAAATCTACCCTCAAAGTTCACTCTCAAAAAGTCTTTTTTCGAAATATCTCTGCTTCTAATTGGTATTTCGCGACGAAACAAAATGGAAAATGCTCTTTGCGGCAAGGCGGAGCTACTAGACATTGTTATGCCCACGAGGGTTGCAACCCCTATTTTTTATACCGGAAAAACCACATTTTTCGAAGATATTTTCGTTGTACTGATTCGAATATTGACTTGAAAATTGAAAAATAAATATTCTGAGTTGTGAAATAAAGTAAATAAGTTGACGTGTTCGAGGATTTCGCGTTAACTACCCCCAAACACGGTTACTATCCCTTCAAACATTGGTCATCTGCAATAATGAAAAAAATGTTTTTCTCAAGAGAAATACGAATAAGATATGTTTTGAGAGACACGTATTTTGTTATACGTGCTCTTAAGCCCGTTTAGGGGGTGAAATCTACCCTCAAAGTTCACTCGTAAAGTCTTTTTTCGTAATATCTCTGCTTCTAATTAGTATTCCGCGACGGAACAAAATGGAAAATGCTCTTTGCGGCGGGGCGAAGCTACTAGACATTGTTATGCCCACGAGGGTTGCAACCCCTATTTTTTATACCGGAAAAACCACATTTTTCGAAGATATTTTCGTTGTACTGATTCGAATATTGACTTGAAAATTGAAAAATAAATATTCTGAGTTGTGAAATGAAGTAAATAAGTTGACGTATTCAAGGATTTCGCGTTAACCACCCCCAAACACGGTTACTACCCCTTCAGACATTGGTCATCTGCAATGATGAAGAAAATGTTTTTCTCAAGAGAAATACGAATAAGATATGTTTTGAGAGACACGTATTTTGTTATATGTGCTCTTAAGCACGTTTAGGGGGTGAAATCTACCCTCAAAGTTCACTCTTAAAAAGTCTTTTTCCGATATATCTCTGCTTCTAATTGGTATTCCGCGGCTATGATATTGCTATGATACGATGCGGCTGGTGTAAGAAATCATTATGTTTCAAACATTTCTATGAAGATTACCATTATTGTCATGAATTTATAGAATAATACACTTCAAATTGAGAATTTGAAAAATATTCATCCGCTATAGGATTAGTTCTAGTTTTTTGTATTGAAGTTTTCTGGGTCAATACATATGCAGCTGAACCTGATTTCCATGATTGTTGAAATAAAAAATCAAAAATGAGACCTGTGAGCACTTTACTTTGAAAAAACCAAATTGATTTCGAATATTTTGAGTATTTTTATATGTACATAATATAAACACGATTTTCCGAAGTTGATAACTTCTTGATTACCACGAACAGCATTCTGTACAATGATTTGTTGGTGCTTCAACAGGATCAGGAAAATGATGCTGTATTGTATCTTCAACTATTTTTGCTGCGTGATCTTTGTACTGTTCTTGAATTTGTAATGTCTCTCCAATAATCATATCTACGTCATTGAAATCATTTGTGGCACTTATCAGTATATCTTTAATCGATTCTGCTAACTCCATTTTTCTATGATTGGCCGTTCCATCTTGTATTTGAATATTTTGAAAAAACACGGATAATAAATGTATAACAGTCAAAGGATTGATTCTCATTGTTGAGTCCGGATGGAGGAACAAACCTACTCAATGCTTCCAAAAGACTACACTTATTCCCGAGCATGGAGTTTCACGACATATATACCCGACCGATGAGTTACGAAACGAATAATCGGTGATAAACAGTATCGTAAAAAATTATTAGACGAAAAGAAGAATTGATGGAATAAAAAGTCACTCGCGAATTATAGTTTATCTTGACCAAGGTGATCCATTTTATGATGAAATTATTGCCTCGTGATAATTGACTTTAAATATAAGATATTCGATATCTCAATTCATATCTTATTCGTATTTCTCTTGAGAAAAACATTTTCTTCATCATTGCAGATGACCAATGTCTGAAGGGGTAGTAACCGTGTTTGGGGGTGGTTAACGTAAAATCCTCGAATACGTCAACTTACTAATCCATTTCACCGCCCAGAATATTTATTTTTCAATTTTCAAGTCAATATTCGAATCACTACAACGAAAATATCTTCGAAAAATGTGGTTTTTCCAGTACAAAAAATAGGGGTTGCAACCCCCGTGGCCATAACAATGTCTAGTAGCTTCCCGTCGCCGCAAAGAGCATTTTCCACTTGGTTCTGTCGCGGAATACCAATTAGAAGCAGAGATATTTCGAAAAAAGACTTTAAGAGTGAACTTTGAGGGTAGATTTCACCCCCTAAGCGGGCTTAAGAGCACGTATAACAAAATACGTGTCTCTCAAAACATATCTTATTCGTATTTCTCTTGAGAAAAACATTTTTTTCATTATTGCAGATGACCAATGTTTGAAGGGGTAGTAACAGTGTTTGGGGGTAGTTAACGCGAAATCCTCGAACACGTCAACTTATTTACTTTATTTCACAACTCAGAATATTTATTTTTCAATTTTCAAGTCAATATTCGAATCAGTACAACGAAAATATCTTCGAAAAATGTGGTTTTTCCGGTATAAAAAATAGGGGTTTTGCAACCCTCGTGGGCATAACAATGTCTAGTGGCCCCGCCTTGCCGCAAAGAGCATTTTCGATTTTGTTTCGTCGCGAAATACCAATTAGAAGCAGAGATATTTCGAAAAAAGACTTTTTGAGAGTGAACTTTGAGGGTAGATTTCACCCCTAAATGGGCTTAAGAGCACGTATAAAAAAATACGTGTCTCTTATTTTTCGATGTTCTACAACATATATCAAAATCATCGAAATCGGTGAGTTCGGGTTCGCAAGGTTTCCTTGTTAGTTCTATGTACATAGCGGCGCGGTTTCGTCAAGCAAAACCGAAGTGGATACCACATTTCGCCGGAAGTTTTGAATGTCCTGTGATATTTGAGACGTTTGTGGCATTTTTTACAAGCGACTTCGTATACAGTATCAATATTATTGTTCTTCGTACAAATTTGTTCGTGATACACAGATTGGTGTCACAGATCTCGATATTCATCCGCGTTATCTATGATTTTTCATTTTTACATTTTCTTACTTTTTTCTGGGAATGACGGTGATGACGAGGTTATCGCTCGCTCGATAAAAGACACAGACTTCGGACAGTAAGCCTGAATTGGCTGCGTTTTCATGAGCGAGATGCGTTCGCAAGTCGAGGGATAAAAATAATAATATTCCCGAATACGTAGTCGCGCGACAAAATTTCGACGAAATCATATTAGCAACGCATCCTGCAGAAAATTAAGTTACGTCGCCAACCAAAAATCTCGTTCTTCGAACATTATTCACGTTCGGTAACGAAACGGCACAAAACATTGTTATCGTCGCGACCGTCTGACCGAAAAAGTTAAAATCCTTATTGTTCGGTTTTTTTTTTCGCTGGGACAGCCTTGGGAAAAAAGAAGTTGTTATTTAAAGCTTCTACCGTCATTATTCAAGGCCGTATTTTAATCTCTGTGCAAACGCAGCTGAAGCATTCGCGATACATCTCTTGACAGACGATGTCGGTCCATCAGTTCGGCCAAAGCTAGTCTTTCCTACGTAACTATACAAACTGTTCCGCATCGAACAGGATTATAAGCCGTGGATCGCCAGTCTGAATATTCATAGCGAGGATAGTAGAGGATGTTGATGTAGCTCGTCGAGCGAATAACATAAAAATGAATGAACGACTCGTAAAGACATTGGTCATGGATTGCTAGAAATGTCTAAAATACGATCGCATCCTGATTACGGACCGAGATGGATCATATATTCCCAGCAAAACGCAAATTTCGTATGCGAACTACTCGCGTTACCAAAATATAACGCGGCGTAATCTTTCGATACTATACTCGTGTAAAATTGGCGAATGCTGTCACTGCGACGCGACCAGAATGCGACATTGTGATATCATGCAAGAACGATTCGATGTGGGTGTGACGCAATAAGAGTACGTCAACACATTGTGAGATTTCTCTGAAACGAGCAAGTGATGTATCACTGGTGATACCGCAATACACCGTGAGTACAAAGATGCACTGTTACCAGACGGGTAAAAAAATTATGTATAATTATAAATGATTTGTATCGAACTATATGATTTATATATATATATATATATATATATATATATATATATATATATATATATATATATATATATATGTATATATGTATAAATTTGTTTTATATACGAAGTTAAGTCTTATGTTTCTAAATCTTCCCATCTAAATGACCCGGTAACGGTAAAGTTTAGCGAACATTTTTTCTCAAACAAAAGTTGGTCATCTCCGAGAGGGACATTATGGTGACATTGCCTTTGATGTTGAGTGGCATACGAGAAAATCTTATGCAATGTTTCAAAATAAGTATATTAAGTTATTTATTATTGTTGAGCTGCTCGAATACAATCATATATGTGTAAGATTCATAAGATTTCGTAAACTAGTTAGATACGACGTAAGTATGGATAACATTTACTTGTGAGATTTTATATTGTTGATATAATCTAGATGAGAGATCGAGCTTTCTGTATGATACATCATTCTATTTTGGGCTCGTGTGCACATTTAATGTGGAAGAAATTAGTTCAATAGTTTTTTTTAAATTGAGGTTTTTTCCATGCTCCTGTAAAATTGTATTTTCAGGTGTTACGCGGTATTGCAGTATCACCAACGATATATGTACGATCATGCTGTTAACATCTGTATTTACCGAGTCTCAGATTGACTGGGGATCATTGTATATCAATACGGTGTATCCATCAAGAATGATAGATTTTCGACATTTCCGACTATTCCACATTAAAAATACATCACATTACGATACATACATTTGCTCTGAGTTAATATATACACATGATGCTCGTAAATTCATTCGCATGTGAATGACCGTAGCCTCAATGCATTCGAGCGGCAAAAAAGAACTCTACATTATTCATGTCAATGCCAACGTACGAAATATCATTTTTTACAGTGTTTTTTACTATCTAGGTTACTTCGCCGGTGAGCAGAGAGCGCAGAGGCGCTGTCGACTTCACTGCCAGGAGATTCACCCACAAATACGGAATTGGATTATACTCGGTTTTCCTTGGACGGTCACGTAGGCTACATTTCCAGTAATTTTATCACTAGCAAATATTGGAACACTATCGTACCATCGTCGACGATCACAAGATCATGGGCAATGAAACGCGACGAGGTGTACAAAAGTTGATCGTAGGTTATACGGCGCTTCGACACACTATTGTCTCGTAGTCACGTACGCTACGATAGCATTTGTTTTGTTTCGCATGAGGTCAACGCGGTTACAACGCGACTCGTGGCTCGTTTCGTGAAATGGACACGTTACACGTCCCCCATGAAGTTGTGTTATTGATACGAGGTCGCGTGTGAACGCGTTGCGTCGTTCCGATGGTGATAACCTAAAAAACAGTACGCTGTTACTTACGAGCTCTGGGATGCGCACAGCCAACGTTGTATACGATCGCGTATATCACTGCGGACGAATCTTTCTTCGAGTCCCCGTGTCCACCTCGACGCTGCTACCAAAGATCACTCGCACTTACGTCACTCGCAATTAGTATCACCCGCGACTCGTGCTTCGTGTTTTTGTTTATGCAGTGAACCATCGCACCACAGCCGCGAGATGTTGTTAAAATGGGCAGGATTTCGCGAAACGATATTACGGAGCATAACCAATAGATTTCGCGTCACGTGCTGCCATCTACAGAACTCACGCCACGAACGTCGTTTGTATCGATAAAATAGCCGTCGAAATGGTAAAACTACTTTCGAACCAAGGTCCCATTTCAGATCCAATTTAAGAACTTGTTTTGATTTTCACATTCATTAGATTCATTAGATTGATTACATTCATCTAAGATCGACAGATACGTCGTGATATTCAAAGGTATCTTTCTCACCCTCAATTTATGACTCGACAGAGAGTAATTTCATGGAAAAACTTACATGGCAATTTAAACTTATTCCTTTTTCTCGCGTATACGACCTTAGAGGCATTTAACAATGAGTCCCAGTACCACACAGCTTGAGACATGGATGCATGCCTCTTGGACGATCGATAATGTAATAAATTTCGCATAAACAGACTGGCGATATCACTTTGCGTGTGAATACTATGAAGCACTATCAGGACCAATAACAATATTCGATTCTCTGATGCAATATTTGGCAGTAAACGATTATTATGTAATGTTTTTTTAACGAATTATGAGAGTCAATTCTGTTAGGGTTGATCCTTGATATTGGCATTAGTGATTGAGTCGATACTTTGATTCGAAAAGTTTAGCACAACATGGAACGTAAGTTGTATAAATACAGCGGTTTGCGGGGAGCGAAACGAATTTCAACCTATTCGCAAGATAAATTTCATGCTTGTTCATCTTGCAAGCGACTCATCAGATACTTGAGCGACGTTTCTGTTTTTGAATCTTTTCAGTACAGTAACGAAAAATTGTAGAGACTGTACTTCACACGTGGTTAAATTGGTGAACACGGTAGATTATTACAGCGAGATGTACGCGGGTGAAGAAAGTATGGAAACCAAATCGTGAGTAACCAAAATACTTTTATTCCGTATCCATAGAATGCGTATCATCTGTTTTGCTTTCACTGACATCATCCGTGACAGAATCAGTGTGCTTTGATATATTTTTGGTCTTGGTTTTTTCACGGCACTTGGTTTGGTTTTTCGTCGACTGGAGTACATTTTTTTTACCAAAACGTATGAATTTAAAGTTCGTAATGTATCGTAATTCGCCGTCCCATTTTCGCAACATCTCGCAGTGAGTTGGATTCAATATATCAGGAATCTCTGAAATTTGGCAAATTGATGCAAGAATGTATATTCTCGAAACGTTAGTGAATATCTTCTACCTACCGATTCCGCAAGTATCATACTCCAACTTGTCTCGTTCCTTCGTCATTCTCAATACGTCTTCTCTGCTGGCATGTTGTTTTTTTCTGTTTGGCCCGATCGATCGTTTAATTGCAATCTGTTCTAATTCTTCGTCATGCCGAGCCATGTACCTGAAAAGCAACTGTTATCGATTTGAAGAATTTCTCTACAATATCAACAGTTTGTTCTGCAAATAAACATACTTTAACAGTAGTTCCGCTGTCAGGTCTGGAGTATACGGGCAGACATCAGGTAACATATTCTCCTGAATCCACAACATCTTCTCGCCAACCAAATTCTGCTTTACAGCACTACCCAGCTTTAGTTTTTCTCTGTTCGACAATCTGCAACCCATATTTTGATCACAATTAAAAAGCATCAATTACATCTCGATTGGTCCGCTATCGTAACTATCATCGACGTCGATCGAACAATCCTACGAGTTCGATACAAATTATGAAATGTACATACTTCTTAGCCTTTTTTGATATCGCTATAGATTTTCGACTGTTCGGATGAGCGACTTTCTTGGCCTGGGCTATCATTTTCTTCATCGACGTGGACTGTGGAAACAATAATTGTGCATAATACGTAGTCAATACATATACGAGGAATTACTTCTCTGCTGTAGTTTCCCACGTACCATTTTCAATTTTTCTTCACTGTACAGTGGATATCTAATGCATACAATTATCTAGGTTATGAAACATAACCTCAAAAGCACGCGCCACGTGACACGGATCAGGTCTACCAATGACTACGCGCACGAACCAGTTACCAGAGCACGCCGTTGTGTTTCCCACTCACTTGCGCGCGCACTTCGTCTGCCGTCGCATCTTGATGCATGCCTGCAATTTATTGCAGCGTTATTAAGTAAACAGTTCACAAGGTTGAAAAATATCTGTGAATCTGCATTACCAACGAGGCTGAGAATTTCATTAACACGAGAAACAGTCATAGTTCGTTATTTGCAGATGTTCCCGATTCTCCTAATCATATTTGGATGGAAATTCAAAAAATGGAATCTAGAGATTTTTTTATCCCGTCTGAGAAACAGAAATCGACAAGAAATGAAGCACGTGGTTAAAAAATAGACAATCTTTTGCAGACGTCGAGTCAACCTTTGTCCGAATAACTTCGACGTTTTGCTATTATTTTCTTTTAGATGTGAAAGCGATTTATTTTTTCTATAATCTATTTCGAGTCATGTACAAGACTCTGCTAACGATATTTATACAATTGTTGTTGTTATCAAAAATTGACGGTTTTGGTAAACGGCGTGCGCGCAAGCAGAAAACAAAGGATGACACTCCCGTTGACGTACCGTCGGAGGCTCAGGATGAATACATCGATCCCTATTGCAAGTGCGAGCTGGCATGTTACGGCATCGTTCAAAAAATCCCTTATCTCCCGGTCACCTCGTGCAGCGCGCCTGTCGACGTACAATTCTCGTCCGCCTGCATCCGCTGCGGTCTGTGCCTCGCTGTAGCTGAACAGGTGCGACACCGACGTCTTCGCGAATGAAAAACCGTTTGACCGGAAATTTTCAAATTTCAGATCAATCAAACTCTACTCGATACTCACGACATGATGTCAAGTGATTGCTGCCTCGACGACGAGGAAGCTAATTTTTTGATCAAATCGGTCTGCGATCAAGCATTTCGCCAGTAAGAAACTCGTCGCCTTACCTACCAATAACGAAAACCCATCCGTCCAAATCACATCATTTCTGTGCTCGTTTGCATTAATAATAACAATCTACAATTACCTTTTTCCAAACATGACGAAAAATTCCTTGGGAAAATTAATTTAAACCCACGATCATTGCATACTACATTTATTACGCGACGAATCTAGTGAACATCATGAAACATCGTTCGTGCCGAAATTACGAGGTTGAAAACTGCACGCAAGTGCGAAAAACACATCCACGTGCTTTTAAATTTGCTACTTTTAACGTAGAAATAGCTAAATCGTGATTATAAAAAAAGGTACTCGAAATATCTAAGCTTGAGAATTAGGTGGGAGAAAACGTTTGTAAAAACAACATTCCCATGTCGGCGTATCCTGTTCTCCGTGAAATTTGTTCAATAATTGTCGTTTTTGAAGTTACAGTTTACGTGAAATTGACGGTCAGCGATACATCTGCGATCGGATTCCTGGCGCCACGCTGGTACCAACTACAGCTGACGACGGTCTTTGGGAAAAGAAGTATCTTCCCATAATATCCTACCTTTCGTACCCAGACAGAGCGAGATGTTTTTTTTTCCTCAAAATACAATACCTTATTACACATCTCTTCGTCGTCTGGGTTACTTTGATAGCTCGCTATTTCATACATTTTTCCACAAAGCTTGAAGAACAAGTGTAACGAGTACTTGATGGAAATGGGAGCAGTAAATTTATACAGACATTGGCAAACGTGGAACGACTGCGACGACCAATCTCCGGATTTGGTCACGCTTCTTTGTAGGTACGACTCGTAGATCCGTAGTTGTTGTTGCGAGTGACAAAACGAATCAAACTCTATAACCAATTTTTTTACCGTTTCAGGGGCGACCATGGTATTTTTCGGGATTGTAAACATCTCCCAAACATCGTGCGATCGGAACCCAAATCTACGAGTTGGTTCTCCAAAATGAGCGTCATGGTAGAGTTGAAGTGTAACTAGCTCGAATAAACGCCTGGTATTCGACGCGTATTTAATCTCGATAGGGAAGAATGTTTCGGTCAATATTTCCACTCGTTTCACTGTCCTCGGTGCCCCCCTGGTTTCGACCAACCACGGGGAACGCTGTGAAATTGTCTAAACGTGAGCCCCCCTCGATGGATGATTTCCCCTCGTTGCTACGTTTTCTCATAGAAATTGATCGATCGAGATCCGCGTTTATTCGAGACGATCGAATATTTCTCGCACCAATGGCTTTCAGCATTTCGGAGGGAGGAGAAACTATGATGGTGTCGTCGAGCTTTTTTTTGCCCCGCGTTTCGATAGCAAGCTTCAGTTTTTCTCGCAGAATTGTTCTCTTGCTCCAAATTCGTTCGAGTATTCCGATTGTCACGCCTGTCGCGAGTCCGGTCAACAGAATGACGAAAGCTGAATAAACGTCGGCAAGTCTGGCGCTGTGAAAAGTTGTGGGAGCTTCGCATTGCGGCATTCTTGGGAGCATTCGTTCGCTGATGCGACTCATGACGCCCAGTTCACCGATACGCATCACGCTGCAAGCGCAAACCACTCGGTGAACGAGGAGATGTTAACGAGATGTACGGGGGAAAAAACACGAGAATTAGGTAACACGATACTACAGGAATGAGAATGTTTTTTGGAGTCGTTTAAATGTTTCCTAGACACTTCGTTATTCGTACTTACCTGTGATTTATTATCTTTTTGTAGGGACACGTTTGAGCCATGGGTAACGCGATAACTGTCAACGTTTGTGGAATGATTAACTCCTTCAGTAAGCATCTATTGTGAAGCAGAGAAGTCCTCAAAGCACGTCTACCAAGTCTGGCGCTGACGAAAAAACCGTAACCACCTTTAGCTGCTTTTTGAAGACCTGAATTCGTATCCAGTCGAGCCTCGCGGCCGTTGAAGGCCTTGATGTATAGCTGCCGCAGATTACTGTCGTTGGCGTTCTGTGGAACCGAATAGAATCAAAGTTTAACCCACCAATGACAAATCTGTGTGGGCTCTTTATACGCCGAGCGTTCTACGCTAAAGACCCCTAAATTTGGAAGACCGATTTCTCTGTACATACTACGCGACGTGCACATTTTTCTCACTCTTATATACTCGTCGTCGTTAACGCTGTAACCGAGCTTGTAATTGTAGAAATGCAGATCGGCCAAAGATCTGATTCCGGCGGCCTGTACCGACAATATCGATGTGATGAAGCCGGCGTAAGCGTTGTAAATCACCAGGGCAAATATCAAGCTGACGAGGAGTGCCATTTTCGCCGAGAGACTCCGCGGCGAGAAAGAGGATCCTGAAATTTCAACGAACCGTCGACTTCCATCCGAAATCCGCCTAGTATTTCATTCGGCTATACCTTGCATGCACATGATGCTGATGCAAACGAGAACTGCCTCTCCTAGTCCACGACAGCCTTCAGTTTCGTCGGAGGTCGGCGTTTTCCCGCCGTAATTGATGGCTCCCATTGCAAAAACTATCAACATACACGTAACCGCTACGCAACCCAGTAAGCGATTGTTGAATGGCTGCAGAAAAATATCTCTCATCAAACCAGATTCCGGTGGACGGAAGTAAATATTTCTCCTGTAAGAGACAACCGAAACACGCTACTTATATTTCGTACAGATTTTATATCGTTCTCTTTTTCTGCAGGATTTCACGATCATCGATTATCGACGTCGGCGAAGAACTACTCACATGGATTGAATAATCGGATGCGTGAAACTCATCTCCCTTTGTCGTTCGGCGTTCTTGTTTATATTACCAAGACCGATGTCAACAGCCCCGGAAGTGACGTCGCCCAGAAGATGACTCCAAGCCTTATTCGTCAACGTACCCAACTTCTCGTGCGACACCAGCTCGATGCTTCGTTAACAATGAGAAACCATCATCAGTTGGCAACTTCAGTTTCGGGAGACTCCAAAAAAAAATAGCTAGATTTTAGAAAGCTTCGGCTGTACAACTAAGAATCTCATTCTCGAAGAAGCAGTCGATTGCGTGCTCATCGGAGGACCATAATGAAAACGGAATAGTTAGCGTAGATTGATGTGACGATTAGTCGGTGCCGACTCCTATTTGTAGTCTATAATTGACGTGATAGTTTCAATGTGAGACTCGAGCTCTTAGGTAGATAATTGACAAATGCGATAATAGACGGTGAGTCACGAGGTCTCCAATGATTTGAATGAGATACCGTTTTATCGACGGCTGTTTTTTTTTTCATAGAACTCGTTCGAGGCGAGGTACCACCTTGCATTGATGCCGTTGACGACGAACGTCATGATATCTAACAACGGAGAGATATCATTGATTTCCTCCTCGTCGAAGGCGTCCGATTGCGAGTCGCTCGTAGAGTTGAGAATGCCAACGAGCAAAGGGAATCCCTGGAAGTTGTTTCTGAGCTCGACGCTGACAGGGAATTTGAGGAGGTAGGAGCCAGGATTCCAGGAGCCGAGAACATCGACGATCAAGCTGGCATTTTCCGAAGTTCGAATCTTGTAAACGTGGGCGAGGTAAAAAGAGACCGTTCGATTTTCCTCCGCTACCCTCGCGTACTCCAAATTCTCCGTCGCGTTTTCGCGATACTTCACGCGCGGTAACTTCATCGCTCGATCGTTCATCCCCGGGATTTGAAAACCGGCGCAGGTTCTGCGAACAGATTACTGCGAATGTAATTACGTTATTTCAAAGCCTGCGAATTACCATTTGTGTAACGTACTCGTAAACAATGCAATATCCTCGCGAAACTCGATTACCTACCTGTTCAGAAATAGAGACGTCGCCTCGGCAGCTTGTCGCGAGGTGAATGGTGACGTTGCTACGACCACGTCGCTGTCGATACCGATGTTCAGCGAACGAAGAACCGCATCGATAATAGCATCGCGGCGTCTCGACGCAACGATCAGCCACGATGTATAATAATTGAAAAGCTGTTTTTGAGATGCCTGTAAAATTTCGCGTCTCATTATGCAGCTGTGCAGAACATCGCGACGAGATTATTTATAATAGAATCAAAAAAACTGACTCGATATAATCATATAGAACTTATATATTACCTACTCGTATATAATTATATAAACTTATATATAAGTATGTATAGTATATTTATAAATTATGTATAAGTTATATGCAATCATATCGATCAAGTCGCGTGTACAACGATACTCTTAACTGCATTGGGCGAAAACAGGTCAGATTTTCTTAAAATACGAGATTTTTAAGACTCGATTACCAGCTGCAATACGTTGTCAGGTGACGTGAAATTCAATCCATCCGTGAAGACTACGATGCCAAGACGATGTCTTCGTATGAGCAGAATCCTTGACAACGTATCGCTCAGGCGGTCGTTTATAGATCGTTGCATTGAAATCTTGATTCCTTTGTCCCCAAAGCAAGAGAGTAGCGATCTGGCGTAGGACCTCTGGCAACCTCAAAGCATCGCGTCAACAATATCATCATTGCGACCAAGATTTATTCTAATATCTGTCGGCTCATCTTCGAGTAACGTAACGTAAGTTTTTTTTTCAATTTCTCAGTGTTACGAGCGACGAGAAGGGATATCCGCACGGCTTTAGTTTAGACTTGATTACCCAACGTAGGCGTCTACTTAATCCAACAATGTACACAGTTTGTATGCATACAAATCAATACCCAGAATTTCTGGAAGCCTCGACGCACGTAAACCAACAGAGAACAGATAATCTGAAGCGAAAGATGTGCGACGTTCGAACGAACGATCGATAGCGAAAACGTGTGAAAACAATAGGGCATTAATAGCAAATGACAGAGCGATGCCGACAGCGAGCAGTCGGTTCCTCGCAGCCTAAGACGAACATCGCTTGCACTTATGTTTCAGATGCTGCGGGTAATCCTTCTCAGCTATTAGGTTTGACATTCTTTATATTTCAAACGTTGAAAATAAGTTTTTCGTTGTATTCGTCAAATTGAAGCTTCATTTTTCAATTAATATTTGAACTTTGTACGTTTCTTTTTTTTTAGAAAGTAGGGTGTTTGGAACGGAGTCAGATCTGGGTGGTTTTTTTTTCAATCACGTATATACCAAGTATAAATAACCGGAATGTTTTTTCTTACTATCAATTAGGGCTCGAGATATGAATTTTGTAGCGCAATGTCTCAGAATGCTCGTTTGCTATTGGCCAAAATGCTGTAGGGGCTAATTGATTGAACCGCCTTCTAAATCACTTGACTGGAGATTCTCCAGAAGGATTCACTCAGATCGGACAATTCACTAAGATCGTTAAAATTGACCATGGACGAAATCGTTCGTGGTTGTCGACGTAGGTTTTTTAAATCAGCGTTGAGGGGCTCGGCAAATACACTTTTGAAATATTTTAAAAACAATTTTTTCAATTCCACCTCGTAAATATTCATTCACAAAAAAAGGCGACTGCTCGAAAAGGACGCCGGTGACTTAATTCGTCGATTTCTCTGCGGCGAATCATGCGAAACATAAAAATCAAATGTTATTAGATAAAACCCCAATCATTACCTAATTTTCTTGCCTAATTAACAAAATGGCGAGCCAGTTTTGAAAAAAAAGATATGAAGCGATTCTTGCAATAGAAAATATAGTGAACGTTGAAAATTGTATATGATCTTACATTAGCTCGGACCAAACTCATAGCTATACTTTATCTAATACTGTTTGATCTTTATGTTTCAGATGATTCGTCGCAGAGAAAGCGACCACCTGAGTCACTTGCGGACTTTCTTGAAGAGTTGCCTTTTCTGTGAGTAAATATCTGATGAAAAGAATGGATCTTTTTTTTTAATTATCTTCAGAGTGTATATATTGTGCCCAACAACTATATTAATATCTATATAGCGGCGTTAAAAAAAATCGTAAAATTACGTTAAATCGTTAAAATCAACTGGTATTTCTATTAAAGTCGCATATTAAAAAAAAAAATGAAAAATGAAAAAATCTCGCGTAAGGAAAGAAATCTTGGGGATAAAACATTCATTTCGGTTTATATTTAAGCATCCCTTCCGGTTCGTATTTATACGAAAATAGGTGAATAAACAAAACGTGACAGAATTCTAAATTCGAGAATAGATTCTTTGAATTATTAATTTGAAATAAATTGTCTATTCCTCGAGTCAAACTTCTGCCTCGTCGTTCCTTTCTGGCCAACTATTTGGCTATAATTATGTTGTTGTCGCGGCAATCGAAAACCCTGCGGGATTTCCAATTTTTTCGGTAATTTATCCAAACGCATCTCGTGCTTCGTGGAATAATGAACGAGAACGATGATATTAGAAAATTAAAGGAAGCGATTATTTTTTTTGCTTCTCCTCGTACCGCTCGATGTGAAAATATGCGTAACGGCTTATCTTTGGAAAACTCGTCTCGTTGTGTCCTCAAGATCGTTAAGTTTACGGCTCTTCGTGAAATAGATACGTGTGATAATTGAAATTCCATCTGGTCGACCAAATTACAGATCAATTTAATCAAACGATGTCATCTCGCGCCGCCTGCGGCCACCACGTTCACAAATTTTGTGCCAACTCCTAGAATACCTCAAATTCGTGCCGATCACCGATATCCGTCAACAACTTCGAGCGTTGTCGATCTGATGATCTTACCGAAAATTTGTCTTTCTCGGTTCATGAGAATTTTAACACAGCAATAATCGTCAAGGTCACGAGCGTTGGATTTAAGAAAATTTCATCGTTTCGTTCTAGCTGAACGATGAATCTGTTATCAGCATAATTAAATGCTTTATTATACAAACATTGTTATCGCTGGACAGTTGAATGAATCTCGGTGGAATAGATTTCACTCGCATCGCCGTAAACGAAATCGAAAAACAAGAAACTCGGAGTTTTGCATGGATATTGTCTCCGTTGAAAAATATAAAAAGAGCTCATTCACATTCGGCAAGGTAAACTAGCGAATTAAAATATCAATAACCATAGACGTCATTGGGAAACGTACGCGAACGTGTGCATTCGTAAATCATGCCGACTATATTCTGAGAAATAAGAACAAAGATCACCGAAGCTGGAACGCCTCGGGCAACCGGTGAAGATATTTTTTCAGGCGTACAAGTACAGTCATTAACATCGATGTTTCTCACTCGTGACGAATAATTCGAAAAATTGCGATTACTTCGACGAAGAAGTCGAGATTGAAAGTGAAAACACTTCACAGTCTCACTTGTTAATCGCAGGTATCAGCTAAACGCGCTGGCTCGTTTCTTTGCTCGTCCCCTGTAATAAGTCTTATAACTTTTAACTTATATTTATATTGTAGTATATATTTTGTTTATCCCTTCCCCCGTCAGCGTGGCCCCAAAATGGCCCCAGCCCTATTTAAGCCAAAATCACTAAAAGTTGTTTCCTCCCTCAGTCGAGACGAGGGTTGAACGAATCGTACCAGAAAAATACGTTTTTTTGCGACGCGTACTACGGGTTTTTTTTTCATAAACTAACATATCTCAAGAGTATCCACTCAAAATTTGATGAAAAAAAATTGAAAATTGAAGGAGTTATGATTTATTGAGTAAAAAATTGGTTTTTCACACATTGACCGCCTGCTGATTTTTTTTTGGCATTTAAAAAATTCGAAAAAAATTTATAACCAACATTGTCACGTTCTATAGGGTTCAAACCAATGTCCTGAATTTTTTAAAGTCATTCGGAACCATACGGTCCACGCGGCAGTCGTGTTACTCGCTTTTTAGTTAATATTTTTTAACGCGGTCGGGTTTTTTTTTAATTTTTGACAATAATTCGTCGAGTTTCGTAACATTATTGGTTATTTCCGACGAGGAAGTATCTGAAAAAGTTGAATTAACATTGTTGTGCCTGCGTTTTTGCCGACACGCAAAAATGACTCCGTAACGCGGACGTAATCGATACATAATACGAGCAAAAACGGCCCGGAATCAGCCAACACTCGAATTCTCATCCGCAACCTGCTCCTCTAATTGCTTTCTCACAAGGAAACGTGATTTCAGATGTTTCAATGTGCGCGTACACGCGCGAGAAGAGACTTGCACGCGTTACGACCGCTGTTACGAAGAAATGACGCGAATCGCGCTGACGACCTACAAATAAATCGCATCGCAAGGTCATGCATAACGGTGATGCAAAATCAGCGTGGTATTATTATTCGTATCAGCATATGTTGACAACATAACATCGCGACGAAATATCACGGGTCGTTCGATTTCATAAGATCGTTGCTGTTTTTGTTTGTTTTCCAAAAGCGATCGTCGCTTCGTATCCTCGACGTGCATCACCGCGAAGAATGACCTTTATTTACTGAAGAATTTAGACTACGGAATTGCGGCGTTGAATCAATACGATAAACAGTTACAATAAAACAAGAATATCGCACAATTTTGCAGCCCTGTAAAATGCAACTAAAAAATAACAATCAACCACAATAATAATTAGTAGTTAATTAATTTATCGATAACAATGATAAGCATTATTATTTCTATCATCATTATTATTATTGTTGTTGTTATTATTGTTGTTGTCGTTGTTGTTATTACTTATTACTTATTATCATCAGCATTGTTCGATAGCTCGTGATGTAGGAAAAATTGTGTGTTGTTTTGCAACAATTAAACGATTCAGGTCATAACTCCGTCAAATTTGCTCGTTGAGCGGTGAAATTTTCACTAAAAATTCACAAGGATACGTGATAATAGCTACGCAATGAGGAATTGCAATATGCACATTTTGAGTAATTGGTTTTTATTAATTATTAAACCACTGCTGATATTCGACTCATCGCAGTAGAATAACCCTGAAAATTATGTGTAATTTGAGAGAGAAAAATAGATAAAATAAGGCGAGTTATATTGGATTCGTGGTATATTGTAAATTGTACTTGTTCCTCGATCTCCAGGAAATTATTATAATGCTTATTGCGTTTCGTAACACATCATTAGTGACGAGGTCCTTTCTCGTAGCTGCACTCCATGCAACGATCTGACACGGTACGCGATATTTTTTCGATTCATTGTTCACTTTTCGATCATGTTTGCCATTTTCGAAAAATCAAACGTGAATATTTCCAGTTATTTTTTTTTAAACATCCATTTTTTCAAAACCTATGCATTCGAAAATAATTTCACGTGCCATGAAAAAACGACGCGGTTTTAATTTAGAGTGAAACTAAATCGATTCCATTTTTTTTTTTGTTGGCAAATTTCTATTATCGCGGCGATACGAATGAATCGTGAAATCAGCAATTTTTTAACAGTCTTTTTTAGAGACGAGTTTCTCTGTGTTTCTCGATAATTGAGGAACAATTTATTAATTATTTATTTGTTAATTATTTTTTCAACGTATGATGCATCCGCTTTTTTCTAGCGGGATAAAAAATCTTCGTGCTTCTTTTTCTATTTCATTTTGATTAGATCGTTTTTGTTGGTCGCGTAGAACTCGACGGCGGATGAACATTTGACCGCTAAAAATCGTGTGATAATGGGACAAAAAATGACCATTTTTTCCAGAACAAACGACACTCACCGATCCGAAAAGTTTGAACAGTCGTGATAGGTAAGTACTGCTGATGATTAATGACGATTAACGATGAAAAGCAGTAATTTACGCCTCGCAATTATCCTCGTCACACTTCGCTCGTCAGTAAACGTTGTCGATCAAATTTGATCGATCATTCGACATTTTTCAAACGTCAATAATTATCGACCAAATTGGAAGAGAGAATAAATTATTTCTAAAAAAAATATTGTATCCTCGACAAACCTCGTCGTATCGAGATCGTTTTGGCGGCAGTTTAAAGCTTGTAATCTCTGCTTTCGCATACATTTTGAAAATCTTAATTTCATCCATTTTCCACGGAGTACACGTTCTCCAAGAGAAAATTTTTGCGAAAATTCGTGCTTCGGTTGAAGCGCGATAACTCCATCGGAAAAAATCGTAGAACTCGTTTCAAAAATGTATTTTAAAGCGAAAAAACTAAGCTTTCTTATGACGCAAAGCGGGACGCGGTAGAATTTTTTTTCGAGGCGGAGCGACATCCAAAAGTCGGGGTCCACATTTTTTCACAAAATCACCGACCATTACTGGAAGTCGTGCCGCTCGGCGCAGAATGTATGAAATGAAAATCGCCAAAAATGGTTCAAAAGTAGAAACTGCGAGCTTTAAAGTACTCGCAGAACGATCCCGATACGACATTTTTTGACGGAGTTACACAATTTTTGATAAATGCAAAATTAATCTTCTCTTTCTTTCTGTGATCCCGTTCTATTGCATAGGCCGAGCGATTTATTTCCCGATGAATTACAATCGTTTTTTTTTTCTCCAGGAAACCGTCAATATGCTTGACAAAGTGTTCGCGCAATGTCGAGTAAAATTCGCTTACTGCTCGAGTTTGAATTGTCGAAAATGACGAGCTGGTCCCACGTTCTCCATCGAGCATATTCCATCACCAGCTGCAGACTCAGCGGAGTCGGGACGAAGCACCGAGAGACCGCAGCGTCCTGGTCGATGAAAATCGCCGAGATAATTGCCACCAGCTTGATCAACGTCACTTCCATTTTCCCGTGGCGAAACCTGCGCAACAAAATTCCAGACGATTTTCCAGATTTTTGATCGCTCCTTCCTTTCAATCGCTCGAGATCGCTGGTCCCAGCACAATTTCGTTGCCCGAACGGCAAGCAAAGTACGGAGTTTCGCAACGCGGGTCGATCGAGAAATGCCGAGAGCTACACCGTTACATTTTCGATATTCCACCCGTATCTCGAGCTATCGCGTCCTTGTGAAAATTGAGGCGAACGCCGGGGCTCGGGGGAAAATGATGGTAGAAACCCTTTCAAATGCCACGTCTCTTTCACTTTTCCGAACCTAATGATACCCGTTATTAATTTAAGCGACGAGAAATCCGAGTTATCGCGGATATATCGCGTGACGACTCGCCCCGACGATTCTTTGATTGACGCGCCTTCCTACCCCTGCGAACAAATCGCTCTGTAAGAACAAATAATAACAATAACAATCGGAGAAAAAAAAGACACCACGGAAGTAATATTTTCGCAAAAAATATAAAAATCAACGAAATTCAAAGTCTTTCTACGAAAATGATGCTGAAATTTCGGGACATATTTTTTCAATACTTCCGTGCGAATGTGAAGTTTGTTATTATACTTTGGCAGTCCGCAAATGTTCGTTATCATTTTCCTTATAGATTTTTATTCTGATAATAAATGGAAAAGACAGCTCGACAGAGTTTGGAGAAAGAATCGGGAATATGATAATAGGTCTGGAGATATTATTCAGTTTCCAGTCGAAGTGGAAATCTAACCGGAATCAGATAAATTTTTTTGTTGTTCATCGCTATCGAGGTGACCTAGGATTTTCAAATAATTAATTACCTCGTGGTCGTTAGTCCGTTCAGATGTGCTGATTCTACTGTTTACGTCTGGCGTCGCTCGATCATTAGCTGCACCAGCACAAATCGCGTTTCTATGACACGTAAATTCGAAAATCCAAGGGAAATTCCGTGAAAACTAGAGTAGTCGCCAAAGGACCAAATTTCTCTGACGCGTCATACTTTGTAACACTCATCTCATTACAATCTTACCCAAAGCCCAGGAAAAATTATTTCGCTTCGATAAAACGAGTACAAAACAGTAGGCAAAATTGTTCACGAATAATCATCATATGTTCTCAAGGCCATCTGAATATTATTGAATTTCTGACTGCAACCGGTCTTCTGATTATGATAATCGTACGTT
The DNA here is from genome assembly GCA_963969455.1 of Arge pagana. Taxonomy (NCBI): domain Eukaryota; kingdom Metazoa; phylum Arthropoda; class Insecta; order Hymenoptera; family Argidae; genus Arge; species Arge pagana. The sequence continues at coordinate 6,017,116 of OZ018312.1, read as the reverse complement.
ATCGTAGAGTTTTGGAAAGCTCAAAGAGTCAGCTTCCGGAATATATGATGCTTAGTCGTGAAAAATTTAGTTAATTGTGAGTAATTTCAACTTTGATAAAAAAAAATGTTTTCAATGTTAACTGAGTAGCAAATTGAAATTGAAACAGTGATGCGTTAGAATCGAGCTGGGGTGCCCATCTTTGATGAGGATTCTTTCAGATTAGATGGAAACATTCGAGAGGGTTGGAGCAAAAAATATAGAACAGATTTTTTGAAGCACTCTAATATATTTGTAGGTACATCGCAGACGCGACGAATAATTTTGCTCGACTGTCTTCGTGATTTTGTTTCTTCGGAATTTCATCCGAGTACTCGAGCGAATGAAAAATGTAATTTCTAGTTTCCGGCGACGTTTCGATACTTACGAAATTATATCGGCGATGACGAATCGTGAATGCCCACTTAAGTCCACGTGAAAGAAAAATTGATGATAAGTTTGGAAATTGGAAATGATGATTGTGCAACCGTTCGCCACCAGTGGAAACGATCCAATGAAGAAACCTGATGGAATTTCATACGATTCTTTTGAAACGAATTGTACGCGCACGAAACCATGCGTGCGCTCATCGAAACGTTTCAATTAACAAATTACGTGTCTCAAACGAGCAGCTGGCCGATATAATCGTCGCGCGTTATCGCGCTCGTCGACGTTATTAGCTTGCAACTCCGTTGCGAATCGCGAAATGACCGCGGATACCGACGGAATCGACCGCATCGATTCGCTCTCTTCGACCAAATTGAAAATTGAGCGGCAAAGTACACAAATGAAGGAAGGAAAAAATGATAGGAAATTTGTCCGCAGGCCCGGAAACACGAGGGAGCGAAACGCTTCGGCGTTGCTACGATTCTTCGGCAGATGATTTGCCCGGAAGCGATTGGAAACGAGCGATCGATCGATCGAACTGATTAGCGATCAGCCAACACTTTCACTCGGCTCGATCCTGAATACTAAATATATTCGAAATATAGAGATTTTTCATTACTTCACATTTCGCATGTTAGTCGAAACTTTTCGGAAAATTCCGTCCATCGCAATGGAAATAATTAAATTATTATTTATCATACCAAAATAAAAAATAAAAATCCTCGCAGGTCAAATTAATTTTCGTCGAAAATCCAAGTATATGTGGAAACTTAACGATGATTTCAGCGGATAAGGTACAAAAAAAACGTATATCTACAGAACGAAGTGAATTTCCAGTTTTCCCCACTCTTTAAAAAAAAAAAACGATTGTAAATTTGCCCATTTTTCTGTTAAATCTGTTCAGCTCGTAGCTCGTTCATACAAAGTCTGAGATCCTTAAAACGATATTGGTAACTGAGAATCAAGTTTGATCAATTCGAACGCGGAGTTATTTATCTGTTCGTGAAAAAATTTGATAAATCTATTTCCTAACTGAAAATTTTTGAGAATACCATAGTTGAGAAAATTGTCTTTTCGTCGCGATATTTGAAAACGACGAGGCAATACCTGAGATAAAATTTTAACGAAGCGTCACAAAATCCAAGTATTTTGCCACCAAAATCGTTTCGATTTTCTCATTCTAATCGGATTGATTCTCGATTTTGGAAATTTCCAATAAAAAGAATCCGCGCCAAACTATCATTTTCGAGGTGGCAGGAGCTAATAAGAGGCCTGAGAATGAACACAAAAAATAACGCGAATACATCGCGAATTTGATAATTTGACGTAGTTTTTATCGCACGTTCCCAATGAATCTACTTCCCCGAGGGCTTCTGGTCCTCGCCTTGAACGCGAAGTGACCCAAAAAAAAAAGCGTAAGACCGAGTAAAATTAACGGCCTTCGCGTAGATCGTCGAGGAATCGAGAATGATCGGAGGAAAAAAGAGGCGAAACATAACAACAACAGCAACAATAATAACAACGACGTTCGTTTGGATGAAACTGACGAGTTGAGAAATTATTCCACAAAACTATAGAGAATCAAAGGACTAATGACATAATGACTTATCGCTGTAATGCGGCGCATGGAGGGGTGAGGGGTTAGAGACAATGGAACCGATACAAAAGGAAGGATTTTTGACTTTACGCTTAGTGTTTGATTGCTCTTTCTCGCGGCTCGGTCGTCAGTGTCCTCCGTCAGTTCTCGTCGATTTCCCTTAACGGTAATCGATCATCAGCGCGCCATCCGATGACGCTCGCTCGTTTCACTTTCCCTCGCACGAATTGATGAACATTTTTTTTTCTTTTCTCTTTTTTTTCTTTCTTTTCAAATAGCAACATCTAAGCGATGATCTCTTCCAACAATTGTTAGGAGGGTACGCTGAAAATTGCTAACTTTCGCGATCGCCGCGCGCTAAATTTGCTCGTCGCTTTGACAACGTTCGTAATGTGCCGAGCTGTCAGTTTTTAAGTTGCACAATCGTCAACGTGGCACAAAATCCGTACCACTGTCGGCACGATCATCATTCACGAACGATATCTTACGATTAGTTGTGCCCGAATTTCGTCGCGCCGAAAGATTCGTAAGTTGGCAGATAGTTTTCGAATCGATTAGTTTTTTTTTTCCCATTTGTCTTTTTTCTCGTTGCTCTGAAAAATCTTGTCAGCGCTCGTTCTCACGCGGGTAACGCGAAGTACACAGGCAAATGAACGACGATGCCTCCTCGCGTCTGTGAGCTTGGGTGCGAAGGTGACAGAAAAAAAAAAACGATTTTCCGAAATTCAACGCGAATCATCATTGTTTTGTAGTCACGACGTCGATATGCCGCCGAATATTTTGGCCAATTTGCTTGTGAGTACGGAATTTACCAAAGATGACGCTGTTAAACCCGACGAGACGGATATTTTGGAGAAAGAAGTCTTACCAACGAAACAAGGAGTTTTTCAAAACATTTTCAAATTCAAAACTGGACTCATATGGATCAACATCATCAGCATCACGATCATGCACGCTGTTGCTCTGTACACGCTTTTTACCCTGCCGTATCTGAGCTGCAAGATGACTTTGCTCTGGGGTGAGAGTTATCCATTATTAGAAGTGTTACCACCTTCGTTACCATTACTACCTCTTTCGATCCTCGTTTCCGGCACGTGACAACGATATCATACGATAACTTATAAAATAACTCGAGAAAAAATGTCCAATAAAATTTGTAGGATACGTAATTATCCGTAAAACATCTTTCTGATTTCAAATTCAACTGTCTTTGTATTTCACTCGAGACAGCTTTTTCATTACCGCAACGGATTTTGAGCTATTCGTTGAATACTATTCGATAGAGTGCTGCACGCAGCAGCTGTTTTTCCTTCGCGAACCATATCTCGAAAACCATTGTATTTAGAGCAAAGTTGTATTGGAATTTTTTATTGTTCGTCAAGTTTTCTATAAGTTTTATTTGGAACGTTTCTTCGTAAAACTAACGGGTGTTCAGTTAAACGTGAAAAACCGTCCGAAGGCGCTTACGCGAAAGTGTCGGTGCTGTCTGTGCGTATTTCGAAGCGTATCTCAAAAACCACTGCTCGTAGACGAAAATTGTATCGGACCTTTTTGGTTGTAAATTTAATATCCTACATGTTTTGTTGTGAGTGTTTTTCTGCCTGTTCGAGAGTTTTCGAGTTATTCGAGGTAAACTGGTAGAAGCAACGTCCCAGCTGTTCACACATCGCAACGCATCGAGGTCTTCCTCGCGTCGAAAGTCCGATCTAAAGAGAAATATATCGATTAACGACGCGATTTCTAAGTACAAAGTTGTCGCCGTAATTATCACGCGCTCACCAACGGTAATTTATCACCGCATATATTACTTAGGATTTCTTCGGTGAATCATCTTCATCGTCGATAATTAACGAGTAGTACAGTCGTTGAATGACATTCTCTCGGAATTAACATCACGCGCGCAGTTTTCTTGACACTTCTGCTCCCACGATAATCGAATCTCAATCGACCCGTTGCGGAGAAAGCTTGCGCGCAAAAAAACCGACGAATCCGCAAAACTTTGTTTAACGAATATTTTGATGCTACGATACTTTCGTTTCATCGTAGGATTTCTTCTCGGACAAGCTGGCGGATTCGGCGTGACCGGAGGTGTGCATCGCCTCTGGTGTCACCGTTCTTACAAGGCTAAATGGCCTCTTCGAGTGATTCTCATCCTCTGCTATTCGCTGGCTGGCCAGGTGAGTCGAAAAAATACGATGCATCTTCATCTGTAATCAACCCTTTTGATCACAGCGAGACACCCTCATCTCACCAAGACACTATCGATTTTTTAACGATTACGAGCAATTTCTTATCAATTTCGTTGGAATTTTTTGACCCCTGCCTTCCAACAAATCCAATAAATATTTTTTGAAAAAAATATTGCATAACTACTTAAAACAATCATCGCTAATAACGAGTTAGTATTAAAAAAACGAGTTTCCAGAATAAATTCGTGCCGAGACGAAATTATAGCTGTTATTATCTGGAAATTTGTGTGGGGATACTGATTACGAATCTGGTGTCGAATTTTTGAAATTCATAATGGCGGATTCAATATGGCTGATGAAAATATTGAAACGTGGTAATTTTTTTCTGAAATTTGGTACATTTAAGGGTTTTTGAGGCCGCTGATTTTGCAATTCTAACAGCAGGTTCGTAATTAACAAGTTAAAAACCCGTTATAGGGTTAAAGATACCAAAAAATGGACGAAAAATGAAATAAGAAAGTGAACGAAAACTAAAGGAAAAGGGGAGGTTGAGGGAGATATTCATAAGCCTTGACCGATGTCGCAGAATACGGTCTTCGACTGGGTGAGAGATCACAGGGTTCATCATAAGTACACGGAAACTGCTGCCGATCCTCATGACAGTAGCCGAGGTTTTTTCTTCGCTCACGTCGGATGGCTGATGATGCGAAAGCATCCGGAAGTGCTGCGCCGAGGACGTCAAATCGACATGAGCGACGTATTGGCCGATCCCATTGTCCGATTCAATCACAAGTGAGTAAAAACCAGACACGTTTTTCGCAACAAACCAACCTCTCATTTCCACCCATAAATACTCGTCCCAAGCAACGAGAATCTTATCGTTAATTTATCGGTTTGTCTCTCTATTGCTGCGCAATAAATGACTTTTTTAACGCAAACATACGGCGAGCTATTTGCCCTTTTTCCATAAGCTCTCAATTCGTCTATTTATCTACGACGAACGAGATTATTCGACCCATAAATTTGGAAGTGATTTACAGAATTTAGAGAAAAAAAAAACGCTCGTTAATCGTTAATCGCTTTGAATTTTGCTCTTCCCGATGCTTATCCTGTCGTTCCGAAAATATCGCCCACCGAAGGCTGACGACTCGGGATACAGCGACGCGTGTCGGTTTGCCTACTCGCAGGCGTTGCGCGCGAACGGTTAATAATTTGAGTTTGTACAAGAATAAGCGAAATCGTGGAATCCCCGACAAAATCTTCGAACTGAACAATTTTTCGGAATTTTATTTTCTTTCGTTGGATAAAAATGCAAAAGCGACGCGTGTTTCTCGATTTGAACGTGCTAGACAATTCGTTTTCTTTCTCGTTTTTCATCGTTTCACAGTTATAATACTGAAATTGTTGTCGCGTAACTTTCGATAACGAGACGGGATCGTTTTTATGTCTATAAAGCCAGTTATTGATTCTCAATCCCCGAGAATAATCGCTAATAATATTCAAAGATGTTAATGCTATTTAGCGTGGTACTTTGCAACTCGTAGTTCTGATCCGTGAACGTGGAAATTTCGTGATTTTCGCTGCTTACTTTTATTTGGACTCTAAGCCCGAGAAAAAAAGATTACACACAAATGTGTACAATTTATACATAATTGATGTAGCCGTAATTTATATATAATAATATATACATATGTAGAATTGTATATAAATTTGCAAATAATTGTTTATCCGATCAGAAAAAAAATTTCCGTTCTTTTTTCAATTGTTTTTTCTTTTTGGTCATTTATATATGATAATATATAATTATTTATAAAATTGAAAATAATTGTACTAACCATCAGGGATTTTTTTTCGGTTTACTAAGTTCCATATAAACTGTGAAATGTGTTTTTTTTTTTGTTGCTCCATTGGATTGCGTATAACCTGCGTATTATATGCAAAGAAGTTTTCTTGCATACCAGCAAACTTGATCGAGCAACATGATAATTCGTAACAAAAGTCCATATTAATGTTCGAATGGAAAATCGCTTGAGAAACACGTGAACACGTTTCTTACCGTTCCTTCTTACGATTCTCGAAGAATTTTGGTTTCACCCTCGATCAAAGAGTTGATCGCGCGATGGTAGTTCGGCGAAAACGAAAATACTCATTTTTACGAAAACATCTCTTCTTGCCAAATTATTTTACCCAAAATCGACTGATGCTTCCGCACGTCGGTTCCATCTGCATTTCGGATCGCAGAGACGACCGCGTAGTTCCAAGCGAAGCTGAAATCGAGGCACGTATGTTGTCGCATCGAATAATAAATATTACGAACGCGTGGAACAAGAAATATTTCGAGACAATAAAGAAGCAGAAGACAATCGGTAATGGAATTTGCGGAGACGTATTGTTTGCGAATTCGCGGCGTTACGATTCACTGGAAACCTGGTTATTTGCGATTAATTGTTCAATAATTTCACATCGGGAGACGGTTGTCTCGTATTTCGGTAACACGTTACGCGACGACGGTGCCCACGCGTCGTTCTCGGCTGACAAACGATGCGGGAATAATTTGCGGATCGACAAATAACGCGAACGTTGATGGAGCGAAAACGTGGAAATCAGTCGCCCGCAGATTTCTCTCGAGTCGTTGATTAGAAAAACCAATAATAATAACGTGGAAATCACATTGCATCGAAATGCCAATCTGCGCGATGTTTCCGGAGGCGATCGCGTTGCGGATGAAATGTTGAGCTTGAAAATCCGGAAAATGTAGCTTTCAGCTGGAAAAAAAAACTTTGCCAACGGGATCATTCGAAAGTGATGTGCTTAGCATTTGTTTAATGCGAACTTTGATCTGTGAACAGAAATTAACATTCGATGACGACTTACCTGAATATTTTGATGTTCACCTTTTTGGAATGATAGCGTAACCCGATATAATATGATAATGTGGTCACAAATGTATCGCGTTGCCGCTGAATATCCGTCACATTCTCGAACAATGTAGAATCCTACTTCCATAAATCAAACTTAAATATCAGTGGATATAGGTCGCCCGTGTGAATTTGCTTCAACACACGCAAGTTTTTTTTTGTGCGTTTTTTGTTATTTTTCGGGTTTTAGGAACTGGTAGAAAATGTGGTAGAATTCTAGCGATGCGCAAAGCCTTTGTTCATTTACGTATATTTCAATGTATTTCCGAAGAAAATAATTGTTACTCCAATGCTATCTGAATACTCGATTGATATGAGCTAACAATAAGAATATTAATCGTGACCTTGAATTTGTCGCAAATATTATTACCGTTGCCCGTTGAGTCGATCCTACAATTTCGTTAACTACAGAATTTAATACGTGTACAGATAATAAAACCTGTCGAACAACCATCGAATCATAACAATAACCACAAAAGCCCGTGCTGAGGTAAAGTCGCGTCACATTGGAAACGAAATCGTTAAACTCTCCAGTTTGCCGTTACCGATTCTCGCGAAAAACTTCCCCGCTTCTCAAAATCTCTCGTTACAACATTTTTCGCCAACAGTTTGTCGCACGTTTTTTTAACACGGTGCCGAAATTTCCATTCGGCTCTGGAATATTCCAAAACTGATTTCTGGACGGAAGTCTGACCGTGAGTCACGGAAAAATAACGAATTCGATCTTTTGTATTTAGCGAAGAGCAGAGGTCCTAGCGTCAAATTTTGCATTCAATAGAACGAGCTGATCATATTCGCATTTCAAATCATCGCGCATGTTGACGTAAGACGTAGTACATTAATCTATGCGAACGCCGAAATAGAGTCGCTGCTCCTTGCAAGTATAGACCTTCATTTATTGTGACTCGATATTTATTGTTTCGTAGAATTGTCTCTTGCATAGGTAAAACATCAGTGTGTCATCGTCTTCATTAACGACTGCTTATTCCAAATAACAGTCTGAGCCCGAGTCTAGATTTTCACGGACATTTTCCGCTTAATTCTAAAATAAATCATCCGAATTCCAGCAAACCGATCGACCACCTATGTCGTAAGGCACAGTGATATATCGCAGCCCATTAACGCTCGTTTCTCGTACGTGCAGTATCTGAACATTACCAGCAACACGTTGCTCCTTCAGGTACTTGCCTCGCGACTGTTCAGTCAAGAAGCTTCAGCTTAAAACCCACACCAAGCATAACAATTGACCAAATTTTGTCGGCTACACATATTGCAAAGTGCTCGTACCTCCAACAATACAATGTTCTCCACGTGAATACACGCGTACTATAGAATATTATCACGTGCCAAGACAAACAATATCCCCTCAACTGTAAATAATCACCTAAATACGTTATTATTCCTAACTATTCGGTAAATAATTCTCAACGTTGGAAGAGTTGCTTCAAATAGAACATTTTAATAGACATCAGTTTTTCACGTAGAGTGTAATATAATAGCAAATAATATAATAGCAAACGGGCGTTTCATTTTGCGCGGAAATGCGGATCATTTGTGGCACGATGACCTTGGGAGATGGAACACTACAGCAATGGGACGATGCACTTTGTTATTTGGATCGGAATCGGAATTTTTTCCAGCAGTAGGTTCGCAGACGATTATAGAGCAGCCCAGCATCCTCGGCTTCTCCAAATATCATCCTGAAGTAAAATGTGTCAAAAAAATAGCGCGCCGATCCAGCCTGATCTACTTCTTCGTCCGCAACAAATTGGTAGCACGGCCTCCGAGGCGGATGCGGACACGCCGTCCGTGGTACACGATCGAGTGTCTCCGTACGCTGGGATTTTTAATCGCAAGCTCTGCTAACGGTGATCTCTTTTATACGATTCAGATATTTCATCCCGATGAAGCTACTCTGCTGCTTCATCGTACCAACAGTCGTGCCTGTTTACTGCTGGAACGAGGATTGGTCCACGTCGATATTGGCTCAAGTATTTCTGCGCTATACGATGGGCTTGAATTTCACGTGGTTCGTTAACAGCGCTGCCCACATGTGGGGAACGCGTCCCTACGATAAGTAAGTCATTTTTTTCACCGTGATTGATCCCACCACCTGCCAACGAAAATTTACATTTGTTACAATTGTTGCAGGAACATCTCGCCCACTGAAAATCTGGGGGTAGCGATAGTCGCGATGGGCGAAGGGTGGCACAATTATCATCACATATTCCCGTGGGACTACAAGGCAGCCGAGCTCGGTAACTACACGTTCAACACGACGACCATGCTGATCGACATGTTCGCAAAAATAGGCTGGGCTTACGACTTGAAACAACCGTCCATCGAACTCGTGAAGAAAGTAGCCCTGAAACACGGAGATCAATCCCATGGCGACTGGCCAGAGATTCCCGAGCCCAAGGCGGATTGAGAATCCCAAATTTGTTTTTATCCCGGACGAAATTCCCCTTCCTTCTCGATCCTTCGCATTGCAATTTTGAAAAAAGGGGCGAAGCGTGGAAAACTATCCGTAATTATTGTTACGTAATTTATAAAATTAACGATAGAATTGTTTGTAATACGTGTATCGTTGAATTTAAGATGATCGTTCCGTATAGCTAGTCAATTTGATTATAAAAAACTCGAGAATCGTTCGTTTCCTTCGAACACGAGCGACGCAGAAGTAGTGGGGGATGTTTTTTTTATTTTTTATCAAACGATGAAAAATGACCCGAGTATAAGAGAAGAAGACGTACGAGAAGGAATCGCTTACTTTGCTCGGCGTTGCCTTGTTAACGTTGTTTTTTTGGGAAAGTATGAAATACTTGTTTTATACATTTATCGAGAACATAGCAAGATGAGTTATCTTCGGACAAAGTGTGAACAAAGGTCCTGAGAGAAAGATTTGTCCTTGAAATGTCCACAGCTCGACGATTAAAAGGAGTGTTCTGGAACTTATCGCTTATCAACATTCGCGAGATGACATCGATATCTTGTTGCACAGTTGCTTTTATTTCAGAGATCAGAAAAATGTCATTATCAATCGCAGTGACACGCGAGTCTCCGATGATAATTCTTTACGCCATTCTCGCGTGACGCGCAACATTCGTTATCATCGCGAAATACTCTTATTGCTGCGATAGGATATTTCATGATTTCAATGCCACCACGTGGTCCGAGGTTATCTCGCAGTCTCGAACTCTCTTAGCGATCGATCAATTAAATTAAACTTCATTTCAGGTTGCCGAAACGTGAAATTCGTATCTGCCGTATGATTTTTCAGTAATGAGACTTTCTCGCGACTCAGCGATTTCGCCCAGACCAAAATTACTTCATAATTTTTCGACCAACGCAAATCACACTTCATCGACCTGGCGAGACGTTTTAACAAATTTCGCAACTTTACTCTGCTCAGAAAACGAGGGACCGATTAAAGTGTCGCCAAAATCATTGTCCTTCGGAATGTCCTGCCAATCGCCCATATTTTTATTCCTATCCAGTTAAAAATCGCGCGATTCTCAACGCAGCGCGGAAAAAACGCATAAATCATTCGTTCATCTTCAGGAGTAGGCTCGACTTTTGTTTCAAGCAATAATACAAAAACGGAGTAATCATTGTATAGTTTCTACCAATTTCTTGATAATTCATTTTCCAGCTACCGAACGTTTTGCATCAAGTATTTAGGGTTTTTTTTTTTTGCTTTTACGAAAGAAAAAAGGTTATTGGCACGTATTAAGTTTTTGCCAATGGCGTGTTCATTCCTATCGAGCGCTTAAAAACGTGACTAGCATAACTCGCATCGTCCGGTTTTTTTCGCGCGAAACGCGTGGTTCGCATAAACTCGTTGCTATCTCCACGAACGGTCCTCGTGCAACTCGGCAAGTCAAAGTGCGCGTGAGATTCGATTTTTGTCAAATCAAACCTCGACGTTCACATTTTTTTCCTAGATTCGTGTTATTTTATTTGGGTCGCGATTACGCGTCTTATTTCATCGCGTGGTAACTCGACGCTGCGAACTCTCGCGGATGTTAATGCCACGGCGATACAAGTAATGCATTTTGCAACGTTAGACTCGTCAATCGCACGCGAACAATGACACGATTTTTTATCCCTACCAGCTACCAAGCAATAAAAAATAGCGCCAGTTGGATAAAATGATAACAATTGGTATTACAAAACGCGCACGAAGCTGTTCAGCTGATTAGCTTGGCTTCATTTTTTGTCACACAATTTCGCATATTTTTGCACGCTAATCGTCTTACGCGGACTGCATTGCTTGCGACGCAATTTGTGCGAATCAGGTTATAAAACTCGGTTGTTGCGCGCAACATTACTGTTGATCCTAAAATCCATAAATTTGTACGATCTTAGAGATTTATTCCACCATCAAATTCCGGCATTCCGCATTCGTTGAATTTACGAAGCGCTAATTATCATAAATAATCCTTCGTTCGTCGCCAGATTTTTTTTCCTTCCACTTCATCGGAAGTTCTGCCAACTTTGTAAACAAATAAAAAATGTCCAAAGAACGTTGCAATGCGCGTCGGGGATAAAGCACAAAACGCGCAAATTTATCGCCAATTTGACCACGCAACTTATCATTTTCGCGGATAACAGTTTCATCCATGCTCAGACAAAAATTCAGCGATAATGATAAGAATAATGTTTACAGATTCGTCAAACTTATCAACGCGCGAACACTTTGGCTCGCGAGTCATCGAGATTTTTGCATTTTTCGAGCGACTAAATGTGCAGCTAACGAACAACCTGCGTAATTTTAACTCGAAGGGAATTTTTTTTTTCTTTGCACGAGTCGAAGCTAATAGCCGGAATGATGAGTCGGATTCGGACGTTGGATACATCTGATGTAGGGAGTAAAATTTCGAAAAATTCACGTCCACGTTTTTATGCCCATTTCAGTCGGATCTGTTGGTTCACCTTGCGCGAGGACAGCCGTATATCGTAGAAAATCCCTTGTCGCGTGTAGTTATGATATCGACGAGGAAATTGAAATAGGATTATGATGCAAGCGAGCAGCTAATGCAATTACGTGGACATGCATGATGCTGCCGTTTTCTTTTTTTTTCTCCTTTTTTCTCTTTCACTCGAATTGACAAGCGGGTGACACGCGCGTCTCTCGTGCCATCGGTCATTTGCGCGGCTGCGTTTTGCACTGAAATAAAACTATCGAACGATCGTTGTGACCCAAGGTCAGATAAGGAAGGAAGTTGATAATCAAGATAAATTGTCGGACATCGTTGAATGAATACGCGACGAGGACACAAAAAAAAAACAAAAAAAAAACACAATTCGACGCGACGAGGACACAAAAAAAAACAAAACAAAAAACACAATTCGACGCGACGATGAGAACCGATTTTCCGAAGAAAATCGGAGCTTAAAAATGAAATCGATACGAAATCTCTACAAGCCCTAGAAAAATCAGTCGGGCTACAAAAGAAATCTGGGAGAACTCGTTTCTCGAAATGAGTTCACGGGTAATTAGGGATTTCTGGTCCTAAATTAATTAGGAAATAGATAATAATTATTGTGATGATCAATTATTAATTAATTCGTAATTAATAAATCAATCAAAATTAATAAATAGTTATTTATCAATTATGTGGTAATAATAAATCATTTCGGTCGTTAGTCGCGTAATGAGAAGATTTCGAAAAAATTGATGAATGGATTTCATTGGCAAATTAAACAATACATTGGAATTTAGTTGATAGTTCTTTATTATACAATTACTGAACACTGTTTATCATTTTTATCAGAGCTCTGCTACAGAAAATGGCGGCTTCCCAGCATTCTCCCAGCGGCGTCTTTTTATCCATGATTGCCTGGCCGAACTACTGCAATATCACATGTACAATGAGCCGAAAAATCGATAAAACATGATAACAGCTGGGGACAGTGCGTGGGGTTTTTTTCATTCGTATATTGCATAGTTCAATTGTGATTAACAATTTTTGCGCCATTTTTTTGGTGCGATTTTCTTTGGTGCAGACTCGCATCAAGAGAGTTTTCCATATCCACGTGCTTTTCGAGTTTCTCGTTTGAAAGGTGGAAAAAACCGTAACAAAGTAATCGATGAATACTGGTATGATCGACGTGTACGCAAACATCTACGAGATACGGGGAATCGACTCGTGCGTAGAGCGACGTGGGAGAAAAAACTGTTTACACTCGACACTGAAAATGATAATCCATTGCAACTATCGAGTGGCAAACGGTATCAACGCTGTACCTTGCTACGTTCGTTGTTGTTTTTCTATAATTGATAAACTCGATATTAATAATTAATTGTTAATAATTCATAATAATTGAGGTAAGTAAGCCGAATTGAAGTAAATAAGATGAATCGAAGTGATCGAGATAATTGGAAGCCATTTTCATTTCGAAAGGAATACATTCTCTCGCGATCATGATTACTCGTCGATCAGAAATTCTTGAATGAAAAAATAAGCCAGTCATAAAAGCAGATCTGGTTCGAGAAAAAGTGATCTGCTCTGTTGAAAATTCTTGTTGTTATCAAATTTCTGATACAGGAATGTGGATCGTCGAATTGCGCTGTTCTTTAATCCTTTGTTGTCTCGTTCTAGAGAGCATTTTTTGATCCGAGTATAATCGAAGTTTTGCTTCGTGACGCACGACGTTGTACGCCATTGAATCGTTGTACTTTGCGCACCAAAGAATCGTGTTACCTTTGATTACCATTTATCATCGACATCCATGCGATTAACCCGACACGCTGCCGGGAAATTATCATTTCTGCGATCCAAGCATGAAACTTGGCTTCCTATTTGCCCATAATTATCAATATCCAGCTTACAGTCCGCAAAAAATTTCGCTTCCTCGAACATTTCGGCGATGACGGGTACGAGAAATATTTCTGAAAAACCAAATCTCACGGGAAAAAAACAACTGACTAGCGAAAATACATTCGGCGGAAAATTCCTACTAAAAAAGTTACACTTTTTCGTTTCGTCGACGATTTTATACGAACAATGGTGTCTGGCGAATGCACATTAACAAAATGATTGGTTTCACCAATTGATTTTTCATTGGCCATTGACCTTGAACAGGACTGTTCATATAATCGAGTTCGACCTAAATGCTATGATTCGCGTAATATGCCAACTGCGTGCGTCACTTCGGCGGTATAATGTAACGTTTACCCAATCATACGCAGTAAACACGAACGACCGGTTTTTGTCTTTCACGTGCCTGGAAATGTCAATGCCACGACAAATTTCGAAAACACAAGCAACTGCGATTTAAAAAAAGAATAGCCAGCTAATTTGATTTCTATCGATTCGCTACTTTTTACCATAAGTTTTCGCCTTTTTCTGCACGTATGAGGATTATTTTCAGGAAAATCTGATCTTCGAGATGAATGAAATTATTCCGAATTCTAGTTTGTTTTTTTCCTCTTTTAGTCGCGTACAACGGATGTAACGAGTATGGACACACGTATTGAACGTGAGATAGAGAAATCAGTTGGCAATTGGTCGTACGAAAAGGCTTACATCGAATGTGCACAGCAAAGTGTCGAAATTTGTGCGTAGAATATTTTACATTTTATCGTGTTGATTAGTGTTGTTCTCACAGTCCATTTTTCGACTCACAAAAATGTTATGTCATACTAAAGGAACACTTCTTAAATGTTACTCTAATAACGCTAGTTTTTTGCACAAACAAGTCGTTGGCACAAACTTCTGTGTTAAAATTGACGGAATTTTTTTACCTTCCGGTTTGAGAAACTCAAAGCCCCGGTCAAAGTGAACATTTATCAGTTACGAACAAACATTTTGTTGCATTAACATCCGAGACCCGAAATCAAGACGGTGTACGTGATATTTGGTTCGACATGTGCTATAATTATATGTACATTAAATCACTGTTTTATGCTCAACCCACGTCGCAACGTAGAAAGTTCATTAGAGCTGTTTTGCTGAATGTTATATTCAAATGTGATCAGAAAAAGGCTCACGCGGCGGGCTGATAACCTATTGTTGACTTACAGCTGAAAAGTCATCTTAAAGTCATTCGAACGCTAATCTTAAGTCACTACTGTCTGCCAAATTTCAACTAGCTCGAAATCATTGCCATTCGAATAAAAACCGATGTTTTTAATTGTTCGCAGATCGTTGCGATGAAAGGGTGGTAATATTTATAGTCTTACCACACCTTATAGGCACCACGTCGAAGAAATCAGTAACACGCCATCGAGAACTAGTCTAAGTTTAATTTATATTCACCGATTCAACGTCAGAATTTATTGCAAAAAACATTTGGAACAGAAGCTACGCGCCGCTATTTCTCACGCTAATATAAAACTCGACTCGCAAACAATGCGACCATTTTTTAGTCACGCGGAGAATATTTTTTTGCAAATTTTCAGATTAATGCGAAGGTGATCGAGATTTTGTAACACTTTTCAACAAATATTTTTGACTCAAACGAGACTTTGAACGTGAACGAAAATAAAATGTTAGACACAAAAGAAGTCGAGGTATTTGATATTTCGAAACAGGTATTATTGATTGCTAATTCGATGTTGCTGCTTCGATCTTTTCAGCGACGAAATTCCTCGCGAATATCGTTTCTGGATATTTGTTTTTTCTTTTCTTCGGTGGTATTTCTTCTAACATCGATAAATCTTTACAATTTGACAATTTTCAAACAGAAATGCAAATTGCAACGATAGCTTATTATCACCACGATTGACGTAGGCTTTTTTTTTGTCGATGGAGGAGTGAATATTAGAATCGGATAAACAAGTTCTGTGGGAACTCGACGGACGATGGAAAATATCGGTGCGTTTTTTGACATTTACCGCGGTGACACGACGCGATAGCAAAAATTTATTCCTTCGTTTTTAACAACAAAATGTTGCGTGTTTATTCGGATTTCGCAACGCAGAAAGAAAAACGAGCGATCATTGTAGACTCGCAATTTGACACTTTATATGGAGATTTTATTCGTAACCACATGTTACAAATAATGAATGAATTATTGTGGGCAATGCGTAACGATTAATATATGCGGCTATTCCCCTTTTTACGCGCTGACGTCGTCGACGAAGTACATCACCGCGGAAGTGATAAAATGAATATTCGAAATAATTCATGAGTTTCCAATCAATTTTATCGATCGTTGAAAAATAGATACTTTCCGATGAAACGACAAGAAAAAAATGTTCGGAGCTCAACGTACCGCAAAATCGCTATCATAACTCGGTTCCGACTGATTTTTCTTTTCCTTTTTACCAACAAATTATTTATTATTCCCCCGAAATTTTTTTCGTTGGCGTACTCATTTCTGCGAAGAGTTGGTTATTGGGCAGATCACAGATTTGTTATCTGATACCACTCTGACTATTCGCCAGACGAAGGTTTAGTAGAAATTGAAGGAACTTCGAATTCGCAGAAAACCAGACAACCTTGGCAATTCCGTTGTAGGAGCTCAGAAAAATATGCCAATTTTGTACAGATTAGTAAAAAGTTAAAGTAGCTAGATAAAAATAAGTCCCGGTGACTGAACTCTTCGATATCGAAGTGGCATCGAACATTCGAATTTATGCCCGATAAATTATTTTGAAATTAATATTTTTTTCCAGACTTTGACGAGGCATTCGAACGATGCTAGAAAAATAATGATCTAGGATTAATTTCACACAAAACAGCCACATCTTCGAAAATAGATTCGGTTTCACGTATTTTTATTTTCTTATTTTTTATTTTTAGTCGTTCGTTAATACATTTTTGCCAAAATTCAAGGAAAATAGAGACGAACCGACGGGCATGCCAGTTCGGTTGTTATTATCCATCTCCTCAGCTCCCAAATTGAACTTTTATTTGAAGTATAGCGAGATCCCAGATGATGTCGTCGAAGACTGTTATCGAGCTTTCATTCGAATGACCGCTAAATAAGAGTTCACTGAAATATCATTTAATTTTTTGTATCGTCTCGGATGTGAGCTGCGACGGTTAACTTGTCTGGACGAAAAGAACCAAAAAAAAAACTGGTGACCCATCGTCCGATATATTTTTCGTTGACCCAGATAAATCGGATCCGAAGCACATTAAAATACAATTACGTGCCGTCCATGCGGCATGCTATCAAACCGATTAAAACAAAAAGGAAAAAAACACAGACAACGTGCAATAATTTTACATTATCTATGATTTTGTCTTTTTTACTTAGTGCGAGTTAATCTCGATGTCTCTAGCGATTTTTCATCGAATGCTCACGGCAATACCAGCATGGACTTCGAAATACAAATCTATCCGCTGTCCTCTGTTCATCCGATTCTCCGCGGTTTTGGGGGAAAAGTATGTAGAAAACGGTGTTAATATTAACATTAAATAACAATATTTCGCGAGATGCTTACAGCTACCAAAATAATGACGGAGTAGGATAGATTCGTTAGCAAAATGCTAAACGGATTTGTGACACTATTGCACAACAGCGCCGCGTTCTTCGTCAACAGTGAGTCAATTTCTCAGATCTTTTCGCTTCTACAGCCTCGAATTTGGCACTATTGCGAAATACACGCATCCACGCGCGGCATCCAATGTCTCGGTAGCGTCGCCCGAATGTTATAGACGCTCGTGTAATGTTCTCGGAACAATGCAAATAATCGAATCATTTTACGGAGAAATCTTTCATGGCTTAGTGATTTTCACGAGCGTAATGTTCAAGGTTCGCAAAGTATGTTACAATCGTCCACTTCTCGAATCTCGTCTCCGTGTCGTTTGATGCGTCTCGCAGCTGCAAAATTATTACCTTAGAATCGGTAATTATTTCGATACTTGAAGCTAATGACCAATTACGTTGAAACTCACGCGGTAGCTGAATTCTTCCCGGTTTTTAACTGTTTGAAACAGGGCTGTTACGCGACGTCGTTAAAAATACGTAACTAGTTGGTATTTAATTAAACGATATTCACAGGAATTATCAATTGCTTGAAAATTGCTGTACTTTCTACTTTGTCCGTAATCACGATCTCGATATGCGTCTATTAGTAATAATTACGTGAAAACGTTTTATCCCCCTTATGATAACTAATCACGTTCATATTCAAGATCACTAGCAATTCGTGGCATTCAGACGTAAATCGATATCTGAAGTCGGGAATGCAAAAAAATAATGACCAACGTTCCCTAATTTTCCCAAAAGCGTGCTGAAAATTAGTAAATCGAACGAAACGTCTCCTGATGTTGAATCAAAAAATCGGGAATTAATTTTTTGACGAGACGAGTCTAATCCATTCTTATTAGCTACTCGTTGGAGCCTTTAGGTTTCTTAAATATCTGGAAACTGCACAGTTTTCATACAGTTTTTATGGTAAGATCGTTTCGGATTTTTGATGTTTACGACTCGCGTCCGGCAATTTCACTCTGATTGGAGTTAAGATTGCGACTGCAATTGACAAAGAGACACGAGGTGACTAATCCGCGGGTGCAAGATGCGCCGCTCCAATTGCAATGTCCTCTGGCAAATGCAGTTCGGATCGTATTCTCTTTGTAGGAGGCAGTTCGTTTGTCGCAGGGATCGAATTGATAAAACTGCAAAAATGAACGTGAAAATCGAAATTATTGGAAGTCTGCGAATCGATGCGTTTTATCGGATTCTCGGCGAATGAAACGAGAGGAAAGTTATTGCGAGGAGAGGTCGAGAGCGTTATCGTAGAAATGGAAGCTGTAAGTGCCGACCAGGATGACCGACGAAACGGGATGGGATTTTCGTCGTTGCAAGCGATAGAAAGAGACGGATGGAAATATCACGCCACCGCGAATGAAGCCCGTGGATTTGGTCGAAGAGCGGTTGTCGGTTGGTCGGAGAATCGCCTGATGCGCACGTGGACATGCGCAATCCAGAGCTCGCGCAGGTTGTGACTTTGTTCAACAAAGTAAATTCATTCGAATACCATTTCAATCTACGCTATCCGTTTAAAAAAATGCCCAGCTCGCGAAGACCTCGAAGATAACGGAGATGGCATCGTTTTTGGACTTGATTTTTTCCAAATTTTCAGCAGAATGCACTCGCAAGCAACATTTGTTCTTTGTCCGTCACTTTGTCTACACCGCTCACTATTTTTCTCAATAACAACGCGATCAAATGACGTACGAAAAGCCAGAATAGTTTGGAGAATCAATCATCAGCCGCGGATAAACATGAAAATAAAACAGCGATGACCATTTTTTTTTTAATCCCGAAACCGGAATTTTCGATGATTCGTTGATGTCCTCATCATTATCGAGCTGCAACTCCGCTCCGATCGCTTACCGTGTCTATGCATAGATTTCGAAAAGAACAAGACAGACGTTTCTTTTTCACGTTTAGCAGT
The DNA here is from genome assembly GCA_963969455.1 of Arge pagana. NCBI lineage: Eukaryota > Metazoa > Arthropoda > Insecta > Hymenoptera > Argidae > Arge > Arge pagana. The sequence continues at coordinate 5,997,649 of OZ018312.1, read as the reverse complement.
AAACCGCTCGGCACCTCATTTCCTTAGAAAAATAATAATTGCCCATCATTTCCGAACGTTTATTCCGATTCATTTCAAACATTGCATCGATTATTCGACTCGTAGGGATCAAATTACGGAAATCGTCGGTATGTTTATTGTATTTTGCATAATTTTCATTGAGGAGATCCCGATTTTCCGGAGAAGTATCAACTGCGGACGAACCTCGTGAAATGTTTATTAATTCATTGCTGAGATCGGTTATCGTCACCGATAATTTGACGGGGTCGTGAAAAATGAACGTCTGTTTTTAATGATATTCTTCAATCGGGTCAGGATAGCACGTGAATTACTTTGCCACATTTCGAACAGCTATAGTACCTATTCTTGGATTCGATCATAAACTGTTGCCTATTCATGAAGGGTTGCCTGGAAGTGCTACGAAGAAGGGCAAAGATCATGCTGACTCATATGTAGAACGAATTCAGGAATACGCAACTAGGAATTTGCATTACGGGTGCACATCCATTTCTTAATTGAAAAATCAAATGCGTAGTAAAAACGCGGACAGCGCGCGTGACATGTATGGCGTAAACGGAAAGCTTAAAAATTATTTCTAAGGAGTGGGAAAACTTAATACGGTACCAAGTTGTTACGAAACATTAACCTTGCGAACCTGAAAGACGAGAGAATCAATCAAATATTTTTTAGCTGTTAAAAGAAATCTTAATATTCAAGAAAATTGCTTGATGCTTGTCAGTGGTTACTTCGCGAAAATTGATAAATATATTTGTGAATAATCATCGTACGGAGATTAGCGACGAACAGACTGATTCATCGGATTAATATATTAATATATTAATATATCCGAAAAATTTCGGTCTGATATTTTTGGCACCCATTTTCAGACGCGTATCTCTTATGTCCTTTGCTTGCGTGGATGAAAACTGGTCGAAGAATACGCGATTCGAAAAGAAATTCAACATCTTCGAACCAATCTATCTGCACGTTGGACAAAATTTAAATATCGTTAAAAAAAAATTATAATGTTTGGCAAAAAACAGTTTTTTCTAACTCCTGACTTTTTATCGAGGTTTAATCACGTGATGATCGCTACTCCGAGTAAATCACTTCCCATGTATGACGTGCGTGCAAATGAGGCATACGTGTACATCCGACGCGAACAAAGTGATCATGTCTCACGTGCGATTGCGTAAGTCGGATCGATATATAACAGGAGCATGCAACGAACTTTGCTCTGAAACTATGTTAGCCGAACGGAGGTCGGATTTGAGAAAAAAATGGTTATGCCATATCATACCTAGGACCACGATAATCTCGTGGAAGCACGAATTCCTGTCTCGTTCTCTCTTGATCAGTCTCGCTAAAAAAAAGTCGGAAAAAAACAGTAAGCCGATAAAACGCCAAAACGACGAGGGAACAAAGTTCGAAACGAGTACACCAATAATCGCAAGACAGTAAAAAGACGAAAAACCCAGACAGCCCACGAAATAGCAGCCTACAAATCAAAGAAAGATAAGAAAAACGTCGAAGAGTTAGAAAAAAACATAGGAAACATTCATAATTCATACGATGATCGATGTTTTGCGCATAAACAGGATCGGAAAACGGTTTGAACCGTCGCTCAAAGACACGATAGATAAACCAGACGTGTAAAATCATAGACCAGGTTGAAATGAGAAAAGTGAGAAGGAGTTAATGAAAATTTACGATAAAGTTATGCAGTATCATCGTGTAGGAACATAAATGCAATTCGTATCTCCTGCTAGTTCGAAGGATGGTCGAGGCGCGGCGCTAGCGTCGCTCCGAGTTGCGAATACTAGTAATATAAACGTTCCGCGTGTTACCGGCGTCTCAATCAGTCGTATCCGAGCTGCCGGTCTCGCTCGTGATTCTTGGTTGATCTACTTTACGTCGTTCATGAATTTCAACCAGTACTCTAGTCGGTTCTCTCTAACTAATATATCGTTGTGAATCGCTGGATTAATATTTATCGAAGCCAACTAAATCAGGTAAGCAATTGACCAACTATACGCGTCCCGTGCTCTTAATTGATTACTCCGCAACGTGACGTTTCTCGTTCAACTTCCTTGCGCCGCGACTCTCGCGAAATATTGAGTAATATTAATCGCTAGAAACACGATTCTTCCCTGCAAATGTGTTGGTCGAATAACCTTCCGTCCGTAGTTTGACATTCGCGAAAATATTGCGCCGCGTTTAGCGGACCGATGCGCCATGTACCGTTCGGCTGTCTTCGATACGGTTCGTCATCAGCGCGAGTCAATTGTTCGTAGAAAAAAACGGAGAGCACGCTGACCAGATGGTTGTCAATGACAATCGTTGTCGCTTGATCATCGATCGTTAATTCGTTACATATCCCCCTCAGGGAAGCCCGTAAGCTTCGTCACATCGAATTAGATTATTTGTTTCCACGCGGAAAATGAAATTAGAGTCGGGTCGATTCTAAGGTCTCGAATTAAACGTGTAACAGGCGTTTGACTCCTCGGTATACGCGTTCACCGACAAACCATAACCTGTCACGTCCTGCCGTAACCATAGTTTTATTTCACCGCGCCAATAGTCTTATCTCGCGAACCGTACGTTTTATGGAACATTTTCACGAACAAAACTTGTCGTACTTGAATCTCAATTTTTCTCTGGCAAATTGTTCTCCATGGAATCTAAAATCTAGGTGAGGGTTAAAGAAATAACGCATATTTCATAATTTGGGGTTTCCCTCCAAAGTTCATATGTACATACACGAGTTGTAAAGACGTTCAGGTCGATCAGTTTCGTCGGCCCCATTCGACACGAATGATCCTATCGTCGCATGGGAATTGTGCGAAGTTTGTTTTTACTCGCCTCACAAGTATTATAGAAGTATTTCTGATGTATCTAAAAGTTTTGCTTTTTTTGGTCCAGTCGTCTTGTGATTACTAACCAACGGTTGGAGGACAAAAATACGTGCAGATCGAATTGGGACCACTTTTTTGTCCTTTATGTCGATGCAAATAAAAAGAATCTTGAGGGCTGCCAGTAAATTTCCCACGGGTTTGCTTTCTGCGTACGAAACTGATTTATTCGATCGAATTTCACGTAACATAGATTGATTCGGTCATTTAGATAGGTACGAATATTTTTCGGTTTATTCTTATGTTCGCGTCATCAGTTTGTTCCAAAATGTCTACGTGGGGAGGAACGTATGGAAGAAGCGAGTCTTGACTCTGCACAATTCCATACCTGGTAGCCCCAGACTCTCACAGCATTTCAATATACACGTACTGAGAAATGTTACGTCGTAATATTATTTGTTTTCGACCATTTCATGTTCCATTCAGACAATAGACGTGATCCGTATCAAACGCATATAAATAAACGTGATGCAAACCCCACATTCACGTTACCACACGACTCGTGAATATCGTTATCTTGATGAATCCCATTGAGAGAAGAAGCAATATCTGCAAACGTTACGTAGTCTTCCCCGAAAAATGGTATTATTCGAAATTGAATGCATCAACGATACGTCCAAAACCAGCCACCGCTGCTTTTTCTCTCCCTGCAGTCTCGTTTCTTATTATTATTGGTATTATTATTATTATCTTTTAATTAAACCTCAAACGTCTTTGTACAGCTTCTCATTGCTTCATTTTAACGCGAATGGCTTCACCGTGGTCTTTTACTAAATGCCTCGCACTAAACGAGTCTCAGCTACGTTTTTTTCAGGACATTCATTCAAACCTTCCCAATTAATCGCTCTCACATCTCGTAAAGCTCGAAGCTCGAACAAAGATTCAACGAATAACTCTGTGCTAACAAAAGAAACCATACCACTCGACATTCTCTCGCGACTTTATTCATCCAAAAACGCATAATTTAGCAAATATCGCGTTGAAGCTTCGTCCGCAGGGTAGATTCTTCAACTACGGACGCGAATTGCCTCGCGTTTCGTTTCGATTCAATGCTGGAAAGATCTCTGCTCGCCGCGACGTCTGATTGCGCACGTAACTTCCGACCGAATAAGCCGATTTAATTGCAAGTAAAACGTTTATTCACCGTTCGGTGACCTTTCTTTAATCAAACTCAATTCACACGACGTTTTGCCGCGGGGAAAGTATTTTTCCCTCAGAATCCAGTTAAACCTCAATTGCATCACGAACGATTAACCACGGACAAAAATTATTCGCGAGGTCAGAAATTCATCGTTCATTTTCTCGGAATGGCATCGTTTGACCAATCGAGCTAGCCGAGTCTAAGCAAACCATCACGAGAAAAACCTGAAGGAGCAGAAAAACAGAACGGTGTGAATTTTTTTTTTTTTCAATTTACTTTCTCACGTATGTAGCGTGCGATTAACAAAACCTACTGCGATGCAGCAGTTTCACTTGGAGGAGGACACGCGTGCCTACGTTATTCTCGTGAAGTATTGACGAATTACTTCGACCCCTGTTCTTACGAATTTGAAGCACTGCGTGGCGGTGTTCCCGGGCTAGTGATCCCGGGAGCTCGATCAAGTTAACCTCGTTGAACTTGAACTGCGAGATGTGGCTGCATCGCACATCTCGTACAGCTACTACGACGTGTCAAGCTCAGGCGTCGCGTTGTTAGCGACGTATTGCGTTGCGTGTCATAATTATCATTATAAATGTGCCAACATTTCTGTTACTGGTTGCGATCGACAACGATCATGGTTTCGCTCATCGAATTTTTCTTATGCTCGTTGTGCCGTGTAAGATCCGATTACAAACGATCGTTTTATTCGGCACGGATAACGAGAGGGGGAGACCAGAACAAGAAAACGACACTCGTTATCGAACACGTTGGGAACGACTCGCCTGACGCGTGTTGTGCCTTTTAATCAGACATCGCCGAGACAGAATGTCTCGCGTATTTACTTGTTTTGCCATCTGCTCGGCCTTTCGGCGATTATTCATTCCGATTACGTAACTGTCCCGTGCGAATTTCATCTATGTATCGAGTTGGTAAAAACTTGTCTATCCCGATCCACGTACCTAAAAGAAAAAGAACACCTATTCAGAAATGTTGCAACAAATATATCGGTCGAAATACAAACTAGGAACTGGTTTTTTCTTTCGCGTAATTTTAAAGTCTATCTTTGGAATTGCTACGCGTTTCGCATTTTTTACGGCGTTTGGGTTTAATGGTCTAATATAAGTAGTAGGTGGCGCGCGATCGGTAGAGTCTCTGGCGAGCAGTAAACTTGGTCCACCGTTATAGTAGAATCGACGAACGAGAAATCGTTCGACGTCTGATCGCTCCCTAGCACAAATGAATGATTTTCAAATCAACGAAAATCAGGGAACACAGAATTCGAGTGACTATAAAATGCTGAATAACTGCATTTCTAGTCCAAAGGTTTACGATCTATTTACTATTTTTACTTGCTGACGTTGAGCGAAGTATTTGCGCGTGTGATCCACAATTTTTCTGCGGACAGCTGGAGATGAAATCTTCTGGACTCGAGGAATAATTTGTTCGCTTTCTATAAATGTCAAAACTGTGGCACTATCCCAAATCTGTGTTCTCGTTTTCAATTCTAGCTTCGTTTTTCGTTTGTGGCGAAAATTTGGAAATAGACTGCTTACGGAAACCTACCAACGATCGATGATTTAATTTATAACTACCATTTCGCAACCGCGTGAATCACGCGACACGACCACGTGAGAATCACTCGATTCGTTACGTCCGAATGATGTACAATTCGCACTTAACCTACAGACACGCAGATAGTTGTTGCCAACGACCGACACATATTTTTGCTATCTATCGGCTTCCGATTCGTCGCCGTTAAAGGTTATTCATTAATCGCAATCTTTAAAGCAACTCATCGCCTCTTCCTCTTTCATTCGTCATTCGCCGAGAATCTATCAAATTTCTTTTTTTTCCTCGCACGCATAATTAAACAACGATCCGTGCAAATTTATCGAAACTCTGATAACTCATTGAAAAAAAAAATAGCGTAGCATAATTTGGTAAACGGATTTTTCAAATAAAAAAATCTCTGAGCTGTGTTAATCTGCTTTAGTCAATTATTTTTCCTATATTATACGATATATTGTGATATTTATTAATTTATCAAAGTAAAAATATTACGATGCATAGTAACATTTCTACTATATATTTCTATATATCGTACGATCTAATTTCTTGATATTTTCAAACCAAGACTGGATAACTTCTGGGAAAAGTAAAGTTTTCCGATTTTTTTTCCTGTCCCTGTCGAATTTCATTTATATCGATCGGTCGTGCCTACGTGTCCCCAACAAATGTCAATTAAGCGCTGATCGATCCGTGGAAAATTATAAAACAACGTCCTTCGTTCAATGGCACGCATACCCACTTGTTTGGATTGGACATGGCACGGTATCGCGGCTAAACCACGTGGCGAACCGGATTATCATTAACACTACCTGCCACGCCAAATTCGTACGTTTCGCTCGGGACGCCACAGCATTTTGTTTGTTTGTTTGTAGGAAGTTCGGATGACCATCGTTGCGTCATAGAAGAAACCGCGACCGGTCATACATGACCAACATGGCGGTCAATGCGTTAAGAAATGTAAAACAGTTGAACGTACGAAGCTAAAATTTTCATCAATCAAAGTACGAAAACAAACGTGCAGTCGCCTTATGATTACGATATCTTATCTTTACTTTCAATCCAACGATCTATCTTATCGTTTATTGAGTCTGCGATCTGATACCCCGAATTAAGTTGATTGCGGATCTTCAAACTCATTTTACCTTTTCTTATCACATGACAATGCACCTGATGCCGTTGGAGCGAGTAATGGATTTTTTTTTCAACGCGACCATTTCGTCGAATTGAAACTGATTACAGATTCGATAGTGGTAAAATTTTATTAGTATTTAATACTAATGAACATCGAGCACACTTCGTAATATGCTAACGAACAACTGTGAATCTTCTTTGAAATTACAACTCGTGTTTTGAAAGTCTCATTGACGAGGCGATGACTAACGTGATTCGTCAACTTGTCACCGTACCTCAATTGTTATTCCTTCGTTATTATTCACGAATGAATTCAATTCCGAGGCTAAGTTGACGAAGTCCCGAGCTGGACGGATGTTCTCGGATCCATTTGGCAACTCCAAGGATAATTCACCGGTCAATTATTCTTGCCGCGTACTCGTATTATTGCTATAATCGTTGTTTGGATCTGTTAGAAAAAACGTGTCCGCGAATATTTATGCTCTTATTTAAGTTTTGTTTGTTTAATTAACGTTGCAAAATCCCGCTACGCGTCGTGGCGTTAGCTTAGCCGCGTGGCATGCGTGTCGAGGTCAGGTTTTAGCCGGCAAGGTCGAAGAACGCGAGATCGTATTAACATCGGGGAAAGAATTAGCGGAGATTAAGTAAAAATTGCAATAATCGCGTGACGGAAATTATTTAAATTTTATCAATGAATTAACTCGATGCGTCATTATTTACGGATAATCTACTATGCATTCTGCTTCTCGAGTCGTTAACCACTTAATGCACTCAACCGAGTTGTCTGGGGTTGAGAAAACTGAATAATTCGCGCTCACCCGGATATATTCGGACGGATACGATCAACACTGAAAGAAAAATGCGTGGAACAATGACCGTTTCATAATTTTTTTCAGTCTTATGTTAAGCGGTTAGTAGTAAATGAAGTATTGATTCGCCGACGCGGTATGTTGAAGAGTTCAACGTGCCTGATCACCGACATTTTAATCCGCTTTTCTTGACCTTGCCCTTGTCATTGAAAGCTCGATCGTTGACGCCACGCGTCTCGACGTCGAGCGAGCCAGAACAGAGACTAACGTAAGCGTCTCTCCGTGCATATGTAACGTTCGTCTTACGCGTGTATGTACCAAGCTCGTCAGAGATTGCCAAGCAAACGAACTCGACGATTTCATTCATGGAAAAATTGGTGTGGAAATTGAAGGAAAAAATGTCGAAATTTCAGCGTTTCCTACCAACATTCCGCGAACTGAACGAGCGATTCGGAAAAAATATTTCCTCTCGTTGCATTCGTCGAAATCTACTATTTTATCATATTACTCGTGGTTTGCAATTGATCCAAGAATGAGTGTACACATATATTTTCTTAAGTAAATAACTAGCTACTTTGTTAGAAAGTATATCACATTTTCCCAGGATCTTTGCGATAGCGATAATTTATAATTATTTCATGATTATAGCAGTTTCGAATTTGACGGAGTATTAACAAAATAAGAAATTTAATTGGACGATAGGTTTTTTTTCCTTACTTTCATCGCAAGAAAAACGTAACGAACGTAAATTGATGTTGAGAATCTGTTTTACGCTTTATTCCGTAATTTTTCGTTTTCAGGGGAATTTTTTTTTCATGGAGCATAAAAATTCGATGATAAATATAGCAGTGTAATGACGAACGACGGCAATTCTTTTCCCCTTTCGCGCGTACTATTATTCCGTCACTCATCTCGAACTTGTGTAGGAAATGTGCGGCGAGAGCGGTGGGGGCAGAGGGGGAATAAATAGACCGCCGATACTTTCCGGTTCCTCGGACAGGATTCGCAGACTGGCAGGTGGCGCGATTCCCGGCGCGACGACAGACTTATGCGATTGGCTGACGCTGCTCAGCTGACGCGTTCAGCGTATCCTCGTGCCTCGTGTCGTCAGTGGCATGTTGTTCGCACGGTTGTGTGCCGTGTCACGCCACACTGCCGGCAACGTCTCGCGCTGTATAACGACTAGAGAACACGTACAACACGACTAGTTCACATCTTACTGTCGGTGTTCCCCCTGAGCACACAGGAGTCTTTAGGATGCTCTTTTACATATACTTGTCTCGAGTCGTAGGTTTTTCTCATTCGTGACAGATTTAATTCATCGGCTAATTTTTCCCGACGTTCGTTTGTTTTGTAAGTATCGAATTCCTCCGATCTTAAAATATTTGGCTTTTTCAACATTTTATAACGTCATCTGCATCGTTGTAGATCATTTTTACGCGCCAGCGCGCAATAACGGTCCAGCACTTAAACGTAGCACGGGAATTTCGATCCCTCGACATCTCATTTAAGTATTAGATACTCTTTACTCTTTTCTCGTATAACGTTCAGCAATGGATCTTCGAATTCGCGCTTGACGTCATCATTCTTTCACGATAATTTTACTGTTCTCGCGACTAGTCGTTGATTTTTAGAAATAATCTTCAAAAACCAGCGGTGCTCATTCGGATGAAATCTGCTTTTATTTTTCATTGTCGCCAGAAATTTCTTCTTTTCCTACGTCGTGACCATTCGTCAGATTTTTTATTATTAGACGCTTCGGAGACACCTGCAGTTTCCTTTTTGTAGTAAAAATCCTGGAAAATATATCTGAACCGAACACGACTTTTCAATCTTTTCGTTTTTCTTCGAATTAATAAATAGATTTACGTCAAACTTACTCAATTGTACAAAAATCCGTCAGATAAACTACAAGCAATTGAAACAATTATCCATTACGCCATATTCTCACCAACAATGGTACGTTTTTTTCACATTACGTAAAAATAGCAGTTTCGCTGAGAACCATTGTCTGTAAATAAAAAACGTCTGACGTGGCCATCTGCAGGAAAATTCAGATGAAGATTTCGAAATAATTCTCGATGAAATAAAAAACATTCGTCCAAACGATTTTTCTCGACAAAGCCACGTTTCCGAGATACATATTTTTCTAGAACAATATGTTTATTCAATATTCCCAGCCTTCGCTTTTTTCCCAAGCTTACCGAACTCTTTTCGAGGACTAATCGAAATCTGTCATTTCCGATTATTTTTTATCTGAATAAACGACTCGACTGAATCTATTCGTTGGGAAGGATGAGAAATCGAAAAGGATCGGTTCTCATAGAATCTGAAATTTATTTAAAAAAATGTGAGAATTATGAAAAAAACTATCAACGTTGAAAAAACTACGTGCTATATAGCATAGAGCTGCTCCTGATAGCGACCAGTGCCAGCGACGCCCGGCGTCCCGGCGCATCGTTCGCGAACCTGCGCCTCGACGTTTTCGTTCTCAGGACATACGCCGACTTTCGCGACAGTCGATAGGCGGACATTGAGCCACGGCGATATAACTCTAACTCGATGTTTTTTCCGTCGGCATGTAGAGTGTTGAGATTCATTGCCAGGTATTAATTAATCATCAACATTCGAAATTCCGTATTACATATAATAATCGTGAAACATCGAACAATAATACGATCGACAAGAAAGTCTGTTCGTATTATCAGATAACAGAACAGTGTGTTCTCACTCCTCGTTCTTCTTCGTTATTTGACGTCCTGTACCCGCGAGGTGTGAAGTGTATGCACGTATCTAACAGTGTGTCTTTTGTTTCACATCGTCACGCGAGACAATTGACAATCGCGTGACAGTGACGATTATTCGACGTTGCTCGACATCTAGACACTGGCTACCCCACGTCTGATGTAAGATGATTCCGTGCCGTCGCGATTGTTGCTTCTCCTCCACTTCGACACGAAATTTCATCATTTTTCCATCGCTAGTGATAATATACGACGTTTCGATACGATTCTCAGCGAAATTTTCATCAAGTTTACTTCCTACTCTTTCCCTGTCATTACATAATTTTACTCATTTGTAGTACGATAATCTCTCGCCGGTATCAGCAACCGGTTGTTCTACCTCGCTCGCTCGATATATACCTACCATGTCTAATGTCACCCGGCTTCGCGAATATTCGGTATGTTTCGCGATAAGAACCCAAAGCGACCCTTCGTCCCCTAACGGGTCCTGAATTCGAATAATTTGAAGGTTAAAAGGTCAGTGCATCCGCTAATACGTTTTCCTAACCCCTGTTCACGACGCGTCGAAAGTACGTAATCATCGAGCGAACACAACGAAGTTGGCCACGTCCGAAATACGTATACGTACTCGCGGCGTTCGGTGTATCGTACTGTTGCGTCGTTAAGTATACCACGTGATTATACTTTCGAGCACATTCAAACATTGCCAATTATCGTTTATCTCTGCATTACTAATTTGTATTTTCCTTTGTTCGTGGAATATGTTATCTTTGCGATATTCGTTCCGCCATTATTTTATACGTTATCGTCAACATGTCGAATACGTAGTTTAAAATCAAACCGTTGATATGAAGAAAAAGAATTGACGGTTTTTTAATCCGCGAAAAAACGAATAATTCGCAACTAAAAATCTCAGGTATCAGAAAACTTGATTCTTTATCCATCTCATTGAATCCATAAGTCTGTCCGAGCGAAATTATACCGGGATAGCAAAAAAAAACTTGCGAGTATCATTAACGTAATTTGACTGTCAATATTTATTGTTCGGTAAAAACGTGTGAATAATTCGTTTGAAATATCTGTCTAAGTTGATAGAACATATTTACATATTGTGTCAATTACAACGGATCTATTTGCTTGAAAAATATTCGCTTGACCTGCCTCACGTTTATTCAGCTGTTATTAAAACAGCCATTGCAGGATCTTGCATTCGGCTAGTATGGAATTCGGTGAAATATGTCTTCGATGAATCATTACTAAATACATTATTTATAGTTTCATGAGATCGTATCTCCACGTACGCGAGCTTTTATACGCGTCAAAGGTGTTAGATTTATCGAGCCTCACTGTGTAGATATATCACGCAAGCGTTGACGGACACTAATGAAACAAAAAAGGAGCGTAGAAAAATTGTCGTGACGGCGTAATCGCGGTGATATTTAAAGCTGTGCAAATTTATAGAGGAAATGGAAAATGTTAGAGAAAATGCGGTCAGTTATGGTAAAAATATGGAAAATTTCACGGTTTGTTCTTTTTAACGATGTTGTAGGACACGAGTAAGGATGGCCCCGAACGTTACCAGTACTCCAACGGGAGTGCTGTCAGAAAACGACACACTCGAAGAGACTACGTTGCCGCCACCTTCGGAAATTCTCAAAGACAAACCGAAATTTGTGAGGAAAATCGTATGGCGTAACGTCGCAATTTTCAGTTACCTTCACCTAGCCGGTTTATATGGCGTTTATCTTATCTTCACTTCCGCAAAACTCTGGACGACGATATTTGGTAAGTAAATGGTGGATTTCTCTTTTTTTTTGCCAAAAACTGGTTAATCGTTAGTATTCACGAATATATGAATATACTTGACGGTGAAATATTTGATGATGATTGTAGACTATACAAATACAATTTAGTCAGTTTCGTTCATCACTTTCTATTAAAAATCTTCGAATTTATTCGTTGGGAATAAATAAATATTCCCAAATATTTTTCTACTTTATTGAGAAGTTTATTCTCTCGTGGTTTTCTGTATATACTCTGTTATAAATCTTTCCCAATTGTTGTTTGAAATATTTTCAGATATTTTTCGATTACCAAATGAAATTTTCAAAACTAATACCAAATATTCATTACCTTTTGTACAACTTTCGGTATCGATTGTCTAATATCTGCTTTGAATATAAAACCATCCTCCAGACTAACTTCAACAAACTTTATATTTTCTATACGTAACGTATCAAAACTTCAGCCAGCACCGATAACTATCTTTTTACCAATTATTAAAATCGTCTGGATGACTTTATGAATGCCTCGAGATAACGATTGCTTACATCTTCCAGGTCTGAGAAGTTATACTTCATGAAAAATCCCAGAAAATCTGTAATCTCTGTACAGCATTTTAAATTTTTTATTGGTAATTTCAAACTATACTACATTTTTTCTCATACAAGTCCTATTCCAAAGAACAGAGTCTTATCAATGTAAACTTCTAACGGAAATTTCTAGACCGCTTAGCCGAATAGATATACAGCATTTAAACTATTTTAAGTGATGCAACGTTCAATTGCGAGGAAACTTACAGTTTGATAATATTACATCGAACTTCCCTTATCATCATACACCAATGTCCAAGGATACAAAATTACAATTGCAAACAAATTCAAACTAGAAAATGGAAATTTTGAAGGAAAGTGCTTATCTAAGATCAGCATTGTCTGCAAGCTCAAACGAAATTAGTTATTCATTTAAAAATATTCCAATTTTGCTTATCGTCAAGGTAAGTTTCGTCTTCTTTTGATACCTACGTGGCGTAGCATTAACATTCTGTGCGGAACGCATCGCGAAACTTCTGATAGAATAATTGAAGATTATTGAACGACTTTTGTTCGTTGATTACGAACGAAGTACTTTCTATACTTTGTCGACCTGGGAATTGTATTGTTCGGATATATTAGCTAAACGTCTTAGTGACACCATAGCTGTACGCGATACACGCGAAACGTATCTCGATGTAGATATAGATACCGCAGGAAATGAGACTAGATGCAAGTACTAGATACAATAAATGTGTTTCGATATTCTGCACCATTGTGTAATATACGACACTCTTTTAAAGATTGTTCATCGAAGCTTTAAGCTTTTACCCTGTAATAAACACTTATCGATCGATCGAAGCAATATATCATCCAAACTTAACTAGAATTGTTGATAGATACCATCAAATGTTTTCAATTCACAAATAAATACACTTTATCGAATCTCAATATTGCTGATAAAACTGATCAAATCTTATGACAGACGTGTTCATTCTTTGTTCCTTCAAGTTTTTATCTATTCGATAAAAAAAGAAACAATTTGGTCTTCGATAACCAAAGTATAGGGTGACAATCATGTGGATTTCATGATCCTGCCTTGAGATTGCACGAAGACTATTTTTCAAACCTTGAAGCCATGTAGATTGAAATTAAATGAAGAAATTTTACGGTTTTGCCCTTCGTTTAGTCTTAGTCTGAATATAAAATGATATGAATTCTATTTTTCAATCATTGTACGTATAACAAATTTTAGTTTTGTTCTTCCTGCTTCGACTATCGTCATTCTTATTGTATTCAGTGATGTGATTGAGACGCATAAGCAGAAATGCCATAAGTTAAATACCTGAGCGTTTATTGGATTATAATATAGCATTTACTGAATAGATACCAGGTTATTAAAGGTGTACGCTTAATACAGTAACGTCATTTTATTACATCTCCACTGGAAATTATCATGCATACGTTATCATGGTACATTGCTGTTTGATTCTTGAATCTTCCCTGCAAAGATATACAATACGGTGCACGTTTTTCTTTTAATGGCTATTCCTCTTCACTATCATCATGCATTGGATGACGAAGACTTAGTACGATGAACAGAATTTACTAGATTACTTGAAAAAATAAAAAGATTCTACAAAGCGTCCATGAATATTCAACTTTTGTAACCATTCGCTAACAGGTGTTAAGTTACATTAGTATTACTGTAGCGAACAGTATCTTACATTTCATTAGTTTGTAAGTTCGATCGTTACTTTATACCAGCTGTACAGAGGGATTTATGTTTCCGGCGCAACGCATTCGTAATGACAAATTTCGTTGATTCGTCGTCTCTCGCTACCAGCAGATTGCAAACATTATTCAATGACAAAAGTATTCTATTCGTTATTCACTTAGGATTCAAATCCTTACGTGATATTTTCGTTGTACTTTTTTATTTCATCGAACATGAAATTTGAATTCCATTTTAGTCTCGTTGCTGCATATGCTAATGAAAATCTTTAATACGTGTGGTATTCTCGTTTTAAATATTTATTATTCTGGCATAATGCCTTTCGAGATAGTTTCGTCCACAATCTATCACTTTGTTTCTGTCTCGCTAGAAGCCAAGTCGACGAAATTGGCAATAGATGATTTTGCAGTGACGTATGACTCGCTTGGCAGATTAACCACCTAACTCGACTGTCGCGTGGAAGAATGCAGTCAACTTATATCAATATCGAAATCTATTTGTGATCCATTTGTACTTTGTCTTAATTATATTCGAAGAAGCTCACTGAAATTTGTCAAACTCATCATAAATAATTCTCATAGAAATCCCGATTTGATAACATCAGATATTTAAATCATAGACTACATTTTTCGAAGGAAAAATTCAGTACGGATAGCTTAGAAACGAAATGGAATGCTTCAACGAATAATAAATCTCACACTTCTTATATCAGATGTATAAAATATTTGTATTTTTCAGAAGCTTATTTGTGTAATTTTTTATAGTTAGAAGAAACGAAATCACAATGAAAATCAAATATTCTATAACTACTTGTGAAAAAGTACAATGACTTACAAGGCAGGAAATAAATTTGACTTGCTTGTTTCGAAAACTCATTGTCATCTTCTGGAACTCGCTGCTGTTGTTGAATTATGCCCAAACTTATCCAGCATACCGACATGTTGTTGATACGATACGAAGAATATGATGTGGCATGACGAATAATTGCAACGAATGGTTAATATGTTGTAGCATTCTTCCTATATCAATGTTCCGGCCTTGGTATCACAGCAGGAGCACACAGGCTTTGGTCGCATAAGTCGTACAAGGCAAAGTGGCAGCTTAGATTATTACTGATGTTCTTCAACACGTTGGCCTTCCAGGTGAATACCGATAATTCTTACTTAGAAATTGATTCTTTTTACTACATGCAAAACGAGTTTACTTTTGACTATTTTTCTTGTGAACACTGAGGTTTTTACTTGCCGCCAAGCCCACTTTCTGCTTATTCTCTTACATAACAGTCTCGATTTAGCATACCGTTTGCTAATAAGTTTTCGCAGTTCTTTGTTAGGAAGGTACTGCTATATATTCTATGAACTTCTCTAGTCTGCAAATGATATTTCGTTAAATGATATTCGTTGACTCGCTTGCCCGATTTGCAAAAAGTTCATCGAATCATCACCGCAGCCACCGTCACGTTATTGTTTTTCAGGCCTCGGTTTCTCCAGGAATATTTAATAATTTTGGCACGTCTCATGTTATTTTTAGGATGCTGTAGTAGATTGGGCACGAGATCACAGAGTTCATCACAAATACAGCGAAACGGATGCAGATCCTCACAATGCTAAGCGCGGTTTTTTCTTTGCACACGTTGGATGGCTACTCTGTCGAAAACACCCCGAAGTTAAGGAAAAGGGTCAAGGAATCGATCTCAGTGATCTTGAGAACGACCCGATACTTGCTTTTCAAAAGAAGTAAGTCGTCGCATCAATTTTGTAAATTACAGATTCATAATAGCTCAGTGCAACTACAATACTCACGTTTCCAGGTACTACAAAATTATCATGCCCTTCGTTTGCTTCGTTTTGCCGATGGCCATTCCTGTATATTTGTGGGGTGAGACTTGGTCGAACGCTTACTACATTCCTGGTGTTTTGAGATATACGTTCACGCTGAACATAACGTGGCTGGTTAATTCTGCTGCTCACCTCTTTGGCAGCAAGCCATATGACAAGTGAGTGATTCCATTTTTCGACGCTGTTGAATTTAAGACATAGAGCGTAATAATAATCGATTGCAAATCTTAACACGTTTGTAAATTTTATTTTTCAGGTTCATCAATCCGTCAGAAAACAAGACAGTGGCCATAATGGCTCTCGGCGAAGGTTGGCACAACTATCATCACGTTTTCCCATGGGACTACAAAACTGCAGAACTTGGAAACTACAGACATAATTTGACGACGGCGTTTATTGACTTTTTTGCGAAAATCGGTTGGGCGTACGACTTGAAGAGCGTATCGACCGATCTGGTTCAAAAACGAGTCGAAAGGACGGGTGACGGTAGTCACGAGGTTTGGGGATGGGGTGACAAAGATCAGTTACCAGAGGATCGTGAAGGAGCTATAATTACACATCAAAAGTCTCATTAGACGATTTTTTAATAAATCTGTACAGAGATCTTAATTGATCGGAATCTAATCGTTTTACCTGAATGATTGAGAGTTAGAGAGGAGAGAGGGATTGATACGATATAGAAATTCCATCGATGCACATATATTTTCGAAATGATCGTAACTTTCCTTGCTCGTCGAATTCGAGTGGCTCATAATGCTTGCTGCATTCGGCTCAACCAAGTCTCATCGGTGTTACTCAAATGCCTGAATGTATGTGAAGGGTCAAAGAAATTTATATCTAATCACAAATATGGTACAATTTACGCGAATTGACGATTTCCTACGGTTTGAGAGACATTGATGAGACATCGTTGAACAGTTTCTTTCGTTCATCATTATATTAAAATAATCTATATATATATTAAAAGACATCTATATATTAAAAGAAATTTATATTTTTGTTTCAAGTCAATATTTCCGAGGAAAAAAGAGGTTTAGAAAAAAATTGTTGAACGGAGAACTCAAAATTGCAAAGTAAAATTAGAACGAAGACGAACTTTGGTTGAGTCAATTTGCATGACATAATTGTACCCATGAAAAAAACTTTCCTTATTAGTTCTGTTAGACTTCGAAATTTCTTTGTTCCGACATTGTTTATCAGGCTCATTAACGTTCGTCTTTACCGGTAATGAATTTTATTTCAGAGGTCTCGTCATTTCTACTTACATGTGTTACATTCTATTTCTATACTTATTATTTATTGAACTGTTATTTCTTATAAATCATATAATCGGTCTCTCACTTTAACCCCTCTTTCTTCTCTCCATCTCTTGATCTGTCTCGCATGTAATGACTAAAATACCGATCGAAATGAAATGGCGATGGATCGAAATGTGACAAATATTTAGGAAATAAGATTAAAAAATCGTCTAATTCCAAGATCAGGTGGTCTACAGTTTTTTGCGTTGTTAAAGCTGATTTCGATGTTTTTCCAAAATAGGAGTAACATAGAAGTGAATAATTTGTTCCTACGTGTTGACAGTTTCGTCACATGTCTAATTTCGACGAAAAAATCAATAACGCTATTACGATGAAAAATGAAATTTACGTATTTCTCGTTGGATGTATGGATAAAAAAATTCGTTCCGAGACGCAATATGCTGTTTACGTATGCTTCTTCTAGTTATCTTTGAAAAATTTATTTATACTTATCATAAAATAAAATTTGCCGTTTTGATAATTAATAGCAAAAACATTGATAATTATTATTTTCTTCTTCCCATTGCAATTTGGGATCGAGGTTCAAAATGAATTTATTCTTATTCATCCGAGAAATATTCGAGATCAATCGTTATTTACACATTATTAATAATTCCCATCAACACTTCTGTGATGAGTTGTGGATGGAAGTTGGCTTGGTTGTTGATGAAAAGTTATAGTAACTGAAAACGCGAACGTGCAGAGAACCAAAGCAATTAAGCGACAGGAAAGAACAGACATTCACGTATAACTTTCGCGGAGTAACAGTGTTTTTTTCTACATTTTTAAACCTATAATGCTGTTGCATTATTGTGTCTTGTATATATATACATATATATCAGGGAATAATTTATTATTTTGTTATTACTTATAATTAGTTTATTCGTATTTCTTTTAAGTAAATTCTGAACTGCACGCGTATTTATACGTACGCATGGATGTAGGAGCCCTTCCGAGTCGCCCTTAGTTTAATATGTTGATGCCAAATGTGAGAACCTGTTTTTTTATTTGCAAACCAAATACTGGGTTATTTCTTTGAATCCTAATATTGTTTGTTTCGAAATTTAGAAGAAGATTAACTTCGGCACGTATTTTCCTTTGTAGTATATATAGTAAAGTTGCAAATAAAAATTTAAGCAGTATCATCTCTTACATGTTTAGTTCGAAAAATATTATTTTTTCTCGTATCGACTTACTGAATTTGGTTACAAATAAATGTTCGTCGTGACGATTCTTCATCGTGAGACGACACGGCAAGTGAAAACTGCCGCGTTGTGCATGTCCTTAATATTTCGTATGCATGATTGATTATTATAATTGTTGATATTCAGCGTGATGCATGCATGTGACCAGAAAACAGCACAAAAATTATTATCAGTTGATACACTTTCTCGATGAAATGGAAGAGAAGAACGCATGGAAAACATCCGACATTCGTTTCCATAATAATGTAAAACAAGAATATCTATTTTGAATATAATTGAAATTTGGAAACTTGTTAGAAGATCGACGTGATTTCCAAACGAAGGGTGCAATTGGAGTTTTACGAAATCTGAAGCATCACGAAACCATTCATTATGATTCGTGAATGATATGTTATTATATAATTGCATTACATCGTGAATATGTTATAATTAGAATAGAACGATGTTTAATAAAGTATATATTTTTAAGTATTCTCACAACATTGTGTCGTTTCAATACCAACCTCTGAACACAGAATATCCTATCACCATTGCCTTGCGGTTCGAGAACTTTCAGTGATCCGCATGGCTTCAAGTCAGACTACTACTAGCGCCTGTTACGTCGGTGGAAGGCAATCCAACATACACCAAGTCGGTAACATTGAGAATTCACTTCAATTTCGAGTTTCGTTATCAGGGTAACAGGAGATTTTGGGAGATAGTCGAAAATTTGCAGTGATTCACTCGACGTCAAGTCGGTCCTTACTAGAGCCTAAGACGTCGGCGACAGGCAACCCAATATGCACCGATTCTGGCGACCAGGCAGTTACATCGATTTGAGTTTCGTTAACCGAATTTTATGACATGCGGAAATTGGTTTCGATCATTTGAAATTTGAATTGAATCTAACACCGGACGAGAGATTCGAAAAGTCGGTTTTTCGCTCGTAATTTCTTTTCTCGTGGAGATATCGACCTGGGACCAACGGCATTCGATTCTGCGACCCAAAATACGCCAGGAAACGAAGTGGCGATCGATTCTGAGATGCGTCGAAATTTTGAGAAATCTGAAGGCTATAGCCTTCAAGTTTTGGCGATCTTCAAAAAGTCGGTTTTTCGCTCGTAATTTCTTTTCTGGTGGAGATATCGACCTGGGACCAACGCCATTCGATTCAGCGGCCCAAAATACGTCAGGAAACGAAGCGGCGACCGATTTGGAGATGCATTGAAATTTTGGAAAATCAGCTGCCGGTTTTGATTTGAGGCATCCGGGAAACATGACTCACCAAGAGGTAGCCATAAGTAATACTCTCGCCCGATGATAGGCAACCCAACATTCACGTTTTCATTTGGGACTCAATTTCTGCCGGTTCTGATTTGAGGTATCCGGGGAACATAACACACGAAGAGGTAGCCGGAGGTAACACTCGCGCCTAATGATAGGCAACCCAACATACACGTTTTCATTTAAGCCCAAAATTTTGCCGATTTTGATTTGAGGTATACGGCGAACACGAAGCACGAAGAGGTATTCGGAGTTGATACTTGCGCCTATTGTTATGCAACTCAGTACACACGCCTGCTCCGAACCACTGAGTTGCCAACTATCAGGCGCGAGTGTTACCTCTGGCTACCTCTTCGTGGTTCGTGTTTCCCGGATACCTCGAATCAAAACCATTAAAATTCGGGACTTGAATAAGAACGTGCATGTTGGGTTGCCTATCATCAGGCGCGAATGTTTTCTTCGACTACCTCCTCGTGATTCATGTTCCTCGGATACTTCAAATCAAAATCGGCAAAACTTGGGGCTCAAATGAAAACGTGTATGTTGGGTTGCTTGTCAACAGGCGCGAGTGTTTTCTTTGGCTACCTCCTCGTGATTCATGTTCCCCGGATACTTCAAATCAAAATCGGCAAAACTTGGGGCTCAAATGAAAACGTGTATGTTGTGTTGCTTGTCATCAGGCGCGAGTGTTTTCTTTGGCTACCTCCTCATGATTCGAGTTTTTGCGATTATCGAATTGTCGGTTTTTCGCTCGTATCTCCGCTCCTGGTGGAGATATCGATTTGGGACCAACGCCATTCGATTCAGCGACCCAAAATACGTCAGAAAACAAATCTACAACCAATTCTGAAATGCGTCGAAATTTTGAGAAATCTGAAGGCTATAGCCTTCACATTTTGGCAGTCTTCAAAAAGTCGGTTTTTCGCTCGTAATTTCTTTTCTCGTGGAGATATCGACCTGGGACCAACGGCATTCGATTCTGCGACCCAAAATACGTCAGGAAACGAAGTGGCGATCAATTCTGAGATGCGTCGAAATTTTGAGAAATCTGAAGGCTATAGCCTTCAAGTTTTGGCAATTTTCAAAAAGTCGGATTTTCGCTCGTAATTTCTTTTCTCGTGGAGATATCGACCTAGGACCAACGGCATTCGATTCTGCGACCAAAAATACGCCAGGAAACGAAGTGGCGATCGATTCTGAGATGCGTCGAAATTTTGAGAAATCTGAAGGCTATAGCCTTCAAGTTTTGGCAATTTTCAAAAAGTCGGTTTTTCGCTCGTAAATTCTTTTCTCGTGGAGATATCGACCTGGGACCAACGGCATTCGATTCTGCGACCCAAAATACGCCAGGAAACGAAGTGGCGATCGATTCTGAGCTGCGTCGAAATTTTGAGAAATCTGAAGGCTATAGCCTTCAAGTTTTGGCGATTTTTGAAAATGGGTTTTTCGCTCGTAATTTCTTTTCTCGTGGAGATATCGACCTGGGACCAACGGCATTCGATTCTGCGACCCAAAATACGTCAGGAAACGAAGTGGCGATTAATTCTGAGATGCGTCGAAATTTTGAGAAATCTGAAGGCTATAGCCTTCAAGTTTTGGCAATTTTCAAAAAGTCGGTTTTTCGCTCGTAATTTCTTTTCTCGTGGAGATATCGACCTGGGACCAACGGCATTCGATTCTGCGACCCAAAATACGCCAGGAAACGAAGTGGCGATCGATTCTGAGATGCGTCGAAATTTTGAGAAATCTGAAGGCTATAGCCTTCAAGTTTTGGCAATTTTCAAAAAGTCGGTTTTTCGCTCGTAATTTCTTTTCTCGTGGAGATATCGACCTGGGACCAACGGCATTCGATTCTGCGACCCAGAATACGTCAGGAAACGAAGTGGCGATCAATTCTGAGATGCGTCAAAATTTTGAGAAATCTGAAGGCTATAGCCTTCAAGTTTTGACGATTTCAAAAAGTCGGTTTTTCGCTCGTAATTTCTTTTCTCGTGGAGATATCGACCTGGGACCAACGGCATTCGATTCTGCGACCCAAAATACGTCAGGAAACGAAGTGGCGATCAATTCTGAGATGCGTCGAAATTTTGAGAAATCTGAAGGCTATAGCCTTCAAGTTTTGGCGATTTTTGAAAATGGGTTTTTCGCTCGTAATTTTTTTTCTCGTGGAGATATCGACCTGGGACCAACGGCATTCGATTCTGCGACCCAAAATACGTCAGGAAACGAAGTGGCGATCAATTCTGAGATGCGTCGAAATTTTGAGAAATCTGAAGGCTATAGCCTTCAAGTTTTGGCAATTTTCAAAAAGTCGGTTTTTCGCTCGTAATTTCTTTTCTCGTGGAGATATCGACCTGGGACCAACGGCATTCGATTCTGCGACCCGAAATACGCCAGGAAACGAAGTGGCGATCGATTCTGAGATGCGTCGAAATTTTGAGAAATCTGAAGGCTATAGCCTTCAAGTTTTGACGATTTCAAAAAGTCGGTTTTTCGCTCGTAATTTCTTTTCTCGTGGAGATATCGACCTGGGGACCAACGGCATTCGATTCTGCGACCCAAAATACGCCAGGAAACGAAGTGGCGATCGATTCTGAGATGCGTCGAAATTTTGAGAAATCTGAAGGCTATAGCCTTCAAGTTTTGGCAATTTTCAAAAAGTCGGTTTTTCGCTCGTAATTTCTTTTCTCGTGGAGATATCGACCTGGGACCAACGGCATTCGATTCTGCGACCCAAAATACGTCAGGAAACGAAGTGGCGATCAATTCTGAGATGCGTCGAAATTTTGAGAAATCTGAAGGCTATAGCCTTCAAGTTTTGGCAATTTTCAAAAAGTCGGATTTTCGCTCGTAATTTCTTTTCTCGTGGAGATATCGACCTAGGACCAACGGCATTCGATTCTGCGACCAAAAATACGCCAGGAAACGAAGTGGCGATCGATTCTGAGATGCGTCGAAATTTTGAGAAATCTGAAGGCTATAGCCTTCAAGTTTTGGCAATTTTCAAAAAGTCGGTTTTTCGCTCGT
The DNA here is from genome assembly GCA_963969455.1 of Arge pagana. Taxonomy (NCBI): domain Eukaryota; kingdom Metazoa; phylum Arthropoda; class Insecta; order Hymenoptera; family Argidae; genus Arge; species Arge pagana. The sequence goes on along the minus strand of OZ018312.1, from coordinate 5,974,665 downwards.
AAATTCTTTTCTCGTGGAGATATCGACCTGGGACCAACGGCATTCGATTCTGCGACCCAAAATACGCCAGGAAACGAAGTGGCGATCGATTCTGAGATGCGTCGAAATTTTGAGAAATCTGAAGGCTATAGCCTTCAAGTTTTGGCGATTTTTGAAAATGGGTTTTTCGCTCGTAATTTCTTTTCTCGTGGAGATATCGACCTGGGACCAACGGCATTCGATTCTGCGACCCAAAATACGTCAGGAAACGAAGTGGCGATTAATTCTGAGATGCGTCGAAATTTTGAGAAATCTGAAGGCTATAGCCTTCAAGTTTTGGCAATTTTCAAAAAGTCGGTTTTTCGCTCGTAATTTCTTTTCTCGTGGAGATATCGACCTGGGACCAACGGCATTCGATTCTGCGACCCAAAATACGTCAGGAAACGAAGTGGCGATCAATTCTGAGATGCGTCGAAATTTTGAGAAATCTGAAGGCTATAGCCTTCAAGTTTTGGCAATTTTCAAAAAGTCGGTTTTTCGCTCGTAATTTCTTTTCTCGTGGAGATATCGACCTGGGACCAACGGCATTCGATTCTGCGACCCAAAATACGCCAGGAAACGAAGTGGCGATCGATTCTGAGATGCGTCGAAATTTTGAGAAATCTGAAGGCTATAGCCTTCAAGTTTTGGCGATTTTTGAAAATGGGTTTTTCGCTCGTAATTTCTTTTCTCGTGGAGATATCGACCTGGGACCAACGGCATTCGATTCTGCGACCCAAAATACGTCAGGAAACGAAGTGGCGATTAATTCTGAGATGCGTCGAAATTTTGAGAAATCTGAAGGCTATAGCCTTCAAGTTTTGGCAATTTTCAAAAAGTCGGTTTTTCGCTCGTAATTTCTTTTCTCGTGGAGATATCGACCTGGGACCAACGGCATTCGATTCTGCGACCCAAAATACGTCAGGAAACGAAGTGGCGATCAATTCTGAGATGCGTCGAAATTTTGAGAAATCTGAAGGCTATAGCCTTCAAGTTTTGGCAATTTTCAAAAAGTCGGTTTTTCGCTCGTAATTTCTTTTCTCGTGGAGATATCGACCCAGGACCAACGGCATTCGATTCTGCGACCCAAAATACGTCAGGAAACGAAGTGGCGATCAATTCTGAGATGCGTCGAAATTTTGAGAAATCTGAAGGCTATAGCCTTCAAGTTTTCGCGATTTTTGGAATGTCCATTTTTTGGTCATAATTTTTTCCTTTGTGGAGATATCGATTCGGGACCTATCGCACTTGATTCTGCGCCCTCAAATACGTCGTGATTGAATATCAAGTCGGAAATAATACTGGCGCCTAATAATAGACAATCCCATTTCCTCCTTGCTCAGGTAAATTAATCACATCATATGATAAGGAATGGATGTAAAATTACTCTGATAGCCAAGAAAACGGTAATTTGTCGGAAATCTGCTACCGCAATCTGTAGTCTGATTCATGTGTTTATGTACCGCTTTATTACTGTATTGTACGATGCCTGAAAGCCAAACCCCAATCCGGTCAGGATTCCATTATCATGAAAAAAACGCCTATATTACTGAAAAACGCTTTTTTGGGTATGTTGCGATGTACACTGCGACCACTGCGTAGTACTTGTTTCCTTCTTCCAACCATAAAGCGTATAAGAAGAAGAGTACGGCCCAGTCCTCGCAGTGTATATCGGAACGTAACTTATATTAATCACAAATTATTACAATCATTACTCGAATTCTTGCAGTGATAAGTCGTGGTAATTGACAGCCCTGTATCTTGCGCGTGACGTGCGACGCGACTACTCTAGCAGTTGCGCTACTAAGTATTAAGTTTCTGCCGCTGCGCTGCTGTTTTCCGGCGCTGCGACGAATACGACTGAATACGACACCTCACGACACATCATTCCGATTGTTGCAGCGTGGCTTAATTTCTTATGGGAATAATCCTGTAACACAAACAACCCTCAACACATCACTTATAACGAAATAGGTTTGTATTACTAGTTACGAATCCTTAAAAAAATATACTCAACCAGAACTTGGATAATTCTAGTAGCAGGGAATCCTAACCTCGTTTGAGTCATTGTTTACATCGTTATTCTCGTTTTAACGTTGAACTTATTTCTTAATAAGCAATCATTTTTGATAATAATAAGCAGCGTACCAATAATTTCCATGGCTTAACTTATTACCTGTGTCGTACGTGTTTCTGTTTTAGACGGGACATGCTGCTGTTTTGTCCAACTTGCGGGAATTCATTACACGTGGAATCTGGTTTGACGAATTATCGATTTGCTTGCAAGACTTGCCCGTACATTTTCAATATATCCAGAGGTATAACGAGCCGAACTTATCCAAAATTAAAGGAAATCGACGACGTTTTGGGTGGTAGCGCCGCGTGGGAAAACGTTGATGCGACCGATGAACGTTGTCCAAAGTGCTCGCATCCTCGAGCCTATTTTATGCAAATACAAACACGATCTGCCGATGAACCGATGACTACGTTCTACAGATGTTGCAATCAGCAATGCAGTCACAATTGGCGAGATTAATCGTACGTGCACGACAACTAGAAGTTTTGATGGACTTTGCAATGTTACGTATGCAATCTACTTTATATTTTACAGGAACCAGACGATGAATTCTGATACAGAAACAACGATGGCAAGAGGTTCGATAAAAGGAGCTTTGAGGACATTAGAAATGCATATGAAACAAAGCAAAATGCAACCAACTTGTTCCCACTGGTCGACTCGTGATTCCGAAAGCGTGACTACAGCTGTTCAGTTGTTAAAAAAAAACGGCGTCATAGCTTTGCCAACCGATACAATTTATGGCCTGGCGGCATTGGCTCAGAGCAACGAATCAATTTCGAAATTGTACGAAATCAAGAAACGTGATCCATCCAAACCGCTGGCGATTTGCGTTGGTGAAGTTAGCGACGTTAAATCATGGGCAGAAATCGATGAGCTTCCCAAAGGACTACTCGAATCGCTACTTCCCGGGCCGGTGACGCTAGTGATGAAACGAACACCTGCGCTGAATCCGCTGTTTAATCCAAATGTCCGAAATGTAGGGATTAGAATTCCAGATTCAAAGTTTATCACAGACATTGCAAAGACTTTGAAACAGCCTCTGGCACTCACAAGTGCCAATGAGAGTAACAAACCGAGTACTATTAATCCGGATGAGTTTTCTAATCTGTGGTGGCAACTAGATGCTATTTTTTATGCCGAAAAACGTATCAGCGACCATGCCTTGGCTAGAGCTGGCTCGACAGTTGTGGACTTGTCGGAAGCTGGAAAATATAAAATTTTGCGTAAAGGAAGTGCCGAAAGTGAAACTGTTGGTATTTTAAAAAAGTTCCATCTAGTCGAGCATGCCACTTAATTTCTATGGCATGAGATTAAGCACGCAATTAGCAATTGTAATATTTTATTTACGTTTCGTATGAATACTTCAAATAAAGTATATTCATAAGACAAACGTTTATGCTCCTTTAATCGAAAATGTCCAATTATGTTTAAATTTACCGCTCTTTACATATTTCCCGATCAAGTGCGTCATCCCATACGAATTCTCCAATCTGCTGATCGAACTCTTCTACTTGTCCAAATTCATCATCAAAGTATTAACTTTCGATTGGTAAACGCAATCCCCTAAATGCATAACGAAAACGTTCGTTCGTAAAATTACAGACATTCCATTTTTACCCGTCGCATGGTTTTCTACATCAACAAACTATTCACGGTACGAAGCATTCGAGTCGTCCGCTGAATGCCGCTAATATATGGTCAATTTACCGACAGTCTTGTGTGTGCTAAAAAAGCAATTCTCGAGCTTTTCATGATAATCGGGGCACACGAATCTTCTATCGAATTCTTCATCTGGCAATAATCTCTTAAATCCCGTCAAAATGCCACGTATTATGATAAAAGGTGGTGTTTGGCGCAACACAGAAGTGAGTAACATTTTTCTAACCTATAAAATATCGTCAGATATGTTTGAAACGATTACCAAATACATCATTTTATCCTAAGATAAAAACATGAAAAAAAAATCATCACAACAAACATTTCCTCCATACAAATATACACGAACAAGAGAACCAATCGATTGGTAATAGCTAGCACGCATTTTCATTCAAAAACTATACTTATCAGACAATGAATGTTAGCATTAACTTACCAAGACGCGAAATGAAACAAAAGCCTCTTATTAATAGTAAAGTAATCCGCAATGCTGCGTGGCTAGCATTTTTTTCAGTAAAAAAGTGAGGCAACATTGAGGAACGTTGATTTAAAATTATATTTTGTTAAATAACTTGCACCATTTAGTTGTGGGACAATTTTTAACAACTTAACGTAACTCTAAGGAAGATTATTATAATTTTTAAGAAATCGACTCGTTGACATTGTTATAATCATCGCTTGTTATTTGCGTTCAATAACAAACATGCATTTTATGGTTCATATACTTGTTCAGGATGAAATTCTCAAAGCTGCTGTTATGAAATATGGTAAAAACCAATGGTCCCGTATCGCATCTCTGCTGCATAGGAAATCAGCTAAACAATGCAAAGCCCGATGGTTTGAATGGTTGGATCCTAGCATTAAGAAAACAGAATGGAGCCGAGAGGAAGACGAAAAGCTGCTACATCTAGCAAAATTGATGCCAACACAATGGCGTACTATTGCTCCAATTATTGGTCGTACGGCTGCGCAATGCTTGGAGCGTTACGAATACCTGCTGTAGGTTTAGATCCTGAACGCTGATACACGCGTGTAAAATAGAGACGCGTTCAATATTAACCCTTGTATGTCGTTGTAGAGATCAAGCTCAAAAAAAAGAAGAAGGCGAAGATGCGGCTGACGATCCTCGTAAACTTAAGCCTGGTGAAATTGATCCGAATCCAGAAACTAAACCAGCTCGACCTGATCCCAAGGATATGGACGAAGATGGTATTGTTGGAATTGTATTTTGTGAAAATACTGAAGTCAGGGAATAGAAATTGTCTAATGTTGATACCTTGCAGAACTGGAAATGTTGTCGGAAGCCCGTGCTAGGTTGGCGAACACGCAGGGTAAAAAGGCAAAGCGTAAGGCGCGTGAAAAACAACTGGAAGAAGCTCGACGATTGGCCGCGTTGCAAAAACGTAGGGAATTGCGTGCTGCTGGAATCACTGTATCACAAAAACACAAGCGAAAACGGGGCGTTAATTATAATACGGAGATACCTTTCGAAAAACGTCCCGCAATTGGTTTCTATGACACATCAGTCGAGCATGTCGACCCTTTGGCAGCAGACTTTTCAAAAATGCGACAACAACACTTAGATGGAGAACTTAGGCAGGAAAAAGAGGAGGTATGTATAAATACTTTGATCACCATAATGTGGATAGTGTTGATTTAAATGTTTGCTACTTTCATTCTTGTCATAGATTGAACGTCGCAAAGATAAACAAAAACTGAAACAGAAGAAAGAAAATGACATTCCTATGGGTATGCTGAATAATCAAGAGCCCGTGAAAAAGAGGAGCAAACTTGTCTTGCCCGAGCCGCAAATCTCGGACCAAGAATTGCAGCAAGTCGTTAAACTGGGTCGTGCTTCAGAGGTACCCTTTCAATGTTCATTCGATGTTCAACAAACGTTCAGATTGAATTATGGCATAATATGTCGTTTGGTGTTGCCTGTTTAGGTCGCTCGGGAAGTTGCAACAGAAAGCGGGGTTACGTTGTCAGACAGTTTGTTAGCAGATTATTCGTTAACTCCTAACATAGCTTCGACTCCGCGTACTCCAGCAGCAACAGACAGAGTTCTGCAGGAAGCACAGAACGTTATGGCCTTGACCCATGTTGACACACCATTGAAAGGTATGATTAGTCAACTAAGTTTTTAGAATTTCCAATTATCATGAAGTTTTGTCTACCTTCAACAATTTTTTCGATGTTTGTACAAATCTCCCAGAGCTCTCGTATTGTTCTTACTTTTCAAGATATTTCCGTACCTGTACTGGTCACATATCTCACTGTATTTGCAGGTGGATTGAATACGCCGCTTCACAGTTCCGACTTCAGTGGTGTTTTACCATCCAACAACGTTGTAGCAACACCCAATACAGTTCTCGCAACACCGTTCCGTTCTCAACGGGTCGATGGCACACCGACAAATTCGTTCAACACGCCAGGTTCTACCAGAAGTCAGGTCAGCGCTCTAGCAGCAACACCAGTCCGTGACAAACTTAGTATTAACCCGGAAGAAGCGCTTGAGGGATCAGAGACACCCGCAATCAATAAACAGGTATGAAGAAGAATACCAAGGTCGGGAACCGAACATCTATTCTGAGATTCAATATCATTGACATCATTCAATTCATAGGTCAAAGACCAATTACGTGCAGGGCTAAGTACCCTACCAGCACCTCGTAACGACTACGAAATAGTCGTGCCCGAAAGCGAAGTGGAAGATGATAAAGGGAACGATGCCTCCGATAATTTGGTCGAAGACCAAGCCGACATTGATGCAAGGCGTCAACAAGAAATAATTGAACAAAGTAAGCCTAACGATCATATTGAATTCTATCCTCGGAACAATTCAAACATTTCCTCGATTTCTTGTATTCGCAGAAAAGCGAGAATTAGCTCTAAGATCCCAAGTCATTCAAAGAGATCTTCCAAGACCTGTAGACGTCAACATGAATATATTAAGACCGTTAATGGATACCCCATTGACGGACTTACAAAGGGTATTTATTTTCTTTGTTACATAAACTTATGTAGCGATTTTTCAGTTAACTGATCATTGATTTCTAAAAACGTGCTATCAGGTAATCTTTTGATGCTAACGATATTAATTTCGCAGGCAGAAGAATTGATTAAAAGAGAAATGATTACAATGCTTCAATATGATTCGTTACAAAATCCTTTAACAATGGCACACAAACGCGGTAGTGCGAGTGCCATAGCTCAAGCTAACGCATTTCTGGATCAGCATCCATATGTAGATTATGACCAAGAAGACTTGAGTACAGTAAGTTCGCCAATAAAGTATGGGAAATTATGTCCAGGAACTTAATTTTTTTTTTTAATTTATGTTGCTTTTTTTAATAGGCGCGTAAATTGTTGGAGCAAGAAATGTCAGTAGTTAAAGACGGCATGGCGCACGGCGATCTTAGTCTAGATGCCTACACCACAGTCTGGGAAGAATGTCTGTCACAGGTAGAACACTCAACCCCGTTAATGTAATTTGAATTGTTTTTCGTTTTAGCAACATTAAAATGATATACTTTGAACCTCGATCTCAGGTTTTGTATCTGGAATCCCAAAAACGGTATACCAGAGCTACACTAGCTTCAAAGAAAGACAGAGTCGAGGCATGCGAGCGAAAATTGGAAGAAAATCGCATTCATATGACAGGAGAAGCAAAACGTGCTGCCAAGATGGAAAAAAAATTGAAAATCTTAACTGGTGGTTATCAGGTTTGTTATCATCTTGTTTCATTCGTCAATGAAAATATGATATATCGATTATGAGATAATTTTCCTGTTCGTTATTATTGTAGACACGAGCTCAAGGTCTCACGAAGCAGCTTCACGATTTATGGGAACAAATAGAGCAAGCACACCTTGAACTATCGACCTTCAAATTTCTTCAGGGACAAGAAGAATCTGCGGTCCCAAGGCGCCTCAATGCCCTTATGGAAGACGTCAACAGACAAACAGAGCGCGAACGCGCTCTACAGATCAGATACGCTCAACTCCAAGATCAATTGCAACAGTTACACTTGCAATAACAATCACATTTCCAGTAACAATGTCCGATTAGTATTTCTCAAACTTTTGCAAATATTTCACTTTCATCGTAAGCATGATGTTAAAGTTTTTCGACTATATGATCATTGGACACGTTCATTTGATCATTACAGCTAACAAAATAGTGGCTGATATGCGACTGTGAAACGAAATCGTTCGTTTCTCAAATGTAGATTAGGCCAAGCATTATGCCTGGATTTTTATTCAACAATATGTCCGACCTTAGGAAACTGCGTTTTCCTATAGAGAAAAAAAAAATATGCAAGACTCGTTGATATTTCATTGACATGATATGATTTTCATTTCAAATCCTAAATTTAGAAATTGTCCTAGAATAATCTGTTCTATTTCTATTTCCACGTGATTGAACGAAAACTGATTCAAGCGCAGAATTGTGATTGAATAAATTCGTTGTCACGAAATTAAAGGAAGTTTACACTATAAATGATTATGCTTCCGAACAATTAGCGAGTGTTATGAATATCAGATAATGTAAAACTGAAGTATAAAGAAATGAATTTAAAATAGAGCCAGTAAATATGGCTCCATGAAGTTCTTATTCGACTGGATATTTTGAATAATAAATGTTCATAAGTACATTGATATTATCGTCATTATTAATCGTTTATTATTTTTTTTTCATGATTGGTTATTAATTACTGCTGATATCAAAGACCAACCTTCAACCATAAATTCGAATAACGATGTGGCTTGGTTGATTCTTGTACTCCTCCACCTCTCAATTCATGATCATCGTTGTGCAGAATCAATCCACAATAGACTCGTGCCATGTTTGCACCATGATGATTCATCTCGATTTCTAGGCACTCGATTCAGATAACATTGCATGCATTTTCTAGTCATTCGTTAGCTCAAAAGCGTAAGTTTCAGCAAGCGTATATCTCGGCTCGAATATTGCGGATGCTGTTCAGACAACAATATTGGAGATACATTGAATCTTTTCCTGATTGCATCGACGAATGTCGCCCATATTGGTCGCTGTAAGTCCGTGCTTCGTTCTTCCTGGCATAAAAGGATATAAGTATTGGCAGTAGATTTACAAAACCTTTCCAATGTATCAAGAAGATGCATGGTGGACTAAAAATATAAAAAATTTGATTAACAGCTTTGCATCATTTTTCTTGTTCCAGAAAAACTAAAAACATTCCTCGCACCTCAGCATAGTATACGCAGTCCGAGAGAACGATAATATCTGGTTCAAAATCAATATCATCATTTTTACTCCAATCCAGCTCCAAAGCTCGCGCTGAACCACCAATTTTTTCCCAATAATGTTTATTTGCCTCCAAATTTTTTTTTAGAGACGGTAGTACCGTATCAAGGTCTGTCAAGACGACTTCAGCTCTAAAGGAAATTTGTCAATCGTTGTAATTTTTCTGCGGCAAATCGTTATATACTGGTTAGACAAGCAGTATATTTGCACGTCGCTTACTCAGAACATAAGTTTTATAATATCAATTATACCCAAGGCAGGCAGCTGTGATGCCGACACATCCCAAACCTGCGCCTAACTCCAATACTTTTTTCCCACGTAGCCAGTCATTCCCAAGCCTGTCCTTTTCGCATAATAGATCTAGATATTTGGACAAAACCAAGGAAGCATCCCACACAACACAGCTTACATCTCCTATTACTTTTTGGTAAAGAGTCAACGTGACATTCTGACTGTCCAATTCAACTTCTCTCGGATAGTAGTCACCATCACTTGCCATTATGAAGTAGCATCCAATAACTCGTAACCTGTGCAAAATAAAATCTTACAATTAAATAAAACATGTTAGAATTTACGATGATTACCAATTGTTCGAATAATACTGGATGTTCGAAATTAAGGAATTCAATATTTAGAATTACGATGTCAACAAAGTTGCAGAAAAAGATGATATATCAACAGGCTGCACAACATAACCTCAAATAATTGAATATTGAATTTTAAAATAAGATTTTTCAAAGATAGTATATTGTGCAATATTGAAAACGAAGATGATTGTTATTATTTGCTAAGAAAATTATTGGAAATATTATACTGAGATAATCATTACCAAGCACGCTTTTCTTCGACATATGACTAAATGCCACAAGCTAGGTACACGCCGAACTGTTGATGCTCCCCATCATTACCACCACTGATACCCAATGATAGGTGGCGCCATCGGATGGCGCTATTTGCAAACAGTAGGATTTCGGCTGATTTATACATTTTGAGGGAAGTAAATTTCAATCCTAATTGTTACTTTAAAATATGTGAAGAACTGCTGTTTAACCTTCAATGCTGTAATCAATATTTCCAATATTTTCATCATTCCATTTAGAAATTGCTTACAAATTTTTAGATTGGTAAGGCATTTCATTAATAACAAATTTGTGAGTAACTTTCTCATATGGTCGACAGATTATGAAATAAAATAAAAGATGCCTATACTCCTCATTTCTAACAAATGATCATTCTGAAAATTACTCTTAATTTATATTTGACGGAGGTGGCTATTAAAGTCTTGAGAAATGTGTGAGGATTAATAAGCATGGAAGATTATTACAATAGACTTCAGCTTTTGAAAAGCAAATGGATTCATCGATGAATATATTTTATTAGATGCAAAACAAAATAAAAGCACATCGTTTGTATACTGAGATAAAGGTAGTTACTGTTTGGGACATCCTTGAATTTGGACAATTCCTCACCTCTTCAAATTGTATAAATCAAATGCCGGCAATCACAGAAATTACAGAGAAATGACTATGTTGTGAAATCAGCCGTGAAAGACAAAAGATTAGCTAATAAAGTTAAATGGTTTCCTCTTTCTTCATACGCATTTTATAAAGGTATCAATGGATATGCTGTTTTACGATCACAAATTTCTATTACAACAACCCAAAACCAGGGTATCGTAATAAAACTTTGTATTATCCAAAAAATGTAGAATCTTTTGTAGTAATACAAATAGAATTCTTTTAAATAAAAATTTGTACTGTCCAAAAAGTGTGGAATATTTGTAGTAATACAAATAAAATTCTTCAGAGAAGCAGTATCTTGTTTTCATTGTGCCTATAACGAGGACTTTAGATTTTCATAGACCTGTCATCCAGGACATGTTTCTAAAGGTCGCTCAAATCTACAGCATCTACTTGTGCAGTGATGCTGTCGTCGCTACTGGGTGAGCTTGATGTATCGATGGTAGACTGTTGTGCTGTACAAGTGGGATGCGCTGTTTCCAATTTTGTCCAAGATCCAGGCTCCGCTTTTTTCATTTTTATTTCTACTTTAGTTGGCAGCATGTTAACGGTAGTTTCTTCTACATTTATGACCTGCAATCATGACAATCGTACGAATACGATAAGTTGCGATTTAACTGATAGTTGCAATACTTATACAACAGTTAATTCACATGATTTAGCATATGACATTATTCACACTTACTCCTCGAAGTTCAACATCTAATTTATATCTGGAATCTTTGTCATGAAAATATAAATCGATAGACAATCGTATGGGATTCACTTTAATGCTAGATTGATCGGGGTCATATTTTTTGGCATAAATTGATACAATAACGTATCCACCAGTTTGATGCCAATCCATACGACATGATACAGTTTTGAAGGATTCCTGAAAAAATATAAATTGAGTTGAGTATCGCATCAATCTGATTCATTAATTAAAATATGCAGCGCAATCTGCTCATTGTTCATAATGCGTATAATGATTTGCCAGCTCAGAACCACAGATTTGTTCTTGCATTTTGATTGAGCTTCGCTCTATTATGTTTTATTTTTGTACTGATTTTGATCTTATTTTTTTCGATATCGCATTAGGTCGTTAGAGCATATTGGATATTACAAGGATACACGATCCAAATACATTTGAGCAAAAAATTGTGCAACATTCGAGATTCGACTGATCGATATACCTTGCACAACCAAAGGTGTGTGCCTTGAGCACAACCAGCTTGTTCTAGGAACGCAGTGAAATCTGTAGTTTTTTTCTTACAGCATGACCAGTATTTAAGACCTTCGTGAAAAATAGGTGCACCCGGATGATTATTGCACGGTTCATTGTCCTTGGGAGTACCTGTGTACGAAGCATTGCAACCTTTTCGTTTACAACTTTCTCCAATTTTTATTACATCTTCGGTAGCTTTTTTGATCTGTTGGGTGGCTTCTTGAATTTCTTGTAGCAACACAGGAGACACAACAGGTTTCAAAATAATTAATGGCGAGTCGTACGGTGGTCTCGTCAGAGTTTCGACATTGTTCAACGGTGCTGGCTTAATTTCTATTACTTCGTTTGATTTGGATTTATCTACAGCAGGTTTTTCAGGCTCGGGCGGTTTTTCATTCGTGTGTTGAGATTTTGTACAGCCTTTGATGTTCAAAAATTCCGTGAAATCCGTACACTTTTTGTTGCAGCATGACCAACCTTTATAAGCGTCATGAAAAACTGGCTGTCCTGGATGATGCACGCAATCACCTAGTGACGAGAATCAATGATAATCAACGTGATCGTTAACTACAAACGAATTATGGAAATACATACGAATCAGCAGAAGAAAATGTTAAACATAACCTTAAACGTACCGTCTTTGTTATCAACCGGATCAAATTTCTTGCCACAGCCACGATTGTAACACGTTAATAAATCATTAGATTGAGACATGTTTTTGTGAATTAAAAACCATTCGAGGTTAAATTCACCGAATTCAAACAGAATAGTTCGTACTTATTTGCTTGTCTCGCAGGATAAGTGGAAGTGAATATTATCCAATGGGTTGTCACGTCGAACGAGGCGTGAAGATACTGAACTATGATTGGCTAGTGCTCGTTGAACGCTCTCCGCTATTGGTCGAATCTTCTCCATCCCACTTAGCGTCGCCAAGCTTTGGAAGCTGCGAGAATTTCTAGCAATTTCGATATTCTTCACTACACACATTTTTTTTGTCGACTTCACGAGTGATTTTAAACTAATTTAAACGTCACAATAGAATTTTGCGACGAACACGAGTAAACATAAAGTTTTTCCCTATGCAATGTCCTCGCGAAAATGATTTTCCCGAATCTGTTCGTCGACTTTGATGTAGCAACGGCGCCTGCGCTCTGTAGCAACACGTGAAAACAAACTCGATAGTCGGTCTACAAAGGTCACAAATTCAAATATATCCGTTGCACTACTGGTCAACTTTTCGTCGGAGTACGCAAAAGGTGACGAGCTTAGTATATTAGCATCCGTTTTTTATCGGTGTTTTACCAGAAAAATAACACGAAAGTCATCATAACCGGCTGCATTAATATCCGAAAGCGGAGGGAAAGATCCATCCTTTCAAATGAATCCCATTAGAAATGAAAATAACCGACGAAAAGCAAGAATTGATGAACACAACAGCAGAAGAAGGGAAAGGCGATCGAATGGGTATTTAAAAAATCGAGACATTATGATACCAAGCACGTCTGGCTCGACTAGACGGACTGAAAATGTTCCACCTAATGCGAGTATGTTATCATCTTACAACGAACTCTAGTCAATTTTCCATCTCTAATCAATTCTACTCGTCGACAATTATTGTACTGCAATTTTTGTTGACTGTTCGTTAGCAACTTCTTTATTGATATGATGTTTCCTTATTTCAGATGTCAGCACCAAGAAAAAGTCAGATTCTATTTTGCGTGATTGGCGGAATCAAAGACGAAAAATAAATAAACAGAAAAGTGAGCAAAAGCCACCGTTTATAGTAGGAACCGTCAAGCACAAGATGGACTCGCCTAAATTCTTGCATTCTAGTGCACCACCTGTGAAATTGAAAAAAAAATTACATAGAAGTAAAATGACACTGAACACCGAGAGTACAACAGCTTCAAATAAAATAGCAGGTAATAAACGTACATCAACTCAGTCAGTATGTTCAGACTGTATTGCTCCCGAATCTAAATACCCTGAAAAGATTGCAGAGTCTTTAATCACAGAAGATTCTTCTTCAACATTGAATGTGACCATAGGCGTAGCTGTAGCTTTCACATGGAGAAAAGAAATTGTAGTTTCTATCATCTGATGACTCTTATTACTATCGCAACGTAGCAAACTATTAACACTCCAATATATTAACTATTATAATACGTATAAGTGCATTAGCCGTGTTAAATGGTAACAGTTACCATCTTACGGTAGTAGCACATCACCAACCGCAAGTATCGAGGCTCGTTCTACATTGAAAAATTATCATGTTGACAGTCCAGTTGGTTCAATATTAGAAGAAATTCCAACTGATAAGAATATCGCATGTTTAGATGGACAAAATGGTGCCAAAAAACGTGCAGAAGGTTCATTTTTGGAAGACGTGAAGGGAACAGCCGAGACAGAGATAAACCATGCGTTGATGTTTTCGCCATTTATCGTCGCATCTAGAGGAAAAGAGAATGTGAGAATAGAACAACAGTCCAGACTTGGCATAAAATCAACACCCTCAGATGAAATTCCTACAAAAGACACAGTGATGAAAATGTTAAACATTTCAATTGAAGAGGAAGAAATGACGGCTCAATATTTCAGACACATTTTAGATAGAGAAGTCAAGAGGCTTCGAAACCTCTGCGAAGTTTGGTTAGAGCAAAAGTCAAATGATAGTACCCCGGAGGAAGTGAAACTTCTCATTAATCAGGCTGTAGGGCAAACTAATCTACTGATGGCCAAAAAATTCGAGCGATTCAGAGGACTGGTATCCGACTGTGAAAAAGGAAATGGTCAGATGTTGGTGAGTTGCAGAGACTTGCAAGGTTTCTGGGATATGATGCACCTAGATATAGATAATTGCAATGCCAGATTCAAAATGTTGGATGATCTCAAAGACAATGGCTGGAAGAATAACGACGTAGAATTACCAACAAACAAGTTGCCAGTGAAAAAGGAGATGGGAAAGGGTAAAAACAAAGTGGTCCCCAAAAAACCAAGTTATCTTAGAGAAACAATCCGAAATTTACGGAAAAAGAAGCAGGATCTTGAAACGAACGAGGAGTTCAGAAGTGCTGCTTCGCTAGAAGCAACTAACGAGGCTATGTTGTTGGTGCAACCAGAAACTGTAAGTTCTCCTGCAAAGCGTATCCTCCATGGCAACGATGTCAACAGGAAGCGTTTGTCCAGAGCGGTCCGAATGTCTGAAGAACAAAAAACGGAAGTTCAAACTGTTGCTCTACGCGCAATGAGGGTCTCTAATTTGTTTAAACCGCTTCAAGTAGAGATGGATGAATCGATTACGTACGTGAATTCAACGCTAACACCAGGGAAGAGCATTTTGAAACAAGCGGATTCAGATTCAACGTTGAAAGCAACGAAATATCCCCATTTTGACAGTAACGAAGAACTAGAAGATGTTAGAAAAACTCTTGATTTTTGCAATGAGAGCGATGACGAAAATGACGATACTCTAAAGAATTGCACACCAGACTCTAAATCTTTAGAATCAAAAAACATCTCTGCTACACATGATACACTGATTGAATCTTCATTGTCTAACAACATTGAACCCCATCGAAGGTCTTCTAGGAGTATTGAACACGATTCACCAGTCGTGGAATTGGAGAAACGTATGTCTCCACGAATAAAACTTGAGAATTGTGTAAAAGACATCGATGAGCCGAGCTCCATCACACCCATGAAGAGAAAAGACAGGCAATCATCGAGGAAAAGTATGAAATTTAAAGGTAGATATTTCAGGCAATCCACTGTATCGAAGCTATTTTTATATCTATTATCTATTTCAACACCTCGTGTTGCAGAAGAATATTGCTTTGCATGTACACCAAGTAAACCACGGACTCCAGGTATCAGATTCAGTTTGCAACAATTAAAGAAGCATGACTTGTTGAAAGATGAGCCTAAATCATCTTCGAGGAAAAAACAGGTGGTCCGTACACCGTTTGAAAGTAAGGCATATTCAATCTGAAACCTTTGTTGAATACTGAAGAAAAATGTATACATAATTTCTGAAATTTTGTTGCAGCATCTGCTGGAACACGACGATCATTAAGACTTGCTAAAAAAATGCATACGCCAAACGACTCGAAACATTAATTTGAAGTGTACAGTTTTAAGTGTTCTTTTTTTAATTATCTAACATATTATTTTTATGTAGTTATTTTTATGTCGCTGAAAATTAAATTAAATTAAATTAAAATGAATTAATTCTATGCTTTAACAAATATTTTAATACCTTGAGCGGTTACTTATATATTGATTATTCACAGAGCAAAAAGTATGTACCATAAAATATCATCATTCGCACCGTGTACCTGTAACATTATGCCCTATAAACACAAATATTGTGATGTATAAAAATTGTAATAAATACTGTATCAAAGATAAGAGATGTCAATAGAGTGATGTATCGGTTTTTGTTAGGTATTATATGATCTGACAGCCATTCATCCCAAATACTGTTCTGAAATGGTTTTTTTTCTACTGATTATTTACTCGTTCATAGCTGTCAACTTTGAACTGCGAGTAAATGGATCATTGCATGATAAGAAAATAGGTGTTCAATCACATTCGTTGCCATATATGGTGCTTGTCCTTTGCTGAAATCAACGATGAATGAATCATTCTTTTTCATATTCAAAGCATAGACAACGAGCATGACAAAAACAATCTGCCTCACAATTTTGACAAGGATATTTCTGTTCAATGTTCAAAGGACAATCGACGGTGTTTAAAGGAAAGTAATTTTGGATATTGATCAATCGATTCAATTCAGCAGTAGATTTCAATACGGCCAATTATGGAGAATGACAATACGATAATGAGATATTTGATTGCTAATCGAACGAGTACATCTGCTTGGGAAAACTTTCTCATGTCTGGTTAGAAAAAATAGACTGACTGCATCATTCTCAATATCAGCTTATGCCAGAGATAAGGACAGGAAGAGGAATAGCATCAGCAACGTCAGAGCTAAATATACGTAGCAATCATAAGCAATGGGCGTTGATGTAGTTTGACGTATGTCACCGCGTTGTGTCGCGTAAAGTCACGTCTGATCAATAAATTATTTCTCATTACAATCTCAAAGGCTATGATCTCAGTCAGTTAACCTTCAAATATAGGACATTATTTAATTTTCAATCTCGTTGTTTATCCGTCCGTGTAACTTTTCGACTGCTACGACGGAAATAGATTGCATCAGCGTGATCAACCTTCTCATCGAAAAAACAAACCTATATTGATAACCGAGCGGTCAGGTAGCGCGGAAGAGCTCGGCAGCTGACCAAAAGAACGGTAGCCGTCAGCCTTGCGAATCGGAGGTCGGAGTGACGGCGAGTGACGGTGTGACTCTCTCCGACTGCTACTGCCAGATCCAGACTTCTGACACAAGACAAGGAGTTTCCCAACTGTCGGGCAAATCTAATAATCGATTTGATAACTGTAATATATTGTTCGTTTGTTTTTTCGTCAAATAAATCTACCAAACATGGAAGCTAACAAGACTGGTGAGTGTCATTTATCTGTTGATAAAATAAATATCTGCTGCAACAATTGGCAGATTTGTTGTTGGTATTTTTTATTTTTATTTTTTTAATCTCTTGTACTTGATGAAAATTCAATCATGATTCTTAAGTTTTCGATGTTAGACATTGAAAAATGTAAAGGCGATAACTCTGGATTGAAAACTGCGTTCTTTCAAACAGATCATATTGTGATGACACCAAAGTGTAAAACAGCAAACTCAACAACTTTGATAATCGAGCGTCAGGCTATCGATCCTCCTCAGGAAAACAACAACGAAAGTAAAGTACACGTTGCTGGTGGCGATCACAAGGGAATCGTTATTAACAAACAAGCTAACTATGGTATGAATTTTATCCTAGATATACAGAATTCATTATGGTCATGGTAAAAAATGATTTTTGGTGATACGAACTGTTTTTCTTTCTTCTCAAGAGTATATCGTATTTTGGATTTATATTTGTAATCCAGGCGTATGTGATATCTGTTGTGCACATTTCATAACAAAATAAATGATCTTTTTTGCATTTTAATACGATTTCAGTTTCGAATGGAGTAGGTCAGCCAGCTCAGTTATGTTTGGAATTCCGAGTATTCCTGGTTAGTGCACAGACTGGTAAGCACAAACAAGAAGCCAGAACTTTGCAATTTTGGTTCGTGGAATCTCTGCCTGAAATGGAACGACCGAGTATCGCGCAAGAATTCTTTCGCGAACTTGTTAGTCCGCAAGAATTTCCTAGGGGTAAGAGCCATGATGGTCTTGGTATGATTCGACATAATTCGACATTCATATGCATATGTATGAATTGCGAACTGTTGCAGATTACGTTGGTTTCATTAAAAAAATCATGAAGTTAATGCAACACAAATATGTAACCATTCGAAAACTGGAAGTTGAACTCAGGCAATTGGAAGATCCAGTTGTACTTCCGACAAGACCTTGTAAGTATATAGATATACGATCGCCAGCAAAGCTTTTTTTTCAACAGGTCACGGTGGGGAGTATCAGTGGGGTGTCACGTATCTTCATTTGTGGTTACCATGCTAATAATTCTTATTATTCGCAGCTCGACTTGGCCATTTACTATTCACGCTTCCTCGACAAAAGAAAAATGTTGGGCGATCAGGTTGGGCTAGATAACTTTGATCAGCTTGTATATTTATCGCTTTTGTAACCACAAGCTGAACGTAACGAGCAATTAAAAAAATACTCAAATTCTAAAATTATTCGTTAAATCGTACGTAAAGTTGGGACTGCAGTTTAATATGATCGGTGTCTATTGGTATTGTTATATGAATCTGAAACCAAATCATGAGTGCCTGATTTGTTCATCGACTGAATTCTACTTCAAGTATCGCGAGACATCAAAGATTCACGTAACAAATGCAACATGTTGTCATATGCGAATGATTTGTCAAAATTGTCTGACGTAATGCTGAGTGGATTTAACACGTTCGTCCTTGTTAATTCACGTTTTAACGATAGTAATAATTATTAATGGATCATATTGGTATTGCGTGCTCACGTAACTCACATTGTAATACATTATTGATGTTTTTTAAATTTTTTTGTATAAAATTTCAACCAACGGTGCAATTTTGATAGTCGTTGCTCTGAGGAATCACAGTATTTAGTCTCTGATAATGACCACAGATTATTAGAATCTTGCAGCGAGTAGAATAGATTGAAATAACAGCATCAAGACACACAAATAGGCTTCTGGATCGGCTAGAGATTTGTGTACATACGAAAATAGAATACTGACTATAAAACAACGGATACTTCCAGTAACCATTTTCTGAGAATGCACCACTCACCGATAACACTTGCCAACTATTAATAGAAGAGATAATAAACAATTCTTAAATTCTCAATAGAAATTCATGCACCAACCAATATTCTCTTAATTTTCTTGTTAAGAGTATAACATTTGAAAAAAAACTGCGAGATTTTGAAAGTTGCGTTGAAATCACACACAGGCATAAATAAATATGAGCAAATGTTATTTGCAAACGATTTTCCGCCAAAATTTTCTGCAAAGTGCAGAATCACTGATCGTCATTTCAATCTCAATCTAATTATTTGACCTTTTAATAGTATCAGCCGAAGATCCTGCAATGGGACGAATCACCGAGCTTACATTGGCGAAGGTACTGGAGCTGATAGAATCAGCGTATCCAAATCCGGTCACCATAGTTGACATGGCTCGGTGAGTGACAATTATTTAAATACTCCGATAGGAGTTTGGATTTTTTTAAATAACAATTGTTCGCGCACAGGGAATATGGGTGGGAGGAATCGGCAGTGGAACTAATATTGAAAGAGTTGCAAGCTAAGGGTGTTGTAAAAACTATGGACCACGGCGCATTCACACGTGTAGTACATCAAGATACAAAAATTCAGGTCAGCATAATTTGATTTGGGAGAGCTAAAGAATTAGTGAATGATGACACTTAATTGATGTTTTTCAAGTCGTTAAACAAAGTTCGATCGCATTCCTGAAAGTTATTCGTTTTCGTCAGGTTGTTAAACAAATGCCAACGATAGCGACTTCCAAACAACCGACAATTGCCATAATAACAGCTCAATATTGCGAGAAGTTAGCCGTCGATGCCATGATTGAAAATAAGGAAACTTTCGTTCGCTACACAACAATTGGTAAGCACGATCATTTTCAGTTTTGCACGATTTCGTGTTATATATTTCGAAAAATACAGTAAGCTTATTTTCCCCCTGTTAAGCGTAACAGAACGGCACAAAGCGTCTGTGATGAAATTAAGCAACAGCGTTTCATGTTATATTTAAAGACATTTGCACGATACTTTAGGTACTCCGAGCTCGCCTGATGCCATTGATCCAGTTCGAAGAATCACGTGTCGGTTTGGTAACGTAGTTTGTAATACTGTTGATTTTTATCCCTGTTTAGTGCCAATTAATAGCTTACCAAATGCTTGCCTCGTCGGAAAAGCTACTTCAGTCTTAATTATGTTTGTCTTATTTTTATTCCAATCGTATAAATGTTTGTGTCGTCCGTGTTTTCTCTATTATTGAATTTCAGTCCAGCTTCACAACTCCTTTAATTTTACACCTTCGTATGTTTTCAATTACAGGATTATTATTACTATTATAAGGTGTGAGGCCCATTATTTTTGTTTTATTTCGTCTATAACACGTGTCATATTTGTTTGTGTGCTAAGAAGGGTTTAATGCATAATGCTCTTGATGCCTAATAATTATTTGTATGGATAACAAGTCAAATATCGATTAGGTATGACGAACCTACTCGGGTATTGTTACTCATGATGTGGACTGGCGACATTAAATGGAGAAATATTTCACAGCTATGAGACCCCAGTTCAAATTATAGACTGGATAAATTATAGACTTTAGAAGAAATATATTTCTTTAAATTTATGAACTTGTGCTGACGTAATTTTAGGAGATATTTTATTTTAATGTATCAAAAAATACTCTGATACTGTTCGGGAATATCACTGCAAAAATCAGAGGATTTTTCTTACATTTCAAGAACATTGCTTTCGCACGTTAAATATTCCGAAAACCTACGTACCAATAATTTAAAAATTGCAATTTTGCTTGGAGTAGTGGATATTTGAGTTAATGATAATTAGCCAATATTTTCTGTGGTCCTCGATTATAATGGATCATCACTAACGACACGATGAATATGTACTCTCTCCACAATAGCAGCACAATGCACCACAATGTACATACATCCACAGGATTCGGATGAATTTGGGAAAAAGGTGGATTAAATTGCAAAAAATAACTGTTTCCTTTCATTTTTACAGGAGAATCTAATGTGTATACTTTGGGTAATATCGGAGCTCACAGAATAGTCTGCACCAAATTGCCCACTGTGGGACATACCAGAGAAGCTATGACTGCAGCTGGAAATACGACCACGCGGCTACTCGGTAAACACAATTCGTTATGGATCATTTCTTCTGATGCATGAGTTTTTCCTGAATTTTAAACTCACTTATAATTTTTTAAGGTACATTCCAAAAGGTCGATTACGTTTTCTTAGTCGGAGTGGGTGGGGGTGTTCCTCACTATACGGACTACAACAAACATGTAAGATTAGGAGATGTCGTGGTTTCTCATTCGACACCACTAAACAAGAAGTACGTTTATCTATACTGCGAAAGTGCTAAAATTCACGAAACCGGCTACTTGTTCGAGACAAAAGAATATTGCCCGCAAAATTTAGGGCTGCAAGAAATCGCTGCAAATCTGAAAAGCCAGGTGATTAATTTCCTATAAACTCAAAGGGATTGTGAAATGATACTTGTCAATATTCTAATTTTTCATCTTTAATATGCAGGTTGAGAATGGTACGCCTCCACCGTGGAAAACCTATCTAGATGAAGGCGTGGAAACGTTGGGAACGCAACGCGAGCATGATTTCAAGGCTCCTCCATCAGATTCGGACAAATTGTACATGGCAATTGGAGAACGAGATGTTATTGAAGTGGCTCATCCGGTTGCTCCGCAGGGGACAACGAACAAACGGTAATGTTTTATGAAGAATTCGCAACAGAAACAGAGAATGAAATGGTTTTATGAAAACTGTTTTATGGAACCTTGTAGATTGGATGGGTGTCCTCAAATCTATCTCGCACCAATTGCTTCTGGTCGTCACATTGCTCGAGATGACCAGCTCAGACAGAAATTCGCCACGAAATTTGGAGCGCTAGCGTTCGATGCAGAGATGGATGCCGTTGTCGAAAGTATACTTGGTAACTGTCGAGAGAGCTTTGCCGTTGTTCGAGGGATTTCAGATTACAAAGACGGATCTCGAGCAAAAGAATGGCAGCCATACGCGTCATTGGCTGCGGCTAGCGTCGTGAAAGCTATAATTTGTGCTATGGATCCGCCAACGAACGTTTAAAAGTCGAGAACTATAGGCAGGCTCTATTGTGCTGGAAGACACAACCTATCAACATCGTTAATCGTGTCATATCGTTACTCGGTATCGTATCAGAACACTGCCAAAACGTGTTGCAATGTCGAACAAAGTTCTACATTTTTTCTAGATAATGTGCATCCATATGGATATAGACAAACAGAAAAAAAAACTTCCATCACGGAAGTAACTCTCGATAGCATAAATAGAAAAAACTTGATGCCGTAACACGTCTTACTTGTATCTTTTTCATACTCGAAAATGCTTTGCATTTATCAATTTTCCTATCATTTGATAAAGTAGCGTGGCATCATTTACTAAAACGCACAACGTGTGCCAATTTTGAATGAATATAATATTAGTTTGCCATGCATTTAATATTAAATATGTATAATTATACAAGATGTAACGACTCGCTAATCGTGTAAAGTGACAACTAATTTCGATTGCTATTGAAACATTTTACGCGACACTAACAACGAAGTTAATTTCGTTTTGATATGTCAAAGACTAGTCGAATTTTCATGGTAATGAAATTACAACTGTAAAGTTTCATTTTCAACGAATTCAAGTATTTACGTCCCATTTTCTTAAAGCACAAAGAAAAGTTTTCGGATAACAATAGCAAGAACGACTAATAATTATCCAAGTTTACAGTAACTATTCATACATTTTCTATATTACCATAAAAGTTCACGTAGCCAAAAATCTATGGTAAGCCCAGGATCAAGTCATTGTTGAAATAGTTGATTATATGATAAAGATTTATTAGAATATCTTAAATATTCGGTCGAATTTTATATTCATTCGATTGCATTCTGTAAACGAAATTGCATTAGCAGAGATGAACTTATACAGCCTAAACATAAGTCGAATCTAAAGAAAGATCAGAAGTAAGATGCAATTAAAATATTCCATGATCTTATGTGAGACCTACGTATCAATTCCATGATAAAACTGATTAACCGTAGTCAGATTTTGAAAAGTTGACAGCTTGTAGAGTCACCATAGAAAAAATGTATAGTTGTTATTGAATTCGACTATTGTATAGTATATTCACACAAATACCTATGTGAATTGTTTGATAGATACGAAAATTTTATATAGTGCCTAAAAACAGTGACACAGTTTCATTCCAAGTTCGAAGTTACATTGAATCTTATGTTTTTCAGTCAGCGAAAACAAAACATGGACTGTAGATAGATGTAATTTTATTTATTTTATTATTTATTTGCAGAAATTCCTGATTAATATATAAACGATGCTGTCATGCATAATTGTAGAAACATATGTTCTGTTGCTTATTAACATAATGAAAACTGATTTCCGGATCGAGGTGCCAGAATAGATTCAATTTCCACTGAAAATCGATCGAAAAATGTCTTGCAATCGATGCTCAGAATATTTATTAACATTCTATTAAGCAGATAATTTTTGTGATTATCACTTGTTCAAACGATGCACTGTTTATTTCTTCTTCTGGGATAACGCGACCATTACTAATAATCATACAGAATAATAATAGTATTTATTAAGGATTAAGGATTATTTGAAATTTTATTTTTTTATTTACTTTTTTTATTATATCCTCAAGAACTCCTGTTCAAGCCTTAATATGTTTCTGCGGAAGCATGTGGGAACAAAACGAATATGACAAAAACTTTGAGTTTGCTCAAAGCAGTGTTATCTCGAGCCAAATATATTAATCTTTTTTTCCATAATAAACGCTAGTCTTGTCACAATGTGATCGATGAAAGATGGAAAATGTCAAGTATAGTTAATCCTTATATTTTTATAGTAATTAATATATTCCAAAACTCGCAAGACTTCAACATCTCGATATTGTCTTTCTTGTAAATTTATTAATTTGCACTCGTACTAGTATTATTTTCAAATAAATTCAGATCATTTACTATCAATTTTGTTCCAAATCTAATATATTCGTGTGTCGAACCTATTTATTAATTTATCCATACATTTCTAAGTAATTATAAGATTTTGGCATTCTTATTCCATTGTCTTTTTGTCAGTTCTATTCCTATAAGTTTGCTGAAATAAATTGGCTTTCGAAATGCATACTCTGTATGTTTATGTATTCATCATTTTTCTCCAGCTAAGAATTTATGAGTTAACTATACTTTCGAAGTACGATATAATAAAATTGAACCGAATTATTCGTCATTATGATTTACCGCAATTTGTTTTGCACATGCGCGTAGACATGATATTGCACTAGGCCTGAATTTTATCTGTTCCCAAGTTTTATGCCCGATTCTATTATCGTTCAGAGATGTTCCATTCATTGTCAGAACGTCGAATACGGAATTAGAACTTTACTCTGAAAGGTAAATCGGATTCGGAAATCTTTTATAAAAATTATGTAGGAGATAATTTCGAACACGATGACTCCTGGAAATTTCCGAAATCCTTCAAAATCTAATTCGGTTTTCGGCTTCTTACCACATACATGTGGTTTTACGCTGGGCTTTCGTACATGGAATCCCGTATCAAGCATAAGAAAATATGTTGTTTCACGCGGTCTAGCTATAAGCATCGAATCGTGTTTCGAGGACGGATTGTAAATTTCTTAATTATGAATGCGGATCGTAGTTGGTAGTCTCGTATACGAAATACCGGAATGGAGGCTCAGAATTGTATGACCAAATTTGGTCATCATGCGGTTCAGACATTAATACGTACATGATGACATTACGCACGAAGAAGATCATTTCTCTCTAAATCTATAGATTCTGCGATATGCGGAAAACTTTCGTTATAGAAATGGCCACGGTTATATCGACGATCACTAAAGAAAATGTGATTTTAAGTCGTCATTCTAGAATGTACGGACAAATCCTAATGTTCTTTTATACCCACGCGGTGGCAAGCTTGATTCTCACGGAGTGAGATCGCGGAGGATACTAGTTCGACCAATCAGCGGCGTTCGTTGATTCGTAACAACTAATAGCAAGCGACTACGGTAAAGTCCGAGGCACGGATAACTTCACAGTGTACTCATGATCATTATTTGACGCGACACACACACGCGATTTCACGCGATTTCTACCGACCTCACCCACGTTCCGCAGTGCTTTTTCATGCGTGATAGTTCCTTATTTCACTAATTTTCGTGATCAATCAAGAAAATGTCGACGGTTGCAAGTCCCTTAGCCGTTGGTGGTACCAGGCAATCTGGGGCTCCAGTTCGTACACAAAATGGTAATATTCTTAACCTATTCTCATGTGTGATAATTTTATCTTCTCAAATATAATACTTGTTTCAGGTCGATTCGTTTTCGCGAACCTCATGTAAAAATTTCCATAATTTTCATTTACCTGTTATTCCATTTCATCCGGAAGGATACATATACTCCTCCCTGTACTTGGCATTTCCAATTCTACTAGCCTTTTTCAGCTTTGAACGATTGTACTTCTTCGCAATTCACCATTCGCTGTTTGCTACATGCTCTTCTCATTTTTCTACAGTTATGGCAGCGTCGTCCATCGCTAACATTGTGAAAAGTTCTCTAGGACCAGTAGGACTTGATAAAATGCTGGTCGATGATATTGGAGTAAGTTCATATGATCGGTATACTAATGTTTCTGAACAGAAAATGGATGATAGCCGTGTTTGTTTGTCAGGATGTAACGATCACAAATGATGGAGCAACTATCTTACGTCTCTTGGAAGTTGAACATCCGGCTGCTCGAGTTTTGGTAGAACTCGCGCAATTGCAAGACGACGAAGTTGGTGATGGCACTACATCAGTGGTCATTATTGCTGCAGAGTTATTAAAAAATGCTGATGAACTTGTCAAGCAAAAGATTCATCCGACCTCCGTTATTAGCGGATATCGTCTTGCATGCAAGTACGTAAATCATAAAAACTATAATCAAAGATCAGCCGGCCAATTAGTCCAACATTCTTTTGGATCTGAAACACAAATACTTAATGATTATATTGATACCGATTGGTTCCCCTACCGGAGTAGAAAAAGAACTATCTTTGGCGAAAGATCAATTATTTTTTCCCTAGGAAAATAACCGACTCAAATCTAAGCAAAGATGAAATATTTTTACTTCAATTTGTTTCAGAGAGGCGTGCAAATACATTCAAGAACACCTAACGGTCAGTGTAGATGAACTTGGTAGAGATTGTTTAGTTAACGTAGCCAAAACTTCTATGTCCAGCAAGATCATCAATGCGTATCCTTCCATTAAAGATTAAAGAATATAAGAAATAGTATATTTCTTATGTTCTTCAACGAATATAATAGAAATAGTATATTAAAGATGAAATTTGAGTTGATAAAACGATGAACAGAAATCTCACAGGATTTCCTTAACAAAATTGTAGTGATGCTGACTTTTTTGCTAACATGGTGGTTGATGCGGCAATCGCTGTGAGAGTGAATGATGGAAAAGGTGGATTTTTATACCCAATCAAAGCAGTAAATATTCTGAAAGCACATGGGAAGAGTGCTCGAGAGTCTGTTCTCATTAATGGTTACGCACTAAACTGTACAGTCGCGTCTCAAGCAATGCCGAAAAAGATTGTAAATGCAAAAGTCGCGTGCCTTGATTTCTCCCTTCAAAAAGCAAAAATGAAGCTGGGCGTTGAGGTCTTGATTACAGATCCTGAAAAATTGGAAGGTGTTCGTCAACGCGAATCTGATATCACGAAGGAACGTATACAGAAAATTATTGGAGCTGGCGCCAATGTGATTCTCGTAACTGGTGGTATCGACGATTTATGCCTCAAGGTATAATATCCGGATCTTTCATCAATTCATCAAAAATATTGACTTTCATTAATATTCATTATTTTCTTTTTAGTATTTCGTAGAAGCTGGTGCATTGGCTGTTCGAAGATGTAAAAAATCAGACTTGAAACGTATTGCTAAAGCTACTGGGGCACAATTCCTGACATCTTTGACAAACATGGAGGGAGAGGAGAGTTTTGATGCCAGCTATTTGGGAGAAGCTGCTGAAGTTGTGCAAGAAAACGTCTGCGACGACGAACTCATTTTGATCAAGGGGTACGATATTTCGGGAAACAACGATGCAGGCTATTAGTTCTAGAAATATTGCGCAAATCAGAAATTATTTTTACATGAACATTTTACATTTTTCTCAACAGACCCAAAGCTCGTACAGCAGCCTCTGTGATTCTACGTGGACCGAACGATTTTTACTGCGATGAGATGGAACGATCCGTGCATGATGCATTATGCGTTGTGAAACGAGTACTTGAAAGTAAATCGGTTGTTGCTGGGGGTGGATGCGTTGAAGCCGCTCTTTCAATTTACTTGGAAAATTTTGCTACGTCTTTGGTAAGCAAAGTATTTCTACGGTGCTTCGAAAATATTCAGACAATAACAACCCGAGGTGAAGAAGACGATTCACGAGAAATTGTAATTTTTTAGAGCTCCAGGGAACAATTAGCTATTGCAGAGTTTGCAAGGTCATTGTTGATTATACCAAAAACTTTGGCTGTTAACGCTGCACAAGATGCAACAGATCTCGTAGCTAAATTGAGAGCATATCACAATTCAAGTCAGACGAAAGTTGACCATGCTCATCTTAAATGGTAAGATTCTTAATCCCCTCGTAAACCCAAAGATAGTAGTAGTGTAATACTGACATTATATTGGCTTTGGTTGTAGGGTTGGCCTTGATCTTATTGAAGGAACAGTCAAAGACAACAAACAAGCTGGCGTCTTGGAACCAGCTGTTTCCAAGATAAAATCGTTGAAATTTGCAACAGAGGCAGCCATTACTATATTGCGAATCGACGATATGATCAAGTTGGATCCGGAGCGGAGTAACGATAGGTCATATCAAGACGCGATGGCTGCTGGTGAACTGGACGGTTAAAATTTCATACATCCATTGACCTTTTACATTTTAGTTTTCAATTTCGCCATCGAAAAATCGAGCAGGCACTTAATACCATGTTGAAACGCTTAATTTAATTAACGAAACTATCACGTAATTACAGTATAATGTAGCGTAGTTACATTGACATTGCCACGTTCATTTTCTAAGTTAATCGAACAATGCATTTTGCTAATTATTAAAGTATGAAACAATCGAATAAAGCTTTTCAGAACATACGATGTTTTATTCAATAATAACGCCCATATGAAGCTCGTCATGCTTCCAAGTCAACAACTGACAATCCGTTACAGACTTTGCTAATAAACTTTCTATCACTTTCAACAATTTTGAAATAGGTATGCGTATGGAAAAGAAAAAGCTAGCAACCGAAGAACCGTTTTCATATCTTGGAAAAAATAAACATTCATTAACCAACTGCTGCTAGAAAAATATTTGAGAATAATGTTTAAGCCCAGACTTCACTCGATCATATTGCATCACTTCGGTACAGCTTTGTAAACAGTGTGCATCACCAACGATATCAATAATAGTAGTTCGTTTTCGAAAAATATGATTATCAAATGAAACTGTTGAGTGGAGTTTGCGAATTCGTTTCAAAGCACACATCGTCATTCGGTCGTTGCTTACCAAAATTTCATCCATGCATTCGATGTTGGCGATCACGGTGAAATTTCATCTATGGAAATACACTGTTCTAGGTTTTCGTTTTCATTCTCGATTACCAATTCTTCGACGTAATCCGCGGCATCTGATGACAATTCTTGTGGTATTTCACACTGGTACCATTTTTTCAAGGTTGTTGGATGTGGTAGATTATTGTTGAAAACCTTTCTAACATACTCATAAGCTTTACTAGAGTAAAAATACAATGTCAATGCAAAGTTTCGTAATTCTGGAGGGTATATAGCTTCACATTTTCCTTGCAATTGTCTCTCAAAGATTTGTTTCTGCTGTGTCGATAGTGATACCTATATAAGTAATATAGAACTTTATACGTAGAATCTGCTATAAATGTATAAATAAATATAATCATGAATAGAAAATCATTTTACCATTAGTGTTTCTGCAGGATCCGAGGAATTTTTTTCATGCCGTAAATCAAGGATTGTAGCTTGCAAATTTTCAACTCTTTTTTTTAGTCGTAATTTTTCTTGCTGGAGAACATTGATCTTTTTCTGATACATTTGAATACATTCCATAGCTTGGGTATAAAATTTTTGTCTTTTTCTAGGAGATTCGAGATGTTCCATGGAATATTGTTTCAAAAAACGTGGGTTGTACAATTTTCTTTTTATACAATTATCAGGTTTATTATTCTGGCTACGGCCTGTCAGGTACGTTGAATCCGCGTCAAAATTTCGGCTTTGACTAGTACTATCAACGCATTGCGATGCGTAATTATGTTCTGAAATATTGAAATAATATCACTTAAACTTACAATGACTGAATCAGGAGTGTGCTTTTCCGGGCAAGAAAATTATTTTCAGTCATTTAAACTACTTTACAAGCTGAGTATTGATGCTTCACGAGTTGCATCTAAAATTATTAATAGTAAGCATGATCAAAGTTAGACAATGCAGCTACAGGTTTTTATGCTAACTAATTTTTGATGTCGACAAACAGAAGCAGCTTGTTCATCACTTACATTTCCGTCTACTATGAGAATGCTTAAAGATTTTCTGTAAACTTCGACATTTTTACATATTTTCAAGAATTTCAACTTCAAACTGTTTTATGCAAGCAAATCAAAAGAAAGCCTTCGTGCGTTAATTGCACTAATTTACTATTTGGGGTGTGCAACGATATTGGAATAAAAATGTTAAATTTTTTCCGAAATATAATAACAATTGGTGATGTTTTTGGAGTTTTAGATTGAAGCGAGCTTCATATAAGAACGAATAATTATAATGAAAATATTGTTTACCAGTTCCAAGGTTATAAACGCACGGAGCTGCAGGTGGTTTGTCTACGAACCAATCTGAATCTATTGATCCATTATTGTCAGAGATATGTTTAGAAAAATCAGCAACCTCACAGTGTGAATGCTGAGAAAATAGCGTTTTACTACTCAAAGGACATGGATGGGTTATCGTTGCTCTTGCTGGAACTTGACAAGTTACACGTCGACTGGTGTCTTCTGTCATGACATTATTGAATATCGAAGGATTCGACTCTACTGTAGACGTAATTTCTGCGAATTAGATTAAAATTTGCTGTTCAAATTTGATGACAATATTTATGCAACGATGTCATATTAGAATTTCTAACATAAACAAAAATATTACCTGTGATTACCGAATCACATTTTTTATCCTCTAAATTCTTTAGATTATCATTAGTACTTTGTTTGACATTCAACGTCCAACTAAAGATTGTAGGAATTGATCCAGCCTTTAATGTTCGTATCCCTCTACACATTTTGAAACAATCAGCTGTAAAATGATTCGAACATAAACTCGTATTTTTGGATAATCTTGCTACTTTCATAGTAGCTTCAATCCATTTCTGTTGCAGTACTGGATCTTTTGGAAACCTATAAGAATAAAACATTGGCTTTCAACTTTTCAGCAGTGTTCCATACACATATCTGTCATGTCATATCATAACAGCATGTAGCCCGTACAACTATATTTTGATGATTATTATGATCTATATAACATTGCAGTAACGTAATGCTGCGTATATTATTCGAAAGAATGCGTACGAAAAGCGAGTATTTGGAAAATAGATGAGACCCTGGTTCTATCATTCGTGTAAAATCAGATTGTTTCGTTTCAACCCGAAGAAAAATGATTGATTTCAACTTACAAGTGAAAAGAGATGTAGACACTATTGTCAAGTTTTTCATTTGTCACTCCTTTGCGACTAGAACAATTTGGAGCCCAACACGAGCGCATCGTTGTAACGAAACTACTGGGAATACATGCATCGCTGATGCTGATACCAGCTGACACTCGACTCGAGTCAACTCGAGTGCTTATGTTAGTACATGATACGTACTACGCATACGTACTCTAGTGCATGCCTCCAGTTCTATGCTTCGATGTTCAAGCAGCTGGAAGCATGTTGTGACGCATGCGCGACTTACACATTGTATGTAGGTAGTAACTGCAAACCAAGTTCGGCAAATTATGCAGCGCACGATAAAATCACAGAAATGACAAAAAGGAGTATCCGGGTTTTTTCTCCAACACGCAAGCGATAATATTGCGAGAAAATTCGAGTATTCGTGTTTTGAAAATTGTTATATTTCGATGTCCCAAAGTACGCTTAGGTTGGAACCCATGCGGCGCATTGTGCATACACCTTTGTGTTGTACTGACAGAAATAACGAGCATGCGTGAAATGGGTACCCATCGTCTGTAGTTTGGATCCTAGATAGCAGCACATTAAAATGTTGTACTTAATGAATACTGATAAGCTCGCAGGTCGTTTAATTCTTGGTTCGATATATCGGTGATATAAAAATTAGCTAACTGATTCCTTCACGGGTATAAAATGACCTTCGGCTAACTGCATTCGTTCTGCCGAGCCTTTTTGATTTAGCGGGAAAGTTGCTTCTAAGATTTTGCTGTCAATGTTTACAATGGTAAACAGAAGTGATTTGACTTTTCGTTAATTTGTTGTATGCATATATTCGATTAATTTGTTGTATGCAAACGACTTCGTGATTTTTGATGTTCAATCTATAATATGGAGCTGGAAAACAAAATAACTGGGAACTGTAAAGTTCGCAGAAGAATACACTTGACGGCTGAGGAGAAATTGAAAATTTTAAACAAAGTTGATCAAGGACTATCCGTATCAGCAGTTGCATTAGAACACAGCATTGATCCCTCTTCTCTAAGGAAATGGTTAAAACAACGTCAGAACATTCAAGAGTGTAGTGAAAAAGGGCCGAAGATAAAACACATGAGATTCGCTCCTAATCAAGAATTAAACGAAGCATTGAAAATATGGTTCGAGGAAATGAGACTTCGAGGACTGTCAGTTACTGGTCCTATGTTGAGAGGTGATAGTTAACCACAAATAATAGATTGCCTGCTATAAAATGCATCAGATCAATTTGTTAGCTTTGTAATTGAATGTCTAACATCTTTTCATTTTTTAGCAAAAGCCATGGATTTCCATAAGTTATTGGGCCGTGGAGAAAAATTTTCCGCGAGCGAAGGATGGCTTGATCGGTGGAAGAAAAATTTTGGAATTCCACAATTACCAATAATAGGGGAAAAACGTTTGGAAGATGCAGAATTAACGGAGACTTACAAATCGAGTCTGCTGCGAAGGATCGATCTCGAAAATCTGGCACCATGCCAGATTTTTAATGCCAATGAAACGGGACTAGATTATAAAATTATGCCAAGTAAATTAATAATGCAAACATGCAACGGAGGTGTTTATCGGAATAGAGAACGCCTTACGTTTATGCCTTGCTGTAACGTAGATGGTTCATTGAAATTGCCATTACTTGTCATTGGTAAATCATCGAATCCAGAAGTTACCAAAAATTTGTCTAACGCAGATTTGTCTGTGTATTACACGCATCAGCCAGGGGCATGGATGAGTCGCGAGATATTCGAAGCTTGGTTCAAAAAGGAATTTATCCCTCGCGTCATGCTGTTCTTGCAAGACAGAGGATTAGCTCCTAAGGCCTTGCTCATATTGGAGAACGTTCCCTCTCATCCTGCACCAGACATTTTAAATACAGGAGATTTCAAGACTTTATTTTTGCCACGAAATGTTGCTTCTCTGACACAACCGATGGATCAGGGAATCTTAACAAGAATAAGAAAGAAATACAGGCATTCGCTATTATCCTGTATTTTGCACGATCAGGAAAATAGCATTGCTGTTAGCGAGCGATTAAAATCTCTCAGTGTCAAAGATGCACTGTTTTGGCTCAGTGATGCCTGGGACGACGAATCGCAACTCGCTATTGCTGAATGCTGGAAAGCTTTATTACCAGAATCTGTAGTACCTATTCTCGATCGTAAGTGGAAGCCAGAAATAGACACGGAAAGAATCCTGCAGCTACTTCGAAGAATTAAGGATTATGAAACCGTAACTGAAGAAATCGTAGAATCTTGGTTGAATTACGAAGACAATCCAACTAGGGAAGAACCAGCAACTCAAGATATTATTTCAATTCTTCGCGATGAAATTGGCACGGCTACTTCAGCTGGTAAAGATTGAATTGAAATATATGGGCAGTCACATAATGAGATGCGTTAATACAGGCTTACTTGATTTTGTATTGAGTATGCTAATTCTTTTTTCAGTGTTCGCTGACAAAACGTTGAAAGGAACACGTGTAACAGCAGCAGATGCAGAGATGGGAGCCAATCGTTTGATTCAATTCTTCGAGCAACATGGGAATGCTTCGAAATCTGATATAGCTGTGTTAAAAAGACTGAGAAGTAAAATTGTAGCCACAAAAGATCATATTTGAACTGTTATTTTTTACCCAGTAGACATGTTTTTGTGCCAAGCAGATTTGAAGGAATGTAATTAATAATAAGAAAACTTATTTATGATTTCTAAATATCGCAGACTTTCAAAACAATTCCCGTTTGTTGCACAATTTCTTTATCTGACATCTTTGCATATTGTTCATATTCATCCATAAATTTTATTAAAAATTGCGTTTTCAATAAATAACAAATCTTAGAAAAACTCTGTTGACTCACGATCGAAAAACGTTTGATATCAATTGCCCGCCGCTCACGGAGAATATCAATTATATAAAAACTCATAGAAAACTGAGATCATTTTCAGCAAGTTGAAAAGATATTATAAATACTTATTGGGCAAATTCTACCCATAAATACTTATATATCTATATAGACAGGTTGTTTCACAGATGAACCGGAGGTGCTGTGGAGTAATACTCATTATTTAAAAATTTGTTGTCGAATACGTAAATTACAATATATTTACATTCGGTAGGCAACGTCGAACATTTGCATCAATATGATGATGTAATCGTTAATATTTTTAATTTATAAAATTTGTATAAAGACTTTGCGTCAATTTTGTCGAACCATTGACTAATATCGCGTATAAAATATTGAGTACTTCATAAAAATGCATGATATTGTGTTTTCGTTTTTCAAGAAAACTCTGGACGAAGGATATATAAATAGAAAATTCCATCGGATGAAAAATTTGACAAAAAGAGTCTTCAAGTGTTTAGAAATATTACCTCATTCCAAAAATATGTTTCACTATCTTATTCCGTGAGGGCCTTTCAATTCTCCTGAAACTTCAATGAGACTGAGATCGCGAATGGAGCCATGCTTCAATTTTTCCAGCATTATTTCGAAGCCATTTGATATTGTTGGAAATGGCTTCCAAGGCTTGGGCTCTATATGTAGCCCCAGCTCCAGCTTCTGGATATCTATTGAAAAAGGCTTTCATTTCTTCGAGTTTCAAATTTGTTGCAAACTTTCTGGAGATTCCAGGAATCAGTCGTCCGAGGTAGCGATTGTTCAGCGTATAACGATTGACCAGCAGTTGCCAATTCTCGCGAACCCAATCCCAGACTAATGCCGAACCAATAGGATTCTGTGCGATGTAGGTCACGCAAGAGAAATAGTCTTGCGAGCGAACGTATTTTTCATCGAATGCTAGATTTAAGAATCTGAAGGAGAAAAATGTTCACTCAAAAATTACATCATAATCTGCGAAATAAAAAACGAACTCTGATAACCAGTTTGATGTCTTACTTGCTCAAAATCCAAGATTCCCGAATTCCTGATAGTCCGTACATAAGCTTTAGTTTCTCCCTGGCATCTGTCTCATTCATGAATCTTTCGAACATTATATTCCATTCAGCTTCGCCACCCACGGAATTCATACCTGACATTGAATTGACACCACCAAATATCAGTGTTTCTCATAAGGCTCAACCAAAGTAATAGAAACACATTACGTTTTCAAATTATAAAAACTTTAAACGTCCTGCTTATACTCACCATAATAATAAACCAGACCCCGAATGTCAGCATGTGGACGTACATCCTCAGGATCGTTGATCCAGGCAGTAAAAATACGACTCACTTCGGATATGCACTGTCTAAGACCTACTCTGCAAGCTAAGTCTGCAACTGTCATGCGAAGCTGGCTGGAAATTGAGAGAGGTATTAATACCCAGCGACAGCAGAAAATCCAAATCTCATTGATAATTGGATCCCAATTCATTTTAATCCATTCGAACATAATCAAGTTGATTTACCGTTTGATGTGAGTTTCATCATCATTGATTCGTAAAGTTGTTGCCCGATAAGTACTACCAACCAGGTCCCGTATATAATTCTAAAGAATAAACGATAGATGGGAAACGACGTGAAGGTAGATTTTTAAAGTGATTATCCATCGGTATAGTACATTTACTTACACGGAAAGATTCTGTAAGATTGGTCGAAGCTAGCAGCGTGTACATGCCTGTTAGTTTGGACGTAGCTACAGACCAAGGAACGTAGTGAGTTTCGTCTGAAAGGTAGCTGGTCATGTCGAGAACGATATCATAATCCAGTTCTGTGGCATCAGCCAAACTAAATCCATCTTCGAGCAGATGTGTACGGTCAGAAACTGATAGTGTCTACAAAAGGGAACGATTATCAGAAGTAAATTGGATTTTTTTAAAAGAAGTTTTTCTTATGTTTGATTTAAAAAATGTTCAACTACATTTATGAACATTGCAGGAAGTATTGGTAATATGAAAAAAAAAGTCGAATAAAGAACGAAGCAACGATAAATTTTCATAAGAAACGTCAGTGCTTCCCTTAAGTGGAATACTTTGGGTGTACCGCCACATTTTCAGAATATTAATTGTCATACCTCATGATTCGAGCTCAAAACCCTGCTGATCTTCTGCCATTCCTCTGTCTCGTAATTCACGCGATAGTAACCGATTTGATCTTTGTTAAATTTGACCCAATTTACTGACGTTGGTATATCAATTGTAACTGAAACAATCACATCGGTATTCAGTGACGATGACAAAGACAGAGAATATAATTTATTTTATTCATTCAATCGTCCAAGATAAATTCAGAAAAAAATGACCATCTTGAAACAAAGGAGATAGGTGAATGCATATAAAGGCAAACTTTGACTTACGACTGTTAGCATCTTTGTCGAGCCAGACCAAAGTTGGCGTGGAATTACAACTGGTTATGTAAGTTATTGGAATCGTCCATTTATAACTGCAGCAAAAAGAAAAATCATTTCACAGTACTTCATGGACGAAGTAAAATGGTTTCAACTGTCAATGGTTTACCCATAGTTCGAATCGTTGGAATTGTAAGTCTTCTCCGGATCAGCGAGAAACCGTTTTTGAGTCAATGTATATGCGCTGCCATTTCTCACAACGTTAACCACAGGGAATCCCATTTGCCTCGTCCAAGTGTCCATGATTGAGGTCACATTGAATTTATCACCAATGGCATCTTGTAGGATGCCAAAGAGATCAGCAGTTTCAGCATTCTGATAGGCGTGTTTCGTCAAGTAAGTCGATACTCCCTCGTAGAAAATATCTGACCCAATGAAACTCTCCAACATTCGGAGAACTGAAGCGCCCTGAAACGAACAGTGACTGGAGCGTCCAGAGAGTAAGGGATTGGTAAGGTCGACCGGTTACCCACCTTGTTGTAGGAAATAACGTCGAAGATTGACGTAATTTCATCAGGATTACTAACTGTTTGCACAATAGGATGCGAGCTAAGAGTCGCATCAATGGTCAAAACGGGATGAACTTCATCGATAAGAAACTGGTCCATCTATGATTTTGAAACAGGTATGCGATGTTGAATCGAATAACAAAGGATACCTTACTTTATTATTTATTTGATAGAAGCATGGACTTATTTTGGATAAGAATATTTGTTGTGATGCTCACGGAATGTTTTATTTCAAAATGGAGAATAGAAAAGAAACCTAGACGAAACAGAAATGTAGTCAACATCAATTATCTCACCATTCCCCAATCAGGAAGTAAAGCATTGGAACTTTTGAATTGCATGTATGTTGCAAATCCTTCGTTAAGCCAGAGATCGTTCCACCATGCCATAGTGACTAGAATGGTTTCAAGATTAACACTCAAATCTTCACAATTCCGTGTAAGTTCTTACCCAGATTGCCAAACCACATGTGAGCAAATTCGTGGCAAACGACGGTAGCAATATCTTTCATGTTCGCCGCGGAGCTGGTTTTACTGTCGTACAACAAACGAGCCTCTCTGTATGTAACTAGACCCCAATTTTCCATGGCACCAGATACAAAATCAGGTATTGCTGCCATATCTTTGAGACAAAAAAATATGCAAAAGGTTTAACAACAGTGTAAAATACAGAGTTTTCCATTCCCGGTTTTTATATTAATAAGAAAATAATTGGTGTCGGGTTCACCCGAATGAAAATATGAACTTCAATCATCATGAAATATGAGCTTCGAGTAAAGCAAACTCATTGATATTTTTAAAATTTACTAAGGCATTGAAAGATTTGTTTCAAATTTTTTTTTTAGTATTTAGTGGAGCTGAATTTTGTTCACGTACCGAGTTTTGGCAGAGGATAATCGATATTGAAAAGGTTAATGTAGTACTGAATGGCTTTGACGCCAATATCTAAAGCGAAAGCTCCTTTTGCCTGTTGAGCTAGAGTTGTGTAAACGCTTACAGGGAAAGTCTTTCCAGAAAGACCTTTAGCAGTCGCAGTGACAGGGACCAAATCACTGACGATAAAGCACACTAGATATGTAGACATTGGCACGCTTTTAGCAAAGGTAACCGTCGTGAGGCCCAGTTTTGGTTCATTTGGAACAATGGTCTGTAAATTCGGATATTACGAATATATAGAACAGAGAGAACAACCTTTCTATACGTTAGTCTCACAGTTGTTATCTCAATCATCATTATCAGATTTCTGAAGTTCGTACAGTTCGTACTTTTTATCTAATGTCCTCGAAAAGTATGAAAGTAAAAGAACTTTAAAGTGTAAGATTTATCAACAAAGTATAATTGACAATGAGAGAAATAATAATACAGTATAGAAATCAATCCGCTTATGCAGGGTCTGAACGAAACTTCAGAGAAATTATCAGTTACTTGATATTTTTTGGAATCAATTTTTTAATTCAGTCGTTTCACCCACACACGTTTCATCTCGTAAAGGAAAAAAACAACGCAAATGATATTTTCAAACGAATCTGTGGGCATACCTGAGTATTCATGTTGGACAAAGATATGTAGCCATCATTGCTGGGTTGTACAATCTTGACACTAAATTCTGCTTTGAAAGCTGGTTCGTCGAAGCATGGAAATGCGCGTCTCGCATATGTAGGTTCGAATTTCGAAGTAGCGATTAATCTGAATGATGTGAAGAATATTTCGAAAAACGATCATTTGCAGTCATAGCGTTTAACCCTTTGCAGACGAGAGGCGACTCTCGGGCCTCTATCCGAACTGGCCGAAAAAGTCATCGTCCACAGAGGATTAATAATGCTATTATAAATATCAATAGTATTGTAATTCGACGTATAAACTTCTGATCCTGTTTTTCAGTAACAACAATTGAATTTTCTGCATGTTATGAATTCAATCCAAATAGTACAGGTAAGATATCGAAGTTATAGACCGATACACATGATATTGGCACATTTGACGATCTTATGACAGTGATAAGATTATTACGACAAGTATGACCAGTTAATCTCAGTGTAAATTATGATGAAAGACGGGCAGTCAACGTTGACGTAAGTACATCAAGCATTTCATTTTAGAGGGGCATTAACCCGTCAATATCGATTAGAATACAAAAAATTTGATCTATTTTTTTACCTTGTTCGCTGTTCGGCATCTTTATATGTACTAGAATAAAAGCCAACAATCTTATTCGGTTGCAAGGCTCCGTCAAACTCCAGGGTTAAATTGTAAAGTCCTGGTGGAATTTCCTGCTTCGTCGAGACAATCCATGCTTCCAATTTCGCAACTTCGTATGCTTCTTTGATTTGCAATTCCCAATTCTCCTCTCGGTCGATCGTCACAAGTTTTGTGGACGTTATATTTAGTTCTTTCTGATGCAGAGCAATGAAGGAACGTTTCGCCGCAACGTCGATCACGATGGTTACTCTGCCTTTGAAAGTACCTTTGGCAAGATCAGGATGAAGGTAAAGATCGTAATGGATCGGTCTAACTTCGGTCGGTAGACGAAACGTTAAACCGTCGGGTCCTTCTCTCAGCGGCATGTTAATAACGTTTCGTCGACTCCTACTATCTGCAAACGAATTACATGTCACAGATTATTTGCCATAGGACTGAAATGATAATCGAATTGTTCTCAATACAATCGAATAATATTTCTTCAAATTCTTTCCACTATGCAAATGAAACAAAGGAAGATACAAAAATATATTTGTCCAAGAAATCAAGAACCAGAATTGTGAACTATCGTAGTCGAGTGGCTCATTGTTTTCAGACAATGTTTTTTTATTTCTGATCATTCCGAATATTTACGTGGATAAATGTCGAGAAACGCTGAAAGGCCGTGTTCGTATTATATTCGTATTATATGTGATGCTACTTTTGGTTGGTTTGACTTAACCGTACCTGTACCACAAACGAATGAAGAATATATTCACTGGACACGAAAAGACAACAAGAATCCCAATGATAAGCGTTGAAGGTTATAGTCACGTTGTTTACAATATCACCGGCACGAAACGCTACGAGGTACTGACAGTGACTGACAGAATCATCTGATTCCTTTGTGCCGTGCTTCTCGGGTGTTTCTTATCAAAACCACCAGAGGTCACATACCTCGGACCATTCGAATTTAAAATGATGAAAATAAATACAGTATGTACTGTTAACCTCGATCATTTTATTTCATTGTGCACCAAAATCTCGCAAAACTGTAATGCTTTATTGTTGCTCAACGCTTTTTATATCCTACCCCACATTGGTTATACTTATCGCGCGGTGAAATGGATGGTACGTACACACCGGTGCACTGATGCCCGGACCTGTTAATAAGTTGGCTGCGCTGCGCTCGCATGCAATATGTTCCTCATACTGCAGTCAACTTACTTTACCGGTCCAGCCATTAATGCATCGGTGTGTACATGCACTCACACGCTACAACGCGTCATTTTTCGATTATTTATACAACTCGACTATTTTTCGCACATGGCGACTGCGTGGAACATATTGAATAACTGTTTTACCGAGCAACTCATTTTCTATCGTAGTTACTATCCGAACAGATAAAATAATTGCAACGATTACTGTAACATCGTTAAATAATATCGATAAACGTCCTTCGTTCGGTACGAGAAATGTAACGTTTTTGCTGCTGAAAAACATTATTTGGTCATTCTACCATATCGAAAGCGAATTCATTGTATACGTGAAATCGGATTGGTTAAACTTTTCAAAGCAGTTGTGCAAGACATGGCGAATGTGAAATACGCCCGAGCAAGTAATCGGTTATTTTTATATTAGTATGTCTCACCAATCAATCCGTTTGATACGTCGTATCGGTGGCCGAGAAGGACGATGAATGTCACGAGACAGGCACACAGTAAAGAAAGCACGACGCAGAGACCACAGACGACGGAAAATAAAACTCCGCGAATTTTGCGTCTCCCAACAAATTCCTTTTCCGTGTTGGTTGTTCGGCTCACCGTGCTGCTAGCACTGTTTACAAACATCCTGCGTCTCCCTACGATGTCATTCATGCCCTTGCGAATCGTTTGCGCAGGTAGTTAACTATATTCGACGAAAGATGAAAACCGTTACGTGATAAGCGTTGAATAAACATGTCCCGGTAAAACTAAACACACTATCTTCGATGCTTCGGAATTCGGAATAAAGCAATCATATCATGCGATTTCAACCGGTCAAATAACGACTACACGCAGTGAAGAGTCCATCATAGGATAAGCCCTCTACGTACCAACGCTGTTACAGCTTTTAATATACCAACGGAACTATTCATTGTTATGTTACATGAATGCTGAATAATAAATAGCGATAAAAAATGAATAAAACAAAATAACGACTGTATTACAAACACATTGACCAATTCCGAAGCAATATCGAGCATTGCGTGATAAAAAACTGATTGAGCTTATAATTAGGAGACTCTTTTGGACTCACGTACAGTAATTTACCGACGTTTTTCGGATTACATATAGTATTTAAAAAAAAAAAACGATATCAACTTACGATACAGAATTCAGCCAAGTTTCATCTCTTTTTCAAACCTCAATGGAATGCAGGCTCGTGGTTTTTTTCCCCAGTGAACACGATACTTTGGTTTCTTTTACGAATGCTTCAATGCATTTACCAACTGTTGTTGCAAGAGACGCACTACGATAAGCATATGGTTGGTTGTCACTTTTGCAACACGATTATTAATAATTTCTCAACACTCTCGACGATATTTCGTTTCCTATTATTCGTGGAGAAGTTTGTAAACGTCGGTGAGCTATGGACTCGACGAGTTTAATCACAACACTGATCATACAACCTCGGCTCGGTAACACGTGATGCGTATTTAGTCTCGACTCTCACTTTCGACTATACTATCGAACACTTTCGCAAACTTATCGATTCCGCGACGTGATTTCATGCCGAGAATGATACCAACCAGCACCCTAGTTACGCGCGAGACCGCGCGGTGACTAAACGCGAGAAAAAGTTTGACCGATGAAACTCCTTGATTTCGTTGGGCAGCGTCCTATCGCGCGTCGCGATGTATCTATTGCGACGCAGGAAGCATCGTACGTGAGAAAAATTCTCATTAGCTTTTATTGGCGCGAATTAACATGATTGCGAAGCACTCGTTGTATCATGATCAAGTCAAACGATCCCTGACCAACAATCGTAGGTGTATGTTTGTTCTATACATATATAGGTCACAGCGAATGCGCTAAGGTAACCGAATATTCTCAATGGATTGAATAAAATTTGAAACGTGATTGTCTGAGATGCATTTTTGTCCTGATCCATGGAAATAATAATTGAAAAATAATTCGAGTTATCAGGATAAAATTTCAGGGACCCGTAGGACAAATTTGTATTCAACTTCGACGAGAGTAGGAATAGTTATAGCGTTCGCCTTAATTGCAGAAATAGTTCGAGTGTAATCAATATTAGCAGAGATATTAAAAAGATTGATTCGATTTTTTCCAATAAAATTGAACCTGATTCTTTCATTGTTTTCCAGAGTCTTGGAGAAATTAATTTGTTGTGAAATTGTAGTTACATGTCGGTTTTATGGTGACCTAGTTAGATGAGAAATTAGAAAGACGTTAGCTGTTCCTAATGGGAAATAATTGCAGTAGAGTATCTACCTTTTACACGCATATTCGCTGTAAAATCATATTTTCTACTTCAACATTGAATCAATGAAAGAATTCTACGAAAAGGTCAATCATCCCGCTTTCGAATTAATGTCATAAGACTTGCCGTCGTAAAGAACGCGGATAAAATCATGTTGATTGGATTGGAAATTGAAGAAATGATTGACAGTCCTTTCCTAACATTCACTATTACAAAACATTTCTATCTAGACATTGTAACAAGCAAATAGTGAGCGCTTCGACCAACAGAAGGGACGGGGATTTGGAGATTTCTGAGCCCGAACTGTTTTCCATTTTTCGAGTGGCTATTATATCGGTTGAAGTTTCATTCTGAACCACGTGGAATCTGGTAGAAAATAATCCGCACCTCAATTCCACGTTATTTGTTTCGTTCTCTTGCGAATTAT
This sequence comes from Arge pagana, assembly GCA_963969455.1. NCBI lineage: Eukaryota > Metazoa > Arthropoda > Insecta > Hymenoptera > Argidae > Arge > Arge pagana. Next base: position 5,931,745 of record OZ018312.1, on the reverse strand, counting down.
AATTTTTTCCCACTTCAGAATTGTTCAAACGCCTGTGAAAGGCAACCCAACATTCATGCGTGTAAAGCAGAATCCGCTCTGACGAGAAAATCTCGAGAGAATAGAATATTGGTATAGTTTTGATTCGATAATATTTGTATAATTTTGCAGTGTTTGCAAGAAAGATTTTGGGCACAATGATAATAGTAGAAATATGCTCGGTTGAGAAACCGCAGCGAGTTTATTACACTTTAATTTACATGTACAAATAGTATAGAAAATGTCAACGTGAAACGCGAATCGGTATCAAACGACGACTCGGAGAATTTATTGACTATCATTAGACTTGGCCATCAATCATGTTCACCATGACTTTGCTGATATTCGAAAACGGTAAGTCGCTGCTTTCGAGCAGGTACAATTAATTCTCCGTGAACCTCAACAATTTTTTATATAAAAATGAAAGAACTAGGTGATGATGAGTAATCGTTAATTAAAGTATACATGTTATGAATAATTAGTATATATAGCTATCCGCGGATGTAATCCGTGGCGTGAAGGCTTATATACACGTGATGGCGTTTTATTAGTATCGTTTGACGAAATTTATAACGTCCAGGGGCAATTATCGACTCTCGAAAATACAAAATGTATTCAATGCTTCGATCGATCATGAAATCCAAACCCGATCATGTAATTGATTAATTTGTTATCACATCAGAAGGCAAAATGTTCGAATTAACGCGTAAATTCCTTTCGTAATTAACACTTTCAGCAGTGATTCGACGCGAGCGATAAATATCTCGAGATCGAATTGAAGAGGAAACGAAAGTTGATAAATGTTGAATGAACTTGAAAGAATCGAAACCGAGCCAAAGAAATTGTCGTAGATCGATGATCGAAAATATTGAACGATCGATAAGGAGGAAAAATTCTCGGCGAACGATAAACGTGTTCGAGATTTTTGTTTTTCGAGATCGAACGATCCTGCGTTCTTTGGTACTTGGAAGAAGAAAAATATAAATAAGTTTACGGTTTTTCGTCGAAGGCCGAAAAATCTTCGTTGAAATTGCTCGTGCGATACCGTGTATCGTATAGAAGGGGTTAATCCCCTTTATTCGTGATTTGAGCGTCAGCGATGTCTTCCTCGGGCATATCGACGTCGCCCCATCCCCAAATCGCATCCTCGTGCGAATGTCCGTGGTCTCTGTCTTGGTCTATCCTGGTACCATCGCCCGTACGCGCCGCCCTTTTCTGAACCATCTCGACTGGTACCGTCTTCAAATCGTAAGCTTGTCCGATCCAGGCGAAAAAGTCGATGAAAGCTGTCGTCACGTTCACCTTGTAATTACCAAGCTCCGCCGCTTTGTAATCCCAAGGAAATACGTGATGGTAATTGTGCCAACCCTCGCCGAAAGCTCCGATAGCGATCCTCACGTTGTCCGTTGGGCTGATCGAGCTAGAAGAAAATAATTACACTGTTGTACAAATTCACCCAGACTTGGAGTCGAAGTAGCAAGAGGGAAGTTTGAAAATAAGTTTAATCGAGAAAACGCTAATTTCCAAATTTGAATTCAAAATTGCATTCCACTGTAAATTTCCAGTTCTGATGAGAGTGTAAGAAATGAGGGCGTCGTATTGCCGAAGGTCGTTGTAAAAAGTGAGTTATGTAAAAATGGAACAACTAATTTCGTAAACGACGTTAACGACACACGATACTTACTCGTCGTAAGGCTTGGTGCCCCATATATGAGCGGCGGAATTAACGAGCCAAGTTAAATTCAGAGACACCGTGTAACGGAAGACTGTTGCAGTGTACCATGCGATCATTGCTGATTCACCCCAGAAGTGGCAGGGTATCCAAGTTGGAATGACGAAAGCGATCAAAGGCATCAAAACGACGTAGAGTCTGCGAGAACAAATAGCACATGCCACTAAATTATTCCCGAACGTTCAAGGATTCCTATCAGATTAGCTGTTTCGTAGCGACGATAAAAAGCTCGCCGTTGTAATACATAACAGATTCGTGGAGACAGAGCGCAGCGGAACTCGAGGAGATGAGTTATTGTGAAATTGGTTAATTCGTCGCAACATTTGCCCTTGGTTTGGTACACCGAGATTACGTTGGGAATATTACTCCTTGACGACACGATGCTCTTACTCATCCGCTATTTTCCGCGCTTTTCGAATTTCGCGTACCTTCGTTGCCATACGACGATCGGATCTTTTTCGAGATCGCTTACGTCCACCGTGGCTCCTTTTTCGATCACGTCGCGATGCTTGCGGAGCATCAGCCATCCTATGTGCGAGAAGAAGAATCCTCTCTTCGCGTTGTGCGGATCAGCATCCGTGTCTGTGAATTTATGATGCACTCGATGATCCCTGACCCATTCGCTGATGTGATTCTGAACAACAAATGATGGTTTATCGGATTAAAAAATGTTCGGGAATTTTTCGTATCGAATGCTTGAAAATTCAAATAAAACTAACGATATTTATTATTATTTAAAGATTTTTTTACATCAAATTGAAGTGTTCTCCGTAGGACTACGCCTATTGCACGTTTCGATTTACGTTTAAATAAGCTTCCTGAACATCTTCAGTTTTTCGTAGAAAATTTCTGAACTAATTTGATCGATGGTAATAAATTTATGTAAAATAGTTTTCATATTTTACGCTCAACGCCTCAACCTCCTCAAAGGTTCTGAAATCGGGATGACAAAAATGTGTGAGCAATCACCTGGAAAGCTAACGTTTGGAAGACCATCAGGATCAAGCGCATGGGCCATTTTGCTTTGTAGGATCGATGACACCACAATCGATGTGCTCCAGCCGTCACGCCAACAGCTCCGCAAGCAGCAATCGAAAGTGCTGTAGAATTAGAGAAAATCAGTATTGGTTATCAGATGGAGAAATGATAATGTTTACACTGATATAGCAAATGGAATTTTCGCGTTCACGATGCATACTCACTCCATATCAAGGTGAGGAGTTTCGCGCCGGCGAAAAATAGGTAAAATCCGTAAACAGCACCGATGTGAAGATAGGCGAATGCTATCAAGTTCCGCCAGACGATTTTCCACTCGTATTTCGGTTCCTGACTCTTCGTACTTTCGATATGATTCCTCGACGACGAAGGCGTCGGCTCTTTCGTCCGATTCGAAGATTTAGTCCCACTAACATCCTGCTGAGTGGCTTCGAATAACCAGGTCGCCGTCGTGCCCAACAAATTCGGCGCCATGATCGTCGATCTGAAGTACAGTTCGAAATTATTGGACAAAAATTCGTCGTATAAGATGCAAATAAAAATACTGATTCCCAACAGACGAAGAAGAAAAAAATTGGCTGCGGTTTCCCCCCCCTCAATTTTCGAATATTTTATTTCCGATCAGAAATTTGGAATCCGACGTGTGGGCCGAAAAATCGAAGTATTTTTAAATTGCTTCCGTCAGTCGTTCGTTCCCGCTATTAATTTTTGGACGGCATGTAACGACGAGTCGAAAAACGAAGATTGGAATTTAAACGTGCAAAATGAGTAATAAATAAATCTGCATTTACGCTTCGTCACGTCGACCGGATGCGATTCTAAAATCATGCGAAACGTTATGACCATCATCGAAACTTGGAAAGTGCGCGTTTGACCCTGAATGCAGAATTATGGGTACCCGGTCCCGTTAATTCGAGAGTTTCGCGACAATTTTATTGTTTTTTTGAACCTCGCACATTTCTCATCACAGATCTTCGAGAAAGTAAGGCGCGGCGCAGAAACCAGATAAGTAACAGTAATTGTGGCAAAAAGTGTTCGTCGCGAATTGCTACAGCTGTAAGCAATAAATCCAAAATTTCGCCTTAAATGTGACCTTGAATTCAAAATAAGCGATCAATTATGCCGTTCGTTGAAAATTTACATCGCTGTTTCTCGTCACTAGGTCGTTCGATTTACACTTTTTACACGATTCGTTAGTAGAAATTCTCAACTGCATAAGTTTTCATTGCCGCTAATTTTCAGCATACCGTTCAAGCTGCCAGCTGAGGCACGAAAATGCACGTTGAATCAGATATCTAGGAACTATTATTCCGAAGAATAAATGGAACATCTGGTGAGCCTGAGGCTCGTTAAAGTGAACGATGCAAACTCGAAGATGAAGTGTTCTTTCACCACTCTGCGGCAATGATGCATGGTCGGACTAAAACGACCGTAGCAATCTGTTTCGAGGTTAAACGCGCGATTGCAATGTTAAATGTACGAGAGAAATGTATTTTAATAAAAATCTACGGAGTAAAATGTTTAACCGTTAACCATCTCTGGATTTTACGTCGAACGGGAAAGAATTCTCGAGCGCGACGCTATCTATCCAGATCGCGCAGTAAGGTGAACTTTCCAATCGAGAAAACTTCGTGCTACCCATTTTCGTCGTCTGATAAGGAGAGATTTCGGCCCGGAGCATTATAAAATACGTAATGTATATTTTAATGTGAAAATTGCAAAAATAATGGACTGTAAAAACGAAATCGATCGTATTTACATTTTTTCGAGTGTCCCATCCCAAAACCACGGTACATTCGAGAAATCCGAATGCACGTTACGTTAGACGGTGGCAGGGAGTACGAACTTTGGAGGGAAAGGATAAAAAAGCGTGTCGTTCTATTAGTTCTTGACATATCTCGCGCGCCGGTTTGAGAAGCGTAGTTTTGCCTCAAGTTTTACACGAGGAATAAATTATTCGTAGCATCGAGTCCCGTTTTTTCGCAACTTCGGCGGCGCGTATTTTTTTGAATCGTGAAATAACACTCGTTTGTCCGCTTACACCGATTTGTCTTGGTTCACTGAAAAAATCTTTCACTAATTCGTCGGATTAAATACGTGAATAAAATTCGGTAGCCGCGATCGCGATCGAGCGATGATTTATCACTAGTGCAATCTGAGATTTGCTGACCTGGTTGTCCACGATTTTCCAATCTCTACAGATTTCACTGCGCTCGCGAATATCCGCAGCTTCTACCGCGCGACTGCTGCAAACGGTACGGATGCTCCGTTTATTGTCGCAACAAAGATTGTTGTCTCGCGGAAACGCAAACATCTAAGCGCATTTACGCGCCATCATCGACGAGATGTTTATTCGGCTCGTTTAAATTTCCGGATCGAGAGATCGGCGACAGGGAAGTATTTTTTTTTCGCCGGAATGAATAATTCAACGATCGGATAGCATCCAACGTTGGCTTTATCTCGGATTGACCGACTTTTCGTTTTCCGAATCGAGAGTATGTCGACCGAGTCGGATCACTCGGAGATATTCTCGCACGCAGGTTTGATCTTCGGAAACGAAACGTGATGTCGAAATATAGGTAGCTAGGTTAATATCTTGCGTCCGCTAAACGCTTCTTCAACTCTCTCGTTTCTTTATTATTGTTTTTCATTTCACACATGCGTCGAGTGTTACGGCTGAGCACTCGAAATCAAGTTCCGTTAGCATTTCTGCTCACCGTGGAATCTGTGACCTGTATTCTACGCATATCACTAACGTTTGACGCCCAAGGCTGTTGCCATTGAAATTGAAGACCAGAAACAGAGAGGTGGACGTTGATATGACGTACATCTCTACTTTTTCCTCATCCCCTCGCTCTGCCCCGCAAAACTGTCGACACATTTTTATTGCCGGCTGTTGCATCTAGTTACATCGGAGAAATATACTAAATGGATCAAATGCAAATCGCAAGAGCAGTAAAATAGATGTCACGCAGCCAATTGGACCGAATGCAATCTGTAGGCCTGCGATCTCGAAATATCGCGATTTTTTGGCATTTTATTGCGAACCAGAGTTACACGTCTTGGAGCAGGATGGCTGTCTATATGTCGCGTGTATGGAAATTCTAGCCAGATACTAATTGGAGTCGGGTTGATTTTCTGTGTTGTAATTAACACCCCGAAGAGGATATTTGCTCTCGATTGATGTTGGAAATGTATGCTTTGATTTATAGCGTCGGATGCGGTCCTCCTAACGAGAGCTGTTTCACGTTATTTGATCGGAATCAATGAAATGAGACGCGACGGGAGAAATTAAATTAAAAAGAATAAAGAATCGTTGAAGAACCGTAAACGTTGGGAGCAACGAACGATCGCGTGGAAATAACTGGATCAAGCAAACTGATGCGGATCGGCTTTAAGAAGCTAAAAATGCTTAGTCTTTGACACGTGTTCGATTATTGGAGTAAAAAAGGCAAAAAGTCATTGATTGCGCGTTCGTCGTATTTTCATGGAGGTAATTTCGGGCGGCGATGTTTAGTCGTAGATTGGACAGCATGATTGACGAGTTGTAGAACAAGTTGTTTGCGTCGAGCTTTGGTAATGGCTCGAGCAAACCCGATTCACGAGGAAAGTGAGTACGAGTAATTATTCGACTAATTGTGAGTACGGAATGTCGAATATATCGAATTTCGCTGATCACGCTGTTCGGAAATAACGAAAGATATTTTGTAACTTCGAACATTTGTGTACTCGATCGTTGGCCACTGGAAAGGAAATAAGTCCAGTAGGTTTATTCACCGATGTTTCATAAAGCCATATTTATTCAACTCGTTCCGTCCTGATTGTAAGATGCACGTATACATGGTATTTTTTTCGTTTGGATTTCATTCGTAAAATATTTCCGAGACGAGCGAAACGGAGAATCGATGGTTCTCGATCAATATCTCGCGATCTAATCATTTCTCAACAATCTATAAGTACTCATTTTACTCGCGATCGAATTTGCAACTTTTTTTGTCTCTACCAATTTTGGCGTGCGACGCATCAAAATCGAGATTTGGGCCAAAAACTGAAATTTATCTTCCGCTGTCTCCGATAAAGTTCCGAATGCCATATCTCGGAAAGCATCACTTCTAGATACTTAACTTATATAAACTTTTTTATAGAAAATTAAATTTGCTTTAAAAACGTATTCCTGCATTTTTCACGTATCATTCGCCATTTCGAAGTTATGTTGAGAACTAGTTTAAAGGACATTTTATGTCGGGTCCACTGCTATAGACAGTTCAACTCTGTCAAATTTTGAAAAACTTTCAGCTGTTTATTCTCGTTAATTCTCTTTGCCATGAAAACGCGACGAGTACTTGACCGGATGTTGGTAAACGATCCGAAGCATCTTAATTGATGATTCGTTCGAAGAACTGTAAAAGAAACGGCCGAGCTATACGGTAAAAACGAGGGCAGCGTTTATCATTAAGGTGTACTGGCATAGATAATAAGGCGCAATGCTAGTTTTACTACGGAGACGCGAGTGAAAGTGCTAGACGCGAACAAGATGCGATTTTAGCGTCTCGGAGGACGCAGAGGATGCGGTGAGAGGTACTGGAATAGACTTTTGATCGTTTCGTTGAACGGTACACGTTACAAGAGAAATGTGTAACTCATCAGCTTGCAGGTGACGTTACACTGCGAAAGAGTTTGGTCTCTTCGAGAAACAGGTTCTCTCTCCCGGAAAAGGAGGTCGACGTATCTCCGCTTCGGGGTCACTGTCAATAACTATACAGCTTATATATATGTCACGCCGATAATAGAAAGGTAGTAATTTGCTGAAGAGCTTGCTTTATAAATCATATTGTCGTTTCTATTGTTTTCCTGATTACACATTCACGCCCCCAATCACGGCATTTCACTTGATTTTTCTCGACAAGAAAAACTCCGTTCCAACATTTTCTCGTCGCATTTATTTCCCTCCCCAAATTCCTGCAGCTTCCTTTCTCACGTAAAATCTCCCTCTTTCGTTCCCCCTTCAAAAATTATTCCCGTTTTTCCTCGTTCTTTTTTCCCCGTTTCTTTTACGTTCTTATTAAAAAAAAATCTCGAATTTTCTCGGAACTTTTATCGCGATATCTCGTTCCCCGTGAATTCTACGAGTGTCGTTGGACTTTTTTTCGAATTCATTTTTGATTTACCCTTCGCTACTTCCGCTCGAGCGCGTAGACCACAGCTTTATTGTCCTTCACGAATCGCGGTCCCGGAGATCGTCTGTGCCTGATCATTGACCCGGAATATCCGATGTCCCGCGTAAATCCAATAACTCAGCGAACATTTTTGGGTTACGATCGTGTATATAACAGATTTCGACTCGATTAACCCAATAACGACAACTTTCCCCGAGGATCTTGAATTTTCTCTACAAATTTCACGATCGTCATTCGATAGCCACTTTTCCATCCAAATTAACGCCGGTTGGACACGAATCGCCTGAGAAGGATCAGTGGTCGGCAGCTATATAATTTCTACGCGAATTCCTGCCTTTTTTCAATGCGCGTCGAAGAGTTAGATTTCATTTGCTTCATTACCATCAATTATCAGAACTGATAATGATTTTGTAGGGATAAAGTGTACGGATAAACCGGTTGGCCAGTTGTCCTAAATGTTAAATAGCAATGCCTAATTGTTCCACTATTTCAAGCCTGTATATATATACATTTATAGTATTTTATGAATAGATGTTTATACGCAACGTAGTTTCATTGTTCAGAGTCGTACTTCGAGCGTATTGGATGAACACGCGTTGCTCTACTTAAGCAATAATTAAAAAGCTTACTACTCGTCTTTCCGAATATCACTGACGCGAATTGCTACTATTATTGCCATTTCAATCGGAAGAATCAACAACAAATAACTTGGCACCAACATTTATTAAACGAGGCACCGAACTATTCATTTCGGTATTTCGCTCACTCATCGTATCACTTCGAATTACCGGGTAATTTTTTTAAAATTCGCAATATACAAATTAATTTGTTTTTTTTTTGGAAAAAAGTCTTTAATTTTCAATTGGTTAGTACTGATTCGGTTGAATAAAAATTCCGGTTAGAATTCTAGTCCTCGTTGGTTGTGAGCTGGACGCGAATGATAGTAATTAATTTTCGATTAATAATTGAAAACGAAATTGTGGTATGACGGAAGTTCGCTGGTTGCATAGAATTAGTGAGCCGGTAGGGTGATAAATAAAACGGAAGATAGCAGCTACTTTGCGTCTTTTTGTAAATATTCGCTATGGATATTTAGATGATAATTTATAAATTGCCAGCAAGGGATTTTTAATAATGGAAAAAAATGCGGTATGTTAGGTGCGATCGAATAAACTCACGTGGTTTGGCCGATAGGAGTATCAATTCACGACGTAGCGATCAACTGTCAACGGGTAATTCATTCACTAACGTTGTTGCAATTGGCGATCAGAGGTGATCGGCGAGAGACGAGAGCTATTGCACGAATGTGCGCTACGAAATAACTGAGGCGAGAATCGTTCGTGGCCCATTTATGAAGTTGCGCCGAGCAACGTACCAAAAATAAAAGAACAGGAAATACGACATCTTCCTCCGTTGGCTGTAGCCCCCTCTTCACGAAAGGCGAAGCGGTGCCGAGCATATACTCCTGGGTACATCATCCCTTCCATCGCGATCGCGCGAGGACTTTGAGCGTGTAACACGTTCCACATTCGAAGCCACGATCTCCAACTCTCGTTGCGATAAACTGGGGGGTAAACGCCTACTCTGACAATTATGCGCACCTCGATGCAGGGAGTTCGTGGCGTATTGCCGCACGACGCGTAACAATTCACCGCGAATCAAAGCTCAACGAACGACGAACGACGAGCGAGATGATTCGACTTTGCGCGTCACATTTACAAGAACTACATTTAAAAAATACCAGCTAAAAAAAGCGAAAAACAAGCTCGATATATAAATAATTCATCGTGGAATTTTATTTCTTTGGACCTCAAACGAAAAATAAATAAAATATGTACCATGACGTAAATACAACTTGAATGTTAGACAAATTATTGCGGGGGACAAGCAGAGAAACAAAACACGTTCGTTTGTTTATTGTTTGTTCGAGATTCACAAACACGTAACACTGGACGATCAATCATTTATATATTGTTATAGCACATTTCTATGCATAGATATCAGAGAGATATTATGGAGCTTGTTTTCACTTTTTTTTTTATTCAGAATTTCTCAACGCAGTTAGGTTTGTTGTTTTTTTTGTTGATAATCTATTTTACTTCACAGTTGTTAGTACTTATTAGTTTCTACATTTTTTTTTGGCGACCGTCATATTCGAGTAATATATCCCATGTCAGTCCCACAATCGAGCTGAATCTAACGACACCTCGTAGGTTGAAATCCGTCAAACGGTTTAGGCTGTAAAGCGTGCCAAAAAATTAGACTTAAGATACGTACATACGCTCGAAAAACATTACGCTCCTTCGGTAGTCGGGTACTGATGGGCATTTCTGCCAGGATTGTCATCAACTGTCGTCTTCTCAACCGGTTTGACAATTCCAGACAAATTTCACAGAAAAAACTTTGGTGATCGACACGATTCAGCAGACTCTTTGCAAGAACGCTGTCAGATAGATAGTCGAGCAAAAAACGATTTCGTTCGTTCATTGGTCTTAATTAACCTCCTACGAGTCGAATTTTCGTTTGGATAACAAAAGCTTTTATGGAGCGGAGAATCAACAATTATATAGCAACCTGTACATGCAAATGACAACAATACATTGTATTGCAATAAACTAACTTTGCGAATATCAGGCAGCAATGGCTTGCATTCTTAGCACACTTACTATGGAAACACCCGGGTGATAATTTTAATTGATAGTGTGGAATATCGATCGTAAGACGATTTTTTGTGCTAATCAATTTTCCTCGTCCCACGATGATGCCACAGAAAATTCATCATCACTGTCAATAACATTTATCCGTTGTCGGTGAAATACTACTAGCCCTTCATCGGACTCAGAGTCTAGTCACGAATTCCCACGAAGTTTTATCCTGATTGGCTGTCTCAAAGACAGGATTGAAAAAAAAAACTATAATTCTTTATAGAGGATTAAATTCTGAGGAATTAATTTGTCAAGGAAAATCTTCGACGTATAGCCAATGCAGCGTCTACTTTGCTGCTATACTGTAACAAATATTCGTTTCCGTTTTAAGTCGATTACTATTAATTCCGATTTAAATCGATCTAAATTGACAGATCGAATTTGGAAATTGCGATTCAATATGAAAGTAATCGTCGTGAGCAGGGCAGTTTTACACGATGCAGGGTCCCTTGGGCACACTAAAATTTGGGGCCCTATACAAAGAACGAATTGTGTGGCTGATAAAAACAACAATTATTTAAATATTTTCAAGTTGCTCGTATTTAATTATTTTAATAATTTGTTCTAAGAAGCAGAACGAACAAATCACTAGTTTACTGGTTTGCATTGGGTACGATATTGTTTTGTTTCTGGATTTCCATACTGAGAAGTCTTCTATCATATACTCAAAGTCTATTTTTTGAAGAATATCCCTCTCAAATACACACGACTGACAAATTAGTGAGTCGTTCTTGTAGCATAGTCGCGCGTAATTCGTTTTTAATTATATTGAGTCGCGAAAATGCGCGCTCTTCACTAAAATTGGTGACCATTGAGGAAAGAAATGTCCTCCGAACATGCCTGCAAATAGCGCTCACGTAAACGACCGCCAGATGCCACAGAGAGTTTTTTTCTTGTATGTTTTAGTAGTAAAATGTTCACTGCCCAATGAATATTCAAAGATCTGACTCGATTCGCAATTCACAATTAAATATCGAAATAACATTAATTCTCAGTGGAAACAAATTCAGTAAACACTGAGATTCTCTTTTTTTCGCGTTAACGACGAATATATCAGCATTTCGGGGCCCCTGTGACGCCAGGGGCCCCGGGCTAGTGGGTAAAGCCGGAACTGGTCGCGAGTTTCGGTTTGTAGAATTCATGATTTTGTTCCCAGACACGTTTTATCCCGTGGTCCAAATATTTTTCACAGACGACGGACTCGAAGTATTTTTTGTTGTCCCCAGTAAAACGGTGATCGAGATATACGCGTGAACTTTTTTCGTTACTCGCAAGTCGAATTCAAGGAGGACGTGCCCCGGATCACGAGCATTACTCGTTATAGCAAAAAGTCGAATGCATAAATTAAACCGAAGTACTAAAAACTAGTTTCCTATGCGTTTATTGGCTGTTTCCTAGTAAGAGTGACTAACTCTTACTGAGAAATACGCGTGGAGCTGGAAATTATGAAATCTTTATCAATATACCAAGGATTCCAAAAGTCCTCGGCGAATGATTATTTCGACCGAATAATCGTTGCTATTGAAACGAATGTCTCGATGATTTACGTACGAATTTTAGTGGATCAGCAATTGCAGCAGTCTCGAGGAAATATACGGACATTCGAGAGGAAAATAGAATGAAAATAGAAACGAAGAAAATTGTCGGTAAACTGGTTCATCGTATCCTTCGAGTCTCCGTGTTTTTGTAACAGTTAACTTTTGACGCGTAAAATATGTCAGATCATGGACATCGTGACCCGCGTTGTTGTGTCGTAGCAGCGAGCCAGAGGCGAGAGAAGACAAACGTTGCAGTGACTACGCGAGCAACTAATTGTAAATATTTACCTTTGAGACTTGAGAAAATCCTCTTTTTGCAACGATGTCTCAACAACGGATCTCGAACTCGTCTAGGTAAACCACGGAATCGTTAACTAACGAGCTAAAACATTCGTCAAAGCTCGGTGCGAAGTTTGACGGCAATTGTGCGGTCCCACATAAATCTGCTGGATGTCTAGAATATGGCAGTAAAAATCAAGTTAACGACATACAGCGAAGTTAAAAAGTAGTTGCATGTTTGTCGGGTAAAATTTAGGCATCGTTTGCAAAAATCTTTAAAACGCGTCGTTGTCGCATGATTTATTGCACGATCCGTCGCGGCGTTCGCCAAACATTCTTCTCCACGATTTCAAGGTCAATTCAAAAAATCATGCTTCGACTCGATTGACGCTCTTCTATTTTATTTTCCAGTGACAATTTTAGGCCGAAAACTTCGCGAACGAATCGATTGATAATTAACAATTATTATAGCAGTCTGCTGGTTAAAAGTAGCGCGAACGTTGCGTAAGAAAAGGCGCGAGATGAGACGATGATGCAAAACAATCGCGAATCGTTAGAACTATATATATTTATTCGACACATATTTTTTTTTCTTTCTTTTTTTTAACAACAGGACGTAAGGTTGATTGATCGCATTGATCCTCGTTCGCGTGAAATACTCGACGAATGGAACAACTTTTTTTCTCGCTTTGCGAGGAAAACCGATGTCTGAGCAAACGACGCGGCAACGTGAATGTTGCCGCCGTCATCATCTCTTGGAAATGTTTTTCAAATGATTCTCTCTGCGAGATTTGTTCGGCCTTAAGGTTGACGCGCTTAGCGAACACTTCGCGAAGAGCTTAGGGGCGAATTCAATTTATTTCCTTCCTCGTTTCCGCGAAATAGAAATGTTGTTGCGAACAATATGACCTTCTATTTCGAAAATATGGGATATAAATGCTATTAGGAATCAATTTTTGTGAAAGCGAGTAAAATACAAAATTCGAATGGACGTGAATTTTTTGAAAACGCTACTTCGTTCAGTAAAATTTAATCGCTGTGCTGAGAATATAATTAGCGTGGAAAAAATGATCGTTTTTATTATCGCAAATTTTTAGGAGCCGCTTTTCAAATGGGTCGTAAAAATTCTTGATGCAATGAAATTTGAATGCGAGTTCTCGTAAAACGGTTCGCTCGCCTCGCTGATGGAAATTTTTGAAACGAATCGCTCGGTGATTTTGGGGTAAAGAAATCTGTGGTTTTAATTGCTGCTCGAAGACAAGTTGTTTTCTCGCGAACGGATCAATTGGCCTTGAAACGGAGGCGGAATTCGTCGAATCGTTGCGCATTTCGGGTATTAGTTGATTCTGGAACCTTCGAGTTGACGCGACGGTTTATATGGAACAACTACAATAACAACAACGATGTAGAAAACCGAATTTTGGGAATAAACGTGATTCGTCAGTATTTGGAATTGTCGAAATACATATGGATATGCATTTTCGCTGATTGGGAGTCGCGGATGAATTTTGATCGAATTGCCCTGACGTTGCTGCGCTACAATTACGTCGCTTGTTATTCCAATACCAAAATAAAAACATCGATGTTGCGAGAGCTCGTAATTTTGACCCTGAATAAAATGTTTATTATTATCTCGTCGCTCGTTGTGATAACTAACGTCGAGAATCACTTCCCTGTGCGTCGAGTTCGTCGACAGTATTCGACTCGTTGTACTTTTTCGTAATCGCAAACCATCGTCAAAATGAGCGTGCCACTTGTATTGCTGCATCGGCAATGAGGTGCACAGAACGGAGGCAACACACTTGCGGATCGCGAGTAATGCATGCCGATGCATCCAGCGGCTGAGTCCTCTGGATGGGCGATCGCAACCGACGATTCTCGCGCTTGTTTCCCTGCGGGTCGCCGAGTCGAGTGAGAAAAAACGACAGTTTTTCTATTTACCTACGCGATGTTTCACGGACTACGGTCCACGTGGTAAAACTTTTTTCAAACGTTCGCATTCCATCCAGGTAGCCAAGTACCTCGACGTCATTGGGTCTCGCGACATTAGCATCGACAAACAACGCATCGATGATACCGATCCCACATTTGCGTCACGCGATTAAAAATTGAAACAGATCGCGAGAAATACTTCGTGTTTGTTTATCAGACTACGTTTAATTTTCCTTCAGCGAATAGGAGATGAATATTTCAGTCGCCATTCCAGTTTATCGTATCTACATTTTCAAGGATCGGCAACAGAATCGGAATAATCTTGCGAATAATGGAGAATATTTAACAGTTGGCAGTCAGGCGATAACTCGTCTCACATCTACGCCGCATAAAATATAGTTTTCTCTAAAAAAATACCAGTGGAAAAAATGAAGGGAGATTAAAATGAAAATTGTCGTCGCGTGGTATCGGAACTCTGACTTGTTTATTCGCATGCTCTGGTTTTTCAGCGCGTCTGGATCTAATTCGTGCATCTTTATGCAAGCTCGACAGTCTGAGGGAAGTATAGTTAACAGGATGCTCGAACCTCGTGGTTTCGTGGCTCAGAATTCGTCGCCAAAAGTTGAAGTCGATTGGAATAGGTTCGATGACCCCGATCATTCGTAAATCTCGAATTTCGCTACACCCGAAGAATAATCCCATGAATCTTGAAGGTGAGAGAAAAGAAGTTCACACATAATTTTATGTGTACACAAAATTGGCCGAATATAATTATATAAAATTATATATAGTTCTATAGAATTGTATAGATTTTTTCGGAATTTTTTCATATAATTCTATTCAGCAATGTACAAATTACGTGTTGTGTTATTGTGTTGAATTATGTATTCTCTTGGACAAGTTTTTTGAAAATCCAACCAGGAGTAGAAAGTTCGAGGTTGGATGTAATTTGTGGGCGTTTTTTATGCGCCCATAATTTTTTCCCGTTCGATCGATTGATCTGTTCCGAATCCAGTTTGATTCGCGAGGTAGTATCTCGTTCGATTCAAATTACACGAGCATGGGAGCGACTCAATTCACGAGTCGACTCGCTCTCGTCGACCAACAGGATTTTTCTTGGGTTTCTAGGCTCCGCATTCCTCTCTAATCGCGAGCCTACGTGTGTTTCGTCGCGTTTTCTCGGCCGTTCATATTTGCCAGGCAAACCTCTGGGGCTATTTTACAAAAAAGTCATCGGGTTAGCGAAAAATATTGCTGAACAGTAACAGCGAGTACTAGACGAGTGAGAGAGCGTAGAATACGACGGAGAATACGTGAGAAGACCAAAATACCAGAAAACAAAATCGAGTAAAATGCTAAGAAACAAGAGACAAAAAACATGCCTAATTTTGTCGAAATACGCGTAATTGTATTGGGATTTGGTCCCAATTTGGTACGGGAAAATAATTGCGTAAAAGAGTCGAGAATCGTGGCAGAAAAATGCACAAATTTCGGATTTTCGGTTCGTTTTTTTTCCCACGCGATCAAATTGTTTTTAGACATTTCCAAGCGGATTTGGAGAGTCCGATGACCATCGATGTGGTAAACGTTGCGCAACTGAAACTAAGCTAAGGCGATTCTTTGTGCAACGCAAAAGTGTCTTGAGTCAATAATTATTACGCCATAACTTCGGATGTGATCTTCCGGTTTGACGAATGTTTTTTTACTTTACGAAACTCTCGAGCTGCTTCGTTGGTTCGGTCCAATTCAAACAACGAAACGTACCGCAAATAACGCGATGACGATACGGCTATCTCCCCATTTTTTTCAATTTTTTTTCTCAGCCAAAGAATTACTTTTTCGAGGAGGACGAGTGCCACGAGGACTATCGTGCGTTGGAAACGAGTAGAAAACAGTAAAGGCGAAATAAAGTCGCGAATTGCGTCCCTCGACACCCGACATGTTTTTTTTAAAGGATTTTTTTTAATCGTTCTCAACGAGCTTTCAACATTTTTCTACTCAAACTTCTTTCAAACGATTTTCGTTCGATTATTAGCGACAGGATTACGCAACTCGGATGACTGGTACGCGAAACTAATAATCTCACCGTTGTAGAAATTATATTTCTTGATTAAAACTGAAGTACTTTCTATTTCGTCTCGCCAGTTTTGTTTGCCCGGATTTTAATAAGCTTGCGCCATCCAACGATAATAATTGATTGGCATTCTTCGACGAACACAGTCGGCGCGAAATCTCCGTAGAATTTCGTATTGGTTCGTCGAGCTTGGGATAAATTGTCAATCGCTTCTCTGGGTGAAAAATGAGTTTTAATATTTTCACTCGTTACGATGACGCGAACGAGCATTGCGCAAGATTCGATGCCTCGACAACCTCGCTCGTTTCGTTTCGTCAAGGTACTAGGAATCGTCACAGCTTACTCGTTAATATTTGTTTCGACAGGTTGTAGGGCTTGTCACGAGCTTGACGAGCGACGGACAATCCGCGTAAACGTTAATTAAACGCCACTCGCGCAAGCGAATCCCGATAACGTCACGAAATTTTCGGCGAAGCAAATTTTTATCGGAATATATAGTACGACGCGAGTTTTTTTCGAGCGGTCAATTAATCGTCTAAAAAATGCCCAACCGATTTCGCGAAATGTGTTTCGCATCGCGACCAGTTGCCAGAAACAGTTTTTCAGGTGTGGCAGTAGAAGCGGTAGGTCGCAGTCAGACGCCGCAGAGTGAACGCGGGTAGCGTACGTCAGACGAGCAGAGGCCACTTTAAAAGCGTCGATTTACCGAAGAAAAAAAAACTGCGACTAGTGACGTAGATTGAGTTAAGATTTTTATTTTATTTTTCAACACGAAGATGATCATTAAATAAATATCATCGACATCGGTATAATCAAGATTGTTTCTCGACGTGCTTTCGAGGCGAAGCGATCATCGGGGGAGTTGGAAAAGTTGTGATGTAATTTTGCAAGGAATAATTCTAATTAATGATTATTATCGCCTGGAAATATTCTGCCACTGTTCTCTCGTCGTCGTCGATTCCTATTTTTTGACGGATCATCGGAGAGACCCGTTGAAAAAACTCTGCTGCCTCGTCACGTGAAATTTCAGATAAGACGCAAATTACGGAATTGGAAGCTGCGAGAGATTGATTACGCGTGGTTATTGTAGAGTTTCGACTCTGTTTACGATACGAGTCATTAGTGTGGCAAATTATCGAGAAGTTCACGCTCGTTGACACGGGTCGATTAACTGTTGTTGTCATCGCGCAGGTTTATTTGTCCGAATGTGACTGTGGCTCGAAAAATAAATTCTCCGACACCGAAGAAACCGGAATTATATCTGCGAAATATCATTTCACGTAATGCAAAGATCAGGAGGAGGGTTACAAAAAGATTCCTTTAATTTTCGATCCAGAGTTAGTACTTTATTTTTTTAGCAATTGTATTTTTTTCCCAACAAAGTCTGCTGTTCCCAACGCGTTAGGCATGAAGAGGCGGAAATTTGAAAATCCCTTAATTCGGAATTTATACGCAGTTTGAGCGTGGCGTTTTTGAGCCACAGGTTGGGAATTATGTTTTCGGGAGTACAGCTCGTATTAAGATACTCACGGAGAGTAGATTGTACACGGCGAATAAACTTTCGTTACAAATGAAAGTTTGTTTACGGTTTAATTTCCGAAAAACTACGAGAAGTTCTGAAATTGCGTGACCGATTCGATAATGACGAACGACCGAGTGGTTAAAATTACGAATTCGATCAGTTTGTGGTAAAAGCGGAAAGAAATACCGTAAAATACGTAACGCGTCGTGCGGTAGGGAAAAAATAGACTGAACAAAATTCTGTCACCGATCGATGGAAATAAAACGCGACATTTTCATGAAAATCTCCGACAGATCCAACTTAAAATGATAATAATAGTTATTGTAATTTAGCACGAAGTAGGATATGGAATTTAGGACTCTCGTAAATTTCTGTACGTACGACTTCACGCAAATGTTTAGAGAGCTTCGACGCTTGACAATTGACGCGTGAATGACATCTGCCGCAGGTTTAAGACTCTTAATAATTGCTGTAAGTATGACAACATCTATCGACGAGTCTTCGGTACGAATCTGCATGTTTGGTGTTAGTAGAAATCCTCCGGAGTAAACATATCAATCTGCCCTTCTCGCGCCGTAGAACGAATTCGTTCGCGCAACGCGACCGAAGAAAACATGCGCGCAACAAACCGTGAAAGAAAGATTATACAAAATATTCTAAATAAATGAAATACAGCAATTTCTACGTTATCATACAGAATTATATTATATACATAAAAAATTGTACATAATTCATGTAAAATCATAAACAATTATAATATACAAATTTCTGTACAATTGTACATTAATTGTATACAATTGTATACATTTTTCGCAACTTTATACAGAATTGTATATAATTATGTACAAACTGTGTACGATTATAGTCGGGCCAATTTTTTGTTGATATAATTATTGCTAGTTAGGAACGTATAAGGTTTCTTATACCTATGTATAATCCTTTTCATCGGCGAGGTATGAAAAGCGTCGCGGGGCAACGATCGTGAAGGAGTACTGATACATGGATAAGAAGTCGATAGTGACCGATCAACAATTGGTGAACACGAGATGAATGGTTATTAAGAAACGATGACTGGATGTAAATATCGCTGAGGATTGGTCAACCGTGTCGCGTAATAACGTCGATCTGCAATCGATTCTCAATCAATTCTTCATCAGACTTTAGCTAATCGTAAGTCTCGAACCGCGACGAGTCCTAGATGATGCTCTTCAACGAGCTCGCAGGGTACAAATCGTACGAATTGTACGAATTGTACTCGAAGGGCGATTCTTCCGTACGCGCAACAGAGCAGTCCGCATTGGACTCGTTTGCATAATCCTTGTAAATAATATTCCGCGAAGCAGGTACGTTTACGAGGAAAGTGCCTTTGCCGTGGTAATGGTAATACGTGAAATGGTATAATAATTCGGTAAACGTGACCGGATCCCATCGGTGAGATGACAAATAATAACAGCGATAATAATAACGATAATAATAGCAATAACGTGGAAGCGTTTGATATTTGACGAGGTCATCGAGTCAGTTTAACCATTAATATCGCGACCTTCTTTCGACCGCTCGTCGTTTGTCAAAAGTTACGGTAACTCGTGACAAGACGGTGTATACTACGATCTCGCGACCGTTTTCATTTCGAAACGTGAATTGCACGAGGCGTTTTGTTTTCTTTCGTATTTTTTCCCCAATTACGCGGACTTTCGAAAGATTTCACGGCACGTATTTAGCGTCGACGCGTGACGAAGACGAATAAAACGTGCGACGTGATACGTTGTCGGGGAAACGTAGGAGAGAACGACGAATGGCTGAGAAATCAATGTTGGCGAGAAATGAGGCGCGATTGTAGTGGAAACAGGCACATATGGTCTCACCTCGATTTCTATCATCTTTCACTCGACGACCGAGCCTGCTATCATTCCTGCATTATACTGTCAATTTGCTAAACAAAGCGTATTCCATAAATATCTGTGCAGTAGACGGAACAGACAAGCTTGTCTTCTGCTACTGGAACACGGGCGCGGTGAGAGGGAAAAATTCCCTCCAGTTTCATAGCTCAACGAGGATAATAAAATACTCGATGTTCGATTACCATTTCGATGGTGGGAAAAAATGTAGAGCGAAACGAGGATCGTGAACGACGATTGATCGGGCTCGATAAAATCAACTCTGCGAATAATCAGTCGATGAAAATGCAACAACAACGACGACGACGCGACACGCCTGCGTATCAACCGTAATACGAACGCGAACAAAAAAATGTGAACAGAGCAAAGTCTAACACGTTTTTTTTTTTTTTTTTTTTTTTTAATTGCTTTCAACAAAAACGAAAATTATGCGGTGACGCAACGGAGCAAGATTCGTTTCCGCGCTTGAGATTGGCTTGGAAAAAAAATCGTAAAAAAAATCCTGTCGACGGCAGAGATTCTCATACCGTATCAAAGTACTGAGAAAACCAATTGCTTGGATGAATCGAGGGGAAAATATAGATACGAATACGACACGAGGTTTTTTCCTCGAAAACAATTATTACGCAATATTTATTCGAAGATCCTGACGTTAACGGATTATAAATTCGTGGGGAATATTCTAAAAAAATATTCAATTGCAGGTGACGGAAGAGACGTAACGGTAGATTATTGCGGTGAGAACGGACTCGTATTTCAAGGCTGGGGGAATGCGAACGCGCTCGGTAATTCGGTGGGGCGAATTGTCGGTGGACAATATTTCAAGATTTATTCGCGAATTGTTGTTATTCAATTTCTGGAAAATATGTGTACGCAGTCGATCGAATATCCCTATTCTCCGTCCTTCGGGTTGTCCTGGAAGTGATCTTTACCGGCACAGATATACGGCACGTGGCACGTCGGGACTTCACGGTAGCGCGACGAGACGTGTGATTTATAATTTGACCACTTTTTCATTTTCGATCCGCAGAGTTTGTCGTCCTCGCGAGGAAAAAAGAGAGAAACATCGAAGTGATTGGATTGAATTGTGTGAGAAATTGAAATTGAGTATACGACCATCCGAGATGCCGACAGTTTTGTTCAATTTTTTTTTTTTCATCCGGTTGGATATTTTTATGATCGTACCTGCATTTCAAAGATTGTTTTAATTACACGGGGAGGAGAAATTCAGGGAATCAATTTTTTCGATCTTCGTTGTACTTGGATCAGACGAGTGCGACGTCGAGTGCGAGATATCTGTGCGCCGGTGCGCGCAGAGGGCGCCTGTTTTCCGACAACCCAACGTACCGTCGCGTATGAGCATTGTACTGCGCAGCGGTATCGACGCGTCGCACGCGCACGGTTATCAATACGCGAGCGTACTATGGCGTCGAGACCGGCGAGGCTTGCGAGCTTTTTCCCGGTACAACGTCACCGTGTAAACTCACAGTTTCCAGTAAACGAGAATGATGTTAATTAGATTGCCACGTACGTCACGAATTTTCGACGCTGTGCGAAGGCGCATCGCACGGGGTGAGTGCTGTTTGCTGGTCCCACTGCTTCCGAGGGGCGGATTTCACTTTTCGACTACAAACGACTGCCCTGCCTCCGTCGGAGAACCGTCGCGTCACGACGAGACGAACAGAAAATAAAAATAAATAATCTAAAATTGCGAGAGTTCTGCTTTGTCGACGACAGATAACGACGCTTCCGACATTATCGATCAGCACCGCGTGATACCAATGGAAGACGACGCAGACATCCCACTGATCCGACGAACGGTATGATTAAAAAAAAAACTGCTGATGGGCAAATTTTATTCATAATAATCAGTTAATAATAATCTGCAGCAATATTTTGCTCCTTGAATAAAATAATTACCAATATTTTTATTCCGTATTCGCATTTTCTGTATTCCTAACGACAGCGAAGTACGAAGCATAAATAATTATTTATTCTAATTTTTATTCTTTGAATTCTAATTTGAATTTCGTTTCTCTTTTTTGCGAACTTATTCATTTTCGTCCGAAAAAAATAGTAAAACAAAGCTAAAAAAACGGAATGATGACGGATTTTCGTTGCCTTGTCTCGAGTTTGCCCCAATTTTGATGATTCCCCAAGGGTATTTCGAAATCTTAGTCAGCTCCCGACCTTTTTCTCCGCAAAATAACAATTCCAGTGCTCGATAAATAAATACATTGTTTTTTTTTTCAAAATCGAACTGCACGATTCTATACAAATTTCATGTAATAAGCGTAAAAATGTAGACCATTTTTTTCTCCAGAAAGATAGTTACTGTTTTGGTTGGGAGAAAAGAATAAGAAAGAGTTTCGTGTGGAAGAAAGGGGGGAGGATGCAGAGATACGTTTTCGGTAGAGAGAGTTGTGAAACAATGCGATTAGTAAATTGATTGTTAATATCGAACGAGAATGGGGAAATGTCGGGGGAATGAGAAGAAAGGTTCGAGTTGATCATCTTTGTTTTTCTCGCCGCACGCTCGATCTTCGAGAACGGCGACGCCCTTTCGGTTCTCGCGTTCTTTATTAATCCACTTCGTCGCGTCAATCAATTCGGGAAGGAACCCCTCGCGAGGTCAACTATGAAATAAATATTCGTCGAACGGCACGAATGCCACGCCACGATCCGGTAGCGATCACGCAACGCGTCCAGATTGATATCAGAGAGGAGGAAAAAAAAGTGTGATTATTGTACGAACGGCGATCATTTTCTTAAAAATAACGAAGTACCCGAAAACCAATTGGCAGGCGCGTTGTTTGTATTCTACTCTGCTCTATTTGTCACGCGCAACAACGAAGGTCGGAGAAAGTTGCGTTGGCCAACTCGTCGTGAACAGAGGAAATGCCCTAGCATCGCTTCGGCTTTCATGGTGTAGGGAAGCGAAGTCGACAAGTTTCGTTGTCCTTCGCCCATCAACACGAGAAAAAAGCACATCTCCTCCGAAAATCGCGAACGAGAAGCAATCTCGCTGAGAAGCGCGAAGAAAAAAAATTTATTTCACTTTGTGAAAATGGTTTGTAAAAACGGATCTGTCGAACCCGAGAGAATGGTTTTCGAGTTGCGAATGGTAGATAAAAACATACCGGTGAATGTCGAGTAGAGAAAAAAAGTGACGATGATTGGAAGGAAAAGTGATAAATTGGGAAATAGTGATTTATCGCGTGGAACTCGCCGAGGTGAAGGAATTTCACTGCTGTTCGGTATATCTGAAAAGAGCTGTCGAAAGATATTTGTTGATCTTGGATACGACCGGGTGTTGTGATCGATCGAATAGACTTTTATCGTTGATTTGATTGTAGGTCAATGCTTTCGTCGCTACGCCCATGTAAATGCGAGTGTCGTCGTCGGTTCTGCTCTATTCGTAAGAAGCTTTCCGTCCGAACATCTCGAAGGGCGCGAGAGACACGCGAAAACGTTGGGGACAAAGGACGAAGGATTTTGAAATCGGAATATTTCGGTGCAAACGGATATTTTTTATCATCAATACTTCGCGAGATATCGCTGCGCCGGTGTGTCGTCGTTCTCCGTTGATTTATGCCCCAATTGTTGATAAATTGTTTGTACATTTGTACAGAAGTTGAATAAAATCGATGCTCGAAAACGATTTCACTTTTGTTTCTGCGAATTCGATGGCGAAATGATCATTCCATCGTCCTGCTTTTCGCATCGTGACGAGAATAATCAACGGCGAATGAAATGATCGAGTATGTTTCTGCATATCGATTTCGCGCGCAGTTATATTGCCAATTGACAGTCAATTGGCAGTCAACTCGTCGCGCGTCAAAATCAAAAGTTGGACAACGAAGCGCGGTTAAATTCGAATCGGAGAAGCGAAAAACGAATCGCCTTTCCGAATTTCACGAACAAAAAAAAAAACAACAACGCAAAAACGAAACTGTCGCGTTAACGAAATCCGGAGAAAATCGGTTCGGCCTCGTTGAATAACGAAGCAGCTTGATCGATGCGCGGAGCTTTATCCACGAATTTCTGTCGTGCAGCTTGCGTGGCCTTCGCCGGAATCCATCGTACCGTGTGACCGAGTGAGTCGAAGGCTAGTGTATTCACACGACTAGTGACCCCCGTCTAATTCTCGGCTGCACGAAATTCCGACCGGTTTTAGTCCGGTCGTTCCCTCGGGTGAACGAACGTCCAGATCCCTACGTTACCGACGTTTCGAAAAAAATTTAAAAAAATAAAATAAATATGTAAATAAATAAATAAACCGTCGAAAGCGATGCGACGAGTTCGATCGACTGATAACGGAGCTTGCAGCTTTGCCGCGAGAAGCGATTGGAATTTGTCGGATCGGGAGAGAAAGTAACGCGGGGAAACGCGACGAACGAAAAAATGACGGGGCATTGGAAAGGGAGACGTGAGATGAAATTTTTCGAGTCGTTGGACACGTTGAGCATCTATGAGCAATGCACCGTGCCTCGGCGATGTCGCGTTAGGAGTGGCACAATTGAAATCAACGAAACGAATCGCGATTACGTAATCGACTGTTTTCATCGCTGGAATTGAATCGGAGGAAATCTCGAACCGCGTACTTTATCGACCCTTGCTGTTCGTTTTTTTTAATATCTCGTCCCTTAGTCCGAGTGAGCTTAAGAGCTTAGCTCCTTCCGACATTGGAACGAGATGAAAATGACGCGATAAATGAATCAATTAAGAGGGAAGTAATTAGCCTCGTCGCTTCTTCGAACCCCAAAACAAACGAATCGATTAAGTGATCGAATAACGAAGAGGAATTTTAGGTGCCACGTTACGTGTTTGGCTTTACTTCGATAATCGTCTGAAAAATCGAAGCTCTTTTAACTTCGTGATTTAACTTCTCAATGTGAGAAGCTTTGAGATGCTTTGTGCCTGCTAGAATACGAGGAAAAAACTTTTTTTTCCGTTGAAATTCAAACGATCAAATTTTTTATTTCTTCGTTCGAATGACACATTTCCAATTTTTTCAATCATGTGTTTTTCGCGAAATACGATTTTTCGAGTTTAAATAATCGCGGATCACAGGAAAATGAATATTTTTCAAATCCCCTGCGTACTTCCCTAGCTACGAGCATGTACACGAGGTGATATTTTTCCGTGTTCTCCAGATCAAAAATTGCACCAGCTACGTTGCGTCATATTCGACAACCTTCCGAAAAATTGCTCACGTGTCGCTATTTATATACATGATGATAATTTTTTGATTAATACCCAACCATATGCTGAATAAATTCCTCGAGTGGTATAATTCCATCCCCTTTTTATCCATCCTAAAAAAATTGTAAAAAGCAATGTTTTTGAGGCTCTTGCACCAGTTTTGCGTTTTAAGAACACAGAGTTTAATAATCAACGATTTAATGATTTAATGAACATGATTGTTCGCAAAAAGCTCTCTGTGAAAAACAGAACGTGTTAAGAATTACAGCGCGCTAACTACATTTCACGATACCATCGAATAAAATCGAATCCAGATGCCACGGAAAATAGATTTGGCGAAAATAGACGACAAGTGTGTACAGCGATGTCAATTTTTTTTATTACTTTGACCGAAGAGACGAACGCGCAGGTCGGACGTATCCGAGTAAAATCGAATTCGCCGTATCCGAGTAAAATCGAGAGTACAGGTCGCAAGTCGTGGGAAATTGAATGATAACGGATGAAAGTTTGCTTCGTGTCAAAAGGCGAGTGATAAAAGTCGAAGCGTGGATCTACGCCGCTCTATTCTCAGAGCTTCGAGCCAAACTATCGTCTGCTCGTCGAGTTACGAGCCCGCGTTGATAAACCACCTCGATGTAGGCACCTCGCCGCGGCTGTGAAACTCGCAAGTACGCGTGCATACAACACAGGCTTAGCCGACGCGTATCTCTCGCGTACGATGTACGATGGTGTGCAAGGGACTAACGACGCGCTGGACTCTACCTGAACGTATCGTAGCCGAATACACATCTACGCCGTCTCCGCGGCCGCGTGCCTTCTCGTCGACGCACCACCAGTTGTTCACTTTCCGTTCGCCGGTACGGATCAGCAGCCCGCGCGTGTCGCACGAGTTTCTCAAAGGTGCGCGTACAGACGAACAGGGAGAGGAGGACGGAGCGAGAGATTACCATTCGCCACGGACAATCATCCGTACACACCCTCGTGTTGTTATTTATCTCTGCGGAAGTCGTGGAAATCCGTTCGAAACAACGCAGCGAGCCGGTAAGTTGTGCGCAGTACGGTGGAAAACGAACAGGCGGGCGAAACTTGAGAACCGATGGAAAAGTAGGATACCTTGGCGTGAAAATAACACGATGCACGTGGAAACGTGGAGAGCTTTCGGGAAAAGCTTTTCGGAAACCAACGGATTCCTTCGAGCCACGCGACGACGGTATCGAACATCTGTTTGCGAGCGTCGATAGAGAATGTTGGAGAGCTTTGGGAAAATGTAGCCAAGCGAGGAGACGACCATTGAAGTTCTCACATTTTTCCTTTGGTATCGCGCCATCAGTAATTCGGAGCTCGAGTCGAGTACGTAGATTTGCGTGGAAGTACAGTTTTTCAACGGTCGAGCTTGTTTAACGTTTCTACGCCGACGAACGAACATTATCGACCGTAGCGGTGATGAATACTTATTTGCTGGGATGCTCGTCGATTAATTATTTGTTCTAGCGAATCCACGCCTCGATCAGACATCGGAGCGATCGATTCTTTATTTTTCAATCCATTGGCGTGAGAAAGCTCGAGTAAGAATGCAAGCTATAGCTCTTTATAGCACCGTTTGTTTACGGATGTCGGGTATTACGAAGAGAACGATGAAAACGTTTCGACTTCAGATAGATTCGATAGATTGTACTTGAAAAAAAATCTGCCAAAATGTATGACTGTGCAGTAAGCTCGTTGCTGGAGCAACGAAGCAATAAAGTTACGCCTAGTCCCATCGAAACTGCCAAAAACGAGAATATCTCCGTGAAAAATGGTGACAAAAATCTGAAATTTCACTCCCAGAACAAACAAAGCTGTATATTTATTACCCACACGATTTTAGTTTGATTAGGAAGCGCGTTTTTTTAAAAAAATTGTTTCAAGATTTATCCAAGTATAATGAAATACATCGCGAAGGGGTGAAGATTATACGAGCGGTGTTTTCACCGATCGCTTGTAATTGTGTTGGAAGGTGAATATCACGAGCTGTTTCCGTGATAGAACATTGTTTCAGAATTATTGGAAATCTGGATGAGAAAAAAAGAAACCGTTCTCGATTTAAGAATTTTTGGAAGAAAATGATTTCGCCATTTTTCGAAATCGAGGAACATTATCGACGGACTCGCGCAGCTGGTTCGACGAAAGCGAACGAGTGACGACGTTTCATAGAAGCAGGGATGACCGATGTGATTGAAAATAGTTGGCTGGAAATACGTTCGGTGATCAGACATGAATGAACGTTCGTCAGCATCGAGTGTTTATCGAATAAATTCACATTCGCGTAATTGCGAGACATTCGATGAAGTAAGAGGCGTATAGCGCTTACCAAAGGGAGCCTGTCTTCCCGGCTATTGAGAGAAATAATAATAACAACAATAACTACAATCCTAATAATAATAATAAGGATGTCCGCGCGCATCGCAGAACGTTTGTTTCAAGCTGCTCGTTACGTGTGAATGGAATTAAATATAAAATAGCGCTGATTGTCCTTTATCTATGATAATAACTTGGTCGGAAATAACAACGTTGACCGGAAGCAATGCTCGTTAAGTAAAGCTCTATGCAAAGACGGCGCGAACAAGAAGGCGTAAACAGCAGCGACAGGCGAGGTCTGGGAAAATGTAATAAAAAAGATGGAATGAAAAATTCGTATCTTTGACTGGTGATGCGAATAAAAATGATAATGATATTCATTGATTGGCTGCAATTGGTACGTATCTGTAGAATTGCAGTTGCGTAAATACGAGAAGTGAAGACGACGAGCCGCGCTCTATCGGTGTCTTTCACCCGAGCTTCGATGTTCTGTTTTTATACATACGCTCGTGCTACATCCACACAGCCGGGGAGAGACGCTGCTTTCACAGGGGGCAACGTGTTGCGAGTAACAATTACACTGCTTGCGTAATACGTTCGATAATAACGTTCTACAGACGATTTGCCAACGCCTATCTCTCACTGCGTCAACGATTTCAAATTATTCGCAACGCACGGCGATAAGTTTGTCGTCGTTTTCCATTAATGGGTAACGTTTGCGGTTTCGTTATCTCCAACTTTTTTTTTCGGAGCGACAGAAACAATGAATATTTATTTCGCGTATTTCGTGTATTTTTCCCTTCGTTTTCTCCGTACGGAATACATGTTTCTTACTTCGTGTTTGTTACTTCGTGAACACAAGCAGAGAGTAACAATCGGAAGGAAACACTGGAATTGACTAAAATCCGTATTTTTGCGTCAAGCCCTCGTTTCCACAAATATCAGGGTCCACAATTTTCACGAAAACAAGCCTACCATTCGTAAGAAAAAAGCTGTTTTGATCGTAATCGTGATCTGATCAGGGCCAAGTCCCATCAAGGCGCGTCGATGGCCAAAGAGCAATTTGAATTATCATCGTTCGTTGAAGAGAAATCGTGACATCAAATTTTTTCACAACACACACACACACACACACACACACACACACACACACACACACACATATGTATTTATGTATATGCGCACACGCATGTTCCTGAAAACGTCAGAGGAAGATTCTAGAGGTCTTAAAACTTGAAACACTTTCGATTTTCGGGGTCATTACGATAACTGCTCTCTAACAATAATCACCTGCCGTGATATCGTCGTCCATGTGTATGCATTCGGGCGAGAAACTTGGAACAAAATCGACGCGGAAGTGCGAAATGTCGTCCGACGAAGGAGAGTCTCGTTTTAATTAAGTTTACTCGCGTCGTAAGACAGCAGGACAACTGCGAGGCCTGATCCTAGTGATCATTCGAGAAGCTCGCGCTTGCAATCAACGAGCCAACGCGAAAGCTCTGATTAAAGATTCCTCGTGGTTCTCCCAGCTGCTTTTACGTCATCTCCGCGGATCGAATCACCTGTTGTTACGCTTCCAATTTTTCGTCTCCTTCCTGGTCTCTCTCGCCTCCTTCTGCCTCTTCGTCGGAAAGAATTCCCGCTATTGATCCATCCGAACCGCAAGGAAGAGCGATCCCGACGAAACTCGAAGCGCTCCGGTATATTTATTGTAATTTTCATCGTCCATATAATTTAACCTCGGCCAATTTGTGCGAGATGAAAGAATCGGGATGATTATTTATTGACGACAATTTATGCGGTTCATGGTCAGATCACTGGCGCGATTCGACGACCAGACGTCGCCACGACGACGCAACGTCGCGACGACGACGCCGCCGCGACGTCGCGCGCGTAAACACGCATTTTCCTTATTTTGCGAGGGTTGAGAATACCGATGAGAAAGGAAAGAAAGCTCGGGCGAGAAATCGGGGCTGGAGAGAAAAAGAATAAGAAATAATAACGAACGGCGGCGAAAACAATAGAAAATCCGAGGGGCAAAAACGCAAGGGGAGGGGAAACAAATGAAAATTTGATTTTCATGAAAAATTTGAGCACGTTTCAATTTTTATTCCCAACAGCGTAGTCTGCCTAGTCGTACGTTATTGACCAAACGTGCATTTTCCACCTGCCTCGTGCCGAAGGACGTGTTTCTTCGTTTAATTCCCGTTCGATGCTGCTGCAGCTGCCCGTGATAAGATCTTATACAATCTTGCGGTCAGAACTCTGACGCAACTGCAACAGGCGTCAATCTTGTGCGATTGCGTGGCGGGTATACGTTTGTCCGAAGAATTATAAACGTCGCTTGCAAAAAGAAAAATTCGACCAAGAGTTCTAACTAGTCGTAACAAATTTCAATGTCAACCTGTTGAATAGTTACGGAAATAAATCCTTTGAAAAAGTTCGACGAATGTTTTTTGCTAGACGGTTCAGTTTGTTCGATGAATAATGCAAGGACCGAGCGAAATCCTTTGAAATCAAGCGTTTCCCGCGTTTCGGATATTTCGGTGAAAACTGGTGGCACAAAAAAAAATTGACCCCTTCCCAAGAAACAGAGCAGTTTCGATTGCAGGGATGAGATGTGCGAGGGAATCTGGTTTGTTGAATATAACAGATTAATTTTTATGTCTCGAGTTGACGAGAAAAAGGCGCATTTTTTGTTGTAGCGAATGACAAAAAAATGCTATAAATTCGAAATTTCGGCATAATTTTTTAAAAAATTATTCAATTTTGACGAGGAAGCTTTAACTCGATTAAAAAAAAAACGTTTTGGAGAATGAACATTTTTGGAGAATGGTCAGATATAATTGGTCTCTGTATTTCGTACTTTTTTTCCAACTTGAATAATCCAATGAATAATTCCAAGTCGAATGAGCAATTTATAAGACGAAAAGTCGTTAGGAAAAATTCAGAGCACTTCGCGAGTCGAAAATATCGAGACGCGAACGAGCATTCGAGAGGATCGATATAACTAGAGGAACGACGTCAATCAGTCGTAAAAATTAGTATCTCCTAGATCCATCTCCGAGCTTCCGGCTGAAAAATTCCGTCCGAAATTGTCGTCGGAAGAAAGTTATTTCCATCCGGATTCGTGGGGCGTATTTCTGCGTCGTCGCGGTTCACTCGCGAGGACATTCGATACAGAAACCCGACAAATTTCGTGTATACTTACGATGCGTGGATAAGAATTTCGGAATGGTCAAGTGTCCCCGACTTACGCCGTGGTCGATCGAGTATTCCGGGCTAAAAGTAAACCGCGATATTTCTAGCTTCCAACTTTTTCTCCCTTCTCTTCTTTATTTTCATTCCCAATCTTTTTCCTCGCTCGCATCGGTAGGTTCGCGATGGCGAAATTCCGCTGCTCCGCGTACTAACGGTGCAACCACATTATCATTGCCATCCCAGCGTGTCGTCGCGTTGCCGATGCGTGACACGTATCGTCTTTCGGAACCGACTATTTTTCAACGATGCCGAGCTGCTTGCGAAGCGCGATAAGTTAATCGAAAAAATAAAACGACCGAGCAACCGGAAATCCGAACGGCTAAACGTTGAATAAAATCACCTAGATTACGCCGGTGTGACGCGCTGAGACGGTGATCAAACGCTATTCGGACCTAATTTGTCAAATTCCAGCCTGTACAAAATGTTGACGTTAGCACTGTACTTGAGTTAAATAAGCATTCGCTGCAGCAAAATTTACCTCTGATCTCGATCTCAGCTCGTTACGTTGCGACCGATGAGAATTACGCTAAGCATCGTTTCGCCGAATCATATTTTCGTTGCTTTACATCATAACAGCGTTCATCGTTGCGTCTGCACTATAATCTCTGTGAAAATTAGTTACGCCTCCCGTTTTTCGTTTACAGTGTTCTCTTCGGTCCGGAAATAATTAACGGGCCTACGAAATTCCGATTCGTCAGATTTTAAAAAAATGATCTGCATCTATCGGGATTCATATACATACATATACACTATTGTGTTTTTTCTTGTTTTCTCAAAAACTTTATATTTCCAGTCGACGCTGTCATTCTCGTAGGTAAATGTGCTAACCACGTTTCTCGTACAAAAAATCGAGCTGAAATGTTCACGTGAGAAGCACAAGATTGCATTTTTCAGGACACACGAGCTTCCATACTTGTGACCAAGCATAGAATTTTCCGATGGTACAAACTCGGGTAGCTTAAAGTCGTGAGATGTATTTTTAACGCGAACTTCAGGTTGGATATGCCTCTGCTTGATCATAGCAATCTCACTCCATTCATTTGATAACGAACGAGATTTGTCCACTGAGCTGAATCCGCAGATTGGAAGTATCACGAGATTCGTATAGATATGGGAACATACTACAAATACTACAAAATATGACAAATCCCATGTAATAATAAATATGATAGAAAATAGCTGTAGAAAACTCGCACACGCGATAACATTCATTTGTTAACCGCGCATCGAATATTCTTCGGATCCGTTCATTTTTACGGTCGCGCGCGTAATCGAAGCTTGTCAGTCACGCTTAATTGTTGTCGGACTCGTTTATTTGTAGAATATCACGGTAAAGTCTACATGTTCGTTCTGCCATTGATTTCTGTTCCACCGCCTCGTCTTAGCCTAGCGGTACTTAAGTGCAAGTTCAAGACCGAGACCAGGAACATATCGGTACCAGCATGATCTCGACCTTGGTCTTGCCGTGCTCGTCGCAATCGCTAGCGTATACTATTACCGTATTCATTGGAAACTACCATCGCAGCGTTTCATCCGAATGTGAGACGCGGCTTTCGTATCTCATATTTGACACAGCGTCGTAGTTTCCAGCAAAAAGTAGCTACCTCAAATATAAGTAATACAAAAAGTGCTTTCCACCGATTAGATCGGGGATAGGAAACATTCGGGAAGATCGTCGCAAAGAACGTCGACCGAAATTCGAATGGATGGCAAACTAGCGATGACCTTGGCTTTTCCAGCACATTTCGCGCTACTTTATACGTTTGTTTTCGCGGCTCCTCGCGATGCTCGATTAACGACAACTTTTGTTCCTATTTAACGTTTTTATTGCCTGAAAATAACGGCTGCAGCTGGTATCGTTATCTGACTGAAACCACGCGACGCAGCAGTTTTATTAATGGTTCAAGGCTCGCGCGTATCTCGAGGAACTTTAGCAGTATCACCAGTCGCAACGCAAGTTCCGATGGCTCGTTTCATTTTTGGGCAATGCGCGATCCTGCGTCCTTCGTCTCTCTGGGTTCTCACGACTCGCTTTTCCGATGATTCCGATAGAGAGGAGTGCAGGCTCGTCTGGCCGATCCCCGTTTGGCGAAACGTCGCGACGACGAGATACCAACAAAAATGTACAAATTTTCAGAAAACAGTTTTGGTCGGTGCTGCAACGACGAGATTCGTCGCGAAGCTAACGGCAATCGTACTTACCGTGATTACCGCTCGTACATGTAGCTCGCGGTATTCGGTACCGGTGAACGGGTTCGCACCGGTAACAATTTGTTTTATAATGCCTAAACTACTTTTGATTGCGGCCGAATCGCGTTGTTGCTTACTCCTCGGTTGCTTACTCCTCGGATGAAATTCTCTCGAGAGAAAAAACATATCTTCGCTCGTCACCGATCCCAACGAGCGCGAACACTCATCGCTAGTTTTTTGTGTACACGATGATTTCGTGGGTGATTATTATTATTTAACAACGAGTAACCACGCGTGCGCGTTGTAAAATCGGTGAACCTTTCATTAGCGAGTCGACAGCTGTACGAATTTACGACACGAACACGTTTTAGGAGAGAAGTCGAACGATTGCCAGCGGCATTTCGAATCCCATCTCAGGTTCCGAATACGAATCTTCATTCATTTTTATACATTCCTTCGCTCGACTGCTTTCTCTTCATCCGGGCAGACCAGCGAATTGACAAGGATTTCCATTCGAATCTACGTGTTTCTCCGCTACAATTGGTATAACGCGAACGAAGCATTCGGCGCTGTACGAATATTCAAGACGATTCGTATCGACAGAAAATTTATCGAAACTCGTACGAGTCGATTAAATCAGATGAAAAAAAAATTGGAAACTTCCGCAACCAATAGCTGTGTTAAGAAAAAAACACGTATATTTTTCAGAAAAATCACTACGACAAAAACTTGCTGTTTCGCGTACTCGGAGATCATAGATGACGTAGTGTAGATAATTCCACGTGGATAAAATATTTTTTTCACGGTAGTGTAGAATAATTAGCGTGTCAGTGGATTTAGTAGCGTTGTTGGTACTCGAATTTTACTTGACATGACGAGAGAGGCGAATGAAGCGTTGCGGAGTGATGGATGCTTCCAAAGGATTTTCTGGCATTAGTAATCAGACCGAGACTATTGTCTTTGATCTTATTCCTATGCTGATAAAGAGCAGTCTATATCTAGAATAGATTCTCCGCATAGAACTCGAAACTAGAGTGTTACTCGACGACGTATCTTTGCGTTACCCAGATGTTGGGCGGTTGCGAAATCTAAATTATTACAAATTAGACCAGGAAAAGAATTCCGTAATAAATTATCTAAAAAATAACATTCCCAACCGCTGTATACGTTTTAAAAATATATCTATACATGCATTTTCTATAAATACACGATTCCCTATCGACGAGATTCTCTATACTTTTTTGTGATCGGTAAATATAAAAAACGCCACACAAAACGGCCAAAGCACGAAGAATTAATCGGCGCCCAACGAGTATCCACGTCGCCTCGTTACGTAATACTTTTTTCCCATTCGATAGCACACACGCCGAAGTAACCAGGGCAATACGAGTTTTTATCGGGAATTCGTTATCACAGTGGCTTCAATTTTTATGGAGAACGAAGCTCGAGCCTCGATGCAGCTTGCCCTTCGTTTCATTGTTTGCATTCGTCTCGATAATTTTTACGCATAGCTCTCGTTATCTCGCTTTTTATTCGCCATTCTGCTTCTCATTTTTCTGTGCAGTCATAGTTTCAAAATTCGTCGTTTCCCGTCATTCTTTGCTGCGGCGTGCCGATAGCGAAACGCTTATCATGCGTGCGCGAGTTCGCGTCGCCTGATTAGCGGCATGAGAGTCGCTCGTCGCGCAAGCGCAGTTCTGATAAAAACAACACCTGCTGATAAAATGCGTCAACCGTCGAATCACCTCGATTCTGTCTAGATTTCCCGTAATATAAGGTTGCCTTGATCGATAAGAATGTCAAGGTCATCCGAATTCGTCGTCAAAGATTCACGAAAACGATTCTATTAGTCATCGCGCTGTACAGCTGCACTCTTCCGAAAGCTCGCGCAACGCTCGCGATTAACGACAACGAGATCGCGGGCGCGTAATTCCGCTTTTGTGGAAATAATCCGGTCGGTTTTTCGAATCTTCGACCAGAAACGCCGGTCTGTCGGGTCACATTTGATTTGCGGCGTACTAATATGCTTCTGGGCGTCCCGATTGTTGAATAAATTGTGACGGAAACGAGCAGTAGTGCCGTTAAACGAGACGATATTGCCGACCTCGGCGCAGCATTTGAAAAGCGGTTAATTTCATACCATAAATCACGACACGAGCAAAGTCTTTGAAAACGTCAGAAATTTTATCACCGTTGTTAATTGATCGATTGTGTGGAATTTTTCTGGGAGCGGGTGAAGCTGGGTGTAGCTAGGCGAGCATCGTAACGATCGAAGGACACGATGTGAGAGAAATAAAACAAATCTGGAAAATGCGAAAAAAGTGGCCGAGAATTTTTTTCATCGTCGTCGACGGCTGCGTGGTAAATTTTCAGCCGAAAAACGAGTCTTCGACGTGATAATTTTGGATAAGAAGTCGGCACCATCGTTCGGGCCTAATTTTTGAGCCGAGCGGCGGCATCGCGTGTTTAGAGCTCCCTTCGATCGATGTTGATCCGACTTCGTTGTGCTTATCGACGCGCGACACCTGTGTCCATATATATTGCGTATTTCTTTACTCGACTCGTATTCAATGATAATAGACGTTCCTTTATCAGCTTTTCCTGGTAAAGATTGATCGAGGGAATCGCGTGTTTTCCCCGACTCGTCGTCTACGAGGCGTCGACTCGACGTCGAGACACGTTACGAGAAACGTACGCGTGTCGTTCGCGTTCATGCAAATTGGCATCGTCACGATTAACAACGAATGTAAGTCTCGCGCAGAATTTATCCGCGTCAACGAAAACGCAATATTTTATCTCATTTACATCTACCACACGCTTCCACGTTTCCTCGACTCGCGCGCGTTTATTTGTAATCGGAAATTGTCACCACACTCACTCGATTATACGAGGACATTGTAATTTTTCCTCGTTTCTTTTCAGTTTTGACTAACGTAGAAATCCACAGATTGCGAAGCGAAAGATGAAAAAAGAACACTGGAGAGAAAAGATTACAAATAAATATTATAACATAAACACACAGATTCATATTTTCAAAACTTGGCGAAACATAGATACGTACAACTCATGTATGATTATATAGAATTAGATATGAAAGTGTGAAAAAATTGGGTAATTATATCGGACCAATTTTTTTTTTATACAGAATTATGTATAATATTTTTTTCTCGAGCATCGAAGGAGTGTCGTTGAATAAGTTATGCGTACAATAAATAAATACATAAATATTGTAAATTATTCCCCAACTACGTGAGAAACACACTATTTTACAAGTATTATAGCATTAAATGTTGTACATTTTTGTCATGCCGAAACTCGTGACAAAAACGATCTCCTAACAGTACAATTTGACGGTCGAGTTTAAGCAGAAGTTTCGATAAGATTTTGGTATCAGGATTTTATTTCGATAAAAAATGTCGTTCGCTCATCGTCAAACAACGTGATCTGATAGCGAATGCAACGAGGAAGGAAAGGAAACGAGCAATGTTCGGGTCGCTTTGTCGTAAGATTTTGAAGATTACCTCGTAATCGTTCGGATCACCGGTTCGCGCAACGATGCGTCAGTGTCGTATTCGTCGTTGATCGCACGGTGATGTAACGCGTACCTAGTTCGTTACATGGAGGCGGGGCCAATGACTCGCTTCTACGAGTATCTCTCGGCCTATTCAAGAGTCTCTTTCACCTCGTTTTGCACTCCAAGCAAAGCTTTTCCATCCCGCTGCCCACACACGCGCAGTGACACCACGCTGGTCATTTCTATAAATATACAGAGAGACGTTGCGTTCCAACACTCACGTGCCCATCTACCTACCTACCTACCTACCTACCTACCTACCTACCGCCCGTCGAGCATCGCCCAAGAAAAACGACCAACTCCGAAAATCCAAGGAAACGACTGGAAAAAGAAAATCGAAAGAACCAAAAAAAAAAAGAAAACAAACAAACGAGCAAACCTCGTTTCATTTTCCTCCGCCGAAAGCACGCCTGGGAGGCCTTCAACCGCGCCTGTCACGTCGACCGCGTGCTAATGCAGTCGCAGTGACGTCGTACGGTAGAGCTCCGACAACGCGAGCCATCCTTGCTTTTTCTCATTCTTTCCGCGTGGATAACGCCGGTACTAGTCGGACGCGGCTGCTGCCGCGCGCTGTCCATAGCTCCGACGAACTCTTATTATTATACGCGTAAGCTACGTTACGCATCGGACGAACGGACGAAGCCTCGAAATCTTTCGGTCCTCGAGCACGGAACGCAGAAGGCGTAGCAGCAGGTCGCGATACACACGTGTAAATCTGAATACAAGTAACGCGTAGCCTGCAGGCATTACAAAATAGCGCACAGAACGTGTGAAACGACGTGGAATGACGTAGAACGAAACGAATCCAAGTACATATACGCGAACATTTGACGTGAACAATTATGAAAAAAAAAATGTGAAAGGGACGTAGATACGATTGTCTGTCTATTATTCTTTTCTCATTTCTCTTAGTAGTAGTGCAGAAACATTTTCCCGCTTCTAGATATTCGGTTTATTTCGGAAAGTATCGAGAAAAAAATTATATATAATTATATACTTCATAGAATTTTATAGAAAATTGCAGAAAAATTGTATTTGATTATATAGAACTGTATAGAAATTGTATATAATTGTATCGACCTGAATCGAGTGGCATTTTTATAAATACCAGATAGCCGATAACTCCGCAAAGACACGTGTACCGTCACCGTCACGTAGCTTTTTTCGCGATGACGACAGAGAAAAAAAGATTATATATACCTATTTATAAAAAATTGGCCCGATATTATTGTATATAATTTGTATCGAATTGTATACAGTTTTATAAAATTATATAGATTTTTTGCGATTTTATACATAATTGTATATGAATTATATATAATCACAGGTAATTTTTTTTTCTCGCGACGCGAACATCGTTCCAGTTTTCTCCTATCGAATATTTAATCGTTGATCAAGAATCCCACGCAATTTTTTCCACGAAACGTGAACGGTGCTGCGAATAATGGACGAACGATGGGTGATTGGAATTTTGGACACGTCTTCGATACTTCATTGTTCGATCGTGATTCCTGGTCCAATTTCTCGCGTCGCCGTATAGTCTAGCGTGTTCGTGGAACTATCGACGGCTAACTTTCCGGTGATAAATTGACAACGATTCGTTGAACTTTCTACTTCGAACGGAGCTACGATATCGGCTACTTCAGAGACGAAGTGCTGTTAGACAGACGCGTGCATACGTGCCTTCTATGGCCCTCGGAGGTTGTTTGTTGCGCGAGCAATTGACGATGAGTGGCTCGGTGACGCAACCGTTTAACTTTTCGTTGTATTTTTCGAACCTGTGACGTACACTAGAGGGCAATTCAGCCAGCCGAAAACAGCTCTCCGATCAAAGGATTATCCTGTTTCTCTCTAATTTCCATCAAACGCTCTTCGCTGTACTAGTTTCGCCGATCTCGAGTCACTTCGTGCCCAAACCGGCCCCCAAAAAATATTGTATACAATTATATATAACAGATGAAGCCGCTGTAATTATATATAATTTTGCATAAATTATACGTAATTATATCGGGCTAATTTTTTATTTATTACTATAAATAATTATTTTTTTTAGGGTTGCCGTAGCTCGCGATCGATAGTTTCGGTAGCTTTATCGTAATAGTCCACAACTGCGGCTAGAGCTGTATTCTTTACTAACGCGGATTTGGGACAGCTTCCGTTTTTCAGCAATGCTTCGTTCGGTCGGTGGAAAGCGGCGCTGCTCATGGTGCGACGAACAGCGAGGTGTTATATGAATTTATGTAACGACAACAATTACGTTATTGTTGATGTATAAAATCGTATCGCAGCCCCGTAAATTACAGGTGTCCGATACACCTGCATTTCGTGTAAATAATATTACGCGAGATTCGTATGACGTGACGTGAGATGTACGTATGTACCGCGCGCACCCAGGAGACAACAAGGCTATGAGACATGGAAGTCAGCGGGGACCAGCTGCTGCTTTGATGTTGTCTGTAATAACGATAATACTATAATGATACCATACGACGATGTCTTTCGTCTTCGTATCGCTTCGATTTCTCAGCGCTGCTGTCATCGCGTCAAGACTATACGAATTCGATATTTTCATTTGGCCGGAAGCCTTGAAGTAAGAATGTGATTTTTTATCGCGAACCGCGTGGTTCGATTAAAAATGAATTATGGAATCGATCATCAGATTGATTGGTTGATAATCAGACCAATTATCGATTCTTGAATCGATTCATCCCCGCGTGAGTCGTACATTCGGAACGTAGAGTCACGGAGTATGGAGCAGCTGCGTTCATCGGCTTGGGAGAATTTCTCAAGACTGTTCCGAATTAATTGGGGGGAAATTTGGAAGCACGGGGAAGGAGGACTCGAAAAAAATGGGAGCGCGAGCTTATCGCGTGGAGATTATCGTAGCTGGGGGAAGGTGGCTCTCGGAGCAACGAGAACGATGCGAATTCGACGCGAATGACATTTTTTCCTGTTGGTAGAAAACGCGGAAAATAAACAATCGATAATCGGGTCACCGGTCGCTCCTCGTTCTTATCGATTTGATATCAAGCATCGGTCGCTGACTAATGGCCCAGATTACGAGAGAAAAGCCAACTTCAGCATCGTTTTATCGACATACCGTTCGTGGTCATTTCTCGATGTCAATATTATCGCGTGATTGATGCACGTGATGCTACGCGTGAGTCAGGCTCCTAGCATTTTCACAACATTTTCACCTGGACGAAAACCCCGAATTTCCGCGTATAGCCAGCTGATTCGAAAATTCGTCGCGTATCGAGAAAAGCAAATTCTCACGATTTCCATTTTCCAATGTATATGATCGTCCACAACGATACTTCGCAGTCGCATCGATTTATCCAATCGTTTCCTATCTCACGCGTTGTTTGTGATTCGTCACGAAGTTGACGATCTCCTCGCTCTAAGCAGGACGCATAACCAGCCCCAAAAGTTCGCTTCAACAACCATAATCGACAAAGAAAGTGCCAACAAATTACCTACAAATACCTTTCACCGATGGATTCCAGAAAAACATTAAAACAATTTAAAAAAAAAAGCTGCAATAATATGCCGATGTTACGTTTGAAATTATGAGATCGATGCAGCGAGGATCGTACATCGCACGCGACAATAATTGCAGGTGATGGAATAATAAATAATAATAAAAAATAATCATCGCTTTCATCAAACGATTTTCTTGCCCACTTTTTGCACACAGGAATTCGTGGTAATGCGAGGAAAATTGGTACCACGTGCACGACAATAATAGTTACAAAAAATCCACGCGTACCAAAAATGGTACTAATTTTCCTCGCATTATCACGAATTCTTGTGTGAAAAAAGTAGCAGAGATAAGCGTTAGATTTCGAAAGCGATGATTTCTTTTTCTCCAGATTTGGTCACGCCGATGTAAATCGGCATGTTTAATATGCGACTCGCGCGTCGATGAGTCAATGACGCAACGATTCGTACGTGTCATCGCGATATGCGCGAGACTCTTACCTCACATCTGTGCGATATGAATGAATCGATTTCCAGGCAGTGGCGATCGCGGTGTAACATGCTATCCGCTGGTTTCTGTAATCTGACCTGATAAAAATAACAACAAATTGAAAAAAAAAAAAAATTCCGCGACGCGTCGTCATCGTTTCAGTTACGGTGACTGCCAGCTACTCGAATAACAGTCCGACGGTAATTATAATCTGTACGATAATTTGTCTCCTTGTTGCGAGGCTGGCGGATGAAATTCCCACGGATACCTACGTCGCGCGAAACGATGATTGTGCCTCGAATCTATTGTGCTCGTCTAACGGTACAATGGCAAAATTTCTACCACAATTTGTCACCCTCGCGTGATTCGAATGACTAGGTTCAGCGCGCCACCGGATCGAGAATCTGACTTCTCCTCGGAGAATCGAGAACTGTGATTTTGTAGCGTTTAAATAATGAAAATCCGAACATCGTCCGACCGAATTTACGAATGGGAAAGAATTTAACGACAACGTTGAACCGCGTTGATTTGCATTATTTACCGGAATTCGGATTACGGTAAATTTTTGGGAACCGGTCAAAAAAGCATATCCAACATCAAATTTTACACAAATCTTGGGCTACTTATTATTCGCACTAATTTCACGACTCAAATGCTTCGAATTATTAATGTTACGCGTACATTTTTAAGGACAAATATAACACACAGGTGAATCGATAAAGACGCGATTTACAAACGACTCACCTGCATTCGCAAATAATTAAACACGTGTCTTTGCCGTATGATCCTTACGTTGTATGTATATACGCGAGTATTTACCGGAGTCTCAGGCAGAATAGAAACATCTGCGATCAGGAAAAACACCTTTCCAAACAATTATGCCATCGGTGTGCCTGAAAACCCCGTTTTCTAGGGAATACTGCCTTTCGGCAGAGCTGACACCATTTTTTTTCTCACCCAGTTGAGATTTCTCGAGGAGATTGATATTATTTTCAGTACTTCCCAGGAAGCTGAAGCGTTATTATTTTTTATTACACGTCTCGTGCCGACGACGCTATTTTTGTCGCAGATACGAGGAAGCGAATGGCTTAGGGTAAAAAATCCCAGTGGCAAGAGATGTCAGTCATTGATGTGAATCTGGACGCTTTCGCGTCTTCTATGAATTGCCAAGTTTATACGTAATTATATAAATAAAATTGGCTCGATATAATTATATAGAACTATTTATAGTTCTCTATAAATATACAGATTTTTTGGCAATATAATTATACACTATTCTATTCAATTAGCAATGAACTATGTATAATTTTATGTAATCTTTTTTCTCTGGGGGAAATAAAAAAATGAAGAGAAAAAAACTGAACTGCCGATTTTTTGCTATTGTCGAAGCGAATGCTGCACGCTATACGTAGCCGGTGACGGATAAACGTGGATCGATTATTCGTTACCGTT
Source organism: Arge pagana (assembly GCA_963969455.1). Lineage (NCBI taxonomy): Eukaryota > Metazoa > Arthropoda > Insecta > Hymenoptera > Argidae > Arge > Arge pagana. The sequence goes on along the minus strand of OZ018312.1, from coordinate 5,889,885 downwards.
ATCGACGCGCGCCAGACTTATCTTCGTCTACGGTACACAACGTTGAAAATAGCCTCGTCCACGTAATTATAAAACAGCGAACTGCATTGATATCGATATTTCCTAAATTTGCAACATACATTTTTTCACAAGTCCAACCCGAGGCAAAGTCGAACTTTTGCTCACGTCGAACAAATTTCCATGGAAATACGCGAATTTCGCGAAGGAACGTTCGGAAAAATATGGATTTCATCGGGGTTTTCGAGTAGAATTTACGAACCGGCGAAATTTGGTATTCTCCAACTTACGAGAATGTTGACTGATGTACTTAAGAAAATATGTGGCTCGCGTAATACCGAGGACATAAATTGCGACGACAGCACCGATGATTATTGTCGAAAACTCTGCGACACAACGAGTAATAATTTGTTTGTCAGATATAACACGTGTCACGATTTTTTTATTTTCTTACTAAGTTTGCGTTTCTCAAGTTGTAATTATAGTTAATATGCTAGTAATGCTTCTAAACCCGCGGAGCTTTTAAGCTCGCTCATCGCGGATTCCCATTTCCCATTTAAATAACAGGGGAAAAACATTTTTTTTCAAAAGAATTTTCGAGCTCAAAAACCAATGGCCGGATTCCAAAGCGCGACACCTACTTTTATAGAAAATTGAACGCTCTACAAAAAACGTCTCTTATCATTTTTCGATAAACCGTCTAGTTCAAACGTTATTCGAGCTTTTTTCGAATTCGGTTTCTTTCCATTTTCTATTATTCGACTGGTTTTTTTTTGATTCGTAGATCGTAAATTACTGCATGCGAGGCATAAGATGGCGATCATGAGATTTATCATTCGCCAATAGCGGCGACTAATTATAGTTGAATACTATTTCTGACGAGCCGTATGAGCGAAAATCACGTTCTACGGCATTATTCGTACCGAATAATCGTTTCGATGTCGAAAGTGTTGGAGATACAAAAATTCTCCTCACGATTTATTACTGGGCGAGTTTCTTTCGCACTCGCGTGCATCGATATTCGCCGTCGGTGATACGGCGATGACGTATCGCGGTGATGCAAAGGCGAACGGATGAGAAAGGAGATAGGTAAATGGTCGGAATCATCACGAGTTCGACTGATCGACCTCGCGTATTATCCAACGTAACGATGATCGGTCTGCGCGCGGATCAATGACGTTATCAGAAAAATTAATTGCGCTACGCGACGCGACTAGAACAGAGGCAGCGCGCTATCAGCGTTCGTAAAGCTTCTTCTGCCTATTTCACGTTTTCAAGCACCCGAGAAAAACAGACTCTATATAACTATACACAACTGATATATATATATATATATATATATATATATATATATATATATATATATATATATATACATTTTGGCTCGGTTTTGTCGAATATACCGTATGTTAATCGTCAGCGCGCCTACGAACGTCCGCGATATTATCCCGTTCCATTCGACGTCCCCGTACTCGATGTAGATTATTATCTGGGCGATTCTCGTTGGAAATAACGATAATGTGGTCTCCTCGATTTGGCTGGCACTAAATTATCGCGTCCTCGAACTACTGACCCGCGATACCAGATCGTTATACTATTTCACCGTTCCCCTCCCTTTTCACGTCTCGACTGTGTATATAAAAAATTGGAAAATTTTGCGGCAAGTAGGTAAAAATTTCTCGAAAAGTCGCCCACCAAGTTTCGTGATCGTCGGAATCTCGCGGGAAATCGCCGCCAATCGACAACTCGTTGATTTCACCTCTCGAATCGCGAGGAAAAGGCAGGAAGTTTGGTTGTCACGGTCCTGAATTTGGTAGTACTTCCCGTGTCGAGCGTACGACGGCGATATATTCCATTTTCTATACTTTTTCATTACCAAATACTTTTTTCACATTTTTTATTCCCTCCAGACGATTCGAAATCTATACACAATAATGATAATAATAAATTATTCTTGAACCTTAATTACTAGTTGCAATAATATTTAGTATTATTATTAACTGTCCTGAGTTGTTAATTATTAATGTAACGACCCGGCTAATGAAAATTCGGTTTCGCGTACCAACTTTTCCCCGATCTTTACGCGGAAAACATCTCTGAATTTTATTTTGTTCGAGGGGTGAAAAATAATAATTTTTTCTCGCGTTTGCAGAGAATCGAGTAGTCGAGGCGGAGGAACATGGCGTTACGGATCACCAGATAATCATAGCCTGACTTCACTCGCGCGAAATTCGTCGTACAGCTTCGAGCATCGCGAGGCAGGCGAGAAGATAACGAGAGAATTAAATAGGTAGAAAGATATCGCGATTCTCGATCGATATGGCGCCCGGAGGCGAGAGGGTTCCGTCGACGACGTGTACAACGGAAGCGGAAGTCGAGCTTCCCGACAAAAACATGAACGTCAAGTGCCGAAAGGCAAATTCCGTGGGAAGTCCCGACGATTTTCGACCGATCATCGACGATTCGCGAGGACCAAGGAGCGAAATTTACGTACCGAGGATCAAATGGCCCGATCTCGTCGTGCAGATTTTCATACACGGCGGATGCCTCTACGGATTATACCTCATCTTCGCGCAAGCTAAACTTCTTTCCTCGATTTGGGGTGAGTTTGTTTCCACTTCTTCTCGTTGCTCATTTTTCATCGATCTACGCTGTGGGTCATCGTTGTTTTAGCAGATGAATTTGCCAGTGCGATAAAATGCGATATCTCCGCGTTTGATTATGTAATTAGGCAGCGATCCAATTAGTTAATTATCACGGAATTAGCCGGCACTCCCTGCAGTTTCAAAGTTGTAAACATGCAACGAATTTGCTCGTCGTACCGAACGGATTACATCGAAGGGTAGAGCTGCGGAGTTGAGCGTTAAAAATACAGCTAACTCGTCAAGCTCATTGCTGGCTCCTCGAATTATCAATCGCAAGTTGCCTCATCGTAATTGCTTCTCGATCAACGAAGCTTTTTTTCCACAGCCTTCCTCCTGATCTACACGTCCGGCTTCGGGATAACGGCAGGTGCGCACAGATTGTGGTCTCACAGGGCCTACAAAGCGAAATGGCCTCTACGATTACTCCTCGTCATCCTCTTCACGATAACCGGCCAGGTAGACCTCTCATTTTCACCTCATCTGCTTTCGAGCAGAATCTACAATTACGACTGTTGTTTAGCTCTACAAAGCTAAAAAAACAGCTGTACAAAACAGCTGGGAAGAGTTCCGCCTTGTCGCGTTGTTCGCCTGAAAAGGAAACAGCGAGCAACACGTGTCGCGCGTCGATACGTTGGGTTGCCTGCGAACAGGCGTTGCCACCAAGCCACGCGTCATTGACCGACTATAAATCGACTAATATCCTTAATTTCCGCTTGGAAATTCGGGGCAGGTAACTGATCCATCGATAATTTCAGAGGCACGTGTATGCTTGGGCGCTGGATCACAGAGTACATCACAAATACAGCGAGACCGATGCTGATCCGCATAACGCGAAGCGAGGATTCTTTTTCGCGCACGTCGGATGGCTCTTCACGACGCCGCACCCCGACGTAGAGGCGAAGAGAGCAGCCGTGGATATGAGCGATTTGGAAGCGGATCCTATAGTCATGTGGCAAAAACGGTCAGTTGGTTTCTCCTAACCATTTGGGAGAATCGTGGAAAAATTCTGGTTGTTGAAGCGAGTGTTTTTAAATTTGAAAAAAAAAAAAAAAGATTTTGTTCGTACACGTAGCGTAGTGTGAGCATTATTAGTACATTTGTTCGGAAAGATGATTTTGGGGGAACAGTGTCCAACGTTCGATGTTCTGTCCGTAGCCTCTACGTTCCGCTGTTCGCTCTCCTTGCGATTGGATTTCCTGTCGCGGTGCCCTATTACTTCTGGAACGAATGCCCCTGGGTCTCATTCTGGGTAAACTTCAATTTCCGGTTCTGCGTTACCCTCAACATCGCCTTCTTCGTCAACAGCGTCGCTCACATGTGGGGCCAAAAACCATACGACAGGTGAGGCGACATCCTGCACTTCGATAATCGGCTGCACGGAGAGCGCGACAGCTTTTTCACTTTCAGGACCGCGAAACGGTGCGACCAGTAAAATTCTCCCGATCAGTAAAGGATGTCATTTTTATTACACACACATATATATATAATTCCGCGGAGTGAAAACATCTGACGATTTTTTTTCTACTTAGAAAACATAAAAAATTACATTCCCAATTTTTGTTTATTTCTCCACGGGTAAAAAAAATCTGTGTACTTTTTATTTTTACTCCGCAACTCCCAGTGAAACCTCGCTCGGAATTTCTTACAGCGCGTGACGATTTTGTGCACTGTTTTCTGTAGCCTGCGAAAAAAATCGCATCGCAAAATCGACGTTCGTGCGAGTGTATAAAATCTTCGGGATTATAACTCAGCCGGAGAGAGCTTTTTTTCTTTCTTATCTGGCGTCGCGCACTGATAAGTGGGAGCAACGTGAATGGTATTAAATCATATCGCTGCAGTATTTCTCGGTGGTAATTGCAACGATAGAACAAGAGTAAGACGATGCAGCGTGCATGTCTCGGATTTATCGCCGCATTATCTCGGCAATTTAATACCGCTGTTCGAAGTCGACACCTGCTTTCTTCTTCTTCTTCGTCTTACTCCAATCGCTTTGCGAAACGTATCGTAAATATTTACATCGTAGATTTTCTCATTCGATTTCATTTTTTCTCTCGTCGAAGGAACATTTCACCCGTGGAGAACATCGCCGTTTCCATCGCGGCGCTTGGCGAGGGCTGGCACAATTATCACCACGTCTTCCCTTGGGACTACAAGACCGGAGAACTCGGCAGCTACTCGTTCAATATCACGACGGGTTTCATAGACGCGTTCGCCCGTCTCGGCTGGGCTTACGAGAGGAAATACGTTTCGGCAGAAATGGTGCGACGAAGAGCGGAGAGAACCGGAGATGGAACTCACGTCTGGGGCTACGGCGACGAAGACATCGCGGCGGAAGATTTGCAAGAGTTGAAGATGATGGACGACCGATAAAGCCTCGTGGAGCATAGATAAACCGTAGCCGCGTAGAATCGAGCTGTTTTCTTCCTCGAAACGAGTCATTCTTCGACAATCGTTGTTGCCACTTTATATCTCGTCCACCTTTATTCCCCGACTATTTATCGTTACGTTTTGGTTCCCCCAACCAAACAGAACGTCGTCCGTATACGAGGCGCGCGAATGCATTTGTACGTCTTTGCTGTGTGCTTGTGCGTGTGTTTGCGAGGTGAAATTATGGAGAGAAAGTGTATTATTTAATATATTGTAACGCGAAAATCGGGAATAATCGTCGAATCGCGAAGCTAGCTTGTTCATCGACGCCCGACACGAAGGTGCCAGGATTTCTCGACCGATTTGGGTGATTTTAACGGCGAAACAGAGAAGTGTATTTTCCACCTGCGTACGCGAAACCGATCGAATCGAGACTGTTCGATTCTCGAGTCCGATTCCGACTGGAAATTTTCCGCATCTTCGATTCGCACTTTCGGCTTACACTTTTCGGAGTTCACTGCTCGACGTTTTTAGCGATGATTTTTCGGCGAATTTGTGGTATCCAGTGTATTCGTTTGCACGATTGTTGCAGTAACGACGATCGACGGGTAGAACGTATTTCGCTGGAGTGGTTAAATTTTCGCCGGATTTTCCAATTGCGAACGGAAGATTTCCAGTGGGAAGCGACGAGAGGAAAAATGCTGATTTCACCGAATCTCGCTGTACTTACAGTTTCGAACTGATAATAACAACGTCCGACCCACCTTTTCAACATACCTCAGACCAACTTAAGCCTCTTGTGATTAATAACTGCTTTAATTTTTTCCCAAGACTACGGAGCGATCAGCGTATACGTGTACCCAAAATCGCGGCTCAAATTTGTCACGTCTCCCAAAACCCAAAACCGCGGAGCCTGATACCGGAAAGTACGTAGAATTCGCGCCACGATTACCGGATGCACGATTTCTCGCGAGAAATTACGATATACCGCCAATATGTACCGGGTGTCGCGTTTTTTTGTGGATTTCATCCGACGAAGAGTATCTCCGCGGGATTCTGAGTGGAACTTGTTCGGGAACGATCGTCGTGCGACGCACGGTTTCCGAGATAATCGGTATGCCGCGAGAGCGCGTCTGATTGGTCGATTCTTAAATCGCGAATATTTCGGCAACCGAGCTTCGCTCGCGAATTCTTCCCGGACATTTTCGATCTGTTTTTCAACGAGGCAGATACTCGCGAGTCCCCGACTACGCGACACCCGGTATACGCGCAGGAAATTACAGACTTATACACGCATAATCGATATTATACGCACAGTATGATATCGAGGCAAGGTTTATGTACCGGTGATAACGAAGAATCGCTGATAATTATTATAAATATATTATTATTAAAAATATATAAATATATATACATATATATCTATTTTATAATATATATATTTCGAACGATATATTTTTACTTTCATCCCCGTCGCGAGCGTTTATGTATTTTATTCGTTTATTTATACCTGTACCTACGCGCCAACAGATACACGGTGCCTCATCCAAGCTTCTCTCTGATGGTAATCCATATTACACTGGAATCATTACACCGCGCCCAACTTAATGCGGACAATAAGAATTTGTAGCGCGCACAATTCAATTAGATGCAATTTTTTATTCTCACCTCGATATGTCACACCGTGTGATAATACTGCCCACGACAAAGTATCCTCCGTATACGCGTTTTCCCCAGTGCTAATATATATTCGTCTACTTTCGTTCGTTTCCTCGAATTACAGAAATCAGCGTGTCACGAATACGTCGCGTAATTTTCGACGTGATTATTACAAAAAAAATGTATCACGCTTCGCAAATGGTCCTTCCGCATTTCGAAAAATATGAAACGAACGTGAGACCTTGAAAGATGCCTGAAAAGTTTTGCCTGAAAAGCTGTTTATCCGATGAAAAAAATGACGGAGGAGCGGAGAATATATTTCGTATTTTGGAAAACTGGTTTGCGAGAAAATAACGATATTCTCGCGATTACGGGAGAAAAATGGAAAACGAAGGGGTAATATTGATAATCATCGCGGTGCATTATACGAAGTGGCGAGCTGCAAATACGAGGTGTACACGTGTCGTAATACTTGCAGTGTTTGTGTAACCTTTCGAGTAAATCGATTTAATCATTATTGTAACGAAGCCACGAATTTGTATTCGAAGTCAACCAAATAAAATCGACAACGTCACGATGTGCTGTACACTCCTTTGTATTCTCTCGTGTTCCTCTCTTACCACCTTTCATGTTTTCCTGTCCTCCTATTTTTCCTATTTTGAAAAATATTTATGAACGAAAAAATTCCGAAAATTCAATAAAAAAAAATACGTCCCCAGCTACAAAGTTAGGAGAATCGATTGCGAAATTTGTACGTTATTATTTTCACGTAGAAAATGTGAGGGGCGATTTTGTGTGAGTAGATCGCAGAAATGTGGACGATTTATGCTCGATTTGCATGTTATTATTCCGGAGAACGACGATGTGTCGACCTGTGGCTCTAGGTGAGACGCGTATTCCGTGCATCCGTCCCGTTTTAACAGAGGAAATGATTCGACACAATGCGACGTGAAATTCAATGGTATATCGAATAGGTCTCGAAGGGTCAACGTCGAGCGCGCGGATTGATTTCGTTTGCCGGCAGGCGGATTAGTTTCGTCGCAAAACTCGGAGGAGGTGCCGGAGAGCTGATTTCTGGTGATTTAATTTGTCGCATTACCGATTTTCCCAACATGAGACACGCGCCCGTGGGACCGGAGCGCACGGTCCACTGGCCCACCATCCTTTGGTACATTTATCTCCACATTTTCTCTCTCTACGGACTTCACATCCTGATATTCGAAGCGAAATGGTTGACGGTCATTTTTGGTGAGTTTCCGTGATAAACTACAAAGACTCGACTTCTCTGCTCGAAAATATATTTATCGATAGAAATTTATGTTTCACATCGATTTCGTAGGCTTAGCTATCGAAACGGCTCGGGAAGATTATTTTTCAAGATTTTTGCAGTTATAAAAATGCGGGAAAAACGAAGAGAATATGCTAAAAAACGCATTTCCCCGCGGAAATCCATGGATGATGAGATGTTTTAATTTTTTCCTCACTGACGGCGAACAATTCTCTTAGAAATTAGCGAGATGAAATCGATTTTCGAGGTAGATGAAAATTCGTATTCGCGAAGCTCTGATGACTTTGATTGAGAACTTTGATGACGATTGCATGGGACCAAAATGGCGGGTCTGATAGGAGATACATTTTTGACTTTAGATCCGTGTGTACAGATCGAAGAGATTTTTTTTTAATCACTCATATTTTAAAGATGGTCGTATTCTCGATTTTTCTGAAATCTCAAACGAGGGGACGAGTAACTCTGATTTTACAGCTGCTGCCATCACGCTGATCGCTTCGTTGGGAATTACTGCCGGAGCTCACAGACTTTGGGCTCACGCTTCTTACACGGCATCGACATCTCTGAGAGGACTGCTGATGCTGGCTCATACTTTGGCTGGGACGGTGAGTTTTTTTCCCTCGTAAAAACTGAGCTGACAGTTGGGAAAGTATTCGAGTTCCGATCATTGCAAACAAAAATAAAAAAACTATTGAATCAGAGCTCGGTACATTCGTATGATTTTGCATCCGTATCTCCATGAATTTGCCAACAATTCGCTGAAATTTAGGGTAACATCTTCGACTGGGTTTTGGCGCATCGCATTCATCATAAATTTTACGGCACCGATCGAGATCCGTACAACCACAAGAAAGGATTTTTCTACAGCCACGTCCTCACTAATCTAATGACGAAACATCCGCACTGGCAGAAAATATCACTGGACATCGATATGCGAGATGCAGATTTCGACGGTTTTCTATGGATTCAAAAACGGTTCGTATTTCCTCAAAATCTGGGGCCAAAAACCATTTTCATCGCCGCGTAAAGCTCGTCTGCAAACGCAGGCGCCTTTTTTAATCGGTAAAAAATATTGGATGATTTTTGAAACCACTTTTTTTTGCAGGTTTTACTGGATTTTGTTTATCGTCTTCGGATTTCTACTGCCCGTCAACGCACCCATCGAATATTGGGGCGAATCGGTGTTAAATTCCATTTTCGTCGTCGGTTTCGCGCGACTCGCGATCACAACCAACGTTTCTTGGCTCGTCAACAGCGGCGCGTTGATTTGGGGCCTGAATCCCGGCGAAAAGTTAATATCATTTTTCAGGACGATTGTCGACACTTGCTCTCTGATTTATCGCATATTTTTTCGAATGCCAAAGAGTCACGGGACCGTCATGATAGACGAACGAGGTGTTCGCACCGATTAGCGAATAAACAATCGAGAGGAAAAATTGCAATTGCGATTGCTTACCGATATTTTGTTTGTTCTGTGGAAAATTGAGGTCTGATTTATCTACTGTGCGTTTGAGAGAAAAAATTAAATTCCGCATGTTTGGAATAGGGAGTTGATACGAGTTATGGAAAAATAATCGAAATGGAGTAAATAAACTTTTGTTTCTTGAGAAAAAATGTGTTCGAATGTGGGAATTGTACGGAATTGCGAGGAAAATTAACGAGTGTTTTGAAATTAAATTGCAGGTATCCGAACGATAGTATTTCTACGTTCTTCATCACGAGAAGCTTCTGGCCTCATTATCATTACGCGCTACCTTGGGATTACAAATCCGGCGAATTTGGGAGCTACGATCGCGGATGCACGACGACGTTTATTAAAATTTGGGAAAATATAGGACTAGCGTCCTGCTTGAAGACACCGTCGAGCGAACTGATTCGCGACGCTCTCACGATGGCGACGTCCGGTGTTAGTCTGGAAGAGGCTTTGAAGGAGATCAAACTACGCGCCGAGGAAGAAGCGATCCGAGCGAAATTAGTTAGCCAACATTGAGACGCGATCGACGAACAGACTTTTAATTCCAAGTATTTTACGAATCGACAAACGAAAAATTATGATCATCAACATCCGCGTTACATTAATATAAATACCATCCATTTTCCATTAAGTAACCAACTATTCCAATTAAAATTGCAACGTGCTCGGATTTAGCTTATACAGACTACAATATGAAAAAAATCCTCGAACAACTCGTGAAATAAAGTGCTGCCAGTAGACGTTAGATTCTAATTATTTTATCAACGTGAATAATCGAGTAACGATTGTGCGTTCACGAGCAAAGTGAATAAAATAAGCTGGTTATTCGTCATCTACTAGTTTGATATTTTTGTATCAACAAGAATTCTTCATTCACAGAAGTGGATCGTTTTCATTAATTGACTCCCCTTTGGTTTATGCACATATTTTCAGGCTAATCAAGTTCGAACAGTTTTGCCGAACGTTTCCATGTATTATGCAATTGCATCGCTCTATTCGAGTTTAGCATAGACTTGGTATAATTTTGAATGTTTGAATTTACGCGCGTCGTCGGTAGTTCCAGTGTTGCCCGAGCGCGTACCGAATGCGAGCGGAGAGCTTTGAAAGCTTGAAACTTGCGGGGAGCGCGTTCGTTTCGCTTCGAAAACTGCGCAAGGTCAGTGGATTTTGTTCAGCAAGATTATTTATCGAAACCGAAGGCAGAAGCAAATCGATTGAACGACGAATCGCGCAGGGAGACAGCAAACCGGGGCATCTAGTGGCGGCCCAACGAACTAGAGTTATCCAATGGACAGAGGAAACGCCAGCGTTGGGATATATTTTCGAATTTCTACGGAAATTTCGACGAGTAAGATAATTCAAATGAGAGAATTGACAAAGTTTAGAATATTGAAATTCCGGTTCAGTGGCTGAACGTTGGTTGGCGATGATGATAAGTTCGGAAGAAGGCTGCTGCAGTCAGGTGGCGCCCTCAGTTCCACAAAAATTCTGACGCCAACTAAATATCTGCCCGTCTCGAGATGGCAATTCTTTAGAACGGTTCTTATGTTTGGTATCTTGTTTTTTTTTTTGTGATCTTGTTTTTTTTGCTATATCGCAACCTGACCATGCTGATCGTTCTACTGTCGAGTTATGGAAGTCAACGAAATAATATGAAAAAATAGTGCAAAGTAGGTGTGGTCGGGATATTAGTTCGTCGAGTAAAAAAGTGGAACTGAGGCGCCACAAACGAGCTCGGTGAAATTTGAAGCTGCCTGTTTCATCGACTCTGGTATGAAAATTTTATTAGTTCGTTTGGAGCTCTCCTCGATTCCAAATTTAATTTTTTGGACAACGATTATTGAAAAAAGTTAAAAATATTATTTGCCATTTCGTGGTGGGGATATTATATCAATTAACGATATTCATTCATGGCAGAGTACTCGTGATTCTTATAGATGCATCCATCACTCGATAACATTTAAGAGAACAATAAGACTTTAATAAGACTATGAGATGCGGAACGTCCGATAAAATATGCAGATAAAAATATACAAAGAAGATGAATTTAAAGATTTAGATGGGGTTCAAGGATGTTTGGTGAAACACATGGACAAGGATATGTACATTCGTTTCGTAAAATATATACGTGATGATGCACCGCTATTGTCGTTACTTGATTGGCTACTGATATCTGTAGGCGGATCGAGAATAAAGAATGTATAAATCCAACCTTCAAATTATATTTTTGCCCTTCAATTTTGTCTCATCAATTCTACTCGTGATTTCCATGTATGCAACCGCAACATCAGAACAGAAAATGTAAATAGAAGGATCTCACTTCGCTTTGCGTACTCTGATTGGTATTAAAAAAACAAGCGATGTATTTGCGCAACCGACAACTACATCTCTGTTTAACAGAATTTTTCTGATAATACAGACGAATAAAAGAAAGTGTTGCATGGTACGGATGAGATCACACCACCTACAAGGTATAAAAATAATTCTCTGAAGTGATCATTTCCACGACTGTTGCGTCCAATTTATTCTACAATCCAACCAATGCGTAATCGAGATGCGAAAATTGGAGATATACAATTGAAAACCTACAACGGTATACGTGTCTATCGTCAAACGTTAATCACCATTATTTTCTCGACAAAAATTAAGGTGGGCAGAAATTTGAAACGACCAATTGAGAAACTAGTTTTGTTTTTCTAGTGAAATTTTAATCTTCAAATTTTGGTTATTTGTAAATAGTTGATCGTTATCAGTTAAATTTTTTTCGCTAATCACATATAGCGATGTATTTCAACGTCGAGAAACTTCATTTTTTTTGTGATCATTCTTCGACTCGTGACGCGATATGATTGAATTAGAAAGTGTTTTTGCTCAACAATCTCGATCCTTTGAATGCTGCATATTGATGCTAATTCTATTCGCCTTGGTACGGACTATTATCAATGCGGCACGATCAAAAAGCGAAAAAATCTATAGAACTCAACATCTTCGTCCGCTCAGTCGTAGGTACTAATTATTGTTCACCTCAGCTCGATCGATAGCATACCATCGTCAATTCCTCGTCCGAGATAAAAGTCTAGGATTCGCAAAATGGAACGAGTGTGATAAATGTCAAAATTTTCCAACCATTCGATAGTCACGAATCGACTAGTCTATATTTATCGTTTGAATATTCTACCAACACGCGTGAAATATATGCATGCGTGAAAACCACACGACGTGAGTTCACACATTTTTATCGACAAGAACGTTTCACAATTGTATTCCTCATGGCATTCGAATTCGATCGGTTGACGAGTTCCCTCGCGACGCGCGAAGAAGAGGTATTTGGCGTCATTATTTCACCGATATTTCGAGTTCACCGCGAGTCGCGTCCACGTATCGCTAATAAATTTATACGGTCGATCACTCGTGCGTCAGTCCCCAAAAACGCCAATATTTGACGTAGCGGAAAAGGTGATTTTGATCGATAATTTGGCATCACGATCGCGACTGCCAGAACAAAGTCGAATTGTAAATCCCGAGCAGTCAATAGTTAGAGTTATGTACCTATATAGTTGTATCGCAGTGTCTACGTATCATTTTTGTCATTTGTGTATCCATTGTCACGCGTAGAATACATCATTCCAAATCGAAAATCTGGCATTGATTCGAAATCTACTAAACCCGATCGCAGCGACGTGCTCCGGCGACGCTGCGAGTGAGATTCGTCTGTTATACCGTTCCGTTTTCATCGCTCCAGTTTCCACGAATATCACGGGTGTTGAAAAAATGGTGGTAGTACAACGATTCGATCGACTCGACCCGGGATAACGTTTGAAATTCTGTCGTCAAAGATATCGTCCAGGAATCGAGGACGCAGGGTATAGGTAAGCGGAATATAAAATCAAGGAATACGAGTGACGCGCCGGTCGCGAGGTGCGATGGTGGGGGATAGGGAATTGGTTCGTGTTTGACCGGTTCGCAGCGCAAGCGTCGAGACGTACAGGTTTTAAAACAGTACAGAGTCTCAACGAAGGCGGTCGCGTTAGGCAGAAGCTCCCGAATAAATTGAGCATCGTAGATAGAACAGGCGTGTGCGACATATAAGTACGTATCGCGTTCGCAGTGATGTTGATCCGTGTGATTTGACAGTGAACAGTGACTCGGAACGAGCATAGATAATTAGAGATTTAAATAATACATACATACATATATATATATATATATATATATATATATAAAAATAAAAAGTAAGGGCGGGTATCCGAACGAGCGTATATAATATAATAATACATTTATTCGTACATACCATCGTTAAATCCGTGCAGTTTTCGTCACACTCGGCGTTCCGCGAGAGCCGGTGAATCGTGTCGTTGGCGTCGAAAACAAACGAGCATCGCGAGTGACGCGACATACATGTATGCATATAGCAACCACGTCGATCATCGCTATTCGACTGTTTCTCAAAAGGACACGTCGTATTGATTTTTCTCGCAGTCTCACGGAGTAGTACGCGCGCGGGGACAGCGCATTATCGTATTCGCAAAACTATGGTGATGTGAAGGCTGTTTGTTATTCATTTTTTTCGTCTCTTCATTCTTGCGCGTTCCTACTCCACACAGCGGTACCGAAGTCCGAGTTCCTCCATCGCGAATCAATACATCCGAATTACGCCCGACATTCCGTTTCCCGGTTAGTGTTTACCTCTTCGTTCTTATCGAAAATAAACGCAGTTTCGCCTGTTACGACGACGTTTTCGAATCCCATTTTCGCAGAACTACTGCGTTCTCATTCCGTGAGTTCTTCGTTTCCAACATTCGACTATAGTATAACGTAATTATACTCTCTCAATTCATTATGTCCAGTTCATTTTCAACCCTCTATCAAATTTACAATCAATAATTCGGAACCTGTAACATCTTTTGTCCTGATTTGTTGTTTTCCTAAAATTTTATTCAATCGCTCGAAATTTTTCTACTCGTCATTCAATAATGTCCTGATATTATATTAATCCATTGTTAATTATCCTTCGGTGATTCGCTTAACCTATCGAGCTGTGCGATCATTTTTATTTCCTGCAGATTACATAATGGTCGGACTATTCGCACTGCTCGGCGATTTCCGGTCTGTCGTGTGAATCGATTGTAATTCTTTTATCCCATATTTTTCATTATTGCGTCGTTTTTCTTTGGTTGCACAAATTATTTCGCGACGTTGTAGTAGTTCGTGTATATGGTAAGCGTTTATTCTGATGTAACAATCAACCGATTGTTTTGGCTGTTTCACGCGTTATCTTTCAAACATGCACTATTATTGTTTATTCGCGAGTCGTTGGTCTGTTTTAGTTGTTTCATCGTATTACATTCTTATCATTCGTGATTCTCTCTGATTGTCCGAGCATGTGATTCGATTCTTTGGCCGGTTGTCACGCTTGAACGAGGAAATTCCCGCACGATTAAACGAGGAGCATAACAAAGATAGAACAAGAATAGCGTTCGTCCCGAAATCCATGTATACGCGAATACCGTCGTCGATCTGCTCGAACCTGTCGAATTCTGTTCTCGATACAAGGAGCGAATTATCGATCGGATCGGACCGGTTTTTCCGTCGAAAAATAACGCATGAATCGAAAAATATTGATAAAGGCTCGAGAGTAGACCAACGATGATTCGTATTCCGTGACGATTTCAAGCCTCGCGTCATCCGTCGTCTGGATGCGGACGGATTACGTTTCGCTGACGTCACACGCTATTAGAAGCAGCTTTCGAGGTTCTCTCACGCCTCCTTTCATCCGACCCGGCGACGAGCTGACAAAAAAAAAGAGAAAAACGAAACTAGCTCGTGATTTCATCTGTGAAATCCGTTCGCTTATTCTACGTGCATCGGCGACTCGTTGTCAGTCTCATTGATCGTTCATTTAATTCGGTCGCGCGTGCGGAAAACTGCACGGAGTCTACGCGTAATGTTTTAATTGCTACGCGAGAACGTGCCTCTTCTATTCGTGATTCGTGAGGTTTGTTCCGGTATTTATGACGTGTGAATCGTACAGCTTGGACGGATCGATTGGTGAACTCGTTATGACTGGGGAGGAGGCCAAAGGCGGGCCTGATGCCGGTGTCCCCGACAACGCCAAGGTCGTCGCCGAAAATCAGCAAAACGGAGCTCAAGAAAAAGCTCCGGTCGTCAATGGACAAAACATGGAGACTTTACCGAGACCGGGAAAACAGGTGAGATTTATTCGATTCCTCCTTATTTATTTATATCCTTCACCGACTCGATACGTACGAGGATAACCGGAGAACCGGTTCTCTCACCCCGCCCGGGGTTCACACGTGCGAAGACGTCGTAGTAGACGTCATAGGGTCGATGCCGTTCGAATTATTAAGAAAGGAGGGAGGCAGGAGCGATCTTCGGCGGTCAAACAACTGGGAAGCGTTCCCCCTGATACAAAATATTTGGAAATAAAATTCGACCTGCGAAATAGAAAAGTTTTAACAACCGTTACGCCTCTATATTTTGCGATAAACATGCAAATTGCTTCCGCTTCAAAAGTTCTTGGGCAAACGTTTGAATTTCGATACTTTTAACTCCTCTCAACGCAACCAAATATATTTCTCTCTGTACACGCGTCGAATTTAAAGGTATGGTCGTTAAAATGAGCAAAGATAGAATTTCGTTCACGATCCATAAAAATATCTCGTCGGCGATAAATCATCTGAGAAATTATTTTCTTATCGCAAATTCTAAACCAACTTCTAATTAAATCATTCACGTGTATCGAAGCCATAAAAATCGTCAAAAGTATCCAACATTAAGATGGATCTATCTCGATCGAATAAAGATCGTTTCCTGTCGACACAATAACGACAAAAATGAAGATTTTCGAGTAGCTTCCTCTAATTTGAGCGAGTAAGCCAACAATCAAGGCAAAAAGCGACGATATTTCTTCCATAGATATTGTTAGTCCAGAAATGAGATAACAACGAATGAGAAAAGCACCAAGAATTTAAAAATTGTTGGTTCGGGAGTCGAGTCACGACGAGGGAGGAATAATTTCTTAAATGGAAGGAGGATGCGGCTCCAACACGTGAATAACGAGGGAAGTCGAGACACGTGTGGGCAATATTTATAATTCCCAAGGTCACTAGCGCGCATTATTTATTATTCCATGGATCAACCTTATCTCGCGCACCGAGATTTTATTGGCTGACCGATTTACCTTAGAAGAAATAAAAAGAAGTCTTACGTGGTCGTCGTCGATTTTTGGTCGAGACTCTTGTTGCGCAATAATAACGACCACGCATTTGATTTTCTCGATTGGGCGATAGCAAATTTTGCATTTCACTTCCCGAACCGGCGTAATTTCGAATTCACAGCAGGAAACATCTGTGTAAACTGTTTATACCGAGTACACAAAATGAATTTTCTTCCTGGCAAAGAGACTACGTAGAAAAGCTCCCCATACAAATTACACTCCCCTATTAACGACACCCACCAACGTCGCAAAATTGCGAATCAACGAAAATAAATATTCCCCACAGTTTTTGTATACGCAAGCAATAATAATAAAAATAACAATATCAAAATCGATCATAGCATCAAATTTACACATTTTTGAAAAAAAATAAACGATTATTACTGTTATTTTTGTTATTATTTGTCGCGTTTAAAAAAAATTGGCGAATATTTATTTTCATCCACCGATCGATTATTCGCAGTTTTTTTAAAGGCCGCGATTGATTCGTACTCGTCGGCGCAACGATACCGAACCTCGCCTAACCTCGTCCGCCGTAGTGTACGTTACAACGGACCGCGGACGAGATTCGGCATGACGTCATGCAGGTAGATATAATACAGCTGTCGGTCGCAGCTGCCGCGTCGTAGAGTCCGTTACGAAATGATAGAGAAACGAACGCATAGATATTGCATGGTTCTCGGGAATAGAGAAGAACATTCCGTCGTTCGCTCCTTATTTCGCATTTGTTTTTTCACCTTCCCAGGCTAATCGATTCTTTCGGAGTTTTTTCTTCTGACCCCTGTCCTTTCGATTGGCGATCTCTTCGAGCGGCGCTGAATGCCAAGAATTATATTTAAACGTGACCCACGAACGAGAACCGCGAGATACGCCCGTTCGCCAACACTATCGTTCTTCGTGCTCCGCCAACGAGAATATTTTGTTTGCAAACAACGAAACCCCTCCTCCCGACTCCACTGACTTTCCGAGATCATCGTTCATTTATAGAACCGAAGGCTTCGCACCTATTATCCGGGGAATGCGATTACGCCGCATCGATTCTATACAGTTGTTATTATCGTTGTTTGCTTCTGCTGTCTACGACCAACGTGTCTCGCAAATTGCAGAGGCAGTTCCCTAAATTATATCAAAATTTAATTGAACCCCAAAAAATGTACTCTCACGACGAACGGGATAATAGAAAAGCTCAATCATTCGTTAACACTGTATTATTTCTTGCACCTCTCTGCGCGTGTTACAGGAAGCGGCTAATTTGTCTTTGGGTTGGATGGAATAGATTAATTGAAAGTAATCATTTAATGGATTAACGCAAATTAGAATTGAACGATGCATAATGGTTGAGTAAAATGAGTGAAATACGAATAATAGAAATCTAATTTAATTTGTCTAATGAAGATAAATCTACGGTCAACGAGGATTCTCATGATGAGCAGAGTTTGTTGAGACGAGGGGTATTTTTTGGAGTATATCTCCTCGAATTTGGAGATATACTCCAAATACCGGTCTGGTCGAGTCTGCGAATTTGAATTAATAGTACACAATGCTTATTAATGCAGTTTCCGCATACGTCTTCTAAACTGTCTGCACAACAGAGTCGGCGCGCAAAAATATTTTGGATTCAACACCAAGCACCATCATAATACAAAATAAAATGGGAATTGTGATGAACAGAAATATGCATGTCCTATGCACAGTTTCAGTAGGGCTAAACTTTGTATTTATCGCCTTTTTGGGCTTTACTCGTGTGTTGTTTTACTTATTCTATTCCATTTTATCTTCGATCGTTGAATTCAAATCGCTGGAAGACTCTAGCAGATTCGGAGAATGTTGATGAGGAAAAATGAAAAAAATGAATGTATGTGATGTATCGCCCCTACTTTCGTAGTTGGGGAGGACTTTTTCCTAACCGCATCACTCCGGACCCATTGCCTCCGAGGGGTTGTTTCGTATTGCGTCGGCTCTATCGTCCCAATCTGCGCCACCGTCACCCCAACGGAGGTTATTCAAGGGGTGCGAAGATCCACTCCCGAGAACCCGCCGAAGATCGCTTATTGGCCTATCAGTTAAATTATCCAAATTCGAAAACTCGGGAAATCGTAACTAGACAAAACATCAAGAGACTGATCAGATGATACGAATACGATGAGCATTTATTCGAAAATCTGGAGTTTTCATTGCGAGACATTTTCATTCGCTATCATAGATGCATATCAGATTAATCCTTATTAAACGTCGATCCGTTTCGAAACTACCTCTCATTCGGTATTCTCGTCGCTCGTGGCTTGAAAATCCAATCAAAATGTGGGCGAAACGAAAGGGTTGACGATCTAATTGTGGGAGCTGGCCAGCTCGAAACTCACTTAGCGCTTCACGATTTCCTGCAGCTAATTGTATCGATGAATTCACACCTCATAGCTGTTCCAACTCGAAATCTAATCGCAGCTTTACAATAAGCAAACTTTTAGCAACGACACATTTTTGACACGCGACGCGAATATTTAGCAGAGAATTATGTTTGCAAACATTTTACAGCGATACGTGTAGATACGTGTAGATCGTCGCTTTCTGAATTCCTTTAGGGGTAAAGTGCTTCCTTTGCTATTTAGAAATTGAGTCTAGTTACGGTCAATAGAAAACGAAGGTAAAACTGTATTTGGTAGTGCCTCGAGAAACGAGTTACGACACCTGAAACAGTTGCGTGACACGTGAGCTTTTTATCTCTCCATTCCGACAAAATTGATCAGACCCATCTTTCGATATATCGATTCTTCTCACGAATCCATTTTCATTAATTTCCTACGAAAGAAAAAATTGCTCCGATTTTTTTTTATCGCATCAATTATTTTCAATTTCTCGTTTGCAACGAGGAAGCAGGGAGAAGCAGGAAACGTGTAGTGGAATTTTCCCGTAATTGAATTTCATCGTCCAATTGGCGTTGGGCCAATTTTGTGCGAGCACTTAAAATCGAACGACAAATTCGAAAAATCTGGATCACTCCTTAAATCTTGATGACTTCTAGGCTCAATAATTCTCGATAGTCTCGCGAAATAGATCGATCAATTTTTTCTACAAATCCGAAAACTCGAACACAGTTGAGAAAAAAATTGTCGCGTTACAAAAAATTCCGAAAATTGTATTTTGGAAAATGAGGGAAAAAAATGGGATGGAGAGGCACTTGAAAGCTCTACGCGTGTGCAATCGTATCGGTTCATTTTTGCGTCCGATCGAAACTATGAGAAGCCTATCGTCATTCTCTCGTTTCTCGAGTCTCGCGAGATTCGGTCAGCCTTCGCGCTGGAGGCGGATTATTTTTGGATCGCTATACGAATACGACTGCTCTCCGGAGCTTTCGCAACCCAGTTCCGCCACGTTTGTTCGCGTGGAAAATAGATGTATGGACATTCGTCGAATGCCTACAGGTTTTTACCATGCTTCTTCCTACTTTCTCAGCAACGCTATCGCCTCTCTAATTCGGAAGAAAAAATGATAAAAAAACTATAAGCAAACCACATATTGATCGAGCCGTGACCATGGAAACACGCGAACGACACGAACCTACGCGGAGAGGAGAAAAAGCCACCGGCAAAACGTCTGCCTGCTATTAATATGAATTTAGTCGTGTGTCGCGTACACTTGCACGCGATATGCCAAGCAAAATTGCGTAAGTGGTCGCATAATTGTCGTGACGTAATCGCGGAGGAAATAAAAAGGAACAACAGCGATGACGGTGGTAATAGCAGTAGAATCATTCTTATTCGCAACGTGATTTGTTTGATTGACTGCAACGACGACGATGATATAAATACCTACGTAGCAGATGATGATGATGATGGCTAGTTCCACGTTTCAGACTAAAATCGTGCTTCCTGCTTTTTTTCCCTACGCGTCTAAAAATTTCGTTGGCTTGATACCTAACAGAAACGAAAATTGGTTGGTGCTTTCTCGACTATAATAATCGTAGCATGGATTATTTCCGCAAATAAAATCCCTGTCGCGTATTCCAATCGTATAAATATTGTACTTTATTTTCACGTTTTACAAACCTGTTTTTATTTCCACCAGAAAGTCTAGAAATGGACATAGCGCTGTTTACGTTGCTGCGATTCCTTTCGGTTTCTTTGCATTCACGTGTGCTAATTACTACGTTACCTTGCTATTCTTGGCTAATTACCAATGCTATTTACTACCCACGTACAAGTACGGTTGCAATATAATCGCAGCGGCGCTCGGATCTCGTCAAATTTCGAACAGAATCGCTCTTTTGGAGAACCTCGGATTTAACTGGAAAACTCGATTTTGGAATGATGTGGCGGAAATTGTTGGAACGCACTTATCGTTCTCGTATGTCGATTCAATTATACCGTTGGCAGGTAAACACAGTCAATAAACTCGCGGTGAAAGTGTGCCTGGTACCGTCCGTTGCCCGTTTCGGGGTACAAAGACGGTCCCCTTCAGTTACGCTTGAATTATTTCATACGATGAAATTATTATTATTAAATTATTATTTCACTCGAGATTCCTGTGGCAAGAGGATTCCCGAATTACTCGAGTTCCCAAAAAGAACAGCAGCTACAAAATCCACGTGGGTAAAATATTTCCGTATCTTCAGATCTGATAGACCGTTTCGAATCTAGTTTCGTTACCAAACACATCGAACGTCTAGAAATTGGTGAATATCGCGAATTCGAGTCGTTAAGACCGGGAAAACTTGAGCAGATGGCATCTAACTTAACTATGCTGTTCGTAGGCAAGTGGAAAAAAATATTCGATAGAAAAAACAGGGGGGGGGGTATTTTTTGTCACGCTATCTAGTCCAGTTTTTGCCAGCGTCTTAATTGCTCGATAAAGTCTGCGAGGCGCCAGGAGAGGCCAGATTTTGGTCCGGGTTTCGAAAAGAAACGATATTAGGATGTTTGAAAAACGCGACGGATAGAAATAGATGATACATCGTATTATTCTATCATCGTGGTTGCTTTGGCTGGTACGTCGAATATTCACTCGATCCTTCGTGGCTCGCGTACCAAACAGTTTTCACTCGTATGCGATGTATGTATATTAAACATGATAGGCATGCGGTATAAAGTAACGTTAGCTCGCGAGTACATATATATACAGAGCAGCCCTGACGAGAAACAATGCCTGTGCCAGCACAGCTATTCATATCCATCGCGCATCCGCGGGTGTTGTACGTACCTTTTTTTTATTGTCTTCTCCTCGACAATTTCACCCTGCGTTGTTTACGCTTCATTTTTTATCGATTAACGTATCGGAAGCTTCGCTATTTTTTCACGGGGAGTTCTTTTACCCCGGAGAACACCGTCCTCCTGCGAGGCGAATTCTCAACGAGATAGCGCGCAAATTAGGACGGACGAGAGAAAAGTCTGGGAAAGTATCGTAATACGAGGATAAACGATGTACGAGTGGGAATATTTATTATCACGAAACTCGTTAGCAGTCGTGCGATTTGCAAGTCGTGGACAGGCGACTCATTGTTCCTCGTGCTCTTGAAACAATTGACGGTTTGTCAAGTTGCTTTTGAAACGAGTTCCTCACGTTGGCATTGACGACTCTCGACGTCAATGGCGACGATTGTGTTTTTCCAATTAAACTTCATACTCCTCGAATTCTTTTCGTATCGTGGAACAGAAAATACGTAATGTCTTTTGAATATTCTCAGTCAGCAGTGAAACACACATTTCTCATGCTTTGACATAAGTCGTCTCGTATGTCTACGCAAGCACAAATTTTTTAACCGTTAGATTTGCGGCACGAGGTGATAGCTGGTGTTTTTTATTCATTTGTTTTTGGTGAAAAATAATAGAACGTATGAAAAAACGAGCCAATGATAAAATTGTTGATTTCGGTGGTGCGAATTTTATTGTATCTTCTTCAAGAAAAAATCCGCAAGCTCTGCAACGTGCCAAATTGATGCTGGTTAACTTTTTTTTTTTTGATAAGTGGAATCCGATTTTTTTCCCTTGGGGGTGATATTGTCATCGCTGTTGGAAAAAAATACGAGCGCGAAAACCATTTTTAAGTTGGAACGTTTTTCGAAATAATTGACCGCCCAACACTTGGTGGATTTTTGGAAGAAAGGAGACACTTCGAATATCTGTCACCCGGTATACGGATGGCTAATGCGGCCGCGGATAGGGCGATCGTAGCACGGCGGGCGAGGGGTGTCCGTTGCGGCAAATGGCGCTGCCGTGTTTCTATCGACCCGCGCGCCTTAGAATCCAGGCCGGTTTGCTCCACATATTCCCCCGCACATAACCTCTCTCGCGTACATTTTAGTCCCTACGCCTCTCTGCTTCACCGATCCATTAGTGCATGGACAGACTAATAAAATGCTTCCAGCTATGCATTTTCCTCCGGAAAAAGAAACGGGAAACAAATTATATCCCGTCGATTTTCAGCTGCCAGTCGAACCTATTTGCCTCGCGATTGAAATGGAACCGCAGAAAAATCGGCAGTTTTCCTCTTCGTGGCATTTGTGCACCGAAATATCGGGACATCCGAGGGAAAAACCGTAGAAAGTACAGTCTTGCATTCTTTGTTCGAGCGAACTCGTCGCCATTTCGTGTCGCGCCGCCATTTCGCGCCGCGCCGCCATTTCGCGTCGCGCCGCCATCTTGTTGTCTCTTTCACGTATACACACATGCTTTATGCTCAAGAGAGTAATACCCTGTGTCCATGTAAGCCTAGCTAATGTTGGCTACCGTAATTTTCTCGAGCAAATATCAACAGATTTTTTGGCAATAGGTCAACTTTTTCTGCGTGAAAACGGAGCGTCCGAGACTTGGATTTGCAAAATGATCGAGTTTGAATAAGTAAAATAGTTGAACGGTCAACGATGATATTTCGTTGGCTATGTAAAGCTCGTGGTTTTTGGCAACGGAGTAATCATGTTTTTAGGTACGATTTCGCAGCAAATACGCGGTGTGATGTAAATAAGGAAATAAATAACGTGTTCGTCGTTGGGTTGGGTTAGCCCGCGTACGCATGAGAAAGAAGCGTCGAAATCAGCGTCCGGAAGTCTCTGTTTGCCGGATGCAGGGGCCAGGGAGAGCCGCATCAAGACCACCACAGGGGACCATTGGCAAACTTGACTCGCACGGGAGCGCGCGACCGGACGGGGTTAGGAGATCAAGGTCATTCGTATCGAACGTTCTTCTCGCTGCGTACAAATCTAATAACAAGCATTCATGCATTGTCCGCACGTAGAGAACGAATCTCTATTCGTCATCGTCGATCTACGGCGGAGACGGCGGCGAAATGACCTCGGAAATGTATGCCGACAGGTGTGCGTAACGCGCGAGGTGCGATATGCGATAGGTATACGATACTTTTTGATCTGTCCGGGAAAACGAGACTGGATGACAAAAATGAGTTCGAATTTGTGGCGTCGATTAATTATGGAGGAAAATGTAGTCGAGGAGATGCAACGGTCGTAGGACACCGTATAATTCACATTATTCGCACACTCCTCGCGTATCGTGACAATCGCGAGGAGGGAATTCCGTTCCCATCAACGAACAACGATCCTGAAAGCTTGAAAGTTGTGCGCGCAACTCGACTGGCTCCGAGATGTCTCGACGATAAAATAATTGCTCGCGGATTTTCATACACGCGCGAATGCACGTTTACGCAGAGGTGTAGATTCGTTTATACGAATTGGATCGCGAGGATCAATAATTGAAACGACGCGTCGCGTCCGTCACGGAAAAACATGACACGAAGGAAAATTGATAACAATTCGAATATATAAAATGAAAATATAATACATAAAATATAAAATACAAAATACAAAATACAAAATACCAAATACCAAATACCAAATATAAAATATAAAATATAAAATATACAATATAAAATATAAAATATAAAATACAAAATACAAAATACAAAATACAAAATACAAAACATAAAATATCAAATATAAAATACAAAATATAAAATATAAAATATAAAATGTAAAATGTAAAATGTAAAATGTAAAATGTAAAATGTAAAATGTAAAATGTAAAATGTAAAATGTAAAATGTAAAATGTAAAATGTAAATTGTAAAATGTAAAATGTAAAATGTAAAATGTAAATTGTAAAATGTAAAAAATTGGACAATGTATCAAATAGATTAGCAAAAAAGAATTCGTTGGGCTCTGGTTGGTGCGTACGAACGCGTGTATTATTCGCACGCAAGCGTGACGCAAGGTCGACGCGATGAGAAACGTGGGTGCATCTTTCGTGAGATGGTCGGGCGTTGATTAACCGCTAATTAAAATAATACGCCGGGGTGTGTTTCCAGCTTTGAGCTTTACGCGCCGTTCCCATGTTCCCGAACTTGTCCGAGTCGCCTGAGCACTGGAATTACAGCCACCAGTTCATTTTTCCCACCGATTCGTTTTCTCCTCCGTTACAGCGCAGGCCAAAAAACTGATAGACAACGAACGAGCATGAAAATGGCCCGCATCAAGATCCATATCGATGCCTCCGCGAACGGAGTTTCTGCCTTCATTATTCCATTTCTCGAATCGTTTGAATTTTTCTACCCCATCCATCGGAATTGGTCCGCGGGGAAATGAATTCGCCGTCGTTGCCGTAATATTCATCTGTAAAATTGCCTCATCTCTCTCCGAATACCCAATCGATACGGGATTCTCGTCGGTGACCCAGATTCACCGCATCCTCCGCGATCCTCGAGGATCCGCGTCAGTCATGGCGCCACAAGAACTGGATTACCGTCTCGATGACCTACCTCAACCCGATAAGCAATAAGCATTTTCCCATCACCGCGAATAACGACCGTCCACTTCTCTCGTAATCCGCGTTCCCATCCGCTTCCGTTCTCGACGTTTTATACCTTTATACCACCGTTTTCCCACTACACAAGTAGAGACACGTCGATGAGAGGAATTTTTACACGACGATCGTCAATCTTTGTCTAATTTTTTTGCCCTCTTTTCCGCTCTATCTGCACATTTTCGCGAAATCAAACCTCGCCATTTTGAGACACGAGGCCAAAATCATCAAACCGACGGCCACGCCCTGTCACTGATTTTTTTCCTCCGCAAATAACCAGCAATTTCAGCTTCCAATACAAGAAATAAATATGAATCTTGTTAAAAAAAGAATTGCCGACTGGTCTAAATTTTCCCAGAATTTCCATATTGCCTGCCTGAATTTTGGAAATAAAGTCGGTTGAAAAAATATCTGAAAAAGCTCGTCGTTTCTCAATTGTTGCCTCGATTCGGTTGGTACGAAATATGCGAATTGGGCGCAAAAGTAAGAAACGGATTAATGATAGGAGATATAAGAATGGTGCCAGCAACAGCAACAGCAACAGCAACAACAGCAACAGCAACAGCAACAGCAACAACAGCAACGATTACGACGGCGATGGAGCATTCAGAACTATAAACGCGGGTAGCGATACACGAATTTCGAATTTCACGCCGCGAGACTGGTTATCCGTGACCTATATAACACAACGCGGCGCGGTCGAAGAAGGGATATATGGATGTATAGATATAGATGGACGGATAGTGATGCGGGACAGGGAAAGACGAGCAGAGGCTGCGGAGACCGGCGGCGAATGAAAGGCGCGAGAAGCTTTATTGATCAGCGAGGAGAGACGGGAAATTTGCTCCGCTGTTTCCTCTTGCGGGGGGGTTGAGCGCTGCCGAAAGCTCGAGTCGCCCTGCCACCACCCCATCGCGCCATCTTCCTCTCCGAACGAAACCTGCGCCCGCTGCTCACCTTGAATAACCTTCGGCGAACTACCGCAAGGACGAAAAGCTTTCCTACCGACGTCGTCGCGCCGCCTTAAAGCTCGCGGAAGCACAATTTCTCTCAAGGTCACCTTCGAATTCCCTTGAATTTTCTTCCAGAATCAATTTCCCTCCTCATTTTTCACCTCGCTACATTAAGTAAAAATACATTTTAGTAGGAAATTGAATTGTCTACAAAAAAGGTATCTTTCAATTTTTTTATAAAGTTGATAATTACCAAGATATTCTCAATAATAAGCTCAGTAGCTCTACACAGTCAACATTGTAATAAATAATATTGTGGCTTAAATCAAATTTACAATTACTCGTTGAATTATATCTAGTTACTGACGACTGAGACGTATTAAATCCTACGAACTACAACTTTATAAAAAAATGAGCTTTTTGCGTAAAACAAAAAAAAAATATTGTCCGTAGTTTTTCTTCCAGAAGAGGGATTTTTCAGGGCGTTGGCAAGAGTTTCGTTCTTAACGACCTCCCCGATAATTGTACACAATTACCGATAATCAATATCAAGTCTCCAGTAGTAATAATATAAGATCTGGTGAAAATCAACCAAATTGATCTATATTATTATTTATAATTTTTCCCCCGGCTTATTAAGAAATGACGAAGGCTGATATATCGTTGGCACGGATGGAAATCCACGACTCGTAAATCTCCGGAGAAACTAACATGCTCTCTTTCATTGCGCATCGATGCAACGCGCCATGAGAATCCTAAACGCGATTATTCACGTGCCTCCGTATTCGCGCGTCTGCGAGTGCGCGCACCAGATTTATCCAATGGCAAAACACTCGCCGGTATAATTAATGCTTCGCAGTAGTTGCGAGGCTTCAATTAAGCCGAGGGTCTCGTCCTCCTCTTCTCCGCTTCTCCTCTTCCTCTTCCTCCTCGTCATCCTCTTTTCCGCCGACGCCGCGACACACCTGACGCACGAACGGCACGCCTGAAAGTTCGCAGCCAAAGAAATGCGCCGCCTTCCGAAACGCTTCGATCAGGGGCCTTCGATCCCACTGATTTGTGCCGCGGCGTAGTCACCTCGATTGCGTCACTCGCCGTTTTTCGCGTCTCGCGAACGCACGGCGCTCTCTTGGCATTGAAGCCGTGCCGTAAACGAAACAAGCGGTTTACGCAACGAGATGAAAACGAAAACATGAAAGTCCGCTGGCTACGCGAACAAATTTCTTCACGGTTTCTATCCATTTTTTTTTTTAATCGTATTTTTCTAACTATGACAATGCTAATTTTCTTCTCTCCATCTTCCAATTTTCCGCTAACACTCTAATCAGCCCAAAAAAAAATTCTAAAATTTTTTTTTCTGCCGGATTAACAGCCGGAAATTTTTTCCTGCCAGTGGAATTAAATTCGCGTTTTTGGTTACGAATTAAATTGAAGTCGGTGAAACGACGAGTTGAATAATGATTGCAGCAAAAAACTGGCGCCAGTTGTAGCTCGTCGGCACGTTTACCTGGCAGAATGAATTCGTAGTGGGATTCACTTTCGGTAAGAATGCTGGAAGAGCGAAAAAAAAATGTTAGCGTTGAAAAATAACAAAATGGCGACCAGTGAATGGGAAAAAAAACAAACGCGGTAGGTCGAAAAAGTGCAAAAAAGTCTTCGACTTAATTCTTGTCGAGGCCGCGAGGTTCAAACATTTGTGGCCGGGGTCTCGAGTAGTTTTTGAGTTGATGGTTTTTCTTACAGGTGAAAACAGTAGTTATTTCCTCGTTGAACTGCGAATAAACATTTTTTTCTTTCTTCGATTGTTACAGGTGAGCGAATTATCACCGGCACTGGGACGTAACGATTCTTCGATGATTTGTTCCGTACTCGTGAGTTTTTCGCTTCCTGATGCAAATTTTAGTGAGATGAATTCGATTTTGACGAAAAAGTTGGACCAGAGTCTGAATTTTTTTGCAGCAGGATTTTGTATTTTTTTAATGAACGAACACGCTGATAATAACGCTGGACCACGAACATTTTTGTCTTAACATTTCAATCGGATCTTCGAAGAATTTACGAATTTATTTGCATTGGGAATTATTTGGCGAATTTTATTGTTCTTCTCGCCGATTTTGGCCCACTGACACTCGCGTTTGTTGGTTCACTCGCGACTGGCGTGAAAATTTGGGCAAAACGGTTTGCGAAAATAGAAATGGGTGGCAGAGAAAATCAATGGCGACTGGCCGACGCATCGACGTCGTTTGATAACAAGGATACACGATGATAAAAACAATAATAACGGCAATTGAGGCGGTGCCAACAATTGCGTCGTCAAGAAACAGAACGGAGGAAAAAAGTGCGCCAGCAATCAACCGAATAATAACGATGCTGAA
The DNA here is from genome assembly GCA_963969455.1 of Arge pagana. Lineage (NCBI taxonomy): Eukaryota > Metazoa > Arthropoda > Insecta > Hymenoptera > Argidae > Arge > Arge pagana. The sequence continues at coordinate 5,861,090 of OZ018312.1, read as the reverse complement.
ATCGCGTTTCCTTGTCGTGCGGAAAAAACTAACACTTTTCTAACCTGAATTCCATCCAACTACTGTCTGATTTGAAGTGGATTAGACAACCCGATAATCGTACAGTCAGATATTTTGTATTCTAAAAGTCTCAACATTTTTATCATCTAATCCGTTCAACTAAACGAAATTCACTCAATTCCGGAAAATTTACCAATTTTCGGGCACTCATTTGTGTAAGAGATTTTTATATATTTTTATTGCGATTTGGAACTACAACTTTTCGCGAGTGTGCACAATTTTTGCGAATAATTTTATCACTTTCGTATGATATGTACATAAATTATCACGAATTTCGAGCTCGAGTTCGAAAATTCATGAATTTTGTACTGTCTAGGATACTTGAAAACATTCCACTCCGAAGGATTGGTAATTATTCTTGCATTATTCATTCGCTGAAAAGTCTCGAGTTGGCACATGAAAGAGTGGATTTTCAAGCTCGTCGGCAGATGACCTTGACATTTGTTACAGTGGATTTCTTGTCGGACGTCGAGTGAAAAAGTCATTATTCTCGATGATAGTACTTGAGAGTAACGTGTAACGTGTGACGTGCATTGGATAATCGATATTTTTCATATTTTTATCGAACAATAATGCATTGGTTGGAATAATTGGTTATTCGAAATCGCGCAACTGTTATAGTAACAATATAACCTTTTTTTCCCGTCGAAATTCGCTTGCTGGACTCGAATCCATTCGCTTGTCCGGGATTGGTATAGTTTTCGAGCAGGCATCGCGCTCGAACCGTTCATCGATGATAATCTTAACCCAGAAATAGTTGCACGCCTGTATCTGACACGCATCATTAAGCAGATCGACTTGCCGCTCGTTCCGTCCAATGTCCGTGCCGATCGACTCGATTGGCTCGCCGAGAGTCACGTAGAGTAATTCGTTTGGTTACCAATACAATTTCCAAACGACCGCCTCGAAGGATAAATAAAGCCTCGGTTCCGCGCTCGAGATCAGGGTTAGAATTCGAGCGATCTCAACGGCACTCGACGACAGGATTCCTCGCGAAAAACCGAGACGAAAATGTCCGAGGCCCATCGAAGCACGATAAACCGTTCCCGAGATATTCCACTTCGCGTTCCGCGACACGCGAGCCAATGATCGCGCTCAAGATGGCGCCGCGCGCGGCGCGCGACGATTGGCCGGCATCTCGCCGTCGCGAAATCAATTATCTCGAAAACCGTTGATCGTAGAGCAACGTTTCTTTGACATTTTCGTCTCAGTTTTTCCCAAGGAATCCGCTCGTCGAACGGGAGTTCTCATCGATCAGTTTCTAGTCGCGGAGACAAACGAGTTTCCTCGACTATCGACCCGCGGAGCTGTCGGATATTCTTCGAGCAAAGAGCAACTCGCACAGATTCGATTACAGCTTCCATAACACCTGACACAGTTCAACCGCGCATAACCACGTATAAATAAATATTGCATCATACTCGATACAACGTATCAATGTAGCCGGATTACGCAACACCAGCGCTAATATTCGTACGACGAACCGTTGTACGCCAACGTGACCCGCGTGTAAATCGACGATCGCTAACTATTAAATTCGACAACAGATTTAAATGCCCCCTCGTTCTCTCAAGTGTTGAGAACCTCGAACACCTTTGAATCAAGTCTCGATTCGTTACGATATTTTTAGCGATTGCTTTCTCCGAGATTGACGGCCTCCGGCGTTCACTGTCGCTCCGTAAAAACAACGCAACGCGACAAGCGAAGCGAAAAAATGAACAAAATGAGACCACGTGCATATTTTCTTTCTTCTTTCAAACGGTCTAACCGCTCGAAACACCTCCAGTCCTCCGACTCGTGTAGCGAAGATATAGTATTCATCACCCAAATGCAACATACATTTTTTTTTCAATTTTTTTTTCAGCCCGCCCTAAAAAGCGTGACCACAACGAGACGATATCGAAGCTCCCGCGATATCTCTAGCTTCGGGTGACGTAATTTTTGAACGACCACCCACACAAACCTCGCGTTCGATGCGAGCGAAGAGCGCGTAGGAAATTGATGTGTAGATCGAGATTTTCAAGGTCACCAAGAGCGCGAGTCGCAACTGCGATTCTCATCGGCCCCGATGATTATTCGAAATCGAAGACGAAAATTTTCGAAACGTTGCCGCAGTTTCTGGGAAAGGAATAGCAATAAAATGAGATATGTATTTCGGGTGGAGAAAAAAAAAAACCAATTTAAAAATTCGTCAAGGATGAAACGTAGAGGTAAATTTGGATAGCGGAGAACACAAACAAGTCAAACGAGGTGATGGTCACGAGTTGGCGAGTCGCGTACTCGACGTTTTACATCAGCGTACGCGATTCGAAGCTGACGTACATCTAATTGCGTCAGGCAGGTGTATTCGAGACCTCTCGCTCTCTCTCTCTCTCACTCCTCTCGCTCTCTCTCTCTCTCTCTCTCTCTCTCTCTCTCTCTCTCTCTCTCTCTCTCTCTCTCTCTCTCTCTCTCTCTCTCTCTCTCTCTCCCTCTCTCTCTCTCTCTCTCTCTCTCTCTCTCTCTTCTCTCTCTCTCTCTCTCTCTCTCTCTCTCTCTCTCTCTCTCTCTCTCTCTCTCTCTCTCTCTCTCTCTCTCTCTCTCTCTCTCTCTCTCTCTCTCTCTCTCTCTCTCTCTCTCTCTCTCTCTCTCTCTCTCTCTCTCTCTCTCTCTCTCTCTCTCTCTCTCTCTCTCTCTCTCTCTCTCTCTCTCTCTCTCTCTCTCTCTCTCTGTCTCTTTCTCTCACCTCATGCCGAGGCGTTTAGATCATGCTATTCCCAGCCCCTCCACTTGCGCTTTTCCCTATTCGCAGGTATTTTTCGAAAGGTAATCGAAATACCGGTAGAAAATCGGTGCCAAAGAGCGTGGCACGTACCGGGTGATACGAGATTAAAAAAAAAAGTGTACATTTTTCGTTTCTGGTTTGGTGGCGAGGTTCGCGGTGGTCGGTCACGCTTCGAGGCTGGCTCGGTTCTATGCTTCTTTCAGACCGTGGTCAACGAACTCTAGCAGTCTGTCTTGCAGCCTACAAAGGCTATTTGCCCACCTTGCGGGGCCCAACAGAGCTTGGGAACAATGCACTAGATCCAGTGGTCTCCAACGAACAAATTTCAACGACACTCGGCTATCCGCTTTCTCGCACCTCGCGTTCTACGAATCCGTTGCGAAAACGCATCTCTGGATTCTCTTCATCGCCCATTCGTATCCGATGAATCGCAAGCTCCGGTCGATTCGCGGTTTTTCCCGAAAAAGACCGAAAACTCGAGAAAAAAAAATGAGAACTGGTCGTTTCACGATCAAACATGACCGGAAATTCCAATTGGATTAAACAAATTACATTCCTGGAAATAATCATTTATGGTACGGTGAAATCCGACGATTTAGTTGCCCTGCACGAGGTTGGTGTAAAAAAAGCAAATTTTTGAAAATATTTCTAGCCGGAGAACTGAATTTTGAATGCATTTTTGCGAAATGTGTTTAGAGTACAAAATACCTTTTTTAGCATCTCGGCAAAATTTTTTTCGGACAGAACTTGCAGCAGCTTGAAAATCGGGGCTAACTATTGTTTTTGCAGTCATGTGGATTTGCATTCGCGCGCGGAAATACGTATGCTGATATTAATGAAAGTGTTGAAGGGGAAAATTGAGCTTTTCGATAAAAGTCTTCGGAGAAGTAGGACTTGGGTGGACGAATAGATTTTTACGACTGCGATTGCGGCATCACGGCGATTTCTAAACCGCAGCGAATAATTATAACAACATCTGGGACAGTACATCGGTAAATGTAGCGACGAAGTCGTAAAATATAGGCATCTGCGTAGCTTGCGAGTGGAAGAGATTGCATGGGCAGCCCAGGCGAATTTAAAAGCGTTGTGCGCGAATTTCTCGCTACCGAGAACGGGGAAACACCCTTTTCGCCGTGTGACCTTTAGCCGACCTCCCCGTGACCTCTGCAGCTTGCACAGTGCGCGACGAGAACCGCAACGGTACCGTAAGCTCGTGTCATATACCGGATGTCGCGACGACCGAGTCGCCGACACTCGACGAATCGAATCCTCCTCGAAAAACAAACAAAATATGTAGAGGAAATTTTTTCAATCGGACGTCTAGTTTCCGAGATAATCGCGTTCGCCGTATTCATTTCCCATTGGCTCCCAGCGCGATAGCGATTTTCTCGAAAACTTTGCGCCGTAGCGAAAATTCATATATCAGGACTTCGACGTGCTTTCTCGAGACGCTTCGAATGGTAGCAGTTTGATGAAGAAAAAAATCCGCGACACCCGGTATATCTACGTGCAAATACGTGGGACGAGCGAAATAGCGAAACGTCGTCCTTTCTTCCGCATATTCCCTCCCACGGATTATTCTAGTGCCTCGACCTTTCGCAAGGAGTCGTAAAAAATCGGCGAATCGTGGAGAAACGAGACGTTTTTTTAAATGTTTTTCTTCCAGTCTACGGGGAATTCGTCGTAGAATCGACGCGAACACCAGCGCTTTCAGCAATAATTGTAAACTATTCTCGCGATGTGTGTGCCTTCGTCCACACACAGTTCGTAGATTGTTGGCTATTTATAATAGTGACGAACCTTGCAATTGCCATGCAGCTACAAGTTCACGTTATTTCATCGCTTTTACGCGAAGGTCGGTCGGTTGTAGATACGCGGTGAAAAACGAACGCTGAATATTCAACGTTTCGCGGGTAAAATACAGCGATAGCGGCGTATCGAAAGAAACCGAAGGTTTCGCAACGTTGTTGCTTACATCTGGAAATACGTGGCTCCAAAAAAAAAAAAAAAGTACAAAATCGCGTATAACTCCGGTTATTCAGGGCTTGTGCGTAATTTGTTTACAAATTGCGCGCATAGCCGGAATTTCGTACAGCGTAGAGCTTTTTCGATTCGGGTCAGCAGTCGACCAGGTCGAAAACTGTGGCTTTGAGGAAATAAATTTTTGGACGATATAATTTTTCGGTCGTTCATCTCCAATTTTCATCGTCTCGCCTCGAACAATTTTGTATTTACGTTTGATTTTTCTTCCCGTCTTGGAACTACGCTTTTTCAGGCGACGAGCTTTTTTCTCGTGGAATGTTGGATCAGCGCCGAATCTGGGACGATTTTACGGTTAGGTAGATCGCGATAAAAAGTGGTCCTGCGATGCGACGTTGCGAGGGGAAAAAACGGGAATGTGGGCGAACCGCCCAAGAAATCCTGGAGCTATAAAAGGCCCAAAATCACTGAAAACGAATAACCGGCTGGAAAAAAAGACGATAGTTTTGCGTAGGTATTTTCAATGGAATTTGCAAAACACAAAATAAGGAACGACACGGGAGAAGAATTTGAGAGACTAACGATGCGCAGCGCAGGGAGGCTGGAGAGGTTTTTTGTTTTTTTTGGGAAAGTCGTGGAAAATTGGATGGGAAGAGACGAAAATAAAGATGCACGCGCCCACGTGATTGGAGGGTAATTAGTAGATAGGCTAGTGATCGGCGGGGTCAATGTATCCATTAGCAACAGCTTACAGCCTCTTTGACGGCAAGGGTTGTCCAAAATAAGAACACGAGATGCTGGACCTTTGAAACTCTCTTGAGGCTGCTCGAGATCGACGATGTTGCGTAACGCACGAGGTTACCTCGACAGGCGAGCGACGAAAATCTCACGAGATACAATTCAGGTACATAAACGTCCACTTGAGTCGGGATGACGGGCAAATTGTTTGAATATGAAATAAATGGGGAATTTTTTGGGTTTGGGCAGGAATTAAGTGCTAATTATAAGCTCCACGAAAATCCATCGCCCGAATTAGGTGCTCCACCCCTTTGATTTTTTTTCTATGTCCGCTGGATGTCAAGAAATCCGGAAAACACGAGGAAGACCCATCGCAAAATCATGCAAAATTGATGTTTTTGCGATTTTCGATGTGTTCTGGTCGTCGGACAGCATCGGAGCCATGCCTAATGGATCCAAGTCGACCCTTGCGGATCCCAAATAGTACCTGATCATATATCTATGTCCGCTGGATGCCGAGAAATCGGGGAAAACACGAGGAAGACCCATCGCAAAATCATGCAAAATTGATGTTTTTGCGATTCTCGATGTGTTCTGGTCGTCGGACAGCATCAGGACCATGCCCAATGGATCCAAGTCGACCCTTGCGGATCCCAAACAGTACCTGATCTTATATCTATGTCCGCTAGATGTCGAGAAATCTGGGAAAACACGAGGAAGACCCATCGCAAAATCATGCAAAATTGATGTTTTTGCGATTCTCGATGTGTTCTGGTCGTCGGACAGCATCAGGACCATGCCCAATGGATCCAAGTCGACCCTTGCGGGTCCCAAACAGTACCTGATCTTATATCTATGTCCGCTAGATGTCGAGAAATCTGGGAAAACACGAGGAAGACCCATCGCAAAATCATGCAAAATTGATGTTTTTGCGATTCTCGATGTGTTCTGGTCGTCGGACAGCATCAGGACCATGCCCAATGGATCCAAGTCGACCCTTGCGGGTCCCAAACAGTACCTGATCTTATATCTATGTCCGCTAGATGTCGAGAAATCTGGGAAAACACGAGGAAGACCCATCGCAAAATCATGCAAAATTGATGTTTTTGCGATTCTCGATGTGTTCTGGTCGTCGGACAGCATCAGGATCATGCCCAATGGATCCAAGTCGACCCTTGCGGGTCCCAAACAGTACCTGATCTTATATCTATGTCTGCTAGATGTCGAGAAATCTGGGAAAACACGAGGAAGACCCATCGCAAAATCATGCAAAATTGATGTTTTTGCGATTCTCGATGTGTTCTGGTCGTCGGACAGCATCAGGACCATGCCCAATGGATCCAAGTCGACCCTTGCGGATCCCAAACAGTACCTGATCTTATATCTATGTCCGCTAGATGTCGAGAAATCTGGGAAAACACGAGGAAGACCCATCGCAAAATCATGCAAAATTGATGTTTTTGCGATTCTCGATGTGTTCTGGTCGTCGGACAGCATCGGGACCATGCCCAATGGATCCAAGTCGACCCTTGCGGATCCCAAACAGTACCTGATCTTATATCTATGTCCGCTAGATGTCGAGAAATCTGGGAAAACACGAGGAAGACCCATCGCAAAGTCATGCAAAATTGATGTTTTTGCGATTCTCGATGTGTTCTGGTCGTCGGACAGCATCATTCTAGCATGATCTCAAGCTAGCAACACCACGGGTATTTTTCTAAACATGAAGAGCACTTAATTCGGCCATAGAGCATTTAATTAGCATCTAATTAGCACTCAATTCTCAGATATCGCAGAATTCGATTCGATCATGTGGTTTTTCTAGCTTGATAGAGGTGTTTAGTAGTGGGTATGCGGTCGTTGTCGCGCACTATCGTCGTGGTTGCGCGCAACGAATGATACAACGAATATTTTGTCGGTGGAAATAATTGTAATATAATTAAATGGGACGACGAGGCGGTCGGGCGTGACGTTACTCGCGAGAATAACGAGCCGCAATTGTCAAAATTGCTCGAGCCTTGACCGCGATTATTTCGTTGGACGTAAAAATTCCGAAAGTCTTGATGCCGCGTCCCGAGAAACGGGCGCGTAAAGGACTAAAAAACCAGCGATAAAAAAAACCTGCCGCCAACGTTGATTTTTCGCAGGATAGCATAAGTTAGAAAACAATTTTTCGCTCGTTTACAAAAAAAAATACATTTTCTCCAAATCAAAAACAAATACAAAAAAAGCACGCGCATCAGATTTTACTCGAATGCCAATGAAAGGACAATGCAAAAAATGGTGCGTTTGTCTCGTTACATGAAATCGATACGAACGGAAGTCGAAGTGCAAATTGGTAGAAAAAAACGAATGTGAGGCGACATTTTTGGTGAAAATGCGAATCGCCACGATTTTGGCTCCAACTGCCCTGTTTCCGTCGGGGAACGCGGAGACGAGGTGGTTTTTCGTCGGATGTTACCTGCACTAGGAAGTATGCCTCGCCGCGTCCGCGAGAATGCGTAACGACGCTCGTTAGCCGTAGATTACAAAGTGTCGCACGGAAAAAGGAGATGATACGAGCCACGGGTCGTGAATCATGGACGCGGAGAGCCGCGAGACCTCGAATGTTACGCGTGCTCTCGAGTTCCGATGCGAAATTCGGAATATCAAAAATGAAATATGAAATATTCGCGGTACTAGAAAAATTCTCGCAAATATATCAACAGCAGTCTCCAGTCTCCGCTGTACAGAATATAAATAACTTCTATACTCGAATAAAATGGCAGTAAGCTAATTTTAATAATTTTATTCCATTGAATTTGAATAATTGTTTTCAAATCATTTATTTTATTTCGTCCGATTATCAATCGAATTAATTTTATACATTAATTGTATATATATACAATTATACGATTTAATATATCAAAATCTTAAAACTTCAACTGTTTTATTCGTCGAACCGGAAGAGGGAAATATTCTACCAGTTACATTATTGATACAGGAAATTCAATTGTTCGTGAATGTGTTTACCATGAAAAATTACGAAGAGTCAATAGCATTCGAGTTTTATTTCTATTTGCATTTTATTTTTCCTCTCCTTGTAAAATTTGAAGCTTCGTCACTTCGAAAATAACAATTTTTTCTTACGCTTCTGTTTTCAAAGTTACGCAAATTCAAATTTGCATTTCAGCGATCCACTGAAAAATATACTCGATGATTCGCTTGGGAGTGTAGTAAAAAATTTTCATTTGCCTGGAACGACCGAATTTCTCGGATAAAAAATTCTGGTGAAGGAACACGAGTGGTACGATTCGCGGTCGAGCGGGATGATTTATGTCGTATTTGTCAGGCGTCTTAAATAAAATACTTCCGGTTGCCGGCGCGCGATCGGACAGCTGCACGAATTCCGTGTGGAGAAGTATTCAGAGATGTCAATTGTCCAGTTAAATACCGAGCGCGCAGCGTTTCCACGAATATTATCTCGAATCGTTCCCTCTGTTATCAGTCGTTCGGAAACTGAGAAACCGAGATGAAGATGGGCTCAAGAAACGAGTGGACCGTTAGAATCAACGCGTTGAAATAGCACGGAGATGATAATTGCCGTTTCATCGTCATCATCGTCGTTTTTGTCATTTCAAGGTCATCCGAGCTTTTTTGCGTCGAGGCGTATTCTGAGCTGGTTCTGCGTCAATTTTTTGAATCAGACAACCATGAAACATCAATCGCCGGCAGTCGAGTGGTTCTGTAACAAGGAAATCATTTTTTCCCAAACAAATGTGGGAAATTGGAGTCTTTGGACGAGAGTAGCGCGACAACGCGCCTTCGACCTTCCGTCTGTCTTTCGTTTTCCTCGCCGGTTGTTCTCCACTTTCCTCGTTGCTTTTTCTCGCTCATCTCGCAACCAGGCATAAATATTTGAGCGGAGCGTCTCGCGCGAAGTGAAACGAGTATCCATTTACGCTTCCTAGGCGTTTCAAGCTCAACCGACTGAAACCCTGAAACCGCTCTATTCGCGCCTCCGACCGAGCGTCTTCGACCTCCGGTTCAAAAGAGCTTGTAACAGAGACGCTTTTTTATTACCACGATGAACTCCGTCATGCCAGCTTCTTTGCGAAGGGACAAGTGTTCTCGCAAGAGGGTTCACAGATACGCTACAGGGCGCCTCTTCAGAAGCATTCCCAGTCACTAATTTGTTTAGCCACCGGTTTTGTTTTTTCTCTCCAAAAAAATCTATTTCAAATTCCAAGACGAACTCACCATACTTCAACATTTTTATCAGCCATATTGAATCCGCCATTTTGCCCTACAAAAATTGCTAAAGGCTCTGCTAATTATCAGCGAGCAGCTCCCTTTTTTTCTCGTATTCTCAAGTCTGATCGTGATTAATCTATTGGTTCCACCTTCGGAAAAGCGTTTCGTCGAGAGGCGCAGCTCAAAGAAGGTTCGAGGCATCACCGACGATTAATTTCCTTCCAGTCAACAAGTTTATCGCGCACTACACTTGAAAAAATATTATTTTCGGAGTCTCTCGAGATTAATGATAACATTTTTCTCAGAAATCAGTGACTCGCATGTTCGTTCTCGATCAAATTCGATCTCCCAATCCATGGCTAACAATAAGTTCGACGCAATATTTGTTCACTCCCAGAAATTTACCGACTGAACATTTTTGCAGTCCCTAAAGACATTGTATTTAAGATCTGCATCAGCCAATTGCTGCAAGACTCGAAGAAAGTAATTTTGTGTTCAATTAAAGAGCAGAAACGAGACTGCAACTGCCTCAGAAACTGTTCTCATTTCATCTATGGAGATATTCCTCGAAAATACGTCTCAACTTTTTCACACCATGTCGAAGATAAAAATAAATTTACACGAAATTCGAGTTTTAAAGTTCGAATAAAATACTATGATAAATGCGCGTAAAATTGAGTGAACAAAATAAAACAGAAATACGTTAAACAGAAGATAAAAGTAAAAAGTGTGAGTCGCTAGATTAATACCAAATCGATAAAAGACTCGGATTTCCGAAGCATCGGGAGCTTTTTTCTCATACATTTCACTCTCAACACCACGATGCAAGAGGATATGAAAGTGCAGCATATTTTTGCGAAAAGGAACAAGAACAGTATTGCGAAGGCGAATCGATGAGATCAGACAACTTTATTCCCGATGAAAGGTTGATGCATAAACTTTGTCCGACAGTTGTAAAATTGCTTTTGACTCGACGCGGGGATTGAGACGTCCTGTAGCCTCATATTGGACGTAGACCCCTCGAATATACACATTCGAGCCTCGTACACATCTACCGTATCGCGTTTCTTCACACAACACTTCCCGGTCTTCATTTAATTACTCGACTGGCGCGAGAGCCCGATTCTTTTTGTTAATGTTTTTTTCGTACAAACACGCCACTAGAAATGCGTGGGGTCAATAAGACCCGTCATTTCTCGCGTATCGCCGCTTACTTTTGACGAATTCTTCCGAATCCGTGGTAAAAACTCGTTCGAGTTTCGGTTTGATCGCGTCGTCACTTTTTTTTTCATCGCAACGATTCGTCTCGTCGTTCGATCTTTTTACTTCGTCAGCGTAGATCATCGCGACGAGAAGAGATCGTTTCTATTCTATTCTATCGTCACCGCTGCCCCGAAATCTCTGCGCTGCTCCTGCCACGGATGTGATACCATTATTCGACTCAAATAACTCCGTCGATGGCGTCACGCGCCTGTATTAGACCCAAATCGTGACTAACGATGACCTTGAACCGCTAATTCGATGCCGTAATCGCGGATTTGATCCCACTCGAAGGGCCCTTCGCTACTAGAATCGCGTGATTATTCACTTTCATGGTTATTAATATAAATACTTCATTATTACGAAACACGATGGGCAGCTTAATAAACGTGCGCCATCATTTATCACTCTGGCTCGTTTATCTACGTTTCGTCGTAATAAACCTTCCGGTTACGCGGACACTGGGTACACGGATTTTTGTATTTCCCAGTTTAAATTAATCATCGAAGGCAGCGAGCGACTCACAAGTCGCCATAACTAAAAAAAAAATGCACAGTGACAAAAATTGATGTTCGTAATAATTAGTAAAAAAATAAAACTGTTCAAATTTTCCATAATCGAAGAATACATGCTAATCGTATCGCTCTCTTTCAAAGACGAGATCTCAAAGTTGAGGCTGCGAAATCAGAGACAATATTTTGAGAAAAAAAATCGATTTTTTTAAACCGTGTACGAATAGAGAAAATTTGGGGAAAAGAGGTTTAATTTGGTCCATTGTTCGAGAAGTATACTGGCAAAAAAGCGAAATGAGATATCGTGCAAAAAATGTGAAAATTTACCTGGCAGATTTTTTTGAAGGGTTCCAAAAATGTAAACAAATTTATTCTTCTCACTAGAGAAGTTGAGACGCGGGGATGAGATTTGCGAGCTTCTGAGCTTGCGGTTTTACTCGTATCTAAGCGTAGCCCTTGAAAAGCCCTTGAGAACGAGGTTCGGCAGTTTTTCGACTACATTTTGTACAGCCTGTTGCTCGCAGGTTTCGTAATCCTTTTTTTCACCTCTGATGTCACTTTCATTCTCGTTTGTTACGTGCACTGAAATTGCGTTGGTACATTTCATCCGAAGAGTCGGGGCAACAGCTGACAGACAGTCGACAGATGACGACGTCCGCCCTCTGGTGTGCGTGCCACATGTTAGAAGAGACGCACAGTTATGCTGGAATCGCAGCATCGACTTTCTCCTAAATCTCTTGACGCAACAATTTTTATTACCGCTCGTCAGCGTTTACTTCGCCTGACACGTTCGAATGAAACGTTCCGCGAGCTTTTGCGAAAAATATTTCGCATTCCCCGCGACGGAAAAGCTCGTGCTCTGCTACGTTTCTCCCGACGAAGCCGTGACGCCAGACTCTTCGAAAATACGTGAGATCACTTTTTATTATTTTTCCCACCAGAAATAGCTGCTGCGAGTTAGGCCACCATCGTAGATGAACGCGAGACTCTCGATTCGTGGGAAAGCGCGATTTTCCTCAAACGAACGATCGAATCGATTCCATAGGCACAATGGAGCAGACGAAGTATTGATTACAAAGGGAACCAGCTTGCACGCGCCTGGTTTCGCTCTGGTACAAATATAAATATAAACTCACAGCTATCTCGGGTCATTTTTTATTCCCACTCGTTTTTCCCAGCGATAAACAACAAGCCCTTTTTGCCACGTATAAATATCCCCAACTACAATCTCTTACGCTTCGTGCACTCCGAATCCGGTGGCCATGATATTTCCATGTAGAAAGCACGAATCCAAAAAATATCGAGCAACTATCACAAATATCGTTGCTCTTCTAGTCTGCCGCAGGGATTTTGCGAATCTCAAAATACCGCAAAAATCACAGCAGTCCAAAGAATTTCCTTCCAACGCGGAAGTAGCGACCAATCGAACCAACTGGGAAAAAAGAGTTCAGCCTCCAGAAATATGTAGATGGTTTTGCACAAAAGTACAACCGAATAATTGGCAAAACTGCACTTGCTGCGTGTTCTTATCGATAAATTATCCTGAAAACGAATGTGATAGAATTTCGATTCGGATGGAGATGAGCTCGGGATGAGTATTCGCTGATAATCGTGCCAAGAAAAATCTTCGAACCGTTCCTGTTAAATATAAAAATAAACAGCAACGAGTCGGTTTCGTTTGCTTTCCATCGAGAGGCGCTGCTTCCGCAGCACTCCAAGATAACATCATCATACTTAAACCCTATCGAAAATGTATTACAAACCGCGTTTGACGATATCACTCGAAGGGCGAAATTGCCACGCTTTTTTCGCCGCCCAAAATGAATGACCGCGTACATCGATATCAACAGAACGCGAGAGGTAGCGAACTTTTTTTCGAGCTTTCGAAAAGCTCCATAATTTTCGTCTATACACCAATGCTGCTGGAGAAAACGAACGAAGTTTAGATGACGTTTAGTCTTTTGTTTCCTGCGAATTGATCACACCGTAAATTATCGTTGCTGTAAGCGCCAATTAATTTCGCGATTGCGGCTTCGAGCGAATGGCGGCTGGATAAATAAAGCGATAAGTATTATTAGCACTGCGATGAATCGTTTGATCGTGTAAAACGGTATCAAGCGCGCCCGCGTCCCCCTGAGTAGAGAAGTTTCTTTTCTCTTCGACTCTCGACCCTTTTTTGCCGGCAACATCAATCAATCGACCGGTTATTTCGTCGCCACTCGATCCGCTGCCTCTCGATTGTAATTGATGATCCGACGAGCGAGAATCGTACCGCTTCATTCGATTATCCGCGAACGGTGTTTTTTTTCATTTTTTTCCTGCTTTTTTTCATTTTGTTCGATCTAATTGGAAAACTCGCCTCGCGAGAGACAACAAAGTAGGCCGCGTGGTAGCAGGTCGCTGGTAAATTATAGAGCAATGAACGTTACTATCGTGACGTCGCTAGACTGCCCGGCGCCAGGTCCAACCACGCGAATCGCAAGCACGAAATATACCAACCCTTCCGTTATATCCTTTCGCCCCTTCACACTCGGATTGCGCTATGCACTGCGCGGCGATTTTTTCAACGAGAACCAGCGCTAATTGAGAGAACGCGAAAGGGAATTTTTTCGTTCACCGAGCTGTAAGACATTTTTTTTTCAAAAACTTTACCACTTTAAAATTTGTGCCAACGACTTTTTTTGGCACACAGTTGTTGTTGTGCCAGCACAGTAAAGTGACACAGGTTTATGTCGAAAACAACGCAGCTCCGCGTTAACAGCAACACCTACATTGTGCGTTTGTGTGAGAAATACATTTTTTTAACGCGCTAAAAAATTGACAATAAAATATGCGATATTCTGCAGGCAAGTTTTAACGCTTTACACAACGATGAACATCCTTTAACTGTCCAGTCTTACGAGCCACGAAGCCTAAAACGGTGGAATAAAATTTTGGTGATGTAACGAGGTATGAATTTCTTGTTTCAGAGCGATCCTAGCACAGCATTCCTGAGAGCGGCGAGGGCTGGCCAGCTTGAAAAAGTATTGGAATACTTGGAGTCCGGAGTTGATATAAACGCCTCGAATGCTGTGAGTAACTTTCCCCATTTTTCGACGTATGTCAAGTCTATTAAGATGTTTAAACTCCTCTCACCCTTTTGAGACAAGAACGTTTTCACTCCTTCTACATAAGCTGTATACTTTTACCCCGCCACGAATCGTTCACCCTCCAAGTGGGTATCCGACTTCCGCTTTAACGTACTTTGCGTTCACTTGAGCGGCGACACCCTTCGGGGAATCCCCTCATCGCCTCGCGAGTCTACGATTTCACCGGCTCCCCCAAATTAAACAGGGGCTGTGAAACTCTCTCGAGCCCGCATGTAAACCGCCGTCTATTCCTATCGTGGATGATCAAAGAGATTAATTAAAATTCGTCGTTTCTCCCATCGCTCGGAATTTTACCCTCTCACAAAACACGCCGATGCGCTGTAGTAGCTGTCCACGAGGTGTTGTCCACAGATTTGGTCACGGTAAAACATTCGAAACGCGAGGTGATGATTTTTTTCTACAGATGTTAAAGAATCGATGAAGAAAAGGGGGAATTTTCCTTGTTGCAGAATGGTCTGAACGCTTTGCATCTAGCTGCTAAGGACGGTCACATAGAAATCGTCAGAGAACTTCTGACGCGAGGAGCAATCGTAGATGCTGCTACCAAGAAAGGAAACACCGCGCTGCACATCGCTTCGCTCGGTAATGAAACGAGTTGATATAAATACAAAAACGTTGATATAAAGATGTAACAGTCGATGCGAATGTAAAAAGTTAATGGAAACGTGAAGAGTAAGATCAACCGATACTTAATTTGTTGAGCGCGCGTGAAGCTCGCCATTGAGGGAATAGTTGGACTAACCGAGGTATTCGTTTCAGCTGGCCAAGAAGAAGTTGTTCAATTATTGGTACAACGCGGTGCATCCGTCAACGCACAATCACAAAATGGTTTCACGCCGCTTTACATGGCAGCACAAGAGAATCACGACTCCGTCGTGAAATTCCTTCTGAACAAGGGTGCTAATCAAACGCTCGCCACCGAGGTAGGTTCGGCGGTATCCGCGAGAACCCACGAATACGATGTCGTGCTGATGGTTATGAGAACGTTTTTTTCCCTCGTCTACAGGATGGATTTACCCCATTGGCGGTGGCGATGCAGCAAGGACACGACAAAGTGGTAGCTGTGTTGCTGGAAAGTGACACGAGAGGAAAAGTGAGATTACCAGCACTTCACATCGCTGCGAAGAAAGACGACTGCAAGGCTGCTGCACTGCTTTTACAAGTAAGCTCGTGGGTGTGGAGGTATTCGAAAAAGGGAAACAACGCGGAGAGTGTCGAAACACCGATCAGCGTTATTTGCATATCGCGATTAATCGTTCGTATCGTACTTGCAGAACGATCACAATCCAGACGTTACATCGAAGAGCGGATTCACCCCGCTACACATAGCCGCACATTATGGAAACGACAGAATTGCTTCTCTGCTTTACGAAAAAGGTGCTGCGGTAAACTTCACGGCTAAGGTACGTACCACTTTAGGTATACCTTATGTTTCTCGTTGCATCCTATTGTCGAACCCTTTCGCTCTTGATTTTAGCACAACATCACGCCGATGCACGTCGCAGCAAAATGGGGAAGAATCAAGATGGTGAATCTGCTCATGTCGAAAAACGCGAACATCGAAGCGAAAACGAGAGACGGTCTTACGCCCCTTCACTGCGCTGCGAGATCCGGTCATCACGAAGTAGTAGACATCCTCATAGAAAACGGAGCCCCGATCGGCTCCAAGACGAAGGTGATTTTGCAAATCGTTGATGCGTCTTAAGACTAGAACTAGTTTAATCAATGTATTGTGTATATTATACGTAGTATTATTGCCTAATGACAATATGCTCGCGGTTTTTGGATAGACCCGACATTCAGGACTACGTCTTGACGAAGAATCGATTGGTGAATGAAATGATTATGCTTCGCTAACGGTTCGAGCAGTTTCGTGTGTGTCCTTCTGACGTCTTGTTCATCTTTCAGAACGGACTCGCTCCATTACACATGGCATCCCAAGGAGACCACGTCGATGCAGCTCGCATTCTCCTCTATCATCAAGCCCCGGTCGACGATGTAACGGTCGATTATCTGACGGCACTTCACGTCGCAGCTCACTGTGGTCACGTCCGTGTTGCCAAGCTGTTGCTGGACCGAAATGCAGATCCTAACGCTAGAGCTTTAAACGGATTCACCCCGCTTCACATAGCTTGCAAGAAAAATCGAATAAAGGTCGTGGAATTGCTGCTGAAGCACAAAGCTAGCATCGAAGCGACTACCGAGGTGAGGCTCGATTTTTATTTTGCGTCCCCTCATCGGCGCACGTTCGAAAAACAACTGAAACCCGAAATTCTCATTGTCACAGTCCGGTCTCACGCCGTTACACGTGGCCAGTTTTATGGGATGCATGAACATCGTCATCTATTTGCTGCAACACGAGGCTAGTCCTGACATTCCAACTGTACGAGGCGAGACTCCGCTTCATTTGGCTGCCAGAGCTAATCAAACGGACATTATAAGAATCTTACTACGAAACGGGGCTCAAGTTGATGCCAGAGCCAGAGTAAGCGAAGAAAAATTAGCTTAAGTTGTTGCGTTTATTACATCGTCACGAATTGATACATTTTATATAGTGATTCGTTAAATCGGAGATTCGTGTTTCCGAATTGCCGACTTACTGATCCTTCAACGTTGAACATTTTTGTATCAATATTCCCATGTCTGTGAAACCATTTTTGCCTCGCAGGAGGATCAAACGCCGCTTCACGTAGCTTCGAGACTTGGTAACGTCGACATCGTAATGCTACTTCTGCAACACGGTGCAGACGTCGACGCAACGACCAAAGATCTGTACACGCCTCTTCACATAGCAGCTAAGGAAGGCCAAGAAGAGGTAAGCAAAACGTAATAACGTACAGGGTCCTCGGATCTTCGTCGAAACAAACAATATGCTTCGTGCAATTAAGCACTCGCCTGTAACTCCACGTAAACGATTGGTACCGCTTAAATATAGCTTTGTTATGCAACAATGATGAGTAGCATTGGTAAATGTTATTCCAACGAAAATGAAAGCTTGCGTTTGCTAACTGTTAATTTCGTCACGTTCCCCCTATTCGACCTGCGTCGAACAACGATTCATTTGACGTGGACGGATTGCAGGTAGCCTCCGTCCTTCTGGAGAACAGAGCCTCGTTGACAGCCACGACGAAAAAGGGTTTCACACCTCTGCATTTGGCTGCCAAATACGGTAACATGAACGTCGCCAGACTGTTGCTTCAGAAGGAAGCACCCGTCGATGCCCAAGGAAAGGTAAGTTGTTCACCGCCGGAGAGACTATCCTGCAGTTTGACGCTACTTAAAATTAATCGTCGTAACATCGTCCCTGTTAATTCGCTGTTTTTCGAACGTTTTTGCTTACGTGATTAACACACTCAGAACGGAGTTACGCCGCTACACGTCGCCTCGCACTACGATCATCAGAACGTCGCGCTTCTTCTCCTCGACAAAGGAGCATCGCCCCACGCTATGGCAAAGAATGGACACACACCGTTGCACATTGCTGCCCGTAAAAATCAGGTATTACGTGTGAACGTCACGTATACATTATTACTTCATTTCCGAAACTAATTAGCTGGTTCGTGTTCCCTGATTTCATTCGGCACGCTATCGTTAACGGTACTAAAATTTTGACAAGTACAACGATTCACGACATCGAATTACTCCGTTCGTATATGTATTTCGTACAACATTCTTGTCGTGAAATAACGAGGCTCAGAATTCCATTTATCCTCCATCGAAGGAGGCGCGTGCTCGCGTCGATGCAGGAAAGAGCATTGATAGAACGCGCAGCGTACGAGGAACTGTGGCCACACGGTGGAATTTACATGAATGCCACGATTGTCTTTGTAACGTAATCTTCTTGCAAAGCGCTGAATTCCATTTTTTTTTCTTTTCTCGTTTCTCCTACAGATGGATATAGCCACCACGTTGTTGGAGTATGGAGCAAAGGCAAACGCTGAGTCCAAGGCAGGTTTTACGCCGCTGCATCTCAGCGCGCAGGAAGGACACACAGACATGTCGACGCTGCTCATCGAACACAAAGCAGATACGAACCATAAGGCAAAGGTAATCGTCGATAGTCATGTTTTGCAGCTTGTTTCCATCGCGTGGGGCACTTTGTACCATGGCGAGGTTGTCCCGGAAATTATTTAGGAATCCAAGCGTACGACAATGCTGTTTTGTTATCGAGTGTCACCATGTTGTATCGTTGTCAGAAAGCGTGCTAATTTCTTGTGATGTGATCCTGGTGTTTTTTTCTTCATTTCAGAACGGACTCACGCCCCTGCACTTGTGCGCTCAAGAGGATAAGGTCAACGTTGCATCGATTCTGGTGAAGAATGGCGCTGAAATCGATTCTAAGACAAAGGTGCGATTCGTGACATGCGACAGAGCTTTGGAATTTTGTAACTCCTAGTTTCGTGACTACATTCCATGCTTTTGCGCGCGTGTACTTTCATAGGCTGGCTACACGCCGTTACACGTCGCGGCTCACTTTGGACAAGCGGCTATGGTACGCTTCCTCCTACGTTCCGGAGCTGGCGTCGACAGCAGTACGGGAGCTGGATACACGCCGCTGCATCAAGCCGCGCAACAAGGTCACACCTTGGTGATCAACTTATTGTTGGAGAGCAAAGCGAAACCGAACGCAGTTACCAACGTGAGTTCGATCGAGTTCTATTTCCTCGTTCAATTTCAAACGATACGTATCGTACATCAACCAATCTTGCGCCGTACGGACGTTATATTTTCCAATCAACATTCGATACGTGGAAATTGAGTGTATTTCCGGAAGATTTATTTTCAACGAGAACTCTGAGTCGAGTCGCAATAAATTTCAATCAACTTCGACAAGTTAATTTTTCATATTACTTTACCCCGTTGTTTTCTAGTTACAGATAACATCGAGTGAAAACAATTTGTGTACCGCACACTCAATTTATCATATCTGCGAACGTTTGACATTTTTTAACATCTTCCCAAGCCAAAAGTACTAGATAGCTTATTGCGAGGTCTCTTATAAAAAATCTTTTAACTCTTCCTTCCATTTTTGCACAAATTCGATACTCGTGTCATTATGTAATTTCGTGGATGTGCACAGAATGGACAAACTGCCTTGGATATCGCCCAGAAATTGGGCTACATCAGCGTCGTGGAGACGCTGAAGGTCGTGACGGAAACCATCATCACAACCACGCATACGGTGACCATAGAAGAAAAATATAAGGTTCAAGCACCGGAATCGATGCAGGAAACATTCATGAGCGACAGCGAGGACGAAGGTGGT
This sequence comes from Arge pagana, assembly GCA_963969455.1. Lineage (NCBI taxonomy): Eukaryota > Metazoa > Arthropoda > Insecta > Hymenoptera > Argidae > Arge > Arge pagana. The sequence continues at coordinate 5,841,128 of OZ018312.1, read as the reverse complement.
GAGTCTGCGAGTTCTTACTCAAACACGCATCGATATAGTATCACTGCGAGATTCCGGAGCGAGAGTCACGGATAATTGAAGTTATCGGATAAAAAAGCATATTCGAGGACACTTTTCTCCGAGATCGGAAAATTATTGGATTTGCTATTGATTTGAGCTTTTCGCTGAGAGATTAAATTATGAATTACAGGTTCCGTATTTGTTTCATCGAAACAGTTTCAATTCGTACGCGTCGAGTCATCATCTTGTAAAAAATGGCTTAGGATTGTATTATATTTTTATTATTGCATGAGGATAGTTTTTTTCGCACGAGCATGCACGAAATATTTGGGATTATTTCTTCGTAGCTGGAAAGGTTTCCACGTACGAGCTTGCGCATGAGATTCATTTCGAGCCTGATGATAATGGTCCTCCTTACATTATATTTAACCATTAACAGCCCCGTTCAGATGCGACGTGTCGGGATTTTCGTTGTCATCGGAATTTCATCGTATAACAATGCAAATTTGAACGAAGATTTTCACCAGACGGTTTTGCACGACATTATTCTCGGTTGCTTCGTATCTTTATTCCCTGATTTTATTACAACATTCCTTTTCCCTTTGCTGACATTCGATACCCGAACTCGAGTTTGCGATCAACCGAACGACGTTTATCCCAGCAAAGTGCAAAATGCAACTCGTAGGATAGCGAATCGTTGAATAGAAAGAAGAAAATCGTCACGTCCACGGAAAATTCCCGAAGTCGCGATACCATAGATTTTTCATTCGACGATTTTCAACCGCAAATACGTATAACATATATGCATATCATATGCTTGTCGTATTAAGTTAAATTATGCATTTATTTCGCAAGAGCATGCGTTTAGTTAAAACTTCACCGGGTTGTTACGAAAATTTCTGGGAAAAATCCCTTCTCCAATTTATTTAGAGCTATTTCGTTTTTGTTGTTAGATTTTTTTCCCATTTACCGTTAGCATTCGCAACGTTTTCAACAAAAACACAGAAATCGAGTCACGCGCCACTTTTTTTATTGCTCTTTCTTTCGATTCCTCGTTCGGATGAAAAATGACCAAAACTAGAAATAAAGTTCCGTTTCTTTCGGCAAAACGAAAACGCCGTGAATTTCTGCTTCGACAACTCGGTGAACGATACACACAGCATTCGTAAGAATTTAGAAAAAATAATCAAACTAGTTCGATTAACTTAGAAAAAAATAGGTAACTTAAAAAAAACAGTTTTTTTCTCCAAAGTAGAGTTCATGTATAATTCGATAACTGATCGAACGAAATACCTGACTACCTAGGGAATAACATTTTAGTCGAAACGAACTATGAAAAAAATTGTAAGACCAAAACATATTTTGTTTTCGATTTTATTCATCAAATCGATTGGCGAAAAATTACCAAAATTCAGCAATTCTTTCCCACTTTCATAGAATATCTGTTCAAATTTCGACTTTCAGTTCGCAGAGATTTTCGAAGGAATTAAATTGTGTCGTAAAAAATGGAGAATTCATGTTTTTCAGTTATTCGTAATTCAGTGTGGTCGTAGAGCTTTTTTCTTTATTTTTTTCTCGTGACAAAATCAAATTTCGTTCGTTTCAAGTGAGAAAAATATGTGAACGTTCAGGGGAAATTGGAGTATATAAATTACTCGAAGACGTACGATATATATATATATAGGTGGCGACGAAATCGGCATGGCAGCCATGAATGTGTACGGGCAGCCGCCACACGCGCAACATGTCTACCTCCCTTCCTACTACCAGGGCCAAATGACCTACACTAGTAAGTTGAATCTCTCTCACTCTCTTTCATCTCTACTTCTCTCTTTCCCATATCACTTCTTCATCGGATTTTGCTCGTTGGTATCTCTCTCTCTATCTCTCTATCTCTCTATCTCTCCCTCTTTCCCTTCCTCTCTATTTCTCTCTCTCTCTCTCTCTCTCTCGTCGTTGATCCACGCAACTATTATCACCGGTATATAGGTATAGGATCGACCGATTTCCCAACGTGTAGCGCACCTATTTTACTTATTTCCAGAAATTCGGATTCATTTCTCGCCTACCTACTACACACCGTACATACAGCGAGTATCGAGCGTCGATCATTTGATTCTCCTCCACCCAACCGCTTTTATCGCTATGATCCTCGCAGTTCTTTTCCCATCTTCCCAACCACTTCGTCTACCCACTTACTTAATATATACCTATACATACGTATATATGCTTGACCAGAGCTGCGGTGCTGTGTAAAATAATTATTATCTGTGGCTTTTATAACGACACGACAATCTATTCGTGAGACCAGGCGCAACAGAATTGAGTGGCAACGCGATGACTTCGTACGCTATTTTTTTTTTTCAAAAAAGTAAATCTAATCACATTTCGCTTCCATTGTGATCCTGACTACTCGCGCAATAATCTTTCGAACATTGATTTAATTTTATCACGAAAATTATTACAGTTCGCGAAATTTACAATCGCACTGAAAATTCTGAAACTGATTCGCAATAAATATCTAATTACCTCGTAATCGAACGAATTTATCGGCTCAACGAAGACAACTTGCGAATACGTTGAGCTATCAGAATATTTCTAACGTAAAATACAGAAGATAGAAAAATGAAAAAAAAATTAATAATAACGAATTTAGAAAACGAAACGTAAATTGAGGCGGAAATGAGCCATTACAGTTCTGTTGCCATGTAACGTTTTCACCCAGTTTTGCTTGGCAATTTATTTATATTTATATTTTTCTTAACTCGCTCGTTCGTTTTATTTATTCATACGCCTTTGTACATGAAATAATTTACAGGTAACGCTTTAATCCACTTGGAAATTATCTACACAACGATCATATACACAACTACCAAGATTTTTTACAAATTCTATTAATTCATTTTTTTTAACGTAGAAATTAATTTTCAGGCGAAAAAATGTAGGATGTTTCTCAATATTCGTACAGCTTTACCTCAACGACGACGCGAAATTCTAAAATTACAAGTTCTGTATCGTTAAAAAATACTTGATCCTCGCGGCTCTCGTATTTCTGGATGCTCGTGACATTTTTGGGAACGGAAATTATTAAAAATCGAAAACAGTGCCGATGAAATTCGGGCTTTTAGTACATAAATCAGTGAACTTATAAATCTACGCGATCGTAACGGCGAGTTGTTATTTTTTCACCGTCCCGATCATAATCGCTGACCTCGATAACGCGTTTGAGTAAATATCATCACGACAGTTGTGCACGACGTTCGGCCATTCGGTTATTCTCATAACGCATAATGATCACGATCTATAATTATCGCGAATATAGGTCAGGTTCCGTGAATAGAATTGTAAATGTTTAACCTACCAAACGTTCCATAATTTTCTAATTCACCCGAAACGCTCGCTTTCCGGTAATTATTTACGAAAACACGTGTCTCGTATTGACACGCGTTTCGATGAGCACTCGATCCGACCGATTACTCCGGTAATTCGCAGCATTATTCACTACTTTCTCAACAACTCGTCGTTTTGCTAAACATACTTTGCCAAAATTCTCTCACGTGACGCGAATATTTTTTCCTTTTGATTATTCAAAAGCGACACTCCGTTGGCGCATTCGTCTTTTTTTTGCACCCCAGTACAACTCATCGAGTTGTGACGGGGGCTGCAGGATTTTCAGTTAAGAAAATGGTCCATCGATTCGTTAAATTTAATTTTTTAGTGAACACGTGTCGTATTAAAAAAATTAATTATCTGGTACACGAAAATCTGTTCCATTGACAAAATTAATTTATTGGTCAATGAAAATTGGTCCTATTAAGGAGATAAATTTAATGGTCGATGAAAATTTATTCCATTAAAAAAATAAATGCTTACTGAAAATGCTAATGCATTAGGAAATTCAAGGCGTTATTTACAACTCGCCTGTGACCAAGAAGTTTCGATTGGATTGCAATTTGCAATTCGCAGGTTCACAAAAGTCTGGCAAATTCTCACAGGTGTTTTTTCCTCCCACAAAATAACTTGCAATTTTATTCGTGCTAAAAAACATTTGTTTTCTAGTTTTCCAGAATCACTGGGTGCAATGCTTTCAGTATTGGTGCGACTTCGCTCCCTCGTATTTTCTCCTCAAATATCTGCGGTAGCATCTCAAAAGTCACGTTTCTCGTCGCTAACGTAAACAAATACGGAGAACCGGATTTGAGATCTTAGCGTTGGTCGTAGGTAATATTAAGTATAACCGTCGTAATGACAGGGACGAAAGGATTCGTACTTTCTGTAAGTCGTTGTGCAAAATTGTAAACAAACGCGTTCTCGATTAGGTGAAACTGTCGATAGCTATTATTTCCAAAAGCTTTGTGTTCAGTGTCCGTTGTACTGTCAGGCAGAATCGACATGCAGCACGGTAAGTCCAACCGACAAATTTCGCAATATTACAACTCGTGTATCTCTATCCGTCCACTCGGTCGCATTTGTATCAACAATAAGAAGAAACTCGCGACCACCTTCTCCCCACCGATTCGTCGATCCACTCGCGATGAAACTCGATTTTTTTTTCAATTTTTTTTTTACTTCGTACTTTTTTTTTCACTTTCCCTCTCCATTTTCCGTCCTTGATCGTTATCAGCGCCATTTTACCAACTCGCTATAAATTTATAACCGTGACGCAATTTTTCCTCGCGCACACCGTTCAGCGAGCGAGTATAAATGTCGGAACAAGAGAGCTTCGTCGCGCCCACGCGGAATCGCTCCGTTTATAATGCTGTCATTCGGTCGATATACGCGGGGCATTCGCTATTGTCGATGCGATTTGCATACGGTGGCAGCCTCTACGATACTTCTCTCGATATTATCCACGGTTCGTGCCTCGGCATCGGCCAGCGAATACCCTCGCCGCCACCGTCGTCGTCGTCGTCGTCAGCTTCGACGTGTGCTTTTTCACTCGCTCCTTCCTCATCAGTCAGCCAGTCCGTCGATCGCCGCTACCTGTTACGCAACGGGTATCGCGTGGCCTTGTTTCTATACCTCTTCTTCCGTACCACGATTCCTAGCCTAGTCGGTTCCGAGCTGGCGAACAGCCAAGATCAAATCTAGCGGCCAAAATATTTCAATTTATATAACTCTACGGTAACGTGCCATTCTTTTCGCGGGATACTCCTACCTATAGACGTCGTCGCGGGATTCCCTTCGCGATTCGCAAATATTTTGCCAATCTTGAGCAATTTTTTATTGTTTTTCTTTTTTTTTTTTTTTTGGTGCCTCCACCAAAAATCGCTCGTCGTGCTAAACAGTGCGGTTTTCCAACGAGAAAAGAATTTAATTCGTGAATTTGTCGTCACGTCGTTTAATTCCTCAACGTGATTCCTAAACTTCATTGAATAATTCGTCTGGTGAAAATTATGAATGAGAAAATTAAATACGTTTTATTTATGTCATTTTTTCTCTCTTTTTTTAAAAAGTTTTGTTAATCCGTTACGTAATTTGCGGAGGAACGTTGACTCGATGGTTTCTAGTGTACGCTATTTAAAAAAAAAAATTGTCAGATAATAGATCGTTGACATTGACCGAGTTGAGATACTATCGCGAAACGATTATTTATCGAACGATCTCCTCGTAATTTCCGCGATTCAATCATCGCGTTACCACTATTTCTTCGACAACAAAAAATAATAATGAAAATGTAACATTGAGAAAAGTGATCATTTGAAAAAAAGCACCGCGAAGAAATAAAGCATCGCTATTCCACGATAGATTAAACGAATGGGGGGGAAAACATCTCGGTTGCCAAATACTTTTTTCGGCCAAAATTTCCGACTTGAGGGAAAAATTAAGTCTGATTTTTTTTCAATCGAAAATTAATTTGTTACCTCCGCGTTGAAATGATTTTATTTTTCTAATCTCGTCTCCCGTGAGTTTGAAAATTAGTTTGCGTGCTTGTGATTAATTTTTGGCTTTTTTTGGGGGCCTGCGATCCAAATTTCTCGCTTTCGTCGTTTTTTTTCTCCACTGTTAGGTAAAAATGTTCGGAATTCGAGAGGCACTCCGTTTTATACCTGTTGATATTTGACGTTGCTCTGGCTCCGGGTTCGAAGTTTGGCGCTTCGCGGGTTCCTCGAAATATAAGCTTTGGTTCTATTTCGGTCGGTTACAATTTCAAGTCCAAAAGGTTATCGCATGTGGCGCTAAGCGCACGAAATATATAGCCTATATTGTGTAAATATCGTGTCGCAATAGTGGAGGGAATATCTTATTATAAATTCACTGATTCACGAATCGAGGTCAGAATTTTGTGAAAAAGCTCGGGCGGCATTCGCGCTCGTGTATTTGTCCCGAGAGTGTCGAGTCGCTGTTCCTGGTCCACACATTTCGCGAGTGGAGTTTGAAAAAATAGTGCGCGTCGGCGAAGAACGAAAGAAAAACTAGCCGATTCAACGCGACGTTTCTGTATTTTACGTACCGTTGTTATTATTATTGCGGGGTTTTGGGGTTGAAGAGTTCAGTGAAAACCGATAGAGTCGCGCGATCCGAGGTGTTTTCACCGCGTCCGCGTAAATCGCACTCCGTCGAAACATTTCGAACGGGTGAATAAATAAATAAATGGGAAATCGGAATATATTTGGACGGATTTGTTGGATATAAATATTCGGTGCTTCGTCGTATATTTTTAAGGACGTTGAATCAAACGTAGCGAAGTTGTGTCAGTTCGATAAAGAACTTCCCTGTGCTTCCAATTGAAAAAAAATGCCGGAGGATAAAGTTAAAGGACGGAAAAAGCCGAAGAAGATGTCTTGCTGCGGATGTGCCCGTTACAGGAACAGCGACATGATCTGTAAATATTATTCGAATTTTTCAAATTTTCGTTTTTTCCAAAATGTGTTCAGAGGTGGCGCGCTCCCGATCTGCATTTCGGTTCGTAACTCGAGAACCGAGATAGATAGAGAAAAAATGTCTGATAGTAAATTATTGCTCGTTAAATTGTCTTTAACTTTGTTTTCATGCATTTTTTCGATAAGACTCGTCGTTATCGCGAAAAAAAATCCGCAAAGTTTGGATGACTGCCACTTCGACTTCGTTAGTTTCAAAAATGGAATAAAAATCGGAATGCTGACCTTCGTGAACGAGTGAGATAATATCGACATACGTCATTGACGATACTGTACCCGAAAAAAAATATTATCAAATGACCCGGAATTTAATCGCGACTTTTTTCGCGAGGAAGATGTAAAAAAACAAACCATTTTTTCGTTTCTTCAACTGCGGCGCAATTTTACTCGATAACGGCGGTTGGCATGAAAATAACGTTTTAACAAAAGTTGTGGGCAACTGCACGAGGATCATTTTTTGTCGGTAAAGTTTTTTTGTATCTGCTACGCTTGGCGAGTTACGGTCGAAAATGCGCGTCAATTACGGTTGAAAAGGAAGCAAACGAAAATTCACTCGTACGTACAATGTCTAATGTAAACACGCACACGAACACGCGATACAAAATGACTCTCGTTGTACACGTGCTATTTATCGCGTACGAGATTATCGTATGTATAAAATTTCCACACAATCGTTGCGTTACGCTACGATCAAGGGAATCGAGGGGAAGCAGTTGCCATTCACGTCCTCGACACGGGTCACGTAATCGCTACGCGACGTAACCGCAAACGTAGACCAAGCCGTAGAGGAACGTCGGGGCATCCGAGTCAATTACAGTTATCAATTCCGGCCAATTAATCGTTCAAGTAACGAATAAAGGTCGCGATACCGCCTCGAAGTGTCCCCTTTCTTCGCACGTATCAAGAGACCTGAACAGAAAAAATCCCAAGTGTCGCAAAAAATTTGTGACAAAAAAATTCCAGCTTCGCGTAAAATTTTCACGTACTCATTGGCACCGCGTGACGTCATTTGTGTCATTCTCCTCATTTTACTCGTCGTTCCGTAATACGTATGGATTTATTGGTTCGATATTTTCGAAACTAGCACCACGACATGTCCGAACACTTCGACTTACAATGTAAACTGCGAACCGTTTGGAGGAAAGAATCGGCAGGGAATATTTGAGCCGGTGGATGAAAACTTCTTGGACGAGCCTCGATAAAAGAGAAGTCAAACGCGACAGTGTAAATCAGGAGTGGAGCGGATTATCATCAATCTTGTTGATTAGGACTATGATGCTCGTTATTTTCGTCAAGTTCATGCGTCAATTGTTTCGGTAATTTGTATCCCTATCTTGTGATGTTATCGATCTCTCGATGCTGATAAGTCTCTCGGCGTTTGACGCAGGTTTTTTTATCTGCCGATTAGTTACGTTCCGCGATCGATTCGTCGAAGACATCTCCTCGGTTCTTCGCAACGATCTTCGTATTTTCGTATTCGCGCCAGAAAAATGCATTACATAGCGAAAAAGTGGTCGAAACTGCGCGCCAAGTTCAAAAAGCACGATAAACAAAAATGTAAGTTGCCAGTTTGTTGATAAATACAACCGAAAACGTGTCGTCGGTGTCACGTGCGTAAATACAAAAACGAAATTGAACTCGTCTGATCGGTGTTGAGCCAAAAAAAAAGTTCTCTGCTTGGCGAGCGATCCGAGCCACGAATTCGACGTTAAATCAATCGATTTCTCCCTAAACTCGCGTTTGTAACAGATAGATATTATTATTAACCAAATTTCCGAAGAGTTACACCGAGTTTCATCTTTTTCGCCCATTTTACTTATTTATGTTTTTGGACGATTTCTTACAGAAAGTAAAATCGAATTTCTTTCTCACAAAACATACAATCTAATTTTTTTTTCACAGAACGTAAAATCTACTTTTTTTTCTCATAGAACGAAAATTCAATTTACCGATAACCTTGATAATGATAGAAAACGTGTTTCTGTATCGCAGGTTGTTGGTAAAATTTCGATCCACGAAGATAAGGAGGAAATGTGAATTTGATGACAATAAAACAGCCTTATTTTTCCGAGATCGAATCAGGCGAAGCTTCGTAAGAGGGATAAATCATCGTAGGTTATTAAAATGCATTTTAGCGAATGACGTGATTAGACGTGGATTCTATGTAATTGATCAGATTCCATAGAGCAGCGTTGCCAGGAAAAATATAGGTCGGTTAGGGCGAGGTCGACCGTAAAGATAGATCGTATAGAAAACAGATTTCATCTGTTATGACTACTGTCATTTAGCGTATAAACTACGCGCGTACGTACTGGTTTAGTTCCAGTATAAATTTAGAATTCTTCTCCCTCGTCTTCTTATCGCCGCGAGAACTTGGCCGTCGTTGCGTCGGTGAGATTTTTTTTCTCCAATTTTCACACGGAACTCTACGAGTTCTCCGTTTTCTCTGGCCAAAACTCGTTGTAATTCACAGCCTCGTCGATTTTCAACAAGCCTCGATTTTCCTCCACTCGAACCTGGTCGAATCGTCTTCTAACGATTGTCAATTAGAAACTCGTACGATAGTAACGGTTACTCGCATTCCAATTGCATTTTTTCACGATCGAACGGTCAAACTCGCGTGCCCTTTAAGTTTTGTCAGCGTTGGTGACAAAGAATTAATAATACTCCAAGCTTTCTCTTTCCCCGTATTTTCCAATAAATCCCATAATAATTTGCTCGATCACTTGTATTCGTCGAATTCCACTGACATCCAGGATCACGAAATGAAAATCGGTCGCGTACGCGCACTAGCGCTCGTATTTCGTTTCGCAGCTTTTCCATAAACCGAGCGATTCGCGGAAATTCGGAATTATTCGCTTGACCTTGAGATGACCTTGACTATATCGTACGAAAAAACGGCGCGAATCGAATCGCGATATTTTTCTAAAGATGCGAATGGGGGGCGGGGCTGAAATCACGTACTTCGAGGATTAATCCTGATCCTTGCAACGCGAAATAGCGGAGATTCGAGGATTTTTAGTTTGTTCGGCGGTGGATCCGCGCCGGTTTGTACGGACGTATCAAATGCCTCGTCGCTACGAACCGCATTTATTTTCATGCATTATCTCATACGCGATACGATGTTATTTTTAATATCGAAGCGAGACGCGTCGTATTACCGTTAAAGTATTACGAAGCTGTGGAAATTGACGATCAGTTTATCTGAAATATTCGCGTGATAATAAAATATATGTAATTCCAGGATAATATCGTCACTGTTTCTCTCATCATCGTTGCCAATCCGTTCTCATTACTCCAGTGACATCAGCCAGTCGCTAAGTGTAGGCTGAACTTGTGGGCGGGTCACAATTGGATAATTGTCACTTGCATTCTTGAAATGTCGTTTGCCCGTTTGAAACTTGATCAGTCTACGGTTACGGTCAACATGCGAGGCTAGTTGTGAATTTTTTGTTAAATCCCATTTTCACTTCGTCGTTTACCTCGAGGCCGGCGAATCTCGAGGGAGGATTACGCGAGAGATAATCGGCAACGTTTCTAAAACGTGACGTGATCTTGCTTGGATTTTCCCGATGTACACAAAATGTGACAGCTCGAAGTCGTTGAGGTGCGAAGCGTAACGAGACATGTACGATTGAGCCTAGAACCTGATTTCTCATTTTTCTAGAATAGTGCCACATTTTTGGAATTTTTTCCAATTTTTCAGGCAAACGAAAACTTCATTTTGTATATATTAGTTTTTATTTTCATCTTTGTTATCGCTAATTTCACGCGACGCGGGTTTTCTCGTTCGCGTTGACGTGATTTTTTTTTGCTGCAAGTTTACAGCTTGGTGACGAGTCGTTCGTTGTTTTGAGTCGGTTCGAATTGACGAGCTTTTTTCTTATTCCCAGGCGAAGATCCGATGCTGAGCGACCAACAACAGTATCGATACATGACTGTTGACGACATGAAATCGATGGGCGACGACTCGATGCGCCTCAACGTAACCGACGACGAGAAAGACAATCGACATTCTGGAGGTAATTTTATTTCTCACCAATATCGACGAGATTGTTATTGAAAGCGAAAGAAGAAAAAATCGGTGGATGTATTTCGATTGTCGAGCACGATAAAAATGGAGTGGAAATTTTAGCCTTCGACTTTTGACGAGATTCCGTATTATTTCAGCGCCCACGATAACGGAAATGATCACGAAGGAAAGCTACTACCGTTCGAGTGCCGTGAATCACAAACCTGACAACGTCGATATCAACCGACATCCGGTTCACGTTGGGTACGTATCGAAATTGAGTCGAAAGAAATGAAAAAAAGCAAAACAAAAAAACAAATGAAATAGTCAAAATGCGACAGCGACCGACAGAAGTAGAGATTTTCTCGAATCGTTGACTCGAGTCGCGTCAAACGAACGACAAAACTGACGAAACTTGTCATCGCTCTTATTGAAAAAGGAATACCTCCCAGAAATTTGAAACTCGAAGCAAAAAGCTTGTTCTACGACTGGTCAAATTTTCGATGTACAGAAGAAATCTTTTTTGATTTCGCATCGAAGTAATATGATATTGTGTATTATAGTGTGATTTGGAGTGTGTTGGTGAAAGATTGCCTGTTACTAACGACGATTTACTCGACTTTCGTTTCCTTTATTCACCCAATTTTGTCTATTCGCCAACGGTAACCGGAAATCCGACATTTTCCTTCCACGAATGAAACTCGTGACATTTGCCACACGATTTTGTAACGTCGAAGCAATTTTCCAAATCGTTGCCACCTCCCTGTCAGCGACCTATCAAAAATCTCTCTGACAAATATATTTTTCTCTCACAATTTCGCAAAAAGAGATACAATTATGTAAGAAATTAACGACGAAGTAATACGACAAATCGTATGAGATTAGTTGCATACAGGTTTCGACTCTGGTTCCCCGTTAATTTTGGAAAAAAACATTGAAGGGAGAGAAAAAAGGGTTTTTTTCTCACGCTCGATCCGATCCAGAGTCAAATATTTGGAGCTTTGGAGTGGAAAAAACGCTGCGAACTGGGAGCAGGCAACGATCTGACGAGAAATTCTTCAGAGTTCCCCAAATAAACCTATCTATATAAACTATCCTCAAATTTCCGCAACCCAACGAACTTCACAGACGAAGAATCTCGATAATTTGTTCGCGCGTTTATTCTTTTTACACATCGAGTATCTAAAAAAAAATTAAAAAAAAAGAAAAGAAAATACATCGATTCGGGTTCGGTGGAACGTCATCTCGTCTCTCCGCCGTTCGCGTGGCGTAATAATTCCTAGAGTCGTATTTGTTCGTGGCTATTTGGCATGGAGTTCAGACATTTTCGTCTTATCGTATTTAGACTTTATAGCTGTGCTCCGTAATTGCCTGGCGAGTCTGATCGAGTAGGACGAGGGTAAAGTAGTACTTCGTCCGCGTATCACTAGCATCGCATGGAAATCGTTGTTTCGTTCCGAAATTAAGCTGCGATGCGATTTGTTCGTTTTTCAAAACGTCTGCCGACAACTCTCGCGCTTTCGTACGAAATAGATGAGAAAAACTGCGAGAATCGAGCGAGCTAAGCATCTTTTTTGCACGGAAATTCGTCGGGGATAATGAAACTAGATGAAATTTAAAGTTGGAGGAGATGGAATAAAACGAAGGCGAAACGTTAGCTTTTGAAGCAACGTTGACCTCGATAGTTTCACCAACTCGTGTCGACCGTCGGCATTAACAAACGAAACTTGTAATTAGGCACTTTTTAATACCCGCACGCTAACGATACACATCAAACGTGATACCGTGCTCGTAATTATCTGAGAAAATTACAAGTCGTTAGATAGACCCGCGAACAATCTCGGTTATTCAGATCCATTCTCGATAGGGAGCCTCGAAGCAACGACTGTGAAAAAAGTGCATCGATGTCGATTATTTTTTTTATTTTTTTTTCAACGCTAGCAAGTGGCATAGCTTTAGAGACTAACAAGACGCGTTGATAAGCAGACAATGAACTGATTTCATAAGAATTTCTATTGGCATCGCACGGATCGTGGCCGAGATACGGATGATCAATTGAATTAATATATCGTGGCAAAAAAGCTCTGAGGAGTGAGACGAAAAATGTTCGTACGGCAAACGAGGGTCTCGTTAACGACGTTGGTACTAACTACCCATTGACGCGCCTGTTTTTCGTTGCTTCCGAATTCTCACCCAATTTAACGCGTGTTCAATTATCGCTCTTCCGTTTGTCTTGCGCCACTCGTCGTAAACGGAATTGAATTTCCCTCGGGAAAATTCTATTTCTCTCTTTCGGAAAAAGTTTCCTTGTCTACGACAACTTCTGCCCGATTGGATACTTTTTCGTGGCAAGCGAGCGTTTTTTCCCAACCTGTGTGTTTTTTCCCCCCTCGTTGGACGGAATTGTTTTGCAGGATATCGCACCCACTTCGTCCAGTTGACGTAACCGTAACGTAGATTTTGTTTCTGTCCTAGTCTTTCTCGTAGTAGTGGCATCCGATTGATTATTATATATATATATTTATCACGAGTATATATTTATATGCGATATATAAAAATATATGTTTGTGAATAAATACATATATAGGTATAATATGTGTTTAGCAGTCGTAATAATTGTTAGAGTTTGCTGTCGATTTGAAAATAACGCGGATAAAAAACGAAGAGAACGCACTGCACGAGACCAAGCATGAGCACGTGTAGAGAGCTACGTTCAATTTAATCACACCTAGTTTTCTCCTGAGATTAGCGCGTCGATATTGTCGTTAGACACATCGCTGGCTGCCCTTGGTTACGTGCCGAAAGGACAAGGGATGTGGAGGGACAGGTACATTATGCCAATCATGTTTTCTTATTATTTCGCTTGAACCTACCTCCTTTCGGCTCTACACGTACGAAATTTCACCTCACCACGTAATTTGATTTTCTCTCTCCAAATTTCACTCCCACGATCAGGTGATTTGAACATTTTCCACAGAAACACCGAACTCGCGGAGCTACGCCAGTTCTTTTTTATCCCCGCATCTAACTCAGCCCAGTCGCAACCAAAACGCACGAACGTTTCGACCGAAACGATGTAAAAAAAAAATGAATAAATAACGCTTCGCGCACGGTGAATTTGACCGGCTGCTGTGTAAAATAAACAAATAAAGGAATAAACTTGCCAAAAATCGCGTGCACCTTAAAAAAATAAAAACACGATGCTTGATTCCAGTCGCACCTCGATCGTCTCGATGAGCGTAATGATCCCACGACAAGAATGACACTGGCTCGCTAATAATCGATAACCTGTGACGAATCCCCGTTTGCAAATTGTGTTTTTTGTTTTTTTGGTTTTACTCGCCATCGTTTTTTAAATCGCGCGACAAAATAATCGATCTGCTTCGTTTAACGACGAAGTGTCGGAGTCGACTCGTTTTTCCCACATTTTTTCCCTTGGAAAGATTCAGTTTTGTCTCGCATCGTCATCTCGTTATCCAAATGTTAAACCTTGTTACATGTTTTCCCTTCGTTAATTTCGCACGGTGTGAATGGTTTTCCAATCTCACCTATAATACATAATTATTATTCTCACTCGATATGTGTACAGCAAAGGTAAGCTTTTGTGTACAAATTTGGACAGATGAAAATAGACTCGATCGAGTGATGTTACGATTATTACGTTCACGATCACCTTGGATCGAACAGTTTTCCCCTTATTTCTCCCGACTAACGTATAACAACAACGCGAAAAATCCAAATTTTCGTTTTGCGCGATAAATTGTGTTCCGAACTGTAGCCGTTCCGATCGTTGACCTTGAGCGTCGAAAAAAAAATTAAAACGGTCGTAAAACTTGTCGAACCAGGAAGAAATGTGATTCGGGAGCGCAAAATTGGCGACGTTATTTATTTGCTACACAGTCTTTGCATAATCAACTGCGTGAAGGGAGGAAAAATTGAAAAATCACCGAACCTGAAATATTTTTTTAAATCGGGTGTTAACTTTTTTATCACGATGCATACACGAAATTTGCGCCGAGTATGTCAAGTGGATTTGGTTGTTGCTACACGTTTCTCGGAGAGTCGTGGAGATTCAAGGTGAACGGGTAGGAAATTCTCGATGCAATTTCACTTTCTATCGGAAAATCGATTCTCGAAAGGGGAAACGTAAATGCGAAGCGATTAGAAAATTCGAACGTTGGGATTCGCGCGGAGTAGCTGCGATACGCGTGTACAAATAAATGATACGTGATACACGCATAGCGAATTTCGAGATCGTTGAGATTATCTGAAACGTAGGCCTCTCGTCACTGACGTCTCTGTCGCCATCTATTTTGTACATCTCACTGTCATATTTGTTGAATAATTGATACTAACGCGATTTTTATTTTGTTTCCGATCCTTTCGGTTATTTTATTTCCGCTACCCGCAGAATTCCGCACTGGAGAAAGTAAGTTAATTCCCCTGGACAAACAATCTTTACTCGCTGCCTTCGTACTTTGCTATTATCGTTATTAGTACGTTATTTTTCAGTGTTGCTGCACCTCTCATTTTTATCTTACGGCACTTGTTAGTGCTTATCAATTATTTCGTACCTGTCGTATCGCCCCAAGATAGTCGGCTCGATTCCTCTGGTATAGTTGAGCGTATAACGCAAATAAAACAACCGCACACATGGTATTTCCCTATAATTTATTGAAATAATTATTTCATCGTCAGCATCGTTGAAATGCTTGATTTAATTGCAAAAATAACAACTCGATTCGAAATAGTTTCACCAACGAAGTAGAAAAAACGCGACGATCATCAACGCAATTTCTCGTCAAGCTGAATGTTTACCACGCTACCATAAATATGCCGTGGAAAACGGGCCCAACTATCTTTTTAAACAGGCGTCGAGATAACGTAAATACATAAAATAAACGAGTGGACCAAAAATAATGGGGAAAAAAATGAAAACGTTTCAGCATGAATTTTATTTGTGTATTCACGTTTTATCCTTTGCCTTCACGTAGTTTTTTCATTTTCAGCATAGATGTCATACACGATGCAATGGTTTTTGTACACAGCTCAATGTGATTCATTTCGTTCAGCCGGATCATTCACCGTAAATTGTTCGATCAGTTTTTTCTTTTTTCATCTGTTTTTTCTATACGTCCATACATCGACCATTGTCTCATAGGAGATTCCATGTTCGGATAGACTTCACTCGAAATTTCATTCGTCAAATGTTAACGCAGTCTTAGCGCTAAATATTCTGCTTTCATAGTACGCTGCCGCTGAAGCTTGAAAAGTAGCTTTTTCGAACCGTTTCTTTGGAGACTTGGTGAAGTTAATTTTCTCTCTGTGAAATATTAAGCATCGTGCTAACTTTTTGCGAAAATTCGCGAGGACAATGATAATCAATGTTGAAAAAAAAATCCCAACATTTTCTGGCAAACGAGAGTATCGGGAAATTTGGTATCTTTCGTTCGTTTCTCTTGTCAATTTCAATTTTTCGTTTGGGAGAATCGATCCGGTGTGCAATGATCTTTTGTGGTTCATTGGCTATTTGTACATATTGTAAATACACGAACATCGTTTATAATTATCATATTTATATTCGATGAAATCGCTACGTTTTATTTATCGCTTGCGATTTGCTCGATTTTTCTGGCAACAAATTTCCTTCATTTAGAAAAAAAATGAAAATGACGAATTTTTTTTTCTCAAAGTTTGGAATTTCGGAAAAGTGTTTCGCTGAGATGGAAGGAACAAATTTGTGGCTGGAAAAATCGAACGAACTCGAACGGTCTATGTTTGTTGTCTGGCAACTTGCTCGTTTCCCGAACCGTGGAATACTCGTACTTTAGCAACTTACGGTCAAACTTTCGGGCAGCCTCGGGAAACGAGCAGGTTGCGAGATTCGAAGTTATGCTTTTTTTCGAAATTTCGACTGATGTTCGTCCGGCGTACAGTTTCCTAGTTTCATTCCTGGTCGATGCGAGAGGAGGCGCGATGCGGGGCTGTCGACACAGCGGAGTCCGCGTGATAGTCCCGCCAAGAAAAGCAGCGATGCCGACAAGAGTTACTTGTCGATATTTGAAGAGGGACAAATTGACAAATTCACCGCCTCTGATGGAAGGAGAAGCATTGGCCAGCCGTATACTCGAGCTCGGGCCTGTCGGTGCCAAATTTTTGGGGTAAGCATCGATCTCCGCGATCCCGAGACGTTTGTATTACAATCTAGCTAACCAGCTTGTTTCCCCCTCGACGCAGGCCCGTCATCATCGAGGTGCCTCACTTCGCTTCGCTGAGAGGTAAAGAACGAGAAATAGTGATATTGCGATCCGACAACGGAGAGACGTGGCGCGAGCACACTCTGGAGGCCAGCGAGGAGGCTGTCCAGGATGTGCTTAACGAGAGCTTTGAAGGAGAAGGTAAATCTCATCGTCGTTTGGAATGCAGTCATATATTTCTCTCTCCACAGAACGAGTTAGGGACTTTAACGTGAAAAATAAGGGGTGACCTTGATTTGACCTTGAAATTTGGTCCCAAGGTCAACGACAAGCTTACCATTATCCCACAACTTCGGCTCCCCAATTTCGAAACAGTAAATGACAGATTCTTTGAAACTTCGGTATAGTAAGTGCAATAATCTCGACTGTACAATATAATTTTTAAAAAATGCCCTACAGTATGGTTGACCGTGAATTTGTCGAGGAGAATTACCGTTCAGCGCGGCTGTACGAAAATATGTTTTATTGGTTTCCTGAAAACTGTTCTTTGCGTCGGTCGGTGTGTTTTTAAATTGGACAGCCGACTCGTGTCTGAAACACTTTTCGCGACGTGGCTTACATGTCAAGATATTTATATGTATCGAGAAAAGCTCGCGCATTGCTGTTGGGTGCGATTCGCAGGACATTGGATTTATTTTTCGTTCCATCGTTTTTCCTTTTCAGAATTAAGCCAGCTAGAGGATCTCCAGACGTCGCGTATAGTGCGAATTCTTACGGTAGATTTCCCACACTATTTCGCCGTAGTCTCTCGCGTGAGGCAAGAAGTTCACGCTGTTGGTCCTGAAGGAGGTACCGTATCGTCGTCAGCCGTACCTCAAGTGCAAGCCGTGTTCCCGCCGGCTGCTCTCACGAAGAAAATCCGCGTGGGCTTGCAGGTACGAGAGACAGAGAGTGACCGAGGAACGAGGCGAGGTTTTTGCATTCGATTCGTTACCTTCGCGATTTTGCATCTCCCGACTTTACGCTTCAGGCTCACCCGATACCAGCGGATCTCGTGGCAAAGTTGCTTGGAAATCGCGTTGCCGTGTCGCCGATCGTCACCGTCGAGCCTAGGCGACGGAAGTTCCACAAACCGATCACTTTGACGATACCGATGCCACAGGCGGCCAACAAGGGGATGATAAATCAGTACTCCGGTGATGCTGGTGCCGTAGGAACGCTGCGACTCCTTTGCAGTATAACTGGTAATATATGCTTGCGCGTAACACCGTAGAGCAGCAAGCCTTTCGAACGGAGAATCATCGCGTCTAACGATATGGAAAATCACCTGTCGTCGCGGGGATGAATACTCGAATAGGTGGTAATAAAACGTGGAGTGTATTGGAATCGGTGGCGATCGTTAGGCAGAGGCTCGAAGGGCGATGGGCCGCTGCATGTTTCATAGAAAAAAAAATGTTGTTGAGTACCATTGTTGTATACATATCTTGTTGTGATTCATTGTTAATGCTTGCGTATTGTTAGGATTGAGTCAGTTAGGTATGGATCATTAATTAACGTAGATAAATAACTAACCTGGCTAATTGTACGAATTCTTAAATCGATAGTTTCTGTTTCAGCACATTCAATTGATTGGTAAAACTGCTTCGACGATAGTTTTTCATTAGAACTAAGAATGACTTTACCCCGTCGTTGTATTTCAGTTGTTTTTTTTTAATTCCTCTTCTTATCCGTTGACAAAACTAATCAGATATTGTAACAACGGCTTGTGAAATGGAAATAGAAACGAGTATTTAGCGAACTGTTTGGCAGAAGTATAGTATTAATACTCGATGCGGTAACACGAATAACTAACTTTTACGTGCGTGATCAGATCGATGCTGTTCCGTCGCCTCGTACACATATATTGCTTTTCTCACACAAGTCTCATGTATGTCATTCTATTGTTTTATTCGACGTTCTTCGTTTCGTTAAACGCGTAGGATACGTTATGGTTTCGACGTCAATGTCGTCAGCACGTATCGACCAAGCACACGTTTCAGCTGACTTTAAATACAGTTCCCAATTTATTTCCGGATTTTTCCAACCCTTGTCGAAAAATTCCTTTTGGAAAGTTTTACATCTCTATCGAACAATTGTATTTCTAGCTAGGAGGAAATTTTCAAGGTCGTAGCAACATCCCTAACACTTACTAATTCCACATAACACTTTCTAGGCATCAAATACTCGTCTAAACATATAATTGGTACTGTAGGAAGCATAATGATCTATCGAACAACAAATCCTGAAGATTGTGCATTTGTTTGTGGTGTGATAATTAGAAAATATACCTCTAAATACAGCTCGTTATCAATGGGTCACATGAATTTGTGAGAAAGCAGCAAACAGTCAGAGTTGGACATTATTTTTTCACTAATTAGAACTGTATTCAAGGTCAGCGATCCTAATCCACGTATATGAATCACTCTTGCCATTCGTGAAAAATAACGGCACAGACATATTTTAATAATGTTATTGGACTTGGCATGTATGTCGTTCAGGCGGTCAGTCTCGGGCGGTCTGGGAAGATGTAACCGGATCAACACCGTTGACTTTCGTCAAGGATTGCGTCTCCTTCACGACGACAGTTTCCGCGCGTTTCTGGTTGATGGACTGTAGAAATATCTCTGAAGCAACGAAAATGGCTACCGAACTCTACACTCACGCGACGCACGTGCCGTTCATGGCGAAGTGAGTAAACCCCGTGCACCAAGCTTCCCTTCCTCCTTTTGACCTTGCTCGTTTGTTTATTTGAACGTATTTTCCGTAGATTCGTAGTTTTCGCCAAACGTGTGGATCCACTCGAAGCTCGGCTGCGCGTCTTCTGCATGACAGACGACAAGGAAGACAAGACTTTGGAAAATCAAGAACATTTCACGGAGGTTGCGAAGAGTCGGGATGTCGAGGTGCGTTCGAAGCTAGTCGCGAAACGGAACCAAACTACCCTGCTTGACGATAAGCCTTCTCAACCTTGTCTATTCTCTGCTCTCAGGTTCTCGAAGGAAAGACTCAGTATATGGAATTTGCCGGTAATCTCGTTCCCGTGCTGAAGAGCGGGGAACAACTGCAACTACCCTTCCGAGCTTTCAAGGAGAACAGAGTTCCCTTCACTGCTCGAGTGAAGGATCCTGATGCCGCGGATACCGTAGGCCGAATAATGTTTATGAGCGAGCCAAAAGTACCGAAAGGCGAACCGTCGCAGACGCCAATCTGCACGCTAAATATCGTCTTGCCAGAGAAAATCTCGCCGGATGGAGCAACCTCTGAACTAGACTTGTTGGAGCTCTCGAAAAATTACAGCTTCCTTCGCGATGGTGGCATAAGTGAGTGTGAGATTCACTGAAGCGATAAACTATTTCGTTATATTTATCCTCATTTGCCTTCATCATTTTACAGGTAGACCGGATGCTATTCATAGAGCCACCATCAGGCTGACAGACATCGCCAACCTGTTGGACAAGGATTGGGAGAAGCTGGCCGAAGAGCTTAATATCGCGCCCAACGATGTAGAAATTATAAAGGAAGAATATCCCGGGAAACCAGCACAGCAAGCAGCCACCATGTTCAAGCTCTGGCAGGACAGCGGCAACAAAGCCACAGGTCGGTAATCAGCGCCGGACTAAACTAGAATCATATTCCTAAATGCAACGGAAATACTCTACCAAGTACGGTGTCCCATAAAATCGCGTAGCACTGCGTATTGCGTAGCAACTTCGCACAGCGATCCAAGAAGCACCTCACCGAGCGTTTCATAAACGCGGTATTACATTTGCGCACAGAAATCGCCGAGACAATCGGCTACATTCCAATTGCGTATGAAGCACACGTGCCGGTATTACGTTTCACTAATTAACATGTGCAAAGACTGTCGTGTTGTATATTGCAATAATATAACGCAGTATTATTGCGTAGAAATTGCACAGACGTAGCAATGTAGTTTATTCCTAGAGTGCAGTACCACAGTCGTACCGAGAAATCGTATTGAAAGACGTTTACGATAGCCGTCAGTAAGAAGTTTTAGCCGCATGCATTTTCTGTACGTCACTTCGTACCGTTGACGCTCTTTCGCGCGTCGCTTCATGTGCCCAAGAATAACGCTACGTTAAAAGTTATGCGCAGAGTGGATGAGAAATACGTATATATAGAGTTACCTATTCAGAAGAAATACGACGACAAGCGAGCTTTATTGAGGATTAAAACCTCCTCGAAGGTCATATTTATGTAACGTCAGCTAACGCGCCTCACTTTAGCGCTAATTTTCAGGATCCAAGTCTCATAGTTGAACGAATCAACGCGCCTCCAAACGTACAAATTGCTTTCACAAATTTGAGATCGCAAGGCAAATAGAAAAGAACCAAATTCATCTTTTGATCTGTACCTGTCGCGGTAATTTCGGTTCTCAATTCGCAACTATCTACTAAGTTCCCTGTTTTTTCCACTGGCATTTTACAACGATACGTATGATTATACACAGCTTAAAATCTTCCACGAGTAAGCAGGTGATAATAATGATGAAATTAGAAAATGTCCGCTGCATTTAATTTTTCAGGCAACATATTAAATTTGAAAAAATTAATATTGCAATAGTCAAATACTCTGAACACTCGACAAGTCGCTTTAGGATTTTTCCAGTAAAGGAAGAAAATTGAATGTTGCCTCCGTGTGATTTGTCAGTGGTCCTCGAGGGGTTGCAAATGTACTCGAGGACATGCCGCACTGGAAGCTCGAAGTACGTTCAGCGTCGTATCTATACGCGATAATGGGATGAAGAAATATCGAAACATCTCGCAACAAATAAGAGAAAAGAGTTGGATAATTTGGCATTCGTTAGTATTAAAATGTGTTCTAAAAATAGTATCATTACCTGCCGAATTTCGTACGGCATTAGCTGCGGGAGGCGACCTCAAGCGAAATCTGGACTCCAGTGCCGCGTGAATAAGTAATGAAAGAAAAGCTGCGGGCACGAAAAGTTGGGAGAGAAAATGAGGAACGCTTCTCGTTGGTGAAGTCCTTTGGGATTTCGGGCGTCGCCCGAATATCTTTCCTTTGGAGGGAGCACGAGCCAAGGAACGGAGAGGAGGCTACACGAATATCTCAATGCCTCTAGAGAATATCGTCTAAAGTGAAACCAGTTTGACAGCAAGGTGAAATAAACAAGAACGCGCATAATCGTTGAGTCACACGTGTGGAATCTGTACAACGACGTAGTTGATGATCTCATACCAACCATTACGAGTCTCGACCGAAGTCGCACGGCCAATGCTAATCGCTTCTAGATGTAGTCCCCCCTCGTCCCCTCTTTGCACCAATGCCATACCGTCATTACTATAATCAACAGAAGTCACGTCAGAGACTATTCAATCGGCATCTCATGCCGTCGCTGACACCACTTTCGACCCAGCGTTTTACAACTCGATTCCCGTTCATGTGCCCGATGAGAAAACCGAAAAAACGCGATAACCTATCGTAAATAATACGCAAAGTGCACTTCACAACAACAACAACAACAACGACGACCAAATACCTGAACTGTTTTTTGCTCGTCGCAGGAATTGACAGTTCATCGATACGTGAATAAAAACGAATTAATAAAAAAGAAAATCATAAAAATAGTCGGCATTTGGAGTTGTTTTTTTTTTTAATTACAAATCCGATGACATGTTTATTACGGTGTATCAAGCCTTCGAAAATGAAGCGGGAACCTCGCACGTTAGTGAACTGTTGCTGATATTTCGGAGAACCGGGCGATGTAAACGGAGATGTGACAGATGCAAAGGTACCTACAACGAACGTACAAATCTAATTAGGAGTGAGCGAATAATTCGAATTTACCAATTATTCGTATTATTCGATTCGAATTTTCGAATTATTCGTAACTTTTTGTATAATTAGCGTTTTTTCAAGAACCCCGAGTCTAACAGTTTGTCGACAGCGCTGGCTATTCCTTTTTTTAATTAGGAAGAAAATTAAGTCGCGTTATATTAAAAAAAGCGTAGAATTAATGATGACATTTTTTTTTCCAATTTACACGACGTAAAATTGTTTATGTGGAAACCAAAATTCATAAATGATTGGTTACTGGTGGAATTAAATACTCGTACAAACGACTAGATGGAACTCAATATTTTTGTGAAAAATTTATTTTTTCAATTGCATCTCAAATAAATTTTAAGTAGTATTTCGACAAGTTTCTGAAAGTGTATTTCGAAAATTTGTGGCCTCAGTTCGAATGCTAAAAAAATATTAACGATCTCCGTGGAGGCATTCAAATTTTGATAAAATTGGTCTTTGTTGTAGGTACCTTATTGTGGCTTATGCATTAATCGTGACACCGTGTCGTAAAATACAATTTTACATAAGTATTGATTACGCTCTTAGAACCGAAATTTACAAATTACAAATTAGTCAAAAATTTGAAATATTTACGAATTAGTTGAAAATTTCGAGTTATTCCAGTCGAGCGTTATTCGCACACCCCTATTTCTAATCGTTTGGCTGATTGTAAATTAATTGAGAGTAAACGTGAAATATATCGTTGTATACGACCTACGAAATGGGACAGAAGCGTGGTCGAATTAATCGACGATTTCCCGGAAATAATTATTTTAAAGAGTTTGTCACCCATCAGCTGTCGACAACATAGAATAATAGGACTCCAAAAAAATAATAATAACGTCGTTATTAGCATGTTCTCGATGCGATACCGAGAATAACGTGCCAATAACTGATTACGAAGTGAACGTTAAAATTCATCGATTGAAAAAATCTGATAGTTGTCGGAATTTCTCAAATCTGTCCGCACTGCGATGTACGTACTTTCTGATTGCTTCGAATAGTTTGACCAATTTTGAATACCGTCAAGTTCTTGTTTTTCTTGGTCACAAAAATGTCCACGTTGATTGTTTTGTTCAGACACATGTGGGAAAAAAAAATGTCAATTGGCGAAAATTGGCAATTTCTTCTGTTTTACCACTGTCAAAAATCCTGCTGGTATTAGTGACGGAGAACGCGAATAAATAAATAATTTTCTACAGGAAATACGCTGGAGAAAGCGCTGAACAAAATTGGCCGCGAGGATATAGTGAAGCAATGTATATTCAACGTCGAATTGGTAACTGACGACGTTGAGAAAGCTGTGGCAAGGGTGAGACTCGATCAGCCAGGCTTCGACTCCCTGAAGGAAGAACTCGGACCTTCTCGAGATACATCGCTGCGTCGCGATGCCGCGATGGACCCGAAAATGGACCCAGACTGGGAGGAGCCCGATAGAATGAAGGTAGGCGCGACCTACGTGTTCAATCACGATCGCGGAAATAATCAATCTGGGTCTTTGTTCTCCGTGAATTATCAACGCCTCGTTGCAGGAGTCGGAATCGGTGGAGGAACTCAGCATCGCCGGTACCGTGCCTCGCAAACAAAGTGAGTTACCAGTTCATCGCGGCGAACAGCTACGGAGAACGACCTTGACCGAAAGAATTTTACGCGATTGCCGATCTCGATTACACGCGTTCTTATTATTATCCTCGTCGTTCCATGTTCGTGGAGGCATGCGACCTCGTCGACCTCATCCTTAGTGCTCGTTTGCGCTATTTCATGTTTCGTTTAATCATCAAACGAGCCTGACTCGATTTATATTCGCGGAAAGAGACCATTACTACGCGCTCGCATGAGATCACTACCCAGATTCGTTATGTGATTGCATTTTCTTCGCCGGCTATGCGGACTCGCGGTATCAAATAACTTCTTAGTCACTGTTTACTCATTGTCACGTCTCGCGTACCGCGACCACGGAGCCGCGCCTGACCGTTGCGCGAATACCGCGTAATCGAGTTGCTACCAAACCGCGATTATTGGTTTTCCTGCTCGTTCTCAACCGTGCCGATTCTCGAGTGGTGGAGGAAAACGCAATTCCATTGTTTTCGGAGCCAATAATTGCTTTGGTCAGGGTCGGTCTTGGATCCTTCGCACGTTCTCATCTCTCGCTCCTACAGTTCTTTTCCATTCCACATTTCCCCTCGCTTCTCGTTAGCTACTCCTTCGTTTTCCCATTCCTTCGTCCGTTTTCCGTTATCCGCGTTGTCCTCAGTGTCAAAAATATCTCGGTCAAGGTCGACGATGTGGCTCCTCTTTTTTCATTGATATTTTTTTCCTTTTCCTTTCGTTTGCGGTGTTCCCGATCGCGTGTTCGCCAAGGCCACCGATTGATCCTTGACATTTACCATCTTTTCTCTCTCTCGCGCGCATTTTCTCTCGTCTTTTATGATCTCCAGTTGACTTGGTCCCTCGTATTTTTCTTTTTTATTTCTTGGTACCAATTTTCTAATTGTATTTTCTTCTTTTTTTCTCATTTCTTCTCCTCGTTTCTCGGATCTTCAAGTTTGTCTCGTTTTTTTTTGCTCCTGCGAGGAAAAAAATGTCGTTTTTTTGGAAAGCTATGTGCGAAGTAATTGAAATTGACTTTTTCTTTCTCTGCGATCAGCTATCGAGGAACGAGTGACGATAACGAATGGCACCATTCCGAACGGCACGTCGACGCCGATAAAAAATAAATACGCCAGCGACGAGAAGGATTTCAATGATATGATGGCAGATTTCATCGAGCACAAGTGTCAAGTGTCCGACACGATGACCAAAATGTCGAAAGACGATGCGATCGACGACAATGTAAAACGACAACGAGTTATCGAGGATGCCAACAAACTGGTCTCCGGTAAGTCGATCCTGCATTCTTATCGCAAAACATTTAATGGGCAGGTTGAGGGGCAAAGCTTTGCCTAACAGCAGAGAGATACGTTGAGTTAGAGACCAAAAAAAAAACAAATCTGAAAAAGAAAATCTGTGCGGCACCATTTTTTTCCGACACTTCACGTACAGCATGAGAATCTCGTAACGATTATCAAATCTGTTGGCTCTACAGCTTCAATAATATAGATACATATGTATATATATATATACAGGGTAGACAATTTAACGTGACCACCCCAAATATCTCCGTTGCCTTTGGAGTTACAAAAAATATCAGAAAGTAGCTTGACTGATTTCTAAGGGCTGAAAAATTCGGTTTTGTCAAGATCATAGTTTTTGTTTTCTCAATATCATCAATGGTTTCTCAAATGGGAATATACTTTTTTTAATCAAAACGCTGTAGCTGATATTCAGACGAATCCAACGATCTGTAATATCGTGACCTTGAAGGGATTTTTTCACCAGAATACACGTGTAAGCATCTTTCATTCGACGTCTCCAAAAATGTGTCGAGGTTAATCGCCATCATTTCGAGCATTTGTTACGATAAAATTTCCGCACAAAACATTCATTTACGCGATTCGGATGATCTTATTGTCAATTCCATGACGATTTCCCATTTTTACACGCGTATCTTTGCAAAAAATCATTTCAAGGTCATAATATTATAGGTCGTTGGATGTGTCTAAATATCAGCTACATTTTAGTAGATAAAAAAACGTATTCCCGTTTGAAAAACCATCGATGACCTTGAGAACGCAGAAACTGTGAACTCAACAAAAATGAATTTTTCACCACTGTTCCAACCCTTCGGAATCAAATAAATTACTTCCTGATATTTTTTTTGTAGCTGTAAAGAGCACGGAGTTATTCGGGGCGGTCACGTTAAATTGTCTACCCTGCATATATATATATATATATATACATATATTTGTCACCGTTTCTTGTCGATACTGTCGATTGTTTGCCTCGCAGATTCTGTACGAAAATTGCACATTAATTTTACTTCTTCTTCATTATTTTTTTAATTTTTTTTTTTGCTACCTCGTACGATTTTTGAACGTTAGCTCGATCCATCTCGAGACTAACTTCGTTTTTCTGCAGTGCTATTTTCTCTCTAAAAACTTGGTTCCAATTTTATTTTTCATTTTATCGCTATCTTCCAGGCTTCAACGTTGCTTTTGACGTTTCCGTGATTTTTTTTGTTTCTTTTCAATTAGATCGCGCGAATGGCCAGAAATATTTTGCTTCTTCTGGGCAACATTTCAGGGTATTATTTCGAGCTCGTTTTGATGTTCCTTGCGATTACTACATCGCGTTTCTGATATTTCAGTTAGAACACGACTAATGACCCCTGGAGACGTTTATTTCATACGTTCGATATATTTACACTCTCGATAAAATAATCATTCGCACTTCGCACGACTCTGAACACGATTCCATGCTCCAACCTTGATAATTTTTCGTTCGTTTCGTTCAGTTTTTCCCATTTTCTTTAACAGCCTTGAAAAATAATTCTTCGTTGCCTCAAAAAATCCCTTCGATTAATTTCCATTCGACAATTTGTTCTCTTACCGACACAATTTTCCCCGGTCTTGACGAACATCGAATTTCACTCGTTTGTTTCTTTATTCAAATACATATCAAATAACAATTTGTCGTTTTCCACGATGATTATTCGTCGATGCTTCTTACCAGAATAATATTTGTTTTCACAGCGTTGATTCCTTTTTAATTGCCTCTTCATTTTGTTCACTCTCTTCGAACGGAGACGAACTTGAGTTTGATTTACGAACAGTTTGAAATAAATGCGGAGGGCTGTGCCAAATATTTGTTTTATGTACAGGTTTCGGAATCGTCGAAATCTGATGGTCAGTTTCCTGAATTTCGTTGTGTACATGTATCGTAGATCGCCTCGTAGTTATCAATCGATTAATATCGCTAACACGATCGATCGATGTCCAGATCGGCGGAAACGTCTTCTAATATGCCGTAATAATGTTTTCCAACAAGTTAACAAAAATCTTTTTAGTCTTGGTACCAGCTCCTGGAAGCCGCAGCTGATTCTCTGGGTTTTTTCTTGCGTCAGGCTTGCTTCTTCCTGGATAACGAACGGTCACTTGGCTTACGATTAATTAATTGTCTCTCGTCTCTGATATTATAATCAGGTCGTTACAAAACTTCCCCACGATGCCCACTTTCGTGGCTGCGTAGACCGCTTCCTTATATTTATCTAACGCTCTTCTATTTTTTTGTCTTTCTTTTTTTATTATTTCCAACCCTGATTATTTTTCAGCCAGAGTTACACGCCGCGAGTATATTTGCCGTTTGCATGAAACGAGCTTCTCTGTGAAACGCACACGGAGCAGCTGTCGTCGCAAGAGCGTTGTTGACCAACCGTTGTTTGAGAATTACATTTTTACTACCCGTTCTCATATTTTTCATCCCTTCGTCGATAAAATCGCATCCTTCGTTAAGGAGACTCTCGACCCGCACCCGTTACAATTTTTCGTTACTTTCTCCACTCCAAAAAAAAGCCCAACAATTTCCTCCTTCCGAACGTTCTCAACATCATTACCCGTCTCTGTTCCCTTCCTTTGTTCCCACGTTTTATCGAATCAGTGGAGAACCTCGATTACAACCCCAATGAATACGTTTTTTCCGTCCATTCGATTTTCTTTTTTCATCCTCTATAAAAACAATAATCGCATAATAAAATACATTGGGTTATTATTATGATATTACAAAAAATGCTAAACCACAAAACAGCGAGTAACTCACTAACCGATGAACATGCGAGTCTCCTCAACGAACGAGTCGTTATCTTGTTAACTTTTGTCCGTTTGATCATGTGCTAATTGATGATTCCGGCGACGAGATCTCGGAATCACGTGTTTCCCGTCGATTTTCCGTGAAATTCGAACTACGATTCTTCGAATTTCGTCGACCAATCGCATTCTGGGATACGGAGATAGCTGCTCCACAGCACATACACCTGCGCACAATATATATATATATTTATATGTATGTATATATGTATGTATATACATATGTATATGAATATATAAATGAATATATACATATATGTATATATATACGTACATATATATATATAGGTTTATATATACATAAACTAAAGAAAGCTAACGCTACTCGAACGAGCATATAAACCCCAGCAGCCATGCCAGCGAGCTTGAACTAATAATAATACAACTGAAATAAGTCTAGTGATATGTTTCGTTTCGATTTTAGATTGCTAAAATATGTGATACTTAATTAACAGGTGTTATACAAGACGCAGAGAGAAAGAAGGAGAGGTTAGCGGAAGGGTGGTCGGTGGTTTATAATGACGATGATGATCAGCAGGTTAAAGAGGTCAAAGGTGCTGTAGGTCCACGTACAGTTCAGTCAGGTCACGTTGTCGTCACAACTACGACGACCGAAAGGACTGGGGGTCCGAGAGTTGTAGTAGAGCCAGAGATAGTTAGACAGACGATTCGACAATCCGCGCCGGTTTCAGACTCGAAGACGAGAGTGTCTCTTCCGAAAATCGAGGCTAGCTTCGGAGACTCTCCGAGTTTAGGTCAGCAGAAAAGTGTTACGGTTACGAAAACAACTGTCAGAGATTTCAGTTTGCCCGCGGGTAGGGAAGGTCGGGAAGAGGTAGAGCCGGTGATTAGGGATGCGCGATTCTTTGGTTCTACCGATCCGGTGATCGGTTTACCTACGACGGAGATTAGAATCGGAGAACCGATAGTTACCGGAGTAAAGACCACGAAGACCACGATCGTGACACGATCGGGCGATAAATCCGGGCCACAGATCGTCGAGACGACAACGACGAGCGGCAAACCGACGAGTGAGCCGGCGCACAAAGGTAAGGTGGTCATTTCTGGTATCGTGAAAGAGATGGAGTATAAGCCGGATGATATTCGGGACAAAGACTTCGGAATTGAAGTCGATCTCGGAGATGGGCCAACGAAGAGCGTGGCAAAGATCTACGACGATGCCGAAGCTATGATGAGCGTAGCAAGCAAAGAAGCGGCCAGCGAGAAGGAAAAGTTGGCGAAGGAAGGGAAAGAGATCGATGAGAAGTTGGGGTCCGCGTTGGATGCGACGATTGATGATTCGAAGCAAAAGCCGAAGGAGATCAAGAGTATCCTCAAGCCTGAGACGAAGAGAATCGAAAGCAAAGATAGCCCAACGAAGGATACTGTGATCGAAGACCCCAGAATCTCGGCTTACGAGGTTGTTTACAACGTTCAGCAAGCCGAGGACGAGTCGGGTGAGAAAGATCCGAAAAAGGCTAA
This sequence comes from Arge pagana, assembly GCA_963969455.1. Lineage (NCBI taxonomy): Eukaryota > Metazoa > Arthropoda > Insecta > Hymenoptera > Argidae > Arge > Arge pagana. The sequence continues at coordinate 5,810,947 of OZ018312.1, read as the reverse complement.
AGAAAAGGCCGGCATATTTTCGGGCATATTCAAGACGCCGAAATTGAAGAAAGGTAAATCCAAGGATTGCAAAGACGCGTCTTTCGATAGCGGTGACGAGGATATCAAAACTTCAACTACGAAGCTTCTGGAGGACACTAGAATAACAGCCGACTTGGCGCATCAGCACGATCCGTTGGTTGGCTGGGCTTATCAACCCAGTGCACCCAGCAGAGAAGACGTCCTGGGTTTAAACGATCCCAAATTGTCTACAACGCAGTTCCTCGAAGACACGAGGCTGCACGCCGAGGCTTTCGTCCCCTCCAAAAAACCTGACACCAATGTAACTACAACCACGACGACGAAGATAGTTTCCAGCGGTGATGCTGTCCCTGCTATTACTGAGAAAGTCACGAAAACGACGACGATCACGAAGACCAGCACCATTGGTGACGCAACACCGATCGTGACCGAGAAAGTAACGAGAACCATTACAGAGCTCCCCAAAGACAAATCGTCGACGACCATCACGACGACTACGACTCAGCATCCGGTGATCGACAACGGTGTGAAGACCGTAGTCGTTGAGTCCGTAGACTCTAAGAAGAAATCGCCGGGAGATGAGACGAAAACTGTCGTAAAACCCGTGGATGAGATGAACGGTGCCAAAAAATTGGACACCGATAAAGGTAAGCCTGCGAAGGAGTCAAAGGAAGTAGCAGAACGTGTCGCGAGCGAGGTCAGTAATGGTAAAGGTAGCGCGAAGCAAGTTGCCGAAGCTGTAGAGAAGGAACCAACGGAAGAGGGCAAAGGCGGCGGATTCTTCGGTATGTTCAAGAGTCCCAAGTCTAAGAATAAGAAGCGAAGCAAGTCTAGGGACAAGGGATCCTCGAAGGACACGTCGTTCGATAGTGGTGACGAGGAGCTGCGGATATCCACAGCAAAGTTCCTGGACGACACGAGGAAAACTGCGGACAGTTTGGCGGAAGCTAAGATCCCTCGGAGTACGATTGACGAGAAGAAGGAGAAGTACGCTACCGACATCAGCTTCGAGTTTGACACGCCTCAAGACAGGATCAAAGGTACCTTTTACGACGTTAAAGCAGCTGCTGGAAAAGTTGGTGCTGACAAACGAAAGAGCTTCGGTGATGCTCAGAAGAGTGCTGTTGACGGAGCCCAAACGATCGTGACGAAGACTTCGGAAAGCATTGCTTCCGGACTAGCAAGCAGTGCGGATCGTGTCAACGCAGGCGGCAGGGCTCTCGAAGAAGACTTTCGAGATGCTAGTGAAAAGTTGAAGAGCAGTGCGAAGGAGGCCGGAGTTAAGGCTAAAGACACGACAAATAACATAGCAACGCGCATCGAGGACGATGCGAAACTGGTCAAGGATCAGTCGAAGGCTTTCGTGGTAGACGTGAAGGATGAAATCCGTACTGCGGGTCATGTGGTTGCCGAAAAGAGTAAGCAGGCCGCAGAGGGTTTGCAGGGCGCAGCTGAAAAGGGAGCCGATGAAATTCGCAAGGACGTCAAATCGACGAAAGATGCGATAATCACTGGTGAAAAGAAGCTGGTTGACAAAGCTGAAGATGTTACCGAAGACTTGGCAGATGGCATTAAGGATGCGTCGAACGAAGTGAAAGAGAAGAGCAGCGGATTCTTCGGCATGTTCAAGAGCCCGAAGTCCAAGAACAAGAAGAGGAGCAAGTCGAAGGACTCCTCGAAAGAGACTTCCTTTGATAGCGGTGACGAAGAGCTTAGAATGGTTACAGGAAAGTTTTTGCATGACACCAGGAAAATTGCAGACGACGATGCGAGTTGGCAGACGATAATTACCATGGATAAACCTGTGGCTGAAAAGCCAGTTACGGAAGTTTCGAAAGTCCAGGCAGTATCGAAGACCACCGACAAAGAACCCGTCGGGGAGAAACAAACGAAAGAGAAGAGTCCTGGTTTCCTCTCGGGAATCTTGAAGGAAGCCAAACATACGATTGACGAGGTGACGGAAGAAGCCAAAGAATTTTGGGACGAAACGCGGAAGGAGGCTGACAAGGAACACGAGGGAGCTGCGAAATCCCCTGATAAGACGTCTACGAGCAGTACGACACACGTGACGAAGTCTGTGGAAATTGCTCCTGTGCCTGCTCCTCGACGAAAACACGAGACGACTATTCCTACTGATTCTAAAAATGCTGCTGCGGTGATTACCGTCGAGAAACAGGAGTACGTTGTAAAATCTACATCGCCTGACAAACCAGTGATCGAGGTGAAGACCACATCGAAGGAGACGTCACCGAAGCGATTCGGTACCCTCGAAAGAAAAACGGAAGGAGCTCCCCCCATCGGGGTGGAGACTGACGCGATCGAAGAGGGTAAAGAGAAGAGCGGTGGCTTCTTCGGTATCTTCAAGAGTCCAAGATCCAAGAGCAAACGAAGGTCTAAGGACAAACTATCATCGAGAGAGACGTCCATCGACAGCGCTGACGAAGACTTGAGAACTGCGACAGCCACGTTCCTAGCAGACTTGAAGAAGGTCTCCGATGACATAGATTCTCAACCAACGCTGAGCCCACACGTCGAAGTCGGTGGTTTCAAACCAGAGATTACACCTTCCACAGACCTGAAGTATGCGACGACACAATTCCTCGACGACACGAGGAAAGCCAGCGGAGATCTGTGGGATACGGATCACATTCCACAGAAAACAGACCTTCGAGGTCCGCAGGACATCACAGGTAACGTCCACGTGACTGCGAAGGGTCTGAAATCAGACTTGTCGAAAATGAAAGATTCTCTGTCGAAAGATCTGTCGGATGCCACGGATAAGACGAAGCAACAAGTGACGGTTACTACGTCGCAGGTTTCTACGACGTTGAAGAACGCCGGCGATCAAGTTCGCGAAGGAGGCAAAATCCTTGGCGACAAGGTGGCTGATGGTGCCGATAAAGTCGTAGAAATCACCACGACCACAAAAACTAAGATCAGCAAAACAGTGAAAGATGGGCCCAATGTCTCCGTGGATGAAATCACATCAGGGGATGATTCAATATCAGAGCCCATCGACGACGTCAAAGGAAAGGCTACCAAGAAAACGAAGAAATCGAAGCATAAGGGGACTCGATTCCTCTCAGGTATCTTCAAGAGCAGCAAACAAGCCGCCGATGAGGTTGCCAACGATGCAAAGGATTTCGTGGAAGACAAGAGGAAAGAGGCCAAAGAGGAAGAAGATCGCCTGAAGCTCGCTGCTGCGAAGGCAGCAGACAAAGTCAAGGATGCTGAACACGACTTCGTGGCTGGTGTCAAGAGTACTAGTTCGAAAATAGTTACGGAAGTTGACAAGGATACTAATAAAGTAGTCGATACAGCGAAGAGTGTGACTGATAAGACAAAACACAAGTTGGCAAGCGGAGCTGAAGTCGTAGCCGATAGCGCGAAAGAAACGGCAGACAAGGTTTCCGGAGGGGTTTCGACTCTGTCTGGAAATATCAAAGACGGAACGAGTGCTCTCGTTCAAAGTTCGAAGGATGCTAAAGATAAATTGGCCAAGGAGATCGCTGAAGATGCCAAGGCTGTAGAAGACAAATTAGCATCATCGGCTAACGCTGCAGCTGATAGTGCTGAAGCTGCTCGCGATAAAGTAGCGAAAGATGCTAAGAAGGCTAAAGAAAAGAGCGGTGGATTTTTGTCTGGCATTTTCAAGGGCGTGAAACATGCTGTAGACGAGGTCAAAGAAGACGTCGGTGAGTTCCTTGACGATACGAGGAAAGAAGCCGAGGAAGAGGAGGAGCGAGCGAAACGCGTCGCTCAAGATGCATCCAAACAGATCAAGGAGGCTAAAGATAAGACTGTCGAAGGAGCAGTAAATTTGAAGGATAAAATAACGCGAGAAGTGTCCGAGGACTCCAAGGCTATTGCGGACGCTGCTAAGGGTGCGAGGGACAACGCTGGTGAAAAAATAGCCCTTGGAGCGAAGGTTGTTTCTGATACTGCAAAGGATACAGCGGACAAAGTGTCCACAGGGACTTCAAATCTCGCTGGTAAAATAAAAGATGGTACCGAGGCAGCTGTCGAGACTTCGAAGGAAGCCAAAGACAAGTTGGCCAAGGAAATTGAAGATGACGCGAGATTGGTCAAGGACAAACTATCCGGAGCAGCTGACACTTTGTCGGATACTGCTGAGGCAACGAAGGACAAGGCTGCAAAGGAGGCCAAGAAAGCGAAGGAAAAAACTGGAGGCTTCCTGTCCGGTATCTTCAAGGGAGCCAAACATGCCGTTGAAGATGGTAAGGAAGGAGTCGAAGGAGTTTTGGAAACAACTAGAACCACCGTGGATAATGAAGAAGAGCGTGCTAGACGGGCAGCTGACGAAGCATCTGGGAAAATCAAAGACGCGAAAGACAAACTCGTAAGTGACGCCAAGGATCTGAAGACCAAAGTGGCTCACGAAATGAACGAAGATGCTAGAAAGATTGCGGAGGCGACGCAGAATGCGAAAGATAACGTGAAAGAACGAGTAGATGCTGGTATCGAAGTTGTCTCCGATACTACTAAAAAAACAACCGACAAGATTTCTTCCGGTGTTTCGGATCTGGCGGGGAAAATCAAAGATCGCACAGAAGCAGGTATTGAGAGTGCGAAGGAGGTCAAAGACAAGACTGCGAAACAGCTGAAGAGTGATGCGCAACAAGTCAAAGACGATCTAGCGACGGCAGCGGACAACACAGGCAAAGCTATCGAGGCTGCCGAGGATAAAGCCTTGAAGGAGGCCAAAAAGGCCAAGGACAAAGCTGGTGGATTCTTGTCCGGCATCTTCAAGGGTGGGAAACACGCCGTCGAGGAAGTGAGAACTGACACCGGAGATTTCCTCGAACAAATGAAGAGAGAAGCTGAATCAGAGGAAGAACGTGCAAGACGTGCCGCTCAAGAAGCCGCGGAAAAGATCAAGGATGCCAAAGACAAAGTGGAAGATGACGTCAAGGGTGTGAAAACGAAAATATCCCAGGAGATCGCAGAAGATGCCAAGAAGGTTTCGGACGCTGCCAAAAGCGCGAAAGACAAGACCAAGGAGAAAGTCGCTGCGGGAATAGACGTCGTATCCGATACCACGAAGAAAACGACGGAAAAAATATCCTCTGGAGCTGCCGATCTGGCTGGAAAAATCAAAGACGGCGCTGATTCCGTCGTTGAAACTTCCAGAGACACCAAGGATAAGGTAGCGAAAGAAATCAAGGACGATGCTAAAGCGGTCAAGGATAAGCTTTCTTCGGCAGCCGATGCCACAGCCGATGCTGCTGTCTCTGCCAAAGATAAGACAGTCAAGGAAGCCAAAAAAGCGAAGGAGAAGACTGGCGGTTTCTTGTCCGGCATCTTCAAGGGTGCCAAACATGCCGTCGACGAAGTGAAAGCAGACGTTTCCGAGTTCGTTGACGACACCAAGAAGGAGGCCGAGGAGGAGGCTGAACGTGCTAAACTAGCGACGCGTGAAAAGGCCGATCAACTGAAGGCTGCTAAAGACCAAGCAATCGCCGATGCCAAGAATGCAAAAGAACAAGCATCGCAAGGAGTTACCGAGACCGCTCATAAAATTGTGGACGCTGCTGAGAGTGCGAAAGACAAAACGAACGAGAAAATTAGCGCAGGAGCCGATGCCGTTTCAAGTACTGCCAAAGATGCCGCCGATAAAGTTTCCACCGCTGGATCTAACATCTTTGGAAAGGTACAAGATGCAACGAAGAGTGCAAAGGATAAGACGAAAGAAACGGTTGTTGCCGGTGTCGAGGTCGTATCCGATACGACAAAGAAGACCGGTGAGAAAATATCTACGGGAGCAACGGATCTTGCAGAGAAAATCAAAGATGGCACGGACGCGGTGGTTGAAACCTCGAAGGACACGAAGGATAAGGTAGTGAAGGAGATCAAAGACGACGCTAAAGCAGTCAAAGACAAGCTCGCTTCAGCAGCAGACGCCACGTCGGACGCTGCGGTATCTGCTAAAGATAAAACCGTCAAGGAAGCCAAGAAGGCGAAGGAGAAGACGAGCGGTTTCTTGTCCGGCATCTTTAAGGGTGCCAAACACACCGTCGACGACGTGAAAGGAGATGTCTCCGAGTTTCTGGATGACACGAAGAGGGAGGCGGAGGAAGAAGCCGAAAGAGCCAAACACGCTGCTCACGAAACAGCTGAACAGATCAAGGCTGCCAAAGATCAAGCCATTCTCGATGCTAAAAACGCGAAAGCAAAAGCAGCACAAGAAGTAAGCGACGCATCCCAAAAGGTTGCAGACGCCGCCGAGAGTGCCAAAGACAAAACTAAAGAGAAGATCGCTGCCGGAGTGGATGCTGCTTCGAGTTCTGCTAAAGATGCAGCCGATAAAATTACTGACGCCAGTTCGAACGCCTTCGGAAAGATTCAAGACGTGACAAAAAGCGCGAAAGACAAGACGAAGGAGAAGGTGGCTGCTGGTGCTGAGGCAGTATCTGATACGACGAAGAAGACAACAGAAAAGATATCCACTGGAGCTACCGATCTGGCCGGAAAAATCAAAGACGGCGCTGATGCCGTCGTTGAAACTTCCAGAGACACGAAGGACAAGGTAGCGAAAGAAATCAAAGACGATGCTAAAGCAGTCAAAGATAAGCTTTCTTCGGCCGCGGATGCAACAGCCGATGCTGCTGGCTCTGCCAAAGATAAGACAGTCAAGGAAGCCAAAAAGGCGAAGGAGAAGACAGGCGGTTTTCTGTCGGGCATCTTCAAGGGTGCCAAACATGCAGCTCACGAGGGCAAGGAAGATCTCGAAGGCTTTGTGAAAGATACAAAAACTGCAGTCAAAGAGGAAGAAGACCGTGCAAAAATTGCTGCTCAAGAAGCATCTGAAAAAATCAAAGATGCCAAAGACAAAGTAGCAAGCGATGTCAGGGATGTGAAGAATAAACTATCGCACGAAATTTCCGAAGACTCTAAGAAGATCTCAGATGCTTCCAAAAACGTCAAAGACAAGGCGAAAGCAGGCGCAGCTGCTGGAATCGAAGCCGTATCAGATACCAGTAAGAAAGTAGCTGACACTGTCGCGGCTGGTGCAGCTGATCTGGCTGAAAACATCAAAACCAGTAAAGATACAGCTGTTAAGAGCTCCAAGGATATCAAAGATAAGGTATCGGAACAAATAAAAACAGATACCAAACAAATCAAAGATGATCTGAGCTCAGCTGCCGATGCGAGTGTCAGAGCTGCAGAGGCTGCGGAAGACAAAGCCTTACGCGAGGCTCAGAAGGCCAAGGAAAAAACTGGCGGATTCTTGTCCGGCATCTTCAAGAGTGGGAAACACGCCGTCGAGGAAGTAAGAACCGACACCGGAGATTTCCTCGAACAAATGAAGAGAGAGGCTGAATCAGAGGAAGAACGTGCAAGACGTGCCGCACAAGAAGCCGCGGAAAAGATCAAGGATGCAAAAGACAAAGTGGAAGATGACGTCAAGGGTGTGAAAACGAAAATATCCCAGGAGATCACAGAAGATGCCAAGAAGGTTTCGGACGCTGCCAAAAGCGCGAAAGACAAGACCAAGGAGAAAGTCGCTGCGGGAATAGACGTCGTATCTGATACCACGAAGAAAACGACGGAAAAAATATCCAGTGGAGCTGCCGATCTGGCTGGAAAAATCAAAGACGGCGCTGATGCCGTCGTTGAAACTTCCAGAGACACCAAGGACAAGGTAGCGAAAGAAATCAAGGACGATGCTAAAGCGGTCAAGGATAAGCTTTCTTCGGCAGCCGATGCCACAGCCGATGCTGCTGTCTCTGCCAAAGATAAGACAGTTAAGGAAGCCAAAAAGGCGAAGGAGAAGACTGGCGGTTTCTTGTCCGGCATCTTTAAGGGTGCCAAACATACCGTCGACGACGTGAAAGGAGATGTCTCCGAATTTCTGGATGACACGAAGAGGGAGGCGGAGGAAGAAGCCGAACGAGCCAAACACGCTGCTCACGAAACAGCGGAACAAATCAAGGCTGCGAAAGACCAAGCAATACTTGATGCTAAAAACGCGAAAGCAAAAGCAGCACAAGAAATAAGCGACGTAACTCAAAAAGTTGCAGATTCCGCTGAGAGTGCCAAAGATAAAACTAAAGAGAAAGTCGCTGCCGGAGTGGATGCTGCCTCGAGTACAGCTAAAGATACGGCTGATAAGGTCTCCGCAGCTGGGTCCAACATTTTTGGCAAAATTCAAGATGTTTCTAAGAGCGTTAAAGATAAGACGAAGGAAACAGTTGTTGCTGGCGTCGAAGTCGTATCTGACGCTACTAAAAAAACTTCCGATAAGTTATCCACAGGAGCAAATGACTTGGCTGACAAAATTAAGGATGGCACAGACACCGTTCTAACCACGTCGAAGGAAGCGAAGGATAAGGTTGCCAAAAAACTCGAAGAGGATGCCAACGCGGTTCAGGATAAAATAACCGGAGCAGCCGATGCAGTCGCTGACAGTGCCAAATCGACAACGGACAAAGCTACGAAGGAAGCCAAGAAAGCCAAGGACAAGGCTGGTGGATTCCTGTCGGGAATCTTCAAGGGAGCCAAGCACGCTGTCGATGAAACCAAAGATGCCATCGACGACTTTGTTGAAGATACCAAGGCTGAGGCAGAAAGTGAAAAAGAAAAGGCTAAGCGTGCTGCGCTAGAGACATCTGAGAAGATCAAGGATACCAAAGACAAGGTCGCGGATGGTCTCAAAGATGTGACAGCCAAGGTTTCACACGAAGTCACGGAAGATTCCAAGAAACTGGCAGATGCCGCGAAAAATGCCAAGGACAATGTGAAAGAGAAAATAACATCTGGAATCGTGGCAGCATCTGACACCACTCAGAGGGCAGCTGACCAGATTTCCACGGAAGCTACGAATATCGCCGGAAAAATCAAAGACACCAAGGACAAGACGAAAGAGAAGGTCGCTGCTGGTGTGGGATTAGTATCTGATGCTACTGCGAGAACCACTGATAAGATAACTTCAGAAGCAACTGATTTGGCTGGTAAAATCAAAGATGGTACCGAAACTGTTGTAGCAACGTCCAGAGAAGCCAAGGACAAGGTGACCGAGGAAATCAAGGGCGATGCTAAGATAGTACACGATAAATTATCAGGAGCAATTGACAGTGTTGCTGACAGCGCCAAGTCCACAAAAGACAAAGCCTCGAAGGATGCTAAAAAAGCGAAGGAGAAGGCTGGTGGGTTCTTGTCTGGAATTTTCAAGGGCGCTAAACATGCCGCTGACGAGGTGAAGGACGACGTCCATGAGTTCGTCGAAGATACGAAGGCTGAGGCAGAAAAGGAAAAGGCTAAACGCGTAGCTCAGGAGGGTTCGGAAAAGATGAAGGATGCTAAGAATGAGGTTGTAGAAGATGCCAAGGTCGTTCAATTCAAGGTATCTCAGGAAGTGTCGGATGGTGTTGGTAAGCTCGCGGATGCTTCTCGAGATGTTCAAGACAAGACGACAGAAAAGGTTGCTGCGGGCATCGAAGCCGTCTCGGACACTACTAAAAAAACAACCGACAAGATTTCTTCCGGTGTTTCGGATCTGGCGGGGAAAGTCAAAGATGGCACAGATGCAGGTATTGAGAGTGCGAAGGAGGTCAAAGACAAGACTGCGAAAAAGCTGAAGAGTGATGCGCAAAAAGTCAAAGACGATCTAGCGACGGCAGCGGACAACACAGGCAAAGCTATCGAGGCTGCCGAAGATAAAGCCTTGAAGGAGGCCAAAAAGGCCAAGGACAAAGCTGGTGGATTCTTGTCCGGCATCTTCAAGGGTGGGAAACACGCCGTCGAGGAAGTGAGAACCGACACCGGAGATTTCCTCGAACAAATGAAGAGAGAGGCTGAATCAGAGGAAGAACGTGCAAGACGTGCCGCTCAAGAAGCCGCGGAGAAGATCAAGGATGCCAAAGATAAAGTGAAAGATGACGTCAAGGGTGTGAAAACAAAAATATCCCAGGAGATCACAGAAGATGCCAAGAAGGTTTCGGACGCTGCCAAAAGTGCGAAAGACAAGACCAAGGAGAAAGTCGCTGCGGGAATAGACGTCGTGTCCGATACCACGAAGAAAACGACGGAAAAAATATCCACTGGAGCTACCGATCTGGCTGGAAAAATCAAAGACGGCGCTGATGCCGTCGTTGAAACTTCCAGAGACACCAAGGACAAGGTAGCGAAAGAAATCAAGGACGATGCTAAAGCGGTCAAGGATAAGCTTTCTTCGGCAGCCGATGCCACAGCCGATGCTGCTGTCTCTGCCAAAGATAAGACAGTCAAGGAAGCCAAAAAGGCGAAGGAGAAGACTGGCGGTTTCTTGTCCGGCATCTTCAAGGGTGCCAAACATGCCGTCGACGAAGTGAAATCCGACGTTTCCGAGTTCGTGGACGACACCAAGAAGGAAGCAGAGGAGGAAGCAGGTAAAGCCAAGCATGCTGCCCACGAAACGGTCGAACAAATAAAGGCGACTAAAGATCAAGCCATAACCGATGCTCAAAACGCGAAATCAAAGGCATCGAAGGAAATCAGTGAAACTTCTCACAAGATCGCATCTGCTGCTGAGGATGTCAAAGATAAAACAAAAGAAAAAGTCGCCGCCGGCGTTGATGTCGTTTCAAGTACCGCTAAGGACGCAGCCGATAAAGTCAGCGATGGTACATCGGGAATCATCAAATCGGCGAAAGGCGCGAAGGACAAGCTCGCAAAGGAGATCGAGGATGAAAGTGAACTCGTTAAAGGTAAATTAGATTCATCGGCTCGGAACGTTGCTGAGAAGGCGCAAGCTGCCAAAGATAAGACAGAACAAGAAGCGAAAAAGGCTAAAGAAAAAGGAAGCGGTTTCCTGTCTGGAATCGTCAAGGGTGTCAAACACGCCGTTGACGAAGTGAAGGAAGACGTTCACGAATTCTGGGATGAAACGAAGCAAGAGGCAGCAAACGAAGAAGAGCGGGCGCGACGTGCTGCTCAAGAAACTTCGGAGCAGCTGAAGAGTGCTAAAGACGAAATCGTCGATGGCGCGAAGGGCGCAAAGGCTAAAGCTGGCCAAGAAATAAGCGACGCCACGAAGAAAGTGGCAGACGCGACTCAAAAAACTAAGGACAAGACAAAGGAGAAAGTAGCTGCCGGAGCCGAAGCTGTCTCTGACGCGGGTCAACGTGTTGCCGAGCAAATTTCTACCGGCGTTACAGATCTGGCCGGGAAAGTTCGGGATGGCACGGACGCAGCAATCGAAAGCTCCAAAGATGCCAAGAAAAAGGTGAGCAAGAAAATTGAAGACGATGCAAAAGCGGTCCACGATAAATTAGCTGAAACGGCTCACGGTGTCGCCGATACTGCCGAAGCTACAAAAGACAAGGCTGCTAAGGAGGCAAAGAAGGTCAAGCAGAAGAGCGGTGGATTCTTCTCTGGTATCGTTAAAGGCGTTAAGCATGCCGTTGATGAAGTGAAAGAAGACGTAGGCGAGTTTCTCGATGAGACGAAGAAGGAAGCCGAGGAAGAAGAGGAGCGCGCTAGACGCGCCGCCCACGAGACGTCCGAACACATCAAGGACAAGAAAACGAAATTCGTGGAGGGTGTCAAAGGTGTGAGGGACGACGTATCCGACGGAATTGCCGAGGGTTCCAAAAAACTCGCGGATACCACGGCGAGCGCCAAGGAGAAGACTAAAGAGAAAATAGCAGCCGGAGTCGACGCAGCATCGGAGGCTGCCAAAGATACGTCCGATAAAGTGTCGAAGGGTGTCTCGAGCTTGGCTGACAAGATCAAGGAAGGTACCGAAACCGTCGTCGAGTCTTCCAAAGATGCCAAGGACAAGGTAGCTAAAGAGATCAAGGACGACGCCAAGATAGTCCACGATAAATTATCCGGAGCTGCCGACAGCGTTGTCTCGGGTGCCGAGGCAACGAAGGAGAAGGCTTCGAAGGAAGCTAAGAAAGCCAAGGAAAAAACTGGTGGATTCCTGTCCGGCATCTTCAAGGGTGCCAAGCATGCAGTCGACGAGGCTAAAGAGGACGTGGACGAACTCGTAGATGCTACGAAGAGGAAGGCAGCCGACGAGGAAGAGCGTGCGAGACTCGCTGCTGAGGACGCTTCCTCTAAACTGAAAGGTGCCAAAGATAAACTGGTAGCCGATACTAAAGATAGTGCAGAAAAATTATCAAAGGAAGTGGTCGACGAGTCCAAGAAACTAGCAGATGCTTCTCGAAAGGCGAGTGGAAAAGCTGCAGGCAAACTGACAACCGGCATCGAAGTAGCTTCTGATACTGTCAAGGATACGGCAGATAAGGTTGCGACAGAGACAACAAATCTAGTCGGAAAAGTCAAGGAAGGAACTGAGACTGCCGTGGAAATTTCCAAAGATACGAAGGACAAAGTAGCTGGAAAAATCAAGGAGGGCTCGAAGCAAGTCAAGGAAGATTTAACAGCTGCAGTCGACGCGACGGCTAAAGCGACGGATGCTGCCGAAGCTAAGGCGTTGAAGGAAGCGAAAAAAGCTAAGGACAAAACAGGTGGCTTCTTGTCTGGCATGTTCAAAGGTGCGAAACACTCGGTTGACCATGCCAAAGATGGCGTAGAAGATTTCTTAGAGCGATCTAAAAAGGAAGCTGATGAGGAACTGGAACGTGGCAGACTCGCAGCTGAAGATGCCTCACGCCAAGTTAAGGAGGCAAAGGACAAAGTCGTCGATGATGCTAAAGACTTGAAATCCAAGGTGGTCGACGAAGCAACACGAGATGCCAAAGTAGTTGCCGATGCCTCGAAGAGCCTAAAGGACAAAACTAAAGAAAAGTTGGCTGCAGGTATCGAAGTTGTATCCGATACAACGAAGGAGGCAGCGGATCAAGTATCCAAGGGTGCATCGAGCGTTGCTGAGAAGGTACAGGAAACGACAGAAAAAACGGTGCAGGCTACCAAGGACACGAAAGATAAGGTGGCACAGGAAATTAAGGAAGACGCAAAGATAGCTAAAGACAAGTTGACTTCAGCCGCCGAAACGGTTAGCGACAACGCGGAAGCAGCCAAGGACAAGGCTTCGAAGGAAGCGAAAAAGGCGAAGGATAAGACCGGAGCCTTCTTCTCTTCGATTTTCAAAGGCGCAAAACAGAGCGTCGATGATGTTAAAGACGACGTGAACGAGGCTACAGAGGCAGCGAAAAAGAAGGCCGAGGAGGAAGAAGAACGACTTCGACTCGCGGTCCACGAAACATCAGAAAAGGTGAAAGATACGAAAGACAAGATAGCCGATGATGTTGAACGAGCTAAGAGTAAATTGTCTCAGAAAATTGAAGAGGATGTCAGCAAAGTTGTGGACGCCCATGATCAGGCAAAGGATAAGCTTGCTGCAGGCGCCGCGGCTGTATCGGAGAAGGCTAAGGATGCAACGGATAAAATTTCCAAAGGAGCATCGAGCGCAGTTGATCAGGCGAGAGAAACCACAGACAAGGCAGTTAAAGCGACGAAGGATACCAAGGACAAACTAACTGAAAAGGTCGGCAAGGATGCTGAAGCTGTCGCAGACAAATTGTCTTCAGCTGCCGAATCTGTGGATTCTGCTGTGGATGATGCGAAAGATAAGGCATCGAAGGAAGCGAAGAAGATTAAGCAGAAGAGCAGTGGATTCTTCTCTGGTATCGTTAAGGGCGTTAAGCATGCCGTCGAAGAGGTGAAAGAAGACGTCAGCGAGTTTCTCGATGAGACGAAGAAGGAAGCCGAGGAAGAAGAGGAGCGCGCTAGACGTGCCGCCCACGAGACGTCCGAACACATCAAGGACAAGAAAACAAAATTCGTGGAGGGTGTCAAAGGTGTGAGGGACGACGTATCCGACGGAATTGCCGAGGGTTCCAAAAAACTCGCGGATACCACGGCGAGCGCCAAGGAGAAGACTAAAGAGAAAATAGCAGCCGGAGTCGACGCAGCATCGGAGGCTGCCAAAGATACGTCCGATAAAGTGTCGAAGGGTGTCTCGAGCTTGGCTGACAAGATCAAGGAAGGTACCGAAACCGTAGTCGAGTCTTCCAAAGATGCCAAGGACAAGGTAGCCAAGGAGGTCAAGGACGACGCCAAGATAGTCCACGATAAATTATCCGGAGCCGCCGACAGCGTTGTCTCGGGTGCCGAGGCAACGAAGGAGAAGGCTTCGAAGGAAGCTAAGAAAGCCAAGGAAAAAACTGGCGGATTCCTGTCGGGCATCTTCAAGGGTGCCAAGCACGCAGTCGACGAGGCTAAAGATGACGTCGACGAACTCGTAGATGCTACGAAGAAGAAGACAGCCGATGAGAAAGAACGTGCGAGACTCGCTGCCGAGGATGCTTCCGCGAAATTGAAAGATGTCAAAGACAAAGCTGTCGATGATGCGAAGCAAGCCAAGGCCAAAGTATCCAAGGAAATCGAGGAAGATATAACGAAACTATCGGACGCTGCCAAAAGTGCAACGGACAAGACGAAAGAGAAACTTGCAGCTGGTGCTGGCGTCGTATCCGATACGACTAAAGATACAGCAGACAAAGTTTCGAAGGGAGCATCTACGCTCGTCCATCAAATTCAGGAAGGTACCGAGCGAACTGTTCAGTCGGCTAAAGACACCAAAGATAAGGTAGCAAAAGAAATGAAAGAAGATGCCAGCATAGTCAAAGGTGAATTGGCTTCGGCAGCCGACAGCGTTACGGAGAACGCCGAAGCTGCGAAAGATAAGGTCTCAAAAGAAGCCAAAAAAGCAAAAGATAAAAGCAGTGGCTTCTTGTCAGGCATATTCAAAGGTGCTAAACACACCGTAGACGAATTGAAAGAAGACGTTCATGAATTCTGGGACGAAACTAAACAAGAAGCAGCGGACGAAGAAGAGCGCGCGCGACGAGCTGCCGAGGAAACTTCGGAGCAGCTGAAGAGTGCCAAAGACAAGATCGTACATGGCGCGAAGGATGCAAAAGTGAAAGCCGGCCAAGAAATCGGCGATGCCACGAAGAAAGTAGCAGACGCGTCGCGCAGCGCGCAGGACAAGACGAAGGAAACGTTAGCTGCGGGAGCCACGACCGTCTCCGATACCGCAAAGGAGACGGCAGATACGATTTCGAAGGGAACTACCAACGTAATTCAAAAGGTCAAGGTCGGTTCAGAAATGATCGTGGACTCTACCAAGTCGGCCGCGGATAAGACCGGTAAAGATATCAGCGAAGACGCTAAGATCGTCAAAGACAAAACGGCAGCAGCGTTCCACGCTGTTTCCGACTCCGCCGAAGCCACAGCAGAAAGCGTCACGAAGTCTGCCAAGAAACACAAAGACAAAGGATCCAAACTGTTCTCCGGCATCTTCAAAAGCTCGAAGAGTAGCTCGGAGAGCGTTCCATCGGAAGGTGCGTTGTCGCCAAGCTACGACAGAGCCGATACCACGTCAGTGATGCCTGACCCAAAATTAGCAACGGCGATGTTCTTAGAGGACACGCGATGCGCTGCCGAGCAACGTGACGTGTATCGATCAGCATACAGTGATTCGGCCTCGAGTTCGGCTCGAAGTTCTCTAGACCGTGATAGCTCGCTCGGCGAGGATAAGAAACCAAAGAAGAAGAAGGGTGTGATGTCGAGCATCGTGAAGGGTGCCAAGTCGGCGACTCACAAAATAGTGAAGGAAGTCGATAACGCCGCGGTGGGTATCAAAGACGCTACGGAAAGATTCTGGGAGGATACGAGAGGTGAATCCGATAGCTACAACGTCGCGTCGGCGAAAACCGATTCGGATAGGGTAAAGAATGAGGTAGCTGCTAGTGTCGATAGTTCGAAACAGACGGATAGATTGGGCGACGAATCCGCGAAAAAACATGTCGTTAGCGATAGCAAAGGCAAGGTAGCTTCGCGCATTCCACAGAAGGTCAGCCCTACGAAGGAGCAGAAACACGCGGCGAATCTCGACGCTTCCGATAGGTTAGTAGCGGGTGTGTCGAGCAGGCTAGAGCACCTCGAGCCTCGCACGCGTCAAACCGTCACCACAGTCGTAACAAAGTCTGTGCGGACGGCAGCAACCCCGCCACCCAGCCCCGCCGAGTTCAGTGACAGTAGCATTAAAGGTACCTTGCAATAATTGTGTTATACATATTACATGCCAGCTGTGTGTAACATGATTAATTGATTCAGTTAATGCTTTATATAACCTCAGTTTACACCAGCCATAACGAGGCCACTGAAGTAATTCATTTATTCACAACTCACAACCTCGTACCTCCATCGCTAACCTAATATAACCCCGTAACCAAAACCCCCGTCATCTTATCTTATCTCTTACCCTCGAGCTACCTCCGCCGAGAGACCTACCCCCATGAGCATCCTTTCAAATTCATGAAAGCGCGACCGGCAGCAATGTAACTTCGCGAAGTGAAAAATTAATCAATCGAGCATCTATCCAAACCTGACCTCCTCGTCACATTTTACGAGAAGTTCATAAGACGAAGAATCGTTATCGCGTTGTGCAAGGTCGCTTGTTGTTTTCATTCGAGTCGCGAATTCAAGACGTTCGTTGACACGCAACGTTATGTATCGTTGTACTTACTTCGTTGAAGACGAAAGGACGCCTCGTTTCGACCTCGTTCCAACATGGTCGAAGAATCTCCAAAAATCTCCACCTTTTCCGAAGTAAAATAATTAACCTGAACATTTTATCCTTTTTTAATATACTTTTATTTAATTCGTTGTGAATATATTTTCAGCCTTACTGTGTATTACCAATGATTTATAAATATATATATATATTTATACGATTTTCACTTTCAGTTACAATTGCATGATTACGGTATTTTATTTGTCATCTTACACATTTTGCTACATTACATTATCAGCGATATAACATTACATTATTAGCGAAAACACGGTAATTTCATTCGTTGCTACGTACATCTCTCTCTTGTA
Organism: Arge pagana; assembly: GCA_963969455.1. Lineage (NCBI taxonomy): Eukaryota > Metazoa > Arthropoda > Insecta > Hymenoptera > Argidae > Arge > Arge pagana. The sequence goes on along the minus strand of OZ018312.1, from coordinate 5,794,066 downwards.
TGATACTATACATCTCCTGTATAATTATGTAGCAGTTACACGCACAATGTTAGAGATCATATATTGTATCGTAAGTAATATATATCATTGGATTAACAGGAAACTACAAATATAGTGACGCATGAACCGAGGTATGCCATGCAGGGACACATCATTCATCTAATCTTTGTCAATTCATGCTTTCAATGTTCTCCAATCTTTTGCCCGTTAACTCAGACGCGATATCTCTATATTTCAGACGTAACGGAGGAAGCCACGAGACGTGCTCAAGATCTTGCCGACCATTCGATCCGAATAACCAGACCAGGTAAAGTATCATCGACAGAAATAAAAATCGAGAGAGAGAGAGAGAGAGAGAGAGAGAAAGAGAGAGAGAGAGAGAAAGAGAAAGAATAATCAAACTAAACGAGAATAATATCAACGTCGAATCGAGAACTTTCAGCGGAAAGTCGGTAAATTAGGAAGGCAAACGAAAAACAAGTGACGAAAGAATTATATTTTGGTACCCTCAGGTATTTAGCTTTATCTTCTATAGTTAGCACTATTGCTAACGCTTCCTCACTAACCGATACGTTTGATCGATTAATACTTGACTGTAGTGTCTGTACATATCTTTTATTGAAAGGTTGAAAATATCTTTGTATATACTCGAATACATATCAATTTCAATATCTTCTCTAACGAATCTGAACGGCGACGGTGACGACGACGGATGTTCGAACGGGTAACGAACTTAAACGAGACTCGGTGAAAGGTGATCTTTCCATCTCAATTTTCGCACCTTTTAGTAAAAGACAAACGCAGACTCTAGACGATGTTTCAGTGTGTGTTTTTCTTCACATATCGACTAATCCTAACGCAATATTCATACTAATAACTAAGACGACAGTCGGATGATTTCGTACAAATCTACACGCGGGTGCCAAAACGAGTCGAAAATGGTTCTACGAAGTCAGATTCATCGCGAAATACCGAAACGGAAATCCTCCGTGACGTCGTACGACGTCTGCGCAGGTTTGAGTTTGTCGTTGCTTGTTTGGATTCCCGGATCGGGATCGCGTGAATGTGACGGCGAAGAGCCTGTAATTGCGACTCGACTTGCGTGCCGTTATATAAGTACAATACAATACAATATATACGTAGAGGTATGGATAGATCGATTCACAAGATCACACGATTTTTCAAATTATACACCCGCGATTAACGACGGGCTATAGAAAGTTGATATAATTAGCGTGTATCAATGTGCTTTATGTCCTTGTTCCTGTTCTTGTCCGTGTCCTTTTGGATGGGTCAGGGCATGATTCGGCTGAGATTGATGGGACTGTAGAGAGGCATGCTACTTCTGCTCCGTCAAAGCAACCTGTTCCTGCCCCTCGCCACTCCTCCAAGCTGTCCACCAACAATACTACCGACCTACACCTACAATTCGAAGACGAGAATCGTAGCGGCGATGCGGCGAAAAGTCCAAAAACTAAAATACCGGAGCTGATATCAAAACTGCCTCAAAAGTCGACGGAAGCAACGTTGAGCACGTCGGTGCAGAGGTCACCGGGAAGTCCTGTGAGGGACGAGGCTAGTGGAAAGTCCTCGAAAGAGCCGCTGAGTCCGAAGAGTAAGATTCCGGTAAAGGTGAAGGAAACTGGCAAGGATGGGGAGAAAACGACCGTCAAAGAGACTTACTCGGCCGATGGAACGACCAGAATCGAGACGACGACCACGACGACGAAACATTCCGTCCCCCACGACGCGAAAGATCCCTCGAGCGACAAAACGATCACGGAAACTTACACGACGGTCAAGACCGCCACGCAGGGCGAACCGATTTACGGTTCGGAAGAACGTAGAACAACGAAGCTTGTAACTACCGTGAAATCTGCCACCGGAGAAACGATCGATCCGGAGAAATTCAGAGAGAAATTCAAGGACGTGCCGGAATCTGGCTCGGTCACCTCTCACGAGGAGGTAATGAAGGATGGAACGATTCGGAGGACTATCGTCACGCGAAACGTTCGCACGGTCGATGGCTCGGTTCCTGGTCAATTCACAGCTCCGTCGAGCGACGATGGGTTTGTGGAGACAGTCCGGACTGTTCGCACGAGCTCCGGTGAAGACATCGACCCTGCGTTATTATTAGGAGATTCGTCGAGGCACGATGTCAACAAAAAGACGGTCACTACCGTCACGAGAAGGATAGTCGAGTCGCAAGGTATGGATGACGATGCGCTGGCGGACGGCTGCAGCAAAACGTTTACCACTTACAAAACTGAATCCGGCGAGGAAATTGATCCTGCGGAGCTTGATAAACACGTGAAAATTGGTGGGTTCACGAGAACGATCAGGACGACTACTCAGTCCGGAACGGAAATCGATCCGTCGCAGCTCGAGGAGCTGCTGAAATCCCAAACTCGTAACGCGGGGTCAACGAGAACGGTGACGACGTACCGAACGGAATCGGGCGAGCCAGTCGCCGAGGAGGATTACGAGAGATTGTTGAAAGAAGGCAAAGGAATCGTGCGAACGGTGACGACGGTAAAGAGCAGCGGTACAGGACCGATGCAACTGGGAGGTTTGGACTTTGAAAACAGCGGGACGAAAGTAACGCACGCGACGTTGAGTAGCAGCGGGGATGGTGCTGAGAGCATAGATCCGGATAGATTCCGGGATTTCTTCAAAGACGGTAAAGTAACGACGGCGAAAACCGTGAAGGAGGTAACGAAAACTGTAAAATCGAGCGGTACCGAGCCTGATTCCTGGACGAAAACGACCATGACGAAAAAGTGTGTAGACGGTAAGCCGGAATCTTGGAGAACGGTCGTACACTCCAGCGGAGAGCGATCGGAGGAATGGGAAGGTGAATTGCCTCTGGATATCTCGCCTGGATCCGGTAACGGGGATTTTTATACAAAAAGTAGTGGCTCCAGGAGAGAACTTAACAGCGAGTCGGATACAGACAGTTCACCACAGCCGAGAAGAAGGTCACCGAACAAGAGGCGCACGCTAGGCAGCTCTAGCGGATCGGACGTCGCGCTACACGAAGGTGCGGAACTGTCCCCGTTGGAGGACGACCAAGGTACCTCTCACTAACAGCTAACATTCTAAGTAAGCAATGTACATACCCTGCTAATTAATCGAAACATCGTTGATTCCAAACGTCGAACAACATTTTTTCAATGTAAAACGGAATGCTCCACGATAAAACCATGTATGCGTGGTAGGTGCGAGAAAAGTTTTTTTCAACGAAATTCACATCGCGTTGTACAGCCAGATGGTGACGGTTGTACGTGTCGAGAAACAGAATCCAGTGTAACGCACACCTCTTCCAAAGTCTGGATATGTTTGGCTCTTCACGAACCTAGTCTCCGGCAATATATACGCATACATGTATCAACGACACGTATATCTCACGCGGCATGGAATATTCGTGAAATATGATAACCCAGTCGATGCATATCCGACTTGTTTGACAAATATTTCATGCTGTTTGGTACGGCGTGCAGCATGACGAGTTGCAACTTCACACGATCACATCATCGTACAACGATTAACCAATCTCACAACGCAGATACATTAACGACACGCATTACCAGTATCGAAAACTCGCACGGAGCATGGCATAACTAAAATGGTCTTTCGGTGTTTGTGCATGAAATTGCAAGTAGCATGAATTAATCGAATCGACAAGGATTTACAGCAGTTCAATCAGATTCGTAGAAACAGAAAAACAAAGCTTGTAAGAATTGGGAGAGAGAAAGAGAGAAAGAGATGTAGGTACCGATTGTTTTACGAAGTCCTTCGCTACAGCGATCCTCATCGGAGTTGACTCGTGAGTAAAATCTCGATCGCGTAACGACGGACTGTGGGTCGCTTTATGAAACTAGGTGTTGCGCATTTCCTTATTATACGACCATACGCATCGATCATTCTTCGTAGAGATTTTTCTATCTACCGCTGCATATCGGTTTAATTCAGAATCGTAGACATGAAAAACCTGATATAAAATGATCTCCAGGTATTCCGTCGTAGTAGCGCTTCGCGCGCGTGGTACGTGGGTATTCGAGACAATACTACGGCTCGAATCGCGTCTTTTCGAAAAAAGCTCGATGAAATTTCTTCGAGGTATCGTTTGAACTTTTGTATTCGTCGAGTTGGTAATAATTTCGAGATACCTTCGGAGACTATTTAAATCAAGTTTGAAAGTAAGCAAAATGTGACCGGGATAGACGAAGCGTAGGGGTGGCAGATAACGAAGGGGGAAACAGGAAGAGATTGAAAATAACGAGCATGGCCATTCGATTCGTTATATTTCGGGTATAATCACGACGCACAGTTTTTTTTGGAAAAAAAAACACCGAAATACCCTCATAGATTTTACAATTTCACCAAATGCACCGCGCAGACGTCGCGTATTTTACTATTTACTAAACGAACTCTGATAACGAACGTCCAGGTATTTTCGTACACTTTTCAAATTCATGTATGTATATGTGTAAGGTAACACGCTGCTGGATTCACTGTGATCACGGGCCTCGTATATAGAACTATTTAAATTTTTTTTTTTTTTAATCCGGTGTTCTCACTCGCCTATAAATCACTAGTTTACATCGTGGGCATAATAATACTTGGCATTTTTCAATTATCAGTCGTTTCCTCATATCCATACTACGAGCGTCGATTCTTTTCCTTGGATTGTCCTGCTTTGTCGGAGAGGAATCCCGACGTTTTGTGTGGGGCAGTTAGCAAAAAGGTTCTCTTCGCATCTTTATTATTAAAAAAATGTTCATACGCTTCTTCACCCCCCTCCTCCACTTCACTTCTACATTTTAATTACGTACTAACTAACAGCAGTGAAGAGAACCAGATGATACAGTCAGAGTTTTATATATTATGAATATATGAGCAATTTATCAGACGAATAATGTTTGCGTGGCAGCGGTACGCAGTACAGTTCAATTGGCCTGCTCTAATGCCTCGGAAAGCTGTACGATAGGGAGCAAGCATAGGACGAGGACTCGCTGTCTATGTTGGACGAGCGTCGCAGCCGCGGTGTTGGTGGCCCTACTTGCGCTTATTCTTGTCCTGGAGCCGCGTACACTCCTCACACTCTCCAGCCATGCCCGAAGGCAAGCGTGGTACCATTAACGTTATAATTCTATTTACATACATACTTCTAATGAATCCTCGTAACAATCTCTCATCGATCGGCATCTCTCGACCGATTCGACGCAGATCGTCAGGGCAATTTCAATGTTTGACAGGTACAACCCTCTGATAAAAAACCAAACACCTCCGATAACATATTCGTTAGGTGTGACCGAGAAACAAATGAACGAAAAAAAAAAACACAACGACCAGTATCGATAAGACAAAACATATTTTTCTCTACCCTTGGACAAGCAGCTTGTCTCTACGATTGATATTTTGTTTCCGCGTCGTAAAATAGCATAGCTTCGACGACGCGGTTGACACAACTCCAGACCGAATTTCTAGTACATCGACGAGTCGTGCAAAACGAACGAATCTGTGTAGAAAATCTTATCGGACGGGGTGAAAAGTTCCGAGAGATATTCGCCGATTGGTAAATAAATACACGATACCGTTCTAACGCGAGATTGTAAAGAAGTGCGCACAAGCTTTCTTTTTCTAAACTAAATACACAGCGATGAAAAATAGAAAAATGATCGTTCGACGCTCTTTTTTTTGTTGGTGTTGTTGAAACTCTGCATGATTACTTGCTATCGCATGACGTTGAGACGTACGAGCCAACCTTCTTGAATTGCCGAACTCGTAGCGCGTCGCACTTTGGAAATCTATCAAAGCTTACGTAGAATTTCTCTTGCAAACCGAGTGACATGCCAGTTTTATTATTACCCTATTTGCACGTGCAGTATTTTAGTTTAGTTGTTTATTTTTTATTTTTGTTTTTCTCTTTATATTCTCTACATTGATTATCTAATATTTATACAGTCCTTATAGTAACCTAAGCGTATCAAGATAAAGCTAAAGTGTAGAGGGACCAACACGATCATGTTACGTAGTAACGAAGTTAGGATTGTTAGGCGAATTGCATCAAGTAAGTAAAGAGAATACGATGAAAAGTATTTGTTCACGTCACCCTCGTTTTCTCTGGACAAGAATGACCAAGCATCGCCTCGACGAACTGATCGATGAGCAAACGATCATGCTTGTCCAATTGAACCATGTGATTTAAAAAACAAAGGAACTCTTAAATCTTGTCAATTAAATGAAACATCTAATTTTTAAAACAACTCATTAAACGAGCTTCACGCTGTAAACAACGATAACCCCCTCGATATCCATTTTCCAAACTTAAACTAATTTCTCGCAGTTGCAGAAAAAAACAAAAACCCGATCAATTATAATTTCTCATTCGTCTAACAATACTAACATTGTAGTTAGTACTTCCTGCGATACCTATTACTTATTATAATCAAACGAATTTTTATAAGAAAAATAAGTTCAATATAACTAACTGCTACGCTTTATTCGGCAGCCTCAACAGAGCTTCTCACAAAAGCTTGCTGTACGCAGCACGATATGAACGAAATTATATTATGCGAATAAGTAATGATTTTCTCGAAAAACTGGACAGTGGACATTTTTTTTATTTTTGCCAACAGTTTGTAGGGATACGTTGCGAAAAAAAAATGTCGGAACGCGAAACTGAGCGCAGATCTCTTTCCTTTGATTTGACCAATTTACCTAGACGAGTGTTCAGCTTATTTTCTGCATTTCTCGAGTTTATTGTCACGTAGTGTTATGTCGAGGAAACAAATTGAATATGTACCGTGTCGTGTCAAAGAGTCGAGCTTGCAGTAATCGAATGTACGCGCGTCGATCAAACGCTTGTTGATGCTGTATTTACTCCGAGAGGAAAAAAAATGTTTATTGTTCGATCGGAAGCAGGAGCATCGGCGAACATTTACCGTTCAAATTGATATGAGATTTCCAGGAGCGCGAAATATTATATTATTGTTCTGTCAAATGTCTGGCAATGTTGTGACCGTATGATTTTCTTTTCTTTTTTTTACATTTGTCTAGTGTTTTATTTATATATATATACACACATATATATATATATACATAAATTTATATATATATTGTTTCGGCATGATGTGACGATTAAAAGTATATTATTGTTGATGTTTGTCTTATCTGTGAAGAAAAATTGTAAGCGCAGCTACCGATTTAACGTTACGTATTGTAAGTTTTTTTTCCCTCTGACCGAAATACCATAACTAATTATCGTTTGTTACGCAGAAGCTGACTTTTTACAACACAACGAGCCATCTTTTATGGAGACTACGACGACGAGCGAGGTGAATCCTGAAACTCAAACAAGGTACGACTATCGGCACGGCGTTTGGTTCCATCGTTGTTAACAGCTTCGTCGATCGTTCGCGAAATTTGTCGGATTACCGATGCAATTTTTTGTTTTTTCTGTATCTATCCAGAATTACCAGAACCACGAGAACCATGACGACCTCGGTGCCGGTAGCAGGCGGCGCTGTTGGTGGGACCGACGAACTTCGACAGTCCATGCAGACCATAGTCGACCAATTCATGACGGAAGAACGAAGAGGTCAATAGAGAAAATAGAGACGCTAGCTTTAACAAAAAAGAGAAAAATTCCATGATTTTACCACGAGTGAAACAATCGGCGAATATCGAAGCAGCTGTAAAATCAAAGTTCAAGGGGAAGCTAAAAAATATTTCGCCTCGATAGCGTTCGACGTTCGGATCGATGCTCGTTCCTCGCGTATCGAAAGACCGAACTCCCTCGATATTTGTGATGTATTTGAACTGTTTATTAAACGAGCCTCGACGACAAAGCCGAGGCTTTGCTTGGGCAATTCGCGAAAAATCAATCAACAACGGCAGAGCTAGTTCGACTAGTCCTCGCTAGTCTCCACTACGCCAGACCGTTTTCGCCCCGACGAACGCTGAGATATTCTCCTGATTTTCTTCGTTCTTTCTACCCTTTGCCATCTCGGAACAATTTTCACCGATGAAAAATCCAATGCAATGAATTAAAACGAAGGGGGGAAAATAAGTAAGTAAATAAATTAACGCTTCGGACGAATCGCTGCGATTCCGAGTAATTCTCCAAGAATTTACGCGGATCTGTTGGTCGACTAAATTTTAATTAGACGGATAATTAATTATCTCTATGAAATTTACCTACGCGTCGCTTGCTAGAAACGTCACCGTTTTTATATTCTTAGGAATAATTCTAAGCTTCGGCCTTTGGTGGCGATATAAAAATGCTTCGTCGCTATTTAACGTAAGATTCTATGTATGTAAAAGATAGGGAAACTAAAAGTCGTGGAAAAATATTAAACGAAAATTACCTTTTCTCATCCCTGAAACGATAACGAAACTAACGAAACTATTGGAGCACGGTGACGATGATTTATCGAGAGACTCTCGTACTGTTTTTTTCTCATCTCTATACCGCCAATAATTTTCCGTTCGCCACGACGACGACGACGACGACGAAGATGAAGCTTTCCTCGTTCATTTTTCTCAACGAAGATAAGAAACGGTAATTTTCGATCGATTTATCGATCCTACTCGCAATGTAAATTTCACTAAGTTTAATATGAATTTTTCCTAACAACTTTTTCATTGTGTATATTATTATTACTATTATCACTATTATTATTATTATTATTTTATTAGCGTAAATTATTATTAATATAAATTATGATATACAATTTTACCATGTACGAATTAATCGGAACGATTGACAAATGACAATTTTAAGAGAATTTTTATTTATACAAAGAAAATCAAGTGAATAAACTGCTTTCGAATCACCATGAGGAATGCATAACATGTATGTATACAAATATACATTTATATATATATATATATATAAATTTATATATATATATATATATATATATATATTGGAGACGTGAAACATTTGGGGCACCTTCGATCGAGGGAACGCAAATGATTTTACCAACTTGAAGAGTTATAGCCAGAGAGCAGTAAGAATAATGAAATTTGTCGACTCGGAACACATCTCGCCTTAGGCTAGGCGACGTGAGCTTTCAATGGGTAACACTATTAAAAACATGAAGAGAAATACAAAAGTATAATATATATATTTAGGAAATCTTCTAGAATAAAGATATTCTATTAATATATAATATATTATATTGAAAAATATAAGAATTATACATCCAGAATTTATAGATCATTTTTGCGCGATGTACCTCTTATGATGAAACTGTGCAACAGACGAATTGCAGGTGAAATCACAAATAAAACTAATTGCTCGGAGTAAGTTCAACTCGACCGAAGAACGAAGACGCTGCTAATCATCGTCTACTCTTGATCTCGATGCGACGTCGAACAGAGACAAAGCAGCAAATTTTTACTTCAGTTTCCTTACTATTCAGATCGAAGGGGTGGAAATAGACAACGAGCCAAGATATCGTGCATTCTTTGCTGTTTTTTTTTTTTCAGTGTCTTTATTGGTATCGATGATACAGATCGAGACAAGCAATTTACTATCTACCGTTAGTGAGACGATTTATAAAATCAGAAAATTACACTAATTCGGAAAATCTCTGACTACGCATTTGCCACGCAACGAGTTTTATTGTGACTTTAAACTAATTGTCACTCTTCTGCGGTACATTTCTTCGCTTCGATTACAATCAGCGAGACGAGTGTAATCGAGTCGACGAGCACTCTCTGGTATGGAATAGCATCTACTTCCGTAGAATAAGATTACAGTGGCTAAAAATATGAAATATTTGTTTCGTGGCACATGTGCTGGCAGTTACATTAACGATAGGAAATACAATACATAATTTCATTATTAAGAGTAATTTTTCTATTAACAATTGCAGTGCACGCTGTAACTCACTCGAGTTCGCGAGTAATAAACGAAGAGTTTCTTCAGGAGCAATATTTCACTTCAACAAAATCTAAGACATGCTATGTTTTTTCAGCGATTCGAAATCGCGAATGAACCGTTTCGATGTTCCTACAGCACGACGTCGTGCTACGTATTTTGGTAACAGGAAAACTCAATGAAGATGGTGATCAAAAGCTAAAAAAACATGTTCTAAATACTCAAAGTAGTACAACTAACAAATTATATTACACCAAAGAACAACGGTGATGTTTAAGTTCAGCATTAATTCCATTCGCTTTAAATTGTGACTATAATAAAAACGACGAGCAAATTTCTTTTGCCGTTCATCGGTCCGCGTATTTCTTTTTTGAAGATTTCTTAACGCAGGGCATGCCGATACAGATTGACGATATGACGATGCAAAAGATCAGTGGTTACCATTTTTTATTTTCGTACAATTAATGAATTACTTATTAATTGGAAGCAAGCACAACGCCATCGAGTGGGCTCCGTGCGTCGCTCTTCACCATTCAATTTCCATTTCGATACTCTCTCCCTCCCGTCGCACTCCTCCTTAATTCAGCTCATCAGATCTATAAGACAAATAAAATCTCATATCACCAATACATCGACGTATAACGTCGTTTCCAGATTACGGACATGGACAAAGCTTTTTTTTTCACGAAAATGAACAGTGCTATTGTGTACGAAAATGGGCTTACATTATCGACGTCATCCTCGTCGTCGTCGCTAATCTCATCACCAAACTCAATATCCTCGTCAAAGCCATCCTCGACAAAGGTGACCGTGTCGTTGATTCGCACTGCAAAGAAATCGCAGTTAAATATCAAGCTTACAACGTCATTGTTATCGCAGTTTTCATCGATTCATAGCCGATCAACCGTGATTTCAATCTATGGTCGGATAAAATGCGATTCGTCTCGTCGAATGACTATTCTCACCTGTTTCTGGGAACTCTCCGTAAGTCTTGAGATTACGAGCCTCGTCTGAAGTGTACTTGAGTATAACGTCGGCTTTGGCATCTTGGTAATCGCGGAGGCCTATAAGGATGATGTCGCCCTGATTGATCCACACCTTTTTACGAAGTTTTCCTCGAATGTGGCATAATCGCTTGACGCCGTCGAAGCACATCGCCTCGAGTCTTCCGTTACCAAGCATCTTGGTAACCTGGGCATATTCTACAACGATGATTCATCAATAGCATCATTATCATTATCCTCTGATTATTATCATTGCTGAACCAAGTCTTACAACGTTATTTCAAACAACTCGGGTAAGGTTATGTGAAAAAAACAAATTGTTTGTCACGTGACGTCATTGTAAACATCGTAGTAAACGTCAAAGATGGATGTCAATTTAGCAATGCTTATCGGCCAGATAACATTCGTTAGTTTCGTATTCATAAGCGACTCGACGATTCGCTGTCGAAACAAAGTTAAGAACATTCTATTTCGATCGGTTCATTGCGCGATGGACAGATTTAATCGTAGATACGTCATTCGTTTAGAAAGTCGTAAATATAGTAACAATTACTTGCCTTGGCCATCTTCCTTGAAAACCAACTCTCTCTTTTCAGTTTCGTTTTCGTTCTTTCCTCTTCTTCGATTCTTACCTCCCTTTCCTACATAAATAAGTGAAATGGTCAGTCCGCACGATTTCGAGAGTTCTTGGAGCGTTTAAATCGATCGACTCGTCATTTCACGAGAAATATCGATTGCTTATGATTATTTTCATGCGCTTTTCTCCCAAAGAGATGACACTAATTTGAAGGTTAAATCAAACTTAACCACATTGTTCGAGCGTAATGCCAGTCATCGCATAAACAATATGGAATGCCAACGAAACTTCGACCAAAGCGGTGCGGCCAGAGCGATAAACAGTGACTTACCCTTGTTCTTCGGCATTTTTTTATTATCCTTTGATTACAATTGTCGCGATATTACCAATGGTTTACTTCAACGAAAATGAAAAGAGAACTGCACCACCATGCCAAACCCCTCGAAGGAAGAGATCCACTCGAAGCGACTCAAACCAGCTGTCAAACAGATAAAAGATTGGACGATTAAAAAAATACATAAAAACGATCCACGAACTGCGAATACTATTGATGAATATTTTTGGCTTTGATTTTTGGCTTTGTATATTTCCAGTTTATCTCATTGGCGTGGGTTTAATTCAATTCTTTTTCGAATTACGGACAACATTTGACCGGTGTGGCGGTATATTCAAACGCAGAATCGCACGGAATGTGGATTGTAAGATCGACGCGTGGTTGATACAGATTCCTCGTTGTAGTTCGATCGTCGACAGGCTTAACGTTGTCATTCGTGAGCTTGTACGCAACGTGAAGAGGAGTCAGTTGAACGTCGGCCGCGAGTATGGAAACATCCACGGTAATCGGATCAGAACTAATTGGAAATCAAAATTGCTCTTCGCCCGTCGATATTCCTTGACGGGTCTTAGACGTGATTGGATAACGAGTACGATTAGGTGAGTGGTTTTTCAGGTTGTTGAGAATTTATATTGCAATCCACGAACTTTTGCGAATTTCATGTTTTATCAAATAACCGATGAGTCTCCATTACCAATGATGTTTATCTTCCCAGGAGGTTGGACAACCCTTTTTGGCATCAGTCCAATACTGCGGAAGATATATTGCACAGAGCGGCTGGTATTGGGGCGATCAACATGTCATGCAATGACGGAAAGAAATCGGTTTCAACGTAATTATGAAAGTGACTGAGGATATATGTTAGTAAATTTTCGTAGCAATGAAGGCTACAAAGATAGTTGATATTTGTGAAAACTCATACCACGGAATAAAGGTGCAATAAACATTTATAAATCTCAAGGTTGATTCAAAATTATTGCAGCATGAAACCCTATCATTTTTTCGATTTCGAAGGAACAGTTATTTGGTCGTCGTTTCTCTCCTAATGGAAATATCGACCTGAAACCGACGGCATTCGATTGTGCGCCCCAAAATACGTCGGGAAACGAAGTGGAGATCAATTCTGAGATCCGTCGAAATTTTGAAGAATCTGAAGGCTATAGCCTTCAAGTTTTTGCGATTTTTGAAATGTCGTTTTTTCGCTCGTGATTTCTCTTCTGGTGGAGATATCGACCTGGGACCAACGGCATTCGATTCAGCGGCCAAAAATACGTCAGAAAACGAAGCGGCGACCGATTTGGAGATGCATTGAAATTTTGGAAAATCGGCTGCCGGTTTTGATTTGAGGCATCCAGGAAACATGACTCACCAAGAGGTAGCCATAAGTAATACTCTCGCCTGATGATGGGCAACCCAACATTCACGTTTTCATTTGGGACTCAATTTCGGCCGGTTCTGATTTGAAGTATCCGGGGAACATAACGCACGAAGAGGTAGCCAGAGGTAACGCTCGCGCCTGATGATAGGCAACCCAACATACACGTTTTCATTCAAGCCCAAAATTTTGCCGATTCTGATTTGAGGTATACGGGGAACACGAAGCACGAAGAGGTATTCGGAGTTGATACTTGCGCCTATTGTTATGCAACTCAGTACACACGCCTGCTCTGAACCACTGAGTTGCCTACTATCAGGCGCGAGTGTTACCTCTGGCTACCTCTTCGTGCTTCATGTTCCCCGGATACCTCGAATCAAAACCATTAAAATTCGGGACTTCAATGAAAACGTGCATGTTGGGTTGCCTGTCAACAGGCGCGAATGTTTTCTTCGACTACCTCCTCGTGATTCATGTTCCTCGGATACTTCAAATCAAAATCGGCAAAACTTGGGGCTCAAATAAGAACGTGTATGTTGGGTTGCCTATCATCAGGCGCGAGTGTTTTCTTTGGCTACCTCCTCGTGATTCATATTCCCCGGATACTTCAAATCAAAATCGGCAAAACTTGGGGCTCAAATGAAAACGTGTATGTTGGGTTGCTTGTCACCAGGCGCGAGTGTTTTCTTTGGCTACCTCCTCGTGATTCATGTTCCCCGGATACTTCAAATCAAAATCGGCAAAACTTGGGGCTCAAATGAAAACGTGTATGTTGGGTTGCTTGTCATCAGGCGCGAGTGTTTTCTTTGGCTACCTCCTCGTGATTCATGTTCCCCGGATAGTTCAAATCAAAATCGGCAAAACTTGGGGCTCCAATGGAAACGTGTATGTTGGGTTGCTTGTCATCAGGCGCGAGTGTTTTCTTTGGCTACCTCCTCGTGATTCATGTTCCCCGGATAGTTCAAATCAAAATCGGCAAAACTTGGGGCTCCAATGGAAACGTGTATGTTGGGTTGCTTGTCATCAGGCGCGAGTGTTTTTTTTGCTACCTCCTCGTGATTCATATTCCCCGGATACTTCAAATCAAAATCGGCAAAACTTGGGGCTCAAATGAGAACGTGTATGTTGGGTTGCTTGTCATCAGGCGCGAGTGTTTTCTTTGGCTACCTCCTCGTGATTCATGTTCCCCGGATACTTCAAATCAAAATCGGCAAAACTTGGGGCTCAAATGAAAACGTGTATGTTGGGTTGCTTGTCATCAGGCGCGAGTGTTTTCTTTGGCTACCTCCTCGTGATTCATGTTCCCCGGATAGTTCAAATCAAAATCGGCAAAACTTGGGGCTCAAATGAAAACGTGTATGTTGGGTTGCTTGTCATCAGGCGCGAGTGTTTTCTTTGGCTACCTCCTCGTGATTCATGTTCCCCGAATACTTCAAATCAAAATCGTCAAATTTTGGGGCTCCAATGGAAACCTGTATGTTGGGTTGCTTGTCATCAGGCGCGAGTGTTTTCTTTGGCTACCTCCTCGTGATTCATGTTCCCCGGAAACTTCAAATCAAAATCGGCAAAACTTGGGGCTCAAATGAGAACGTGTATGTTGGGTTGCTTGTCATCAGGCGCGAGTGTTTTCTTTGGCTACCTCCTCGTGATTCATATTCCCCAGATACTTCAAATCAAAATCGGCAAAACTTGGGGCTCAAATGAAAACGTGTATGTTGGGTTGCTTGTCATCAGGCGCGAGTGTTTTCTTTGGCTACCTCCTCGTGAATCATGTTCCCCGGATACTTCAAATCAAAATCGGCAAAACTTGGGGCTCAAATGAAAACGTGTATGTTGGGTTGCTTGTCATCAGGCGCGAGTGTTTTCTTTGGCTACCTCCTCGTGATTCATGTTCCCCGGATACTTCAAATCAAAATCGGCAAAACTTGGGGCTCATATGAAAACATGTATGTTGGGTTGCTTGTCATCAGGCGCGAGTGTTTTTTTTTGCTACCTCCTCATGATTCAAGTTTTTGCGATTTTTGAAAATCGGTTTTTCGCTCGTATCTTCCTTCCTGGTGGGGATATCGACCTGGGACCAACGGCATTCGATTCTGCGACCCAAAATACGTCAGGAAACGAAGTGGCGATCAATTCTGAGACCCGTCGAAATTTTGAAAAATCTGAAGGCTATAGCCTTCAAGTTTTGGCGATTTTTGAAAATCGGTTTTTTTGGCCTAATTTCTTTTCTGGTGGAGATATCGACCTGGGACCAACGGCATTCGATTCAGCGGCCCAAAATACGTCAGGAAACGAAGTGGCGATCAATTCTGAGACCCGTCGAGATTTTTAAAAATCTGAAGGCTATAGCCTTCAAGTTTTTGCGATTCTTGAAAATCGGTTTTTCGCTCGTATCTTCTCTCCTGGTGAAGATATCGACCTGGGACCAACGCCATTCGATTCAGCGGCCCAAAATACGTCAGGAAACGAAGTGGCGATCAATTCTGAGACCCGTCGAAATTTTGAAACATCTGAAGGCTATAGCCTTCAAGTTTTTGCGATTTTTGAAAATCGGTTTTCCTGGCCTATTTTTTTTTCTGGTGGAGATATCGACCTGGGACCAACGGCATTCGATTCTGCGACCCAAAATACGTCAGGAAACGAAGTGGCGATCAATTCTGAGACCCGTCGAAATTTTGAAAAATCTGAAGGCTATAGCCTTCAAGTTTTTGCGATTTTTGAAAATCGGTTTTTCGCTCGTATCTTCTCTCCTGGTGAAGATATCGACCTGGGACCAACGCCATTCGATTCAGCGGCCCAAAATACGTCAGGAAACGAAGTGGCGATCAATTCTGAGACCCGTCGAAATTTTGAAAAATCTGAAGGCTATAGCCTTCAAGTTTTTGCGATTTTTGAAAGTCGGTTTTTCTGGCTCAATTTCTTTTCTGGTGGAGATATCGACCTGGGACCAACGGCATTTGATTCTGCGACCCAAAATACGTCAGGAAACGAAGTGGCGATCAATTCTGAGACCCGTCGAAATTTTGAAAAATCTGAAGGCTATAGCCTTCAAGTTTTCGCGATTTTTGAAAATCGGTTTTTCGCTCGTATCTTCTTTTCTGGTGGAGATATCGACCTGGGACCAACGAGATTCGATTTTTTACCCCAAAGTAGGCCTACAGTCTTTTAGTCTTTGCCCGTTGCACTTCATGTACCCTCATCACAGAATAACTCACGATGTCCTCTTATTTTTTGGAACGCTTATGTCGTCACCAGCTATCAACCTAACAAGCACCGAGTCGGAAATTCGAAAATTATGGTCGGTTTCCAGTTGTATTGTGCGGATGACGTGAATATTAAGCTTCTCAATTTCCTGAACGATAATGATCGTGTCACAAAGGCATAGCAAGGATCCTCATACAAACCACACACCATAATTATTATTGATTACATTTTGTGGTTGATTTTATTATAAATACATAGTTGATACATTTCTGAACGAAAATGAATAAGTTACAATTTTTGTCTGGAAATGGTAATGTGAAATGTTTTATGATTGTACGCGTGACCGATTCAGTAACAGATTAGACGAGCACTAGGAGAACTGAGTATAAATGTTACCATATTCCGTGCATGAATCAATGAATAAACGTTCAAGAAATCTGAACATTTTTTATCAAAAATGACAAGCCTATTTTTTTGTTAGTATTCCGTGATTGATCATCCATTCAAACATTCAAGAAATGTGTTTTTCATTCATAACAAATACACCTTGTGGTTAGCGAGCTCTTAATCCTTAAAACTCACCCTTTAACGAAGAGCAGAGTGGCGCAGTGGAAGCGTGCTGGGCCCATAACCCAGAGGTCCGTGGATCGAAACCACGCTCTGCTAGGTTTATTTTTTGAAACAACATTTCAATATCTTATTCTTATAAATTCTCAACGCACCCTAGAAAGCTGCTTCGCGCATCGGAGCTTCAACTAAATGGGTGGGTTTCAAAACGAATTTTGTATATTGTTAGATACCTATTCGACGAACGACCTCAAGTTGCTAAACTTTCCTAGAAAAATATACCCCGTTTCTTGAATTCCGCCAGTTGTCTCGGTACCTAATGACAACTTAAAGTTTTAAAATTACTATAAATTAGCCACGCAGTGTCAAGTATCTGCTATTGACTCGTAGTAAACTTGGCACACGTTTGACGAGCAGACAGAAAATTCATTTCTAGTTCTTGCAGTAGAAAAACTCCTCGTTGTAATCAACAATCAGCATTCCACAACTCCTGCCGAAATAAGACGCAGCGGAAACACAAATACAGTAAATTAGCTAGATTTATTCATCTGGAACAATTGTAATTTACCATTGTAAAGTTTTAAGATCAAGACTATTGAAATGTTTGAATCATTTTTTTTATTTACAAATTATTTGTTTACTTATTATAATTCGTAATAAAAATTATTTTTCAAACGTTTCCAGAACTATTTCGCTCGCTCCAATTTTTAGATATCCTATAGACGAGAATAAAAAAAAATTGTTTTTTAAAGATTATTATCATTACTATTACTATTATTATTATCATTATTTTCTATAAAAATGTTTCTTTATTCATTTACAGACATATATCGTTAGTTAATGCTAATAATAATTTATCAGTAGTTATTTGCATTCACGGTGGATGAAACCATGTCAAAGCACTCAAAATTAGTACCAAATCACCGGGAGAACTGTAACCGTCGTGCCGACTATCTCGACAGCTTTGGAGTCTAGTTGGCCATCCTCCAACTCCCATAAGTGATCAATCTTATCTACGAATGAATCGTACGATCCTGTATCAATAATTTCATATGTACTTATCAGAGTTTCTTTCCAGATTACAATTATATTTGAACGTCGAATAGAATTAAATGTCCGTTAATCAATTCTCATCACTTCTAATAGCTTTTGAAGATACACGTATTTACACAATCATGCCTTACAACTGGTGAGAAATGTACCGCGTTAGATAAACGCTGCACGAACTGAAAAAACATATTTTCTAACAGTCATGTGAAAAGAAATGTAAATTATCTTAATAACGGAAAGATTTACCGCAACTGGGCAACAACATGGCAACGAATATTTTTTACATCAACAGAAGGTTTAACACGGGTGGTGGTTTGAATTAAAATGTTGGTGGTACATGCATCTTTGTAGATGACGATACTCATCACGATATTCATACGAACATATGCATATGCATATAAGGATATACACGCGTGTACACATATCCCACGCAGTATAGTAATCATGCATGCGAGCTTTGAGAAACGTATCAGACTGTGTGGGCATCATGCGTATATGTAATGTACAATTCACGATTTAATGACAATAATGTCGTTGTTGGGCGATCGAAATTTGATAGAAAACGAGAACCTAATTGTTTGGAACAAAAATTAGCATGCTTTCAATAAATAACATAGTACTCGCCTCGCGAATGGAATATTCGCGAAGAATTCGGAATTATAGAACAATTTTCCAAGAACCCATCTCAATCAATGAGAGTTACAGCCAGACGAGAAATTACAAAGCAATCATACTCCGAAGTGTAAACTAAAGGTATAACGAGACAGAGGAACTGTCAATTTTTCTAGCCTTATTAGCAGCTTAAAATTATTTTATTAAAAGATGCATTTGAACGTGGAGGATCGTTTGCATTCCTGAGTATCAAATATTTTGTACGCAGTCAAATACAATCTATGGCTCATAATCTTTTAATTCATTTGTCCACAATGCTCAAGGAACAAGAGAAAAGCGTCGGGGAAAACGTTTTCTCTTTCTTAAGAAATTATTTAACCGGGCGGAACCAGCCAACAGTTGTTTTGTTATAACATGACCCTACTTGATCAACCTTCCGACTGTATAATAGAGTCGGAAGTGTTGTGACGTTGGACCCCTTTTTCGTTTTGTTTCCAAGACTCGATTACAACGTGGATTTTCAACTGATGTTTTGTTAAGAAGGCTGCACAGCATTCTGTACACCGTTGTAGGGGATACTCTTCGAGGGAATGGGAATTGGCAATGTGGAATTTCAAATTTCTCTGGTTATCAAATATTCTGTCGCATAATTCACAATCTAGAAAACCTTTGTGACTGTACACGTGCCGCCTAAACGTTTTGATTTTTATGATTTTTTTACAGATGAAACAAAGCAATGTTTCATTTCTATCTTTGTTATGAACGCCATTCATGTGCTTCAGTAGTTCTTGTTTGTTGCGATAAGTTTTCTTGCAGTCGTGGCATGGAAAACCGACACCTTGATGATAAGCTTCGTGTTTTTGTCTAGTTATTACAGTCTGAAATTTCTTATTGCAGATGAAGCAAAATATTAAGTCAGTGTGAGCCCTGTTAATGTGGGAATATCTATTCACTTCACTGATGAATTTTTCTTCGCATTTGTAACACTGGAAAGGTAAAGCTTCGTCCAAATGTTTGGATCGTAAATGACTGTCTAGCCATGTAATGTCGCTAAAAACAATGTTACAACAGGGACAGGGATAATTCTCGTTAAAAGTCTCGGTATATGGCTTTCCTCTTGCGATCAAACATATATGTTCGCTGAGACCAACAATGTTTTTAAACTTCTCCTCGCAATACGGGCAAACTACATATCTCGGATGTGATATGGAAACGTGTTCGTCAAGTTTATCAATATCGAAGTACAGATCACCGCAATCGCATCGTCGTCTGAAATTTCTATGCTTCTGTAAGTGTTTGGTCAGTCTTTCTTCACTGCCAAAGAAGATGTTACACTTGTTACATTCGTGAGTAGTTTCTTCTTTGGGTAACAATCCTTGTTTTATAAAATACCTTTTACACAATTGTCTGAGTGGCAGAACATTTTGTCTATCATGTTCTAACTGAGGTGTACTAACGCTTGCTTCTTGTTCCGTAGCTCCCACTGTTGGTTCGTCGTTCTCTACGTCAACGTCGTATTCTTCTTCGGTTAGTTGCAACTTCAACACACAATGATCCTTGCTATACTTTGATGCTTCTGGGACTAAATTTTCTTGCTGAACGTCCACTTCACTGTCGTTCTTGTTCGTAGAGAAAACAGTTGGATCTGCCGTAGATGTTTCTGTCGTTGTCGTAGTTGGCTCGTTTGAAATGATGTTGGCGGCTTTTGGACATTTATCTACTATTTCGTAAGAATTGTTATTTTTCTTTATTCTAATACTAATACTGGTATCTTTGTTGCCCTTACTTCGCAAATCATACAATTTATTTGGAACCGAACCATCAACTGAATTGCATTTTAGTTTATGGGTAAACAATATGTAAGCATTCCGAAATAATCTGCCACACAAGCATTTGTACTCTGTAGTTTTTTCATTGGAATTTTTATTCTGTACGCTCGTTAATCTGCAGTTTTGTTGCTCTTCTCTCATTGGAATTTGTTCAGATGAATTTGTACTGTCACTATCTTCAATATTAGCCTTATCATGGTTGATAGGTACATTGCTGTTGGATAGCGGTATGCTCGAGGGAAGAGTATTCGTTGATTCTGCTACTTCTAAAACTTTATTGTCCGTATCTTTAACAAATATTTTATAAAATCCGTAGTGTTTTTTGTTCTTTTGATGTCGACGCAAGCCCCTTTTATCACAATATAAATTATCACAAGAAGAGCAACCAAATTTTAATCGGCCAGATTCCCCAGAAGTTTGTTCCTCCTCGGCAACATCCAGTTTGAATTTTTTTGTTACATCAGTACTGGGCGTGTTTTGCTTTCGTTTATTCAGCTTCGTCGAAATCAATTCCTCAGAACTTTGTGTTTCACCTTGAGAAGTACTAGTGTTGTTCCAACGTATGGTACGATCTGGGGAATCTTGTTCTATTCTAATCTGAGGAAGCAAATCATGGTTGTTCATCACGACCTTGCTCAGTACTGTTGGACTCTTGATTTTATGATACGATACGTAATGTTTCTTGAGATTTTTGTAAAAAAAACTGCATAATTCACATCTTTGGAGCGCAGACTCTCCCATTGGACTTTTTTCCGTAGCAGCAGCACTGTTGGTCTTTTCTACGGTTGATGGAGCATTTGATTGACTATCCCCAGATTTATTCTGCAAAGATTTTCGACCAACAAGTCTTTTCAGCAGTATTCCATGGATCTTTTCACGATGGTGGATGAAGCTTTTTTCGTCACAATATTCTTTGCTGCACAATTCACAGTGGAACAAGTTTACTCGACTCTTTACAGACAGTTGAAATTGCGGCTGCAGTTCGCAGTTTTGATTTCCTTCCGCCGGTGCTCGGTGGTCAATCGGGGTCTCGACCGGCAGATGCATTGAAAGAATCATGTTTGGTATAAACGTCATTGGTGGATTTGAGTTATCTACGTCCAGTTCGGCATCTGGTTCTTCTTTTATGCAAATTGAAGTATTTAGTATAGATTTGTCTTGGTTGTTCCGTATCAACTGCAAGGTTTCCCAGATTTTGTCGCATCTTTCTAATTTCACTCTCAAATCTCTCATCCCAAATCGTTTCAATTGACTCACATATAGCTCTTCCATTGTATCCTAAACAAAAGAAACATTTCATCAATTATCACAAGCTGTTACGTCACTCAAGAATACACAAATTGCCAGCCAAAGATCAAAACATATTAATTTAATTAACACGTAAGGTATAGAATCCTTCGTTCGAATCAAAAGGAGTAGTTTTTATTAGCTAATCCAAACAAAAATTCTGGACAACACGACGTTATTAAGAAAGTAAATCTGTTTTTTGCAAAAGCAGGTTTTTTCTAGCCACCCAATTGTGACCCAAGTTGATTTGCAGAGAAAAACAAATCAATGACTGACAAGGTTTCGAGATAATAACATATTTCAGATCGACTTTGCATAAATGAGAATATACGCTTCGACTAGATTGGTTATTAGCGAAATAAGAATAGAACATTTTTAGTCAATTGTCAAAGACGTCTAGTAATGTTGATATAGTTTTTCTGATTCCTACGTGTAGCTTGTTGAATAAGCTTTCTAACCTTACTCTTATGTTACCTTTGTGATGTAGCCTGCAAAGAGCATTAACATTGTTGTTGCATTAACATATTATGAAAAGTTTGAAGATCGTATACGTTGTCAAAGGAGAATACAGCAGAGAAAAATTGTAAATTGCCGCGGGTAGATATCTGCTTCAAGCTATGGTAAATAATAATCACGCAAAACCATGGGCACTGTCACTCAAACGTTCCTTCGAGAATAAATCTCTAGATCGAGTTGGTTGACAATCAATGTTTACTCATATTGGATCACATGCATCGAACTACACGTTTTCATTGAAAGTGTAATTTGAACAATCAAATCAGAATCACAATTCGTTCACGCGTACACGATAGGTACGTTTGGCTGCATCAGAAATTAGGCATTAAATGAAAAAGTTGACGATTGCTACTTATTGAGATGTATCTGGAATTCGCGGGAAATTCCGAAAGATTTGGGTTTGACGACAGATTTTATCATGGTTAAAACATCGAGTCACGATCGAATGCTCACCAAATTTTTGTTTACGAATTCCCTTTAATAAGGTGAATCGGTTAACAGTTGGTTGATTGGTCCTATTCCGCACTCATATTTACTTCTTCATTGTCGCAAATAACGAGCATCGGTCATTCGCAATTTCGCCACCTGCTAATCGTACGATTTCAATGTCCGTAACGAATACTCGAAACCTTACGAAAACTTACGTATTTACAAGAAAAATAACAGTAGATACGCAATGGTCGTGCAGCCTATGGACGCCGCATCGACATTTTGTTTCAACTCCTTTGCAACGAGAATGGCCTAGGCACAACAGCAGACGATCGCGTCCGACCGCGTACCGAATGGCGTCGGTGAGGTTGGGTTGACTTCGAAAGATGAAGGTTTAGTCAAATTAGATGGAGCTAAAAGTAACGCGCGACACTATCAGCACAAGCAGCGGATGCTTTTTTGAACCGAATGAGAGTTATGAACTTGAACCTTCGAATTTAATTTCGCTTTGTAATCGAGTCCTGCGAGGATGCTCGGAAAGTTTTTTTAAACTTCACTAGACTTGGCAGGAAAAGATTTGAATCCGTTACAACTCATTTTGCCCGCCACTCAGAGCACGAACTTTGATACCAATTGTGATGTAGCAGATTAGGTCTATTTGTATGCTCTATCCTAGCATGGTTCTGTGAAACCACAAAATCAATACTACCGTGTTCGCTTCATGTCACGCTTCTAAGACCTTTGTAATTAGGAATTAGTTTCTTATCTTAGTCCGAAATCTGGCACGTTTCTTTTTCACTTCGTATTCGGTCGATCACGAATATAAAGTTAGATTTGCGTTACATCACTAAGAATACACTACTACTTCTTTACTTTTTTCACCAGGTAAAACCATAACTGAAAGAATTTGACGCTATGTTGAATCAATAAACGACCACTTTTCTGTAGTTCGATTTTCGATCTATCAATAATAAATGATACGGAAATTTATTGTCAATCAAGGCTTTGCAATTCTGTTGTCGCGCCGAATTTATTCCCAAGAAACCCCATGCGTATAGTTTCTTATTGTTAGACGATATTGAAAAGCGTTTAATTATGTTCCAACGACCAATTGTAAAACTGAACTGACAGCAATTTCTTCGGAAGTTAGAAATAAATTCTTAGAGTTGGAAAGATTAACGAAAATAAATTTCTGATCATTATTATGGTTCATTAAACTTGAAAATATAAACAATCCCAGCTACGTGTGTAAAATTATACTATTTGTAAAACTAAATCTTGGGATAAATTCTGTGCTGCTGAAAATGCGGCGAATGCGGTTTGCAATGGAACAGACAATCAACTTAAAAAGATTAACCCCAGAGTACCCGTTTCAATTGTTCCGTGTTGAGCGAAAACATGAACAAAATCGCAACCACATAATCATACTATTTCAAGAGTTTGACCGGCAATCTTTTCATACGCGCGTACAATTTACAATAATCTATTTTGTCAGCGTAATTGTTTCCGCGTTTCTTATTTTTGTATCTATTTAGAAGCCAAATAATTGACGCGATTCGAGGTTTTCAACAGCAGACAGCAGTTTCAATAACTTGAATTGACAATGGAATTGTGAGAATTCAAACAGTACGTGTTCATAGAAATGCAGCCGATAGATGATTGTGTCGGTGAGCGCGCGCACACATAACGACTGCAAATATTCCGTGGGAAGTTTATACTAATTGTAAGACAACAGTGTACATGAATATCATGAAGTACGTAAATCCACAAACCCACTCAAGATTAATATGATCAGAATTTGCAACGTCTGCTGAAATTCCCAGATTTCAACAACATCACGATGATAGGGAAGCATCTGATTTCGACGCATGGAGCCCGATGAAGGAAAACACGTCAGCGACGAAAGTTGACCTTGTAACTGTACTGGTTCAATCAGCGATGCGTTGAACGTGAACTGGTGAGCGGTGTCCATAGTTCGTATATGTCAGCTGGCTTGAGCGGTGTCCATCTTATTTGTTTACTGCCGGATGCACGTGAACGTCGGAGTATTTGAAGCGATACGGACGAATGATGTATATGATAAGGAAGATTAATCGTTGGCATCGTAAAAGATAGGGTTTTATCATTTATTATTATAATAATGTTTACATGTGGGTGTTCTTCATGTTTTAGGTGTCGTCGAAGATTTTTACTGGAATGGAGAAAAACATATTTCCCAAATGACTTGTTTGTTACGAGTTATTAAAATATTTTCTATATAATTTTGAAAATCGAGCAATCTAGACTGAAAGACAAACGGATATTCATGAAACTATTACGTAAGATTCAACATCATTTTTGATAGCAAATAGCAAAATAGTTCTAGATTTCCTGAGAAGTATATGCTAATTCAGAGTATACAACTTCCATTCAAAATAATTTCTTTCGGATGGCACAATTCTGCAAATTATGTTGTGATACAATTTCAAGCAGAGATTCAGGAATACCCAAGCATTTTGAAATGAATGACTGATAAATAATAGTGACATGCAGTGAAATATTGCCAATTGTTTACATACCCATCTGGACAATAATTTTTATAAGCATAGTATCCAGGTAGGAAAATAAATTTTACCATCACCAATTCCGTATGAGATTATGATTCACATGCAAAAGAACTGTCCATAAGATAACGTCGCCTCAATTGTGTTAACATGTCCGATGGAAAAGAACGAAATATATTGTTAACATCATTCTTGAGGCAAACGACTGACGAATATTAAGAAATGTGAATCATAATCTCTGAAGAATATCTCATAGCTTTAGAAGATCTAGGTAAAAATACAGTAAGAACCGAAAATGAAGAAACAAGGTCTTTACATTCTTGGATGAAATAATTCTGTTTGGTAAAATACTATGAGATACTTCGACACACTATGTAATGTTTGATGTAAAGAAACCATATCCCATTGATATAAGCGTTGCGATGACATGCAGATCATGAATAAACATCATAAAAACGAGACAGCATCTGTTGACATATCGTGTAGTGCAAATGCATCGCATCTGTCTACTTCTTTGCCTAAAATGTGAAGAGAAAAACGTATACCACCGTAACATGCGTAAATGAACAGATAACGAGAATAATGTTTCGATAAAGCTACCAAATTCGGGATTATTAAAAAAAAACTGATTTCAAGTTTGAAGAAATCCTCTAGCAAAGTAAAAGAGTGAATGCATGGATTCAACGCATGTAACTCGGTCGAAACATTAATAAAAATGCATAAAGCGAGATAATACAAGTAAATGAATAGTGAGACATATATCTCAGAAATATGCTAAATATGAATACATAAAGTAATAAGAAGCTGGATATGAAAGTAAAACTAAGCTTTGCAGAGTATGATATAAAAAAGGGAGAAATGAATTTAATTCAAATGGTGATTTACCACCGTAATATGGCAGACAATGATAGAAATAAGCTTCTTGCTAAGTTCGAATATGCTTCGTAGATGTGTATAAAGGTGACCCAAGTAAGTGAGATGAGGTAAATATATTGGAATAAAGCTTTGGAAGATACTTTCATTCGTGAAAAATGTTTTGTAAGCTGAGAAATGAAAACAGTATACAGATATCTAGAAATTTCTTGCATGCACCCATATAAATTGAAATTGCACCGAGAGTACCACCACCATATAGAATTTGTGTTACCATTGCAAAAAATGCTAACATAACTCCAGATAAATTATACAGCAAAATGATCATAGGTGGATAAAATTGACTGACACGAATAAAAGACGAGTGATATTTTCATACAGATTTGTAACGAAGCAATCTACCCATATAAAATATTCGTGTGCACAATAATAAATCTCAAAATTGAATTACCTTCTTTGCGGCAGCTCCGACCTTTGTCTTCTTTGTACCACGGACTTTCTTCATTCTGTTCTTACGTTCCTTACGCTGCTTTCTCGTCTGCTTCTGTTTCTCATATAATCCATGTCTGGCCAATCTGTGTTTGGGTTCGAATTTCTTGGCAAAATCAAGCGTATCGTAAATAAGACCAAATCCAGTGGATTTGCCACCACCAAAATTCGTTTGGAAACCAAACACGAACACCACGTCCGGGGTTACTTTGTACATCTTGGCTAGTTTTTCACGGATGTCAGTTTTGCGGACAGACGGTTGTCCCGGGTGTAGAACGTCGACGACCTGTTAATGAAATGAAACTTATTAATAAACTCAAATTTTCAAGAGGAAACACTAGCTGAATAGCATATAAGCATCACTGAATCCAAGTTGTAGGTTAGGTCACGTATAAGCAGGTAAGATATAGCAGCACGCATGTTAGGGAAAGCGCTATGAAACTGACGAATTATACAGGAGCTTACCATTTGTTTTCGGCATAGTAGCCGGTTGGTCATGAACTTTCTGGTTCTGATAGTAGCGGTACCTTCGCTCTGAAAAGGTAAACCAAAACACACGTCACTGCAAGGTTAGATTTTCAGTCGATGAAAGAATGACGGAAGAATATGAATGATAGGGATAAGAAGTGGAATAATTCGTCTAATTCGAATGATAGGATCGACGATAGATATTTCGGTGCTGGCGGAAAAGCGTTTACACTCGTGACGATCCATGCTCACTTGATCGTACAGATCAAATAATTATAACGCATCAACGATGAATTTTTGCAAAACTAGATACACAACAATCGCTGGAGATATCGTTGCAGATGTGAACGAAACGGTTTCGCCGTTGTAATATCGTTTACAGATCAGGATTCTGGTCGATTCGATGGATGAAAAATACGTACCATCTTGGCAGTTTGTCGTACGCCACGGAAAAGGTTCGGTCTGAACCGGAAAAGGCTAGCGCCAGTGTCAAAGTTGCATCGATTCGCACGACATCTTCTTCCTTGAGCGGCCGGGAGAGGAACTAGCTCGTTGCATTGCTGATGAAAATGGCGTCGGCTTCGGAGCTGCTAGAATATTCGTCTCCAGCCAAACGTCGAAAGGTTGACTGCAACGACGAAGGAAGATCATCTGGTGCGGAATTCGATTTTGGTGATTGCAAACAACCTCACAAGACCATTCGCAACGATCTCGAAGGTATTTCTTCCAAAATATGTTTAAATAATTGTTAAAATTCTACTTATTAAAGATGGCGGCCCGAGAGACGGCCGCCCATTTTATTGCCGTTGTCGTTTGTTCCTCGATCGTACGAGGGGGCGGGGCCGCCATGACAGAATGGCTTGGGTATCGGGAAATTGCTAATTTTTCGTTGTACCACGCCCAAAGCCTCCCGAATGTCTTTCCAGCCATTTCTTTCCGATATTCTCCATAAATAATATCCTCGTACTCCGTATTTTTCATATTGCTCTTCCTGAAATCGCTTTTTTTTGCTTCGAGCGTCTCTGTATTTCGCGGGAACGGAGGTCACTGACAGAGAGCAGGGCGACAGACAGGGGGACCTTGCTTGGTCCGCGGTAGTCGAGTGGCGTGTGGCGTTCACAGATGGCAGAAGTTTCACAAACAAAAGCAATCCAACATATACGAAATTGACGTTTCGCAATGCGCGCCAAATTACTTTCAATCGTTATAAATTTATTTTTTCTTTCTTTCAATTTTATCCATAAGTCATTTTCACATCGAATTTACCGTTATTCATACGGTATCAAACCATCAAAGTAATATTCTCTAAGCCTACCTAGAATAAGTTGAACTTCCCAAAAATTTAGCAAAAAAAAATATTGATGTTAAGTGTCATGAGATATGAATGTCATTAGAATGTCATTGGAATAGGGTTCGAGCTGTATCCATTTAATTATGTACGAATATTTGTTATTATTCCACTTTTCAAGTATTGGTTCCTATTTCTTCGGTCGCGATAATATCGATTGAAAATGTAATATTTTGTTTTTCAGTTCAAAGTAAAGAATTGTACTAGTATTAAGAATAACTTATTTGTCACACTCAGCAAGTAACATACACCTGCAATTTGTATGTATAAAATTATATACGAAAAATTGGTGAATAAACATGTTGAAATCTTGTTACCAGATGAGTATCAAAGATACCGCTGTTACGCTATTATCACATCATCAAAATGCACAGCGATACAAAAAAGCTAAAAGCGCGTCGGGCAATCACCTGTCGATCTAGTCATGTTACAAAATTGAAGGTTCTAATAAAATTTTGTAAGCTTCCAGGTTTTTTTCTCCCTTTGAAAATTGTATTATAGAATTACTATGCATCACAAAAAGCCGATTTATGACACTAAAACACTCAAACTATTGTTAAACTAATAAATCTTGCAAATTTCTTGTCTCAATTTTCAACAGAAAAAGGTCTACTTCTTAGGTCTTTCAATCCAAAGTAAATTTTTAAATATTACACCATAGTATTGAAACTGAGTAATAATATTGCCAAAATATATTTATGTAATATGCCTGATATGATGAAGCATTGTATACAATTATAAACGATCATATAAACGATTAATAAATTTTTTAAAACATATTTCACGCATATTCTGTTAAATTATGTTCTATCATTTTATCTTGTAAAGATTTTTCTTTTTAAACAGTTACCCCCGTTCCAAATAGTACTCCATGTCTCAAACTTAGATTGACAAATCCTGTTCAAATGTAACGTGTGTATTCGGAAATTAATCTTTTGTAGCTTTTATTTACATTTGGAACATCAGTTTTGAAAAATGCAAGTTTGTTTTGTAACTATTTTGCGCCTAATATTTATTTTGAATGCATATGTTCGAGTTTTGGTACTACGATTTTTTCACCGATCATTCTATACTTAAATGAACCAAATAGGAAGTTTCACCAAAAATCGTGTGGTTTTTAAAACAGCGGCTGAATCTTCGAACTCCATACAAAAATTATGGGAGTTGGTTGAAAATTTCATCGACCTACTTTTATGGATGTCCTGGTTGGATATCGATAGGATGATAAACATATAAGCATCGTATTAGAATAACATAGAAAACGACTGTTGCCTGATAGGAGTAATGACCGATGGATGTGATCTGATATCTAAGTATAATCTGTTGCGAAACGTTTGAATGTGGACAGATTAGCATAATAATCATAAATTCAAGATGAGATATATCGGAATATGGTATTTCCAGATAGCACTTCCTTTTTTAATTTCTGGTCATCAAATTGAAGTTAGCATCGAGTATCGTCACAACATAAATTTCCCCTTTGGAAATTTCCAATGTGGAATAAAGCAAAATTGCATAGAGAAACTCGCGCTTTGATGTAAGTACCCATCAGGACGCGCAGTTACATTTCCGATGTATGTTTTATCGTCAATTTAGATTAACTGTACTGACTCGTTATCATTTACAACTGCAATTTCATCTTGTTGATAATCACTTGTATTATTATCAAATCTATGGTATTATTCTGCATTCCTTTTATCGGGTGCAATTCTTGTGGTTTTGCAGAAAGCCTCGGTGGAGATAGCGGATTCACCGAATTGAGCGACAGTGCGAAATCTACACCATTACTGGAAATTACTAATCTCGTTCCAACTCCACCGCGCACAAATTCTACCAGCGAAGACACCGGCTACCCGTAAGTAGCACGCATAATGCTTTCAAATATTCTACAGATTACTCTTTTTTCATGCATCGCGATTCAGTAATTGTATGACTTACCAATCAATTTTGTCGTTTTTTTCCCACAGACCAGACACAGCAGATGAAAAAGACGAAGTGTCATCGACCGTATCAAACTTATCTGAACTGTCAGGGCTCTCCGAGCTCTCGGGAGAAGGCGAGGAGGGACCACAGTGGAGGCCGGTATCCACCTGGGTACAGAAACAAATGCTGACAGGAGCAGATCCGAGGGATCTATTGCATCATCTACTCATGGATTCCACGCAGATACCTGAACAGGTCGACGATTTGACCCTGTGGAAGGTACGTGATATCTGCTGTAAAAATAATTTTTCTCCTCTGTTATTCGATCGTAGGGTTTTACATGGCCTTTTTTTTGCAGATTATTTTAAACATGATGTCTGAGCCACCAAGACGCCAGAAACTCAGGAATGTCAACACTCTCACGGATGTTGTTAGGCTAATCAAAGGATGTCGTAAAATTATTGTACTGACAGGAGCTGGCGTTAGCGTAAGCTGTGGCATTCCTGATTTTAGGAGCAGAGATGGCATATATTCTAGACTAGCTCAAGACTTTCCAGACCTACCAGATCCACAGGTAAGTTCAGATAACAAGACTTCGTTGTCGCAACAGAAAAATAAACGATGGTTGGATATCACGTTGAGATTCGACAAATTTTATTTCTTGCAGGCAATGTTCGATATAAATTACTTCGGACAAGATCCGCGTCCGTTTTACAAATTTGCGCGAGAAATTTATCCAGGGCAGTTCAAACCCAGTCCGTGTCACAGGTTCATCAAGATGTTAGACAAGAACAAGAAGCTGCTCAGAAACTATTCGCAAAATATCGATACACTCGAACAAGTGGCAGGGATCGAGAATGTCATTGAATGTCATGGTATGTACGAACTTGATCGAAAAATTTAAACCAAGAATATTTTTTGAATACCCTGACCTTTTCATTTTGGTTATTTGTTTTATAGGATCTTTCGCAACAGCGTCCTGTACCAGGTGTAAATATCAAGTGAAAGCTGATGATATCAGGGAAGAAATTTTTGCACAAACAATTCCGATGTGCCCAAAATGCAAGACAAATGTTTTACCATCAATCACAGGAATGGATTCAAATGAAAATTACAGAGGTGAGCGTCGGTTACTAACCGGCCAATCTAACAATGATTTCATCAAAATTGGCATCATATATCTGTTTTTGATTTGTTTCCAAGATCTAGTCACCCAAGGCATAATGAAACCGGACATAGTGTTTTTTGGCGAGGGACTTCCGGATCTATTTCACGATGCGATGGCCAAAGATAAAGACGATTGCGACTTACTTATTGTGATTGGCTCGTCGTTGAAAGTTCGACCAGTGGCGTTAATTCCATCTTCAATTCCCTCCTACGTTCCTCAGATTCTCATTAATCGGGAGCCTCTGCCTCATTTGAAATTCGATGTTGAACTCCTGGGGGACAGCGACGTCATTATTAATCAGCTATGCCACTTGTAAGTAATATTAAAAAAAAAAATATAAATAAAAAAAAAACAGCAACTCACTGTTGCTTTGCGTAATTGTTATTTGTGATGTCGTTCGTTTTCGCAGAATGGGAGATGAATATGGAGAAGTTTGCTGGCAAAACGATATTTTGAAGGAGGCAACTCAGTTGTTACCTTCACGATACACAGCCGACGATTCATGGGAACAGAGTCAAGATACAACAACAAATCACGAGTATTCACAGGATAGCGTCGAACTCGATTTGAAGCCCCATCATGTGTCGACCGAGAGTCAAGATAGCCTGATGATTAACGCGAACACGACGCCTAAGCATCCAGAAAATACAGATATATGCATATCACCGTTCCACGCTGGTCATATGGAAAGTCCCGAGGAAGGTTTCAGTTTGCTCGGCGAAAGTCAAAGTCCTAAGCGACGATTGGGTGATTCCAGCGTAGAAAGTAGTCCTAAACGAATGCATTTCGGGAATAGCTCCGAAGTAGTCGACGCCTCCATGAGGCCGTTGGAGAATCCATTGCCGTCCAGTGGAGAGGTGGCTGCCCGTAATGATCGCCTAATATCCGTGGAGTCAACATCAGAAAATAATGGACAAATATTGAATTTAGAAGAGTGTCACGTTGTCCCACGTCTCATAAGCTCGACCTTCCCAGGCGAAACGGCCACCAATGCAACGTCGAACTCCGCAGATGCACCGATCACTAATGACATACAAAAGAAGAACGACTTGCATACCTCAACAGATTTGAATATTATCGAGTTGGAGAGGATAAATTCCAAGCCTCGTCACGTTTCCATCGATTCTGCCATGGATTCTGGGATTGGAGATAGTTGTAATAGCGTAGACAGCGCTGAAGAAAAAACAGGATTGGATTTAAATGGGGAGGAGGACAGAAAGAGCAACGAATTCGAAAGACGCTGTTGGCAAGCCAAAGTTAAAGAAAGTCTCGCGTCGCGTTTACCAGGTACGTAATGAAAAAACTGATAACTACAAGTACAGAACTAGTTTTTTCACATCAAACGTACTATGCATAGTGCCAGATATTTTTACAAAATATATACAAGCTTACGGATCATTTACATTATTTGGAAGGTCGACGGTGAAATAGTAAAAAAACTGAATCAATGAGCATAATTTTTGGAAATTTTGTAGATTTTTGCTTCAATGAAGTCGAAAATATATATTTCGAGTATATTTTTTGAGAATATTTTTAAATTTATAAAAACGTTTCAGAAAATACCTACTACCAGGCAAATTCTGGACGGTATATTTTTCCTGGTGCCGAAGTTTACACCGACCTCGAAGACGATGACCGTTGTTCGCTCTCTGCCAATTCAGATAGCACGGATAGCGACAGCGATAGCTCGTTAGAAGACGAGGAGGAAACTTGTACGTATAACAGAGAATTTTTTATCATTCGGAGCCTGAAACATCGAAGGAAAGAACGGTTTGGCTAAACGGGACGCATTTCATTCAGGTGTGGATGAGGAATTTTCCGAAGGTGCAGATCTTGACGCGGAGGAAGACTGGGCGAGTACACCCTCCAAAGAAGTGCAGCGTTAGCTTTCGACTGTTCTGTGAAATGAACAGTCAATTTGTACGAGGCCTGGCAACGTTCGGTTGTCGATGCAAGCAATCGAAGATATCGCAGTAGACCGACCAAATTGTAAAGGTGTGACGGGAGACAGTGATTTCAATCACGTATTCACCGGGGAAGATTTGACAGAGTTTGGTCCGGCTGTCTCGAGCTGCGGCGGTGTAACGACGAAACATGATAAAATCGAAAAGATGAAGCAATCGAAAGCTAAGATGAAGAAAACGCTTCCGTCTCTCCAAAGATCGTCGAACCTGGGTCGAAGAGACGAGGAAATTCTAGTGTATATTGAGCGTGATGGGTAAATCTTGATCTAAAATTAATAATTGATGTTTATCATTTAAATAGAATAACGACGATTGAATGTTTAAATTATTATCTGTTTTTTTTTTATAATACCGTGTACAGGATACCGACAGATGAACGAGCCCAGTGTTGTTGCT
The DNA here is from genome assembly GCA_963969455.1 of Arge pagana. Classification (NCBI taxonomy): domain Eukaryota; kingdom Metazoa; phylum Arthropoda; class Insecta; order Hymenoptera; family Argidae; genus Arge; species Arge pagana. The sequence goes on along the minus strand of OZ018312.1, from coordinate 5,760,218 downwards.
CTCCTCGGAGGTGTTCTGTACATTTGGAAAATTGTTTGATGTGGGATGATTGTGAGTTAAAGTTAGATCATTGTCGTATCGAGGCTGTAAACCGATTTTGTTGCATGAACAGAAAACATTCGACCAATCTCAGATCTCAGATCTCAATCGACGGCTATGAACGTTATTCGTAAATAATGACCATTAATTATGAACGAATAATCATAGAATAAAATAGTTATTTAAATATCATCGTTGAGTTTGGATCTGATAGATCTGTATGGCAATGAAACCAGTAATTTTTTTCTCAAATAAATCGAGAACAACGTATTTTCGGTACGTTTGATGTTGTTCGCTTAGCGACGATTCGTGTAAATATTCGAAGTGACGAGTGACGAGAAACGAGCAAAGTAAAAGAAAAAAATGAAAGAAAATAACAAATAAAATCACGTATAACCAAATGAATATTTCCATTTTCTCATTAGCTGAATCAACTTAACGATGATTCGAATTCACGTTCAACTGAAAGTCAATATAAAAAATATTTTAACACCTCGAAGTCTACATAATCTCTGTCACGTTGATACATATTCTATTTTACTATCAGCAAACACGCAGTTATGACACACATCCGATAAATGCAAATCTTAATCGTTTACATAGAGATGACTTTTAGTTAGGAATAAACGAGAAAGGAATCGCCATTCTCGAGTTGTTATTAGACTCCAGACTTAGGCATACATTACCGTGATCGTCGTTAGCTAACAATTTGGGAGGAGAGGGTGGAGTGCGAAACAGTTCTGTCGCAGGGGATCATCGATTCTTCGGCTATCTTTGCCTCGAACTTTCTACTAAAAAATGTAAGAGGAAAGCGTAACTCAAATCGATCAGTCACATTCGTACAAGATTTTGTAGCATCGAAGAGACTCGCGCGCTCGCATCTAACTCCTCGCACAATTTTTTCTTTTTTTTTTCTTTTTGTTCTTCTGCAATCCATTCTTCTTCCAACACAGCCTTCGGCAAAATCCCTCCAACATGCGGTAGCGTTCTCGTAGAAAACCGAAAATTTGTACGCGTATGTGAACCTCTGCTTAGCAACTGAGACGAATAATAAATAGTAACGATAAGTAATAACGATAATAATAATAACGATGATAGTAATAATACAAAGTAATAAACTATTCTAAAAATAAGCAACGATGCTGACAAAATAGCGTTTCGCTTGACACGCCGACATATTGCTGTAATTACTCGATACTACGTGTGCGTGTCGTTATAAAATCTCCAGAAGTACTAAGAAACATCTTACTACTTCGAAGATTTCGTAACGATAATCCAATTCGTTTAGTGACGGTTGTTGCTCTAGCTTATTCGAATTATCGAAACTTCAAAAGTCACGGAATTCGCGATACACGAATTGGATATAATGTATAAAACAGAAATTCAACGCTATAGTATGAGATACTAACGATAATAGTGATAAATAATGTAATGATAACGAAATATTAGTAACCGTATCGTAACTATTATGATTAAATTGTGGGAATATTGTGAATTTGTCGAATCAAGGTGAAGATGAAGATGATAAGCGAGATTAATAGGTTTAAAAAAATTGTACTAACATAAGATCACTATCGGTCTCTCATTGCGGCTTTCAATTAGTGTTCGAGGCTCGTGATTCACCAATGTTTAGCGACGAACTAATGACGATTAACGAGAGCCAGACATAGATGAAGAAAATAACGTTAAAAGTTTCATTGTAAATTAAAAAATGGGGCGAGAAATATTACGAGTTTGGTGGGGCGAAGGTTTGCAGACAGAAGTTTTTGTTCCTTATTAAAGATAGAAGAAAGAGAAAAAACAAGAAAGGTAATATTTTATACGAATAGACAAAGACAAGTTATTACTCTGCTTTGTACAAATAGCTTTATATCTATTATTTTGTTACGCAGTTTGACTTATTATACAAGGAAAACAAGGTTAAACATTTTCCCCGATCTTTACTTTTTCTACGTCAACTTTTTTTTCTTCTCTGTTTGTTGCCCATTTCGAAAGAAACTTTCTTTTTCTTTTTATTTATTTAAAAGTGTAATTATTGGAGGAGCAGTGAAAGAAAGCGTTGGTGGACGTTATTGTTTTTGAAATTTCACATTTTTTTCAATATGAATTTGCCTCGGCGGTGTTGCTCAACGTTTTTACAATACCTAATCAATTGAAATGGATTTCAACTGTCAACGAATGTCGAACGACTACGCGAAGGGTGTGAAGATTCGACGACAAAGCCAACATTTTCTTTTTCTTTATTACCGTACTGAATTTTCGTACGGACCTGTACGAGTGTAAATATTTATTATTTCTAGTATTTAAATAAATCGACGAACTTGTTATACTGGTTGAAAAGAACAATAAAAAGAGCAAAAATAAAAAAGAAAAAATCAAGAAAAACTATCAGGAAACAAGAGTATGTTGAAAAATGAAACGATAATTCCTGTTTTATAGTCATGAAAAAGGATTTCTCGTATTTCAATCAGTATCTCGAAATGTTCCAAGGAAGTTCTGATTTTCTATTTATATAATTTGTTATTTAATGTAAAGAATGTTATGAAAATGTTCTCTTTATTATTATATAAATGTTGTAAGAATTTTCGTTTATCTTGGTATTACTAACTCATAAGCTTACCTCGTAAATTAAACATTTTTCTATGATAATAAATAGCATTCATTTATTCTAAAACCTCGTTAACGAGAGAAACGTTTCAGGAATCAATTCTCTCCCGTATAAATTACCATCGAACGCACCCGCACGAATATCACGAAATTTTCGGAACAATCAAATTTGTTTTCTCACGTTTTTGATTATATTCTAATTTTTCTTCGAACAATTCCCCATCGAACTTGGGAAATGTGCATTTTGTCGCTCGCGTATTCTCACGAACGGAAACGTTTGCCGAAACGAATATTACTTCCCAAAATTTAATCTCACTTTTCCAGTCATTTCTCAAGATCAAAAAAACACGTTTTTCCGATTTTTCCCGTGCTTACGTTTGATATCGCCGGGGAATTCGCGCCTCTCCGCGTATATTTGTGTGCGCGGTACGCGAACAATGCGCACAAATATGATTCGAAGCGATAAAATATTAAAGAGAAAAATGAAAACGCAAAAAAAATCCATTACACAGGTCGGCTGATTGTCGGCGAGAATTTTTCTTCCGGGAAAATACTGACGCGAAACTTGACGATGTTCTTAATAATTGATAACATTAGTTCGAAATACGACGATGATTATGCGAAATTACGTAGCAGTACCGTACAGTACCTCCATACGATTGCACGAATTACTAAAAGAAATCTGTATATTTTCAAAAGCAATAAAACAAACAATTGTCAATTTGTAGCCTCAGAGTTTACCCCTTTACGCTAATTCGAGAAGAACTAGTACGTGGAATTTTGCACGTTAACTTTTTTTGCCTGGCGCAACTGTTCGCTCGTTTTCTAAATTCGTCACGCTTTCAAATTTCTCCGAAATACGGAGAATTCTAGTTTATTTTCCAAGCAACCCGCGATCGCCGAATACCTACATCGAACCCTTATATCAAACGTTCGACCGCGCTCTCGAATACAACGTTTGAAAAGCCCGCGCTTCGCAGCGTAGTACAACCCGAGTCACGCCAAGTACCGTGTGTTCTAAGCGACCGTCACCGAAAGAACCTAACGAATCGATATTTCCATCTAAAAATTGTCTACATCTCTCTACCGATTAAATCCCTCGGCTCAGCTCAGTTTCATTCGACGTCATTTCCCTATACGGACAACTTATTTCGATAAGTTTCAGCAGTTCGGTCGGAGCGATGGTCACCCGACTGTCAATGAAACGAGCGATTCGGGGCGTGCCATAAAAGCCGTGTGGAGAGTGTCAGACGACTCAGATGACTGCACGTCGCCATCAAGGTACTTTCCGTCGCGTTTCGTATCTTTACGACAGCGTGTGATTCAGAGACAGAGAGCGAGAGAGAGATAGGCAGAAACAGAGAGACAGAGAGTCTACGTGTTACGGATCCAGTCAAATCTACGTGGCGCGTTGACAAGTTGACAGCGAAGCTTCAACATGTGCGGTAAGTAGATATCGTGCGAATACGTCGTGCTGCGGGAACTTAAACCGTACGTGATAATCGTTGACATCGTTCAACGCGTGTTATTTACAATAATTCTTATATCCATACACACGTTGGAACGTGTTTCCACAGAGCTAACGATACGAAACAAACGACGAGCGCTCGTGGCGTGGACGCGTAAATGGAGCGAATAACACGTGTCAAGCTGTGCGAGTATTGTACATAGAGAGAGCGAGGCGCGCGCGCGCGATAGAGAGAGAGAGAGAGGAAGATAGTGAAAAAATAAAATAATAAGAGAGTTCCTTCGTTTTTGAGTCGTTTTTGACGATGCAAAGTGTGAATAGAATCGCGACAAGCGCAAATCTTCTTCGATCGATAATCACAATTGATAAGATTGTTTATCGACCGCGAGTATCTTATTTTATTAGTGACGAGAAATAAAAACAACGCGCGTCAGTGCTGCGTCGCAATACAGATTCAAACGGTTCCACGGTACGAAATCGATAACGGTTATTTTATTGTCGCGAGTATTATTCAAAGCCAACGGGACGTGTTCGAAGAAGGTTGCGGCGTGTTGTGACCGAAATTTGAAATACGCGCCGACGGTAATGTTTTTTTGCGCATCTTTTATCGCGGCAGCTGGTCGAAACTGAGTAGACGTAATCCTCGCTTTAGCGATTCGAGGGTAGCGTAACAATAATTGGGGAAACGTGCCGAAAAGAAAGTAAATTCCCGTCGGCGTGACGAAAAACAAGAAACAAACCGAAGGACATCGACGTATCGCCTCGACTCTCCCAACATTATCGCGACTCCGGTTATTATCCAACGCGCTAGAGCCGCGAAGCTCTGCGTATGATAATTATGTTCGCGCCAATGAAAAGCACGTGAGGTTTTACGGGTTTTTTACGGGTCTGAAATGTATTACGCGAAACACGCGCGATATTTACATTTATAGTTTTCGAATGCGTATATTGGAGAGAGAAAAATAGGGCAGAGGAACGAGAAACAGAGAGAGAGAGAGAGAGAGAGAGAGAGAGAGAGAGAGAGAGAGAGAGAGAGAGAGAGAAACACGAAGTCGAAGCAAACGATGATTACGTAGAAAATAATCTACAGGTCGTGACTTTCTCGTACATCGTCCAACTAATTCGCTTTACACGCTGAATACGTAACGGGAGAATAGCAAAGTGAAGTAACATAAAAAAAATCAAAAAAAAAAAAAATGGCACAATAATTCAGGAAAGTCGTTGAATACGAATAAAGTGTTGTGTTTACTTTGGAACTTCGGATAGAGCGCGAATACTCGATCCGAGTATCGACCCTCGCAACGAATTGCGCTACCATATGCGTGGCAGCTTTGAACCTATCTCGTTCTAATCACCGATTCAATGTCGATATTTTTGTTATTAATTAAACTTAGAAATTGTTTGCCTCCTTTTTCTTGAGTCAAGCAGAACGACGGGATCAGATTTTGATATCGATTCGATAACGATTATTGTTAGAGTAGCGATGAAAATCGTGAATAGTTTTTTCTGCTCGGTTCGATCGCGAAACTAATCTTCTGAAATTTAGAAGATGAGGCGAGTATTTTTTTTTTTATGATATTCAAATTTTACGTTGGGTGGCGAAGTAGATTTGAGGAGGGACCGATAAATCTTTGATGCCATATGCAAAGGCGTTTCCATTTCGTTTGTAGAACCATCTGGAATACGTACGGTCTAATGTTGAGGCGAGAGTGAAAGTTTCTTAGCAAAGAGGGCGACGAGAACGAACCTTGTGCAAGGCGCGCGCGCGCGTGTGCATGTGGGAGGGTCGCGTATATCCTAGCGCATAATCAAGTTTCGAATAGTTGATAATTTGATCCGGTAGCGACCAAGAGAACCGCAACGCTACCGCGAGCTTATGATTCAAATATTTATGAAATTCCATTATTTATAGAGAAGTCGGGTGAAAAAATTCAATAAACAAATCGAACGAGCGTTGAAAAAAAAACAGGAAAAAAATCGAGTACATATCAAAATATCGCGTATCATCCGTTCGGCTCGCGTTGGCCGATTGTTTTTCTACAACCCGGTAGTCTTTTTTCGCACGTTTAACTTGGATATGTTTATTATTTTCTAGTAACGTAATAACCGGTGGCGTAAGCGTTCGGCGCCTAAAACCTCGACCGCTCTTTCGTCATTCGCGTAAAAAAGCAGGAAATTTGTGTTCGACTCGCCTGAAACGCAGAGATATTCGGTTCTACTCTCACTTTCGACGAGTAGTGAGCCGAAATTTCTGCACTAAGGGGCAACGCTTTTTCTCAGCTGTCTCGTTACCCGCCAATTCGTGAAATCTGAGATCCATCAGGCGATTGGTAGCAACGAAATTCATATTCCTATTCGAATCGAATTTACAATTTAGACAGCGCTGCTCGATAGTTTCGCGTCAGTGGGTCAGCGAACGTTTCGACCCCCCGGGGGCGAAACAGGCACGGAGGTACAATCGCAACGAAGTCATTCGATTCAGTGTCTCGATCAAGATAGCGCAATGAATTCGCGAACGTATTTGCGATGCGAAACCATCGTCGAGAGCTGGAGACAAGTCACGCGTGCATACCCTTTCTTTACGACAGTTTGCCTCGGCGCGAGGTCATTCGCATCGCGATTGTTCCGCGACCGGATCGCTCGATTTCGATCCTCATCGATCGAGCTTACAGATTATCGAACGTCATTCGCGTTACGTACAGCTTATAAAATGTACTAACAATAAAATTACTCGCCTTTCATACAAAACTTTCATTTCACTGAGAATAGAGACTCGCCGTCTCTGCCGTAAAAATATAAATATACGAATGTTTTACGTGGTTAAAATTCACAAAGCTTAGGAATGTATCGCTCACCTCTTTCCATGACACTCGTCAATGTCCACGTTACAGTTTAACGGGACTCGCATCGTATCGCGATCGTCGCTCGCAGTTTCCGGTCGCAGCTTATCGCTATTTTCCAGGCCTCTCGATGTTCGACTAGTCTGCCCAAAACTCCGCACCTACGAGAACAATGTATACAAACAATAAAATTTCAGTCGTATCGTTCGACTAAGAGAGCTTATAATACAGCTTATAATAATAGGATAATACGGCGTATTACACGGCGTACTTACAACCTACGTAGACAGTTTTGTTCCCATTGAAAAAGCCACGCTTCCAAACATAGCTCGATCTTGCTCGCTTTCCGAAAAATTTTGTACCGGAAAAAGTATCACGCGGTAAAAAAATCTGCCCCGACTTTTTTCACACAAAACGTATGTTATTTTAACGCAGCCAGTGCGAAGTAACACGGCGCTGCGTAAAAAAATAACTCGGATCTGTGTTAAAATTTTATAAAACTATCTTATCATTCCAACATCGTAACATTTTAGTGCATGTTAAAAAATGGATTTATCGAAAAATACTAACGACTGTGTCAAACCAACACGCTGAAACGTTAAACATTCAATACTTTACGCAATGATGAAAAAAGTTTTACCGTGCACCTTGCGCTTCGAAGAACCGAGACGAAGACACATACAAACGCTACATCGATTACCTGAACTGAAAGATGCGCGTACCACGCGTCCACCAGCGACGTATTAATGCGAAAAAGTAACGATGCCGGGCTTAGGAATGTAAACTTCGACTCGTCTAACGTGTCTACGTACAAAACCAGCTTCGATTTCTCGATATCGACTGTTAGGCTCGATTACAGAGGCAGGATCGTATCTGTTGGGTGATGCAGAGGTTCGTCTGCGAGTGAAAATTGCACGTTAGATGGCACGTTTCGACGTTTTCGCATCTCGCTTTCGACTCGGCGCAGCGAGGAAAAACAAGCCAGCGAAGAAAGTTATTTTGGCAAATATCTTTCGTTTTTATCGGAAAGCGAAAGGCGTTCACCTCGCGCGCGGCGAAGCTCGAGGTATCAGATTCGATTATCGTCTTCGGTTAACGAGTTGCAAATTGGTAGTTTTACCGCTCCGTATTTGAATTTCTATCGGATATCGATAATTTAGAAAGTATCAGAATCTCTCCGAGCGTTTTCTCATCCAGAATCCACGACGTGGAATAATTAGATGCCCGTTATCTTCGTAATCATCGTATCGAGTTGCCGGCGAGGCGACGATCGACCACCACCGATGGAAATTTACGCTACAAACGCTTATCACGGTTCTCGGTATTTTCAAAAGTATCTACACAGATGTCTTCACGTTTGAAAATAGATCCGAGCAGCTGACCTCCGCTTACCTCTCGTCGCAGCGACGTAATATCGTATGTCGTTAGATAAAACGCTACGACACTCGTGATCTACCTACGTGACGTCACGTCAAGCTCGCGACGATTTTCCGTCGTCGTTTATATCAGCTAATCGTCATTTTACAGATAAGAATGTATCTTGTTATCGCATCGTGAATTCGCCGAATTAGAAACAATGCTATTTCCCTCGAGTACCCCTGGGCACGCTACACAATCGACGTATCGTTGACGCGTATCCTATAACATGTCATCGTCGATTTATCGAGCTATATCTCGTCCCGCCGCAACTGCAATAACATGTAAACCGTGGAAGGTGGTAGAGTTCACGAAATCTCAACTATTATCAAAAATTGCCGACAACTGTGCAGAGTTTGTAGAACCGGAACATAAGTGAAATTATGGCTGGCGGTACGTATTTGATGAGAAAAAAATCCTCACCGTTCCCAGTACTTTGATACCGATTGCGGTGAGACTTGTAATAAATCATGGAAATAGAGGATTATTTCAACCATTCCTGTGCAGTGAACAAGTTGGTATATTTCGAATGGCTCTAACTAGTCTTTTAATTATAACATTCAAGTTTCATTATACAGTTCTAAGAAGCTAGAGAAGTCAGCTTGAGGAATTGCAATAAAATGTAAATAATTACGTGTAATTTCAATCCAAATAAAAAAAATTCCATGTTAAATAAATAGGAAACTAAAATGAAAATAGCGTCCTTCTTTGGCGAGGATTTTTTTCTCACCGAACACAAATATTTGGGAGAGTAAGAATAGAACAAAAAAAGGGTTCTTTAACCACCCTATTATATGCCGTACATCAACGAACAGGAAATCCTGGATAACGCATAGGATTTCCGTGAGTTCGCGAGAATAGCATTTTTCGTTCGAATCAACGGACCCGATTCGTGAACTGAAAAATATTCATCGACGAACCGACCTGATTGCGGAATTTCGAAAACACCCGCGTGAAAATCTGACTGAATTTCCCGACGCAAAATTGAAATGATAATTGTCATCCGATTGGTTATTATTTGTCTCGGAAATTATTCGCGGAGTTGGGAAATTATTTGATTATTTGTTTAGCGAAGAGAATGTTGCGTAATTTGACATCTCTTGAAATGACAGGATTAGACAGATTTCCAATAGACTACCTTTCACTGCTCCGAACGAATCCGCGCGCCTCGAAAGACTGACGCAACAATGAACGTCTCAACTTTGACAAAATTGTATACTTTCTATTCGAAAATACTTCGCCGCTAATATTCATTATCTTCGAAACTTTCCTCTCCACGTTCGATACAATATATTCGAATGAACCGATCAGCGTTATTATCGGAGAGATCAACACTTTTCCTTATCGTTGCAATGGGAACCCAATCGTAAAATCTGTCCAAGGATGCACGCATGGATGGATGTATTCCACGCATGTGGCAATCCGCGTGGGGGACAGGTGTCACTGACCTAGTCAATTTTCGTCGACGTTCCAACTTTCCGCAAAACGGGACACTTTCTGTAAACACGCATCATTTCGATCGAACACTTCCGATAGCGGAGAGTACATCGCAGGTTGATTAGCGCGGTCGATCGATAGAGATACCAGTTTCTGTAACAACGAGCTGAAAATGTACGTGAAATTACCCTCGTAAAACACACATATATATTTCTTTTTCCGCGCGATATTATAATAATAATAATTTGGGGAAACGTTATCACGCGCAAGGAATCTAATCCCACACGAAAATGACAGTAATCACTTGAACTGGTATCTTTTTTCCGAGAAGCGAAGCTATTCGAATCTTCAACGCAAAAAATCTAGATTAGCCTGCTCGATGGGTTCATCGATTCGTCAGATATCGCTGCTTAACCGTATTTATCTCAAACATGCTCCGTTTGTTTGCCAAAGGATATTAGTTTTCGTAGGGCTTCAAATTCCACGTTTTTTTTATTCAACACCGCTGAAAATCAGCAGCGTTTTTCCTAGATCCTTAGTTTTTGCCGAGTAGAATTTCATTGCCACTGTAGTTTTGCTTATTCCTTATCGAACGTACTTTAGACATTTGATAAAATATACAACTTAATTATGACGCCATTCGGGCCCCGAAATTACGGGAGTTATACTCGCAGAAACCAACGCGCGACCAATAACAAATTATTCCTACAGTCGAATTCAAATAGATTCTTCGCAGATTGCGTAAACGAATATACCGATGCTCGGGGCGGATTTTTTATTATTAGTGTTGCGATCGCTCGCGATCGTCGGATTTGTTCGATGTGACTCTCGTGGTAACAGGTGTTTCGACTTCGTTCGTTCGGGCGTAGCTCTGATAAGGGCCGGAGAAAGTTCCTTTCCAAGTACCTTAAATCTGACTATTTTCACCAACGATGACCGACATTTTCTCACGACTTTGCGTAAATTTCCGCTTTACAGCTAAATTCTCAAAAACTCTGTCGCGGGAAATGAAAAAAATGACAAAAATCAGAGAATAACAAAGAATAAATTTTTTTTTTTTGATTGAAAAAAAATATAGAAAGATAGTAAAAACAAACGGGAAAAAGGAAACGAGCCGACGGTTTTGCGCGGAATTCTTTGAAAGGTCGCATCGTAATGGGTAGTCGTGTCGTTGACTGGAGAACAGAGACGACCGTTCGTTGCCCGATCGTTTCGCGACTTGGTCGAGTCAACTCGCGAGCCACGTTCGCCCTTTGGTACGTAAATCTGGGAGCGGCATCGAAAAGAGAAAGGGAAGAGGAATTTATCTCGAAGTGATAAATTTAGCGACAGATGCCATCCTGTCGCAGCTACGTCTCATTGTCAGTTTCCGGCGATGTTCGTTCCACCCGTAATTTCCCAGCCCGCAAAGCGAGACGAAAGAGCCTTCATTTCGACGAATAATAATGATAATAGGTGACAGCATCAAAAAAAAAAAAAAAAAAAAAAAATGACAAAAAAACGATATCCTTTTCGTTTGATCCTCGATCGTCGGTTATCGAAGGTCGTAAAACGGCAGTGAAAGTACTTCGTTCGCTAGCCGCTCGTTTTTTCTGTTCTTCTTTTTTTCATCGCAATCGTATTACCTCTTATCTCGCGCTCGCTGTATCCGTTGGCAAACAGTATCCGGTTGTAAAAATTGCCGAACTAATTCAATGACTTCGGCGAAGAAAAAAGAAGAAAAAAACTCGACGCGAAAACCAATTTCAAGCTTATTGTATCGCGACTATCGGATTTATGCGTCCGATTTATTTCACGTGGTCGAAGTTCGCATCGGTCGCGCATAAAGAGCCGATCTCCGATAAAACTAGGAAGTAAAAACCGAACGACGCGCGTATACGCCAGAGAGCATGAAACTCGGCCACCGGCTCGTACTCGAATTTCGTATATTTCAATAAATATCGGCGAATGGAACGCGATCGAAACGAAGATCGATGAAATCGTCGAACAGAAAAACAAACGGCGCCGCTGGTATTTGGAAGTAGAAATTCGTTAACGATCGCGTCGTCGAACGAGCGCGAAGATCCTTTTCACTTTTTCGTTTCACGCGCATTCCAAAAATGCCCGACTCTATTTCCTTGGCCTTGGTAGCTGCTTGTGAAACGTCTCAGTTTCCAGGCAGCGAGTTCCATCGAACGTCGAGAGAGTGAACGGCCCTCGGAGAACGCTCGGAGGTCTACATATATATTGAAATCGAAAGGCACCGTGTCACCAAGGTCGCCTCATTCGATTATGGATACATCACCAAATTCTTCTACGTACTCGTTCGACTTTCGTTTCAGCTTAAATTTTCGATCCGCCTAACCCCGAAAGATGCAAAAACTAGCACGAGCGCGCAGTAGAACAAGTATACAAGTAACACGAGTAAACGTCATACGAGTATAAATCGACAAATGAAAATCCTTCAAACTCGTCTCTAAAACAAACTGACAACGACGTATTAATATTTTTTATTTTATTTTATTTTACTTTATTTTGTTTTATTTTATTTTATTTTATTTTATTTTACCCTGTTTTGTTTTGTTTTATTTTATTTTATTTCATTGTATTTTATTTTATTGTTTTAACGCGATGCGATAAGTCAGGAGGCTTTGAGGAATTTACGACTTAATTGGACGTTGCGACGCAGATCTATATCTTTCGCGCGTAATTCGAGCGAAATCTTTCCCCGACAAATTATGGACGTTTTTTGCCTTTTTTGCAGGAATCTTTGCGTACCTGAATTATTTGACGCCGAAGAGTCGGCGAGAAATTTTGGAGCTCCTCGTCGGGGGACTGAAGAGATTGGAATATCGTGGCTATGATTCTGCTGGTAAGAATGCGACGTGACGATACCGTGGTTTAAGAGTCATTTAAGAATGTCGATAATGACAGTAGGTAGTCGAAAATAATAGTTTTGGCATCGAAAGGTGCGAAGACGAGACGTCGAATTCCTTCGGCGTGTCTTCGCGGTATTGCTTTCTTTTTACTTATACCGGTATTAAACACGTTTCATGACTCACCGTTGCCTTTACTTAAACTTGTCGCCTTACTGAAATTCTCCGTGAATTTTCATATTTTTCACTCGTACGCCGTGATTTTTCCAGGCGTTGCCCTCGACACTCCGGACGGCAAGGATATCGCGATCGTCAAGAAGCAAGGGAAGGTCAAAGCGCTGGAAGATGAGATTATGCTACGTGAGTAAGAGATCCATGGATCGTCCAGCAACCATGCTGCGACACGTACGAACTGACAAAATTCGCAATGACTTTTCCATTCGCAGAGGACAACCTCGATTTCGAATCGAAGATGCATAACCATTGCGGAATCGCTCACACGCGCTGGGCGACCCACGGTGTTCCATCGGAAGTAAATTCCCATCCGCAACGTTCCGACATCGAGCATTCCTTCGTCGTTGTTCACAACGGTGAGTTAGCAACGCGAACCCTTCGGGACGCGAACAATCTCGCAGACAAGTTAACAACGAGGTTTCACGTACGCGCGTAGGTATCGTGACGAACTACAAGGAATTGAAGACGCTTCTTCAACAGAGAGGCTACTTGTTCGAAAGCGAGACCGATACGGAAGTAATCGCGAAGCTCGTCCATCACTTGTGGACTCAGCATCCTACGTACTCGTTCAGAGAACTGGTCGAGCAGGTCGTTCAGCAATTGGTGCGTAGACGATATTGGCGATCGTAAAGTTTATCGCGTGATACGATGCAATTAAGAACAAATCTTTTTTCCCTTTCGGCAGGAAGGAGCTTTTGCCTTGTGTTTCAAGAGCAAATATTTCCCGGGAGAATGCGTCGCCACCAGGCGAGGTTCTCCGCTTCTCGTCGGTATTAAAACGAAGACGAGACTGGCTACCGATCACGTACCGATTCTTTACGGAAAGGGTGAGTATCCGGAAATTGGAACTCCAGGACGATCAAGGAAGCGCGATTATCCATAAACGTCACGACGTAATGCAAACCGCAGCTCATCGCGAGATGTATTTCAGTAATCGCGCGGTTTTCATAAATCGTAGAAACTAATCGCTAGTCGTAATACCGGCGAGAGGCGAAAAATTCGAAAAACGCTGACCGACAATTCCGCGAATGCTCTCTACTTTTCGCGTGACCTTCGACCGCTCGCGCGATCTATCCCACGCATAGTATTTATCATTCGACAGCTTTTCACGAATCGAACGATATTTAACCAACGATAAGAGGTCTTCTGCCGCAGCTAAGTGCTAAAGTTTGTACGACAATAATTGCAAGTTTACTTTGTCAAAGGAAAATCGACTCGTGAAAGCTGCGGAGAAGAATCTGCACGGTCGTTCGAAGGTACGTGGGAAAAAGTGCATGGAAACGCGAGAATCGTCGGTAGGTCGATCGAAGAACGACCTCGCGTAGAAAGAGTATCATCACACGGCTAGAGTCAGCTAGATAAATAGAATTCGCGCAACGACGAGGGACTCACTGGGACGTACGGTAAACGAGATATCGGTGAAGGAACACGACGACGTCGTTAACAATTTGAATTATCAGCTGTCCTATACTTTGGCCATTCGAAGTTGTACCTTTCGTCGGTGAAATTTGATTTCCCGATCGAAGAAAAAAAACTAGGCGAAAATCTCCTCTTGCCCGTGCGAGTTCTCGAGATTTGCTCTCGCGATTCGAGCAGAGGATCAAAAGCTGCGGGAACATCGCGCGGAGCAAGAGGAGGAAACATTCGATCGGTCCCATTCATCCAGTCTTTCCACCACCCCTCACGTTTCTTTTTTCCAACGCACACGCCTTCGCATGGCTTTAATAAAACTCTAACAAATGCGTGAGCGTCTGAACGTGTGTTTTTTTTTTAATTTTTCAATTTTTTTTACTTGTTGCCCGAACTAACAATAATCATCGATAACTAACACTTCTGAATTACTCGTCATTCGAAATTAATTGACTAACGGACGCACCCCACGCACACTTTTCTCGTCACCGTCGCATACTATCGTCGAGCATGCGAGATTTTCGAAACAATTTCGAGTAACCGCGACACGAGTATCCATGTCGCTCATTTTCAACGTAAGTTATGTCAAAATTCAACCGCGATTTTTCCTTATCAGTAGATTCGAATCGCTTTCGCACATGCATTCCACTTTTTCGTTCACGTTCGCCGCTAAGTTTAACTATCTACGAGTAAAATAAGAAACGAGCGAATTTCCATCAACCAGAACTGCAAACCGAGTCTCAATTTCCACTTCACCAACCTTAATTTCCAAGTCACGAATTATGCAAACAAATTTGCTAACTACTAATTTGCTTATTTCTCTTCGATCTACTCGACGAAGATTCGTATGTCGCGACCAGATTACCCTCGCTCCTCGCGCCTCCAACTCTTTCTTCGCATTTTGTAGCGCGACGCACGAGTAACGAGTAACCTTCGCCCAGCCCCGAGGATCGCGCGACCGACCGTCGATTTGACTTATCCAATCCGCAAACAATTCGCGACACGCTTGGTGTCTCGGTTTGCAGTTGTGTAATTAACGTTAAGCGTAGTTATCGCCTCTGATGAATTCCTCGATTATTGCTAGATCATTTTGTTGCTAGATTAATTTATAAACATTATCGCCGGCGCCGGTCTCAGAACTCATAGCGTACGATCTACGCTAGGACCTGCGTCCTTTTAATTAATATTACTCGTTGTCGTTGTTGATATGGATACTATATGAATGTTTATTTTGCATGATCGCCCCTCCTGATTTGCACCCCAACTTTCTGCCTGAACAGACGACTTCTCACACAAATCCAAAGGTATACACGCTACAGTATTTACCAAAGTTGGATATTCTTTAACGATAAGAGATGAGAAAACAACAAGGAATCGTTGGCACCTCGTCGCGCGACATTTTTTCTCCGTTTATTCACCCTTTTTTCGTCGTTGTATTTTTCTTTCCTTGTTCCTCTCGTCGTTTCTTTGATGACATATATACGTACATCTATTATTCTCCGTGCTACGCGTTCTTATCACTTCTCGTAGATTCGCTCATTTTTTTTCTCTCACGATTTGCAAATATAAATCTCCTCGTAACTTTCGAAATCGTCTCACACCGGACGGCAGACGCACTGATTTTTATTCCATTAACGTCGTCGCGTCGTAGCTTATCTTTCCACGATGAGTCGCAAAAAAACAGTAGCAATAAAAAACAATTGAAATAATAAAATTTTAAAAAAACGACTCGTCTCGTCGAACGATAAGCTTCGTATGTCGCGCGGGTTTCGAGAAATTGACGCGCGTTGCTGGAAAATCGTTGCTGCACGAATCGCGTCGTCAATGGTTCTCAACAGCCCGAACATTTCTTGTTATGTTTCTTGGTTTTAACACAATAATACGATTTGGCGTGTTTGTTTCCGGCGACGAGGCGCAATTTGTCAAAAATATTCACAAATTGCAAATACGCGCGACGACCACCGTCCTTTGGCTTCTCGGTTCGTATTCGACGAATTGCGCGTCGTATCCACGACGTTTTATCTATGTTTACGAATACGTCCACCAGTATTATTTTTCATTCCTCGACGAATCATTTATTTATTTTCTTTATCGCCGTTCCCTCGTTACTTGGATACGTTAGTTTTCGCTTTCGTGTTTGTGTGCGTTTTATTCATTTATTCTCAAAACTTTATCGTTTCGTTATGTTTTTTAGAATCCTTTAGCATGGTTTGTTTTATTAATTGTTTTTTTTTCCATTTTTTCCCTTAATCTTACCCACGAATCTCCAGAAGGTGACGCAGCCTCCCAAGGTATTACTTTACATACACATTTTTTATTACTATCTTCTATGCTTTATTCGTATGCTGCTTCTCGGATTTTGATTTTTTTTTCTTACTCTGCTTGTTCGGCGACGAGCCGATGCTTTGGGCTATTTGCTTGCTCCCACGCGTTTACTAATTACGACTAAACCATCCGATAATTTCGCTAATTAACTAACAAACGCTGTTGGTCTTAACGGTTCGAGGGGAGGAATGAGATTTTGCGAGCGTTGATCTACATATTTTATCTGCTTCCCGATATATCCGAATCCTTCGCTAATATCACGTAAAATACTGACCGATACGAGTTTCGTTTGACAAACGCCTAACGGTTCTGGTGAAATCTATTACGAATCGGTGGTTCTTCGTACGAAGTATTGTAAATAGCTAACGCAATTACGGGTAATAGTACTACACAACTCTCAAGTTCTAACCCAAAAGGTGGATTCGCGAACCGCGTGAAAAAATCGTTTCTCGCTTCGTTCGTCTATTTACATACATATATCTATATATAAATATTTTACTGGGTCTGAGAAGAGCCTAATCGTTAACTTTTTCACTTTTACACGTAAAAACGGGCTTACTTTCTGGTGTGAGGTACGCAAGCACGTGTATACAAAAATGTGGCACAGAATTGGCAAGCGATACGTTCGATCGAAAATTGGAAAAAGAGAAAAAGAAAAGAACAGGCAAAAAAAACACAATCTTTCCAGAGGAGGGTAAGAGAGATTTTGGTCTCGAATCGTCAATCGTAATAGTGCCGCACCTATGACACGTTGAGATTCGATCTATCGATCTGTTAAAAATCGCAGGTTCGACGAATTTTTATTGCGAGCAAGTAGCTCGATACTGCAAAGAAGTTACTTGTTCTTCGGAAAACGAAAAAGCAATCGCAATTATTTCTAATCACGTTGCTGCCGGAGAAAAAAAGCGCAACGCTGCGTTTGAAATGAATGAAGTAAGAACGAAAGAAAGAAAAAATAAGGAGAGAAACTAATAAAATGAGGCCAAAATTATGTGCGTAACTTACCCTTCTTTCTTTGGTTGGGGGATTCGACAGCTGTTTGTCTGTCGAGATTAGTTCCTTCCTCTCGCGAAACGACGTATCCTTTCCAAGGGCTTTCGCGTCACGAGAATATTCCTGTCGCTCGAGATGGTTCGTCGGAAGCGCAAGAATATTCTTCAACGTGTTCATCGGAGTCAAAGATCGGGACTACAGAGATGTTTCATCGAACAGACCACCGACCACACGGCAGAAGTTCGGATCTCCCGATAATTCCACGCAGCGAAAGCACCTCGGAGTTTCAGCCACTGGAAGATAAGGAGGTTGAATATTTCTTCGCGTCCGATGCCAGCGCGGTTATCGAGCACACCAACCGAGTAATATTCCTCGAGGTAAGCGAGAAGAGAATTTAAAAAAAAAATGGAAACAAGAAACAACCCGAAGACAAGAATATTGATAGATTCGAATTGCATGTGACACGATTGGTTACTTACATGTATTTACTATTTCTCGCAGGACGACGACGTAGCAGCCGTCGCTGACGGTGTTTTGTGCATTCATCGTCTCCGTCGTCTCATGGACGACCCTCACGCTCGAGAAATCTGCACGCTCAAGATGGAGATCCAGCAGATCATGAAAGGCAATTACTCGTACTTCATGCAGAAGGAAATTTTCGAGCAGCCAGAGTCCGTTGTCACGACGATGAGGGGTCGGTTGAATTTCCAGGACAGTTCTGTCACTCTTGGCGGTATCAAGGTGAGTCTTGCTTGAAAGTAATTTTTGGAAACGAATGGGAAAATGTACTGGAGTGAAAAGTTGATAAATAATAGATAATTGTGTGCATCGGCGGAGGACGATTCGTTTGGCGGGCTTAAAACTGAGAGTAACGATGATATTTCGTTTTTGCCAGGATTACATTCCAGAGATCAAAAGATGCAGACGCTTGATGTTGATCGGCTGCGGTACCAGTTACCATTCAGCCATCGCCACTCGTCAACTACTGGAAGAACTCACGGAATTGCCTGTCATGGTCGAACTCGCTTCAGACTTCCTCGACAGAAAGACCCCGGTCTTCAGGGACGACGTTTGCTTCTTCATTTCTCAATCCGGTGGGATTATTCGATCAGTTTTCGCTGTTACCGTAGCGACGAGTACTCGTTCGTGGCTCAGGTAAACGTAAATCGACGTATCTTACTTGGTTCTTTTGTCTTCGTCAGGTGAAACTGCCGACACTCTCATGGCCTTGCGATATTGCAAAGGACGTGGTGCCTTGATCGTTGGCATCACCAATACTGTCGGAAGTAGCATTTGTCGAGAGTCACATTGCGGAGTTCACATCAATGCTGGTCCCGAAATTGGTGTCGCTAGTACCAAAGCATACACGTCGCAGTTCATATCTCTGGTGATGTTCGCTCTTGTCATGAGCGAGGACAGAATTTCACTCGGAACCAGAAGACAAGAGGTAAAGAACACCTTCGCTAGGCATAAGGATGAGATAAAAAGAAAATGTGAAAGGGGAATCGTATCGATGAGAATTGGTGGTTGTACCGATGGGATTCGATGAAAATAAATTGAAGGAACGTCGACGTTTCAGATCATCGAGGGATTGAAGAACTTGGACAAATTGATTCGCGAAGTGTTGAAACTGGACGATAAAGTAAAGGAGCTGGCCAAGTCGTTGTTCCAGCACAAATCATTGCTGATCATGGGTCGAGGATACAACTTCGCTACCTGCATGGAAGGAGCATTGGTAATTGACAGATTTCCAAATAGATTCGTATTCGTGGTTGTTTGGAATTTTGAATCGATTTTTTCTCTCGATATTGCAGAAAGTTAAGGAGCTGACTTACATGCACAGCGAAGGTATAATGGCAGGTGAATTGAAACACGGTCCTTTGGCTCTGGTCGACGATTCTATGCCCGTGATCATGATAGTCATGAGGGATCCCGTCTACGTGGTGAGTTCTCTCACCCGCGATAACTGAGACGACGAGAAAAACACGACTGCAACGAGAACGTTTGTTATTTTTTAGAAATGCATGAACGCTCTTCAGCAAGTTACCGCGCGAGAGGGTCGACCCATCGTGATTTGCGAGGAAAACGACACGGAGACGATCTCTTTCGCCGACAGAGTACTCGAGGTGCCAAAAACTGTCGACTGTCTTCAAGGAATCCTGACCGTGATCCCCATGCAGCTTTTGTCCTTCCACATCGCGGTGCTGCGAGGCTGCAACGTGGATTGTCCGCGAAATTTGGCAAAATCCGTAACAGTCGAATAAATCTCATCGATGCACGAACGAATAGACGAAACGATGAGCGGCCCACGGAAATATACGACGAGCTTCGGCGAAATTTGCCCGGCTAACGGAGAAAGCTCTAATTTGTTTGTTTCTTACGCAGCGTCGATCGCTGATACGAAATTTGGACGAGACGAAATTCGATGCTCGATTCGAATCGATTGACTATGCCGATTATCCGGTCGGTGTTGACTCGACGGAACGTTTTTCCTCGGTGTACCTACTAATTCTCGAAATGTTTGTCATTTCGCAATGAAATTTTGTGATGATATTGTTAATAATATAAATTGTTAAGACTTCTCAAATCCTGCTCGCCGAGCATTTTTCTACTGCGTAAATTATTATTGCCAAACGAAAAGCGATCGCAATTGGCGCGAGAATTTGAATAATATTATCTCCTTCGTTATTTTCTACGAAATCCTGTATACAAAATATCGTTAGATTACTGAAGTTTCAGGCGAGATTCTATTCGTTTTCCTCGGTATGGACGCCTCGAATCCTCGTACCTGGTAAAATATTCCGATTACGGCGTCGTATTATTTTCATGAAAGTGAGGATTCTTAATGTTGTATATTAAGAAGAATTTACGAAGAATATGTTGCCCAGAATGTAATCGACTAGTTTTTAAGGAATGAAATTTAGTCAAATTATCACTACATTTCCTAGCGATACGATCGGTTGTATTGGACCACGCAACTTCTGTT
Organism: Arge pagana; assembly: GCA_963969455.1. Classification (NCBI taxonomy): domain Eukaryota; kingdom Metazoa; phylum Arthropoda; class Insecta; order Hymenoptera; family Argidae; genus Arge; species Arge pagana. The sequence goes on along the minus strand of OZ018312.1, from coordinate 5,739,608 downwards.
ATAATTGAATAACGATTATATGTTATACGAAATAAATCAACGCACCATACTATAAAACAAACAAACAACCCTCAACTTTTCTCCGCGATCATTTCAAAGGCATTTCGCGCCGGGGAAAAATGCGCAACGGTAAGAAATTCGAGATCAACGTCGACGACGGTCGCAAATTTTCGAAAATTTGAATTTGATTGGTGGAAATGCGGGAAAATTCGTGCGGCTCCATCGACGCAAGTAGTACGAATCGGATCTGTTCGGACGCCTCGCAGGGGGATGTGCTGGGGCTGCGAGACGCGAAAGGAACGATGCTAATCGATAAACGTGTAAAATTCACCGATACGAAAAATTCGAGCCCGAAGGAGAAAAGAAAATACGCGCGAGCGGTGCCGATTCGCGGTAAAAACCGACGGTATTTCGAGGGTCTCGGTTTTAAGTAGTAACGACGCGAAATCGATCAGACGCTCCTGGCGCAACGAGCCAATTTTCCCCCCTATTTCGCGTTGTTACCCCAAGGGATTATATTATTTTTCGCGAAACGCGGTGAAATTCGAGGCGGCAATTCGAAATTAGCAACGATGAAATCCTCGCATACCGCGCAACTCTATTATATTCATCTAATTTTAAACGGCAAAATATCTTTTCGGGTTATTTATTAGTGGTTGGCTGCGCCGACTACGCGAGTCAGTTGACTCGCCGACCGTCGTTGAATACGGACGTCCGAGGAATACGGTCCGTACGACAATTACGCCCTTTCCGTGGCAACATTTAACGCGTCGCGATATCGCCACGATTTCATTTCGTACAAGCTGCACGCTTATTAACATAGTTTTATTGATCGAATTTGACCTGGCAGTTTCCTAGCGTAGTCGCTCGCTTTTCAGTAGTGAGGTAAATATTGTAGTTTTCGGTATGGCTGCTCCAGCAGCTTGTACGCGGTTCAGTGATAACTATGACCTTAAGGAGGAACTTGGAAAGTAAGTGACATCAGAATCGACTAGCATTAACGAACAACAACGAGCACGATTATTTTATCCGACAGATATCTCGCCGTTATTGCTTCGCATCGTACGTCGAAACCTCTCGCTCGCTCTATCTCTCCTCTCTCTCTCTCTCTCTCTCTCTCTCTCTCGCTCTCTCGCTCGCTCGCTCTTCTGCTAGCTCACCGTCCGCAGCTCGCCGTCCGTCTCTCTCGTCCCACGTCTCGTGCTCGTTCTTTCAACGATCTCGTTGTCTTTCTCCAAAGTTTTCGGAATACAAACGAGAGATCTAGCAGACGATACCGTCGAACGATGGCCGCGGCCAGCGGTAGTGTTGGATCGTCCGGGACTCGTTGCGTTTCGTCTATATTTAACGTATGTTTCTCGGTAGAGCCCACAGTCTCTCTCTCTCTCTCTCTCTCTCTCTCTCTCTCTTGTCTTCTTTTTTATTTCTTTCTTTCTCTCTCGATATAGATATATGTGTGTACATATATATATATATATATATATATATATATATATATATATATATATATATATATATATATATATATATATATAGAGAGAGAGAGAGAGAGAGAGAGAGAGAGAGAGAGATTTTACATGTATACACGTATAACCGGCAGCACCAATTTTGAAAGCCCCCGTTTTTTTCCTTCTTTTTATGTCATTTTTGTGCTGCTTTGCTCGTCCTTCGTCTCCCGCTACCTCCGTCATTCTCCCGTTCGCGCATTGTCGCCTTTCGTGCGCCTCTCTCTCTCTCTCTCTCTGCGCGTCCGTTCGTACGAGTTTTTCTCGCCCTGTAATTTCGCGTTCCATCTTTCGCCCCTTTTCGCGTCATCGCCACACGACTTTCAGCATTTCTGTCAACCTTCGAACGAACTCGCAATGCCTACAGCTGAATAAAGAGTCAATCTTTGCACGAACGATCTGTCCTCGAATCGATAAAAGCTCGACTCACCAACACCACGCGCCGAGTCTCACGTACGCTAACGTAACCGTATTTCTCGCCGGGGTTACGGAGGCGCAGGTGGTTGTCGCAATGCCGGGCCAAGCGTCATTTCACAGCCCCGCGACGCGGAATCGTCGAAAAATCATAAAGTCACCATCAAACGTCTCGTTCGCGATTCGCGATGATGCAACAGCGCTTAACCGCCGCAACATTACTATTCACATTCGTACGAAATTTATATGAAACGAGACGAGAGCGCGATTTTTCAGCGACGTAACGATTTTTACGTTCGTTTCTACGTTCATCAGCGCTCCATTCAATTTTCCCACGCGATTCGGAGTCGAAAAAAATTCCGTCGCAGGGAGGAAATTGGAAGAATTGTCCACAGAGATGGGATCCTTTTTCGTTTCTCCGATTTCTCGCGGAAGAAATTTGAAGTGATGAAAAAAGAGGAGGCTGGAAATGTGGGAATTTGTGGGGGGAGAAATGGAAAAGCTTCGCCGCTCCCTCCAGGAAAATCTGGACCACACCCTCCGAGGATCGGGAGAGCGAGAGAGAAAGAGAGAGAAAGAGAAATAGAGATAGAGAGAGAGAGAGAGAGCGAGAGAGAGATACTTTCGAGGGAATTTCAAAGCCGCGAAGATCAAACGAATATCTTCAGTCACAGGCAATACACGCGCGTCTCGGCGTGTTTTCCTACTTCTTTTCACATTTCTTCAGATCTCTTCGAGTTATCTTCGTTTTTTCAACCGTTAATTGCGGAGGTGCGAAAGATAGGCTTCTTCATCCTCCAACCAGCATTTCTCGCACGGAATTCTCCCGTCCGACCATGACGGGACGCGGCTACTAATGTAACTCGCCGCGCGACACACGCCGGAGCATCGCGTCTTACCTGCGCCGGATTTACCCACGTCCCGCTTCTCGAAAGACAGCGCTCGTTTCACAATTACACGCGAATACGTAAAAAAAATTCCGAATAAATTACGCCTATCGTTTCATGGTCTACGCACGAATCGTCGACGAACGCCTGACGTGATCGTATCGGAAAAAACGTCACGAACGATTTTTTTCTAACCAAATAACAAACATCACGCTCATTAACGTTACCCATCGATTTCCCTATGAAAATTCCGACCTCTTTCTCTACTAATATCTGTAGTAATATCTCTTTCTCTGCTAAATTCTGTGGAAACCTGTCGAAACGTCTCGATTCACGCGCCGTTATTGCACGGATGCGAAACGAGTGCAGCGTAAAAATACGAGTTTAAGTAACTCGCTCGTTGGACGATTGTTTGATATAAAAGCTTCTTAATTTCGGAATCGGGAAGAGAGATGTATAAAAAGAGATCGTACGATGCTTCGCACGGATGAGAAGAAACGACCAGTAATTTTCGACTGTAGTAGCGTGTAACCGTGTTTATTCGCAAGCCAATTCTGTGTCAACGAAACTCCCGATGCTACGCGAAACTTTTCAATTGAAACTTCGGACAATTTTCATGAATAGACGAGAGTTTCGATGCCGGCTAGTCGTGGCATAATCTGTTTCAACTTCCGACGCCTGGGTAACGAAACTGCAGCGGTCGATAACATTTCGCGATTATTGTGCGTCTTCGAGGACGGTTTTAGAGCGTCGGTGTTCGGAGAGACCCGCTCCGTTATCCGGGATAAACAGCGGCGATGCAATGAGAAAAACGATCGGGAGACACGTGCGCAACGGAAGAATAGGACTAATAAAGGAGACTACGTACGCGAGCCGAGTTACCGATTCGCTTCTCGCTACCGCCGCGGAGCTCGGAATGAATGCTAATTCCAACGCGACGATAGAATTTTCACCTTGCTTCCGAGGTTGACGAATTTCGTACGAGTTTCGCGCGAAAAATCCCGCGATTTGCCCCCCATTGTCGATCGTTTAATATGTCTCGTCGCTAAGTAATCGAGCGGAGCTGGACATTCACCTGGAAATAATTAGCGGCAGCGATCTTTTTCCACCAAACTTGCGGAAAATTAGATTCGCAGCAATTTAAGATTCCATCATTTTCGCTCTAAAGTTGTAAATTACCGAGTTATTTCGAAAAAACAAAAAAGTTCAACTTCAAGTCAAGATGGCGGCGAACGCAAGGTGGAATTTTCCCGAAAATCGAGATGTACACTCGCAGATATCCTCACGCGGTTAAAAAAACATCGCTGTCGCTAATTATTTCGAGTTACGCTATTTTTCTGTCCATCGCGACTGGACTGAAGCAAAAATCGAACGAGTTTGAAAAATACTGGTATGCTGTTGGTAGGACGGTCGAGGGAAGATGGGGAACGAGGGAGAAAAAAGGAGCGAGATTTTTGTAAAAAGTCGAAAATAACGCGGAAGAAAAAAAATAGATATCGACCAGTCTCCGAGGAACGCGGAACGCGCGAGTGTCGTCGCTGTATCGTCGAAACGTATGGGATAGCAAACGAGGCTTGTAGTAATTAGCAGCGAAAATCTATCGAGTCTACTCGAGTTACAACATTGATTTAATATACGAGTTTCGTTTGAAAAGCGACGCGCGGCGGGGCAGTCACGTTGTCGCTGTAGGCGTAGCGCGAGTAGTTCTGCTCGCGAGAAAGAAACTGGTCCTTTTAATTAGTATACGACGGTTAATTAAAACTTATACTCGAGCCGACTTGATTTAAGTCCGACATAGAACTGACACTTTGTCATCCGGAGTCGAGGAATATACGGTGGTTATATACGAGCGATTAAACGTTAATTGCCTCGGGGAAAGCCGACGATTCGCCCCGCGTTTCACCCTTTCATTTTTTTTTTACTCGAATGATCTTTTGCACGAAACGCAACCTCGTTTCATATTTCATATTCCCCGAATACGAGGAAAACGCGGCTCAAAAACGCGTCCACAAAATTCGACTCCTCCTCTTGCGCTTTCTTCACTACTCGGGGAAAGATTTTTTACATTTTTTTATCCAGCGTCGAATACTGCCAAAGTGTAAAACAAAAAGTATCATCGTTCTCTCTTTCACGCGCGGAAAAATGTAAATCGCTGTACGACGGTAAACAAACAGAATCGTCGCGAACGGCGACAAACGTTGGCAACGCGCGGAACATGCCAACCATTTTTAACTATTAAAAAAAAATTATTCGTCGCACGTCAGATGCGTACGCACGGTAAAAAATTGACCGTCATTGTGTAAATCGTCAAAATTTGTGCGTAGAATATTTAACATTCCAGTGTCCGTTTTTCCCTACACAAAAATTTTATTTGATACTGGAGTAACAATTTTTAAATGTGAGTCTATCATTGGTTTGTGTTACTTTTAACACGGAGCTGTCTGTCACTATCGCTACACACGGAGTGTGTTGAAGTAGTACTGGATTTGCGTAGAAAAAAAAATTCGTTGGCACAAATTTGTGTGGAATTTTTTCGCCTTGCGTACGTATTATTTGTAGAAGGTTGGAAAAAATGTGGGAAAGCTGTAGAATATGGTGGAAGTTGGTGTGGAAATTTTGTACTGAAATTCGGAGGATTTTGGAAATATGGAAAATTCTAGAAATGGAATAGTCGAGAGAACATGGTAGCATCGTTGAGAGAGAAGAATCGCGTGTGATTAATTCGCGCGCGCGAGAAGTCAACGCGGTTTCGTAAATCGAAGGGCATCGTTGCGCGATATTGTCATCGGCGCATCTGGCTATATGTAGGTGAATTAGTAATCTATTATTAGAATAAAAGCACTGGGCGTCCCAATTTCTCGTCGCGCTCGAGCAGATTTCGCACGAGGTGCGGGGGAATCGAGCTTTCGATAGATCGGTGTGCCGCGTCCGACGCGTTTCGCTCGTCCTCTATTTTCGTTGTTCCCTACTACTCGTTTTTCCCGTTGATTCGACCTCCGCGCGTCGCAGAATCGAACGCACGCGACAATGTTTCGGAGGAATAATTAAAATTAATCGAGTCGACTTCGTTGATTTCAAGGCCGATCGTACGTACAGCGTTTCCGAGGCCGCCACGAAGAAGCGACGCGACGCGAAGCGACGACGCTAGAGAAATGCGACATTCGTTACATTGTTCCGTTTCGTTTGACCTTCGACGTTTTATTACGCGTTCGATTCTTATCACTCGTAGCGCGGCGATAATTCTCGTCGAAGCGAACGAACGCCGCGGCGACCCGACGTTACCGACCGAGGCTACGACCGCGATTGGCTGCACTTGGAATTTTTGATAAATCATTTCAGCGGTCGTTATGCCGCGAATAAATTACCACGATCAACGCTGAACGAAACTCTGGCGTGCGCCCGTGTCGTAACGCGGAGAGACGAATCTACGGATAAGTCGCAATTTGCAAAATTCGCGAAATCGATAAAAACCGATAAAAAAGTCGAAAAATAAAATAGAATCGCGTGCGAAAAAAAAATTGGATAAGCGTCGTTAAAAAGGTCACGTCGAATGAATGCGTGAAAAAGTGATAGAAAAGGTAGAGCAGAAGGCAAAGATGTGGTAAAGTCGGAATTAAATATGCGAAATAACGCGCAGTGACTACAAATGAGACTCACACGCGGAAAGCGAGTAGGGAAAAAAATAAACGTCGATCGAGCGAGGAGCAAAACTGATTGGAAAAATAGGCCGTCAGGAAGGAGAATCGATGAGAAGATGAATAATTTCGCGAAAATTTTCGCCGGACGATGATGGGAATCGATTTTAACATCAGGCGTCTGGCAACGTGCGGACGAGGTTTCTTGAAATTGCTACGATTTCGATGAAATTGTTTGTATTTTCGAGGGGGAAACGATGTCAGGGCGGGACGTACGAGGATCAATAAAGCGAAACAAGCTGTTACTCCCGTCAATTTTTATCGTCGGAGTTCAACCTGTTCGCCGTATCGATCGGTACGTATAAATTTCCCCGATTTTCTCTTCCATCGCGCGGACTACATTGTACCTCTGAACGCTCGACGTTTCGGATAAAAATCGCGATCACGCCTCCGCGCTGCTTTTTCCTCGTACGCATCGAAGAGAATCAATTACGTCGCGTAACAATTTAACGTCGGTGTCGTTTGATACTCTAACAAGTGTCCCGGTTTATTCATACGGGACACGCTCGTCGTCTCGACTCGGTCGCCGCGTGTTAATAACGCCTGACGTTTGATGCTCCACGAGCCTCGTGGGAACTCGCCTCGCTCTCTCTCCCTCGCTCTGTCCTTTGTCGTTGCTACCCTGTCTTCTGTCGTCTGCCATCCGTCAAACATCCCCCTCCTCGTCCTCGTTGCCGCGACACCATTCCCCACGTTCCCATTCGCCTCTCCGCCGCGACTCGAGGAGGCTTCTCTCCTCGTCCCTTGGGATATTCCTTGTCGCGAAGAGACACACCGAACGAGCGGGACGCCGGAATCGATACGGACTCCCTCTCCTCGCTCCTCCGTACACATACATCTGTGTACGTGTACATACATACATATATCCGCGCGTACTACGTGTATATATATTTATACGTAACACACACACGAATACGCAGCTATCGCTTACGCGACGCGTAAAATTAGTAAATAGAAACGGAAATACGATCCGCGCGCGAGCAACTTCCCTGGTTTTGTCGTCGTTTCGACAATTTTCATCGTATTTCCCGTTCTCCTCCCGTTCCCCTCCCATTCCCGTCGCGAAGCCTCGTCCTTGTATTCCGGACAGCCTCGCTTCCCCCCCCCCCCCCCCCCCCACTCTTCCAAACCCAAACGATTATTTTCTACTCGAATAATAGGACAAATATTTGTTACCCCCGTATCATTTTCCGATCACGGCACGGCGCGTGGAATCGGTATCTTCGAGAGCAAATATCTCTTCGCTGCGCGTCTCGCCGAGTTTGATCGTTTTTATCCACGTTCGTTATCAGAGAGATTCGCTCTCGATGCGTGCGAGCGAAAGGTGTCGTTTCGCGAATTACGACTAACAATAAGACGAGCAGAGACACGCGATAGGATCGTAACGACGCGAATGAAATAAAGCTGAACGGAGAAAAAGAGTCGACGGTAATAGTTTCCAGACTTCACCTCGATCCGCGGCTCTACCTAGTTTCGAAAATGTCTAAACACATACACGTCGAACGGAGATCGATTCAACCTCGACGATTCGCGTCCGTCCTTTCTCGTTTCCTCGGGCCATAGTTCCAAGATTTCGTTCTTTCGGCTCTCTATGTTTTTTTCTATTTATTACTTCATAATTGTTTTCATTATTTTTTTTTATTAAATTTATCATTTCCAGTATTTCTCTAAATATTTTATTTTTTTACCGACGAGCAACGTATCGCGTTATCGTCGAACTTAGATGGACTCTCCCTTTCGTAGGCAGTAACAAATTTTTCGTCACATTTGACACAAAATTTTGTGTAACAACTTTTTTTTTGTACACAAGATTAGTGTTATTTCAACGTGTAGTGATAAAGCAACGCGGTTCTGTGTTAAGTGTAGGAGAATCGATGTTAGAGCAACGTTTAACGAGTGTTACTATAGCATCAAATAAGGTTTTGGTGCGTTGAGAAACGGACTGTGAGAACAACACTGATCAACGCAGTAAAACGTTAAATACTCGCTTCACGCGATGACGGAAAATTTTGTACTGTACGGTTTCTTCTCCGTAAACTCTCTCTGTGATAATTTCGCCCAATTTTCCAACTCGTCCGTCAGCCACGCTCCGCGTGGATCTAGCGGGGGAAAAAAATTAAATTTCGCGGAATGGAGAAATGAGTTCGCGCGAAACGGCATATGTGCGCGGGGGTTGGGAGGGTACGGATAGGGAAGAGCGAAACCCGGGTGTCCAGCCGTCGCGGGTAGGTCGGTCAATAACGCGGGGCTCGGTTCAAAGGACGAGGGGCAAGAGGCGGAGGAAACTGCGAAAGGACACGCGTCGAGGCACACAAACGTCAAGAAGACGTACTCGACGCGGCGATAGGAATGACGGACGGACGGGTGGCAAAGAGCCAACGAGAACGGAGGTCGCGACGGGAAGGGTTGCCAATAGACGTTGACGAGGTATCGATAAGAAAGGAGGCGTGGATATTTGAAAAAGATGTTACGAGCTGATAAGAAAGTTGACAAAGGGACGACGCAACGTGTCTCCTGTATTTTCGCACTTTTTTCGCGGCATGCGAAAATTCGACAAGCTGCTCGCGATTTCCTCGAGTTCATCAACGGTCATAGTCAAGGTCCGCCACCGACGTTTTTCATTGAAGCGAAATGGGGGGAGTTCGCCTCATTGACAGTAGTAGCCATTCGATGTCGCGATCCTTCTCATTTCGTTGACGATTTTACCACGGCGTAATTGATGTCGCTGACGATGAATGTTAGAGAAACGTTTGCAACGAGACGAGGTAGAGAGAACGTTGCGAGGAAGGTTATAGATCGGTGGAAACAGACAGGGGGAAGGGAAGGACGCGAAAAGAGGGTAAAAAATGAAAGGCAGAAGAAGCAATGATTATAGCTGCGGGAGAAAAACCGTGAGCGGACGTGATTTTAAGAGAAAGCGTAAAATTGCAAATTAGGGATTATTGAAAACGTCGGCAAATTGAACGGAGGGAGAAGCCGAAAGCGAGGGAAAATTGAATTGAGAAAGGAAGGCGAGGAGAATGGAGAAAGGGGGTGGCGGGGATGGAAAAACGAGTGAGAAATCGTCGAAGAAAGTAAAGGAGGGAGACAAATGAAAGAGCGGGAAATTGGATTGAACAAATGGGGTAGATAAAATGAAAATAACTGGGAAGAAGAAACAGAAACTCGCTATACGTATACCGCGCGCGTATAGGGAATGTACTCGGGGATGAGAGGGACGAGGTCAGAAAACAGAGCGGTCGTTTCTGCATATCGAGTGCGGTGGCGCGGCCTCCTCGGCGGATATCTGGGACAAGTACCTTTTCCACGTACCTACCATCGTTCGCAGCGTAGGACAATAATTGTCGAACAGCGACCTTTGCACCGTGACCTTGCGAGGCAAGGTACTCCGCTGAAGTACCTGCCTCTTTATTTCGTCGCAGTGACAACCGCAACGGGGATCGCATGTCCGAGTCCACGTGACGGTATCATTTTTCTCTCTCTCTCCAATTTCCCGACCAGAAGTAGGTTAGCGGGTCGCGAAATTAGCCAAAGCTGAATTACGACATAAATACAGAGTGGTTCCCTCCGTGACCGCGTGTCTCCCAGGGTACTTCGCGTCGCGAACACCCGGACGCCTTTTCCCTTGCGCTATCCTATCCCTTCGCTGTTCTATAAAACAAGGCCTCGTCGTTTCTCTATCAATTTCAGCGTACCTAATTTTTTTCGCACCTCTCACCACGTCCATCGTTTTTTCCACGACACGAGTCTCACTGACGGGTGACTTTTTACGTCTTTTTTGTATCTTTCTATATCTTTAGATGCCCGCTCGCGACAAAAGTCGTCCACCTTGTAAATAATTCTAGTTCTCGTTTCGCGTGCTAATTATAGGAGTCTTCTCTCGTCTTTCCTCGTACGATGTTGATACAGAGAGCGCAGAGGGGAGGTCGCGTGATTCGCGCGGCTTTCATCGCGGGTGTGAAAAATGCAGCCAATTTGTCGTAGATCTCGTCTCGGAGTTCTTTTCTTCGCGTCTTATTCCCAGCTCATATCCCGCATCCACGCGGCCCCTAGAGCATAATATTCCTCGAGTTCTCCGTGCGCGTAGAGAAATGATTTCGTTCTCCGTAATGGCTCTCTTCGCGAAGGTTTGTTCCCACGCTTTTCAATCCCGTCTACGCCTCCGAGACGCGAACCGCTCTTCGCGGAGTAACCATCAATCGCGTTTCATTAAGCAAAAAAAGGCAAGATCAAAAAAAAAAAAAACATTCCCCCAAATTCACGTCCGCGGTCACCGGTAAGAGATTGTTAAATCGCCAGAGGTCCAGCCGAACGCTCGGGAGGAATGTCGCGGACTCGGTCGATTTCCTGGCGCGCTCCACTTCTCTGGCTCGATTCCAATACTCGCGACGCCAGAATCCCTCGTATTGTAACGGTTCACCGTTGAATTACGGGAGCCATCTCGCCGTAGCCGGAAAAGCGGATAATCGAGTTTATTTCACGTTTCCTCGACGATCGCGCCCATCAACGTGCGCAATCGCAAGTTCAAACGGCATTTGTTTCAAAAAGAAAATTTATGTGCACATTTTCTCAACTTTGTCAAAGTCTTCCAATATGAAAAAAGCACTTGCACATAATATAAACTATGGCTTTACATTTTTTTGAGTGCAAAGTTTAGTAGCTTGGAAGTTATAGTCGGTCGACAAGTGGACAGGATCGAATTGTAGGAGTTTTTTTAAAAAAACAAAACAAAAAAGAAGAGAAGCAAAAATCACCGACGACGTGCTGAGAAAATGTAGACGAATGGTAAACGTTTTTGTTTTTTTTTCTCTCCATCGAGACAAATTTCTCTGGTCGATAACGATCGAGTGATTACGAAGCGGGAACAAATTGTTTTCTCCGCGTATCAATCCTCGTTATCGTATCGTGCGACGAATCTGGTGCCAGGTGTAACGTCGTGTTTCGGAGCGTCGGTAACGAATTAATTCCGAAAACTATCAACGTCACGATATATCGACGGTAGTCTCGAAGATGGAAAAAATTAACGTGGCATGCGTGTCAGGTGTAATAATCGTTTTCGGCCTCCTCGCGCGCGTATCCACCTCGCGAGGCCGCGGCGTAAAAAAGCTTTCACGCGTCGATTCGTGGGGAGAAAAAGGAAGGAGTAAACGGAGCGGGGAAAAAAAACGAACTTTAGGCCTGTTAATTTACAGCGTGACGTCGACGCAACGCGACGATTCATGGTGCCAAACGATTGTTATCGGCGCCGACAACTACGAGTATCAATAATAGTGTTTTTTGCTCCGATCTCGACCGCGCGGCGTCGATCTCGTGGTCGAAAAACGTAGCGATACACTTTTTCGACTAAGAGTCGGAAATTTCGCAAGGCGGAAAACGTGCGGCGAATTCGACAGCGAATTAATAAACTTCGCTCGTGCGCTCCTCGCGCGTGCTATTGTAGCTCGATGGAATGAATTTTTCGCGGCTAATGGAAGCGCTGCCCCGGCTAAACGGCGATGCCTAATCAGTTTTCGCGGCTGGTCGATGGCGACGACCGCGAAAAAATGTACGTGTTTTCATAGTTTGTCGGTCGGCTTCGCGGATAATGACAACAAAACGACGGACGCGATTAAAACTGGCGGTAGCGGAATTGGAGAGAAATCAGTTTTTGGCACTTGGAGCATCGACGTGTCGTATGCCAAAAATATATCATCGACGTTTGCCGGCAGGATGTAAAAAATGGCGCGTTATCTTATCGAAAACAGGTGCTAGGTAGATAGAAATTATCGGGAGCCTCGAAATTATTACGCGGAATTTCTCCTCCGATTTTTCAACCGAGTAGGAAGAGAACAAAAATATGTTCATCCGAACCTGGTAAAATTTGTACGACGAGCCAACGATTTCAGAAATCGTTTTCCATGAAAAGTTCGATTATTCGCGTTTACCACGGTCAGTTTTTCTCGTTTCTCTCGGCTCGTCGTGGCGACAAGAAAGTGGCAATTTTTCGGTTCTGTTTCGCGGTCCAACCACATTTTTTCCGCCGACTCGCGCGGATTCGTATCTCGTATTCGGATCACGTAGCGCGTCGATATTTTCACGGATTGACGTATCCATCGAAGCGATTGCTCGAAGGCTACGAGGAGACGCGTCAAGGCTTTCGAAAAGTGGGCAGAAGTTCGCCTAGCCGCGTCCACCGCGATCACATCGGATCGTTCGTTTCGACGTCCGATCGAGAATTTCCGGGCGCTGGGAGATTTTCTCAATCAGCGACGAACTCCGCACATTTTCGAGCCCGTGTCTAGTTTCCTCGCTGATAACGCGCCGAACTATTTTGCTACTTGGACTCCTATTCGTCGTACATTTCTATACGTTTCAGGGAATGTGGAAAGTTAGCTGAGATCGGCGCGAGGTGCACAGTTTTATCGGTTAATTTTCGAGCGCCATATCGGAGGCCCCACGCGCAGGTATCATTTGGAACGTGCGGCGATCGAAATGGTACGAATATTCGAGTGGCGTCGCTCGAAAACGCTTCGATCCCCATCGTCCGCGAGAGTTCGGGTCGAAAGTCTGGAATAAATACGTTACCAGCCGCGACGCGGACTTATCTTGAAATCGTGATTTGTTTTGACTCGTAGCGCGCCTCGTCAGCCGTCGAGAAACGCGCGGAGCGAGGAGAGTAGGAAAAAACTACGCGCGTGAAAAAAAAGCGGAAAAAAATCTGAAAGGTTTTGTGGAACGAAGAGAAGTCGAGGAGAGCGAAGTTTGGCAAGACGCGCACCTCTCGCCTCCCCGGCCCACGAATTCCTTATCGTTTCGGATAAGATGATATTCACGACAAGCCGTTTCCATTAACATAATCGAATGGACAGAGCGATGCATAAATCAATTAACATTTCGTCATGTCGAACGCGCGATGTTGGTCAGCGATACGTTAGCGCGTCGAGGATGTGTCCGTAAATGGCGCAGCTTACGTTCGAATAAAACTGATCCCCGACGCTTGGCGAAAAGAGAGGAGGGCAAAAATTGCGAGGGAAACGAAAATAAAGACGAAAAATGCGGAACCGAGAGGAGCAGACGAGAAATGGAGAGAAATCCCGCGCCTTTGACAATTTCCCGCGAAACGAAGGTAGCGGAAGTTACGAGTTTCTTTACGTACGCGGGGAACTGCTGGGAATATTGCTTTTCGACCCACTCGCAATTTTCAATCGGGACGATAAAAGTGGGCGAATTATTTGCGCCCGCGTTTCGCGTGGCGGCGGCATTTTTCGTCGCGAAAAATTCTCACGGCAGGTTGTTCGTGATTAACGAGAGAGGTATGTTTGCTGTTGGAGTCATCTACCGGGAATTTTCGGCGTAGCGACATCTTTTAATTTAGATTCCACACCGCGATTACCTACCGTTCGTATCGCTCGTCATTGTTTCACGTAGCGTTACGAAACTTTCCTAAACTATCGATGCTGCAACTGGTGTCATTAATAATAATCGTTCGGTTACTTTGGCCAGACCGTGCGCCGTTCAAAGAGATTTCAAAAGATCTATTATTTCGATCCTATTCCATTCCCGTACCGTTAACCGTTGCTCTCGAGAGATAAAGGTTCACGCACTTCCAGTTTCCCACCCGAACACCGCGTATCTCGCTCTCCCGCCGAAACCACGTTTTTCTCGGAAACGACGCATCCGAGCGAAAAAATTGTACAGACCAAAACTGATCCCCTCGTCAAGCTCGACTACTATTGTTTGAACTATTTTCTCGTCAGGTCGGCGTTTAGCGAGATAAGCTCGCATCTACTTCCGGGCGATTATCCAAGCTCGCTGGAAAAATGCGATTTGTAGAGAGAAAAAAAAGATGGCGACAATTCCAAAATAGGAAACGCGTTTCAGAGATAGTTTGAGGGGAAAATGTAATTTCTTCTCTCTCTCTCTCCCCCTCTCTCTCCATTCGGGCCAGAAATTCCATTAGGCTCGCGACGTACTCTCTACGTTTTGACTATCCGTTTATCTCGACGTGACAGCTCGAGATCTCCATCGTTGGCTAATACAAATCGTGTCTAAATAAAGAGTCGTATTTACCGGACAGCCGATTCGGAATCCGATTCGAATCTCAAAGTATAATTTCATTTCCATCTACGTCGAATCGATAAAAAATGATCGACGAGAACCGGGCGTCGCGGCGAAAAATTGGACAGCGAGTGGGCACTACAAAGGAGCGAGCGCCGCGACAACGGGAGTGTAAAGAGAAGACGGAGAAGAAATGGAGTTATGAGAAGAAGAAAAAATGGAGAAAATAAGAGAAAAAATCGAGCCTCTGACAAACGTGGCGAACAAATCATTCCCACTTGTTCGAGCGGTACGAGAGAAATATTTACGCCCAGGCTCGATCCTTCGTCGAGGAACAAATTGATACGTTAATGAATTTCTCTCCCGGAGGAGAAAAAAATTCATAGAAATAACGCGCAACGCCTCCGTAAGAAAAAAGATGGAAAGAAAAACAACGGAAAAGAAACCTACTTTTTCCACGATGCGTGGTCGCGCGTACGGCTATGCGTCTCCGATATCTACGATCGCCTCGTCAATCAATCGCGGAGGTCAGCGTGAAACGGCCCCCCCGTCGAAGAGGCCGCATCGCGCTGGACGTAACGAAAAACAACCACCGTAGCGCGAGGGACGTTTAGTCGGACAGATTTCCGCGCGTAGACGCGTCAGGCGCATCGGCTCCGAGAGCCCGAGCCTCGACTCGCTCTCGTATGCGCGATCAGGCAAATCGCGTTTTTTTCCTCACGAATTTGAATCGACAAAAAAAATTTTCCTCTTCAAAGAGAAAAAAATGCGCGAATTTTTCCCCCCACTTTTTCGTTTGCCTCGAGGACAAAAACGCGTGGTAATTTTGCCCGCAGTTTTTTCTACATTTTCTAGCTTTTTTTCCTCTGTCGTCGCGATTATTTGGCGCCGCGAGCGAGAAACGTAAGACTCGTGGAAATTGGTCGTTACGGCGAAGACATTCGACGGCTGCGGCGTGTAAAAATAAAGCTGAACGGCACGTTGCGGCGACAGGTGTTACGCGTTAATTACCAAGTGCGTTTGATCGGCGCTAATTTAACGAACCGTTTCGTTTCGTTTTTCCCGGCAGTATTGCGTCGCGCGGTGACGAGCGAGTCGCGAATTCCTCGGGCGGAAACGGACGACGGCGAATTATTTTCGGACACCGAATAAAAATAGCGTCGCGTGTACGAGACTCGTGGTGCGCGGATTATTGTGACAGGCGTCTTCGAAGACACCTGAGTCGAATGGCGAATTGATGCGAGAGTCGACTCCCCGATCCGCTCGAAGTTTCTCGGGTCTCGCGAAAAACGCGAATATAGTAGAAGAATAACCGTTGCGTGGGTCAGGCACGTGGCGAGAAATAACGATGCATCGACAACAACAAGAAAATTAAAAGAAAAAGCGAGCCAAGATTTCCCTTTGCTGTGCACAAAAACGTAGGAAGGAGAATGTCGCCGTCATTTTCAAAAATTCGCATCGTCGAACCGCGTTAATCGTAGCACTTACTCCGCGCAAAGACAAAGGATCGATCGCGATAATCGCCTTTGCGCAATACTCCACCGTCGATACTTTCCGAGCAATGAAAGAAAACCAGAAAAAAAACTGTATTCGGAAAAGAGTTTACGATCGGGTAATATAGAATAATTGTGACTGATATCTCAATTAAGGGCGATTACAATATAAATGCTTTCAGGGATCGAATCGCCTTTCTCAACTTGCTCAATTATCGTGATGACTGATCGCGGAGCGCTCTCTCTCTCTCTCTCTCTCTCTCTCTCTCGCCGCTCTCCGTCCAAATCATCGCTATATTCGGTAGAGTTAAAAGGAATCTATCGATCGATAGGATCTACTTCCTCTTTTCCCGAAACGTTCGCGTGTCCCAGGCAAACGAGAGAGAAACAAACGGGTTTTATATTGCGCGCCTCGTGTAATAAATACACCGTTGATGGAGCCGCCGAACAACGAGGCCATGGCATGTCGAGAATCTATAAGTCTCGTTAACGTTGTTGTCATCCGAATCGACTGCCAACAACTTTATACGCGTCTTCGCCTTTTTTCCTTTTTTTCTTTTTCTTCTCCTCGCTCGTACGACGATTTCTCGACGGGTATCTGCAGTGGGTTCGCGAGCCGCGTTCCTCCTATCGATTCCCGTTGGTCGTCTTCCGCACGCGCGACGAGTCGTAAGCGCATGCAGGGCGAGAGCGAGAGATAGATAGATAGATAGATACAGAGAGAGAGAGAGAGAGAGAGAGAGAGAGAGAGAGAGAGAGAGAGAGAGAGAGAGAGAGAGATAGAGAGATAGATAGAGAGAGAGAGAGAGGAGGGAACACTCACTTACCTCCGCATGCCGCCGCGTGCGTATAACTAGCCGTGGAATTTCAATAGGTCGACGTGCGTACCCGCGTTACGGGGTGGTCCACGATCCTCCGCGGCGAACGTGTCTATCTGCCTTCTCGCAGCTCGTCGCGAACACTCACCTGGAATTCGTTGGAGCATCGCTCGGATACGCGTTCGCGAAAATACGAGCAACGAATTTTCACGATGCAGTTCTCGTAGCAAACTGTGACACGGAAATGACACGCGCTTACGCGTACGGCTCGCGTGGAGCAACGTGGAATGCTATCGAACGAATCGTTCGTCTATCGCATTTCGGGTTTATTGGTGTGAATTCGACGAGAATTCGGGCCGTAGAGCCGAGACGCGGAGGAATATCGCTGCTCCCGCGTCTCGACGGTGAGAACGAGGAGACGAATGACAAACAAGAAATCGGGTAGCGGAGTAAACAGCAAACAGTTCCGGCTGATGACTCTGCTAACGATAAGAGAAACCCAAAGCCGAATAGTCAGGTTATTTGTTCGCTGATCGGGAAAGCAAAGAACGGGCGACGACCGACACGTGTATACGCGTAAACACGGGCGAAGTTTGTTTCAATAAATAACACGGCCTCCTCGTCTCGGCCAAACAATCCGCCGGGATATACGAAGCCAGGAAAATTTGGCGAATACGCGTGCGACTCTCGTCTATGAAATACATCGAAGTATTTAAACTTTTCAGATAGAAAAAAAGAGTCTGCAGAATAGAGACAAATCGTGCAACAATAAAAATGACAACGCGGATAATTTATAAGATACTAAACGACGAGGATCGTATTGGAAATTATACGATTGGTAAAATTATGATAAATGTGGCGAGAATTTTATAAAATGTGAAATGAGAAAACTTCAAATGTTTGGAGAAAATGCGCGAGCGCATTTTGATGCTGTACAGAAATTTTGAGGATTTTAGGATTTGGAATAACGCGTGTGGATAGGATGAACGACGAGTAGATACGTATGACTTACCGATTGACGATGATGGGATGCCAGGCGAATCCAATAATTGCACGATAATTAACAACCGAATTTATTTAACTCTGCGAGGAATATTTCGCGCACTACGCGTCTAGCCTCGACAAGAGTCGAGGTACATCTGCCGAAAATCGGGTAGAATCGTTGTTATCAAACAACAGTCCGATGCCCTTTCGCACGGTGTTTATTATTGGCCGTGAACATTTCCTGGAACCATTCGGGCCTTGGAATTCGAGGCGATTCTCAGAAGCTTCCTTGACCAAATCCGCACTGCTATTCGTTTCGTTTGCTCGGTTAACTCGGAAGTTTTTCGCGAGCTTGGCGATGAGAAATGCCTACATATTTCCGCGAATCCGAGTAGAAAATTTGGGGCGTCGAAGGCGCGATACGAGGGCAGCTGCTCGGGTATCGCTCGCTCGGCACCGTGGAAATTGACGATGATTTATTTTCCTTCCAGTCTCATTCGAGATCTCGGTGGCAATATGAAGTTTCATCCGGCGAGATGACGTATCGATTTCGGAGTACCTACTCTCGCGGCTCGGTTTATGGCAACTTCGGCTCATCAATCACGCGGCGAATAGTACGAAGATTACACAAATTAAAGAAAAAAAGAGAAGAAAAAAGAGAAGAAAAAAAGAGAAGGAAAAAAGAGAAGGAAAAAAGATGTTATTTAATTTGTTGGTACCGTAACGCGATCGGTGTTCTTCGTCGATCCGTTTGCCTCGCATTCTATCTGTCCGCATATCGCTACTCGGCTCGCGCGCTCTCTCTCTCTCTCTCTCTCTCTCTCTCTCTCTCTCTCTCTCTCCGTTCTCGAATACTCCGACCTCCGGGTCAATTTTCTACCACCCTTGAATGCTGCCGGGAAATGAAGCCAGGAAAAGCCAGCAGTCGATTCTTCCAAGTTTCTCTCGGAGAGCATCCCGCGGTCGCTGTAATCTGGAGAAAAGCCGCTCGATCGAGTCTCATTTACCAACGGAAGTGCTGCTTTTTATTTATTTTCATTTCACCACGCGACCCAGTTTCATTGCGCCTGGCTTCGTATCCTAACGATTTTCCCACTCGATTGTCCAACGAAATAAAAACGAGAAGGAACAAATTCAAAAAATGATTCCTCCTACAAAAATATATTCACGCGGCGCAGAATTATTCCGAAACAAATTTCCTTCGAGAGCAACGATCGGATGAACTTTCGTGTGATTTCCCGTTTTCTTAACTCGACAAGTCTGAAATATTCAAATGTGGTTTGAGTATGCAAAAAAAAACGAATAAATTCGGATAGTGCTGCTACAGTTTTTATTGGAAAAAAAAATACGCGTGAAATTCAATGAGCTATAAATCAGCGTGTTCGTCGATCTATTTTCGTCGCTATCAAACGCATCCTCGTTGCCCTCGATTTGAAAATATCGCGGTATTTATTTTTCAGAGTTATTTCGGTCGCCCCAACGCGCCTTTTTACACCGAATAGAAATGCTAATAATATCTAGAACTACACGAGACTTCTTCTCGTCGCGCGACTCGACGTTTCGCCGCGGAATTATCGCCAAAGGTTGCGGTGCTACGGTACTTCCGGAAACGGGATGAAATTTGTCGACTGAAAATTTCCGACCGTTTCGAATTGGTTCGGCGGAAAAGCTTCGACGAGCGAGGTGCTTCCCCACCGCGGGGCATAAGCCTTGCGGAATATGCACGTCGCATACCTGTGCAGCTCGTAGGCATAGGCGGACGTCACGGAGCAGGCTGAACGGCCTAGATTCCAAAAATATCTTCACCCCGCTTAACAATGGGCCGGAGGTAAGCTCGCGGACTATCAAAGCCGAGGTGGAAAAGGAGCTCGGTCGGATCTCGAGGTGGTTGCATATATCCTCGCGATAGAGAGCTGGACGATACACTTGCCGAGTTGGGCCGAAGCTGTGGCCCCGAAAATCAGGGAACAGGTAGAAAGTGACGGAGAAACGAGATACCGCAGCTGCTGGCTTTCGGACCGCGTTAAAAAACTGGCATCGACGATCTTCGCATTGTAGTTAGATCGGGCGAGTCGAGTTATGATAAATCAAATCTTGGAAAAAGTCGAGTCTCGCCATTATCTCGAGCGTGGCGCCTCGCCGGTCCCACGAGATCTCGTTAAATTTATCTCGAACGGCTACTCCAGTCGCGCCGCCCTTGCGGATCGATCGCGATAGAGAGATTTTACATTTCGTCCGTGACTGCCCTAGAAATGGCAGCGACGTGAGAAGTTTCGAGATGAAATATTCCTGCGCTGCGCCCCCATTTTTTTCTCCGCCAACCGGACGCGTTTTCCGTAGATGCTGTCCTGGACAATATGAAAAAAACAAGCCTGTAATCGTCGCCACTGTCCTGGTACGATATTCCGGGGGTTTTCATCTGCTTCGCGTTTATATACGTGGCCACCGTCGCGCGTCCTGGATACGTACGCATCGTCCTCGCATCGGTCCTCCAGGGATCGGAAAACGGCCACCCTGGCGAACGATTCGTGCCGTAACGATCCGGCTGTAAAGGGATACCCGCTCCCCGCGTACCTACGGCGAGCCCTGTCGAAGGGATTACAAATTACGAAATCTTCTACCATCTATAAATAAAAACCACCGCGGTCTCGTTATTCCCGGTGACGCGATAAAACGACGCCGTGAAATTCCTTCTTCTCGAGGCTTCCGTAATCGTCGGAGACTCTATCGCGTTTCGTTGGCGATCTCCAGTCGGAAATGAAGCGAGTTTCCTGAAAAAGTTTCCTGCAAAACGCTGGAACGCGGTAATGAAAAAAGAAGTAAGCTCTACAGGTTTGGTATTTCTGGAAAATGCGACTCAAAACGCGCGGGAAATCATCGTCTGCGATACGTGCGCGTAGGAGCGCGGTAACAGGAGCCGTAATTGCAACATTCCGCGACTTTGAGCATCTCGATATAGAATCCTACGTTACGATCAGGAGCGGGCAGCGAGGTTTACAACGCTGACGTTAGCCCGCGCACACGATCCTCTTCTATCACATTTCGCCTCCCCAACTCCTCGTCTCAAAGATTCAGCCTTCAAAGCCCCTCGAGCACGTGAATTTTCCGATGAAATTCAGGCAGGGCGAAGATGGGGATAAAAACGAGCTTCGCGAAGAGCGAACAAATTGTCTAGTTTTCAGGAGAGACGCTCGCGGTACCGGTGACGAGGACGCCAGGGGAAGCGCGCGGAGAACTTGATATTATTATAGAGTTGAGGCGAATTCGGCAGTTTCGATATTGCCGTTACCCGAGATTACCAATTCCATCAGGCGCAATTACCAATCGCGTGCTATTTCAATAGGTACAGTTTCCTGTGCGCCCGCGACTGGTCCGCTCAACCACGCTTGAATTCCGCGTAGGTACCTTTTTTCCCCATAAATCTCCACGAGCGCGCGAATCCATCTCGCAGATACGCGCGGACATTCGTCGACCGAGTTTCGAATTAATCTACGCTCCGAAATTCCAATGCAGCGCGAATTCCGCTTCCATCCGATGCGCTTTTTCGCGATGAATCCGAGTAGCGAAAGCCCTAAGATTCCTTCCACCTCGGGCACCCGGTATATCTGGTCGTAAACGTATATTACACGCGTGTAATCGGCCACCGTCACGTTGCGGGGTGGACCGAGGGTAGGGTGGCTGTTGCTGCGGCTGTTACCGTTGGGAAACGCGGTACGCGGTGTACCCTCCGCACGCGCGCGAGCAAGAGAGAGCGCGCGGCTACCGTATCGACCCGTCGCGACGGTGCGGCGCCCGCGCCCTCGTCCTCGCGGCTGCGAAACTCTGCTCTTTATCTGTCTGTCCCTCTGTCCCTTTCTCTCGCCACGTTCCCTTTATACGGCAGCTTTATTCCACCAGCCTCTCCACATCCGCGCGTCCGCCTCGCGCGCGAGCCTCGTTTATACGAATATCAAGTAAGCCCGTGCATATATCTGCCGGCCCTCCGGTCGCGCATACCGGGCTGAAGCGAGCCAAGGAAACTATTCCGCAAAGAAGCAAGATTAATCCTCGAAACAACGAATTTGCCCAACTTCGTTTCCCTCCAACCTTTTTCACACAACTTCCGTTCGATTCGCCTCGCCGACGAACTCCTGCCACTTGCCTGTTTTTTCCTCGTCGTTATTTTTTTTTTAATGAAACTAACGCGATCTACAGATTATATTTCCCCCTGGAAATTAGTCGTTCGATCGCGTTTTACCTTCCCCGGCAAAATTGCTCCGTCGATTGGATATAACATCGTTTCGCGCAGTATGAATAGATCATCTGGACGGGAAACTCTGTTCCGCGCGATAGAAAATATTTTCCAATTTACCAACAACGCGTCGCGTTTCAATGCTTTTCGCGGGAAAAAAAGTACAATTTTTCACCTTTCCTAATATGGGAGCCGCTGTAAATAATTGAGGACCGACCAATCTGTCTGCTCGCGTGTTGTTTTCCGTCGAAATCGATCCGCACGAGCCGAAAAGTGAAACTGTTTCTGTACTGAATTTTTCTTTCACTCGTGAATTTTGGATGCGGGGGCAGATTCTTGTAATCGAGGGAAAAATTCGAAGCTGGTTGATACTCGCCGGTGGAGTAATTACGGCGCGTACGTAGAACGGTCGCGTCTCTCGTGTGCGCCATCGGGGAAGAGGCATTCGGAAATATAATCGGGACAGCACGCTGGGTGCCGCTCCGACTCGGAATCGAGAGCATTTACGCGGGTAATTCGATGAACATTAAATACACGCTCGAAAAAGCACTCGAATTCGCGCGTATTACGCGACACGAATGCGCCCAACGTTTCCGAGAGAAAATATTCTCTTCCTCGACCACAAATACCGAGAAGAATCTTGTCTCGAAGGTATTGGATTTGTCATTCGTGGTGATTTTATTCGCGTATCAAATCCGCATATTTTTTACGCGCCGAGGATTCTGCGGCGAATATCGAATTGAAACGCCGACGAAATGGAGCGAGGATCGTGTTTTTCCAAAGAATTGGAACCACGTGGCTAGTATTCGAAATCGCTCGAAGTTTCAGCCAATCGCGACGAAAATACGGTAATAGTAGCGAGAATGACAGTTTTTACGCGAAAATGATTAGCGGACGTCGACTACGGTGGAGGAATTATGAAATTGATGGCACGGAGAACGCTATCGAGGTTCTTGGCTTGATTTATGGAAAAGTCAAGTAGGAAAACGACGGGCTGGCTTGTCATATTTTTCCACAGCTTCGTCCTTGATAAAGTCGAGCGCACGAGAGACGGCACGCGTCGACGACAAAGCTCCTCGAATATTCTTCGGAACGTTGTCGCAAAGTCAGCGGAAATTGTAAATAGGGTAGCGCGGAGCGGATGCTTAGACACGTCAGAATCTCGCGACACACGCGGACTCTGGATCGATGAACCGAAATTTATTCCCGAAAACCAAACTTTTTTTTTAATCTATTTTTTTTCTGCAGCGCCAAAACACTACGATGCACGAAATGTCCATTTTGGTAGGAAAACAAACGCAAACACATCGCTGAAATAAAAAAGAAATAAAAAAATTCCGAGCGCGATGAAAATTTTGGGAAAAGTTCGTAAATCGTGTATTTCGGTGTGGAAAATTTGGAATTCCAGAGCGAAAGGGTTGAACGGTCGATACGTTTTTTGGTTGTTTTTTTTCCAACTTTCGTAGCGTTGAAAAATAATCCTTTCTCGCTCGAGGGTCGCCCGGAGCCCCTTTCTCCTCATTACCGCGTCTCTCGCGGACGTCGAGCCCTCGCGAGGTTTTGTTTTTCTCGTTGCCGAGCGTGGAAAGAAAAATATGAAGCCGCGCGAGGGTTATTTTCTTGTTTTTCGTTATTTCCCTGGAAAATTTCATTAGGTCCTCTTAGCCGAGTCGACTTTCCTCGCGGCGTTCTCCGTGACCTCTCAAGGTGAGTCGAGGCTGGGGTTTGCCCCTTCGACCTGCCACTCCCGTTGACCTTCTCCCCACCCCGCCGCGACCCTTGTCTACAGCCTCGCGGCGGAATTCGCGAATCGTACGGCGCGAGGTCAACTCGCAGTTTCCGAAACTCGTAAAATTCCTTCGAACGAGGAAGAAAAATGTTTGCGAGCATCGCGAGGGAGTAGCCGGCGGTCAGGCGTCCGGATCTCCGTCTCGGAAGCCCGAACAACGCCGATCGACCCGCGAAGACGCGGAGAAAAAAAGTTGAGCTGTAAACAAAAAAACAAAAGGAAAAAAAAATTCCAAAAAATGGAAGGCATTTTTCTCCATCGCTACTCTTTTCCTCGAAGCCTCTCGCTGCTCGTTGATTTCTGATAGCGCGGGGGAGGCCACGCGTGCGGATCGCTGTAAGGATAAGGGAAAACTCCCCCGTGCTCTCAATATTTAACGAGGGCTGTTCCATCGGCCTCCGAAAATGGAGATGCGCAACGTGGCTTTACAGCCCTCCATGAATTTCTCACGCGAAATTCCAACTTCTCGAACATCATGCGGGATAAAAATGAGCGCTGATCAAATTTTCAACGAAACTCGCGTAAAAGAACGAAACAAACAACACAGAGAGGCGAACAACGAGCGCGCATTGCCATTTATTATCGGAGATAAGCTTTTCACCCCTGTCCGCGCGCCCGATGACGCGGCGTACGCGCGCTGGCGAGATCTCGCTTCGCATGCCAGTAAAATTCGTTCGATATTATATTTACTCGCCGTACTTCGATGTGTATCTTCGCTCCGGCGTATTTATTTACATCACTCCGTCGTTTATTTGCATACGTTACGTACCGTTTTATGACGATCCAATACCGGGGGAACATCTACGCGAAACGACCGATGAAATTCGAGGAAGATCCTTTTTTCCCCCTTTTCCTACATACCTGAACTTTCGTCGACCAATTGAAGAAATTTAATTAGGCACCGTATCCCATCGTTTGTTTATTCGCTCGTCTCCGTAATTTAATTTCGGAATCATTTTCCGAATTACTCGATCGAGGCGACGTATTTCGCCATTCGGAGTTACGTCGTGCAACCAAAATAACATCTGTTGCAGCTATCGATGATATAATACAGGCGAGACCACATGTTTCTGCATTATCATATATCGAGCGTAGCTTTTTAGCCATCCTCGCGTTTTAGTGTCGGTACTGCGAAACGTCGAATAGCAATGAATGATAATATAATAATAACGAATACCAATGGGAGAGGGAAATAGGGTAGTCGACACTGCATTTGTCATCCCTGTGGTAGAGAATCCAAGAGTCAAATAATACGAAAAACAATATCATCTGGTATATTGAATAAGTTCGATGAATTTTTTTAATGAACAAAATATAAAAATGTGACCTTGGTCACCTGACTTTATGCGATTGCTTGGCTAATTTATTAATATCATTGATCTTTGACGCGTCAATACACGAATTAAGAACAAGCGTTTGCAATAGAGAAAGGAAATAGCAGTAATTTGCCCAAAATCGCGTCGACTACATGACTCAGAACATTAGTTTCTGCTCAGTGAAATTTCGGAACATCAAAACTACTGTAAAAACATACAACTACGATATCCAAGAATAAATTGTGCGAAGGATTTTAACACTATGATAGATGTCGTCTGCGAAAAATTTGTTGAGGCTAGATATCACAAAACAACGGTCTACATTTTGGTACGAAATTTGAGAAGGGTTTTCAAGAATTAAAATAAACGGTGTAAATGCTGGTTTTTTGGTAAAATATTTTTTGTCGACTAGGCTATTTCTGTTTCGATCGGAGAACATTGCGCGATAGGTGAAAAAATAAATAGATACGTAACTTAGGAGGAAAATGTACGCGAAGGGTGGAACGCGTGGAGCAAATACGTGCCTCGCTTCTTACATTCGCGATCGCGATAAAAGCGGATGAACGAGGACCTAGGTTCGACTATCGGATCGGTTGTCGTTTAGCTGGTGTCCCCGCGCAAAATTGGCTCGATCTAATTTCGAATATTTCGAAAGGATTTGTAAAAATAAGGTATGTCGGGAAATAATTGCGCGACGGTTTGTCGCGTCGTGCGGGGATATCTTTATAAAGAGAGTTGTTAGGATGTAGTTTCTTAGCTGTCACGACCATGTCGGATTGCCGTCTCTGGTTTTTCGTTCGTTTTCTTCTTATTTTCGATCGTCGCCTGGCCCTTTGCTCGCCGATGCCTCGCGATAGAATATACGTGGCTCTCGATTCCGTAATTGGCTCGCGAGTCCGGTTGCGAGAAGGGAGGAGGAAATAATAAACGAACTACGCTCGCGAGAATCGAGAGAACGAGAATCGGCATAGCGGAATATACGCATTTGTCGGGAGCACGAGACGCGGAGGGAATCGAAAAAAAATGGAGAATAACGAGCGAACAAATTCGTTCGTAGCATCGGACTCTGATTTTGTCCTCGTTTCGCGCGCATCTCCCGTAAGAATAGAGAGGAGAGACGTTCGCGATGGGAAACTCGCATTACAATTGCAAATCTAAACTACGATGAAAATAAATACGCCGCGACGACTATCTCGACGGGAATCGATAAAGCTGGATGAAAAACGAAAAGTGGGCGAGGCGAAATCTCGTGATTTATGTCATTATGTTTATTAATGAGAATTCCTACGGAGGATAATTTCGTGTCGAAGCGAAACGAGAGTCCCATCGAATCTATAATATCTCGGCGAGTGATGGATGGCGAGTCGGAATTGCAACGAGCGACGGCCTCCTCTCTCGCCGACTGTCAATATCGCCGGCAATGATATTTCATCGGTCAGCAAACAGCAACGCGACGGCGGCGGCAGCGTATATATCGATCAGCGACAACCCACGACGACGACGACGACGACGACGACGACGACGACGACTAGGCAAAAAGTATTTCGTTTAATGTATCCGATAGGAAATGATCACTTCGGAATCAATTGAATCGAATTACGGAATAATACGAGAACCAGCCGCGACGACGCAACGCGACCGCTTTTTTCCCCGCTTCTTTCTCTCCTTTTTTTTGTTATGTCATACCGCGTAGCGTCGCGCGTCGAAATTTCATTTGTCATCGCGATACGATACGAAACGCGTTTCCTTCCTGCCCGATTCCGCGGTCCGCCACATTTTTTGCCCGATCCATTCGCTAGATTATCTGCATTTCTTTCCCCTCTAGAGCAAGGACGTTCGATTTCGTCGCGAGATCGACGATTGCCAAGCAATTCTGAGCTGTACGTTTTCCTTGTCGTTTTCGTTTTTTTGCAAGGAAGACGGCGAATTTCTTAACAATCTGCCGCTATGGATGGAGCAACGTGACGAAGGAGAACTGATTTCGACTATGTCTTGCCTGTTTCAGAGGAGCTTTCTCCGTCGTGCGACGATGCGTTCAAAAATGCTCGGGCCTCGAGTTCGCGGCGAAAATTATCAACACGAAAAAACTCTCGGCACGAGGTAAGTCGCTCCTCCCAAATTAAATTAGCCACTCGGCGACACGCGACTTTGATCGGACAATCCGTTCGTGTTTCGCGGCGCCGATGCGAATTTCGGCGGTATATCCAACACCTTCTGGAAAGTCCACGAGGTTGGATAACACTGCGAATATATCGCGGGCGAACGAATGCGGAGACATTTTTTGTTCTGTACAAAAAAAAAAAAAAAATGGGGAAAAAATAGCAAAATGAAAAAAGAGGCAGGATCCGAAGTAGCCTCCATGTGGCGAGTCGCGGTTCATCCCGTACGCGCGCGATACTCGCGCCGCGCCGCGTCCAGATTCCCTCGTTCTCCGGCGTGTCGGAAATTCTAAAAACGACGCTCGATGAATTCTTTGTCAAATTGCCAACGTTCCACGTGATACCGGGTGTCCGGACGTGTTCTCGCGCGTCCCGGCGCCGTTACGTCGTTGTCTAGCCGCCCGGGCCTGACAACAACACGGGGCACGAGACGTGGATGAAAAATCTGACGAGAGATTACGCCAGCCGGTATTTTTTTAACGTTTCTTTACGACTCGCCGCAATGTTCCTCGTTTTATTTCCCATTCTACTTACAAGGGACGAGAACTTTCGGTACCTGAGATGCGCCACGATGGAACAATCTACGTCGCACGCTCGTTTTTGCGTTGCACAGCGCCGCGTTGGTCGTTTCAAAAAAACTGTGAAAACAACTTCGAAATTAATGTCACATAAATTCTGAAGCATGGAAATTATCGAAGATCAGCCATTTTATCTCGCAGAATCGAGCGGTACAATTCGTTTCTCGGAATCACAACTTCTATCGTAATTTGTTTAAATAATTTTTTCCACACGATTGCAAGTGACAGAAGCAAAAACACGGGTACGTTTTTGTTCCATTTGCCTCTGAGTAGCATAGCTAATTTGATGCTATCTAGCCCAGTTTTTGCCTGGGCCTTAATGGGTTAGGTACGTATAATTGATATACCTCAAATACATTAACATGTAATTAGATGCCCAAGAAAAGAAATATATGTGCGAGATAAAATCGCTATTTTTTCAGTCCCATGTGAAAATTACGTTGTCGGTCACAAAAAAGCTGTTCAACAACGAATGTAAATATACATTTTGGAGAAAAATTAAATTTCGCTATTTCTAGAAAAGACGGAGTTGATTTTTTAGATTCGATGAAAGGCTATCTTGGTACATAATTTAATTCCCTACAAAACCATACCAATCTTTTTGTATTTGTGATATTCAATTGTTTATAAGCAAAAAATAGTGGACAATTTTTTTTTCATCGAAAATTATTATTATTATAGATGACTGAAATTTCGACGCCATTTTTTACGACCAGCAACGTAATTTTCATGTGGGAATGAAAAAAATAGTGATTTTGTTATTATACATACGTGTGAAATATTTGGAGGTGCTTGGAGGCTGAAAAATATGTGTTTAGGTGAGAAATCAAAAAAAAAACTGTTTAAAAGAAATGTGGGAACATAAAGGAACGAACAATTTCTGGATCTATGTAACAAGGCTGCCTATTGGGTTGAATTGTAGGAAAGAACCATCCGGGTGCTCCACTAGTATACAAAAAAATGTCATCAAAAACTGTGAGGGGGGAAAAGAGAAGGAGAGGTAGGAACACGCTTAAATCCGAGTTTTATATATAAAGATGATAGTTTTCGAGGTCGCGCTGGATCGCCACGAGGCCTCGTCGCAACGCCTCGATAACAAATGGATGGAAAAGAAGAGGAAAAAATCCCGACTTTGCCTCGCGAACGAAAGATTTATCGCGGCTCGTTTGTTTTTTTCTTCGTCTCTTCTCGGCTCGAATAGTTTGCTATTTGAAAATCTACTCGTTCGGATTTTTCGAAGGGAGATTCGTTTTCCACGTGACATTTAAATGTCTTCGGTGTTACGCGCGGAGTTTATGATCGAGGCGTGTTCCGAACGATCGAGAGGAGAGACGCCGCGGCGTCGAGCGTCGTTGTGTCTGCTCCTAGGCGTCTAATATATTAGCTCCGTTCGCCTCCTCCGCTTCGTAGCGCGTCGCGGCATCTCGACGCCAGGCGTCCACGCGGATGATATTTTCTTCTCCACCAAATTATTTTCCCCGCATCATTTCCACTTCGCCCGCTCACCGGCGAACTTTCCACGACAAACGCCGAGTTCCCATTTCTCTCGGCGATTCGCAACCAAACGATCGCGACGAAGCCGCATGACGCGTAATCCAATCAAGAGAAACGTCACGCATGCGAACCTGATCCGATAAACGACGTTACGTCGCTGCCAATCGGGCCCGAAGACATCGAAGCTACCGAACACCGTGTTTCGTCGGAAAAATACTCCATGCCCAATATTTCTCCCTCGCCTTCCCTCTATCTCTACGTCTCGTTGTTTCTCCCGCCTCGCGATAACTTCTGGAGCGTGACTTGATTTTTTAACAATTTAACAACGATCGTTTTCCTCGGCTGCGCCGAAATTTGAACGTTACGAGCTTCGCGAAAACGGATTTTGCAGGAACGAGGGCAGCGAGAGAGATCGTATTTAATGGTTTTCCCAATACCGTTGGCTTCTTATTTCTATTATTATCGTGGATAATTGAAGATTTCGACGTCGGGCAGCGAGAGAGAGAGAGAGAGGGAGGGACGAGAATAATGAAAATAGAAAATCACGAGCGTCGCGACGCTCGATGGTCGACCTTGCTCCGATGGCCTCTCGACCGAAGCCTCCGATTTATTTCATATTTATTTACGGATGCGACTGTCCCGACCACCGCGCCTTCCGGTAACACACCATCCTTTATTTATTTCTCATCAGCGATCATTTTCCCTCGTCGAACGTTCAAAATTTATGAGACTGGAAATTGCCGCTATCGATGATTCGCGTACGATGCGAATGGCGCGTCTGCCAGCAGAGACACGCGGAATCGAAAAATTAATTCACCGGCGTCGTCGCGAATTTCCTCGCGCAGGGTCGTTAATAACTCGCGAGCAGCTCTCGTCTGTTTCCGTCAATCGTATGAAGTAAGAATGACATAATTCGCATAATCGCAAATCACTGCGCGTTGATTTCTCGAATTATATTCCAGCGATAGCGAATAAACGGTCGCGACGAGCGCGAAAAAATCGGAAAAAAACGTTGATCGCCCATTTGGTCGTCGCAAATAAGCCGCGAAATTGGTATTCCGTTGTGTCGCAAGAGATACGAGATAAGTCCGACGAGTCGTTTGCTCGCGGCTAATCGCGGGGAATTAATTATTCGGTCTCGCGAGACGTTCCAGTTTTTCGAACGGCGTGGATTAATTAGAGGCACGAGCGGTAGGGAGATGAAGACGGAGCGAACGACGAGAGGAACGCGAGGTTTCGCATATTTCGTCGGCCCGAGTTAAAGCAGCTGGTCGACGATCGACGACGAGAGCCTTCTTTCCAATTTTTGTCAATTTTTTTTTCCAACCTCGAATTAATTTTGCACACGAGTTCCGAAAATTTGAACCAAACGGCGGTGCTCCTTCCTCGAGCAGCGTCAACGCTTCTGTCGCTTTCCGAACGAGTCTCGCGGAAAAATCGCGGAAACGGGGAAACAGCGTCGCGTCGCCACGATTGAACAATATCGATTCGCGAAGGATACAACGACACGTTTCCATTATCACGGACATTTTATTGACGAGTACTCCACCAGCAAATGGGTGATTCAACCGCGATCCGACAATTTCCTCCGCAGCCGAGAAACGATCGACTCTGTTTTCATACCCTTCGGAGTCCCGGCTCCCGACGGACGCAGACTTCACGGAAGCAGAAATGCAAAACCAGAAAAATCACTCGAGGGACCAGACAAACATAGCTTGCGGTGCCCACCGTATCTGATGACTGGCTCGCGTGAAATAATCGTATAAAAATCAAACTTGAGAAGACTGCAGGGGGCTCGCGAAAAAATGGTGCGCGGGATTCCAGTCCTTCCAGTGATCTGAATTTTTCTCTTCAATTCTTCAGGAAGAAGGATGTAGATACAGCACTACGACGAATTTGTTCATCATTTTTTTTAAGGAAACAGGGGAAAAAACGTAACTTATTTTTTAAGACGCCGCCATTTCGTGTATTTTTTTCAAACTCCTCCTAGCGCTGTGACTACATCCTACTTCTTGAAGAATTACAACAACGAAAATTCAGATCACTGGAAGGACTGGAATCACGCAGGCGATTTTTTCACGAGTCCCCGCAGTTTTTTCAAGTTTGATTTTTTTCGAAATATTATTAATATTTTATAGCCTGAAAATATTGACGAATTACAGGTAGAAAAATGCTTGGTAAGAATATTCATTGTCTTTTTTTTTGTGGTGTCCGAAAAAACACTGGAAATTAGCTGCTAAGCGAGCCGATGAACAGCATAGTTTGGCGTGTAAAATAGAACAGGAATTAATGCACTTGGAAAATTGCGAAGCGAGCGAATTCTAAAACTAGGGAATATTTCTGAACACGCGTCACGACCCAACGATGAAATATGGTAAAAGAAACGATGGGAGCGAAATTGAAGGTAGTATTATATTTCCAGCGTCGGTTTTTTCCCCCGTCGGCGCGATGGCGTAGCGAAAGACCAGATTTGCCGTCGTTGGTCGACGGTTTTCTCTACTCGTTATCTACTGACCCGGAAAATGGTGCTTCCCGGCATCATCTCGCCACGACGCCTCGTTGCGCGTCGGTAAAAAATAGCTCCGCGATTAACGTCGCGGAAAAAGTGTCGTTTGGCCGGGATTCGCGAAATTCCTCTCGATGGTCCTTGCAGAAAAATTCCTTCCGAGCCATCGAAAAGCAGCCGATTCGCGAGCGATCCGTGGGAAATCGGGAGAGAATTTCCAATGTTTCGCCGTCTTCCAGGCGAACGCATCCGAAGAATGCGGAGCTTCGTCGCCGTTGTCGCGAAAAAAGCTGGCAAATTCGCGACGCGCGACAAATAAATATCGTCAAAAATTGGAGTTCGATTCGTTTCCGAGATCACGATTCGCGATCTAAAATACGTATTTGAGCGTGGACGAGGGATGGATACGAGCGATCCTAGGTCCAATGCCATCCGAGCTGCCATACCGATCTTTGTTTCCCATCAGCCGCAGGTCTTTCCCTGTTTTTTATTATCCCCATCTCCTTTGCCCTACGATTCTTCGTCTCCGAATCTTGCTCTATCGTAGGCACTTCGTCGCAACGAGCAGCGGCGGAAATTGAGATGGAAAATGGGGTGGAAACGAAAGGCGGAGGACTCGTGGAAAATCATATCCGCACGCCGGCTGGAGATGAGATCTCGCCGTTTCCATACAAGCTGCAAGATTGTGCGGAAAAGAGGAGCGGAGTAACGTAGGAGGCGCAACGCTCAATCGAATAACGCTGATAAAAAGGCAAATCAATGATTCGTGATCGGACATCGTTTGAGCACGAGAGTCAATATGTTTAGGTAGATAAATAAATAGGTGGAAGATATTGGTGTGTGCCGAACGTAGGCACGTTATACGGCCAGGAGTGGATAATGATGTACGTATATTGACGAGGCTCGCGCGATCAAAGGGAAACGTATTTACCCGAGCTGCCGTTCGACGTGCGAAGCAGCGATGTTTGGAATATATTTCGAACAGATCTAGAAACGGTAGATAATATCTCTAAGCTCGCGTAGTCGGAATAAAGGGATAAACTCAGCTTTCCTTTCCCATTCTCAGAAATCGACAAATTGACTTCGATTCCACGGACTATGGTGCCTCGAAACCCGATATGCATTGGCGCGCGACGTTTAAAAAACTTCGATAATTCTTCAAACGATACTAAAAAAAAGCTCGGTTTTGGGATCTCGCATTGTATTCGTTATTTTGGTTAGTTTAAAGTTCGAGAAAAGATAATCATGGTTAGCAGGCACTCAAAAATCATTATTTCATTGAATTCTTCGATCGAAGAATATGTAATACACTGAAAAACCCGAATTCATTTGGTTTTTTCATTGCAAGTGGATTGTACTACTTGTATCTCTGTCGTTTAGGGATATTTTCAAGTGAATTTTTTTAATCGAAACTCCAAATGATACCTTTATTATGATGGAGAAAGAAGTTGAAAAGCTGCATCCATTTTCAAGAAAAAAAATGCACGTAAACACTTCTTTTTTCCAGCCGCGAAGCAAGTGTAGCCCCTTAAACGTTCCCGTTCGACGTATCAAGCGTTGCCTTTAATGATGTGACTCGCGTCGGGCAGGAATTCGGGTTTTGCGTGATTAAGTGTCGACACGAAGGCCGAGGCTCTTGTTACAAAGCCTCCGGTAAACGCGCAAATTAAACCGTTCGCAATAATACCCGTAACGAATTCCATGCATCTATCATCGATATTAGCCTCGAATCGGTCGGTCGGCGAACGCGTTTCGGGGAAATCCGTATTTGTTCTGGTCATTGGCTTCCATGACGATTCCCTGCACTCGCTTTTCGCCCTTTTCGAACCATTTGTTCCACAAAGTAAGCGAATCTTAGCCACGCAAAGGCGAAAAGAAAACAGATTTCGAAGAACCAATCATAAATTAGAACATCTATCACGAACAAGCGTGAAAAAGTGACTGAAAATAAGTTGCTTCGAAAGCAAATTAATTTCAGCTACCCAACATGGAGGAATGATAATAAAGAATGATTATTACTCGAAATCGAACATTGTGATTCGTGTTTCGGGGAGATTGCTCGACTAATTACGTTTTTCTTTACAGATTTCCAAAAACTCGAGCGGGAAGCACGGATATGTAGAAAATTGCAGCATCAGAATATCGGTAAGTGAAAAATGGTTAAACACTTTGATTATTTTTACCCAAAGGCCGACGAAATGTATTCGAGGGGAAATTAAATTTTTGTCCTACCTGCACCGAAAGAACGCTTTTTTGTGCATGTTTGAGAGCGGAAATGGCTCTTTTACGTTTTAGGGTGGAAAGTAAAGCCCTCGGGTGGAAAAGTACTATTTTCGTCGAATCAATATACAATCATGTTTCCGAACTTTTACGTTAAAAGCTCCCTCGGGCCGCTCAGGTCCCCTGGGCACGGGCTGCAAAAAGCTCTCGCCGTAATCGTCTATTTTCCGCCCTACATACACGATTTGCTATTGCAGATGAAATTAAAAAAAAAAAAAAATAGGGTGAGAATCGAATTCACGCGAACCGCTCGTGTAGAGCTGCTCAGGGAGGCGTAATTATGTAAATCAGTGGACCAAGCATCGTTGTTGGCCCTGTTTCGGCAACAGGTCACCGATGACGAGCAAATCGCGGCGAGAATTCGCTTTGCCGTCGACCATTCGACCGAAGTCGAATAATCGGCTCGTCGAGCTGGAATTCGTTCACCGTTCGCCTATCGTATCTACCGTCGATCAACCAGCATCAATCGTGATCGATAAAAACGCCGAGAGTTGACGGATGCCGCGCGTTATTGTTGTCCTGTCGGCGTTCGTTCC
The DNA here is from genome assembly GCA_963969455.1 of Arge pagana. Lineage (NCBI taxonomy): Eukaryota > Metazoa > Arthropoda > Insecta > Hymenoptera > Argidae > Arge > Arge pagana. The sequence continues at coordinate 5,704,886 of OZ018312.1, read as the reverse complement.
GAGAAAAAATCCACGCGCGACCCGGCATCTCGGACCTCGAGCATCTCGATATATTGGCATAGCGGTCGACAAATTTCCTTGGTATTTGTTCGCTGAAGCAACTTTTCCCATAAGCATACCCCGTGACTCCGATTCCCCTCGCTTGAAAGAAAAATACCAAGCAAATCCCCGATACAATTTTCGCAATCGAATATCGAAGTTCCTCCGTGGCAAAACTTTCTCCCAACGCAGCGACCGATTCTGTATTCAACCACTATAAACTCGACGTAAATCGAACGAGTCGTTTTTCAAAACACTCGCGAATATTTCTACTAGGTATTCACAAATATTGCAACTTTTTGGTCCAAATTGTTCAAAACTCCGCAAAAAATAACAATTTTTATAATATTATTAAAAAATAATTTTGCTCGGACCGTTGCAATAATCGATAAGTTCAAACAGAGATATTATTTTTCTTCCACTTTGCTCTGATTTCATTATTTTTCAACATTTTATCGGCGTAGAATCGTGACGAGATGACCTCTATCAAGCTAGAAACACCACATGATCGAATCGAATTCTGCGATATTTGAGAATTAAGTGCTAATTAGATGCTAATTAAATGCTCCATTGCCGAATTAAGTGCTCTTCATGTTTAGAAAAATACCCGTGGTGTCGCTAGCTTGAGATCATACTAGAAACACCACAACCGAAGGAGGACCAATTTCGAAAAACTGTTTGGGCAGGAATTAAGGTCTAATTAGATGCTCCACGAAAATACATCGCCCCAATTAGGTGCTCCACCCCTTTGATTTTTTTTTCTATGTCCGCTGGATGTCGAGAAATCGGAGAAAACACAAGGAAGACCCATCGCAAAATCATGCAAAATTGATGTTTTTGCGATTCTCGATGTGTTCTGGTCGTCGGACAGCATCGGGACTATGCCCAATGGATCCAAGTCGACTCTTGCGGATCCCAAACAGTACCTGATCTAATATCTATGTCCGCTGGATGTCGAGAAATCGGAGAAAACACGAGGAAGACCCATCGCAAAATCATGAAAAATTGATGTTTTTGCGATTCTCGATGTGTTCTGGTCGTCGGACAGCATCGGGACTATGCCCAATGGATCCAAGTCGACCCTTGCGGATCCCAAACAGTACCTGATCTTATATCTATGTCCGCTGGATGTCGAGAAATCCGCCAAAACACGAGGAAGACCCATCGCAAAATCATGCAAAATTGATGTTTTTGCGAATCTCGATGTGTTCTGGTCGTCGGACTGCATCGGGACCATGCCCAATGGATCCAAGTCGACCCTTGCGGATCCCAAACAGTACCTGATCTTATATCTATGTCCGCTGGATGTCGAGAAATCCGCCAAAACACGAGGAAGACCCATCGCAAAATCATGCAAAATTGATGTTTTTGCGAGTCTCGATGTGTTCTGGTCGTCGGACAGCATCGGGACTATGCCCAATGGATCCAAGTCGACTCTTGCGGATCCCAAACAGTACCTGATCATATATCTATGTCCGCTGGATGTCGAGAAATCCGGAAAACACGAGGAAGACCCATCGCAAAATCATGCAAAATTGATGTTTTTGCGAGTCTCGATGTGTTCTGGTCGTCGGACAGCATCGGGACCATGCCCAATGGATCCAAGTCGACCCTTGCGGATCCCAAACAGTACCTGATCTAATATCTATGTCCGCTGGATGTCGAGAAATCGGAGAAAACACAAGGAAGACCCATCGCAAAATCATGCAAAATTGATGTTTTTGCGATTCTCGATGTGTTCTGGTCGTCGGACAGCATCGGGACTATGCCCAATGGATCCAAGTCGACCCTTGCGGATCCCAAACAGTACCTGATCTTATATCTATGTCCGCTGGATGTCGAGAAATCCGCCAAAACACGAGGAAGACCCATCGCAAAATCATGCAAAATTGATGTTTTTGCGATTCTCGATGTGTTCTGGTTGTCGGACTGCATCGGGACCATGCCCAATGGATCCAAGTCGACCCTTGCGGATCCCAAACAGTACCTGATCTTATATCTATGTCCGCTGGATGTCGAGAAATCCGCCAAAACACGAGGAAGACCCATCGCAAAATCATGCAAAATTGATGTTTTTGCGAGTCTCGATGTGTTCTGGTCGTCGGACAGCATCGGGACCATGCCCAATGGATCCAAGTCGACCCTTGCGAATCCCAAACAGTACCTGATCTTATATCTATGTCCGCTGGATGTCGAGAAATCCGCCAAAACACGAGGAAGACCCATCGCAAAATCATGCAAAATTGATGTTTTTGCGAGTCTCGATGTGTTCTGGTCGTCGGACTCCATCGGGACCATGCCCAATGGATCCAAGTCGACCCTTGCGGATCCCAAACAGTACCTGATCTAATATCTATGTCCGCTGGATGTCGAGAAATCCGCCAAAACACGAGGAAGACCCATCGCAAAATCATGCAAAATTGATGTTTTTGCGATTCTCGATGTGTTCTGGTCGTCGGACAGCATCGGGACTATGCCCAATGGATCCAAGTCGACTCTTGCGGATCCCAAACAGTACCTGATCTAATATCTATGTCCGCTGGATGTCGAGAAATCCGCCAAAACACGAGGAAGACCCATCGCAAAATCATGCAAAATTGATGTTTTTGCGAGTCTCGATGTGTTCTGGTCGTCGGACTCCATCGGGACCATGCCCAATGGATCCAAGTCGACCCTTGCGGATCCCAAACAGTACCTGATCTAATATCTATGTCCGCTGGATGTCGAGAAATCGGAGAAAACACAAGGAAGACCCATCGCAAAATCATGCAAAATTGATGTTTTTGCGATTCTCGATGTGTTCTGGTCGTCGGACAGCATCGGGACTATGCCCAATGGATCCAAGTCGACCCTTGCGGATCCCAAACAGTACCTGATCTTATATCTATGTCCGCTGGATGTCGAGAAATCCGCCAAAACACGAGGAAGACCCATCGCAAAATCATGCAAAATGGATGTTTTTGCGATTCTCGATGTGTTCTGGTTGTCGGACAGCATCGGGACCATGCCCAGTGGATCCAAGTCGACCCTTGCGGATTCTAAACAGTACCTGATTGTGGCACCAGTACGGGGACATAGAAAGAGAGTAGGAGAACGGAAGAAAGGGAAAGCAGGACGAGTGCGGGAAGAAGAAGAGGGGAGACCGATGTTCGGCCGATGCCACCCATATCAAGCTAGAAACACCACATGATAAAATGAAATTCTGCGATATTGTAGACTCAAGTGCTGATTAGATGTTAATTAAATACTGTATTGCCGAATTAAGTGCTCTTCATCTTCTGAAAAATACCCGTGGCGTTGCTAGCTCGAGTCATGCTAGTGGAATTTATTGCAAGTGAATCCGGAATCGACCAGCACAGAACTTGGCTCTCTCTTCTGCTCTGCCGTCGCGAATACGAACTTGCCCTCGGGACAGAGAGGTCTCGCGGCGGAGAGTCAAGATGAACGAGATTCGGCAAACCTAAGCACGTCAAAGTTGCTGGATATTAGTTTTCCGTTTAGCCACGCCAGCGAAACTTCCGCCGTGCCGGTCGAAATACCGCGAACGAACGAGCAACCAAAAGCTACAACCGTAACTCTGGTCTTCCTCACCCGAAAGCACGAGTCTCGGTAGAGCTTCGTCGATAATTCTACCGCGTTAGCGTCGACGAGGCAAAACTTTACTCGCCGAGGGTAGCTACCTTTAATTTCCTCCGCGGCGTAGAATTTCACGTCGAACTACGAGAAACTGATAAATATTACGAACGAAGAGGAATCTCGCCGGTAAAGCGAATCATCGTGCTGGCAAAAAAAAAAAAAAAAAAAACTGCCATCGACACCACGAAACGAATTCTCGCGCCGGGACCCACGAAATCGGAGGGAAATACCATTTTTTTGTGCTTTTTCGTCGCAACGTTTCGCCAGGATCTGTTGGCGAGAGACAGCGCGCCGTTTCGCGGGTACTCGTCGCGGTTTTGTTCGCGAAGATGCGAAGTCGGATGCTGGAACTGCGGGAATAAATAGTTGCAGCTGGCGCGGTGAGAGGGTATGAAAGGGAAGAAACGAGCGAGATGCCACGCGCGAAACAAATGGGAAGACCGAGACGCGGTGAAAAAAGAAGCTTGGGGTGGGAAAAAAAGGGAAACAATGCGAAACAACGAACACGCGCGCGCGCGCGCGTCGACAATGATCGCGTTTCGAGGTAAAGGCATTGTGAACTGCGGGGAAGAAAAACGCGAGACGCGGGGGCGAATCGTCGTTTATCGTTGTATTTGCGGCTGATCGGTGGGTTGCGTCGACGATTTCGACCTTTTCGAGAAACGTCGTTAGCAGGGCATTCGAGTTAAACGGGGATTCGGGTGTGGCTGAAGAGAGATCTGGATGGCGGGCTCGGATCGTAGGGTTTCCTTGCCTTTAGAAATTCGTTCGATCTAAGCCCGAACGAATCGTGGCGAGAGCCAATGTCGTTCGTGAAAGTGATATCGCGGCCGGAATTCATCCGCGGTGGAGGTGGATTTTCGTTCGTAATCCCGAATCCCCGCGATCCCTGCTGTACGGTTCGCGTTCCAGCCCCACCGAATTCGTATCTCATTCATAGAGCATCGATCCACTTCAGGGACATTTTCCTCGTTTGCCGAGATCAAATATTCGCAGGAGTCGCCTCGATTCACCGCCGACGAACGAAGAGAAAACTCGGCGAATTTCCGAAATGCCGACGAAAACGCGCGATCGCGTTCTTTTTCGCTGTACCTAAGCGAGCGTGATTTTCGCGCTGGCTTACGTACAGCCACGACGATCATGCCGATAGTCGTAATAACAGCGGCAACGAATACGCCTCGCGTACGTAGCGCAACCGTGCATACGAGTCTTTTTATCAACCTCTATTAATATGCCGTACGATATGAGCGCATAAATTCACCGCCGAAGCACGATGTTTCTCATGCATATTGAATAAAAAATAGGAAAAAAACTGACGCTCTTCCGTTTTCCCCGCCTATGTTAACGCGCTCCTCGCAAAAAAAGCCACAACTTACGAAACCACCTTGACAAAAGTACAAGCAACCTAGAGACACGGAGAACCGCTTTTCCGGCTTGTTTATTTCCTATTCACTCCACTAATTTCCGCCAGCCAAAATATTTTCTCGACATTTTCTTTTCAATTGACGAAAAAAAAATTGTTTCGTATTTTCGTGTTCCGACAATTTTCTGCCCGGAGAAACGATCCACTGCGGGTTTACGATATTCGTAAGTTTAGCTTTAAACGACACCGGTCCGAGGCCGAACGAAATGAGTTCGCGAGTCATTATCCGCAATGCTCTCGGGCGATCCAATTACATTTTATTCGAATCTCCAGCTGGTATGCAGATGGCGAGTTAATTTCAATTAACCCGAATAACACTCGTTGGAATCGGTGTAAAAAATAATAATGGTAAAAAAAAAACTGTACTCATTTCGTTGGTCTCTCTCGGACATGCTCGACGAGTGATTACGACAGCGAGAGACAAGAACGAGCTTCGTTACTTGTCTGTCGCACGCTCCTGCCTGATAACAACGTTGATCGATTTATATTCCCTTACGTAACCGCGGATTCGTCGAAGTCTGTCTCCGCGACTTTTATCCGCGAATGTTATCTGGCAAACTTTTTCCTGGAATACCAGCGCGACGCGTCGCGTCCGCGAACAGCAAAGCGCGAGACTAGACGTTGGGAGAATTGAAGTAGAGAAGTGAAATCAACGGCTACCCGCGAAGGTGGGAAAGTGTTTCGAGGGTTTTTAAAAAAAAATGTTGTTGCGATTTTAAGCTTCGACGAGAGTCGAGTTGGGGGAGAATTTTTGCGAAAATTGGATACGTGCGGAGAGGGCTTCGAAAATCCACGAGAATTACTCGATCGCGGAGCCAAGTTATATTTAACGTTTAATAACGAAAGTTGAGCGCACGCTCGACGGGATACAACGAAATGCAATTAAATCGCCACGTACAGACGTTCGAAGACGAGGCAAAGTTTTATTTCAGCGAGCGGGAAGACGACTGCGATTCAAACTTTTAATTACAATTATTGTGTCGCAATTCCTAGATTTCGTATTAGTTCGTTGATACGAATCTACGAATCATTTCGAGAAAATGTCTCGGCGCGAAAACGGTCCCCTTCGTGGAATATATGGCGATTGTAATTTTTGTCATTCTCGAAGGTGTGGACGAAAATGACTCGGTGAAAAATCCGACAAGACGAGTATTGAGAATGGGATTTTCGCAGGGAAAGGGAAAGTATAAATCATCTCGAATCGATGGACGCTGTTTCGTGCGAGCTAATATCATTTCGGGTAGAAAGTTACAGCAGACGCGGGCTTTGCGCGGAGTATAATTAAGCAAGCCTAGATCTAATTGCCCTGGCAGAAACTCCGAAGGCCCAGAGAGGTCGAAATTTGGCTGCGAGGTTGGAAACTAATTGTAATTGCAGGTCTCCGAAGGTATTTCAAACAGCATTCCGAGACGTGCTTACGCAAAAAGAATCGACAGCGACGAGGAGTTTAAGACTGGTCGAGCTTGGCGTCTCGCCGCGTCGCTTCGCCAATTTTTCCGCCCGTTTCCGATTATTTTGCAAGCGTAAACATCCGAGAAGGCGAATGTCTCGATAATTTGTCGCGTATTCGTTGCAGTAGACTCGGTCGAAACGGAGCATTTTCTCGATGACACGAGCTAATAAATCCTTCGTCGCTGTACGCTTGTCGAAAATCGAGCGTAGACTCGCCGTTGTGCAACGTTGAAGAGAAATTGAGTCCCGAGGAAACTCGAATCGGACAGACCAACGGTAAATTATGGAGACTGCCGAGCTGATTGGGAGACCCAATTACGGCTCGATCGGCTCATGTTTGAACTGCGAACTCCGTAGAAATAACGATGTTGAACCGCGAGGTGTCTGTAAATATTTTCCACGTACCCACTTCAAAACTAAAAGTAAACGACGCGTGATTACGAATCCGACGCAATTCAACGCACACGCGCGCGTGTACGTATGTATTGGGGTGTGCCAAAAAAAAATTAACATTTAAAATGTCGTCGAGTATGTCTACACGAAACACTTGTCCAAAGAACAGCTGAAAGTTGACATTTTTAGAGGTCCTCCATCGAACCCGAAGATTTTTCCACTTAAATAATACAGGAGAGTGGAGTTTTTACATTATTTCCTCCTGCAAACTATGAAAAACATTATTTTTTTCATCAAATCAACGAACAAGCCGTATAATTTATGCGACAGTAGAACATTAAAAAAATCCACAATTTCTACAATTTAGTGCAATAAAGCGTGAAAATTTTATTTTCATGCCCTTACTCTCTCGACATTTTTCTTATCAAAATTGAAATTACTCGTAATTAACTCAACTTTTCAGTAATATGCGTCATGTATTCTTAAAGCTGACTCTTCGAGCTTTCCAAAACTCTACGATAACGTATGATTATCGTAATTAGAAGACCAGCTACAGCCATCGGGAAATTGCTGAATTTCCGACAGTAACTGGTCTTCTAATTATGATAATCATACGTTACTGTAGAATTGTGGAAAGCTCAAAGAGTCAGCCTTAAGAACGTATGATGGTTGTTTGTGAAAAATTGGGTTAATTGCTAGTCATTTCAATTTTATTAAAAAGAATAATTTCCTATGCTAATTGAGTGGGAAACTAAAATTCAAAACGCGACATCTTCAGTGTTCATGTTTGGTGAGAATTTTGTTTACATTGTATAGAAACATTCGAGAGGGTGAGGGAAATAAATTATACTTTTTTTGAAGCACTCCGATGTGCATGTCCGTGTACGCGTATATATACGTGTATACCTATATAAGGCATGTGTAAATAAAGGAGTTAGTTGTTATAGATGAGGAAACTCTCGGATTCGTTGGGGGACTACGAACGAGGGGTGGAAGTTTTTTTGGCTTCGTGTATTTCTCGTCGTTTCCGATTTTCTTCGGCGAAGTGTTCCTTCCTAAACGGATTGCTCGCGCGTTTTTGCCAGGATCCAAGTTCGTTCTACTGGGTTAGCGTGTCATTCGGAAGTTATTTGCCGAGGCGTTGAACCGCCCCGTCGCACGAATCGGTTCGTTGCTACTGTAGCGTGTTGCCCCGACGTTTGGCGGGCAGAATCGCATAGCTTCCGTTTTAATTCAAGAAAAACGGACCAGGGGCGAAAGGTAGAGTGGCTGGAAGCGCGACGCGAACGAAATTAGCTACGAATCTAAACGTCACCGAGATACGGTGAATCGCGCGTTGAGAGTGCGACGAGAGAACAGGAGAGAAATCGCGCAGGATTTGAGATGTGCGCAAAACGAGGAGCGAAAATATTCGCTCCGTGGCGAGGAGAATCGAGGAAGTACGAGCTCCACTTTTTTTACCGCGTCGAAGACGACAGAAAAATTTCATCCGCACATCGGAAAGCGAAATGATCGTCGCTAAATTTCACGAATTACGAGAAGGGATTGGAATTTCTTTTTTTTTTTTTTTGGTTTCTCCGTTTTTTTTAATCCTCGAGAACGAAACTGATCACTCGAAGCGGGATTCGTGATCGCGACGACGTTCCTCTTCGAACCGGACATAAATCAGGAACAACGCCAGACTTCTACGAAGAGGACGGAGTTTGGGAGCGGAATGATCGGAGCTGTTTTACGCGATTCTCCTCGCATCGCGGTCAACTTTTTGCGCTCCTCCTCGGTTAAAAGGACGAAGCGAAGGAATTCCGTTCGAGAAATACTGACAAAGAAAGCGAGATCAGCTACGCTATTGACCTTCCTTCCTCGACTTTTTTGCACCGCTGTTATCATTTTCGTCCAAGCTCCGCGTCCTCTCCACGTTTTTGTCCGAGCAAACACTCGTTTTTACGTCGAGACGTACGACCGGAGTCCGCGGCTCGGGGAAGATCGTTCGTTGGGTGGGGCGAAAAGGACGGAGGAAGGAAGGAAGTTTGGGGAAAAAGGAGGCAGAAACGTTCGCCTTTTTTAAACTTCCAAATGAATTTGACGAAGAGCCCTTTTATCCGCGAGGATAAGCGGAGCTTCGGCGTCGAAAAGTTATCCTCGCGAGGGGTGATATAATAAATAACGTTTACGTGACGCTGGTAGAACGTCGAAGTTCGCTGACTGAGATCTTCATCGGCCGTGTCCTAATCTCGACGAGGCGCGACCCGAGCGCTCGGTGGGACGTGGACCGGGACAAAGGTACATCTCTCTCCTCTCTCTCTCTCCGTCTCTCTCCTCCTCCACGCAGAGGGATCCGGACCGCCTGAAATGTAGATCAATACACGCTCATTCGTTCCTCGTATCTCGAGTGACCAGCAGAGCAGACTTCTCCGCAATTATTCGGCTCGTCGTGTCGCTGCCAGGCTCCGATCCACCGAGATGCGCGCCGGCCAATGACGCCGCGTAGCGCGTTCAAAGCTCCAACTTTGATAATCTTCGGTTCCATTGTTGGCTGAGAATAGGAGTGGAATTTCGAACTTCTTCCTTTGTCACGACCAGATTTCGGCTCCGAATTTAAACGGCTGAAAAGCCATCTCTGGTCAATATACGATTCCCCTTTCCCTTTCTCGCCCCAATCCTCTTCCCCCCCCCCCCCCCCCCCAATATATTGTGGATCCGCCTAAAAAATGGCAAAACCGTTAACCCTTCGAGTCACGAATTATTTGAGCCATAGTTTTTTTTTCCCCCGAAATATTCACACAAAAAACTTGCCATATTTCAACCTTCTCATCCGCCATATCGAATTCGGCATCTTGTACTTTGAACATTTGACAGTGGATTCATTATTAGATACTAGATTACTAGATTACTAGACCGTAACTATTATTTCCCCTTGTCACAAATTTATTCTGAAAATCCTGCTTCTGTGATACTCATTTTTTGATTAGCATTAATTATTTTAAATAGTTTTCAATATTATAATTTTTTCCAACACTCGTTGGATTCTTGGGACCGCAGGGTTCGACAAACCGCAACGAAATGCTCGTAAAGCTAATTTTTTTCTAGTTCATATTCGAAACTGTGCGCCCAAATTTGTGCTATCAGGTATTTCTAATCATTCACATTTGGACGCTAAATTATGAGAGTTTCGTTGGAAAATGGCGATGCGAAAAAATCGAGTTGAACCGGTGAGTTGTACTCCACGCTCGAATTGTATTTTCGTAACGAGAACCGTGATGATAGATTGGCAAAGAAACACGAAACGACGCTATTAACCAAATTATTCGGACGTGAAGTTTTATCGGTCTTGAAGTTCGTTGATCGATCGAGATTTGTAAATTCCCCGTACAAACGGAGAAACGGTTCCGAGTAGGAGAAATCATCGAGGCGCGAACTGCTCGTCCAAGGCTGACGTTGACCAAGAGCGATACTCGTACATTCATTGCGTAATGCTCGTGACAGGAGAAAAAGGGACGCGGGTCACGTCTACGAGATCGGTACCGAATAACACGCGATCCGTCTCCTTGCGATTCCTTGTCTCTCCTCGCGTCGTGGTTTTTTTCCCATTTCTTCATTTTTTTCCCCCGACCTCTCGCATTTGTCAATTTTCCAGACAGCAACAAACGAGTTCTCGCCTCGCCTCCTAGGATCGTTGCAAATCTCGACCGAAATCCTTCGAACGCCGGTCAAATAAAATACTCCGGCGACTTCCCCTTTCTCACCTCACCTCTCCTCTCCTCTCCTCTCCTCTCCTCTTGCTCGCGCGCGTGCACCGTATTGCTATCGAAATACGAAAGAGAAATTGAGCGGGGGCGATTCGCGTGTTTTTCCCACCCCTTCGCCGTTGGCTCCGATCGGATGCGACGACGTTGGTCCCGACCAGCGATAACGAGGGACGCAAGGTTTATCGATCACCAGCAACCGCCACACCTTCGACCACCTCGGCGATATCCTTCGTTACGCGTTATTCGTCTAATTGCCGGCCACTTTTAATTAACGAACACCTCCGGCGATCGAACGAAAATCACGAAGATTCCTCCCCCCGACAAGATAAGAAACCTGCGTCGCGGCGTAACCAGACTCCATTGTTTCCACGTCTTCTTCGTTTCTCGTTTCCCCTGAAATAATTCTCTCTCGGATTACGTTCGTCGAGTTCAGGGGAAGAAAATTGCGAGGTGAACGCTGAATACGAAGCGAGATGAGTTCTCAACTCGTTTCGAAGAAGAGGAAGAGGAAGAAAGAGCGAGCGATCTACCTGGGGCCACGTTTCGTTGCTCGCGAATAATGATGTATAATGAGAAAAAATGGGGACGAAGCGGATCGGCAGGTGAAAAATGAACGAAAATAAGGGAACGAGCCGTAACTTTGGCGGCTTACTTTTCATTTTTAATTTACTCGCGAATATTTTCATCTACGGTGAAAAGGAAACAATCGACGGAGAAGATTTATTAAAAGTTTAATTAAGATGGAACTTCCGAAAGTCTTGCAAAGTTTGCGCGATTCCTGCAGCGAAAGGAGTACGAACGAATTTTCGCGGAAGGAAGCCGCGCTTTATTGTCCGTTTTTTCCATTTTCTTCCCAACTCGACGCGAGAGACCCTGAAAATGCTTGGGAAGCAGAAAGTAGCTTGCGAAGTTGCCGCTGATAACAATTAACAGCCATAGGCATGGAGAAGCCATAGACTCGCCCTCGTCTCGGCTGCGGGCAATTTTCGGACGTTTTCAACGAAAAGCCCTTCGAAGGTAATTTCGGGATTAACCGGGAAAAATTGGCAGGCTGTTGAATGGCGAGGGAAGAAATTCGAGCGAATATGTCGGACGAATCGCGAAAGCTGTTCGCCATTTCGAATTACCGAATCGCGTTGCTCGAATTTTTTCCCGAGAGAGATAACGGTGAATCGCTTCCCTAACCTTCGCCCTTCGATTCCGCAGGGGAAATCAGCCGAGTCGCGTGAAAAGGCTTCGCGAAGTATTTTTCCCCATTTTCCCATATTTTCCCCCAGACTTCTCTCGCCTCCGTCCCCAATTCGCGATACGTTTCCCGAGCAATTCCTCGACACGCGACAAAACTCGGTTGCAAACAGCTCAGGTACCACAAATTTGTTTCGCACGGATAACCGCGAGGCGGCTGAACTCGTTCGATGATAATTAAAACCACGTTTCTCGCATTTTCTGTTGCAGTAAGATTACACGACAGTATACAGGAGGAGAATTTCCACTACTTGGTGTTCGATTTGTAAGTATTGAGCAAACAAATTTTCCGACGAACCAACGTTCTCGCAAAGTGTTCCGCTGTTTTCCGTTTTTATTTATCTATTCGCTTATTCCCATCCAAATCCCAGCGGCGAAGCCCGACGATTGATAGGTAATCGAGCGGCGAGAGACGCCTCGTCGACTCGTACTACTTGAAACAATTACAGGAGCGAGTAGTCGCGGCAGATGTGTGGTCGGGCGTTAATTTGATGTTGCGGCGATGGAATAATAAACGATCCAACTTGGCGATGGCCCCGCGTTAATTGGGACGCAAGTGTCTCGCAGCGGCGACGTACGCGACGACGATACGCGGCAGACGAGCACGATGGACTTTTTTTTTTTACTTTTTCTTCTCCCCCACGTGCGAAATTCCATGCGAAGAGGCTCGCCCGAGGAATATCGCGCGTAGCGATCGATCGAAGTAGGCGCGGGAAATTTTTCCACGTTCGTTCGCATCCACCTCGTCGAAACGCGCCGACATTGCCTTAAATACAGAATAGGCATCGTCGTTATTATTATAAGCATGAATAGTAGAGGAGTCGCCGGCGAATGTGACGAAAGGTAATGAGATACACCGAGACAATCGTTACCGCGCGACCCAATTTCATCGCGGCAGGTAAATATACCGTCGGTACGACGCGCCAGCCTCGTTTCATTGTCCCCGAAATAATTGTTCGTGAAAATATGCAAATATTTATCCGCATCGCGAATTTTTCCTTCCGAATTTCTTCGCGTCGGCCGTAAAACGGCCAGCATCGGCGAGACCCCGTTTCAAGGTGTCGTTTCGAGTTGTAATGCTTTTGGAGCGAAGGCCGTCGTATCGTCTGTTCGTTGCGAAGCGCGTTTCGCGAAGCGATGTAGTCGAATCGGTTCTCCGTATTTAACGGTCAATTTCCAACGGGAGGGGAGCCACCGGATTTCGATGGTCTGCAATAGAGAAAGCAAATGGAATAATGGAATAATAAGCGCGCGAAATTGAAAAGAAAAATGAATAAAATGTTGATTCGGCAGCTGGAAGTGGATATTAGGCGTTGGGGAACTCTACGTAATCCATTCGACCGCGTACCTACACGCGCGTACTCGCCTAATTCCTCGTGGCGATTCGTCGAGATTTAACGACGCTCAAACACGAAGGAGCTCCGGGAGTAATTATTTATTATTAGAATAATGGAAAAGATTAGACCGAGATTGCTTGACCGGGACCACCGAGAAGTGGTTTCCTCTCCCTCTCCCTCTCCGTCTGTCTCTGTCGCGCCGATGTCTTCCTCGCTCTCGAGGAGCGTCGGGCCGGCGGAGTTGGATCGAACCTTCGAAACTCTAACGTGATAATCGGTCCCATAGTAAACTAATAAAAGGCAGGCATTAAAAATGACACGATGATAATGACAGCTGCCCGCTTGTCATCGGCACAATGGACCCCACGGTTCGGAAATATAATTAATAGCTGGATAAAAAGTTGGAAGAAAAAGTAGACGTTACATCGAGACGTAAAAGCCTACTTTCACCTCGCTCGATTCTTTGTACGTACACAGTTCTCTTTCTTTCGTCGATCATCCCACGTTTAAAGCGCTTCGCCTCTCGATACGAATGCTACGAATCGTACGGATAGCCGTTCGTCTGCGCACCCGAAAATCTTCGGGGTATACGAAACAAATTATACTCCACCGTACAAGGTACACAAACGCCACGGATAATCATAACTCTCGAATCAATTATCGTAGCAATTAAATGAATTTCGTTCGCTAATGAAAACCTAGCCGGACCAAAGAATTCCGAGAAACATGATTCGTTGCGCTGTACGCGTACTGCTCGACGTACGTACAACGTGTTCCTGCCTCTCGCGAACGAACCCATCGCGCATCGCGACCTTGATCGCGAACTTAAATTAAAATATTAAATTAAAAATGCGCTGTCGCCACGACGAAATGCCACCGAAATTCTCTCACGTTTCTATCACTCTCGCGACAAACCGGAACTCGATTATCCGTATCTGTATCCGAGGAGATGTTTCTGTAAAAATATATCTGTGATTAGCTGTGGCGCGCCGGTATCCGTACGAGGAAGTCGCGCGTCGCGCATCCGGCTAACCCCGTCAAGGATTCGTCCTTTAAATTATTCGCGCTCGTTGTATCGAGTACTTTGATGTTGGTGGTGCATTAATCTAATGAAAATTCTCCCCGGCGTCGAATACTTCGAGATAAGTAATGAAAACGTCGCGTTGGGTAACGCGTCCCACCGGCGTGCTCGACTTATTTCCATTATAGGTACCCGCGCGCGAACGGACGATACAAGTAGGTTCGACTTTTCTGGAAAAACTGTTTCTATCCCGTGGGATACCGAATCACGACGAGTTAGAAATTAATACTCGACGTTTGTCGACGAGGAAAATGGCATAAGTCGCATTATTCGTTGAAGTAGTAACGAACGTCGCAGAACGTTGCCAACGTTGGGGATTTATTTTATTCGACGCTGCCTCGTAAAAGCTTGCAGGTCGGGTTCTACGCTCGATTCAAACGGCTCGAATGCCATAAACTCACTTTCATGAATGATGCTTCATTGACGGTCACGAAAGTGCGCCTCTAAAAATAGAAACCTATCAAGCCAGGACGTAGCGTGACACGTAACAATGTCGAATATCTGTTTTCGTATCTTTGTACGAATCTCTAGGCTCCTGACGCAACAAATTCGAAAAGTCACTAACGGAGGATCCTGTCCATTTTTATTTATAGATCGTATATATTATAATTATTGCCTGCTACATCCTCGCTTGTTTTTTTTTTTTTTGGGTCTTTTCGGGGGGGGGTTAAAACAAGAGCATAGTTTGTGTATTTGGAGAGATGCGAAAAGGGATACCGTGGGTCCGTTTTCAGCGAAATTTTGTCGTCGTTTCAGAGTCACGGGTGGAGAATTGTTCGAAGATATCGTCGCGAGAGAATTTTACAGCGAGGCTGACGCTTCGCATTGTATTCAACAGATATTAGAGAGCGTTCATCACTGTCATCACAACGGAGTCGTTCACAGAGATCTGAAGGTGAGACCCTTGAATATTTCCATCCCGGTGCATTTTCATGCCGGGATTCGTACCTACGAGCGTGATATCATTTCTTGCTGGTGGATTTTCAGCCAGAAAATTTACTGCTGGCGAGTAAAGCGAAAGGAGCTGTCGTGAAGCTCGCGGATTTTGGATTGGCCATCGAGGTCCAGAGCGAGCAGGCATGGTTCGGTAAGTCGCCGATCGTTAATGTCCGCTTAATTGGCCGGACGGTTCGACCTAATTGATTATTCGAAGCTTCGTAATTGCCAAGTGAATCGATCAGCCCTCGCAGATACGCGAGTCGGCGGAAAACGCGGAGGAGCAAGGTGGCGGCGAAACTCTTCGCTTCCATCGCGATAAGATTCCGGAAAGCATGTTTCGCGACGTTGCGAAAATCAAACGTGACCCGTGAAAACCGCGTCGGGTCGACGAGATCGGAATTCGCGAGGGATCGTTCGATGCGAACAGGTCGCCGCGCCGAAAGAGAACCGTCGATTCGTCTTCGACGAATAGCTAGTCGTCGCGCGACGATGCAAAAATCGGGGGGAGGGTCGATCGGGGGATGAACGTCGTCGTGGTCGCGATCCACGACGAACCGTACCAATTCACGTGGTAATTGTTCAAGGCTTTGCTGGAACGCCCGGTTATCTCAGTCCGGAGGTACTCAAGAAGGAGCCGTACGGAAAGCCCGTCGACATATGGGCTTGCGGCGTAATCCTCTACATTTTACTCGTCGGCTACCCGCCGTTCTGGGACGAGGATCAGCACCGATTATACGCACAGATCAAAGCCGGCGCCTACGACGTGAGTCTTCTCCCCGCGATCTATCCTATCTTCGCTGACTCAGCATCGTCCAATAATAACACGAGAGCTTTTTCCCCACCCAGTTGAGTTACGCGTATTGGGGAGAAATTTGTCTTTATCCCGGAGCGTAGGCACGTAGTCTACGATTAACCCTTTCGGTCACGAATTTTTTCACCCATATTTGTTCAATGAAATTTCGCCTACAAAGGTTCTCCAGATTACTGATTACGAATCTACTGTCGAGACTGCAAAATCAGCGACCTCAAAAATCCCTGTATATACCAAATGTCAGAAAAAGTTACCACGTTTCAACATTTTCACGCGCCATGTTGAATCCGCCATCTTGAATTTTACAAATTTGACAGCAGATTCGTAATCAGCGACGTGTACACATTTTCAGCGAATGCTAGTTATTATTTCGCCTCGGTCCGAATTTATTCGGAAAATTCTGCCTTTCTTGATACTATTGATTCGTTATTAGCAATAATTATTTCGAGCAGTTGTGCAATATCGTTGTGATTTTTTTCCGACACCTATTGGATTTTTGGGAAGGCGGGGTCGGAAAATTGCAGGGGAATCGATAGCAAACTGATCGTAAGCGTGGAAAGATCGATAGTATTCAGGTGGGATACTCGTGTCCCGCTGTGACCGAGAGGGTTGAGGGAGCATCCGTCATCCTGACCCCGCGGCAACTCCGAACGGATATCGAAAGAAAATACACGAGTCGTTCCTCGCTCCGCGGTCCGTTTTTTGGGCACCCCGTCTCGCAGCTGTAAATCTAACGCTCCGTGGTTATTCTCACGATCGTACGTGTATGAATTCGGCTTCGATTATCCCGTTCGTCGAAGTCCAGCGGGTCGTTTTGGTTGAAACTAAAAAAAGCTCGCCCAGCACGACCTTGGATTGATCGTTGTTTCGTATTCGCTCGATTTGACAGTACCCGAGCCCGGAATGGGACACGGTTACTCCCGAGGCGAAGAACCTGATTAACCAGATGCTAACGGTGCACCCGAGCAAGAGAATAACCGCGAGCGATGCTCTGAAACATCCATGGATCTGCGTAAGTCTCACTCCTCGCACGACCCGTCGATACATATTTCCCATCGCGATTCGCGTCCCTCGCTAAATCTCTACCCCCGTTTATTCTTACAGCAACGCGAGCGCGTGGCATCGGTGGTCCACAGGCAGGAGACCGTGGACTGCTTGAAGAAGTTCAACGCGAGGCGCAAGCTCAAGGTCAGTCGCATCTGCTCGTTATCGTCGATCCCCTCTCCCGATGCCCCCGTCCTTCCGACTCGCCGAACGCAGCCGAGTGAAATTAGCGCTATCGTTCGTCGATCTATCGACAAGCGAAGAGCGGTACTATTTTTGTGTTTTCGTCTTCCTTTCGCGTGGTAGGTAGTTGAGAAACGTGGGAACGGATCGGTGAAAAATAAAGCTGTACGCGTAACTCGAATTTAAATCGAGTGTATAAAGGAGGCGAACGGTAGCGTGCTCGATTTTTGTCGCGTCGTACGATTTCAGCGACGGCCTCGGCGCGTAATCGGCGTCGACGCGAACGGTTGTTCCCCGGTCGCGATACTTTTCCAAGTGTAGTACGTACCTACCTACCTCGCATTACCCGTTCGTTTGGCCGTCGCGATACGAATCGGCTCGCCTCGCAGAGCACAACCAGCGTGCGTACGAACGGTTCCCTCCTTCCCGCGCTGCACCCGCCGATGATGATAATACGAAGCCATACCAGTCGAGTTCGGGTTGTCGAGCCGATGCGACAGAGACGCGTAAACGAGTCCGCCGGAAGATCGGTAATCCGTTACACGTTTTCCTTCGGAAAAACATGCGGGCGTTGAAGTCAAGATTTGCCCTGTGCAGACAGCGGGAAACGACCATTCCCGAGGTGAATTCTCCGCCGATCCTCCTCCTCTCCTCTCCTCCCTCTCTCTCTCTCTCTCTCTCTCTCTGTTTTCCTCCGTTCCTTGAAACGCGATTGGTCGTAACGATTCGTTCTCGTCTCCGGAAATAAAAAAGGCGATTTTCGCGTTGGGCGAGTCAAATTTTCAATTTCCCATCTATCTATCTATCTGTCTGTCTATTTGTCTATCATCTATCTATCTATATGTCTGTCCGTATCTCTCCCTCTATGTCTCTCTCTTTCCCGATTCCTCGTTAAAATGTACGAAAATTGGATCGAAAACTCACGTGATATTTTTGTTTTTCGCGCGTGTTTGTTGACAGGGCGCTATTTTGACGACGATGTTGGCTACGAGGAACTTCTCCAGTAAGTATGATGAGAGGGATGAATACCTCCGGCCAGCTTGTCAGCTTCGCGTCGATTGACTGGGAATAATAAATAAAGAGTATCATAAATCATAACGAGCAGGGAACGTGGAAGTGGTTTAAAAAACGCCGAAACGTGTCGATAAACGTGTATTCGAGGGAGCTAAATTAAACGCGAGATGAATTATCGAACACCATTATCCAAATATTGTAGTTAACGGCGTAAACGAGTTGAAAAAATAAAGAAAGTTGGGGAGATAAATCATCGGGTGAGATACAACGTGACATCGGTGGGCGCGGGGTTGAATTTTGTCGTCGTTGATTTTTTGTGAAAGTGTGCTCAATTCGGACGCATTCTATACGCTGCGAGTCACGCGCGTGTCGTGGATGAAAATCGTGGGTTTGTATTTATTTGCTATTCGGCGCTGATGTAAAGTGAAATAAAATACGGAGGAACGGTAAACGATGATCGAACGACGCCGTTAAAAATCGACTTGTGACGCGCGAAAAAACGAGGCGATATCGGAGCGTAAGTGTACGGCCGACGGCTGACGGTCGTTCGACTAGCGACTCGCCGGTCGCAAAATTACACGGAGATAAGCGACGATATCGCGTCGAACTGCGACTCGTTAGCATGGCATCGCGCGAATGAAAACGTTGAATTCGATCGGTACTCGATGCTCGGCACGAAAAACGTGGTATTGGATTTTTTTTTTGAAGCATTTTCGGTTGCTCCAACGGGACAATAAAAATAAACTCGAGTCGAAAGGGGTGGAATTTCCGACGGTAAGAAATAAACGTGTGGAAGTAAAATAAAAATAAATACAAGCTAAACTCGGGACTCGCAATAAATACACGTTTTTGTATTGTTATTGAAAAACGTGTATTACAAAAACTTCTGAAAATATCGCTCCATCGTTAAATTTCCCTCGCAACGGAGAGAACGAATGCAATAACGAGCAGAGAAAAGTTGTCAGCCGATTAATAAAAAAATAATTGAAAACAGTAATTGAAAAAAATAATTGAAAAAATAATTGAGAAAAATAATTGAGAAAAATAATTGAGAAAAATAATTGAAAAAGATAATTGAAAAAAATGAACAAATTGGGAAATGAATGACGAAAACTCGCAGTATCGAGAAATGAACGTAATAGTGCGGAGAAAAATACAATCGTTTACAACAAGGAAGAAATGATTGAAATAATTGTTATTAAAACGCGAATAACGTTCTTTTTACAAAGGTGACTAAGTTATAAAATACGAGGAAACGCGAGAGAATTTTAAGCACGAGACGTAAATAAAAAATGGCAAAAAAAAAGAACAACGAAGTCGAAAAAATCGGTGAAACGGGAAAGATGAAAGATTGAAATGACGCGATGCGTATGGACGTATTTTTGTCGCGCTGACGTATCAAGTGGGTCGGAGGTATTAATTCTTCGCTCGATGAAATTACCGATCAGCTTAAAGATCACGTATCACGGATTGATTGGCCAGCGAGAAATACACGACGCAAACACTCACACTCGATTATCTTGGACGATCGACGTAGCACAACGGGTTCGATGAAATCAACGATTTCGTTCGAATTCTTACGATGAATATTCGCGTTACGTCGCATCGCGTCGTAGGAAATACGCGGATGCGAAGTGAGAACGTTTCGAGAAGGTCGACCGGTCGGCGAAGCTCCTCGCCGACGGTCGATTTTTCGAACCGATCTCGATGGACGCCGAAGATCGGTAGCTACGACGAGCACAAATTTCACCCTCGACGCATGATTCGCTCGCTTCATTCATCGATTCGTCGCGGCGCGAACAGATCGACTCCCCGATCGTTTTCCCGAACAGGATTGACACGATCGCGGAAGACACTGGTGATCCTGTGAAATTTCATTGTTAAATCGAGCAACATAAACGAAAGATCATTAAAAATAAGTCCGTAGGTTTGTTCCTTTACCGCTGTGGTGTGTTTTTTTTTCTCTCCTTCGTTTCTCGACTTTCTTTCCCGTCTATTCGGCGTCGTGGACATAATTATTATCGTTTCCGGAAACTTAACCCTTCGTCATTTCTCATCTCGCGCTCGTATCCACGAATCGACTGGAAAATCTTGCTCGCCGATCTCCTCGAATTTTTGTCTCGCCTAAACTTACAAATATTACTTTTTCCTTCGAATTTCCGCGAATCCTTCGCAAAATCGCCAATATTTCTCAATCGTGTCCGCGTCATTTTTCACGCGACTGATTTTCAAATAATTCTCACCTTTTCGTGAACCTTCTGCTATTTTGCTTCTTCGTCAAAAAATGGCGAGTCACGAAGATATCGAAAATTCCCGCATCGTTCGAGCGTTGCCCATTCAATGCAAATTATCGACTCTGCGATTTCCATAATCGCGACCCGCCTGACCGGATTTCCGTCAAACAAAAATATCCTACCTGTACGATAACTCAAGGTCGTTTCGCCAAGATACTTCGTCGCACAAAAACCGACCCTCTTTCGCCGATCAATCGCGAAGTAATTCGTCGTGGATTTAATAATTGGATTGGGAATAATTAAAAGAAAAAAATACACACAAATTTGTCGCGTTTGGGCAAGATTTTCCATCGAATCCTGATCGAGTCGCGAGTTGGTGAGAAATTAGAGAGCACCGTTTGTGAAACAGCTTGTCGGCAAATAAATTAGTCACTCGTTTAGATTTTAGCCCCGTAATCCGTCATCCCGTTCGTCACACACGTCGCACGCGAAACCAGTGCATAAACAATAGTGAAATACGTCTCACGTAGACTAACTGCACTAAAAATATAGATTGAAAATGCTTCGCGAAACGCCCCCTCGTTTCCTTCTCTCGTCGGCGATTGGCACGAAAATTCGAGTACAACGGAGTACGCGAAACGACTATTGAAACGACGCGACGGTGCGCTTTCGAAGCATTTGAAATGTGACTTAGAAACGTGCTTGTTATATATAGATGGAATTCCATAGTTTTAGCCATCCGTATATCGTCGATCGCATCCTCATCCGTTCATCGTACCTCATTTTGTCATCCTCGCAACTACCAGACGTGCCCTTCGCATTTCACCTCTCCTCGTTTCGATACGTCGACGGGGAGAAGCGATCTCTTCCCAGCTGCGTAGAGAATTCACGAGGCAAACGCGCACCGACGTCTCATCTTTTTTCCATGCTTTGCCATTTTCTCTATTCTCACAATTCTCACTTTTTCATCACACCTACGATCGAGCTCTAGCGAAACGGCAAAAACATACACACCTGTAATCGAGGAATTCGACCTGTTTCTTATTTTTTTTTCCTTTTTTTAATCACAACTACAAA
Source organism: Arge pagana (assembly GCA_963969455.1). Lineage (NCBI taxonomy): Eukaryota > Metazoa > Arthropoda > Insecta > Hymenoptera > Argidae > Arge > Arge pagana. Next base: position 5,683,232 of record OZ018312.1, on the reverse strand, counting down.
ACGATCGAGGATGCTTCTTCCGATTCCTCGTATCCGACGAATAATAATGTGATGGTAGAAAATCCGATTTCGCGGATTTTGTCTCGTAGTAAAAAAGTTTCCGTCACATTTAAGGCGAACATTTCTGTTCACGTCTTTTTTTTTACGCAAAATTCGCGTCATTTCAACACACTCTGCGTGCAGCGATAAAGCAACGCAGCTCTGTGTTACGAGTAACACGCACCGATGTGGGAGTAACATTTAAAAAGTGTTACTTTGGTATCAAATAACATTTTTGCGTGTTGAAAAACGGACTGTGAGGACAACGCTAATTAATACGCTAAAATATCAAATATTCTACTCGCAAATTTGTATACTTCAGCAATGATGGAAACTTTTTTACCGTGTACCGAGTTCCTCGCGTCCGTGTCGGTCTGAATTGCCGAGAGAATCCGGAAAAATGGACAACTCGAAAAAACACAGGCACACGAAATCGATGTAGACATGCTGAATCGAAATTTCGGGAAACTTAGGCCCATTTTTGGGGTTTTGTGGAAAATAATATCGTGATGGGCGAATTCGTAATCAGCGGTCGAAAATACCTCCTCGGTAACAGACCACTTTTTTGTGTGCCTGTGTATCAGATTACTCGACAATTTGTCAACGAGGTGAGAATTACGGATGGATCGTTGGATTTTTGTGGAACGAATTATCGTCGTCGGATACGGGGTTCGCCGAGGAAATATCCTGGGAACGGACGATGATCGAGATCGAATAGTGTACAAAGAGTGAATGTATACGGAGCGATGAGGGGTGGGAGAGAGGGAGAGAGAGAGAGAGAGAGAAAGTGAGAGTGTAAAAGAGAGAGAGAGAGAGTGAGAGAGAGAAACTGAGAAGGTGAGAGAGAAGGATGGTAGTTGGTGTGATTTTGAAGTCGTAGCTGTAAATTTACCTAGTAAACGAGCAAGCAAGCCAGCAAGCAAGCGATGTTAACGAGATATGTCTCTCTGTGTCTGTTTTCTTTGGTTGACCCTCTCGTGTAACTATCGACCAACCACCGCACCCCACGAATGAACCAAACCAATGAACGATCCACGAACCACCAAATACCAATCGAATCCGAAAATGACTCTTGCCGTGCGCTGTCGTCCGAAGAAAGTGGTAAGAAACAAAAGAAAATCGCAAAAACAGTAAAAAAAATCATCCAATTCGTACGTTCGTATTTCTAGAAATATTACCTATATGTAACGACATGCAAATATGTTTGTACAGAGTTGAACATTTTTTTCCAAATCTAACGTCAGCGCTACAAAACAAAAACGCTACACTAACAAAAATTCGACATCGTACATTGCGAATAATTCGGGAGCCAGGAAGGAAAACAAAAGAAAAAAGAAACAACAAACCAAATCGGTTGTCGATTGAAAAAGAAATTCTGTCCTTCGTCGAGCGGCGAAAAATTTAAAAAAAAAAGAAAGAAAAAAAAACGATTGAAAATTCATCGCGACGTCGTCGCGCAATTCGACGCGAGCATTTCTTTTTCAACGACGACGAGTCGCGTCGATTATTATTTTCTGAAGCTTATTGGTACGTTGGGTTGCCGCCTCGCTGCTTGTACAACAAAGTCCCGTCTGCGTATGCTATTCGTGTTGCATGACGCTTCGCGTGTCGAGTGTCGCGCGTCGAAATCAAACGAATCAAACGATTCGACCATGAAACACACGTATGCGCGTCATGAAACCCTCGTACATCGATCGACGACGCGCGCCACGCGACCTTCGCTTTCGATGTTTCCCGCCAACGTTGGCCCTTTCCCGTTTCCCCATTTTTTCCTTCCTTCCTTCTTTTTTTTTCGTTCTCTCTATTTCCTTCCACTCGTACTGATGTATATACGCGTAAATCTTGGAGTGTTTCAAAAAAAAAAAAACGACTATTTTTTTCGTGACTTTCTCATGACTTTGAACAGCTGAAGTTTTAAGGCTTGATATCTCCGAACCGGCGCGACTTACAAAAAACTTCATTTAGTCCTTTTTTGTAGAGCGTTCAATTCCCTACAAAACCATACGTTGATCATCCTTGTACGGGTACTCGTTGTCGAGTTACGAAATTCCAAATTTTTCAGACAAATTGTCCGCTGTTATTTAAATGGGAAATCGAAATGCAAATCGCCGCCTCTGAATATTTTTTTTGAGAGCTCATCTTTGCACAGAGTTCTCGTCTAGGTAAACTCTGAAGATTTTTCAATGTTCTTCGAAAAAAAATGGTCATTTTTTTTTAAACACTCTACTATATCCACATATATATATATATGTATGTATATATATTAGCAACATTTCGATCGTGCGACTCTGGCATGTCAAACACAAACACTTCCTCTGGCTTTGAGTGTACTAATTTTACCATTTTTTCCTTCTCGACTGGATTATTTATCCGGTTATTTTGGGACGTTAATTCGTATCGATTTTTTGCAACCACGTTACTCGTTCTCCCAGCCGGCGATATAGTATCAGAAAATACGCGACGAAACTTATCCTTTCCGTTCGATTGCTGTTCGCAATGATATTATTCATCGTGTATAAATTCTATATTAATTTCATAGTCATAGTTATTTTCTCATTACGTCGTTATGTTCTTGTTAATGTTCTTTCGTGTGACTTGTTCCAATAAAATTATCGATTATCATCGTATCCTTCCCGTTATTTTCACGTTTCACGTTTATTGCGAACGTTGTCGATCCGTAATTCAACGAAAAACAAACAATTAATCGTATCCTTCCGTTGTTTCTCGTTACAGCATGCCTTTTGCATACTTTATCGATCGATTATACGATGGAAAAAAAATTAGCAAAATTTTTCGTCGCAGCTGTGCTTCTATTTTGTATTTTTTATTTTAAACTCGACCATCGTCGACAAATTATTGGATTTTATTCTCAATATTCGTCGCGTTTTTCATTGAATTGTAGTTTTTCTCCTGTTTTCTGCGGGTCGTTGGACAAAAAAAGGAAAATTCAGTTAACGAGGTTATTTTTTAGTCGTTTGGTTTTTTTTTCAATTGTTCTTATCGGTTTTTACTACGCGCGCCTAAGAAATAAGATATAATTATTGCTTAACAAACGAATAATAACATGTGACATTTCTGTCATTTCGTCGAGAGGTACAATAGTAACGTTGTCGAGCTTTACAATCTCCTTTTACTTTCAAGATTTTCGCATCGGAAATTGACATCGATCGACTGATCGGTCGCTGCTCGAAAATCCCATCGACGCGAATTCCATACAAATTCCCACACGCGACGAGAGTTCGATCGCGTGTCCGACTATTCGAGGATCTTACTACTGAATCGCTTCGCTTACATCGCTGCCAAAAATGGTGCGCCGATAATTTCAGGAAAATAAATTCCCCGCTCGATTTTTCACCCGTCTCTCTTGGCTCGAGCACCGTGGAGTCGGAGGAGAGTGTTTGTTGGGAATTTCGGAAAATTATTCGGGAGTTACGTTGGCGAACGATCAGCGACGAGAATCGATGTCAATTGCCAGTAACGTCTTCCCTCTCCATTTCGGAAGGGAAAATCCCCGAAGATTGCTCGATTTTTTCATTCTTCGCCGCGTAAAATTGGATTGGGCTATTTTTTAGTTTTCCATTCACGAATTGTCGGTTCGTGTTTTTTTTAAATAGATATTCGACGATATTTTTCGTAGATTAAACGTTTGATGGTTTTTTTCGCGAGGTTTTTCATATGATTAGATTTTTGTAGAGACATTCGTGGATTCGCGGTCAAATATCGAATGGCTCGTGGAAAAGGAGAGAAGCGAGATGGGAGACGTTATTGTTGGAATTCGATTATTATCAGTCTGTCGGATTGGTTTTTTGATTGAAAAGATGTGCGAATTTCGATTCCGAATGCTAAAATAAATGTTGATTCTGACGCGCAGGTAGAAGCATCATTACAAAAAAAGGTGACGGCTCTCAGGTGAAAGAGTCGACGGACAGCAGCACCACGATCGAGGATGACGACGTGAAAGGTAGGATATTGGCCATGATACTCGAGATATGCTTAGGATTAAGAAACAAAAGAGAAGTGCGCATCGATCAACCAATCGCATCAAAGCCAAAAAGAGCAAAGATATTCCGATTTCTTTTCAAATCAAATCAATGTGGAGAAATGTGATAGCAATGAGCTCTTGGTGCCCTGTTTTTTTCTCGTTACTCCACACATAGAATTTTCGACACTCGTTTGAATTCTCGTAGCGAGCAGATACATAGCGTAGCATCGAAAGTATGTTAGCTTTTTTCAACTGACGACGGGCGACGACCGTCAAAATTCGAACACTTGGTCGAAAATTAGCGGAAAAATACGAATCTGTCAAATCACACCACTCGATGTGAAATCTAACGCTGTACTAATGTCGTTTCTGTGTTCATTTCTGTTTCTTCGTTGTTTTTTTTCTATTTTTTTTTGGGCAAATAATTCTTCGAGCATGAATCCGACATGAAAGTGCGAGAAAGTTGGGATTGCTCGGCTTTTTCGAATTTTCTATCGGGTTCGCGACTTCGCCCGTCTTTACGTAGTGAACTGTGGTGTGGTTTTTCTTTCCTCTTTCATTTCACGAAATATACGACAACGAGAAACTCGCAGTCGTCGTAAGATGTGCATGCATGTCCTTTGTCCCTTCCAAAAGCCACTCGCCACACTCTTGCGATTTCTGTATACCGAATTAGTCGCGAGTTTTACGTTTCTCCGTCATCGTACTCGAGTCTGGCGATAATTCGCGCAAAATTGTTCCACGCCGCACGTGGCGCGACCAACGCGATAGAAAAACCAATTTTCGTTACCGGGTGTCGTGAGACGCAAAAAAAAACAAACAAGTATTTTCGCACACCAACGGATTCGACGAATCGTCTAGAGTCAAAAAAGTCCTTTGCACTTTGCTCGCGCGCGGCTTCGTTATCGAGCTACGCGGAAAATTGTTCCGACGGCCGTGACGTCATCGCGCGCGAAATTCGGTCTACCGGGCGAACAAAGCACCGGACGAAAAAAGTACCCCAGCACTTTTTCTCTCGAAATGACACGGCGAATCGGTTCGTGGCGAAACGAACGTGTTTTTTTTTCGAGACACCCGGTATAACTGCGCTGTTTCGCATCGTCGCCACGCGACGGTTTGGCGAACGAACGTTTTGTGCGTCTGTCAAGTAGTCTGAACTGAACTGTCGATGCTCACAAATCCATAACACGTAGAATTGCATTCGTACAATGAATTGGGCCTAGGCGATGATTTATTTGTTGTTTTTTCATTTGCGACGGAGGCGGTCGATCCGCGACCTCGAACGAGACGCATGGCAATCGAGATAGATCTCTCGTAGTCAGCAACGATATGCCACTTCACGATTAACGTGCATGGCGAAGCACGATGCCAAGTATACATTCTTCATCCGTGATCTGCGAGGCAATTTTTTGTTTACACGTAGAGCAAAAACGGGGAGAAATAAGTCATCGGTAAACGAGAGTTCGTCGAAGCTTTAGCCATGCAGATTAGGTTTACGGCTATCGAGACGTAGTGCCGTCTGCACCTACATTTATATATCTATCTATCTATATACGTATCACCGTCACGATATTCACGAGTCACCACCACTACCACCACCACCACCGCCGCCGCCGCCGCCACAGTCACAAAAATCATGAAATTTCTAATCGATTGTTCGATCAAAACGAGGAAAGGGACCACGAAGAGTACGGTAGTTTTCAACGCACGAGGGACACTCGGATTAACATCGCGAGTACGTAGAATAATGCGAGAAAGTAGAAGAAAAGAGAAATAACGAAGAGAAAAAAAATTAAAAAATTGTCCAACTTCACGAGGATTCATCCACGGTTTGAATATATAATTTTGTAATGTCTTTAGTCTACTTTTTCCTCCATTTCCACATTACTCATCGTTAATATTTTTCAATCTCACGCTGATCGTCGTTGATATTGTCATTAGTCACAGATTTATTTATCACTCGTAGCCCATGTTTTTTCTTACCATCCTCGATCAACTTCCGCCGACGAAGTTTTTCATTCGAATCGAGGAAGTTTCGCGTTTTTTGCACAGATATTTCACACGAAAGAAATTCATCGACGAAACGGCTGGGAGTCAAGGTCATGCGTAAGAATGAAGATCGGCGTTAATTTTCATTGGAGGAAAAAAAAGTGTATAATTTGTGTAAATTGGTCGGTAAACTGTTGTGCAGTTAGATTAATTACATATGCTTGAGCTTTGCTTTTCAGTCCAATTTTATAAATATATTTCCGTATAAACGTGTTTCAATTTCATGTCAATGATTTTTTTCTCTTTTCGATTGCGTTACGTTTTTGTCATACGCTTCTTAGAACGTCACGTTAGAGGTAGACCGTAGGTATTGGTATGCCTACCCATTAGTTTAACACGAATATAAAATTTGTAAGAATACGTGGAAACGAAAGCGTACGTACGAACGGTCGCCAAAGATTTTTAGATAGATTTCGAGGATAACGAGGATTCATATCGATCGGCTTATCACGTTTTATTATCGATCCTTCGAGCACCGTTGTTCAAATATATTCAAAATATTGGCACGTCACAGCAACCAAAGCACGTTCCACACTCTTCACCTGACGTTACGATTACAAATTTCATACCAAACTAACTTCGTTATTTCACAAACAAACGAGTTCGAAAAACGTACTCGCATCATTTTCAAAGTGAAGCATGAAGAACCACGTTTCTCGCTGTTATCCACAATACGCAGACCGAACATGCAGCAACACGTACGTTTTTCGAATTCGTCGAATATTCCAAAAATCGCGTTTTTCCTCGTCCAGCGGAGAAATAATTTTCGATAATTCCGTCGCATGAGACGCGTTTTTCCCCGGGTCGCAAGATATTTCTCGAAGCATCCTTTTTTTCAGCGAACAATATTTTGCCGCGTAGTAGCAAACGGCGCGAATGCATTTTTTTACAACTTTCAAAAACACCCGCGATTTTGTAATTTCGAATGTAAAACCCCGTTTTCTTCTTCGGTACCGTTTGCCGAGTGCGTTTTTTCGTAAGTTTCACAGCGCGAAAGCTTGCAGTAAGAAACACGATCGCGGCGAAACGATTCACCTCGGATTTTTTCATTCGTCGACACGTTTACTTCGCATCCAACGTCTCGCGTGCGCACGCGAACTCCACGCGTGAAAATAACCACGAAAATGAGATCAGCAAGCGAGATCCCCGATACGTCTGGTGTTATGGATTTCTGAACACCATTCTTCGTTAATATAGTCGTTTTCAAAAAAAAAATATATATATTTTCCCTAACAAGTGTAAGTCTCACCGTTTAACGATTAGTCAACATAGTCTATTTCTCCTTTCTTGCTTTCGCATGCTTTCCCCAGCTTTGGCACACCTCTATACCTACGTACATATTTATTTTCATCGGGGCACCGATAGATAAAGATTATCGGCATAAAAATCGAGTATCGACATTGCCCCTATCACGCGCGATCCACGTACCGCTGCGCGATTCGTGTTTCGCGACGTTGATGAGATGTTCGCAATCTCCATCGATCCTCGAGTTTCATCCGCTCGATTTCGACCATTTTTTACAAATCATTGCTTCGATGCGACACGCGACTCGAACCTTTTCCATATCATCGTCACCCGATCTCCGCAACTCTGCACGAGCTTAGACGCACGTCGCACTCGCTCCGAACCATTCACCGTACTTTGATAAACCAGAGAACGCGAAAAAAGTGGCAAAACAAAAAATATGAACATAGAAAAATCAAAGAAAAATCAGAATCGTCGACGTGCGATTACAATTCTCGTCGGAAATAACCAATAGAAACAAAAAACGATCGACTCTCGCCTCGACATCAACGGAGCTCGATTCGCGTCCGACGACGAGATACGATTTCCTCGGTTTGGTCCCGCTCGTTTGTACCCGCGCGCGAGAGGAAAGTGACGATGATAGGACGAGACGAATCTTCGTCGATGGTCGAGGCGGTCATTTCGAATCGTACTCGCTCGATTCGCTCCGCTCCGAGATTCTCGTCGAGCGGCGCGAACGACGCCGTACGCCGTGTTAATGCTATCCTATACGTGACCCTGTGTGTGTATGTTGTACAGAGGATAAGAAGGGAGGCGTCGACCGGAGCAGCACGGTCATTGCGAAAGAACCCGAAGGTAAAAACCGATACAATACAAAGCCAGAAAATCCAAATCAAAATCAACATCAACGTCAAAATCAAAATCAAACGATCACGAAAATTAACTCGCTTCCGTTTTCCAAACGTCCAACTAATCGAACCCGACGCGATGTGCCACCGTTCACCGTCATTTCCTCGACGATTTCTTCGCACGTTCACCGTTTCTTGTCCTTCGTCTTTTTTCTCAAACGATCGCAACTGCGAAAATACGCTCCCACCGTGCTACGCACACTTCTCATCGAATACGCGCCAACGAAGCCAACGCGAGATACGATAGACGCGAATCGTGCCGAACGAACAAATTTACCCAAAGAAGCAGCGTCCTATTTTTATTGTTCGTCCATTTTCTCATTTTTTACTCCTTCTCGCGTAAAAGTGTGGTGAAAATACACGCTTACAGGGAAAAAATACGCCTGCGAAATACTTTTCTTCAAATCGTATGGCAAAACCTTTCTGTCTCGTTGACATGCGATTTGGGCGTGAAACAAATCGCGTCGCAAAAATCAGCAGAACATGAAATCTACGATTCTATATATGTACGTATACGTTTCTGACAATCACTCGCGACGACGGGGCTCACGCGTGTAGGAATGTTGCCCCGACTACAGACACGTTTCCATCGTCGGGTCTCGTTGATGCTCGTTGCAGAGGCTTACCTACCAACGGATAGACGGATACGGATTCGGACTATGCGACCGAAATACCTGGTCTGGCTCACCGCTGGTTGGCAGTAACCTCGAATAGATCACAGTTAAAGTCGCGTTAGTAGAGCACGGAAGCGTAACGTTTCGACAATTTTCGTCTCGAAAACTGCCATCGGGAAAAGAGAGAAACAGAGAGAAACAGAGAGAAACAGAGAGAGAGAGACGGCGAGGGGTAGCGATACCGAGGCTAATAATAATACTACTAGTAACAGCAGTAATAATCATAGTGATAGCGAACGAGAGTAACGATAGAGCAGTGATTGCGAGTGAATTTTCCGAAAGGTGGTCGGATGGTAAATAATTGGAAGTCGTTTCACGGTGACGTTGATCTTCTCCTTATCAGTTTGCAAAGCTTAGAGCGCCTCTCTCACGTATCGCGACTGGTACTTGCTCGGATCATTCGGTTCTCCTCGTCCGGGCGCGTCGTTGTTTTACCAATTTGCCGTGCGAAGTGCCGTTGCTCGCCGATAGCAAATTCATCAAACTCTCGGGCTCGTCGGCATGTCGGGAGCCACTGGTATTCCGAATTCCGTCAAACAGGCGCTGACCAGTAAGTTGCCAATTTGTCTCGTTCGCTTCCATTTTCTCCTCCGTTCGCGAAAAATCTCCCATTTTTCTCGCATCCATTCCGTCCGGAGTGGCGCATTTTTTTTTTTTTTTCAGTTGTTTCCAGCTGACGTGAGAGAGAAATGTTAAGAGCGTAGTTTGCACATTTATACGCGCTCGTCTTTTATGGATTTCGTTTTTTTTCTTCCTGATGATAATAAATTGGATTTTTTTTTGCTTTTTTTGTTATCAAAAGGGTTCGTCATTTTCCGTAGGAAACGTCGGTTTCGATCTTAATGCTCCCTAAAGGGGAAGTGAAACGCGAGTTCTACCGGTTTTTTCAGCATTTTCGCATTTTTCAGATTTGTTTCCTCGCGTGTTTCGCGTTTCTATTTTTCTTTCGCCATCGTCGTTGCGTAATTCGTGTTTTTATTCGCGACCGGAATAACACTCGCGGCGTGAATAGCGATCGATCGTTGTAAATATGTCGGAATGCGCGTCGGACGGAGATTCGATCGAGGCGAGTTGGTCGAATAACGCGACGTGATTATCATAAACGAGCGGACAATAAAGCGTGGCTATCGCAATCGAAACGAGCGACGTGAGAGCATCGCTCTACACGCCCGACGATCAACGAAACCGCGTATTTCCCGGTGAAAAAATGTGCTCGCCGCTGATTCGACGTGCATTCGCATTGTTCTTACACACGCGCGTATAAAAAATTCGTTGTTCGCCGAAAAATCGTAAATAATATACGCGCGAAATGTGGAGCGAAATGAAAGAAACAAAAAACAAAAAACATCGGGCAAAACGGTGCTTTTTTCCTCACAGTGCTGCGGAATATTTCCATACGGACGTCCGTATCTCGCCTCATCAGTTGTTTGTACTGGCATTAAAATTCCGACTAATTCCCACCATCGCTAACCTGCTTAACCTCGTTTTATGTTCGTTATTATTTTCGTTTTTCACACTGCTTGCGACAACAAATTAACGTTTTATTCGTCGAGTACGCAATTTCCACGTTTGCTTTTCTCCTCGCGTCGAGAGCTGAAACAGTTTTTTTTTTACCTCATTTTTTTGTTGAATTTAATTTCGCGAAATTTCACGGGAACAAAGGCAAACGTTCGCTAATTTCGTGTCAACGCTACGCGAGGAACGTTATTATTTTCTCTCGCTCGTACAACGACGTTCGATGATTCGCTCTCGACGAGGAAATCAAATTGCTAATTTACCGACCACGTTTCAAGGTGAACGCAATCACTTGGTGTCGCGCCGAACGGGAAGAGATTGAATATTTGACCATGGAATTTGAGTAAATTCAACGAAAGATGCATCAAATTTGCGTTAAAATTTCGTTTCGGGGTGGTAGAAAAGTTGGGAATTTTTCATTCTGTTGCGAGGAGACAAAAAAAAAAGACAATCGCATCTACGGCGAGGAAAGATATTCGTCTCGTTCCCGAAAAATTTGCCTAATCAGAGATCGAAGGGAGAGTAATAGGAAAATTGGGATAGATTCGCTGGAAATCGGCGAGAAAACAAATATGCTGAGAAAAATGTAATAACGTTGCGTCGATGCGACACGAAACGCGTATCCTTAGGCTTCGCGTCGCAAGGCACACCGCCCGGAAGTCCTGCCGCTGTTACCGCGGCGACGTCCGTTTTCTCGAGGGTCTTAGGTGGGCAGCAAGCCTCCCAGGGCTCGAAGCAGCAGCAGCCTCAGGCGGGGAATCCCCTCGGCATCGCCGCTGTCCTCCTGCAGGGTGCCCAAGGTAAAAAACCACCGAAAAAGGCCAAAAAACCTGCTTCCACTGGATCGAAGTTGGGCTTTCGATGTGACGTTGTGTGCTTTGTCGTCGGAAACTCGGAAGAATTGCGAGGAAACGGCAACGAAGCATAATTTTGCCAAAAAATGACTAGATACGCAGGATAAAAGCGCGAAGATTTGAAAACAACTGACTACAAACAATCGGAACAAATCGAATTTCTGTCGTAGCCATTTTTTTTTGACGGACATTTGTTTAATTTTTTTAATATGCATCTTTTTTATTCATTTCGCGGGTATTTTTGGATACTACGATCTTTTCCTCGTTCTCAAATTTTGATTCTCTCATCCGTCGAGCAGCATTTTGCTGTGATCGTAAATTGTTCCTGCGCGCTGCCGACCACGGTGAGAAAAATATAAGATTAACTTTGCGATGAAAAGGAACCGTGGGCCGTTTTCGAACGGCTTCTCTCTCCGCGGCGCGCTCATTCGAACGGCTTCCGTTTCACAACAATATCATTCGCGCGATAAGTTTTCTTCGCAGAGATTCTACTGCGAAAATCGCCGAGTTCTCGCTTACGTTCTCTCGATTCTTTCCTTCGGATGAGACGCCTGTTTTTCACAACCGAGTATCTGCTAACCAGCGTGCAGTGTTGCGTTTGATTAACCCGACGACTCTCGCGTTTCCGGTTTATGGATTTAGCCCCGAAAGTCTATCGTAGAAAAGCTTTCGGCACGTCTACGCACCTCTTGTGATAGCCGAGCGATCCGTTTCGCCGAAACGTGCGTAGGAGTAAAAAAAACGAACCAAATTTTTCATTTTTAAACGAACAAAACAAAAAAAAAGAAACCAAATTGAGAGGTGAAAAAAAAACGTTGAAGTTGGGTGGGAAACGAGAAAATTGATGGTTTGAAATGAAATGGGGTAGAAAAATGGGAGAGAGGAACGTGGAATGAAACGTTGGGCGAAACAGGCGAGTGAAAAACTAAAGGGAGGGAAATTGAGCAGAGGGATTCGTAGAGGGGAGGGAAGAATGGAAATTGGGAAGGAACGAGTAGCGAAGAATAGGAAATGTGGAAATGGAAAGGACGAGTCGAGATGAGGAGAGTCGAAGTGTTTTTTTTTTTTTTTTTGCTCAGTAATGGAAATAATCAAATAATGGAGAGACGACGTATCGGTTGATAGTCGAAGATTATGATTATTATAAATGATTTTTTGGTCAAGCATTTTAGTCAACAATTAAGCCCGCATCGCCGAGTATTGGTAAGATTGATAATCTTTTCATTCTAAGGTTTGAGCATGGTTTCTCCTTATTTCAAAGATCTCACTTTTCGTATTAATTTTCTCAAACGTGTGACCACGCCAACATCTTTAATAAGACTAACGACGTTGACGCGTCCCCAGCAATTTGTCCCGTGTCTCTTCCCTCTTCCCTCTTCCACGACTGCAAAGAAAAAAAACTCAACTCAAGTCTCGTCTGTATTCGTCACGTCTCGAAATAATACGAGGAATGCTTGAATTTTATTCACACTTTCGCATTGTTTACACATCCATATACGTGTACTCGTCTGAATTTAACACTTTCGTTATAAATGTCGACTATGCCGCTTCTATTATCGATCATTATACATCTCTCCGATTGCGTAGATCGTTTTACTCACATTTTTCATCATCCGTTCTTATCTATATTTACACATTTATACGCATAAATATGTATTTACATACGGATGCGTATATTTTGCCGTCGACGTCGTGTTGGAAAACACGAACGATTGCTGTCGCTTGTTGATTCTATTCGTACAATTCAACGGGGTAAGAACAACCGCCGCGAACGGGGCGAGGGCGAAGCGAATCACCGAACGATACGAACGCCTGATCGACGCTTACCCAACGTACGCGAGTGCATCGCGAATGCACGCCGTCGGAGCAGCTCCGCGAGAAATAATGACCAAACCCCCAACTCGAGAGAAAACCGAAACGAATTGGGCCATAATAAATTGAAACGCCGCCATAAAAAATGAATGGTGTAACGATACTTCGGTAAAAAAAAATGCTCTCTACAGCTTTTCAGAGACGAACGGGAGCAATTTCGCTTTTTAACATTTTTCCACTACCCTGTGGATGGTTTTGATCGAATTTTACATCCATTTTCTAGCACATTTCTGAAAGCCTGTTTGAAATTCGCTGCCGCTTGTCCACTGATCGCTCGATATGCATACATCCATTTCTGTTCGTCATTATTGACGAATTCTGATTTGTACAAATTGAGTGGTTGCTACGGTTTAGTAGTCTCGCATAGTATTCCATGTTCTTTGGGGCGACGAAGAGAGTGATTGAAAAAAAAAACGCGCGGGGGAAATATTTTGGCGAAAAAATGAGTTGTTCTTACCCTGCAACGAATTTACCGCTCGAATTTCACGTTTGTTTGGAAAGAAAGGAGAAGAAAAGAACTGCGATGGGAATGGAACGCGACTCTTCGACTGTCGCGTTCGTGAGAAATTGAAAAAGAGACTCGATCGTCGTTTCCTTTTGCTACAAAAGATGACGACGAACGAGGAGCGAAGAGGCGAAACGCGCGGCTGAAGAGTCCAGCGTCTTCCGGCTCGCGCGACGCAGGTGACGAGGCAGCGGTGGAGTCGGGAGATGAAAGAGAGGGAGGATAACGAGTATCGTTGGCTTTTTAAAGTTCGATCGGGATAGTTGGATTCACGGAGAGGAGGCGAAGAAGAAGCACGTTTGGCATTTGTTTTATCGTTTTTTTTTTCTCGACGTTCACGCAAAACCTTGTTGGTTCGTTGGTTGCATGACTAGCTGGCAGTGGCAGTGGCAGTGGCTCCAGCCACAGTAGCAGCAACAACAGCCAGAACAGCCAGACAGGGGGATCCCCGTCGTCGACGATACAACTCAATGCCCGGACCACGCCTCGACGACATGACTCTAACACTGGTCTGTAGCTTCGTTTGATTTTTTCCATCATTTCTTTCACCACGACCCATCAACAACAACGAACCTCCATCCCTGTGTCGATCCCTTACCCTTCTCCGTCTCACGCGCATACGTATATGCTATTCGCGTTACTTTTGTACATAAAACATGAAATTACACACACTCCTTCGCGATACCATTGATTTCACGCGAATAAGCCTAAACGTATCTTTGCAAATAAGACATCCACGCGTCGACTAATCCACAGATTCTGTTCTCGTTTTTGGCTTGATTTGTAAAAAATAACACAACAACAAAAAAAACACGCTGCTGCAGCAGATAAACTAGCACGTAGAAATAAGAGTAGTAATCCATTGGACGTTCGAGTAAACTTTTCTCGTTCCTCGTAACGCAACTCGAGAAAGTCCATCTTCTCGTCACGCTTCGAAACTTTTCCACGTTTCACGGTGTCTTGCATTCGGATCACGTTTTTTGTAAAATTGGTATTTCCACGTAGTTATCTCAGCCTCGTTGAAATCGCTGTAAGCATCGCGGAGAAAATGCGTCGCAGAGACTACCGAACTGCCGAAGGAAAAGCGAAGCGTCGAAGCTTTTTTCCAGCTGGTCAAAAATCACTACCACTAACTGCTACTATTATCCTACGATCTCGCGCCACCGCGCGTAACATACATCGCCGTTTGTCCGTCCCCCCGCCCCGTTCAGTAGATTTAGTTCTCGTGGGTGCGTGTCCTTGCATGAGAATTGCCAATGTCGATGTATTGATGTACCACGTGCCTATTTAATTTCACCGAGCACAATGTTGCATGCTTAACGTGTTTCTTATTTGTTTCCTTTGCTCTCTGCCCGCTCTCTGTTTGTGCTCTGTTCGGTGTTTCGCTTTCGCTGCGTCGGCTGAACGACGATGACACTGGGCCGACGCGGGTGATCGCCGGCTTTGCTCACGACTGCTCGCACGATGATGTGAAAAATGGCAAACGCTCTTAACACGCACGATACGAAGATACCGAGTCACACCGCGACACGGAGCACGTCGCGTCGTCGCCTGGACCAAGAGGTTACCGTCATCTGGGGGAGAGCGAAGAACACGGTGTCGGGGGCGGTAAGGTCGAGAAATCGTCAGAGACACAAAAGACCGGGGATCGGAAGGAGTTGTCGAAAAATAATAGGAACGTGGACGCCAAGCTCAGGCGTTGTCGTTTGCTGTAGTTTTCCCTTGCGCTCGACGCCGCGCGATTCGCAAGGGAGATAAAAAAGGAGGAAGAAAAGAGGGTGGGCCGGGGGAGGGCCTCGAGTACGGGAACGAGAAGCGAAAGTAGCGTAGTGACGATTGTTTGATAATTCCACGCAAATATTGTTCGTTGTTCATTTGTTGTTGGATCATTCGATTGTTGAATAAAATAATCGTTGTTTGAACTCCGTTCGTTTGAGACGTGTCAAGTTCCTGCCAAATTCCGGGCCGGATGCGAGGCGAAGATACTCGCGATTGGGAAACTGGCACGTACGTTCCGAAACGTTGGTAGACGAGCCCCCAGTTTTTCTTGCAGCGACGACTCGCGGATAAATTTCATTAATTCGGCGCAATTGGTGAACGACGAGTCCGTAAATCGACGTTATCGCGCGTCGGAAAGACAGGAGCGTTCGAGCGTAACGTTATCGATGTTGACTGGGGGAAAAGGAAAAGATCGGAACGTTGGAAAAAACGTGAAATTGACGATCGTTACTCGTCGTTGTCGTTGATCCAGCGAGGATAGCAATTGCTTGCTAAGGAGACGAATAAAAGAGGGAGGAAATCGCATCGAATAGGGTTACGCGGATGGCACGATTCGCGTCGTGAAATACGCGACAGATTTGTTGGAATCGTTTGTTAGCGATGAGAAACGCGCCGTACAAAGGGACCGCGTCGAAATAATACCTTTCCGTGCCTGGGCATCGAGTTACGTTTGGAAAACGTTCGGTTGTGCTCGTTAAATATTATCGCCGAGTCTCGTTTCGTTCACGTTTCGCGCGTGAAAGATGAAAGAGGCGAACGGAAGATGGGAGCGAGAACGACTCTTCGTTCCTCGACGACCGTCGTTCGATTGCCTTTGGAAAAAGAGTAGAAAAGAAAAGAAAAGAAAAGAAAAACGGAAAACGAGTAGAGACGAGCGAGGCGTAAGATAACGATGATTGTCGTTGGAAATGAATTTAAAAAAAAGGTATGTGCTTATTGTAGAGATAAGAATCGTCTGTCCTATCAAGACCTGCAGTCAACTGTCCACGAATTCGCAGTGTTCAGGTAACCGCAAATCATTAGTAAATAAATAGCTACCGAAATTGCGAGATTACGATTTTTCACGCACCGTGAAAAGATGTTGGAAATTGCGATAGATGTTTTTTTTTCTTTTTTTTTTTGCTTTTATTTTGTAACGTCGCGTCGCTTTCTCGCGCCAGCGATCGATGATGGAAGAAGAACGGGTAATTACGACCGGAGAAAGACAGCGTATCAGGGACGACACGTGGCGATGCGCGATTGCTTGTTTCGCGTCTCGTGGACCTCGAGGTCTCTTATCATCGTCGACCGCGACACGCGTCGATACTATCGCAGGCGACACGCCAGCGTCGAGAAACACACGATAGGCAAACTGTGGCGGTGGTATAAAAATGTTGTTTACGTACCTATAGCTCGGCATTCGTACGCGAGCTACGCGCAAGACGCGAACGATCCATCACCAGGAGCTCGTATCGTATAATAAAACGTATAGAATTACGGTGTACCCGATACCCGCGACGCGAATACGTTTCATCTGCTAGTACTACGCGACACGACGTACCGAGGAGCAAGAACGGGGGGGAGAAAAAAGAAAAACAACGCGAGAACAATCCGCGCGCTCGTACGTAAAGGAACGAGAGAGACTAGTGTTTCCGCGCGGTCGAAAAGCATCGAATTGTATTTTTACGACGCAATTATTCGCTTCTGTCCAAACTAAACCGATAGTTTTGAGTTAAGGCGGCTTGAATTCATCTCGCTAATTGTCTGCTGCGGATCTATACCGTGGAGCTCGTTCGTTGGCCAAGTTTAATTAATCCGAACGTTCGACGAGCCAACGGCTAATCTCTAACCTGCGTCGACGAGGTCGCCTCGAGGTAGAACCACGGAGCAGGAGCTCGATTGATCGGAAAAAGAAAATGTCATTTGAAAAAATGATACCCGGGGGAAATAGAATTCCAATTTGGCGCGACGAGAGTTAAGGTTTGCGAAGAAAAAGGAAGCCAATTCGAAAATCGCTGGAGAAGCAGTTTGGTGCAAAATTATTATTATTTTTTCTTTTTTGAAAAACAGAATGATTTTTCCGTCGCGAAACGTATATTTTTGTAAAGCGATGATGAGTTTGTGAGGAGTAAAGTCGCTTGTGTCGGGCGGGGGGATGGGAGGCAAAAAATGAGATGGCCGATGACAGCAGCATGACGTTGGGTAAGAGAAGACAGGAGAACGGTCATTTCTGATGAGAGGGAAATAATATTTTCCGTCGGTTTTTTCGGAGGGGTGGGTGGGGGGGGGGGGGGGTGGAGGAAAAGTGCGGGTCGAGATAAGTATTGGTGTTTTGTTTTTTGCGGCCGGGCCGAGATGGGTGGAGGGGTGGAGGAGAGTGAGATGGATCGGTCAGACTGTTAAATCCGATGTACCTCGATCCGAATTGCGTTGAATCCATATATCGTGAAATTAACGTTCGTGCATGTGGCTGTTGTGCTGTAATATGTGTCAGAACAATACTGACGCGTTGGAATTGGTCCGTGTCGAGACTGACGATGAAATATTGCGAATTGCAGCTCGTCGCCAGGAGATAATCAAGATGACGGAGCAGCTGATCGAAAGCATCAATACCGGTGATTTCGAGGCTTACACGTGAGTACGAAGATCCGCGAGTTTTCGACGCCTGCTCGGATAAATAAGTAATCGAGTAAATAAACGAATGAGTAGACGAGCAAGCGAACAAGTAAACGAACGAGCGAAAAAAAAAACACAATAAGCAGGCTCGATCCGATCGCTGCATTAATTTCCGTCCGTTTTTCAGGAAAATTTGCGACCCGCATTTGACGGCGTTCGAGCCGGAGGCTCTAGGTAATTTAGTGGAGGGAATGGACTTTCACAAATTTTACTTTGATAACGGTAATTATTGAACTTGCTTTGCAACGATAGAAAGAAAGAAACAAATTACCCATCGTTCATTTTCCCTTCGATTTTTTCCACGATTGCCAATGAAAAAACCATCGATCACGTTAATTCTCCTTTTCGCCACGATTCGGAAAATTTATTCGTCCGTTGCCGCGCAACCGTAACGCGGCGGATAAATTCAACGAATTGTGACCCGAAAGCTCCGGCCTCTATCGATTCTTCCCAAAAGAAAGACAAAATTAACACGTCCGCTTCTCTTCAGTGGTGGGGAGAAATTGCAAGGCTGTGAACACGACGATTCTCAACCCCCATGTTCATCTGCTCGGCGAAGATGCTGCCTGTATCGCCTACGTCAGACTGACACAATACATTGACAAGTAAGTTGACCCCGCAAATGGGATCTTCTCTCTTCTATTTATTCATTTAAATCGTCCATTCGCCGACATAACTCGTTTCAATTCGATTCGGAACAACATTTTGCGTTGAACAGGACTACGCAAACCGTTGGTCTTACTATTATCGATAATCGGTCCTACAGGAAAGTTGGGAGGAGGCTTCGATGGAATAATACAGTTTACTGCTGTCATAAATTGTATTTAGCCAAGAGTCTGTGGCGAACGAATATATTAGTGGTGAAAGTGTATCGTTGTACTATTGCGAATGGTCGTGATTCTTTGTTCTTAGGAGTGGAGCACCTTTGCTTAGGCGATAAACGTGATACACGAATATTGAAACATCCGTGAATCGGTTATCGACGAGAGCGGCTTATCGTTCTCGTTTGCCGGTAATAATCATCGGCATGAAATAACCGATACGAATGTGCGTTGTTTTGCAGACAAGGCGTCGCTCACACGCAGCAAAGCGAAGAGAGCCGCGTGTGGCACAAGAGGGACAACAAGTGGCAGAACGTCCATTTCCATCGGAGTGCCGTGACAGGTCCTTCGCCGTTCACGTTCGGTCACAAATAAATCCCATCAAGATTTGCACGAGAACGCGTGACTACGTCAACGGTTCGCGTCACGATACGTTGAAGGAAAGAAAAAATCACGTTTAACAAAAAATTACAACAACAACAACAACAGAGAAAAAAAATGAGAATAAAGATACTGTGAGGAAGAAACTCATCGGCACGGACGATAAGAGAAGACGACGAAAGATGACGAAGAAAAAGAGAGGAAAAAGAGCGCTTCGAGAAGAGATGCGCGAACGAGTCGACGAGCGACGTCATCGAAAGCTCCCAAAATGTAGCGAGGAGGATAAAAGCAAAAGATCAATCGCGCAGCTTTACGCCGGGCCCGAAAATTCTCCGTATTCCGATTCACATTTCTATCCGTATGATTATGATATATATGATATGTATATATGTATACATCTATATCGTTATACATATATATACATATACGTATACGTATATATATGTGTATATCGGTGTATATGCGTGTACACGTATCGATTGGTCATTTTTTATCGTGTGTCTGTCGTACCTAGGATAAAGTCTGCTTAGTTAGAGTAACAAATTCGCGGCGACGTCGTCGCCTTCTCCCAAAATCATCTCGAAGAAGAGGGAAGTACGAGAAGCCGGCGCTTCGAAATCGCGAACGAATCGATAAATTGGGAAAGGTTGGGATAAAAAAATAGATAAGGTAACGAAAAAAAAAAAAAAAGAAAAAAAAAGCGAAACGGTGGGAGGCGGATGATAAAAATGATGAGAAATGTAGTAGGGAGTCGAGGTGTCGTACAATCGACCGATATGTGCCCGCAATTTATTCGTATGTAAATGTTAGAGACAATTTGAACAAGATTTTGGATATGAATCCGTCGACTCGAGCGGCGAGTGCCGTGCGCGGCTTATTTTCGTGCGTCGAGAGTGGGTATCGAGAGGCATCGCTGAAAACGGTCGAGGAAACAGGCAACGGCAAAAAAAAAAAAAAAACGGTACCAACCGCGTCGATTTTCGTACCCGGACTCGAGATCGCACGAAAAAGAGACGATGACGATTAGAATATGGTATATATTTGACAACAGGGTCTCTTATATTATCTCTCTGATACGCCGTTGAAACTGACGATCGCGAGATTTACTCTTTGTAAGAACTTTTCACTTTTTCACTAAAAATTTCTCGAGTGTTCGTCGTCTTCGGTCGAACCGAAAACGGAACGAAAATGGGAATCGGGGCCCGTGGCGTCAGGCTCGTCGAGTCGAGACGATGCGAATGGGAAGGGGAGGAGAGAATCGAAATATTGACAAATTTTTATCGAATCTCGTCCGGCTAGTCGATTTTTCCACGAACGATCTCGCGCAAAGCGAAACACGAAGAATCTCATCGATCGCGAATTATCGCGTTGGAATTTGGAGGAAAAATGAGGAGACTCGTCGTCTCTCGTTGTCGCGACAGCAAAGTCCGAAGAAAGAAGAATAATTATCATCAATAAAATTCTGAATAAATTTAAATATAAGAATTCTTAGCGCAGTTCTTATATATCAAAGTATATAATACACGATCTTTAATAAGCTCTCTCTGCCGTACTCTTTCTCCTTGCATAAATATGAATAAATAATTACTGAAACGAAAAAGAAAAAAAAACAACAACAAATATAATAGTGAAATGCATAATATAAATATAAATATATATGTATATATGTGTATATATATATATCTATATAAATGCATATATATCTATAAATATATATGTACATATAAATATATACATATATACGTGAAATTAACGAACGCGTTGAGATAAACGTGGCCGAACGTCACGTATATCGCAATTCGATAGGAGAGCGCGTCGCATCGATTCATCCCATCATACTCGCGCTGTTCATTATCACGATTCGTTTGTCTCGCTCCGTCATTTGTTAATTACTTCTACGCGCATGCCAACTTACATGCGTACATCCGCGCGATATACATATACATATATATAGTAGCCAATGAATGGGGCAATCGTCGTTGAATATTGCAAAGAAATATCACAACGCGCGTTACACGTTCGCGCGTCATTTCCGACTCATCCTTCCCCGCGACCGATCATAACAATATGTGTAGCACGTTCGTTAAATATGCATGTTTGTAACGCCGATTGTACGGGGTTGAGGAAATATGATCGGCAATCGAAGAAGATATGTCCCCGGATCACCGTGACAATGTCGCGTTTCTCTGACGACGATGTACGACGTAGATGCTTGCGATCCCCAACATTGTACGCGGAACTGCGCGGAGCTTCGCCATTTCTTGCGATACGCCAATTGAGGATACACTTTCCGAATCGGCGATGCTATTCAAATAAATTACGTACTCCTTCCGCTCGGTTCTCTGATATTCGACAAAAAGGTCGAATTATTTGAGAGAAACGAGTATTTCAAAATTGCTGGGAGAACTATGGCTTTTTTTTCAACGTCTTCCTCGGTTGTACCGATCGACAAACTTACTTGACGGTATCTTAAGAAATGTCGAAGCTTTGGACTCGTCAGCGGATCAACGACGTTGGAATTTATAATACAAATCCATATTACTCGCGTCTATGTTGTTCGTTTGGTTTTTTAATTTCAACGAATAATTAGGAAAATTAGGCAAATCAACGACGCATACGCGCATACAGATGGGATCGAAGAAGGAAACAGGCAGACAGAGTGAGAGAGAGAGAAACGCGCGTAATTCCCGTTGAAACATCAACGCCGTGTGTGTACATACATGACGCGGCAGACGCGTAACAATATCGATAACAGTAATGATGATAATGATGATGCTGATGATGGCGACGATGATGATAAATAATAGATTACTATAATACTTATTACGATATATTTCAAAGTACTACTATTATAAATATTTATTAATTAAAGATTATATTATTGAGGAATAGTCCATTTCTTATTACTACTACCGCGATAATTCGTCGCTTCTACATGTGATTATTGTATAAAAGTAACGAATCGATCATCATTACCGTTACCGTTACAGTTGTCGTTCTAGGTCGTAGGTAGGTATATACTTATCGCCTGTCATAAATATAGAAGCGCGGACGACGCGAATTGTGCATCGATCGATTTTCATCTATTATTTTTCCCCCGTCGCGGTAACATTACTGTTATTATTGTTGTTGTTATTATTAGCGATACTAGCGTCAATATGATCATAATTTTATTATTATCACGATTATAGTAATTACATAATTCGCAGCGCATATTGATACATATATATATATATATATATATATATATATATATATATATATATTTACATATATATATATATGATCTTTACGATAATTATGAATAATTATAAATACAATTTGTATTAAGCGTAATTTAAACCGAGAAAAATGCGCGAAGGACACACACACACACACACACACACAGAGAGAGAGAGAGAGAGAGAGAGAGCAAGAGACAGGAGGAGAAAGAGGACACAGACACGCGCACAGGTTGGCCGTCGATTGCTAAACGTTTACGCGAACCTCGCATCATCGATGCACGCATATGCGTATACACGTGGACACAGCTACTTGGTAGTGTTACCGGGATTTTGCGAAGAACTTGAAAACCGTCTTACTCGTCCGATCTTTCAACGAATGGAGAATTTAAAAAACAAAAAAAAATTCCGCGATGTTTGTCGGTTTTTTTTTTTTCAAGGGAGGATCGTAGGCTCGGACGAGTGACGACGCGTGTGTGATTGTTGCGTTTGGGCGATAGATACGATTATTAGTTACAGCTCGCTCGTTAACAAACGCTCGATTCGAAAGCGAAAACGAGTAGGATCCGTTCGCGTTTGGCGGGACGACAATCGCGATTCGCTACCCTCGACCTCCTCGATCGAATTTGATCCAACGACCATTTCGTTCGCGACGAGAAAAACGATGCGCGGCTTATCGCGTCGCGTCGTTTGCTTTTCGGCCTAATTAATCTTCACGTTTCTATAATCGAAGTTACGATGTAACGAAACACGGGGGACACGCGTGCGCGAGCGAATGTCTCTTCGAACGAATCCGATCGACGTTTCCCTCCCGTCGATTCAACGAAAAGCCATGATCTTAAACTCATCGAATCTAAAAGCGAGACTTTCGCGAACAACCCGCGCGAACGAGCGTAAAAACGTCCGTAAAATTCGTAGCTCCTTGTTTTTTTCGCGAGAAAACAGACGCGTAATTGACGGGGAACACGATCATTTTCCCATATTTACCTCCTTTTCAAATTTCGTGCCGGTAAAGTTTGCCGAATCTCGCCTCTCGGCGAACAACTTTCGTCTCCGATTCGCTTTGTTTGAAAAAAAGCGGTTCGAAGCTTTTGTTCGAAGGTTGCTCCATCTTTGATTTCTCATGTTCATTTTCCTTCGTCGATTTTCCTGGTCAATTATCTTTCTGATTTTTCACTCCAATTTCCGGACAATTTTCCCCCATTCGCCAACGGGAGTGACGCGCGTACGCAACATTCACGCGTATGTATGTACACTGCGCAGCGTCGACGTGCGATAGCAATGGGAATAATAATTGGGTGCAGCCTTGCGGATAAGTAGGTAATTTTTCACCGGCATCGTCGTCGCCTCGTTTATCCCCATCGAAGCTCATTATTCATCCTAGCGTAACGTAACGTGTCGTTTTCGATATATTTCGGGAGAAAATTTGGATCTGCATCCTTGGGTGGGAAATGTTTAGCGTTAATTTCCGGATTCTTCGCTAATTCACTAATAGGGTAAACGTCGCAACTCGTCGAAAATTAATGCTAATCGTTGAAAGTTTCATCTTTTTTCGTAAAACCAATTTGAAAATATAGTACATACTACGCTAAAGAAACTAAAAGGCAAGGAAACGATACAATTTTACTGTACATTTACCACTACTTCTACTACTACTACTACCGCTACTACTTATTACTACTAATATTACAAGTACTACTACTACTACCACTACTACTACTACTACTGTTATTATTATTACTACGATTATGATTATTGTTACGGTTATTGTTTTTATTTATATACGTCTTGTTGTATGTGCGTCGTATGGATCAGTATTTGAGAAGCAGTTCGGGGGTAAGAGTTAAGTATCGACGTACCTGGCAGGCATCTCTAGATTTATCGCGTTAACATATTATCAGCATCGTCGCCGAGGGTCGACGCGCAATGGGAGAGATAGGGAAAGAGGAAGAAAAGAAGCAGGAAAAAAAGCAGAAAACAAGAAAACCGAAATAAAAACAGAGAGAGAAACGAATTTTCTAAACGGTCAATCTAGAGCCTGGATCTGACTGTGTCTCAAACGCTGAGAGAACTTAATAAGCTACGATAATGTAAGAATTTATGAATTGTGTGCAATTTAGAGAGGCGCGATTGGCAGCGAGAACGTAGCTATTCTCGCGCTCGGATAGATGATAACTTCAAACGCGACGCAATGTTTCGTCGACGATTTCAACAATCGTATGTCGTCGTCGTCGTCGTCGTCGTCGTCGTCGAACGAATTATCACTCGAGCAATTTCGAACCGTAGCGCGTAGCTGTTTTATACCTCATTTAATCCCCTCGGACATTCGTTATTATATTAGAGTCGCGACGGCGAACGGAAACGTCGGCGAACGGTCGAGGATAGCCACGTCGAGCCACGCTGAGTCGAAATTGCCCGTTAAATTATTATAAACTCTCGGTATTTAATATAACATTATTGTTACTATTATTATTACCATTATTATTATTATTATCATCATTATTACTATTATTACTACAAGCATAATTATAATAACGATTGATTACAATTTTGTCCTAATGTTCAGAAATAAAATAAATCTCTGTAAAATAGGAGAGTTTCAATGCGGCGACCAAGTCTGCGCCGTGGCGTCTCCGCGCGACGTTCCTTCAATGATTTCGTTCGCGTGGCATGCATACTCGTGCGTTCACACATACATTCGTACGCTACTGTATCATTTTCTTGCTCGATGAAATCGAGCCCAACCCGAAAGCCTCTCTTTTTGTCCAAGCCAATTATTTGTCTTAAGATAATTTTCTATTTTGTATTGTTTATTGTTAATTTACAACATGATATTGTTCATAGCTTGCGATCACCTCGTCGTTGAATGATTAAAACTTTATCGTTGATCGCTTCGATCTTTCGCTTAGTTTCTTTCTTTTCTTTCCTTATTTCCTAATCGTCTCGATTTATCGAAGCATCTAGACTGCTTCGTTCGAGGATGACCGGTCATCGATGGAACTTGCGAGATATCGTAAGTTCTTCGTTGAATGGGAACGAAATGGAGCACCGACAAAAATGGACAGTCATCTGGAAAGCATCCGTAAGGCTGTGATAAGTTTCATGGACGTGAAATCAGGTGGAGAAAGCAACAACAGCGTAAAGAAAGACAATACCTTTAGCCCCGTCCTGGGAGGAAATTAAAAATTGAACCCTGTTTCTAAACCCCAGCGATTCTTTATCGCCAAGCTCACAGCTCGGATCACTTTCCAACTTTTCATCGTTAACCGAAAACTGTACTACTCGTCGGACTAGTATTTGTCATTTCTGCTTGCCGACGTAAGGAAAAAAAGTAAGAAAAAATATACACTTGTCGTTAGGAATTAATTGAAAAATTTGTCGACAAGTTTCACATCGTTCTGTTAGGTCGAATTTGAAAAAAATCAACTCGTTGCACCGGGTAACAGATCGATGGAACATCATCGAATTCCAAATTTTACATCCGCGTCGTATCTCTTAGGTCTTAATGGCTAACGTCTGAATACGTATCGATATACTTGTGTACTTTATGCATTATAGTATTCTACTGTTTCGCTGAAGGTGAGACGATAACTCGTATCGTCACATTTACGTAAACTGCGCGTTGTTAAATATGTATCTATATTTTCTAAAGTATACACGAGTCGGTTAAACTCTGTGTCGCATTACAAAATATGTAATAAATGAATAAATATTGCTTGGAAACAAGTTTAGGTCCGATCAGATATAAATAACATAGAAATTATTCGCTGCACGACGTGTTACGGTATACTTGATATAATCTCAGGTTCGGTCGTGCAGCCGAATCGACGAGTGTTTCCCTCTGTGTGGACACTCTTCGCCTTCTTACGCAAATTTTCCTCGTAGAATAATGATAGACATACTAATTGGTCGCAGAGCAACTCGATGCCATTTAACCACCTTGCAACTCGTCCGTTTCGTCGCCGCTTCTTCGCCTGTTACGCAGTCGACCTACGAGCAATAAGACAATTTCACCAAGAGACATGAAACAATTCATTCGTCATACGTATACAACAATAAACAGAGATTTCCATCATTTTGTTTGCTAGCAACAATCGATCCGTTCAAAGTGGAAAGATATTTTAGCAACAAACAGAGCGACGAATAGAGATCGGCAAAGAGCAAGTGAAAATATAAACTTCTTAACATTCCAACGAGTTTTTTGATTCCAACTTCTTAAAATTCCAAACTAAATTATGGTACAAAGAGGGAATTTTTTTTATCCTTGTTAAATAGAAATGTTAATATACGAAGCTAGCAATCAATGGTCTGGCATGGAATTAACTTGGCAATAGTATAGAAAGTGTGAGTCTTCAGTTGCTCTTCAAGTCACGATGATGTTACAATAGGAAAGATTATTATACAAGATGAGAACATGCGAGCGAGTAAGATCATTGAAAATGTATTTCTGTACTTGTTGCGATTCGACCGAGGGACAATACAGTGGCTAAGATTTGAAAACAGTCTTACTTTTTTGGTATTTCCCATTACTGGGTGATTCGACAAAAGCTGAAACGTGAAAGAGTTAACGTGCCAATTGTTCATCTGGGAGCAATAGATCATCGCACTTACTTTCCCAGGATCCGTAGATTACATTTTCAAATGTGGCTAGATGGAAAAAAACATGCTCACAGGTATATAAAGCCAAAAACAACACTTATTAGCACTAAAAGAAAAAATCCCATTGTTAGCCGTGATTAATTGAAGCTGAAAAACAACGAACGAAAATGGTGAGGAAACGACTGATAGGTCGCAAGTAATTGGAAAAGAAGAGTATGAAGAGTACGCTGACGATAAATCTTGTGCAATAAATTTAGAAAAATGTAGTTAAACCCGGTAAGAATTTAATCGGAACAATTCGGGATAGAAAACGGGTTAGTATCGGTTGAATAAAATATATTTCAACAAACTTAATACACAACAGTATTCTTATTTTTTCTCGTCGACGATTTTTATCGCCACATTTAATCAAAATACCAATATTTTCAAAGAAATGAATGAGATCTGATTCAGTTTTTAAAGATTGCCAACATTATAGATTCATCGTTTCGAAGGATCCCGCAACTGTTAGTACCTAGAAGTAACATTCGGAGATGGAAAATTTAGTTTTTCGTGGACTGTTGACCGAATGTGAACTTCGTATTTTAGTTTTAAATGGCTCTTTCGAGGTAAGCTCTTCGTTTGGCAGTAGGTTGGCTCGAGATATACATATCGTAAAGACAGTTTATAAAACGTTGATATGTCTGGCGCTACGCGGTACGTATCGCTCTACATCAAAAGTAATCGTAAAACAGATCGTTGTTTCGAAAGTGTAGGGATGATTAGTTCTGTTGAATTAATCGTTACCTGAACTTTTCCAAAATGAGAGAGAATGTTACACATCTCTCGAGGGAGGCAGGGTGTATTACGCTACAAATGAGGGGCAGCTATTGTTAAAACGATTATGTCACATGTTGTGCAAATCTGAAATAAGATTATGAATTCTCGCTACCTCTGCGTATCTGGTTGAGGCAGGCCAGCATCCGAATCATGAAGACTGCCGGCACAGTTATAGTGTCTTTAGTTTCCTCCAGCATGACCGCGTTACGTTTCTTGAGCTGTAGATTTCCAGTAGATTTAGCGTCGTAGAGAAACATTTGATAAATTAATTCCAACTTTCAAAACATTTGCGCGAACAATCAAAACGAAATGATTCGATGGCATGACAAATACTGGTCGAGAATCCATTGCTAACAAAAAGACAAACTCACATCTTCGGCAAATGCGGCGTCAAAATTTGGCTCTTCGCTCGTGGGTGCCCACAACTTAACGTCATAATCTATTCCCGACGTGGCTAACATCGGCAGATAAGGGTGAGGTTGCAGACAGTTAACGACGTGTTGATCAGCTTCGAGTAGCATGCAGAGATTAGCCGTAGCTCGTTCCCAGACGAAAACGTGACCACAATCGCTACCCGACATCACGTAGTCGTCACCCCAAAAGTTGGCTTCTTTAATCATTGTCCTAAAGAAACTAAAGTCAAACGAGGGAAGCAGAAGATTGATGAGAAAATTGGTCGGGTCAATTTAAATTGGCACGGCCTGTTCGGAGGCCTTTATTGGCCGAACGCTGTCTACTTCTGGACTAACTCATCTCCGAATACGAGTGATAATAATATTATTCTCAAGACACATGGAGTAAATTGAACAAAATTGCCGACGCCACGGGCAATTCATTCCGTTTGACGTCAGGGTTATCATTTCTGGGGATTTTGCTGAAAGTTAACTGTGTTTTATTAGACGCTCACACGCGAGTAATACACCTGTATTTATCTCGCTTCAATGACAAATTGAAAATCCATGTTACTGATATGGCTGAGTATTATGTGCGATATAAGTAGGTACTAAACAAATATCTGCTAAAGTAGATGTCAATTGGGTTGTTCGTTCAAACTTCGTCGCATTATTTTTAATAAAGATTTAATCACGCGTGCACGAGTTTGCAAATGGGGAATGAGAATACATTATATAAGAGGTGTGAAAAAATCACGAACCTCGCATTGCGGTGACCGGTGTATTTTTGCTTTACACGCAGCTCGGTCAAACAACTTTCGTCAAACATTTCGTGGCTCTGCAAACCACGGGTGTTTGCAATAGCCTCATCCATCTCCTCCTCGATTGGATTTCCGATTCTGAAATGAAATCATTCAATGAATCTGACTCTGTTTTGTTGCGATAAGTTTTTATTAAAAACTCAGGTTTCACCTTCTGTTCGTGGAAGTATCCTCGTCATCGGTGTCGTTGTACACATCTTCATCCGATTCTGAAAACCAATCAGGCTTATTCAAATAATGTTCGTCTTGACGACGAACAAAAACGCTCACCTTCACCAGGGTCCAAAGTTGTTTGCTTTTTACGAACTTCGCTGGGGCCAGCGCCCGCTGGTGCAGTCTCATGCCGACTACCCGACGGCCCTAGAATAATTTGCTGACTTATAAATTGCACAAAATTACGTATAGTTCAGTCATAACATTTTTAATATTCAGATTTATATCTCTCTTTTGAAAAGTTGTATCTACCGGCGTGATAACTATGACGAGTTACTTCATCAGCTACGCCAAGAGATATAGTAGCTCCAGTGGAACTTTTGTCAGAGTATTTCAAACTTACGGCAGGTTCGCTTCCATGACTGGAATAACACAATTGAAAGGTAAAACTAATCACGCAAACAACATCATGAGAATGCAAAACATCGGGACATACCGTTCCAGAAAACCATCTCGCATGGTAGTTAATCTGTCCTGTAGATTTTCCATGATATTCTCCTCTCGATTATTATCTATACTCGTACTAGGTGTCACGTTATCAGTTCTATGGTTTTCTAATTTTGATATGCTAAGAGATCTCAAGGATTGTATGGAAGTTTTAGGAACGTCGTTATGACTAGAACTTGTTTCCATAGACACGTTCTCTGATTTGGTTTCATTTTCATTCAGCTCTGCTATCGAGTTTTCAGATGTCGGTCTCGTAGGTCTAGCCGAGCTATTTTCACTTTCTTGGATGGCTACTTCGTCCGTTATAGTATAGTAGCCCCCGGCTTCATTAGCATCGGAATTTCTAACGGGTGTTTGCTCGTCGATTCCTATTCGTAAGGCACAAGAAAAAATCAATGAAATGAACATGATGAGACGGTGTATTAGACAGGAGATGAAACGAGAAATGTCGATTTCATGAAAGAAATTTGAGTTTGATATTCGAGATTGAAAGCATGGGGCATAACCGAGGTTGGGCAAAACCCTTTTCAAAACCGAATGCGGATCTTATTGACAATTTTTATCCCATGCTTTGTCTATGACCACTATGAAAATACCTGAAACTATTTCTCCTTCGTTTGTCTCTCCTTCGCTACTCGCTGCGTTATTGGGATCCGCAACGGTTTCTGCATTTTCACTATTATTTTGATTGCTTTCATCGTGCTGATCCCCTACGCCTTCTAAGCTATCTTCACCGCCTCCGCTAAGAGCAGCTCTGGTCGCAGGATCGTTCAACATGCGACTGAGAACGTCGGTCATGCGCTGCATCAACGAAGTATGCAACACCGGCCGAGCTTGTGCTATTTCTGCAAGAAATCGAATTGGTTAATACACTAATAGAGCAATCAACTCCGGCCTGACCTTTCTTTAAAAACGTAGGTGTTAGGTATAGTCAATTATTTGGTGAGCTGGAGGTTCTTCATTTGTGGTTTAATTAGGATCCCTACACGTTCTCAAAGCTGTATAACATTTCCAAGGGCAGACTGAACGTTGGACGAAGGAAATTTTCATTTTCTCTTGATTACCTGTACCACCACGACGTCCTCCTTCCCGTTCAGGCCGAGCATCTGGTCCTGTGTCCGACCAATCTCCTCGTAGTCTCAATCGGCGTACAGGCTGAGGTGATCTCAATGGATGTTTTTTTCCCTTACCTTTCCCAACAATCATATCTTTCTTCAGATGTACACTTCCCTGATCCTGCGTTAAAACGATGAATTAACCCTCAATCTCTGATCTGCGCAAGCGTATATCGAATACAATCGTGAAGAAACAACAATTACCTTGATGCTGAACAAGTACAAATGATCGCTGCTATAGCTAACAAGAACATCTTGTCCATCTGGACTGTAACTCAATGAAGTGATCCGATAAGAGTTACCTTCAAATTCTGGGACGGTAAAACTACAAAGCGGTCTCACTGCGCCGCCATTGTCGTTCCATCCTAATGATTTAGAATTTATTTACATATTATATTTGTTCTTCACAAATTGATAATAAAAGCCAACCTGTAGCTGGGGTGCCAAGCATTCTTCTGTCGAATGTTCGCACTGTGCTGTCGGAACACCCGATTGCCAATTGATGCGGCATCAACGGGTTAACAGATAAGGCAGTTACAGCTCGTTGACACGAGATTAACACATCCTAAACAACATATGAATGTATTACAGACAGGTCAAATGCAAGCAGCTCGTATCGAACAGATGGAAATATTTAGCGCGAAGCATTCTGAGACCGACAGAAAATAATATACCGCAGAATTTTTATCCTTACTTGTCTACATCTCGGAGTATTACATTTATCTTTAACTCTGAGATCGAACCATCTCACAGTGCCATCTTCTCCGCAACTAAGAAAACTGTGCGGTTCGCCTGGTATTGTAGCAATTTCGTATGTAGTTCCACTGTGACATGTAAATTGATTATGAAACGTTTCTGTTCGTCTCATGAGATCTGTCAAGCAAAAATGTTTCGCTGAACCTCGATAAGATTGAGAAATAATTTGAAACTCATATTCCATGTGCATAATATGCTATAATGCAGGTTTGTAGATCTTAATTACCTGTATAAAGAATGATACCATCACCGCTACACGAAACGATTCGATGATCTCCGCTGTTTGGTAAAAATTTTGCACTAAAAATATTTGCTCTGTGACTCGTTTTATAATCTGTTAAAACCTGGAAAAACGATATACAATATTTCATACGCGGTAACTTTCCAGCGGTAACATCCAGCAAACAGTACGAATCTTTCGTCGATTGATCGCATGATGCGGAGGCCGCGATTGATTGTTATAAATGACCTCGCTCTATATCGGATCCAAGCCTCGTGTTAAAATTAACAAAGCACAGTCAAAAAGCAAATGGCAACTATATATCAACTGGCACAGAATCGATTCAGATCTGGATGAGAGTCAACGAATCGTTATGCCTATCATGAACTTGATATTGTAAGCTATCTATTGTAAATATGATGCATGCAATCATTACTCAAATTAATAATTTATCATGGGAGGGTGAGTTATTATTTGAAAAACGTGACGTGATTCTGCGAAGAACGTATTTTTCAACAATCAAAGGATGAAGAAAAAAGTTGGGAGGAAAATTTATAACTTTTGGATTGATGAATGCATATTTTGGTGAGAAATATCTATAATTGATTGAAAATCATGACAATTATTTTTGCAAACATAATGCAGACGTGCCCATATTTCAAGGATAGTATGAGAGTAGTTTGAGCAAAAGTTTGCCAAGTCTATAAATAGGATGAAAAATTAAGAGGGATGACAGACTTGGTCAGCTGGGCAAATAGTATGGTCCGATTAGTAGTAATCTGGTCACGACACAATCTAATTAATGCCTTATCAAACAAGCCAAATCCAATACCAAAAAAAACCGTTTTGTCTCTGAACCGAAATCATCTCATTTACCTGATAATTGTACGCGTTCGTCAAGACCAAATGTTGATCGTCACTTCCAGATAACAATAATTCTCCACTGTTGTTCCAACATATGGAATTAACACAGCCGTTATGTACTTTTAGTCGTTTCAACAACGACATACGCTGCATGAATTGGAGACTCGCTAGAAATATTTGAAAAAGCGAGAACAATGAACGGGAAAACAAAGGACCATCGGTCATTGGTCGATGTTTTTCGATGGCATCGATCAATTGCACTTGTGGAAATGATTCGAGTCGTGTTTTGACAACAAGGATAACAGTTAATTACACTGACTATGGATCATAGATAAAGAAAATGGATTAGACATAAATTGATTACGAGACGACGGTAATCGATACGAGATGTTGGAACAAAGACAATTTGGATTGATTCAAAAATGTTTGGGGTAACTATACGGGAGGAGAGATACAAAATTTATTGATTATAAAGAGGTTATCTATAATTACCTTTGCTACTTGTGTAGAGTTTCAGCCTTGTATGATCGTCGTAAGGTTGGTTATAAACATCACGAAAAACGTTCGGTTTCGTTTTCTTCATTTTGCAAAACCACTGATAACACTCCGGGAAACGCGGAAACGATAAGAATCAGACTTTATAACAATCATCAATCGCGTGGAAACCAATCGACAAACGCAAGAAGTTTTCACGTACGCTAACAAATAGAATCCAAGCAACGAACTCGTGCGATCACGCCGTTACTAAAATCGTTTGAACCGTCGTTCGGCGTCATAGCGGGACTAAAAATAATACTTTGATGCTTTGAAAATTCAAAATTTGCGTGTCACCTCAACCCGCGAATACACACCACTCCGCACTAGTCGTCCGACACGATCAAATCAGACGGATCGGATAAGAGGACACGGCCGTCGGAACAGCTGACGAGCGCACGTACAGCTCATGCATACACGTTGCGCTGGTCTACTACCACACGCGCCATTGGACGGGATCAAGATCGATTCCCGTTCTCGAAAACTCGCTGAAATTTAACGCAATGCCAACGAATCATGTTTCCTCTATCTCGAACGAAACCTTGCTGTGTTATATTTATATTTCACACGCTTGCATCGGATACGTGGGACCCTTTCCGTCGTACGGTAACCAAACCAAGTAGCACGTATAACGCTACGATGACGGCACGCGCGTGCGGCGTGTTCGCCTGAGTGATGAGCGACACGTATACATTCGTGCGAGGCATGTTGCCTTCCGGCACAGTCGGAATACTCGCGCGGTCGCGTACGTATATAGAATCCGATTCCAATATGTATTTTGCAATCGGATTTTCGTTGTTGCAATGAATATAATGAATTGTCTTAGACTGATTATATTGAACTTCGACTTTTTAAATTCTTCGATGAAAAGGTGCACGTGAATTTTGTAATCGCGAGTACGGGTAAATTGCAACGTGGTGGAGAAATACCTGAAAAAATATGTAGTAGCTTTCGCATAAAACTCGTTATGCGGAAAGCTATTCGAAAAAATGGAAGGGAAAGAAGAAAAAGCGCATGCATTATTGGTGGTATGATTGCCGGTGGTCCACTTCATTGGTGTCTTCGGACTTTGGGAGCGTCGCGTGGTCCTCTGAGCACCACGAGAACTCAGGACCAGCAACGTCCTAGTCCATTCGAATTGCTACAGATCGGATCGACGTGGCTTGTCGATGAAACATCTTGGAAAATTCTTTTGACCGAAAAAAGCGAACAATATATGCTATTTCGTTTCATGTAAATACACATCACATGCGAAACACGTAATGACATATTTGCTGTAGCAATTCGACGCTGTGAAATACAATTGAAAGACAAAATATGAGTATTCGCGTCCTGCCTATCCCACCCGGTTCTTGCCCACTCGTCGGACTTAAAATTAATGCTCGCATACATTCCATATACATACACCCCGAAAATTCGCGTTCCCAGTCTCGTGCGCGTCTAATCGAACTGGTCCCTACCTAACACCTATATCCATCGAAAACAATGAATCTCATCCACATTCACACTCGCATTCGCACCGTGGATTTGAACTTACCATTTTGTGCCTATAGGGATAGAAAAAGTATGAAACATCCTAACAATCTATGCGACATCTAATCGCGGCACTAAAATTCTAAATAAACGAATTTACTCTCGGTATTTCATCGATACCTCATAGTTCACATTCAGAGCTAGATTTGACAAGCAAATAGAAAGTATTGATTATTTCGGAAAAAATCTGCATGTTGCTCATCGATTGTTTCACAGATGATTATTTGTATTTGTGAAATGGTGGATCAAATTATACCGCACAAATTGAATAATTTGAGGATTTCCTAAATTCTCTGGAAAATTGTCATCTATGCGCTGTAATGAAAAAGAGAACAGCATCTAAGTACGAACGTTGGTCGCCTCAACGAACGCATAAACAACAATAATTCGTACCGCGACACTCGCTGCTTCGTGACGGAAATTATACGATTAATATCTGAATACATTATGAAAATTCCACGAATACATTTAATGAAAAAGCTGTAGAAAAAATCTCCGTTACGCCGCGTCGAGTCTAACCAACAAATGCTAAGAAATACATGTGACAAATAAACAATATTCACGAAGCGTTAGTTCGTGATGCAATCATACCACGCGATAGGAGAGTAAGAGAAAGAGAGACAGGCATCGGAAAAACTAACAATTCAGATCATCGTATCCATTGTTAGAGTTCCGAAGTACTGAAGTGCATGCGACTCACCAGGATTAAAGTTGGTTTGTTGGCAGCATCGCGCTCGCTACTTGTCTGCATTGCTGGGTGGTCCTGTGGTCCAATTGATTCACATCACTTCCAACGAAATTTTCTCTGTAACTGATAGAAAAAATACCAATAAATGTTTGAAAAATAACAGATGAATGATAATTTTTATAAACGTATTGAAAATTGACTTAGGTCTTCACCAATTTGAAAAAAGAACCATTATTTTGCGATGTACGACGGAAGCGGCAAAAGCATTGTTTGTTGAATACGAAAATCGCACATCAACAATAATGTTCGTAAAACAACGTTATTTTCATCGAAATAATACGTCGAAAACTACTCATAAGCGAGTGAATTGAATTTTGTAACGTACGCAGTCCACGATGAGAATCTTCTCGCGAAAAGGTGTCATGAAATCTGCTTCGGCGTCGGTTGGCGGTACCGAATCGTACGAACCAAATGATTGGCATTACCGCGAAAATTATGCACGAAAAACACGAATATCTTGACGCAATGTTGTCCTGAGCTGATGCTGTTTGCATCTAAGTGCCTTGTTTGACGAATTTTATAAGATATTTCCGAATATTAATCAAATACGCGACAATTTAGTGCGGGATGGACGCTATTTCACCAACGGTCAACCGACGATCGTCACTTGTCGCGAAAATTGTCATTTGTTTGACGTTCGCGCATGCGCAACGGTGTTGGCAAGAATGCATTATTATTCGTGGAATATTTTCGAAAAATAGTCACGATCGATGGTTAATGAACTTACCGACAGCCGAAACCAGTGACAAGAATACACGAGCCACAAAAATGCACGAAATCTACGAGTAAATTTCACGAGGAGAAAATTGTACAGAACTAACGACACCTAGCAGTAGTGGCGAGAATTTTTCACTTCAAGTAACCCCAACGATCGTCACTTGTTACAACGACGCAAGCGCTACATTCAAATATTAAACTACTAATATTTCTACGGAAAAATAAAGCAAATCACTCGCAATTCGCAATATTGTCATCTACGAATATATTCAAGAATATATCACGAATCGATTTGAGTATTCAAACGATGTTTCGAGGTTCAATTCGGCAATTCATGATAACTTTTTCATCGCTGATACTTTTCACAATTTATAACAACCATCAACATAAATATCACCGATGCGCGCCGATTATCGTAACATCTAAAGCTTTCGGTAGTTAACTGCGCACTTACCGCAAAAATATCTGAATTCTTACAACAAAAAAGCTGCTCATTTCTCAAGATGGCGATTGAACTGGCGAACGTTCATGGGTAATGCGATCGCGATCGTCATTTTTTCCCCCCAGATGATGCAACTTCATGGATGTCATATTCCGTACGCGCTGATTTGTGATTTGCCGAGCAAATGCATATCGAGTTTAACCTGTGGTTCGTACCACCACGGGAAAAAGCTCCAATATGATGTACAACAAAATGATTTATTACTTCATCAGAGGATCGAATCGCATTGCAATTCTATCGACGAGAATTCAATCGTCAACCCTATGATCGCCTCACGTGCCGCCGAACACTGCATACCGTTGACCATACAGACGCATCTTTGTAGCCTTGGAAACTTCGAAATTACAATTTCATGGACGATTCTCCCATTATTTCCATTTGGAATCATGATTATCAAATACATATGTTCTTTATTGGTCGCGATATCCAGATCCGTGACCCGAACTCGTAGCTCGGATACTATAAGTAGACTGTTTTATTCGCCAATACAGGATTCTTCTTACCTTGTGATCTGACAACGTTAATTGGTTATGTCACGGATACCGCACAAAGCAATATTCACTCCAACTCCCGAAAACTATAGTAGTTAAAAAATACTCCGCATTTCACACGTTACTGTCACATTTGCGTGTAGAATTGAAACACGTCGTTTCTTTCTCCGCGAACTGTCGTTTCGTCATTTGTTTCCGACAAAACCGTTATGGTACTACAATTTGAACTTGACGTGGGTGAAGTTTGTTACGATAAGTTTGTCATACTTCGAAAGCGCGGAGTGCCATCTATTACCATGCAGCCGACGAGCCAGTGTCGCACACACGTGAATTTTACCATGCAAAAAAAACCACGCACGATGCACGGTTGGCTTACATGACATGTCGAATTCAAATCCGAGATGAGATTAATTGCAAAGACGCAATCAGATGCAATTTATTTTTCGTACGATACGACTCACATGACGACTATCAAATTAATTATTCAAATAAATTATGTTACTTCTATTTCGTATCGTCAGCTCCGATCATCATATACAGATTCAAGCGACATCGTTTACACGACACGTCGAACGACGAATGCATGAAAAGGGAGACAGTACTCACACATACGCGGCAGAAGATTATCATTTTCTCCTAGCACCAACGAATTCTCCGGATTATTTCATATGCTCCGATAATAATACGCCATCAGACACTCAAAGAATAATAAAATCAACGATACTCCATTTTGCATCCCTGATCACTGAATTTGTGAACAAAACGTTAAAAATAATGGCGATGTCGTTTAAACTGGAGACGATTGTTTCGATACTCGTACCAACCGGAGTCAAAGATCGACCCACTCGTTTCTGTGTTCACGCGAATAGGGTTTTCGTCTGCATCAGCGCATCGAGATCTCATATCACTCACATCTACGTATTCTATCATGTGTTAAGAATACAAGAAACCAACGTTGTTCGTTAATGTTTCGGCTCGTTTTAAGATAGCGCAAATATGAGGTTCAATATGATATCGCTACGAATTCTATCGCGGTAAGTAATGTTGATATTGTCTGTTGCAGAATCAAACCGTGTTGTCAATGATACGTACCGAGCATAACCTCAATCCTTAATCTATAAATCATTCAGCATTACTCATATTTTAAACGGAGTTGGTTTTTTTTCCTTATATTTGACATCACATACCATCTACATAATTTTCACTAGTATTGCTACTGTTTTTAAATTTTCAGAAATACCTTGCCACAATTAGTTGCTCCGATCGAACGATTACATACGACCAGACTATTATTCGACTCGGATTCCAGTTCAGATTCTTCAGACGATGAAAAGAAACAACGCAAGCCTAAAGTAGCCGCGGCAAAAACGCAATCTGTACCAGCATTGAACTCGTTATTGAGAATAATGGCAAAAGTATAAACATTATTGTTAGACGTCAGATGTAGGTAAACGCGATAAAGTTGTCCTATGCTGGTACAAAATTATTGTTTTCAGGAGGCACAATCTGGATCAAAAATCAACGTTGCTATTCAACCCAAGGAAAAACGAAGGCCGGTGCCAAAACAAAAAAAGGAGGAAGAAGCTACTCCGGAACCATTTGGTATGTCGACATTTTCTATTATAAAATTAATACTTCAACTGGTCTAACTCTTTTTTGTTTTACAGGACAAAAATTAGTTGGTGCAGCTAAAGATGTAGCGACCTCGTTAGGTGGGGACGTCGCGAAAACTGAATCAGATTTGTTGAATAAAATCTTAACTTCTGATAAATCTGGTGAAAAACCGGTCGAGCTGAGGTTATTAATTTTTTCTCAAACCGCTTATATATTCGATCTAATCAACGATTTTTAAGAGTAACGGTGTACTCTATTTACAGCTCGTTGGTATTAGGGATGAAAATAGATCGTTCGGAAAACCGAACGCAAACTATTCCAAGTACTCGAGCAGATCACGTCAGAGCTGTACTCAAAAAATCTCAACAACCGCATTATGCTGAATACCCACGTATGCCTAGATACGAGAGGAAAGAGCAAGTCGAAAGAGTTTCCACGTGCGTACTGATCCTAACAAGATGTTCATACCCCGTTCATATATTTGTTTAGCAATTTGTTTACCTTTCAGTGAAACAAGAGTGAATCTGGATTCTGGACTTCCATTAGGCATTTTCAATCTTGATTCCGTATCCAGTCAGCTCCAAGAATCGCAAGATTTATCAACATGGCAAGCACTAGTAGACAGAGATTTGAAATTGTCTGTAACTCATCCTCCCATACATTACATCGATCAGATGATACGATGGACAGAAGAGGGAAAACTCTGGCGATTTCCTATCAACAATGAACAGGGTATGAAATAATTTTCCTCATATTCAATTCACAGTAGTTCTAGTGGAACTACTTTATGTGTTTTTGCAATTCTCTGATCGCATAGCGTTACTCATCATTCGCATACCTATATGCAATTTTCTCCGTATGCAGAAACATAGTCATGAGATTCCTCGTTCGAAATGTAGTGGTTTTCCATAAATTTCTCCAATTAAATAGTACTTATCTCAGGCATTTATGCTCTCGCACACTAAATACCATAAGGTGCGTAAACGATTAGTAAAATGATTGATCATGCAAAATGTTTTCATTTGGTTACAGATTTGGATACTGAAAAAGACGTACACTTCTCGGAACATATATTTTTGGAACAGCATTTGGAGAACTGGTGTCCGCTGAAAGGACCAGTCAGACATTTTATGGAATTGGTGTGCATCGGATTATCGAAGAATCCGTATATGACTGCAAAAGAGAAAAGAGATCATATCTATTGGTTCAAAGACTACTTTAACCAGAAGCAAGATATACTGAAAGAATTAGGCGCTTACGATTTGACAGGCGTCAATAACAGTCAAAAACAAATCGACACATGATTCATTGTACGTTGCGACTTGTGAGTTAGGATGGTAGAGAAATAATAAACCATTTAACCAATTAAAACAAAACCTCCAGTCAGTCAAGAGTATTTCTTGGTGCCTTTAACAAAACGAATCGTATAAGTTTTCAAAAAAGATGCAACTTTATTCTGCTATTTTATATTTACGACAGTTGCCCTATAACGATCATCCTTTATACGAAACTCGTTTACATATCCATCACGATGTTCCCGCAGTATTTCACCTAGGTAATTTGTGGCCATGATAATCTTAAACTACATCTTTACAAGTTGTAACGTATCATCATGGAGAGTGTCAAGTGAATGGAAATATCAAGCCGTGTTGTAAGTCTAATTATTACATCGAAATAAAGTTCGATGTCGAGAGATGTTCCTTAATACAAAAAACAACAAAGTTGAATTCTGCAGTAATGCTGTTATGGTATTTTCTAACTAATAGCAATTGACAGTCATCGAATTAGTCGAATCGTATCTGTATCGGTTTTCCATACACGCTATGCCCAAGAAGGGCCAGCCTCCGATTCATCCGAAACAATTTCTTCGGCGGTCTTAGGCATTTTTGTACACTTTGAGTCTTCCGGACTGTTGGAGGTTTTTCTTTTTAGCGGATTATCGTTTATATCGGCAGATTCTACATCATGTTTAGGAGGTCGGATTTCCGACAGCTCTATTGGTAGCTTGAAGAGTTTTATAAGACGTTCCACAAATAATTCCGATGCTTTTTCACCAGCGTCCGTCATTTCTTCAGGAGCGTTCAATTCTTCATCTTCGTTGGCACCAGATTCTAACATATGTTTAGCCAAAAGTATCCCACGAAAACCAAGCAATGTCACAAAATTTGGCGGTATAACAATATCCAGTAAGCAAGTATCAGTTCCCTTATCGGATACGCATAATGATTGTTTGGGAGTACAATAATTTTCACGTTTGTTCTTAGACATATCCTCAACATTAGCTTTGCGAGAAATAATTTGATGGTCGAACTGTTGTATAGATTCTTTCGTCGGCGTTTCTTGTACGTTTACTAGTTGCTTTGATGTAGATCTTTTAATTCGCCTCAAAAATAGTTTCTTCATCTTCTCATACTGAATTTCACGATCAGATCCACCGATTAAGGAAACGATTTCCTCCGACGTGTTTGGCATCTCTGTGTCCGGCTCGACAATAAATTTTTTGCCATCACATTCATAGTCAATCGTCCTGGATGGAATATTTTTAGACTTGATCAGATTCGCGCTGAAAGGTAGCGGAGGTATAAAATGGTCTTCATTGTTCGGCGCGACCGGACCGAACATTTTTAGTCTGGTAGCTTCCACGATTTCAGTCTGCGCATCGCGGTTCAATTGTTGAACGTCTGTAAATTTTTTCAACGATTCCAACAATTGTTTGTCTTTTTCACTCAAGTCCAGGGATCGTTTGTCGTCTTCGAAATTCTGAGGAATATTCAGATTTGCGTTTAAGATATTCAATACAGCGTCGAGTTTTTGAGTTTTTAAGGCGAGTTCTTCCGCGGTGTAATACTTCTTAGTTCTTCCAAGTTTTGCCGATGTATGATAAATTGCTCTGAAATAATCGCGCAGCTCTTTATCAACAGGCGAGATTTGCTTTTTTGACACAACACTCTCCGATGGAATCATAGACCGTGCCATAGCATTGAGGCGTCGCTTAGATTCCATTATATTATATTCGTGCGTGTCTTTATTGCTTGTTTCATGTCTCGGCATGTGTATCAGGGATAGACCTCGCTCCTGGTATCGAAGTATAGCGCTATAACGATGTCTGACATGAATGCGATTTTTATTAAGAAATTCTTTAGCTATCTCGCTCCAATGATTTCCATGCCTCGCGTATAACGTGAGAAGTTTCTCGTCATCTTTTAATGTCCATTTTTCAGGCGTGCGGGTAGTCAAAGTTTTGTAACGGTCGTTCAGTTGTACGCTAGATCTGGATGGAAATACATGAGTTGAAATTTTGGAAAAGTTGTTGCCGTATTTGGCTACAGCATCCAATA
The DNA here is from genome assembly GCA_963969455.1 of Arge pagana. Taxonomy (NCBI): domain Eukaryota; kingdom Metazoa; phylum Arthropoda; class Insecta; order Hymenoptera; family Argidae; genus Arge; species Arge pagana. The sequence goes on along the minus strand of OZ018312.1, from coordinate 5,641,009 downwards.
GTAGTTTGTCTTCCTCCTTCGAGAATCTGCCTTTCTTCAGCTGAGGTGAAAGACTGTAATTGTATCGCAGATAAACTTGTTGTTTCGTTCTGGACTCCATATTAACGGCGACCCGTCCCCACGGTACGAAATCCCCCATTTTCTGTTTATTTATGGTATCTATTAATTTTTGATCCTCTTCCGGCGTCCACGGTGTACATTCGTTTAGCTTATTGTTTCTACGGTTGCTGTTGCATCGAACAAAACATTGGTAACTTGTGCGCCCTGTATTCAGTTCTTCGGCGATTTTCTCCCAGTTTTGATATTTATATTCTTCAGCTAGCTTCCCCAACTTCGTATCTTCGTTTTTTTGCCACTTTTTCTTGTTGATATCGGGATGAAGAAACACATTCCACATCGCGCGGCACTCGGTTGGCGAATGTCGACTGTTGAAATCTTTAATAGAAATCTTAAGCCAGTCGAATTCTTTGCTACCCAAAGGGCCGACCAGCTGTCTCAGATCTTGGTGCATCCTACTAGTCATGTTTTTTTCGGTTAATTTTGTTTTTCCGAACAAGAGAGGAGCGAGTTCTTTGTTCGCATCCTCCGGACCATCTTTGGATATCAACTCTTGTTTTCTTTGTTCTTCGTACTCATTTCTCGCGCTCCAGTAAATGACTTTCACCAGAGTTTCTCTATCCTTGCGAAGCCAACGATAGCAATGCGGTAATTCAACAATTTGAAGCTCGCCGCGAGCCTCTTTAATCCTCGCATCTTCGTTTTTGGGTGCCGAGAAAAATTTTTTGTCCTTAAAGTACGGAATACCTGCGGTTGTCAAAATAGTACGCGACGTTGAAGATCGTTCGGAAAGCTGCAATTTTTTTTTGGCAATTTCTTCCTGTTTCTTTCGACAATCCATCAGCAACAGGGTCAGCTTTTTTTTCGTTACCGTTAGCAGTCTCACGAGTTTTGCATTCAGACGTAAGGCATTCGCGGTAGACGGTTTATCGTCGCTAGACTCGTCGCTCTCGTACTCGCTGTCGCTCTCGCTCTCCGTATCGTCGTCCACACCGGCGACCGTTTCATCATTTCCATCTTCTTCGTCGGATTGTACGTACGGCCTCAGATTTGTTACGTCTACGAACTGGTAATTTGGTAACGTACATAAATCCTTACCACTGGACGACGACGCGCCGTCTTCGTGGCGCGCAGCGTTCTTGTTCGCTGTACTTTCGACATTATTCGCCACAGATTGAAATTCATTTTTTACCAATACAGCCTGCAGAGCTTTTATATCTTCGAGGACAACAGCATCCTCCAAATCACTCATACTTCGCGACTTTGGCTCCTTATTGTTTGTAAACAACAATTCATGTACAGAAAACAAACGACTGTCGCGTCGAGCACCATTGAATAGCGTGACCAAGTATCGATGCGCGACTGTCGCGTACGCGAATTCGGAAAAATTGTTGGCAAAACGATGCACGTGTTCTTCGGATTCTTTCTCCAAAATAATATCGGTTACGAATTTCACTTGTTTTCATATGACAGCCGGCCGGAAGTTCCGGACATATGTTTCCGTCCGAAAATGTCTGCGAGCTCGCGCGTGCGCGAAACGTTCACAGCCTTAAAATGTCGGCTGGGTGAAGAAATACGTCGAATGTTATTATGATAAAATTGATTTTCGTTGGTTAAGTTTACGCGCAATTCGCACGAGGATCGCCGGTCGAGGCTCGAAATTTCCTTGTTGTCGTACGAGGAATTTCTTCGCCGAACGGTTCCGAGGTTAAGCTCGTTAAAACGAGGTGATACGAGCCTTATGTCAAGCCAGTTGGCTCGGTTCGCTCGAGTACCGAACGTACCGAATACTACGGACGCTACTCTACGACTAGCCCGTGATAAGTGCAAAAATGAAGAAGTTGTTCTCGAAAATCGAGACGAAGATTGACAACACGGCCAAAGAGCCCAACAGCTATGTGGGCAAAGTTTTCGTCGTTGGACGGCACACCGTCACTGTTGAAGATGTCCTGGCCGAAGGTACCACCTATTTCTCCAATATTTTTCGTCTCCCACAAGCTTCTTATCGTATCGTCGTTTCGTCAACTTAATGCTCGACGTTTCGTTATTTCGCGCAAAAAATGCCCTCTGATCGAGAAACGAAAGAAAAACGCTGACTATCTATATGTATCATCAATTAATTTAATTCTGAATGTCGTTATACTCTTCCTGTATTGTCGCGTTAAAATTCGTGAGAAAAATTGCTTTCGTCGTTCCTGGCTGATCACCGGTTTTTTATATATCATCAAATATTCAGAGAGGCGTTGAATATCCTCAAAATACGATACGGCTCGACACCGGATTAATCTCACGCCGAGCCTTATCTTATTGTATAACGCGTCGATCGGCCGTAACTGACATCGTTATAAAGTTCTGATTACCAAACATTCTCTTCATAACGTCTGTATCATTTCAACCGCGACATTATGTATATATTTTTTCGAATGATAGCGAGCTCGATACAAAAATCGGACTGCTTTCTGGCAAAAGATCCGATCTTTAGTCTGGGACAGAGCGTAACTGATTGATTAATTATTTGAATATTCGAATGTTTAATAAGTTTTTATCCCTCTCGGCTAGTTGACGAATAAATTGAATGAAAAAGTAGTAAGCATTGTATGTGTCCAAATGTAAGTTGTACACCAATTACCAAGGTTATATTACTTAAACAACTAGACACGATGCGATCAGTGATTGTCATTAATCGAAATGAATTATGCAGCAATTATTTAACCATGCTAAACTGAGTTACCGTACATCCTGAGCCCTCGAAAATTTCACGGGTATATACCACGTTTAGTTTAATATCGTCTCTGTTTCTGTTATGCCTTTCATCGAGCCATTGAGAACATTTAAGACTATAATCATTTCTCAGTAAATTATTCTTCGTACCGTTTTGAGATGCGGAAATTTCGTTCAACACCGTTTGCTTACAGTTTTAGACCGCTATATTCCAATTATTTGGGCTAGGGAATGCTCTAGGAAAGTTAATATTACTTAGATAGTAAATCGAACAGCTATATTATATGTGTTCTCACCTAATACGTTGACAATCGTTCGTTTGATTCATTTTTTCAAAATTTCTAACACGTGTTGAATTATTTAATTGCAGGTGGATTTGCCGTCGTATTTTTGGTTAAATCATCCGGTGGACGTTACGCTCTTAAACGAATGTACGTCAACAACGAACATGATCTCAATATATGCAAGAGAGAAATACAAATTGCTGTAAGTAGAAAATTGCTTTTGGAAAAGTAAAAAGACGACATGATAAAAATAATACATCAATTATTAATTATTATTTCAAACCTCCTTTACTTTCCCAAGAATTATGTTTGGTCTAATCAGAAACCTCAACTTGATAACATCATCAAAACCAACAGAAATAATTTACGAATTAATCATAGTTCAAAGTATAATATTAATATATTGCGTTACAAAGCAGAATTACCGGTACTTGATGTCAGATCTTCGAAGGGAATTGTTTACGGTACACAAGTTTTTAAAATCATACGTTTCTTTCACAGATTTATTATCTATTCCGAGTAATAGACAGGTTAATAAAAAATCACAATCACTGGTTTCTATTAAGGAGAATCATCGTCGATTTTCTATTTTTGCAAATGAATGTCACGTAGTGATAACAAAAACAGCACGGTTCGATCACGAACCATTTTTTTTTGTGTACATTATGTTATTCGGTCTATCGAATTCAGATTACTCGTTACAACGAGAGCAAAGAAATAAATATGCCAGATTATCAAACCATGGTCATATATCTTGTAGTATTTCGAAATCTATAACGTGCCAATGTATGATATACAAACATGAAAATCTGATAAGCTCGTTACCTTTTTCCATTTGAAATCCTGTTTATTTACCAAGCAATTTATGGTTTACATTTCTGAATCATGGTATATGTGCTGATAAGAGTATACTCGGTAAATCTCTGTTTCACTCGAGAAAGATCTGTGTGGACTTTTTCATACTGAGCTAACAACAATTCGAGATTCAAAACTGCACGTGTCATTTGCCCTACAATGTTTGATACTAAAACTACTCGATTTTTTTGTTTTCATCGCTAAACATTCATCTAAGATCATTGCTTATTCAAACATCGTTAACAATGTCTCCGAGGTATAGAGCTCAATCAACTTATATTTTCAGAGCAATCTAAGCGGACATAAAAACATTATAGGATACGTTGACAGTAGCATCACTCACACCGGGGGTGGAGTTCACGAACTTCTACTTCTAATGCCATATTGCAAATCTCATGTTCTTCAAATGATGAACAATAGGTAATATCTCTGTCCGTGAACATCGTGTTTGTTTCATAATTTAAAACCTTTATTTGTGAGTCACCTTTTAATATCCGCAGGTTACAAACTGGATTTACCGAAGCAGAAGTCTTACAAATATTCTGCGACATGTGCGAAGCTGTATCTCGTCTGCATCATTGTCAAACGCCTATTATACACAGAGATCTTAAGGTGAGTCGACTTTCTGTGAAAGTTTGTTAATGATCCTATCTCAAAGCAATACAGTAATTGTACCTGCTTCGACTATCACTGGTAAATTCGAGATTCCTCGTTACAGGTAGAAAATATCCTCCTTGCCGATTCTGGTCACTATGTCCTGTGCGATTTTGGATCAGCAACTGGGAAAGTTCTTAATCCAAGCGTAGTGGGAGCATCTATAGTTGAAGAAGAAATCAAAAAATATACGACACTCAGTTACAGAGCTCCAGAAATGGTGGATATGTATTGTGGAAAGAGTATCACTACAAAAGCGGATATTTGGGTAAAAATCAATAAACTGAAGTGTTAAAAATTGAATGTTGTAAGTGAAAGTTATGCTCTACATAATATCGTGTTATAGGCTCTCGGATGTCTGTTATATAAATTGTGTTTCTTCACGTTACCCTTTGGTGAGAGCACACTCGCCATTCAATCGGGAAATTTCACCATACCAGATAATTCCAGGTAATTTGTTAGGTAATCCTGTTTGTGTTTGACGATCGAGGGGCTAAAATTTCGTTTTTTTTTTCTTCTCACCTCAGATACAGCCGAGCATTGCACTGTTTAATTCGGTACATGCTAGAGCCTGATCCCGATTCGAGGCCCGATATCTACCAAGTGTCTGCAATTGCTTTTCAGATTCACGGAAAAGATTGTCCCGTACAAAATCTTCATGTAAGTTTCATTTTGAAGATATTGTTTATCGTTATTGAAAACAATTGTAAACGTTATCTTTTCACCTGTTCGCAGAAAGTTGCAACGCCGGTACTGGACGCAATACCGTGTCCTGTCCTCGAATCCGAGGCAATGAAACGGTCCTCGGTGAAAATTCAAAAACCTACTCTTGTTGCAATGGTCGAAGGCACTTCGGTTGCACCGAGACAGAGGCCGAAGGGTCAAGGTGCAACGTCGGGTCCGATAAGTTTGAGCGGTCAGATCATTGGTCAAATATCTGGTCAGGGTAATCAGTTGCAATCTCAAGCATCATCTGTGGGTAACTCCGCCCCGTTTACATCTGTTGGTCAACCACAGATGAATACCACTGTAAATCCATCGCAAGTTTTTTTGTCTCAAAATATCCAAACGATTCAACCGAATGCCCAGCCGTCTCTACAATTATCGGCTCAATCGTCCTTTGCACAGGTCACATCTCCCCACATGCCGTCTCCGAACCAAACCATTCCGTTTACTCAAGGTCAACCTTCGCCATTTGGACAATCCCAAAGCCCAATGGTCAGTCATTCTCCTTTATCCCACCAGTCTCCAGTCACCGTGCAAGAGAAAAATCCCTACTACTTCGATTCAAGGCACGATCCGAGGCCCGATGAAAATTTGGACTCACTTTTTCCAGCATCTGGTAATTATCCCTTCACATGTGAATTATGTCAAAGACATGAAAACAAGTACATTCAAATACGAGTCAATAACAACACAATTTTCAGGATATCCAGATCCATTTAAAGATGACGCGCGTGTTGTACCGATGCCGACAAAAATCCCACCGCCTGTCGCTCCCAAACCAGGCACGGTGAAAATCGGTGCAGCAGTTCCTCTGTCAAAACTTACGACACCTACTAACATGGGACCACCCAAGTTAACCACTCCGACGCAGTTACCTCCAAAATTGAATACTCCCACCGCATCAGCTATGATAACATCCAATGTACCACCGCCGGTCTTACCAAAGCCTGTTCCCAAAACCGAAAGTCTAAGCCAAAGCATTAGTTCGGCTGGAACACCTCCCGATAGCCCAACCTTATCCTCGTCTCGACATCGACGCAACGTGAGCGATACCAGCGCGTTCAACAAGTGAGTTTTTGAATTTGCATACTTTGTCATTTCTTTTTTACTACCATACCTATGTAATTTCCATCCGGGCTTCTCAATGGTGTCAATTCATGGAGCTTTATTGAAGTCTGAAAGTGGTAATTCGATATTCTCGTTAATTTTCAGTCGGAATCGTCTTACCATTTGTTCGCGAACATAAAATCAAAAATCTAGAATAAATAAAGTTATGTGTCACGGTACAAAGATAGAGAAACGTAGAAAAATTATCCACAATTGACCAGGTATTCTTAATTACAAATTTATACGATAATGCGCTGAACATTATATTATTCGAGGATATTTCCACATTATGTCATTTGTTAAACGAAAATAGTAAAAAGTACACTTTCCTATGCTGATTATTGTGTGGTTTATCATATCGTTAATTTCGATGTTTGCAGAGTATTTGCAAATGAAACTTCTCAGTTTCTAGCACCGTACGAAGCATCCGTTAAACCTCGATCCGGTGGCTCGACACCCCCTGATGTGTCAATGGACATGAAACAAGGAATAGGCACTAGTGCCTCTCACGTACGTATTGTAAGTACATAGCGCACACTTTTTATTATTTCAACTTTCGTTCAGATTTATTTTTCAAAGAATTTATCAGTTCAATTACAATAACTTTATAATATTATTTAATTTCTGCACTGCACGTATGATTATTGAAATGAACGTCGCTAACAAATTAAATAAATTAGTTTAACCGTAACTTTATATGCCAGGACGAATATTAAAGAGCGCGACGTAGTAATGGAATTATATGATTTCCAGGGCGAACTTTCGAACGCAGCTATCGTTACGGATGGGAGATCTTTAAGTGCCGACGTAGCTGCATGGAACCCTTTCGAAGATACGCAACCTTTCAATCAACTTACCGAAGATCATATTTTTGGTGCCGAATTTGACAAAATTAGAAGAGGCAGCAATAGCAGTATCAGCGGCGTGAAGAGCCGAGAAAGTCTTGTCATGACTTACTCGGATTTACCGGAAGATCCTTTTGAATCAGCGCCCTTCAGCTTACCGAGTGAGTATATATATAATACTTTAACGAAGTAAAATCAATTAGAAAAGGAAATCACAAGAACTCGGTTACTTCTACTTTTATTATCAAAACACGTCGCAAATTATTCCAGCTATGAAGAAGAATAAACATGGAACTAAGGCTGCCGCAGTTGCGGGAGGTAATGCATGAAAATTTCATATTACACTAGTTCTATCGCTTATCCGTATCTCTCTTAGAAATCTACTAATTCTCACGTCAACTGCAGATAAAAAGGGTTCTCTTTTCACCTACCTAACTTAGTAACACATTAATTGGTGGCGTGTTCAAGAGCAATAAGGCTATCTCTAATGGTTAATTAGCTCATTCTAAACCGATTTTTTGTTCAGTTCTCCAAACAGTTTTCTCTCAAAGCTTCTCGTCATCGACGTTAGGTGTCAAGATTGATACAAATTGACCAGGCTATCGAAACCCACCGATAAATAAATGAATTTTGTATATATATACCTATATAGCATGGTCTACTTGTAACTAACAAGTAGGTAAGTCGGGCTCTGTCACTAAATCTGCAATGAATTTGGAAAAAAAGTATGAAACTTACGTTTCCAGAAACGTTTCGCCATATATTGAACATAGATAGAAATACCGGTGTAACTTCATGTGTTTGCTATCTCGCATTGTATTACCGTATCTCCTAGTTCGCCTCGAAATTTAATTTGGAAAAATTCTAGCGCGCAGAGTTGTAATTTGGACGAAAAATTGTATGCTTTGTTACCTTTCCTCATTTCTAATTCTATAAGTTTTAGAAGGCCTGTATTGTCTAATTTTTATTTATTTGCCAAGTAGACAACACTGCGAATAAGATAATGGTGCAAATCTACGTTTTTCTATACGCACAGTAAAAATAGCGAATCAAAGCCATTGAATGATTTCTGGATCGAAACAATTTGCTGAACTGATGAAGTAATCTTTGTTAAACCCTGTTTTTTCTTCTTTTTTTTCTAGACAAACATTTATTATCCACTTTATCCGGTGAAAGAAAAGAAACAAATAATTATTCGGTTAGTCGATGTCTAATCTCCCTAACCAGCTCCATGTGATTTTTATGTCGGATGAATAATAGAAATATTCTAGTCCACCGAAGCTTTGGAAGAATAAGCTTGGGAATAACTTTGCAATTTTGATCGATTAATTGGATAGTGAACCGCCTTATTCTGGCAGAATTCGCTAAGAATCGGTAGCAGCCATCGTAATATGTTGATGATAGTTGTTCGTTATTGTGCGGAAAAAATAATAATAACGACGAGTGAAACGAGAACTTTTCCCCACACGGAAATTGTAATATTTTTTTTAGAACTATAATATTTAGTACGCAATGAGAAATTCTGGGTCGCGTCTAACCATACGAAAAGTTATATATTTTTTTTATCGCACCGTGCAACGTGGCTGATTGAGTTCGGCCGTAATCAACGTCTGTTCAATGAAACGCATATACATCTTATGAAAATATGTTTGCAGCTGACCTGCTATGACTCAGTTTTTGCTCAGCTGTGAATGCGCTCAATTTTTGAAACGAATCCCGATGTATGGTGATTCTCACATATGTTTGAATCAATTTCTGAATGAACAGAAAGCAATTCGTTTCGATCGATTTTCTAATAAGGTGTAATATTTGTCATGAAACCTTCATATATACTTATGTAATCTAAAATTATTATGCGATTATTATTATTAGCTGCAAGGTAAAATTGACGATTAGGTGTGATGAGAAATTCGTTGATTATCAATTATTGCTCCGACTGTCGAGTGTGGAACTATCAAATTAAAAATAAACAACGAATTCTATGCGATATTAGCGTACATTCCAGTCTCATCGCCAAGAATGAATGTCACGACCAACGTAATATAATTGTGCTGGTAGCCAAGCATCGCGAAATAATGTTGATGATAATAATATTAATAATAAGTAATAACAACAACAATGATGATAATCATTTAATAATAACGTATTCTGATACCGTAGTAGTAGGCTCACGATCATTGATATTTGAAGTGTCACGTTGATTTTTGATCCATAGTTTCGTCTATGGCTCCATTGTTCTTCACTACTTAGTTGGCAAATTCATTGTGACAATCTGCATTCAGCTATTTTTTTCACATGTTGTTACAGGTTCGTTCGATATATCAGCTTGTTCCTTCGATTCACTGTGCTTTTTCCTACAATCTATACGATCTTTTTTATTATTCTATTCGCATCGAGAAATGATGAAGTCGAACAATTTATTCACCAAGCATCAACAATTTTCAAAAATCTTTCAAACGAGTTTATAAACTCACGAAATATCAAACAACGATTTTTCCTATCAATATTTCCTCGAGCTGCTTTGCGATGCTCTTTACAATTATTCATTTTATCGTATATCATATTTGTTACGCTGATTTTCTTTTTGATTATTTATTTCTCCCTCGACCGTTCGATTTTTCTCTTCTCGTCGTTTCAATAGATTTGCTAATTATTTCTCTTGAATATATTTTGTAAATCATCAATTTTGTATGGAATCATTTGTAAAAACAAAATTGTTGTTTGATCTTTTTTGATAGTTATATCTTGGATATCCTCACACTGACACGTAACATTTATTTGGCAATGGGAGTCGATTAAATTTATAGAAGAGTCATATTAAGCATCATACACGTGACACAACAATTTGGAAATGAGCAAATTTTTTCCTTGTGTAATATATATCCACTGCGTATTTGTAATGATATGGAGAATGTACAACGGACAATGGCTATGTTTATGGGAGCGAAAAGGTTGGATACATTCGGCATCGACTGTGATAAAGATCGGTGTATCAATGTTTGCAAGGCCTTACGTATATATACATATATATATATATTTATATATATATATATAATATGAATTTTCACGTGTTGTAACTGAAATTAACTGCAATTTCATCTTTTAGAGAATTAACTGTTCCAAAATGAGATTCGCTTCAGAATCGTTGTTGAAAAAAAGTTATACCTTACATTGATTTGAATGAACTAGTTCTGATGAAATGGAGTTTCAGAGTAGTAGCGAAGTTATGTGAGAGTGGCAAAATGGAAAAAAGGAAAGAAAAATAAAACAATACCTATGTATAACGGAATGGGTGTTCAGAAGGGACCATGCTGGTCTATAATTTTCAGTTAGTCAAGTTTTTCTCACGCTCTTTTGATCAAACGAGGTCGATGAGGTCACATCGAAGATAATTCTAGTCGTAATCATTCTCGGCATTAAAATGATTAATTAGGGTATATGTTAATAAACGTTGTGCGATAAATTTCACTTCGGTCCACTTGAGCAAAATGTTTGACGCTAAAATTTCAAATTATTCGAGCTTGGCGCAATCCTTCTGAAACCCACATATTTAGTTACATATATGGATATGTACACCCACACGACCACGCACTTGAAATCATCTGTGCGAGTGTGTATACGTGTATATGTATTCCTGAATAAGAAATTTTCGCGGATAATGTAACGTTACAAATATATACTCGTATGCACTGTGTATTATTATCCTATGAATCAAAAAATGATACGTTAATAATACTTGATGCTGGAGAAATTGACTTCTCTGACAATATCTCAGTTTTTTATTTTTTAGTAATAGTTACAGGTGAACTTTCTACATCTGTCACAAAGATAATGATAACGAACTTTCGAGTTCCTTTGTTGGACAATTTTTATCGGCATACGGTATAGTTTCGCGGTACCAAGTAGGCAACATCCATTGATCAAGGGACGGTCAATTCCTTCCAGCGTCATACATTCGACAGTAGTAATATAAATATGAATAAATAAGTAATATTAGTTGAATATGAAAATATGGTTTCCATACTACTTATACAAAAGTACCCAAGATTTACCGATGAGGTGCACCGAACGATCATTTTCCAATTTCGTAAGATCGCATTTGAAAAGAAATGCAATCACGCGTTTCATTAGCAGTAACGAAACTTTTGAATTTGACTAGTAGACTTTTCATCTGCACAGAAAATAACGATGTATTTCAATAGTGTCGATGATGATACTTGCAAATCAGTTGCGGAGACATTCTTTTACATCCAGTATCTTTGACATGCCGACGCTAAGCGAGTTTATTGGAGGATAGAACTATACTTATATGACTTGCTTAAAATTGGTGGGTAAAGTTGATGTTAATTGACCCGGCGATGATGTAAGTATGGAGAATCACTAAAGAACTAAAACCTTTAACGAGCTTTACTGTAATAATTAATCAATGGTGAATCTTGCGCGTGCTTTTTTGCCAGGCAATTTTCTGAAAGCGTGGTTAAACATCATTTCATGTTTTTCGTTGTCTGCCTACTGTCTGGAACGCCCTAATGAGTCTGGGAGATCTAACGACGATGAGTAATAAAATTAAATAACACATTTGTTTCTCGATCGCAGTTGCAATTTCTTGTTCTATATATTGCTTGTCGCGTAGAGTGATGTCTGTGATGTTTATTAACTTTTGTCTTAATAAACTTACGACCTACATTCCTCATGTTAAACGTATGCATATAGTTTTTCAAATATATTAACTTCGATCAATCCTTCTTTCAGTCACTCGTTATATTGTGCACGAAATTCTTCTCCAATTATTGTCACACAAAAGTTGAAACTTTATACTTAGATGACGTTCCATAATTACGTGTTTCCCTCATTCGAGTTGTATGAAAATATATAGACATACTTGCAGCAATAAACATCTACATTTGCATACGGCGTACCAATTTCTTTATTTTCATTAGTATTCACACAGCTACTCTTCGATTTACAAAGTTGACGGTATCAAATTTCTAAACGATAAGTTTTCGTCTTTCTCCACTTTGCTTCGTTACCGTTTTTCGTTTATATATTTTTCTAGATTCATACCTAGTCTTTCTAGTTTTTTCTCCTTATCAACCATTGACAACGATACGTTGACCATGTTTGTCTCTTTTGGGTTATACAAATTATATGAAGCATAGAGGATGTTAATAAAATGTCTTACATCAGTAATTTCGAAGCGTTGATCGAAACTTCTCTCTAATTACCAATAAAAATATCCTCGATCCTTAAGAATCTGATTAGGACTGTTCCAGACGAGGTGGTGGTGGTACTAATATTAGCTGTAAATATATATTACTTCACTGCTTCGTTCTAAAGTTATCATCACTCGGAAATGTGTATTAATGTCATTATCGTCGAATGGATTGAAAACGGCTCGACGTAACAATTAGCCACGTTGCACGCTATACGAGTCTTCTGTGAAATGATCTGTCTGCAACAGGCCTAATCAGACTCTAATAATTGTTTTATTCCACGAGATTTTTTCCTCTCATCTACTACGTTGTGTACATCTTTCATACCTTAGTTTCTATATTCCGTCCATAGGACTAGCACACACTAGTTCTACGATGCATTCGAGTGTAGTGATAAGTATCGTTTCCGACTAGATTGTTCTGACTAGTTTCTGTACATTTATTATCCGATTAGGTAAGTATCAATAGCTTATTACAATTGTGCCGAGCGTCGATACATCATGTCTGTAATTGAGGATGCTTAGATTATTATACTGTCGATTTTATTTTGTTTAAATTTTTTTCTAGCGAATTCAATTAGTTACTTTGTAGTCCTAGTAAGGCTTCTTTGTATTTTCATCCGATTCAGGTATCAATCTTGTATTATTTGGATATTTAACTTTTATTCGTTCCGCCAGTAAATCATTTTAATGGATGAACATTATATTTTCAGGATTATCCAACGACGGAGCAGTAAAATTGCCAGCTACGTCGAGTCATTGGACAACCGAGATGGAACAACCGAGGGTAGATGACGAAGCCTCGTTGTTGGCAGAATCTAGTCCTGCCTCGCCACCGTTCGTTCGAGCTCCGATCGAAGACCGTTCCAAGTATGAAAAGTTAGCTTTTAATGCCGACGAAGCATCGAGCGACAGCGATAACGAGAAAGCACAGCGAACCGAAGACAAAGCGAAGAAGAAACGTAGAAGAGTGAAAGGTGTTTTGAAGCGTAGGAAAAAACACGTTGATCCAGACTCCAATAATGCTCCGGTGGAATGCGAATCGGATGATTCGATTGGATCGGCGAGCGACCTGAAGGCTATGAACGACGAGGATGGGCAACCGGAGTTGGACGACGAACGGGAGAAAATTGACGAGACGATTTCTGAGAGCGTTCGAACTTGCGGCAGCTCAGCTTATCATGCCGAATGCGAATCAGTCGCGACTCACGAAGACGATCATAGAATGAGGAGACCCAGAAGACATCGTCGAGAACAAGAATTGCCCACGATACAAGCTGATCCCATCGTTGGACATCAGTATGGAGAAAAACCACTGTTGCTGGATGACGAGTTGGATCCAGAAGCGAAACCGGAACAATTGCAGGGAGATCCTTTCGTCGGACACCAATATGGCTCGAAACCGTTGTTATTCAACGACGATAGTTCCTCCGACGACATGGAAACTGCGAAAACAATTACAAATGCTGGAATTTGGAAGGCAGACGATGACGTTTTCGCAATGGCTCCATTCCCGAGGCCAAACAGTTCGAGAAAAAGTAATAGCAGTCGAACCAGCAGTATAAATGTTCCGGGACAACCGAGTCCTTCGAACTCACCTCGAAACTCAGTCGCGATGACTTCAACGTCGACCTCACCGGTCGTCGAGGGAGCTTTGGTCGACTTGGAAGAATCCGTGGAGGAAGATTTCCAATATACCCCTCCAGCATTACCAGCAAGAAACGTGATGGATGCTCCAAGAAATAATTATGAAAGTTTCGAATTTTCCATTCCTATGAAGCACGCCACGAACAATATGACTAATTCCCAGTCGCAGAAGAGTGACGAGATGGAGCTAGAGAAGAAAGATCTTTTCGGATCGTCGCCATTTAGTACTACCAGCTTTACCAATCCCTTCAATAATTTGTCGGGCTACTCGACCTCGGACAGTCACACCGTGACCACACCCTCGAGAGATCCAAATTACTCTACTTACATGAACTTTGCGCCGCAACCGTACCACGCGCCTAACGATTTCCAAACACCGCCAGCTTTAGCATCGTCCAATTCGGAATTTTCCACGGTAACAGTAAATTCCAGGACCATCGGCAGAGATTCGCCGAAAGATCTCTTCGGATCAATACCGTTCAACGAGGTAACTTCGTTGAGCGTACACAGTCAACAACAACGACCAACTTCGCTGCCTCTTTCGCAGTCGCCAACATTCATAGACGACGCTTTGAATTCAATCCTACCGAACCGTGCTCTCTCGTCAAATTTACCCAACGACACACCTCAGTCCGTGGAACCGACCTATACTATCGAGCCAGTTCGTCATACGTCCAGAATCATCGTACATCCTGCCAATACTATTCTACAGCACGCAGTCTATCCCAACGACGTCATCGTAACTCCAAACTCGTCCGATTTTTTCGTTCACATCGCGGATAATGCTGCAAAATACAAAAAAGACAAGTCCAAGTACCATTTCATTAGTGGGAATCGTGCCGAACCGGTCAATCCTCTACCTGTTAAGATATCCCACAAAGTGAAGAGTTCCAGCTACAAAAAAAGTCCGAAGACAAAGAAATCCTCCGCGAGCACCGCTGGCTTTAGTAACATGAGCTTCGAGGATTTTCCTAGCGACGAGAACGAGGAAAGGCGAACAGGCACGCGAATCGCACCGTTCGAAGTGGTGAGAGAACCAGAAAAACGGTTCGGATCACTGAAGAGACGAAGTAACCCTTTCACCTGAAAGTTACTTCTCAACGGTGTTGAGAATGTGGCAATATTAACGCCTTGATTTGCCAGCAAAATTTACCGTAATCAACTGCGAACAAACGAGTGCCACAGGTTTTCTACACTTGCAATTTTGCCTCGCATTGTTTTCATTAGGTTGCTATTATCGCTTAAATCATTTCATTGCCACGGCGAAACTTGACAAATGACTAAAAAATTCATCGTACATTCCAGAATGGATCCTTATTCTTTGTGTAGATGGGTGAGACAAGTGACTGAACGACGTCGGAATGTATTTTCTTCTAACATCACGAAATAGACAGTATTTAAAGAAAAAGAATTATTTATAAATTATCATTAGACGAAGAGATAGAATATTTTATCGAAACGAAACACGTAGCACAGCTTCTCAAACGAGCATTGTCATTGATTCGATATTTAATATGTGCATTTATTTTTGAATCACTCAAACTCGCCTAGTCCCAAGTATTCGAACGAAGCGATCTCACAGAAATGCTTTCGCGGTACATTTATGAAAACCAAGAGTATCGCGCTGCAAAGAACAGCGAATTATATTTATATTACGAAACGATTCGAGAATAAAACTGTGCGGTGCTTGGACGAATTACTTCGGGCTAAAATATGAAGGCAAAGGCAAATGGAACATAAGAAGAAATGAAAAGAAAAAAGAGACACCGAGTGTATTTTGGAAGTCTTTTTCGGAAGAATGGCATAGTGTTGAAAATGAAAACAATATAATTCTGTTGTTTTTTCATTAAGATTGAGTAAAACCAGGTTACTGTACTTGGCAGCTTAATACCAAATAATAGAAAGGAAATAAATAAAAACGCACACGCCTCTATTTTTGCAGCTAAGCGTTTTCGCTACATTTATACAGTTAAAGAGAAATTCAGTCCTATGTAACAATATAGTATTCTAATATAGTATCTGTAGAAAATAGATAATCAGTAATTACAAATGTAATAATGTAATAATTGCTATAACGAACAGCGAACAGTATAACGATAATACAACAGGAACAGATTCGCGTAGCGTCGATGTGGTGTGATATTCAAACGGCTGAATAACCAGCCATGCGCTTTCCTCGTTTCAAACCTAAATTTATCCGAGATCCGTGATTTCGTAAAAATGTTCGTCATCCAAAGGTAAACATTGGCAACTAAGAATTTAGAACCTTCGATCTTTGCACGCCTGCAACCGCAGAATATATACAAATTCTGTTGGCGAAGCTCGTGTGAAAATAATACCTAGCTAAATACGATTTCGAAATTGAACAAACTTGATAATAAAAACGGGAGGAAAAGGAGCTAGATAATCATTGTGAAATGAAATTTGAAAAGCAGCAAAGCTCGTTCGTGAAATTGCATCGTACCGGTGCTTAAGACTGACCGAAGCTGGTGCTTTCCAAAGAAGGATGAGAAAAAATCAATTAGTTTTCATGAATAGAGAAGCGAAAGAAAGAATTAGAGCGCTACGCTAAAGTTAATTTATCACTACTCGTTGCACTTTCAAACACCGTCAGTCAATTTTCGAGAATCGTGCCAGAGTCCTGTTTGATGGAACAGTGAGACAATATTGTAAACGATGATGCGAATGAATCATACACACACACACAGACTCCCACACTTATATATTCCCAAATGCTGATACATACACATCCATACACTTTACAGACACACGCGAACACAACAAATAATTGTAGATAAAAGTTTGTATATAATGATGTAATTATAGTAGGTACTTCCTGCGCATTATTTTGTATTTCGACTTTGGTCTAAATCCTTAGGTTGCCCATTTGTTAACTAAGAGAATAGTATTTTTTTTCTTACTGATTTTCCTCTATCCAAAAGTTTTTCTGTTCCTCGTTGCCGATGTAAATAAGTCTGAGTTTGAAGTATCATTGAATCGGTTGCATATGCGTGTATTAGATCTATTCTAAAACTTTATATAGCTTCGTAACGATGCTACTTCACCTTGTTAAGTTCAAATGAAGACAGGAACCAAATGCTTAAGGAAAATGTTCTCACCAATTCTGATACAAGATTCAGGCTAATTTCATTATTACAATATTGTAATTATAAAGTATATAGATGCTATAAATCTTCTATGTTTAGCGTTTAGGCAAATACAACCTGGCAGGCGTATGCGTGTATGCATATATGCTTGAAAGAAATTTACAATGTACCATGATGAGAAATTTATTTTCGGGCCAAAAAGCCCCAACGAATATTATGAAATTTGATAAATTCTTACGTTGATCAACGAATACATTCCGCCTCGCTATTTATTCCTTATAGTGTATGATTTCTGTTTGGCATAATTTTTAATGATGTTTAATCGTGGCATTGCCCTTGAATTCTAAATTTATTTTCAGTCTGTAACTAAAGATTATATTTTTAGATATTACGTATCGATGAAGTATCTTTTCACGCGGATCAACGGGCATCAGGAATTGAAAGAAATAATTCAACGTTGAAAATAATTTTATTTGATCGATCCTATTTAGTGGGCATAAGCTATTCGAAGCAATGGCGAACACATATTATTGCCATGGAAAAAATTGCATTATTTTTTTGTCATGGACTAGATTCAGCTATAACTGTGTACAAGTCTTTTTTTCAATTTCTGCCAACTTCTTCGAAGTATAATAGCATTCTTTTACAAGTTTTGTGTAAAAAGAAAACACTTCGGTCAAAGAGATTTTTGTCGTTTGACTGAATATTTATTTATTGTTGTCATTATTACACTATATTCATGCTTCGCTGGTATGAATATACTTTTCTGTTGTTGTTTTTATACTTGATGAAGGTTGTCTACATTATTTCCGGTTGTGCAAATTTATCAATGAATTTCTTGGGTTGATTATCCTTTTCGAGTGAGCGTTATTAATATATGACTACAATGTATATAACACACACGGACACACATACACATACACACATATAATAAATAATATAACGTACCTTATGTATAAAAAAGAAAACAGCTACAAATAAAGTCTATTATAATATATAGACTATTGATTGCCAATTATTTACCTAAATGTGTCTAAATACCATTCATAACAAAATGCAGCTCGTACGAGTAGCGAAGCTTACGAAGTTGTCATGACGATGTTAATTCAAATAATAAATTTGATAAAAATATTAAAATTTGAGTAGAGCTACGAATGAAACGTATTAATGTTTAATTGCGTATATAATACAGCGATATACGAATCGGTGGAAAATATATGACAATCGACACCGCGGATCGATCATTGTAAGGTACAATCAGTTCATTCTCTAACAGCAAGTTTTTTCATTTAATTCAATTTGCCTCCGTCTGATCATGATAGAATTTATAATGATAATGGTGAACCAAACGAAAACATTGATCCAACTTGCAGAAATTGCTAATTGCAAGGTGAAGCCGGTGTTAATTTCGTCGCCTCGCCGCCAATTATTCACATCCGGTTGCAGGTAGTCCATGTAGTCGAAAATAGCTCCGCAAGGTAGACGATTATGAATTACCTGTCGAGCACAAATTCATGTAGACTTGACTCGAAAAAACAAGGTATGGGTAGATACTGAACAAATTTTGTACGTATTACCTGCACTTCGCGTCCTCTGGAGCCCAACAGTTGAATTATGTTTCTTCGATACTGATTACAACTTTTGTAATAACCATCGACTAATACTACGGCATGAGATAATGAAAGGCAACAAAGAAGCGCAGCTAAAAGAGCGGAGAATATCCATTGCTTGAAGATAGATCGGCGTTTACGACGTACAACGATGACCGTATCCTGGTTTTGTCTGCAGTATCGACGTACAAAAACGTTGTTGTAAATTGGTTGCTCAGCGAACAAAGATATGATCTGTCGATAAAAACATTAACATAATTTATACCTGTTGTATGTCAGCGGTGTCGACTGAGGTCGAGGATTGTCCAACTTCCTGTGTATACACGTTCGGTATCCGTGGTAAATTCCCAGAATGAGACCGATGCACAACGACGGTGCGAGTCCATACGTTGCAAATTGACAAAGTTTAACATCACCGCCCATGAAAGTACTAAAAGTGTTTACACTGTATAAAATGCAGCTGCATTCGAAGTTAATGCACACGTCGAGTGTCCATGCCCAATGCTGCCAAGCGATAGCGATGCAAACAGTAGATATTATCGAAAGAACAACAGAAAACGCGTACAGAAACGCGAGATGTCCCTCAGCTTGTTCGCTTCTCGCAGCCAATTCATCTTTTGACATTTTTCGATTCTGTTGACACTACAAAAAACGTGAATTAATTCATTTCGACAGCCGATGTATAGTTTGAAACTATTCGTAGCACCACGTCATATCAAGCTTCGATAAACGTTCTCTTCGCATTTGATTCTTCAGGATTATACACACTCGTGGTTTTACACGGAGACAATTCAAACGATTTTGATTATGTCTATTTTAGACGTTGTTAAGTGCAGCAAAATTAAGAGTTTATGGTTCACTTTGACGTTACAACTTTTTATACCTGTCCGGTGCATTGTACGTCTGCCACGTTCTCGTTATATCGAAGCTAACAGAAATATGACAAGACGTGTGAATTCTGAAGATTCGTTTACGATGGAGCAGCTATATCTGTAGGTGACGTAGAGCGTAGGAAGCGAAAACTGCCAATTAATTTTCTCGTACAAATATACAAAATCTAGTCTTCTACAGATAAAGAACACCCATAACTTTGTAACAAATATTGAACAGCTCTGATCAGATAATTTATAACTTTGGCTCTCTATCATCACATCGACGAATACATTGCCTTAAGTCTTCTATTCGTGTATTTTATAAATATGACGATCATCATGTAATTATTGTTCGCACCTACGTACACAGAAATTACACGCGCATTTAATTTCAAGTTAACAATTATTAGAGAAAATATAAAAAATGAATATCTGTCAACTGTTCTCGAGACTATGATTGAACATGTTCTCAGATGGGCGCTAATTGTACGATTTAAAAAAATCTCAGGGTAACAAGATGTTGCTACAACTCGGAACGAGGCAAAAGTGAGAGCATATCGTCCAAATATTTGTCGAGTGTGACCCGCATAATTGTATGCTCGGTAAACATTAAGTCCTATGAAATATTCATACCTTTGTACCACTACCTACATCAAGTGTACTTTATTACTTGCTACGATGGAACTGATAACTCTTTTATCTAAGCTATGTAACACCTCGAATAGGAATTTTCAGTAGCAAAGAAATGTTTTTAGAACTTGTTAATTCTAGACGAATGCGATAGACTGTCGTCGTTGAATATGACTTCTCACGGACGCATTTTTCAAAGAATTTAACCAGAAATTCGAGGAACATTCACGTGAAAAACACAATTAGACCAACGAGATATGACGGATACCTCAACAACCGATAAACCCAGATAAGATTAAAATTCGTTGTCAATGAATCATATTATCTGACATTATACCAGTACGAAAGCGCCCACTTCATTTCTCATTATGTTTTAATCAAAGTGCTGACTTCGAACAGGAATGAAATGAATTATTGGATGCTTGTTTGATCGATATTTACATAATTGTTTATTCGTGTCAAGTTTGATCATATAATTTATCTGAATGCGCGATAGACGATGATTGTTGTCGCCAAACGCACAGAAAGATTTTCTCTATTCACAGGACTGGAAGAAATCGACGCTAGTTTCTAGATGCACAGACGGCGATTAATCATTTCCCTCTACAACCAAAGAAAATAAAAAATGATTAATTTTTTGAAAATTTAATTGATGATTGAGGCAAATCAAAACGGGGTGAAAACAACTTTGCGTAATTAGCAGTCTGATACACGTCGAGGGTATCACAATGATAGGTTGAATGGACAACGTAATGATAAAAAGCGGATACTATTGGAGAAATGGATTATTAGATTAGGAGCCAATTATTAAGTAAAATGAAATTTTATTGACTGCATTTTATTAACTAAATACATATTTAATTAAAGCAATGACATATAGGAATCGGCAATGAATAATATCGCTGAAGTTTTTCGTTCCAGGTCCTGAGAAACTTACGAGAAGCAAATATCAACATTTGAAATAAATATTTCTGACTAAATTTCAACTTTTTCCTTTTCTATACTACAAAGTTTACTACGGATTTGCTATGTACAATGAAGAAAATCATCGTAGGAGCTTGTGTTCAATTTTTCTACGAGGCAATTCTGTCATAGGATCAATTTGATTACACACAATGTGCGTTGTACCTATAATCATTCGTTGGAATATCGAAAAACCATGGGAAGCTAGTAGATTACTCGTGTGGTTCCACTAGGTTCGCTACAACTCCGACGCATGCGAGTTAAACGTAAGTTTTCACGACAATGTAACGAGCGGTCATTCGCATAGTTTGTACAATTGAGATTATTATTTCTTCGGTTAGAAATTGGCTCCTACTGACTTAGACTTAGAAATATGCCCGGATCGTTCCTACTCGAAAAATTCGTAATTTAAATGCCAAATTGCTGAAATTTGTGCCACCTTTCAACTTCTTGCCGAAGATATTACCAAATCATAAAATAGTACGAATTCAATTTCAACTTTGATAATCGAGAAGAGTTGGAACGTTCGGGGTGATAAAAGGTTGATTAAAGATGAATTCGGACCACACACTCTTACGCAGGATTAATGCTGTGATGTCTAATTTGCAAGGAGTCTTTGCTATTCCATAAACAATAAGAAGCTGCTATTGCAAATCCCAGACCAGCACTTATGCCACACTTTCGTATCCCAGCTGAAAGTAATAAAGATCATTGGACATTATCCTGTTCGTTGTACGCCAGTGCCGAATGATAAAAAAATCCCCCTCTGCCACCCATAGTTATAGAAAATACTTAATTGCACTTACATGTGGATTTAAATAGTGCACCTGTGGCTGTCGCAGCTGTTAAAGTGTTTAACGAGTCGTCGGTACCTCTGGCCCAAGATAATAAAACCCCGAACGTACTGTACATCACCGAGAGGATTCCCAATGTGTTAGCTAACGAGGAACCATGTTTCATTACATGATTTATAAGTCTGTAAGTAAACGAAAGTAAATCGTACAACAAGTATAACGAATAACTTGAATTATCCAAAAATGCTCGCGGAGGAATCTTTGATTTGATAAACAAGATGCGAGTACTTACTGTGTTCTCCTTACAGCCCCTGTTTGTCCAGCAAGAGATGTGGCTCTGATTCCTTTGTATAAACCGCTTGCGCCTCCGACACCAGCCCCGAACATACACGCTGCTCCGATTTGACTAAAAGCTAACTCAAACCGTCCACGTTGCTTGACAGCCCCTTCGGGGAATATGAATTCTGGTTGGCTGTTCGGTAGGTAGCTGGGGTCAAAACTTAAGTACGGACTAAGCGGTGCCAATCCAGGTTGGGATTTGACTAAAGAAACAAGATAAACATATTTTTAGGTGAAACCAGTACTAAAGGCTATATACTCGGACTGTCAGGTATTTTTAGAAACGTGTGTATCGTTGCATAATTGTTCACGTGCGGATTAAACTCAAAGGTCACTAGGATTGAGGTTATGTAAAGGTATACTGATATATAGAAACAACGAAATGATCGCTTATGAGACTCTGAGAATGATGTAATCAGATGAATTGACTTCGTAAGAAAGCAATGCTGCCGATTTCGGTGGGATTTTGATAAGGTTTCATGGTAGAGTGAATTTTTTTGAAACATCTATATCACACGGATGTCGAAATGTATCGCAAGCGTATGTAATATCAAATTTACCTGGATTACTCGTGTTATTGTCGCGTAGGTCAAGCATTTCCACTGATTTTCTCATGAATCCTGAACTTATTTCGATCAGTGAAATCAATTCGGCATGTTACTCGTTAGATGTGAAATTTCCAAAGGACGGTCGAGAATCGAGAAGTACGCTTCGCTTTGCTCGATAGTATGATCGATTCGATTACCACGTGCGTTCAGAAATGATGAGTCCACAGGATGACAATAGCTAACAACAAGAGCAACAATCACTAACAATAAGCCGGCGGAATGGAAATAAATGTAAATCAAGGGGGAAAAGTATGTAACAAAATCCTGCGACTGCTAGAAATAAATTGAATTTTATTCGATTCGATTCTCCATAACAGATTCCTTTTAAAAAGCTCTTAGCAGTAAATCACGTTGTTTCGTCTCTCCTGCGATCAGGTTGAAAATACACGTAGCGTCATGAAGCGTGCAGGATGAACGAGCGGCATGAAAGCAGCCAAGCACAGGTCTCCTTTCCAGATACAACGAAATAACTAGACTCTGATTGGCTATTTTCATGCCGCGCGTTCATCCCGCACGCTTCATGACGTGCGATGTATTTTCAGCCTTAGGCTTAAGCGGCGAATCATTAACGAAGTTAAACAGAAGTAACCAATCAAATTATCAGCCTCACTTTGATTTCGCATCCCACCCAGTGGCAGTAGGGAATAGAATTTTGATTGTCAGCAATTGTCAGTTTCGGAAGAAAACACGCGGTGTCGGTATCGTTGCAAATTCGAGCAATACATTACAGACGTTGTCATTGTACGCTAGAAAATGACCGATAAGAACGATAAATCTAAAGTGGATTTGGGTCTTTTGGAGGAAGACGACGAGTTCGAGGAGTTTCCAGCTGAAGGTTGGTTTTTCCCCATTTCGTATTAGCTACAGCTCGTAAGCGTCGCAGATGTTTAACCTCAAATCTGCTGATTCATTACAGATTGGACAGCCAAAGACGAAGACAATGCTGATATCAGTGTCTGGGAGGATAATTGGGATGACGACGATGTCGAAGATGATTTCAACCAACAATTGAGGTGATTCTTTACCTATTTTAGCATGGATTGTAATGTACTATAATTTTGTATATAGATCTCCGTAATTCGTTGCAACGTATCGATAGTCATTCACTGTCTGCCAGTTAAAGCTCCGCAGTTATGACTTGAAACAAGTTTCAACCCATCGTTAGCTGGAAGCATTCCAATTTTAATAATACATGATCATTTTTCTATAATTTCAGAGCACAATTAGAAAAGCAAAAGGCTCAGAGTGACCAGACAGCAAAGGAAAATTGAAATATCACACGTGAATAAAGTACTGATATGTAAGAATAAGATATTAAATGTAACACTAATAAAAACAAAGTATATTTCACAATCTTCGAATTTTCCGGTATTATCTTGTAAATAATTTGTTTAAAAATTCATTATGTATCAGCATTTCAATTCTTTCGGCTGTAACCAACTAAGTAGAGCTCCAATTCACAATTTTTAGAAGATTGATGCAATCAATCCAAAACTTTTACCATATTGTGGTATATGAGATCTACGATATGTTTTTGTCAAACTCAATCTCAAATACGTTATCTGAAAGCTGAAGTTTTGAAGTAATAGAGATATTTTTTGTTGCTCGGTTTGACTAAGTAAGCGGCATTTTTCAAATTAAAGTGTTTTGATAGACTTAAATTACAAGTTATGAGAAGATATTTGATTTATTTATTCACATTTCACATGTATCTTGTTTAGAATTAATAAAATAAATTACCATTTTTTATTACCTAGTGTTATTCATTTCATTCAAGGACATCAATCTCTAACTGAATAATGTAATTGATTTTTATCTGTTATTACAATCTTACACTTTGGTGGTTTGTTTTTATTTTGGACGATGCTAACAACTGAGATGCAAAAACGTCCAGCATTTGTAAGTTTAGATCTTCATTGATCTTCTTATGTTCGAAGGAATTCATCAATAGTTTCAGCGCAGAGCTGAATTGGCTATCTCCTAGGAACAATTTGACGTGAAGTGGAACAGCACTCATCGATTGTCGGAGTAATTCTTCCTTCAACTCTGACAAATCGTCAGTGTCTTCGTTTTCTGAGGTTTTTAATAATTCGAAATTTCCCAAATGACCAATAGGTTTCATTATCGAAGTCTGTAAATGAGAATATTACAAGAAAGATGCGCGAGAAACACAACAGCAAACTTGAGAATATGAAAAAACTGACCTCGATAAAGGATTCGATGATATTACCGGCAAATAATTTTATTGACCTCACAACAGCCTCTTGTTCAATCGCGTTATTACAACCAGATCCGACCAAAAGTTCACATGCCAAGTCTATAGCTATCTGGGTCAACGTTAAATGACTATCTAGTTCGTCCAATTCTTCTGTAGAACCAAACAACATGGGGTTTCTTTTTCCGAACAATACTGAATTCAATAACAATACCAAGAATTTTAATTCACGGTACCTACCATCGTAGGGAGTACTGAATGTCTGCCACCAGTGAGCAAGTAGTTCCGAGTCTCCACTTCCTTCTATCGAATCAACTGCTTCATAAGCTGTATCCACCGTGCAGTAGTCTATTCGTTCAGCAACCAATTGTTGCAATTCACTTGCTATATTCTGCTATTTTAGAAATGCAAATGTATGGTGACGATAAAAACATGAATGGACGTGACGAGAATTAATGTCTTTGCTAGTTTAGATAGACTTACGGATTTCGGATTCTCAACAAATCGCCATGGAACATCAGACAGTGGCATCAATGTTGGCATTGGCGTGACCTCGATTTCCGAATCAATTTCAAAACCAGGTACGACTGTCTTTAATGTATTAAATACTCCGCTAACAGTTTTTGCTAAGAATCTATCTAATCGAGGAGCAACCGTATCGGCCTTTTTGCTGCTGCTACTTGGCCTCAAAAAATGACGCAATTGTGGTGGATATTCCGCAGCTAAACGCGTACAGAGTTGTTTCAAGTAGTTCTCCATTTCTAGTCGTCCACCCTCTGGCAAACTAATTTCCGACATAACGACTGCTAATGATGGAACCTGTATCAAAATCGGGGAATTAGAAGTTAAAATACGGCCAAGACAATCAAAAATCTGTAGAATTGTAGTTAATAGGTTGGGTGCAGCATTAGCTCCCAGGGATTGACAAGCTTAGATTTCATTTCGGCATAATCCACATTGCACTTTTTCTTCAACTTATTACCTCTTCTAGACTTGCATGGAGTTGTACAAAATCCGAATACTGTCTCTTGACAGTGGCAGTAGTAGTTTCAAATAAATGCGAGCCATGTTGCTCGATGTCATCAAATTGAATGCAGTAGAGAAGTTGTTGAGAGCCATCAGGTGCAGTGTGAAATTCTGTCCACGGAATAGCAAGGTGACTCCCTTCATATACTGTGCATGATTTTTCTTCTATAGGTCTGTAAAGGGAAGATAGATGGTATAAATGTGGATGAAACTAAAAGTGCATATGAACATAAGATAGATATGTATCAATATCATCGGAATGTTATACGAAGGATTCAAGTATGATTACAACGGTGTGGTAGCTGCAGATTTCTGGTGCAAAAGATTTCTTAATCTCGCGATAGTTGTCGCGAAGTCTGTAGGCTCTTCGTAAACAGGTGAAAGTCTATCCTCGTCCAGTTCAGAATCAACTTCAGAAATTTCCAAATCAGCCCATAAACCTCTGTGGCTTATGTCCAAGCCTTCTAAAGTCAGTGAAGCTCGTTTTCCTTGAGAGTCCAGAGTACTTTGCTCTTCTGATTTGAAATTTATGGGAGAATTCAATGTATGACTAGTTTTTGGTAAAGAACGAGGTATCGCTGCTGCTGTTGTGGAATGTATAGCTTCTCCAAGAGCTGACGAAACAGATCCCTAAAAAAATTCAACTGTTAGTAGTATTTACAATCGGCATTCTTTCAACATATTGCTGTAGGTCTATACAATTGGTCTTCAGTTAGGATTAGAAGATTGGTCGTATAGATTTACCGCTAATAACCCGAAAAAAAACGACAATCAGATGAATTAACTACCTCCGATTTCACAATTTGTTCTTGAATTTCTTTCATCGTTGGGCACATCCATTTCAATAAAGCATTGAATATCCAATGAGGAGAACTAACTGTTTTGATACCCCAGAGTAATTTTTTTGCCAAAATAGAAAACAACAATTTGCAAGGCAAAGAGCTAGATAATTCCCATTGCAGGTATTCCCTTGCTAATACAGTCACAACTCTATGTAGACTGTGTTCCAAAGAGCCCAAGCTCCTAGACCCTGGATGAGCGTAGCGATATGCTTCCTCGATCGTAGATGCTGTTCCTCTTTCGACTCTCCGCAGTGCCCTGAAAGGGATTCGAGATATGGAAAATAATACTTTGTCTACAGAGTAAAATGTAGATTATAGCAGGCAGTATTACGTGTGATACTACAATAAAATCTTTTTACCTGCGATATTCTTTCAAATGTAGTAATACTACATTTCCAACTTTCCTTAGAAATTCCATTTTGTCAATATGAATTAATTGATCGTTTATTTTGGATGTTAAATTAAATAGCAGATGTTTTGCTTCGGTGGTAAATGTCGAGTCATCACTAACATTCTTATACCATGTTTGAATGAAATTTGACTCGATATTGTTAATCAGCTCGTTCAAGTTAATCTGTCCGTTACCAATGTCTACAGAATTTTCAGTTTCCAATATTTGATTCTCATTAGATTCGGTAGATAAATTGACAACATTACAATCATCATCGGGATTTACTTTTTCAATTATTTGCCTTTCACAAAGGTAGTTCTCCGTTGTTTGAGAAGGACCAACTATGATATTCTGGCCATTTCTGCTTTCATCAACGCGATTCAGCAAATTTTTGAACCATTCTGTCAAATATGTATTCAGAGGTTCGAAAGTGATGGGTGCATTGACTTTCAACATCAATCGTAGCACGTAACAACTGCACCATGTTGATACTATCACGACGAATATTGCCCAACAAACCAACAAATGGATAGGTACTGTCAAATGAGTTATATGCGCTTGCACAAAGCAGCATGCTATTATGCAGGCAAAACTTGAGCATAGAACTGTATTGGACCAGCTTATTGAAAAGATTTTCTCCATTATCGCATGACAATGTGTACGACTCGATCAGGATTAATTCATCTCATTTCTACGTCATCATATTTGTCCTCGGATTCACGAAGCTGACTATTGTCTTTGTGGGGTCACGTTTCAATTAATCCAACCATATCCAGTTGGCTGCTTCATTGGGATTAGAATTGCATTGTATTTATATTTCATATATATTAAAATATTATACTGTAGTCTTATTTATTACATAAATTTATTTTCATTTTCATCTCGGAACAAAGGTCTGAAGTAGAAGTTTGTTCATTTGATAATAATGTAACGTGAAATCCATGTACCTGTTAAATGTACGGGGTAATAGTAAGCTAAATTGTTCGCGAATTTTCATTCTTGTTTCCAAATTGAAAATCACGTCGTTCATTGATTAGACTACATAACTTTGACATCTCTCATCTTCTATTTGAAATTTATCACATGTTCTGTACAATGTGAATTGTTTATAAAAATAAGTTATTGATTGTTGTCAAGCAGTGTTATGATCACCACACTGCCGCCATATTTGAGATTCGATTGGCACTTCGGACGGCTCCGGAGTGCTTATTCTACGGATTCTCATTCGTCGGTGGTGCGGTTCGGGGTCGAGCGATTGCTTTGGCTACATGTGGTTTTAGAATCTAACCTCCGTAGTCGTTTAATTTTCCGTGTTCCTTAAATACTAATCGTCACATTCGAAGATGAAGGTGAAATCCGAGAAAAAACAATCGGTACCGAGGCAAGGCGTGAAAAAACAAACGAAGCATTCTGCGGTGAACAAAGCTGTGAAAAATGTAAAGAAACAACTTTCAACGGTACGCATTCACGTGTTACTTTAACCTATAATTTGTAAGACATACTTATTATGAGATAACGTTTTCCTGATTTTTCTCATTTCGTCGAAGACCAGCATGATCTAATAGCTCGAACAAATTCTGTTATCAGGTATCTAAGAAAAAACTAGCAAGACTTCATGAACCGATAACAGCTGACGAGCCAACTAAAGCACTCGTCAAGCTTAACAGAGGAGTTGTTTACGTTGGCCATATTCCTCACGGCTTCTACGAAAAACAAATGCAAAGTTATTTCGAACAATTTGGGAAAGTTACCAGAGTCAGAGTGGCACGATCGAAAAAGGTGAGGATAAACAAATGTGTGTTACAACATTGCCGTCTAATAGTATTGGCTACGAATGTCCACTCGTTATTCTTTTTCCGCAGACGGGTGGAAGCAAAGGATACGGTTTCGTTGAATTTGAAAACTGTGACGTAGCAGAGATTGCTGCACAGTCTATGAATAATTATCTGATGAGTGGTCGGCTGCTGAAAGGTTAGTAATCACGGATATTTGCTTGTCCTTTTCTCACAGAATCTTTTCGTGACTGTTTTTGACCGTACTCGAGCCACTTTGGTGCAGAACTTTTTGTAACAAGTATTTTTTATTCACATCCTTGTAGCGACTTATATTCCACCGCAAAAACAACACACCGGGTATTTTGCTGGGGGAAATTGGAGCAAAACTAACAACCCCAACTTGAAGAACAGGAAACAACAAATTTCAGTTCTAAACACAAATGTTGATCACAAAGTCGGAAATATACTGGAGGCAAAAATATTAAAAAGCATTGCAGAAATGGAAAGAAAACTAGCAGACAAAGGAATTATATATAAAATAAAACCAGTAGGCGGCGGCATTTTAAACTGATATTAATTAACAATTAAGGAATTGAATTGTAACTTTTTTATTAGACGTACCTTTTAAGAATGCAGAAGACCCATTAAACGACACTTGTACATAAAAAAAAACTATTCGTTTGTTCATTGCAGTCAGCTTCACAATTTTTCGCGATTCTAAATCTATTACGTTCCTGAAAAAAATTATGCGTTACAATGGCTTATTATTTGCGTTAAAGGAATGTACTCAAAGAGTGGATATCGTGATTGAACATATGCTGTTTGAAATTTGGGTTACTCGTCAGGTTAATGCATAGTGATACATTTCAGGCCTAGAAAAAACGAAACCACTAACCAGTTACGGGACAAAAAATCGCAAACTATTCATACTTTTGAATATATATTTTCTGCATTAAAGATTATGTAATAATATTTACAATAAATTTATTGCCCAATAATTGTTTGGGATTACTCTTCGAATCAACGAGTCGTGGTATCACAATTCTTCCCCTGAGCTTGAGAAGCTCCACCCTTTGTCCTCTTCCATTTCATACGTCTGTTTTGAAACCATACTTTTACCTGAAACGTGCACGTACATCGTTACTCTCGAGCAGGTACCGAATTATGAAATAATCGAACGCGGCGCCTGCACGCAGGCAACCCCCCCATCCCTCTGCGCGAGCAAAAAGCCTGACCTTACGGTAGACGGCGAAACCTTGTA
The DNA here is from genome assembly GCA_963969455.1 of Arge pagana. Lineage (NCBI taxonomy): Eukaryota > Metazoa > Arthropoda > Insecta > Hymenoptera > Argidae > Arge > Arge pagana. The sequence goes on along the minus strand of OZ018312.1, from coordinate 5,610,468 downwards.
TTCTAATCGCGAATTCGAGTAATCGAGAGTTCAACTCGAAAAATTACCTGTCGTTCCGTTAAATCCAGAGCTACCGCAATTTCGTATCGACGTAATCGCGTAAGATAGTTACTGTGAGCAAACTCGCATTCCAAATGTCTCACTTGTTGTTTCGTGAAGGCTGTCCGTTCCTTTCTCGGTTTATCCGTTGCACCGCTCAATCTCTTCTTCGCCTCTGAAAAAGCAAAGAGCAAACGGAATATAACGACATGTTGCGTAGTAGCAGGGCAAAAATTTAATCGCAGTCGACGTAAACGACAGGAAGAGTCTACGACGCAAAACCACGATAATTTTTGTACGCTCTCGTCTTTTTGTAGGCAAAGATGAAAATAACTGCATCTTCGATGCGTCATACGATGACGCCCTGCTTCTGCTAACGTGAAACGAACATACGACGTATGTCGGTACCAACTAACGTGGTTGCGTGGGGGGATACCAGCGATTCGCACCACTTGAAATGTGGGTTGCTAGAATTTTCACTCTTTGCTTCTCTGCTATCTCTCATCTCGCATCGTGCCGTCTCTCTACCGCTCGCTCCATACGTCTCTTCGTATCTACGCCAGAACATCTCTGTGTGGAGGTTTATGTCGCGTGGCCGTCGGTCGTTGCATTAGAGGATTAGACTTTGACGAGATACTACGGCCACGCGGGTGTTTGTTGCTGCCGTGCCGCTATCGTATCGCGGCAAGAGTTATTTATGCTCCCGTCGATACAGAAGCTATCGAATTACATAGAAGACTTACTTCCAAGTGGCTGAGTAAAATTAATTGATGCCGATTCCCCTAGCACGCCGCATTCCCCCACGATTTCCGGAAGCGAGATAAATAAGTCGCTCGAGAAAATCCCAAGCGACTTTTCGAAATACCGTACGTTCATCGATCGCGACGAAACGCGATTCGATGAACATTCGTCGAGTTTTCTGACGATCTGCGGCAAGAAATATTTCAAAAAACCGCGGTCTAAATCGCGGATCTCTTCCAAAAACTCGAATTAAAAAAGGACTTTTCGCGTATTTATCAATTATTCCAGCAACCCACGCGAGTCGAGGGTTCTGCGTCTCCAGTTATCATTGGGGATATTAGCCTTACGATGTTTTCATTCGCTTCGTTTCATTGAGTTTTTGGACTGGGATGAGTGGGGAGGCTGCGAGGGAGTCAGAAAGAGGACAGATGGTTAAAGAGTCGTAAGACACGTGTTCTGCTCCGATACAAGCCACGTCCGACCGTGTCTAATAACGACACTCCCATCCGCGGACTCAGAGGCCGAAACATTTTCATTCTGTTCTCCACCAATCGCAGTCGAATCGGAATATTCTTTATCCCTCAACTCCGCTGTTGAGTCACCGACGGATCGCGCGCAAAAACTAGAGCAATAACAAACAAGGGTCCCTCATTGAGGAGCAACGAAAATACAATTTCGAGGCGACTATTTCTTTGAGAGAAAAAAAAAGTAAGAAAAAAACATGTACACGGCCGTTTTCGAAATTTCTTCTCGCTATTTCACACGTCCGTAAAGATTATGCAACAAAGTCGTATACGATGCAGATATTGAACGCGCGATTATTGTCCTCGCATGTATATATATGTAGATATTAGACATGTACGAACGTACAATCACAATAGCCGGTTATTAAATAAATATTTAGGCTGGACCGAGACTTTTGTAGCCGCATTGGCGACGCTAAAGACATAAAGACGTCCGTAATGTATTAATTATAAACATGCAGTGTCAACCGTACCGTGATTGTACTTCTTTGCTGGTTACGTTGATTTGAAAAAAGTTAACGATATTATGACTTGAGCAAAAACTTGTCGATATCATCATAGCTCGGTATTTACACGAGCAACAAAAATATCAGTAACCCGAATCGAGCGATGCAAATTCTGAATGGAAATTTATTGATGAATTGCTCTATTAAAATCAAGTAACCGATAATTTGAGTTGGGAAAACATAGCTCCGCTCACCGCAATCCAGTTCTGACAAACTCGTCGCCGAACTTTCCTCTTCCTCGTTTAAATAATTCGAGTAATCCTCGTCCTCCACGCGTCGCGCGTGACTATCGACTGTATCGTGCATTTTGAAATCGTGACTCGATGCTGCAACTGTGTTTTCCTGCATGTCAGGAAGTTCCCAGGCTCTGAATACAGTCTGGTGAATTTCCTTCGCGCAGGAAACGTCGACGAAGGAGTCACCAGCCAAGGAATTCAACTCTTCCCTACTCAACGAGCATTGAGACGTCAAAAAGTTGCACACTATGCTCTGATGCGAGTACTGTTGTTCCCACCTGAACGAAGATAAAAGAAACGGGCAATGATTTTTCTCCCCCTTTTTTTCCTTTCTTTATCACGAAGATTGCGTATACTCTTTCGATTTCACTCGACTGACCTGTTCTCGTGGAAGTTTTTATTCCCGTCGAAAAAATTTGGAGCGGAAGAGTTGTGTCCGGTGTAAATTTGCGTCGCGACGTCGAGAGGTGGACTCCGCGCGTTCCCGAGATCACCGGGATCGGAAGATAATTCCCAAGGCCATTTGTAAATCCACGATGGTTCGGAAGAACTCGTCGAGAAGCGATAGCTACTCCCGATATTCCCGAAATCGATCGGGAATGTTGTCGGCGGAGTCGGCGGTGTCGGTGGCAAGGCGAACATATCTTCGTTGGTTCGAAGTCGCGAGGCAGGATTTTCTTCCGTCCAGCAATCCATCGAATACGCTGAAGATGAGATATCGACATGAGCAATGTGCCAAAAAACAATGCAACTAATCCTCAAACAGTAGAAATAAAATCACGGTGCCACGCCACAGTGACGAGTAATATTGCATTGCCGGTACACTTTGTTTGCTACGAATCGAAAGCACTATATTTTCAAAATTTCTAACAAAAATTACTATATTCGCAGCTCAAGTTTGTCAACGCCTTCTATTTCGAGCAGTGCGACGGTATAAAATAATCTGAACGTAGGCAATTTTACTGACTTTTACGGAAAATCATTCCATGTCAACGAAGGAACGAACATCGATGTCACGTGTGACGGATTCACAACGTTTTTTTCGTCACGATTATCGACGTATGCGGGAGGTACTGATTTCATAGAAATACTCTAGTCTTTGATACTAACTTCCGTAAAAACTCTCATTCATCATTCCAGGAATGGACTGCGAACGCGAAATATCGTTTTTTTCTGAAGATATCTTCATAATGGTGCGAATCTTCTTTTGAATTTTCTGCGAGAAGAAAAAATTGATTTGCGGTTTAGGTGAGAGAAAATTGGGAAAAAAATTAATCACGAATAGAATTGTTGCGTAGGAGTCGGGTTTCGTTTCGTTGGTGGTTGCTGTACCTTTGCTAGATAAATCCCGAGGAAGATTCGTCCGTGGTTGCTCGTTCACCTGAGGCACTTGCGATTCGGGATCTTTGTCCGTCGCTATGAATTCGATATCTCTCGTCTCACAATTATCACGATCTTCGCACGGTATAACGCTGGTCACGAATAAACGAGACTTGATGGGAGGTTCGCAGTGGAGAGCGCAATTAATTCCGAAGAAGTTATGTGCAGCGCGTTAATCGCCACGTACAAAACACGGTTGATATCGTGTGAATTGTCTCGGCGTTAGGTTCGAAATGTCAGACTCAGCACATGTGTCCTATGATCTTTCGACGAGTTCGCGTTCAAAGTCGATTCCAGCCACGTATAAGACTTGACTCCGAGAGGTGCGAGGACGTTCGTATCTTTCGTCTCAAAGTGGAGCGAGTGGACGCACGGGGGGATGTCGTCGCAAACAAGCCAAGATGCAAAGGAAGAGCCAATCCCGGGCGTTTCTTCGATGTCTGGACCACTGCAACCCACCAAAACGACTAATTGTCACCAATTATGAACAAGGAGACGAAGCCACGTGGGCGTTATCTAATTTTTTGTCGAGCCACATCGTCAACCAGTATGGCGACTATAAAAATACAATATACGTGTTAATTTGTTTGCCAATGCGATCCTAATTATACCGATATTAAATCCCTCCATGATTATCATTTTCAAACAAATGGTTGAACAAAGTGAATTTCCTCTCCATAGTTTAGAGAAAACAAAGCAATTTTCGACACTAGATGACATAATATCATCGTTAAATTGAAGTATCTTCACGAAATATGCTCTTGATGCATCGACTAGAATATTTCATTCGATGACGCGTTACTCGACCGATGAATTCCCAATCTGCATCTTATTTTTTATTCGCTTCCCTGACCGGAGAAATTTGTGGCTAATTTTTTGCCGGAACTTCGGAATTTTTACCGAGGATTTCATCGCGTATGGAATTGGATTCACGGAGAGGAAACAAACTCCGTTCGTCGTGATTCCTGCCACATGGGATTTGCAGTTGCTAGCTTCACGTTTGTAAATTGTTTTGATATTTTTTTGAGGTCGGTGGCTCAAAGTTACGGCGCCGGAGGTTGCCGGTTGTCGAATAGGACCTGCAGTTGTTTCTCGAATTTTTTTCCCTTGGTCTCCGAACGACTTTTTTTCCACGGCTCTGTTTTGTCGTTGACGAAAAATCTGGAAACAGACAATTTCAACTTATTTTCATTCTACGATCGTTCCATTTCTTCTTGCCTTATTTTCATTCCAATTCGAGTATTTTTATACCAATTATACGAAGTCGCGGGAGAAATATCTCGACATCTTCCAAATTGTTTGCTCAGATCCCGCAGAGATCTCGTGACAACGAAATGCTGCTAATGATCCATCGCCTTCCATTCCTGATTCCGCCAGCTGCACATCGTCTTGTAGAAAATCCACTTTTTTACTCCCGAGTCCCGCGCGAACAGGTTTCTGTAAACATTATTTCAACGTTAATTGAAACCGATTCCAAAATCAGACTAACATCCGTTTATCCGCATACCCCTGGAATGAGAAATAAACGAGTACAAAGAATTACAATTTCCGCGCTCTTGTACGTCGAAATTACCAAGGATTTCTCGAAATTTTGCGAAATTTCGATGGAATTGGCTGGCGACCAAAAACGCAGAATTTCCCTGAGAAAATAGGCGACAGTTTCTGTAACACGACACGAACTTCCGATCGGTAGTCCGTGTCACGGTCCATTAAGACCCGGAGATCCCACTGAGTCTGTCACGCTGTTACAGTGAGACCACCGCAACTGAAGTGCTACCGTAAGATTTGTAACGGTGTGGAATCGTGAAAGATCAGTACGAACGCCTCGCACGAGTGAATACAATCCTTAACAATAACAGCATAGCTTTTATCTATTGTTGGAACTCTTTCATTGCAGTGAGACGTCGGGGCTTCCAGATATAAGCTCTGACGATTTTTCATCGTCGTGCCTCTGGACCAAAATTGTGAGCAAAAATCGAACATCTCCAATGAATCCTCAATGTAGTACTCGCGACAAAATTTCCATCGAATGTTTAATATCGTCGTAGGCGTAGGAGCTATAAAAGTCATTGTTCGACTAGCGACCACAACGCTCCCTTACTTCATTCATTGGTTTTCCGTAGTGGTGGTTGACGTTTCATTGAAGAAAAGCCATTACTACGTCAACCAGAACATAAGTTAATCGCCTCGCGAGAAGGCCACCTAAGAAAATAGCGTCGGGTCCCTACTTCGGTGCACTTTCGTCGTGAACCTCTATTAATCATTCGCATCTTGTTTGGTTTGAGGAAACCGAGGCAAAATTTTTTTCGAGCGCGTGCGAACGCGACGTCCCTAAACAGGATACAGAAGGAAACAGTTCGGCCTTTCGAGCTTTCCAAAAAGCCCGTAGCGGTACAAATGAAATTTGATCGGATGCTTAGCCGGTGCCAAGCAGTCTGGGACGTCTCGACTTGCGAAAAAGATCGTCCTTCCGGCATAGGACGAGTGCCCATTGATAAACCATGTGAACTGGTCCGAGAACGGAACGTGACACGTTCCTGAACCAGGAAATATACTATCGTTTTCGGAGAACAACGCACTTTCTTACGAGACAAATCGTGAATGAGCGTAACTTTCGAGTCAGAGGTTTCTCTATCAAACAGTAAATTAATCGAGCAGAAAACATAATTGGGATCGTAAGCTAGTAATTATAAGCGGATACGAAAACGTTCGGCCAGAGTGACCTTTTTAGTTGCTTGGGGTTTGAACTCTCGAAATTGAAAAAATATTTCCAACATTTTTTCTCCTGCAAACGTTGATACAACTTTTATTTAACGCAATATTCTTTTCGGTTTCTAAAAAAAAAAACGACACAGCATTTTGAAATTCTGTAAAATACCCGGTGTATTGATGATCGACGCGGTGAATACGGCGTTATCGGTCAATCGCTTCGACATGGATGGCAATATTTGTTAGACATGATTGTAGAGAAATAGTTTTTCAATCGATAATTAAACAAAGAGAGTAGATTTCATATTATCCAAGCCTTCTCTATTGCTGACGCGTTATTTCGTCCCTTCATAAGTACATTCTTCACGTTTCTTAAGGTTTGGAGTCCTAATTCGATAGTTCTTATTCCGAATTTGACGAGCCGAAATCAGGAAGAAAATTTCAATGTTAAGCTGAATCGTCGTGAACGAAGATTGAAATAACGTGCCATCACATAAATAATATCAAAAGTAAATGTCGCTGTTATTCAGGCTGGTTTTAAACCGATGTATGCCAAAGCTGTACCTCGAGGCTCATTAAAATATCACGTTGAGCTTACTTCGGTCTTGAGAAATAATACAATGCTTAGAGATATAATGTATCAGCACGTTATTTAGATATGTTGTAAGTGAAAATATTATGACAAATCAAAATAATCAGTTATGACGGTTGAAGAAGTTAAGATTATTTTGAAAGCAATTGTGTGCAATCAGTTCTCATTGTATTTGCTATAAAGACTCGAGACGATAACGGTAAAGACTGAAGATAGCAAGCTATATTAGACTGCATTCAATTTCCCAAAAATTTGCAATTTCTCCCAATATTATCCATAGAGACAAATATTTTTGGAAAATTTTATCTTCGAGTGTACTACCCTCATGGAAGTCTAAAAGTTTTGAATAGATACGATTGAAAGGCTTCAACGGTCGTTATTGCTACGAGTAAACTACGTTTGCGAACGATGATACGATTATTGACAGTCCTGTAGAATTCACGATAGCTGGGACAAGCAAGATACCTCGGCGACGTTGGGTTGCCTCACCCAATTAACGCACCTTTGAATAATCAAGTACGTGGTTAAGCGTAAGGGAAGGGGATATCAGTCTCCATTTCCCAGAATGAGGATTGAAACAGTCGCATCCAAAGGCGAGTGCTGATCAAGTCGGTTGCCGGTAAATTCGTAAATCAAGCGTGAGACGACGTCGAGCATCAAGAACAAATTCTATATCGCTGTGCGTTTTTATCATCGAAATCTTCGTCAGCTGTACGATGGCTTCGAGGTTCAGCTGTTCGAATATCTGTTGAGCAGCAAACGAGGTAAAATTAAAAAAATTTACATCGACGTTACGTGCGAAGAAAATTAAAATAAACGATAACAGTATCAAGCAGTTCGTATTTCGGTCGTGCAGTTGACCGAAAATTGTTGATACGCGTAGATATCACGTGTCTGGTACAGTGCCCGTGCGTGTGCACATGAGAAAGATGGGTATACAATTTCATATTTATTCCTGTACAATGGAATATAGCCAGTCGTTCAAATATGTCAGAGAAAGTGAAAGTATTCGCGTTGCGCATTGAAACGCTCCCTGAGACGTTTGAACCCTTGATATTAGAATTTGATACAAACTTTCACTGGGAAAAAGGCGTAGATGGAATGTTTTCCAATAGCTTTGAACGATAATAGTTTTCTGGTTTTTCCAATGATTTATACTTAGAACCAAAACAGTCTGTATAATCGATGGAAAACGAGTAATTCTTTAACCAGTATCGTAGTTATTTGCTTCTAAATCGTTGCTTTGAGTTTTGAACCTGATCTTTGAAATTAAGCTGCAGAGCGAAGTTTGTTGTAAACCAAGAGGCTGTTTTCCGCTGACAATTAACATTAGCATCGTCCATTGGGTGGAGTTTATGTCAAATATAAAACCGGTTCCGAATGGGCTCTGAAGTTCTTGAAATCCTGTTATCCGTTTCCTCCATACATTCCAATTGCATAGTAATGCTCCATAGTAAATACTTGGCCGCGAACCTGATGCAGAAGAAAAACCGAGAATGAAGTAAAAACTAAGATATTCCATCGAGTATTCGACGTTCAGCGTAGTTTTAATCGAAGCGGAACACGAAGCGCAAAATTTGCAATAAGCTTCCGGAAATAAATTCTCATACTTTTGAAATGTGTCGGTAACATTTCGTATTTGAAAAACGGAATTACAGTATATTTCCAGCGTGTCTTACTTTTTTGTAACTTAGTAGTAATTATTGATGGATATAACGAAATTCGGTAAGATATTATCATCGCCGTGCACAGGCAATCAATATTTTCGAGAGTCTCACTTCGAGGTATCGCTGTTGTGGTTTCACTCAATCAACTTCACAACTGGTAAACGATACACACCCTCGAAAATACGCATACGGTAATCGAGTACCAAAAAAAAAAAAATGAAAAGAACAAAAATAGGCAGCTACGCATCGAATTGTTCTTTGTGAGAATCGATTCACAAAATGCTTTCGAGCTTGATCGTCAAGATTGTTATACATGTTGTGCACAAGCGGATAATGTATGGCAAAGAACGATATTACGAAATTTGAATTTATGGAAAAATCGGTTTTGAAATTGGAAATCTAAAGATGTACGATAGAAGAAAAGATCTGCTGGTCCGTAATTGTGAAAACAACAAATTTGAATGGTTATCGATTTTTCTCGCGTTTGGCATTGAAAATATCATTTTCACGTGCACAGTGTTGTATACGCGATACGAAAAGATTGTAAAGGAACTTTGGTGGACGTATAATTTTAAAAAACATGGGGGCAGAGAGGAGAACGCGATGGACAGAGAATGCGTGGGTGTTAATGAATGTGCGTACGATTGGTAAAACAAAATGTAACAGGGTCTACGAAGTTGGTGAGTTTTTAAGTGAGCCGAAGAAGGAACGCGTGAGAATTTCTGGTCATAATGAGAATGCCAGACCTTTGAGAGTTTCGTGGCTTGTTCTATGACGGGATCATATATATTTCTGGGGGCACACGGTTTATATCAAAGAAGCTAACCCCGAGCATAGACGCGATATTGAGGCTGGTGCATGGGAATTCATAAGATTTGACGATTCATTAAAATGGAAAAAACTTTAGGGGAAGCAAACGCACGGGGAAAAACGAGTGGCATGTTCTTGAATGTTTTCGAAAGAAGACGCGAGTCGTACGTATTCCCTTCGTTTCGCGTCATCCATATGAATGCGTACGTGAGAAAAATATGTATGAAATACGGATAGCCAACTAAAACTACGCGTGAAACTCGAAGAAATACGACTTTTCTTCGTTTCCAGAAACCATTCCGAAACTCGCGTTACTTCCGCGATGATTCAATTGCTCCAGATTATCTCGGAAGCTGCCGCTCGGTAGTTACGCCCAATTTGACTTCCAGATCTTCGCGGCGTTCCGTCAAAGCGAACAGCGGACGGACACGAGCATGCCCTCGCCGATCGCGACGCCAATTGTTACGTCACCTTTGTCGAATTCTTTTCGCGATTGTCGGTTGACCTAGAAATTGAAGGGAAAAAAAGCTAAGTCAGCAATTACGAGATCAAGTCGAAGATTCAATTCACAGTTTCATAATCGTCGAGAAATCACGCGAATTGGAAAAATTACGTAGCGGTATATCGGGTTGCGTGGTGTCCTGGCGTCAAATTCTTCGTTTTTAAAGCGATGAATCCCTTTTTTGTTCGCGAATAATCTTTCCGTTGATAGGAGCATTTTCTTCAACAAGTAGTAGAGAAACGATGTGGTACAGTAGAGTGAAACACGAGGCATCTTCGGTTGAGACTTCGTTCTGATCTCAGAAGATAAACAAATTAGTGCAAATTGATTTCGAAATGAATGTAGGTCGAATAACGGGAGCAACGTGTATTCGATGCGAAATAATTGACAGCCGTGAAAGCCACGTGTGACGGCTAAAAAGCTGTTCAACTGACGTAACCATCTAGTCATTGACGTAACCCGAATATTTCGTACACGTCGCTTTATCATTATTGCTATATCATCTTTGCGGCGTTGAAAATTCCACCCAGCATCGCTGATCGCTCGATTCGTAGTTAGGTATAAAAATAATTAACGTAGCTATGTCTCGTGTATCAGCTTTCGGTTCTGCAATGACGATCAAATTTCGGATACACATACCCATCGAGACTTCTATTACATTTATTCGTAAAACGGCCAGAATTAGGATGATCCAACAGGACTGGGCATAGCGACGCGTTTATCACAGAGGGCAGGAAGTTGCAATAATGGCACATACTTATACCGGGAGAAATGCAGACTTTGGCGCCGCATGATTTCTACGAATCTCAAATGCTTCTAAATACGTTACTGTTCATAGAGAATATATTGAATATTAAGTCGTAAAGACCACTCAAGAAATACCTATAAACTACAAGAGGCGCGGGTATTTTTGGTTATCATCTGCGGGAATGCATGTACCAGATCGCGAGTCATGCTACCCGGACAGCCTCAGTCGTTGTTCGTCCGCGATGAAGATATTTCATCCCCTTCATCGATTTCAAATTTGAACTATCATTCCGAGTAGTAAACGCTGCCGCGTGACTAGCTAGCAATGACCAATAATCAGCAGCATAGGCGAACCCCAGGTAGATTCGACCAAATTAGAAGAAGAAAAACTAATCGTCCCTCTTCTAATTCGTTCGTACCTTTTTCGGTCTGTTTCTCGCATTTGATTCGGCCTAAAATGTGTATCAGTGATTAGAAGCATAAGAAGTCAACACGTACATTTTGAACAGACTCAACGATACTACTGGATCGTGCGATTGTCATAATAAAATTTCGAACTTTCAAATCTGGAAAATAAAAAACGTGCGCGTCCATCTCTAGTGGATGATATTCAATGAATTTACGTTCTAGAAACTTCGAAACAGGAAAATTACCAACATTTAGCTGAATTTCTGCAGAAGAGCGTAGGAATAATTTTCGGAAATTCTGATTAGCGTTGATGATTATTCATACGTTATATAGGATCAGATGAATTCAATTTCTTCGACGCGTACTTCGGCAGAGTTTTTGTGAAAAATCATCACGAATAAGCGATTTTTATCAAATATCAAAATTTCAAATATTCCTCCACGCTGCGCGTGGATTCTTTTCGAATCGTGATTCGTGAATGAGTTTCAAGAATTTCTAGCGGTCATCCGAATCTGCTTACTAAATAGTGGACTTTGTAAAAAATTCGAGTGGGATACCATTTGTGGATGGCCGAATAATTTCTCATAGATTTGTCGTCGTTGTTTAGGTATCGCGGAGGTCACTTTTCTCGCTTATGACCGTCACGAGAGCTTAGAGGAGCCGGGTACAACTAGCGGCTGCAGTCTCAGCGGTAAAACCATGACGGCTATCGCTGCCACATGCATTACAATCGGACTGATCGCGTATTTGTTGACGAGTTCTGGCGGAAATGCGGCTGTCACCAAGGCATCGGATAATGAAGTTGGAGAAAGGCTTCCCAGATCACTCGTGCCCTCCGTGTATAGGTGGGATCATGCTATAAACAAGTTGGCACAAAAGATTACATTCAGGATAAGAAATATATACAGATTTTTGTGAATTTCAATACAAGACTCAAATTTTGTCATAGAAATATGATAAAAGAAATGACATGAAGTAGGTCAATTTTTGAAACTGCAGATTGAAAATAATACCTCATCTCGAGGAAGGGAACTTCACAAGCAGCGGGGAAGTATGGATAATGTTCAAGTGCGAAGAAGTGACGAAGGAGATCAGGTTGAATGCCAAAGATTTGACTTTTCATCGAGTCGAGATCCATCCCACAGCTCAAGGGATCACTAATGAGAAAGTCGTGTATAAAAACAGATCGGAAATAGCCGTTATCAAGTTAAATAGCCTGTTATTGAAGCACAACACGTATACTCTGTACATCAGTTTCACCGGAATTCTGAATGATGTCCTGCAAGGATTTTACAGAAGTAGCTATTTTGACTTGAAGACTGGGGAAACAAGGTGAAGATGGTCGAATAATAGCTACGTAGCTTAATTCTCTTACAGTTCACGTCGGTATTCCAACTTCCAAAATTAATTACTATGCTTGCAGATGGATAGCGAGCACGCAATTCTCTCCAACGTATGCCCGTCGTGCTTTTCCATGCTTTGACGAGCCTTCGTTCAAAGCTCAATTCCAAATCTCGTTAGGGAGACGTAAAAACATGACTTCGCTGTCAAACATGCCTCTGAGAAACGTAGAAAACATGTGAGTTATTTCTAATTCAAAAAACATGGCTAATTGAAACTCATGGCTGGTTCGTCGAGGGGTTACATGTTTAATTAGCTGATATTTACAGCCTAGGAATGCCTGGTTTCGAATGGGATCATTATCCGCTGACTTTAAACATGTCTACGTATCTCGTAGCATTTGTCGTCGCAGATTTTGCAAGCATTCAAGTTCCAAATTTCTCCAATCCGACTTTCACGTTATGGTCACGAAACGATGTAATCAATCAGACGAAGTACGTTTCAATTATAGGACCAAAAATGCTTGCCTATCTCGAAAGTTATTTCAACATCCCATTTCCTCTTGAAAAACAAGACATGGTAGCCATACCCGAGTTTGGATACAGCGCAATGGAAAATTGGGGTCTCATCACGTTCCGGTAAGCATCACGTAACGCGTCGAGAAATATGTTACGTTGAGCGAAGACGCGTCGATTCGTTGTTACAGAGAATCCGCGATGCTTATCAAGGAAGATGAAGCTGTTGCTGGTACCAGACAAATGGTAGCACTGGTTGTTGGACACGAACTCGCTCATCAATGGTTCGGTAATTTGGTTACGCCTGCTTGGTGGTCTGATCTATGGCTAAAGGAAGGTTTCGCTACATTCTTTGGAAATTTGGCAGTAGATCATGTAAGTGTTGAATCTTCAGTTGTTTTACTACAGAGCATAGTAATAGTAGAGCATATGGTAATGTTGTGATTTGACTCACCATCAGGTAGAACCAACTTGGAGAGTGAGTGACAATTTCGTGGAAGAACTTCACAAGGTTTTAGAAGATGATGCGTTGAATAGCTCTCATGCAATTTCACTAGGCCTAAATCATACAGACATGATCACTCAGATGTTCGATACGATTTCATACACAAAAGGTTGTTCCATTATTCGCATGATGTTTCACTTCCTTGGATCAGACGTTTTTCAACAAGGAATTCAACGGTATCTCAGAGATTACAAATACAGTAATGCTGAACAGGATGATCTTTGGCGAGCTCTTACAGAAGAGGCTCACTCACATCAGTCTATGGCAACAGACATTACAGTTAAAACAGTCATGGATACATGGACCCTTCAAACTGGATATCCAGTTTTAAGTGTGCAGAGACATTACAAAACAGGCGTGATTAGTATCTCCCAGGTCAGTAACGATACCTATGTATGGATCTTCACTGATATCATATATTATCAGTAGTGTTCGAATTTATTTCTCAATTTGTAGGCGAAATTTTGTTGGTCCAGCGGATGCGAGGCAAGCACAGAATCTTGGTGGATCCCTCTTACTTGGACTAAGCAGACGAATCCAGATTTCTATGACACAAAACCGAAGTCCTGGCTTAATGGACGTACATTAGAACTGAATGATACGGCGGGAGTAAACGAATGGATTTTGTTCAACCTCTGTCAAACTGGTGTGTAATGCATTCAGATTTCGGTCCTCATTCAAGATTTTCAATCACAAGCGATTTCATTCTATAGGCTATTACCGAGTCAACTACGATGATAGAAACTGGAAATTACTCAACGAATCCATGTTCGATTTTCCTGCCATTGTCAGATCACAACTTATCGATGATTCATTAGCTGCCTCGAGGGCTGGACTTTTGGATTATCAGATTACAATGGACTTGATGAGAAATTTAGGAAACGAGACGGATTATCTCGTATGGTATACGGCCGTGCCAGGGCTTCAATATATTCACAACAAACTCCATGACTATGAGCCTTTCAATGTAAGACTCGTGTACAGACTATTTCGAAAGATGAAATACATCCAATTTTCTAGCTGATCTCAATATTTAATTGGCAGAATTTCATGCAAAAATTAGTACAAAAGATCTACAAAACCCTGGGCACTACCGAGCGAGCCGATGATGGACATAGGGATCGACGGTCACGCGGAGAAATCTTGAAATGGATTTGTTCAATCGGCCACAACGAATGCCTTGATCAGGCTTACCAGGAGTTGCATAATTGGACTTTGATGCCTGCAGGTGAAAACCCGTGAGTGTTGAATTACCTTGCCGTTGAGCTAGACGTGATGAAGCTGTAATAAATTATGAAATTTAAATAAAAATTACAGGATTCCAGCAAACTTAAGAAGTTGGGTTTACTGCACTGGCTTAAAACGTGCCGGACAAAGGGAATGGGATTTTCTGTGGAATCAATACCTCGTTTCAACGTCTGGTGCTGAAAAGGAACTGCTTTTAGAAGTTTTAGGATGTATTCCAGATGACAAGATTCTCACCAAGTAAGGCTGTGATCCTTAGACAATTTCTACTGTACTCTCGCTTAGTTATCGATCAAATAATAGTAGAACTAATACTCTCCGGTATTTATTGTTTAGGTACTTGGAAAAATCGCTTTCAAGTGAATCTGGAGTTAGAAAACAGGATGGCTGGCGCGTTTTCCGTTCCGTAGCCGGATCCCCAAGAGGAATGAAAATTGCTTTCCGGTTCCTGAGAGATAATTGGCCTGCACTAAACGAATAGTGGGTAGATCTCACCTATTTGCAAAAAAGCAAACAAAATGCAGTTTTACGTATAATTTTGAATACAAAATTTCAGTTACGGAACCGGATTTTCAGCTGTTTCTCGAATGATCATGATACTTCCAAAATACATGCATACAGAGGAAGATTTACGAGAGGTAGGCTTCATATTTTAACTTGGAATGATTGCGACGCGGTCTCGTGTTTTGTCATAAAAGTGTTGGTGATTCAGGTCACAATGTGGTGGCTGATAATGAAAATTATTTACCAATATTTCAGTTGAAACAGTTTCGAAATTCCGTGAGCTTGGGAGTTACAAGTACTGCATTCGAACAAGCCATTGAAGCGGTGGGCATCAACGTAGACTGGACAGTGAAACATAAGGAGCGAATACAAACTGTTGTAGGCAGATATTGAAAAAAATATTTATACTAGGATCTACCGAGATTTCAGATTTCGATTGGATATTCAATGCGAATGCATATATAGTACGATCAACGAATACTTGGTAGAACTTCTTCGAATGCTTTTAGGATAATCATTATGAATAAACAGAAAATGACTTTTTAAAATATGTAATTTGAAAGAATAACAATTGTTTATCTCAATTCATAGAATATTGAGTTCTGAATTCATTATTTTATTCTTAGTGTATGCATCTACAACATTGAATCTGTTCGAAATGTAACAAGAGCATCATACAATTTGGGAAAGAATCAATGTCTTTGGAAGTATGACGTTTGAGCCCAAATCTATTATATTATAATTATACCACAACAATTCGAATACAAAAGTTGCAGTAGATAGATATCATCACAATGAGATGTTTCTGTCAAATGCAGATATTGCCTTTTTGGAGATTCTGTGTCACGCTCAACATTGAAAATCAGAAATAATCAATCAGCAAACATTACCGAAATTGGCACTCTGATATAGAATAAGTTTGTATGGAAATCGGAATTGAGTACATATTCAAAGAAATAACAGATCAAACATATTAAATGAAGAAATCATATACTTGGAAATTATATAAAAATAGATGTTTGGATCAGCAGTCAGAATGAGCTATAGGTTCAGTTACAGCATCCCAAAATTGGTAAAGATTGGTTATTTTCAATATTGCAATGTCGAGATGCGACTTTAATAAAAATTTACAGCCGGTATATTGGATTAAAGTCTACTTGATTTAATAAGTATAAATTATCCTTCATTTATTAGATCGTAAAAGTGCGATGAATAAATTGGCGATTTTGGCTGTTTTCTTGTGGAACCAGGAACTCTGTCACAACTCAAAGAATGCGATTCGAAAGCAGATGCTAAGCTTTTTATTACTGGAGTTGCAATGCCACGTTGAGTATTGGACGATGGTGTAGCCATATGTCCCATGGGCATCAAATCCCTAATTTGCGGTGATGCATGATTATCAAAGCTTCTTTTTGTGTGCCATTTCAAATCAGGTGTAAATTCTACCTCATCTAATTGCAGTGAATCGAAGTCATTGTTGTCATTGCATTCCGAACTGAAATTCATAGCAGTTTGAAATAGGAGTACCTAATCAGCTTTGGTAGAAATAACGTGAAATGATCGTCACCTATTGACATTAAGAGTGCTGTTGAATTCTGGACCAATGTAACCATACTCAGCAAAAACAGTCTCGAGTTCGTCGCAATGCTTAGCTAAATTTTCATACATTTCTCGAGACTGTGATAATAAATCCTCCGACTGAGATATATGGATGGAAGATTGATTACGATCTGCTGCAATGGAGTCCTGTAGGGGTTTGACAGTAGTTACGCTAGGTTCGAAACGTGAAATTTACGAATTCAGTTTTGTTTTCACCTGAATTGTCACTAAACTCTCTTGGAAGGCGGCAATTTCTGATTGGGTCTGTTCAATGTCACCGCCATAACCTCCTACCATCAATGTAGGGGTCTTCCACGTGTTTGATAACGTTTCTATGCCCTTATCAATTTTTTCGCCGAGAGCTCTTAATTCCGCAAACACATCTTCAAACATAATTGAATATTGCACTGATCGTATATTAAGAAACTGCGGTTACAAGTAGTCAATCCCGAATGTTGATCGTCAACTGTCAAGTATGCGAATTTCAAATAATGACCGTGACCTCTGATTGGTGCCGAGTGTCACGTGACTGACCTGCGACATTTCGTAAAATTCTACACATGGAAATGCCAACCTAGTGAAACGAGAAGCGAAGAGAATAATAAATGTTTTAACTATCTTCGGTAGTTTAATTAGATATTTTTCACTTTCAGTTATCCAGAACATCTGGCACAAATGCTACAGCCATAAAACTTTGTTCAACGTTATAAAAATCAGGAAAATATGACAATTTTTTAACATAGCCACAGGTTCGACATTTTCTGCTTTGGATTCGACAGTATTAAATATTAATATTTATCTAATTTAAGTACATCATACTCAGTTTTATATTTCATATTAGAGATAAGAGAAAGTTGTACAAAAAATTGTATATACAAGTACGTTCTGCACGTATCGGTTTTTGTTGTTGAAAGACATGTTCCTTGATGCAATGAACATGTAGTTACTTCTTGATATAGATACGTATGAATTTCATCCTCAAGATATATTTCAGGATATTTGAGGATATTTCAGTATTACGTATGTATTTTCAGTACTGAAACATCAAAACGGATTTCTACAAACAAGGCTCCAAGATTATTCACGAAAACGTTAAAGAGATTTCGCTGAGAGACGGTAAATCTAGTTGCAGTTCTCTACTGTGAATGTTTCGAAATCATAAAGCCTGTGTTCTTTGCCTTGTCAAACCAATGTGCACCACGCGTCTTCGATCTTCTGGATGAATCAATTCCTCGGTGTGGCGCCAGCGCCACTTCTTTTCAGCTTCTTTAATGCGTCTTCGATCGATATAACTAACAACGCAACTCGCAGGTATCCAGACTATAGCTGTGGCTATAATAACCGCGCCAACGACGTTGTCCTTCAAAAAACGTATTACTTTATTGATATTGATATCTTCGATAATGTCCCAGAATCGTTCGACGACATCCTGAATTGATTTCTCGCAAATTCCCTGTAAATAACAACAGACATTTAACATTTTCGAACAAAATATTGAAGCTTAACAATTATGGATATAAAAACGTGATTATAATACCTTGTTGCAAAAACCTTGTATACAGGGCGTACCATCCGGTAAAATATCTTGCGGATCAACAGGGAAACAAGTCTCGTTCAAACTCATTCGACAACATCGTTTACAGGCATCTCCAACTAAAAAAAAATGTGCAAATGAGGAATCTCGAACACCTGCTTTGAATCATTCAAATATCTATATCAGCAAATACTAACTCGTGTCACACATGCAGCTTTGTAACCCTTGTGTCTCGCAATATGGTATACATTTGCCATGTCGGCATTGTCCACGTTCCAAGCAGCCAGTACCATCGTTCATAGGTGGCGAGCGTGGACATTCGCTAGAAGCTCCCGTACAACGAGACTCTTGTTCGCATGTCGCATATTGCGCATCTCTGCATTTGATTGCCAAAGGCATAAAGACACAATTCTGGCAGCACGGCGAATTTTTGTCGCTGCGAACAATTGAACGATTGATTTTGATTGGTTTATTGGGATACGAGATCAAGTCGTTTAACCAGATATGATATTCGACGATATAATATTTCCCAAACCTGCAGACAGCACCTTGATTACGCCTAAGTTTACAATTTTTATCACAACATGAATCGTTATCTTCTGTACCAAGAAGTCCAGCATCGCATTCCTCGTCACCTTCGACTCTCAAATTACCGCAGAAGGACTCTTCTGGCTCTGAGAAGCATCTACCAGATTTCGCTTGTAGAACGTTTTTTATCGAGCGTAAACTGCAAGGTGAAAATCGCTGAAAGTATTGAAATTATTCTTTACTTTCCCAACAATTAAGTTTATTATGTGATACTTTGTCTGTATAGGTGTTTACCTTGTTATTCACGTCATATCCACTGACGCTGTACGTATACATAAGAAATGATCCTCCTTGACTAGCGCTGGGACTGCAATCCTAATATGACGGTGTCAGTAAAAGTACCAAATATTTAGTTGTATGTTCGTAACAATACATACCTATGGGTAATAAATATTTCTCTGCTACCAATATCTAATACTTGCACAACATTTATTGGATGAGTGTTGCAATGGTTTTTATGTTAACTCACAGTTATATCCGGATCATGTTCGGAACCCCAATTGTGTCCAAATTCGTGAGCAGTTACTAAGTCGGCTTCGCGAGTTATTACCCGTTGTCCATAGTGATTCCTGCTGGAGCTCAACCCCGAATTTAAATATAAAGTGTAGCCGTTTTTAAAGTATTCTGTATGGAGGGATGAAAATACATAATCACTCAATAATTCATATGAGGGTTTGGTTATTATACTTTGTTTGCTTAGGTGTGATTCGTGTGTAGTTGCACAAAATATTGTTTCCCCCCCCCCCCCCATCTTCTTCAAAATTATATCAGAAATACGAGGAAAAAAATTTGACTAAGAATTTGAAGACATAAGTGAGTAAGTGTCTTGAATACGTGGCGTACCTGGAGTGCATATCCCGCCAACGGAATTTCTTCGTGGTGAGCCAACATATGCCAGACCAAGAATACCACCTTCGAACTTTAGATCAGTAAACAGATGTGCTAAGCAAAAATCTTTGTGACTATATTCTCGACTGAAGACCTGAGAGACACGAGATACGAGGGTAATGAGCTACGCGAACTACATCCATACTGTTACGGTAGAAGGATTAACAATTACCTCTAAAAGAGTACGAACGTCCCACTTCTCACGCACCATATTATAATGTGTCTCACCTCCCCGCATGCGAGTTGGTTCACTGTGAACAACGATTTTTTTAATGACAAAACCCATTCCTTGGAATCCATCCTGCTCTTGGCGATCCTTCCATAATGTGTCATTATATATTTTGTGTACTCTATCAATGAGACTAATCTGTGAAGGAACTGTAATCAGTCAACATATTCTCCCCAGTTCTTACAACATTGGGTCAAAAAATATAAAATATATTCTATGGTCAGTCATGGAAACTAAGATCAAATTTCGTGTACAGAAATTGACGTTAAATTTCGAAATTACCAAATAATTAATGGTTGTCTTTGTATTGCTAGCTCCCATTTCTTGATAAAATCTATAATCAGCGACTAATAACAATGGACAACGAGTCTTAGTTGGAGTATACTCGTACGTTTCAGTTTGCCTTTTTATCCTCCTACCCCCAGGAGCATTGTTATCATAATCCTGTTCTTCTGTTTCGTCAGAGCTCAAGCTATCTAAAATTTCAGAATAAACTAATTTCCATTTCAAATTTTGCCTCAATTTCCAATCAGCATTTCTTACCTGTATCTTCTTTTACGTAGCCGCAAGTTTTTGGAACACCGTGAGTATGTCCTTCATCTCCGTCATAGTGTTCCCAACTCAATTTTACATTAGACGCTTTGTAAACAATCATAGATCTGTTGTCTAAATCGGAAAGATGTCTCCACGAAGGCTGATACAAAGGATAAATAAATTCATACGATCAAAACCATGGTACAGAATAAAGATTTTCGCCGCTACAAGCCCACCTCGATATGGTAGGTATCATCTGGTACAGTTATGGTGGCGGTAAGTAATCCATCTTCCAGATGTACGTGCGCATAGGAATCCAACTCGCCAAACACCCGACCGTGATAGAAATTGTCATGGTCTGCAACGCATTTGAAAAATAAAAGAATCTCATAATTTATACCTAATGAGACTCACATCGTGATAGACTCAAATAGTATCGACGTACCAACGTGAATTGTGGTCTCTTCTCCATCTCCATTAACCGCGTACGCTTTAAAATTCGAGTGTATAACTTCCTTCTTGGGGGTCAGAAATAATCGAAAATTACTGAAACGAAAACATTCCATTATTTGATGTTGGTCGGAAATTTCCGTAAAGTTTAAGGTTAAACGAGGAAAACCTACCGTCCGTGCGTATAAAACTCGACTTCATTTATTTTGTTGAGTGGATGATTGCTATGTTGAACTCCACGTTTCACGATTTTATGTTCGAAATGAGAGGCGTGCAGAGTTTCGTAATACTTGAGGTTTCTGTGAATGCTGGCTGTGCAAAAATAAGAAAAGAAGTGTTAATGTTTTGATATGGTTGACAACACTTTATTGAAGAGAACGTGAACAAGTGACTAACTGCTGCAGCAGATGAGGATTGCGAAACAAGTCAATAACAATACGCTCGATATCTTCATACTAATGTCGCACGATTGATAAGTAATTATGAATCGAGAGATTCAATTGTGGTTTTCAAACACGGAGGTTATTAGCGTGAAAATTGTTACTAGTCACGTGCCGTGAGTCGTATCATCGATTTGAAATTTGACACACCTACGATCACCTACAATCGCACCTGTCCCACATACGTATACACAATGCGCGCGCACTCACATCACACTCCGCCGATAAAAGCGGACGCGCGGGCTGTACTCACACATAAACGGAATACCGGTTCGATTTTGCAAAATCGACTCATTTGTAAAGATCCTGATTTGTTCTATTATCTCAACTCTCGACGAAGGATATGCTGTAAGATCGCAACAAGCTGTTCTGATTGTGAAATATCAATTGAAAGTTCCTGGCGTCAGTTTGTCGCTCACGCATCAAAGTACATCGGGTTGCCTACAATTAGGCGCCAAACGACCTGATAACTTGCTGAAAAGGATTTGACGCCGTGAATGTTTTTAGGGAACTAATCCCGTGATAATAACGACAATTTATCTGCGGACGCGTGGAGAAAGGCAAATATGATAAATTATCTTCGCTGGTTTTAAGCGTATGAAAGTAGGATGCACGTTATATCAAACAAGCGATTTTGTTGATTGTATAGATCTGAGAAAATATAATAATAGATCTCGGTATTTGCACAAAAATGACCTTTTTGTTCGAGTACTATTCCATATACGCGTACTTGTAAATAAAAAGTTACATAATGTGCGTACAGCGCACAAAGAACCGCAAAGACGGAGTGAAAGATCGTATCCTACCATTTGTTCGTAATATTTCTTCGCTGCTGGTTCCCACCTCTTGGAAAATGTTACGAAGCGTCTGATTTGGTTAGCTGATTCAGAATTATGATTTGTTAATTGTGAACGTTGACGTTAACGACAAACAATAAATTAGAGCGCTACTTTCGAAGGTAGACGATCGGAGCTGTGAGATGTATTGCAAGAAATAAGTGTGTCAATATAAATAACGTGTCCAGAGATTTTACCGATAAAACGTGCGGTTCACTGATTATTCAGCAATTTTGTTGATAAGGTGCAGAGTAAACAGGTTGACTAGAAGAGGAAACGTAAAAGGAAATCAATGGAAATGATTTGTCGAGTGTTTCTCACGTTTGCTTGCGTAACATCACTGTACGGAGTGGTAGTGCTCGATGCAATGCCAACTTCAAAATCAACGAATCTTGGAATAACCTTGCATTCTACAACTTCAATGGCGAATCATTCATCAAGTCTGCTGGAGTTGGCAGATTTAACAAGTAATTTTTCTAATGTTCAATTGACGAAAACTATATTATAGACAATGAAATTTAAAGAAAAAACCACGGGAGTATAAATAAAAAGAGTATATCCATTACTTTGATTCTGAATCCATGGAATAAAAATGCAATTTATCTGACACTACTGTTTCCATTGCAGCCAATGAAAATGCACTGTTAATCGTGGAGAATTCTACTTCGAAAACACCAAACGAAGATTATGCATCAGGTGTTACCAAGAAAATCGTCAATGATACAAGTATACTCATTTCATAGTCAATTCATTCTCATTGTGTGAACGAAACTTTGTCCGTTCACGTGGATTACAAGAACTAATTAGTCCCCGGGTATCTCGTTTCCCCGTAATCAACGGAAGCTGGATATTTTTAAAGAGTCGCGCAGCGCCGCACGGTCCAGAAAATCGAGAATATTCTACAGTTTAAAAGTGATAAATTGATGCAAACGACTCTCGTCGGACGCTTGGCACCGTATTGTTTAGCTGTAATTAACAGTTGCCGAAAATCTTCCTGCCCCTGGGGTGAATAATATTTGTTTCCCTATTCTGAACGGGCACGTGCAGTTTATTCAGTCTCCATAACGTCGTAAATAATCGTGCACCGAGTAGGCACTGTCACCTACAGCGCCGTAGGTTTGGTTGCATACACACAGGCGCGCGAAATCCCGTTTGCATATGTCCATCTCTATGACTCGTCAATGACTCCCTGACATAAGAGTTTCGAATAATAACTTCATTCAACGAGAAAAAAAGCAAATCCAATTAGAATTAAAAGTTTGTCAACGAAGTGACAGGACAAGAAATTTGGTTGGATACAGTTGATCCGATAGAATCTCCGTTATCAGAGACAATTATTTCATTCTTATAACCGACGAAGGAAAACGAATCGACTAACCATCCTTATGAGCGATGTTCAATCCTGAATCGAAAAGTAAGTTCCTAATTGACATGCTACTCGTTTTCAAGCAGGTTCAAACTATTTGGTGATCGCAGTGTTAGCGTCCATCGTACTGGGCGTATGTGTTGGCCTTGGATACTTTGCTGTGAAAAATATATTGAGATCCGCTGGAAGACGAGAAGCGGATCAAATCTCACTACTTGGATCCTTTTCAAATCTACGATCGGAAGATGATCCATAGATGTTGGAACTCCTAAAATGAATCGAAGCACACGATAATGGTATCTCGTTTCGCCTCCGAACGTATTTATATTCCAACGCACCAGTTCACGTATACATTATTTCAGAATAAAACTGATATGCGCCCTGGATCACGAAGCTCCGAATTTCAAGGATGGCATGTAACAATTTCACGGCGATAGCGAATCGGATGAAGACAGAATAACGGATGACGCCCCAGAGTAGATCATCATTCGTGTTCCCGCGGGTACATCTACAGGCGGAGAATCATTCCGAGGAAAACTATTGCATTGCTTCGATTACCTGAAATTGAAAATAAAATTATTGTTTGTTCGTAACTTACGATGAAATATACGTGATACGAGCGAATTCAACTTTTCTATTATTGCGATGCGTTCATCGTTACACTGTTACAAGAACTTATTACGCGCGGTATCATAATTATCGATGAAGTTATCGTGACCACCGTTGGTTTTACTGGAAATCCAGAATACTAGAATTACCCAGTAATAAATATACCCGAGAAAGATTTTCTGTCCAACCACAGATTTATCTTTCGTTCGATCATTTTTTCTGCGACGACACTTAACGATGACGTTGAATCAATGGGATTTTCTGAATAACGAAAGCAGATCCAGCTTGGACTTTGGAACCAAAGCACGTCCGGATCGTGTCTAGTGACGCGATTCATTAACAATAAATTCAACAATGAAAGTTCCAAAGCAGGACGGCGAATTGTTTTTTAATTTCGCACGAGACACATTTTTGATTGGTTTTCGATGTTTTCAGCCCATTGTCTTCGGCTTGCGATTCCCCGCTCCTGTTAGCCCGAATCTAATGCAATGACAAAGAGAGAACCACGTTGTAAAATAGCCACGTGAACATAGTCTGCCCAAAAAATATGATTCAGGAATTGCATGCATATTTTCACGTGCAAAAATGAAAGAAAAAAAAAACAAGAAAAAAGAAACAACCTGTTGTTAAATGGTAACGCGCTTTTTTAGACGATTTATACCAGAAGCCAATAATTTGTTCCCACTTTTCACAAGCGCGCCTCCCACCACGCAATGTTCCTAAGGATATGCGATAACCATAACAAATCAGAACGTTTGCCGAAAGAGTTATCTCTTCTAGATTTTCCCACTCCTCGATGCGCGGTGACTCCCAGCTTTCAAGAAATCTGACCACGGTTCTCTTGCGAATCTACATTAGGACGTGTCGAGCATAAATATTGGCATTAACTCTTAGTTGTAAGCGCGGCGAACACCTCGAGAAAGATCGTTGCGCCCGTACGCGTTGTATCGAGGATATATATCTAGAATTGTCTGGATTCGAAGTGCTTTTTGCTCGCGAAATAATGGCGATAATGGGATCACCTATTTATCTTTTCGTTTGCTTGATTCCGTTGTGCGGAATTCTCGCCGCGCCAAATGTAATCAGACCGTCTTTTAACGAACGGACCATCGCTTTCCCTGACCCGAAGTCGAAATGTGAAGTTTTGGACGACATCGTCATTGGGAACTACTCGAACGGGAATTCTGGATCTGGAATCGATTACGATGGCGAAATCGTTGTTCGCGTATTAACGACCCGAGCGCATACCGAAGACATCTGCGCGATGATGTACAACGCTACGCGGGCGTTTTGTCGTTTGGCGAATGAAAAACAAAGCATGATCCGACTCAAGCAAGTGAAAAGCCAATTCAAATCCAGATTTGGTATCACGAATGAACTTTGCGAAGACCTGAACAGAAACGAGAGAATACCAACGTTCGCCGAGTCTGCTAGGTACGACGATGCGAAGACAATTGCGAGCTTGATATTTTGTCAACTCCGTTTGAAAATGATCGACGAAAAGAAACCTTTATGCAGTTATTTCGCGTCGCCGAATGTCAGGCCATCGAGTGATTCGTTTTCTCTGTCGCGAGTGCGGAGATCAGACCCCACTGACAATGAGAACCAAAAACAAATTGCTGTAATGAATAATAACGAAAACGTCGGCGGGGAAAATAAGTCGACTCTTGCAATTTCGGAAGGACATGGAGTTACAACTGAGACATCGAAACTGCCGGAATCACAAGATTCTGCGACGGAAACTCCTAAAAACGACGAAAATGCTAGCACGGAATTTTCGCAGACAGCCGAAGCTAGTTCGAAAACTGAAATAGAACCTAGTTCTACAACTGCAATAGAAGCTAGTTCTACAACTGCAACTCCAGAGTTAACAGCGGTTAACCATGACGAAAGAACACCAACGGATCCGCCATCGACTGTTGCGACAGTCGTGGAAAACGACGATCAGGAGACTGACGACGACGACGAACAAGAACTTACTTTTGACACACGACTCGACAACGGTCCCGAAGGGCGAACACCGGACGGTTGGCAAAAACATTCGGCTGGTAAGTGTCTATGAGCGAGTAGAGCGAAAAATTTGGAAATTCCATGGATCATTATTTTATACTTTATAACGATGATTTCTGTGAAGGGTCGTACCATAAATTCCAGTACGATAATTACGAATCGCGTGGACTTGTTGTTTGTCAAAATACACGATCGAAAAGAAACGGCAAAGAGCTATAAATAAAACGGCAAATGAAATATAAATTATCATTGAAAATAATTATAATCCCGCCGATGTGAAAAAAATGTGCGGGCAGTTAAGCAAAAATTCGCAGAATTACGAGTTAAAATGATAAAAAAATGTTTGCGTTAAGAAAATTCAAACATCCTTCGGTCTCTGTTTTTATACGTACCGGAAATAAAACCGCATAGGAAACGACGCTTGAATGCAATGACGTAGAAGCGTGATAAGTCATATCTACTTGTAACACCATGAAGACGAAGATCGCTCTAAAGTCGTAATATTCCGGAATTTTTTTATTATTGCTTATATTTTTATGCGATACGGTTACAGACTCGAGGTTCTCCCGTTTTTCATCGACTTTTCCAGTCGCAAGTTTCGTTAACGACTTCGCTTTCTTTTTTGTCTCTTTCCAGATAATGATGATGATAATGATGATGATGATACGCCAAATCACGAAAATTTACCTACGAACGACGGTTTCCACGGTAAAACGTTTACGAAAAATGATAAAAATATACCGGCAAACGGCGGATCACAGGAAGCAACGTCGACGACAATTGGCGAAAATTTACCTACGAACGACGGCTTACAAAATACAACGACAATCATCAACGTACCCCTTACGAATGCCGCTGGAACTTTGTTGGGAACCTACACGATGCAGTCGATTATTTTCGGGTTGCTTTTAGCTCACGTGAACTTTGACATGATTATTAATTCCATATCGTAGAAACATTAGAACCACGTCAACGAAAATATAAATTATATTCTATTATATATTACATTATATAATACATACAAGCGATAGCACGAATTTCGACTGAAATACTATGTAGATAAATAATGTTCAATAGTTGTTACTTTATATATTTTCCGTAGAACTAATTTTTGTTTTTAACTCAACTGAATAGAAATTATTTTATAATAGATAAGTAGTAAATATTTAAAAATAAATGTAAAAACGTGCGAAAATCTATCGTAAATAATTTTTTTTATCCGTACTGTAATTAATAACTAATATTTAAAGCTGCATAATTTTGTACTGTCCAAAATTACTAGGCTGAAACTTTCATGAGGGATCTACAATGCAGACGTAGGATAGGAAACGCAATATTTAGTTATGTGCTGGTCTTGTATGCGATTGTAAACGCTAATATAGTTGATTAAAAAACACTTTTTCAGTATATTCTACGCCTTACATTTGACCTTACATTTCGTTTAAATGTTACATCGTTCTTAAAAACCATAAGAATTAGATTATCACTCGAAATGGAAAACATTTACTGAACTTTCCACGTACTCCTAAAGTCAACAGTTTCGCGATAACTAAATACAGTAAAAAATAGACAGCAAGTTTATCAAATTTCTTGCAAGATAAATTAATCGTTGGAAATTGTAAATGTGGAGCAGAATATATTTAGTTTGGAATAAATCACGACCCATACGGATTGGCACGTCACTCCCCCCAATTAGCGGTTTAAATTACGATACGGCCAGCGGAAAACGCGGTGCAATTATAGATAATACTCGACGTATCGAGATAACAAGTTTGAAACGTCCTTATAATTCATAATTCGAAACATCATTATGATCGGGACGAAAAATTCGAGAAAGTATTTGTCAAACGTCTTTTTCTTTAACTCTTATACTACCGACATTTTGTTTAAGATGTTGATCATTCTGAGCAAAAATGTATGCAAACAGTCATCCTAGATTTCAGGCTTTCGCATCCATTGTCGTCAGTCATACTGGTTTCCGGAGGGATACCGCTTGTGGCTTCAGCGTAACGTTTTGCAACTGGATCGACTAGTTAACGTACATGTTGTGGTATATTCAGATAACGTGCATGTTGCAGCTGATTCGGTTGACTGTATCGCAATAGTAAATGGATTTTGAACAATTAACACGATCAAAATCCATTTCATGAGCTCATTTTGTACTTATATTGGGGATGAGATGACCTGAAACCTTGTTCATTTCATATTTCGAACATATGCCTAATAGCATCTTCCAATTTTGAAAAATATGCGTTGAATACTCCGAGAAAAGCAAGTTTCTTCATGCAACGTTTGCATTTTTTCTTTGAAAAGAAAGTTTAGGACTCAATAAAGTCAACGTCGCTAGTTGAGCTGTACGGATAATCGAACGAATCGAAGTTTCAATTTCTGTTCGTTTAAACCGGAAATAACAATTAGTTAGCCGTGAATCTTTCTGATAATATCAGTACTTCTGCGAAATATCACGTCATCTTTCCCAATACATCTTTTGAATTTACGGATTGGGATTGGTCTTAATACCAACAGCGAGCCACTGTTGTCTACGGTAACGTAATCTGAAGAATTTTAATACATGGACAGATTTTTACGAGTGATGAAAGCGGGCGGTATTCAGCGAATAAACATCTTATCATTGCCTTGGGGACAGCGCTTTCCTGTTGGTCTCTATTCAAGTGTCTGATAACTTATCGTTCCACGTACATGGCGGATACCGCAGGATTCGATAACAAAGGATTCGTTGAATCCCCATGGCTGTACGTTGAATTCTTTGCACACGGTGATTCACGTTTTAGGTGATCATCGCTGAGGAATCCCCTGATTATCATGCTTCTCATCTTGATCCGACAGCGTTATCCCAAGGTTCGGAATTCCCATCGAAATTCAACTTAAAATGATGTTTCTGATCATCGAAACGATGACATTAACCGACACCACGTTGAACTTTAGATGCATCTGAAGGACTCATTCCATCATTTCCATCGGCAACTGAAAATATAATTTCAATTTTAATTATACTCACACCGGTATAACGTATACATTCAGAAATTTTTGTCTCTTCTCAAAAATATAATGATGAGCATAAATTGGTGAACATTTTCATATTATCGCAGAGTGATATCATTCCAGCAAAGTTGCAGAAAAGAATTTTCGAGCCAATAAGAAATCGTTTGTATAGAAACTGAGTGATGTAATTGTCGCCAAGACCACAATTCAAACCGACGACACATCCTATTTCTCTTTATTCTCAACATTTTTTACACACTCTACATTCAAGATTTCGTAATTATCCTATCAATGAATTTATCATTGTAAGAAAATGATTCATGGATTTTTTCCTCGAATTGTTATGTAATCGTAATTTAATGTAACCCAACGACATTCAAGGTCCGAACGGATACAGGCAACGTGTGATAACGCGAGCTTAATTGACTGTTTAATAGACTCATTCCAGGTTGGATGTTGTGTCAGTGAGCAATTGGCATTCGTTGAAGCTTTCAGAGGATCCAGGTTCGGTCGAGTAAGAATACAGTTTAGCTGAAAACAAATATTTTGGTGTGGAATAATTGCAAATAAACGCGCTTTTACAATACAAGTGAAATAACGGCAGCTACTGCTAATCAGCATCAAATTCTTGGTAATCCGTACCCTCAGATTCTCAAGTGATAAAGAAATATGATAGCGAGAAGAAGTATCGTCTTCTCGATATGTATCTGCTTGACCCAAGTGTACGATACTTCGGCAATGGTACGAGAGATTTTAGAAAAAGTAATGGAAGATATGAGCTCGCTCTGTGATTCTCAAGTATTTTTTCGCTACTTACATTCGGTTAAACCATTGCCACCAAATGTCTGCACGACGGATCCACAAATATTCAAGCATCCTGATCTATGCATAGCAAACATTGACGCTGTAGATAAACTTTGCACGTTGTTTCGGTCGTCCCGTGACGAGATTTCAAGCTACGCGTTGAAAATCTCCGCCAATATTACATATATCGAAACATCTCGAGGAAGATCTTGGAGTTTTGAGGATTTTTGCTTCGCTTTTGAATCAATTGTTTCGAATCCGTTGTACGTTATTGCGAATGCTGAGAAACATGAGCGGCTCGTGGACGAAGAACGAATCAGAAAGATCAACGACGAGGTGCGATACAACTGTGCTCACATGTGTCTCAATGAGGGAGATAATCTGAAGACTCGCACTAATTTGGGTTGCGAATTGTTGCTGGTCTGGAACTGGCTGCTGCTTGAATACGCCGAGGCTGGAAGTTTTAACAAGACAAATGAGATTTCGAATGAATTGTACGAGTTAACTGCAATCATCACTGATGAAAGTGACGATCCGACAATAAAGAAGAGCCCGTACATCACGGTGAACTCGAGCTTTGAATATTTGACCGATAATTTGACTACGCATAACATTTTATCCAACAACGTACAAAACGATACCGAATACGTGGACAATGATGAGAAAATACCATCATTGAAATCTACAGACATCAATATCTTCCAATATGGTAAAACATTCTTGAGCTATAATCATTTCTAGAGCAAAACAGTCGCATTCGTTTGAATAAAAAAAGATTGATTTTGAATTGGAATTTAATCTATTAATTGAAGGGTTTACCTTATATTTTTCATAGTGGCTAGCGCGTTAGTTCAAACCGCAATCTATAATCTCACCAAATGTCAATTTCAATGTCCGTAAACATAATGGCTGCGATCCAATTCTCATATTGAAGATGATGGTCAAATGCCACCGTCGAACATGAAAGAAAACAGTAAAACAACGTAACAAGATTAAATCATAATTTTTAAATAGGTTTGAGCGATATAGTACTTCACGTGAAGCAAAAGTAATAATACATCGCATAAAAATATTAGATCAAGTTTAGAATTATTTCCGTAAAAAATTATCCCAATTATTTTTTATGTAACGAATGCTTCGAATGAAACTTTTATATGACAGCTACTAAGTAAGACTCGCGTAAAATGCTAATTGAATCTAATGAAATGATTCCACTAGCAGACCATTTAAACCCTGGCCACACGGGTAATCCGATGCGATTAAGCAATGAGAATTAAGTAAAAAAATGATGGACGAAAAAACAACCCTAAGCATTCAAGTTCTGTAACAATTATTCATTTTGCATTCATATACCTTCGAACAGAAAACTCCGATTGGGATGAATATTTTCTCGCAGGGTATTGAAATAGGGAAAAAAGATCCAATTTTCAAATATTTTGATGGTAAATTAACAGTTTTTACCTGTTTCAGGAGTCAGTCAAGAAAAATCGAGTGGAGAAAAGTTGCACGGGTACATCTTGGGGAATATGAACTCATTACGGGTGAATAATTTCTTTCGGTTTTACGCTGAGCATGCTGCGAGTTTTTGGTATCTTCGTCATATTTCATGTGATTTTAATCCTCATATCAGGCATTGAGGGAAGCTGTGCAGCTGCAAGCGGAGACCTTCTCGTATACAGCTAATGAGATGAGGAAATTAGTGGAGAATGAAAGGAATCAAACAAATATGCTACGATCATTGATGAAAATACTTTCGAAATCAAAGGTGACCAAAACGATTACCATAGAAAACGACCTGGTCGAAGAGTGAAAGAAAAATCATCGTGAATTTTACGACAAAATTCGGATTGTTTTAGACATTAGTAAGACCTTGTACTTACAGCTTGAAAAAATATGTAGTATTGAAATAAGATAATGTATTAATATTTCTTGTATTAAAAAATCTACTGCGACTTCAACCACGACTAATATCGATTTCGTTAGTCTGTAAAATTCTATAATTATTGCAACGCAGAAGAGAAAGATTCATGGTTACAATGTCGCTGAGAAATTTACAAAGCAACCGTGGCGTGTATATATGCATCCATACTTGGTACTTGCGAATATTCACATCCACTGAAATGCTATATTTTATCTGCTTTATTTATTTTGTCTAAAAACCGAATGCTCGTATGGTATTAGAAATAACGTGAATGAGATATATAGTGTTAGTAAAGTGAAATTATCAATCAACTTTCATTGTTTTTGCTTTTTGTGTAATATTTTTATTCCAAATTTTTATAAACGAAAAAGGCTGCTATTTACCAATACAAAAAGAAAATGGTTATTCAGCAGGAAAATAACTGTTAGAATAATTTACAACAATAATCATACAGGGCAGAGAAATCTTTCGGTAACTCGATAGGAAATTGCTTGCGAAACATAGATGATCGCGTGAAAGTTCCACAGAAATGTTGCCAATGAAAAAATTCCTCGTTATCCGATAGAGCGTAATTCTCAATCAATTATTTATTTACATACAAAGCGTTGAAAATATACCCTCGCAATCTGTACTGAGTATTATAAAACTCGTTTCAATATTTATATTAAGATATCTTTCTAAATTTCAAACGGACATACTTCGGAGCTTTTACGGTTCTTGCCGCATCATCCGTGCAGATTTACAATGCGCAATACAGCTTCAAGGATTTTAACGCAATTTTTGTCACATAATTGCAACTGATATCGATCGATAATGATAATGAAAGTGATATCCATGACGTACTCACGCATCCAGCATTCAGTCTGCCTTGTCGAAACGAAGAATTCCTTACAAATCGACAAACAATTGTCCATTTTCATATCAGATTTGCATTTTGTCTTCTTGTGAACTTTATATCGGAACGATTAGCCCTCTGTAGCTAATGAAGGCCGATTATTCGGAATACATTATTCAAATTAGTTTCCTTCTCAAATTTTTCAATTGCTAATGAGTTGTTCTAATCCTCGAAAAGCTGCTTCTAGGTATGTAGTAGTAGTACAATTAGTTTTCGATTAATTAATTAAGTAATGTTATTTTCTGTTGGTATATACGGCATTTTATCTGATCGGAACGGACGACATTGAGGGCATCGATATCACTGAGGATGGTCCCGAACTCAAGTTTAGTTTATCCAACTCTTCGTCTGCTTTGTTGTTCTTTAGATCTTGCTGCGTGTATAAGAAATTGTTCCATTCGTCGATTCGAGGATGTGCCAAGTGCTGAAAAACAGAATATGAAAATGTAACACCAATCACTAAGTTCTTGCAGCGAGCCGATCGAATTTCATTATAGAATGAAAAATAATGATTATTTCTCACTTCAGCAACGTCGTAGACCCATATTTTTCCGGTATCATCACCAACTGTGACGTGTAGACCGCTCGGGGTCCAGGATACTGTATTTAAAGCTGGAGATCCATCGACAACGACGCTCGCTGCTGGTACTTCTGTATCTTGTATCAAATTCCATAAATCCAAACGTCCTGATCCGTCAACAGCTGCAAACAACGCCGGATGCGTGGGTGACCAAGCGACGTCGTATACGTAATCGCTATTGTGCTCGAACGAATATAAAGGCTTATTTTCTTTCAAACTCCACAGTTTGATCGTCCAATCGATGGATGAAGTTAAGAAAAGGTGCGAGAAGTCAATGCCGCCTTGTACTGCGTGAGCGCTAACACCGGTCACAGGTCCTAAATGGCCTTCATAAGTTTCTGTAATTCCAGCTTTTGTGCCATGACGACAGGCTGCAATAAAGATGAATAGGACTTTATTTAAATGATTATTTAAACATTATTGACTCTAATATCTTCTATTCTCTATTTAATATCTGATTGGCAGTTTGGTATTGCGTTGTAATTATTGTTAAAGGATTTACCGGAGTAAACCGTGCCATCTTCGCTACCCACGATAAAATTGTTGACATCTCCGCTTGGAAAAGCCAACGACATTACAGCAATGGGCTTCGATTGTCTTGTCTGTAACTCGAGAGTCTCTTGTGGTTGCGACAGCATGTCTAAATTCCACGAACACAATTTACCATCGGTCGAAATACTGATCAAATTGTGTGCATTTTGTGTACCGACGACGTGTAAGCAGTATACAGGATGCTGTAAAAAATTAATAGCAATCAGCTACACTAACCACCATTTGTCCCAAATCATTAGGCACTTGGCAATTTTTTACTTCTGTGAATCATCTTGTAAATCACTCACGGTGTGTGCGGATGCTGAAAGCGGCGTACGTTGGATCGGTGTTCTCTTCTGAACTCTGTTGTCCCACAAAACAATCTGGCCAGAATAGGTGCCTCCCAATATCAAATTCGGATGAAATCTGGCAAACGTTGTCGCCATCACAGCGGACTGACAGTGAAATATGTATTCGGGTGTCGTTTTTTTGAATTTTGTATTCCAAACTAGGCAAACACCATCCGGATCATTGGGTGTATCGTCGTTATTATTGTAAGATGCTGCTAAGAGTTCTGGAAATTGTGGAGACCAATCCAACGATGTGATACAGCGATTACGTGACCATCGTTCGCAATAAAACGAACGGTTTAGCCAGAGACGCTGATGGCTCTTTTCATCTCTGCAAGATTCACGAGTTACCAGTATTATTCGAGGTCGAGAAATACTTTTGATATTCTCTCAACTTACATTCCATCCTCGCCGTCCATTATTCCAGTGTAATCTGTATAAATATCAACGGACTCGCCCAGAGCTCTCTCTATGAGTCGACTGGAACGATCGAAGAAGCGTTGGAAATCTTCCGATAAGATGGTCATCAGTTTTTCTTCCTCGCTGAGTTCTCTAACTAAAGTCGATTTCAACGTGAATTTTGGAATCATGCAGTAAAAGGTAAAAAAAGTGAAGGGTACAACTAACTTTCTTTAGGCTTCTCTTTTTCTTTCTCCTGCTCGACCTGTGTTACTGCCGGTTGAACTTCTTTCACCTGCGGCAAACCGTGAGGCAGAATTCCTGGGGGAAGTTTGCTCTGAAAGCCGTCCATGTGAGGTAGACTGCTTTCTTCATCCTCGGCTTGGCCATCATCATATGTCAAAACTGTGGTGAATAAGCTGGCCCGGTAACGAGTACCCCAGTCCCATCATGATCCTAACTATCGCTCTAACTACCCTTTGGCTATTTTCATATACGAATCTTCATAATTTAGCATCTTATCTCAAATTATTACACATGAATTCATTCAACCTTACTTCTAACGCGAAGCGACATGCAAGGCGCAATGTTGCCGCAGCAAGAATCTAATGCAACATTTGGAAATAATGGGTAATATACATTCGACATACAGATTCTTTTGGAGGAAATACAACCGGGTATTAATGTTTCTGGCTGAAATATCCTTTCGAAAAATGCATTTACAAAAGCGTTGGTAATATTCAGGAAGTGAAATTGTTATCGAACGATAGCAAATTGATCTCGACAGTCTGCTTATGTAAGCATTGTGACTTGTCCGATATCTAAATTGAAGCCATCCTGTAGAAAAACAAAATCGTCATTCAATTGCTGAATTTATATAAAAATGCACAAAATTGATCTCAGAGATAAAGCTGATTTAGCGATGAACGTGAAAATAATGTTACAGATTAATAATCAGTTCTGTGGCTCATCTTTCCTAACAGAATCGTACATGCGAAAATACCGATAACAAGCATAGCTTTTACATAAAAATCATCGTAACGACAGTGCGTTCAAAAGGTCATGCAATAAACGTGTTGCTCGTTTCGCAATGCCTGCGATTGAATAATTCATGAGTAATAGAAACAAATATCGATGATCCGAATGAAGTAATTCGTTTGTTTAATCATTCTCTCCACCCTCGAGAAAATTGAGAGTCATTGGGGCACGTTTCGTTCTTTTCATATATTTTGATTCTTGCTGGGATCAGATCTTTGGAATGCTTTAGACTCCTAAGAAGGACGATCGTGACTCTCGACAGAAAACGTATGTTGATAGCCTGTTGCCGATAAAACAATGATGACGAAAGGTGACAAATATTGGACGACTGTATTACGTAACAGACAATTGAAACCAACGATATAGTTGCACATCATTGAAATAATGCACCGATATAATTCTACATGTAGGCGGTATTAGCGTTTATTATCACGTCGATTATTAGCATCGATTTCAGTTAATTATTTTAAGCGATTGCAACGAGCAACCTAATAATTTCATCATACCACTTTCTTGGATATTTATTCGATCTCCTAAGATGCAAACGCGGAGACAATTTAACGCATCTTCAGAGTCTCATGCGTAATTTAATAGAAGACTCACAATCAGAGAAACTAAAATAACACCTCGAGTGATTCTATTGATCGTGGAAATACTTACTGAAAAATAATACGAAACTACAATTATCGAGACACCACTGTTAATTCTACCATGCAGATCTGGTTAAAACAAAATAGTCGGAGATCAAGGATAATTGGTGGAGACAATTGGGATCACTCTAGCATTATAAGTATGTATGAAGTGATCGTTAGGGTCGATGTAGATTCATAGAGTTGAAATATGTTTTCCATTATTCTACGTGTGAGATGATTCGATTCTAAAAGGGTGTAAATGTTAGTCATCTGTGATGACTATAAATACTCTTGATAACATGTTGAGACAGAGAATCGCAGATATTTGATCATCGGATTTTCAATCTAATCAGGCACGGTGCATCGGGGTGGTTCATAAAATCTGATGAGCTACTCGGCAAGATTGAATAGACAAATGTTGATTAAAGCATCGTATCTACAGTAAAGCCCATTAAAATAAATAAAATATTTAATTATTGCAAGGCATAAAAATATTTACGTTCGTATTATAGAATAACTGGTAGAGCATATATCAAGAAGGCCTAAATGATAAGGAAGCTTTCCTCATTCCACAAACAACGAGTAACGTTATTCGAATCACATAATTTTCATGAACAAAAACTCAACGAGCTTGAAGTACTTCAAGTATCTTGCGAAACGACTAGGAGGATAAAATAACTAAACTTCGGAGATGATTACCTACCTGTAAATTCGTCCTCCCATTCTAAACCTGGATTTAGATTGTACTCGTCTTGAAGAGGGAAAAAGAAAACTTCAATCAATTTTGTATCTTAATTTGTTAGCATTTCAACTGCATTGCGGACAATCGTCGATACGTAATCGACGTTTTCTACGTTTCTATTCGGATATTCCCAACGCCAATATCCCAATTGGATGATATTTCCAGCTTTCCGATGAATATATTCAGTATCTTCCAAAATACCTGAACACTAGATATACGATTCCAAGTTTACTTTCGAATGCTTACATTCATTTTACAATATAATGAAGATCGGTCGTTCGTATAGCAACGATCACTGTATCTTGTTGAGCATAAACGTATCGACAATTGTCTGAACAGATTGAAATGTATTATTTCAAGGAGTCAAGGTTACTGTACAGATACATGCAAAGGATCCTACGGGTTAAGCTATGGTTAATATTAAAGCAAAAGTCACATATGTTGAATTATATCGACACTCGATTCGGAATATAATTTTGGCAAAATCATGTTCTGCGATGTCAATTTTTAATGCAGAACACAATTTTATGCAAAATATAAACATTTTATCTAGTGTCCCACCTAATGTTTGCAATGGTCTCTGGTACGAATTTTTGATAATCATGCACTTAGACTTGGTATGTATACAACTATCATAGAAGGGGTATACATTTTGTTTTGACACGACGAGTCGACATTGCAACGTGGCATGATCTGTATGAAAATTGATTGCAACGAGTGCAAAGACAACAAATGTTATGCCACTGCGTAAGTTTGGTGAAACGATAGTACGGTCGAAAGGTTTGAACTCGTCTTTCGTCTACATGATAGGTTTATATTGATAAAAGTTGAACCGAGTCACTATACCAAAGATTTCAAGGACCATTCATAGCAACAAAAAGAGAAGGAACAAATGAAAAAGAAATTATTCAACTGAGAGGTAAGTAGCATATGCATACTGACATCTCCGACTGTTAATTTCTCAACACATATGAATTTTACCTATAAACTTTCAACGCTTTTCGATTGATTTCTTTCGTGAAAAAATAATGAAAGATCAATTGAGAAGGTGGTTATCGATATTCTGTTGGAACGATGATCGGTTGAAATATATGCTCCCTCGAGACTTGGAAAAAAAACGAACCAGAATTTTGTTGCTACGATTTTTTCTAGATCCTGAGAGGATAGGTAAAAATTGGTAGTCAGAATACCCCTTATTATTAGACATTACTTGCCAAAGGATAAGTCTTTTTTCAGTCTTCACGACGCAAAGCACTCGTTAATTGTCACGAAACACGTTAATTTTCCTTTATCGTGCAATTAATCGATTGATCTCCACTCTTGACCGATGAGCATGAATTTTTCCTGAATTTTCCTACTCGCAGATTAAAGTGTTATTAACGAAAAAGCAACAGCGAGTGCGAATCCACTATGAGAACTCTGGAAGGTGCGTTAAGTTGTGACAAGATTTGGCAGTGGACACATTCTTCAATCGGTAAATGTAGGTCGGCCGATCAGATTGTATATCGATTAAAATTTTAATCGAAAAATCATTGCTAGTGTAAGTCGGGATGTCAGATTAATTCCTTTTCATAAAAACGTAGAAAACAACGGAAACTTCCCGTTGAATATCTGACGTGTACTATCGACAAGCAAAATTGGATCTAATTAACAAAACCAACAATGAAACAGTAACAAACGAAACAATACAATCACAAAAAAAAACTTTTATCGGAATGGATGTTCAACTTTGTTTGGGTGGAGAGTCGTTGTCGAATAAAGTTTCAGGAATAGGAGTAATACCCAACATATTTTCCATATTAACCCGTTCAGTTTATAGACCTGCTGTGAGCGACGAATTGTTTTGTGAAAAAACGAATCGCTATTAATTCTCATCAACTGAAAGGGCTAATTTTTTCTCCATATATCATTCTTTCTTGTTTCGAAAAAAAAATAATAATCGTAGGTAAACTAATCTAATCTGAACTTCGAACTGGGTGGAAACCAAGTGAAATCATAACTTACCGTAATAGTCGAATGCATGAGCTGAGAATGGGATGGAAAAATTTTTTACTTAGTTACAATCGAACAACGACAGACTATATTAAACGTACCTCCCTACACTCAGAGCTTCCATTCATCTCTCCGTTTTATCTTAGCGAGACGTTGGAATGAAATTTTTGGATGATAAAATTCCTTGAAATCGAGTCTACTTTCCACGTTACGTTACAGTTATCGACTCAGCAGTTTGATTAACGTCGGTTTAATACGTCTTTCATATTACTGAGTGAAAAATAATATTGTAACGCAAGTGACATGTATGTCGCCTGGAATGTTGAATACCTTTGTGGGATACCCCGAATGTAGCGAGGTAAGACTGTTTTAATTGTAAATTGATGTGGTACTGTGGTGCCTACGAATAAGAGGAAACGTACATATTCAATTGAATGACTGCCTCGAATAGTAATGTCCGAAATTAGTCAGAGTTGTAAATGAGATTGAGGTTTAAATTTGAAATTAGCCGAATGCGCTCTGCGCAGTTGTGCATTTCAAAATCATACAACCTGAGTAAAAATGTGCCCAATTTCGATTCGTGCCTGTTCGGTGGCACGGTGACAATTTACACAGCTGAGGAGAGCGTCAACATCTCACTTACACGCCTTGTCACACTTATGCAAACCCCCGAAATTTCTCATTCGATAGAAAACCCATCGTTTGCTTGGTACTTCGAATGCCTCTAAAGTTATTCGTTAGTAAATGACGAAGCAAAAGTATATAGTTTTACAAATTATACGATTCAAATACGAGCCCAGGGAAATCTGACAACCAGGAGTTAATTCGCCAAGTTCCATGATGATATAATTAACGCATCTTTAAGCTCGTTTTCAAATGCAAGCGAATTATGGTAGTACCAACGTAAAACTTTCGCGTAAGCAAACGACTGACACCATTCATAGCTCACCATGACAGTTTTACGTAGGGTAACTGCGAATATTAATTTCAACTCAGACAACACAGCTATCTACTATATCCATTAATGTTATTGAAATAATACGAAAGTGTAGTAAAAAAGTAGACAGAACATACATAGGTAGTTTGGTGTAGACCCACCTTTCCTGGGACGCCACCAGTCCGTCTCAAAGTAGCCTGCGGAGCAAGAGTGAGTTGGTGTGGTTGTTGAACAGGAAGAGTAGATCGTGTATGCAGAAGAAGAAGTGGACAGTCCTTATGTCCAACACCAGGTGATTTGACCATTTGTATCGCAAGAGAGGGGCATACGCGACAGTTAAAGACATCCAACGTCAATTAGCACAAGCAAGTTATCAAACGTTTGTCATCGACTCTCAGCGACAATTTTTTAATCGTAAGTACAGTCCATGTCGTGTATCTATCTTCGTGTTAAAAACTGCTAATTATGGCAAATTTTGAATGAAAGGTAATCAATACTTCTTTTTTCTTCGACAAGTATGCAAAATTTGAAAATATTCAATTTCAAAAATGTTGATGATGTCAATTTGTACTTTGTCGACAATGCATTTCATTGCAGCAGTATTTTGTTGAAGTCATGGTTTTCAATGCAAATTTCATATTGTTCCATTTTAAAACGACACTGGAGAATATAGTAACTTTAAGCTTCCTTATGCTAAATGATTTAACGATGATATCGTTCGACTTGTCGTACAGGAACCAATAACCCGCAAACCACATAAAGTTGAGAATGAAATTCATCCAAGTAATACATGACAATTACAGATTCGTGGTACAAGGAATAGAGCTACGATTGTTTAATAGAAATAGGAGACTTTTTTACCCAATATATACTATTCTCCAGCTCTATCTGTAAAACTAAATTCTTTCCAATCTTTCCGAAACTGTAATTGACATACACTTTGATATTGCATACGGATCGAGATATGACTCCAACCGGTTCGTATTCCCAAATATCGTAAGCGTGAGACACACCTTTGACATATGCAAATGACATTCTTCATTATTTGGGCTCAACA
This sequence comes from Arge pagana, assembly GCA_963969455.1. NCBI lineage: Eukaryota > Metazoa > Arthropoda > Insecta > Hymenoptera > Argidae > Arge > Arge pagana. The sequence goes on along the minus strand of OZ018312.1, from coordinate 5,569,533 downwards.
TAGGATTCGAGGAGAGAAATAAAGTTGTCGTGGTTCTGTCCTCGATGTCTAGCAGCTATAACTTTGTAAAGCAAGAACAGGATCCCAAAACTACTAAGATGTAACATAATACGAGATTACGTTACATCTTGGATATTGTTATACTGATACCATTGTCAAACCTTGACCAAACCTGTGATGTTTGTTAATAACTAAAAGATAAATTCGTTGCTTCATACGGGTTACATTTAGATATGCCATGAAGGAATTAATCACTTTGCATTCCATGATAATTGTTAGTGGTAAAATTAAATACCAAATTAGACTATTATACAACCAAACCAAATTTGTAAACAATAAATTAATAATAGTAATAAGATCTGGAACATAATTCCAAGAGTCAGAACTATGACGAGTAGGAAATGTAGATATATGACCGAGCAGGAAGTTGACGTGTCATGTTCTCCTCAATATGATGCAATTTCAATTATCAAAGAGAGGTATTGTGACATCCAGGTCTATAATAACTAATAAGTCTATCGAGATAATGGGAATTCCCCTCTTATGAGAAGAAAAAAATTGTAGAAACATACGCGTAAATGAACCCCTCGTTGATAAATTTGTGAGCAGTTTACAAAGTTGAGTGGTAATAAAACCGTGAAATAAAGTAACCGAACGCGAGGGCATCGTTGTGTGAATATGTAAGTTTCCTCGCATGTTACACGTATAATTACAACGAAGACAGAGAACAAAAAACATTAATCGTTTTAATCATAGGAAAAATAGTGGATCCTTTTTAAATTAGGAGTTAACGTAAACATTAGCTTAATTAAAACAAATCATAGAATTGTCTTATGTGCTGTTATCATTAATAACAGAGAACGAAACAATGTAATTTCAATTGATGACTGGTGAATTGTGTAAGAACTAAATTAACGTTAAGAAATAAAACAGTTAATCACACGAACTAGATATTTCGAAGGCGTCAAGTCAGTTACGATATCACAGGACAATACAACTGTCATTTAACGTTTTTCTGTTTCATTTGTTTAGTGCGAACATCGTTCGGTGTCTGTTGTATTATAATATTGCAACGTTTGACAACCACTTCACCAGACGGAATAGTCATTTAACATACATACATGAAAAAAATTAAGTTTATTCAAAATTCATCGGTAATTTCTCATCCGTTCAACTAATCGATTTAATTGACTCGGAATTTTGAACAAACCGTATCAAAGTGCAGGTGTTGAAAAATATAAATTTTCGAACAACATACAATTGAGTTCAGGTTCTTAATATGGAAATTTTTCTCAAAAATGTCAAGGATTATCGAACGGTGTCGAAAGTATTACATAGGAATCTCAATTATATGCCGATCGTAAGTATATTTCAACATTGCTTTAATCATCTCATCTGTAACGAAGATATAAAATGTGAACTGCAAACAAATTCAAATTGGACTCACCGTCGTGTGAGACATGAGTGGTTTGAGCAGTTTGCGTCTGCTTGCTATAGACGACAGGTTCTTTGGGTGGAATATCAGTATGGGCAACCGACACTGCGGTCAATTCACGCGGGTTCTTTCGTCGGACTGGAATACTATTGGATACGAAAGTATAAAAATGTTAGTTTTCGAACAACGCTGTTAACAGCGGATCGATAGTTTCTAATGCAAATTCGTATTCAAATAATTGACACAGACATACCTTTGGACAGAATTGATACTGGAAGGTTGTAAACTAGCATCTGGCGTCGCGTTAGCGCTCTGTTCAGGTGTTAACGAACTCATACTAGAAAGACTGGATAAAACATCTGAAAGCGTGACAGTTATTTCGACATTTGATTGGAGGTAACATCATCGAACATGTTGGAAATCTCGATAACAAGTTACTATTTATTTTGATCAAACGAGTACCTGAAACCGGCGCTACTCCAAGCGACGATAACATAGCATCTAACTCTTTTCGATGATCTTTGTCCGTACCAGCGGCACGAACTGTTGCTTCTTCGACCTAAGCAAAATAGAACAGAAAAAATTGGATCAGAAGATACATAATATATAGCTCAGTAATAGACAGATATCCCTTACATCTTTTTGCTCCTTTTCCCGCCGTCGTCGTTCCTTTTCTTCTCGGATTGCCTGGAGCTTGGCTTTTTTCCGTTCAAGTTCTGCTTTTCGATCCGACATCATTTTGTCAATTGTCTACTTACTAGAAACCGTATAATCTGAATTATATTTTTATTCCGACGAGCAATGAAATATTTTAGATCTATCCATAATATTATCTGACCAGCGCGTATTCAAGTCTTTTTTAGCTGTCAAAATTGATTGCACAAAACGATATTGTAACTAACGGTACTTCATATATTCGAAACGTAGGCTGACTGAGAAATGTACTCAACAAGAGTAATAATTTGAATTCACTCTGTGATGAAAAAACATGGGCTATCAGTACAATTGTAGGGACAGCATTGTGGCTTAATTTGTTGCCACAATGTACTCTAAGTATTATTGATTTTTTAGGTGTATATTCTATAGGTATTCCACCTTGTTGGCACGTTATGAATCAGACGTGACGTAATTAGAAACAGGAATAGGATAATACTTCGCTGTAATATAATCGTCAAAGTGTAGGAGAATTCATTAAGATTCGCAAGGTGTATCGAAACAGAGGTACATCAGCAAACGTCGTTGAGTACACGTACATTTTTATATCGATCGTACGAACCGTTACTGGCGAAATGTACGCTCGTTAATATACGTTTCCAAGATTCACCCGGACACGTTTTCTTTCTGATGGTGATATTACTCGGCACCGAATATTTTCTATATTCATGGATTACAATCGAAATTAAATAGATGTCGGCTGTCTACTGTCTACACGCTCCGTCTGACGTACAGATCCATTTTCTCACACACCGCCAATCGGCCGATGTAACAACTACTTCAAAGGTCAACTGAACAAATGATAATGTGATTGATCTTCAACAGATTCTTTAAAAGGTTTCTAGAATTCTCAGTTTGCAATTTATATCGTTTAAGTACGCGTGATTGCCTATAGCATCGTTCTATTTAAATAAGAGTGCAATTTAGTTGATGCGTTCGATAGGATAACTGGTCTTAGTGACTTCATGATGCTAGTTGTCAATGCATGATATCGACGCATGGTATGGAAGTTGGAAAGTGAAGTCATTGGTCAGTTTCGATGAAACTTGCGTAGATGTCCAAGCACCTCGTGTGACTTAAGGAAGAGTTGATGTCATTCAGTCATTCGATATACGTATAATAAGAGAAAACCAAGTATCGACATAACCTGCAAGCAATTTTACATAATATCTAATTTTGTGATTGAGCTATCACTTTTGACGATCAATCGTCGAATATTAGCTCGAATAAACCAGTGTTTATTTGTTCAGATAACAATGGGAATTGTCCGGTTAGTATATGCTTCGCGGTCTAAAGAAGCTCTGCTGTCACGGTACTTGACTTTTTTTGGTTTAATAAATAGAGCAGTATAATGTGTAGGGATGCACTTTACAGGTTTGCTATCAAGGCTGGGATCGCTGGTGGCATCACATATTACACCGTACAAGAAAATTTATGGTCTGAGCCTGAAAAAACTATCGAATTTTATGATAAAATTTCCAACAAAGTTGCACCATTTGTGAAAGACAATATACCTAAGGATATTGCTCAGCAGGTGAGGTTTCCATATACCAAACCGGGTGAAATCTGATTCATTTTAAACGATATGCTTATGTGATTTCAGATTCCACAAGTTCCAAATACCGGTGATATAGCATTTTTTGTCAAATCAACATGGAACAAGGGTGTAATAACATCTTTTAAATTCTTGTCTGAACTACCACAGCATACGTCAAATGGTATTGCAGCCATAAAGTCAAGCTCAATGTATCAAGAAGCTATAAATTCGTTTAATTCACCCGTCGACACCAAGGTTCAATGATTTTAGATATTTGTTAATTTAAAATGAATCATATGAATGATTGGATAGTTCCCCATGTAAATAAAATGAGTACCTAACTTGTCAAGTATGTAAACCCACCAGTATTCTATGTATTGTATATTCGAGTGCATTTTACCACGTAGCACGTTTATTTTTACCACTGCTAGTCCAAAGAACAAAAATCTACGATGCAACATCGCACTTTCAATGTACATGAATCATTTCAAATAACCAAAAATTCACGATGCACCTTTTCACCAATCTACGAAGCGTTTGGAATAGAAAAAGAAAATGCTACGCTTGAAGAGTACACATAATTGAATATGGTCCATCAGACCGACATTATGATGTCATTCTGATGTCGCATACATTAGCATTGGCTACTTTGACACAAATGAGTACCAGCTGCCGATAAGCTTGGAAGCCTAATCGCCTGTTACTACGGTTACCTATCAGGTATCATTTCGTCAGACACAGAACTTCTTTTTTTTTAAATTAAATCCCTCCTACGATCTTCCGAAAAAATATTTTTGGTTCTTCGGAGCTGCTTCCCTAAAAATATATCGTTGTTCAAATTTATTGTTGGGATTGATTGGGATAACGTTGATGCGCGTATTCGGAACGATCAAGCATACGCACTTGGAACGGGAGCGACCTCTTTTTTTCTCATGATACATACCACGGTGATAGTACATACCGTGATACATCCTACACAAGCTCCGAGGCGATAGAGTACATTTGTCACGTGACCGGAGTCAGTTGTGCAGAAAACATGGCGGACAAAGACGAGTCTGAGAAAACGATCGCCGAAGACTTGGTTGTCACCAAGTATAAAATGGCCGGGGAGATAGTAAACCGTAAGAAAATAAATCAGAATTTTCCGGCAAACATAACAAGCCTATAATCTTTCTGATGAAATTGCAAACCCGTTCAATTTTCAAGATAATTGTCATGGGCCATATGGAATGTGGCGGGCCAATGCCGGGCCTCCCGTGCCATGTGGGTCGGCGTCGACTAAGTTGAACAAAAATTTATAATTCAATTTGCACTAGATATTCCGAGTGAAAATAATTTTTCAAATTATCGTATTTTCAATTTTGACTCTATGTTGTAGATCGATCGCCGAGCTGATAATTTTGAAACTTTCATATTTATCTGCAACCTTACAACCTCCAGTTGTAATCGGTGAATGTTGTAAATTTATCTCATTAATATCAGCCAAAAGACTCAATTGCTTATCTTTTCTTTTTCAATATTTGCCATGGTAAAAATATCATGTATCCAAGTGGAAAAGACAAATTTGATATGAAAATTGAACATTATTTGCTTTTATTATTAACAATAGACGATTAACGAAAAAACGTTACATATTTCTCTAAGATGTATGGTTTTTGTAGGGGTATTAAAGCAGGTGCTAGATAAATGTGTCGCTGGTGCGTCTGTTAGAGACATCTGTGAGTTTGGTGACAAACTGTTGACTGAGGAAACGGGAAAGGTTTTCAAAAAAGAGAAAGAATTGAAGAAGGGTATTGCTTTTCCTACCTGTGTCTCGGTAAACAATTGTATTTGCCACTTTTCACCAGTACCGAGCGAGCCTGACCTTATTATGAAAGACGAAGACATGGTCAAAGTGTAAGTTGCCTAAGTAAAATGTGGACATGCGTGTGAACTTGAAATTTTATTTATCTTTAGAGATCTTGGGGCGCATGTAGATGGTTTTATAGCTGTCGTCGCCCACACGATTGTAATTGGCTCATCGGCAGAAAAAAAAGTCACTGGCAGAAAAGCTGACGTTGTGCTGGCTGCACATTATGCCTCTCAAGCTGCATTACGATTACTGAAACCGGGCACGGAGGTACGAGTCAACGCTTTACATTCTTTCTAGACGTGAAACGTTTACTTCCCTAATTTTTTACGTTTATTTTTTGATCAAATCAAATGGAAATGAAATAATTTCAAATTTTGTTTCGGTGCAATTGCTGAATTTCTTTGTTTTTTTTTTCTCACATAGACGTACACTATCACGGGTACTGTGGAGAAAATTTGTGGGGCTTACAAATGTAAGCCGATCGAAGGAATGCTCAGTCATCAGTTGAAGCAGTTCAAAATTGACGGAGAGAAAACTATCATTCAAAATCCAAATGATGCTCAGAAGAAAGAGCATGAAAAATTCACGCTAGAAACGCACGAGGTGAATTAATTACTGTCAGTGAATTATGAAAGCACAGTGGACGTTATCATGTAATTTTTCTTGCTCTTCAGGTATATGCCATGGATGTTTTGGTAAGCACAGGCGAAGGTGTCGGCCGCGAGCAAGATACTAGAGTAACTATTTACAAGAAGACGGAAGAAAATTACCAGCTAAAGTTGAAAGCTTCGCGCATGTTTTACTCGGAATTGAACAATAAGCATGGCCTCATGCCGTTTAATCTGCGTACATTTGAGGATGAGAAAAAAGCTAAAATGGCTGTTGTCGAGTGTGTCAATCACAGGTTGATCGAGCCGTTCCAGGTAATAAAAATTACCAGTCATGCCATAGACATTATTTACAACTTTAATCTTGCTGACAGCTGATAAGTTTTTTCATCAATTTATAGGTTTTGTATGAGAAACCAACCGAACACGTCGCACAATTCAAGTTCACTGTCCTGCTTATGCCTAATGGAACTCATAAAATAACGGGAATTCCCTTCGAACTCGAAGCATTCCAATCCGATTGTGTTGTTGAAGATCCGGAACTCAAGGTAGATGATTATTAATGTTCAATTGATTTGACATAATTGAACATCAATGTAATATTTTTGATTGTTCACATGTCGTAGACTCTATTGAACTCTTCGGCAAACCCCAAATCGGCGAAAAAGAAGAAAAAGAAGGCCGAAAAAGCTGTAGGCGATGTAGCAATGGAAGTGGACGCCAAGGCCTAACATCGGACAATGTTCGCAACAGTGACTTTAATGACATCGTGCACTCTATTTTTTTCCATCGTTTAGTTGAAAAAATATGAAAGAACAAATGGAAAATCAAGTAAAACTGGACATTTTTTAGAAATCATATTCTAAATGTAAAAAGCAACAAAATTCATACAAAACATCTTTTTAATAATAATAGGAATTGAACACAGACGCGACGTATCTTTGATATCATTACGCATCATACCGTTTAAATTATTTAACTGTGCCTAAGTGATGGTCAGATTTAAAAGTACAATCAGCAGGGTTCTTTTGTTTTGTACTGTATTGACAGCAACATTATGCGTATAAGTATCCTCGTGTATCTTCTCAGCGATACAAAAACCTCATCTTCAACCGAGCTTGCGATATTAATTGTCAATGCTGAACGTTGTAACGCTTATTGATCCGAATACGACAAACCTTTACTTCTATTTTCGATCGCAGTGAAAGTATTTGCGTAGTATTCACCAGGCTCGATCCGATTTTAGACGAAGACCTGCAGTTAATGTTTTTTCAAAAACAATCTAATTTAAGATAACCTTTGGTAGTCGAATTACGACGTTTATTGCTTAGATTTGTAAAAAATATATATTGTACGTAGCTACCGATTATTTACGTATGGCAGATCTAATTGCACATTTAAACGTATCAACCTCATTTTAGTGCCGAATTCCGCCTGAAATTTCAAATCACCTTGATTATCGATTTAAAGACAAAACTTATGGGTTGTCATGCATATGGACCATTCGTGTTGCGTTTCATGTTGTAGTGAGAAAACAGTCTAAATTCATAGATCTAATATCGACATTAATAGTGTTCCGTGAAGAAAAAAAAATTGAATTTACATGAATAGATTTTCGTACATTCATTCTAGGACATGAGATGAACTAACAAAGGAAACAATTGAAGTACCGGTATTTTTCATCAAAATATCTTCGCGTTACCATATATCTGTGACCTTGGTCGTTTCCCTCACGCAATGATCAAGGCTATATGTTTTTTCTATTGACAAGCAGGAACTGCCGTGAAAAAAATATTGATGATTATCAAATAATATTGTGTAATAACTAATAGTTTTATATGAGGATGATAGATTATGTATCTATGTTATAGATATTTTTTCTACTCGAATTGTGCATATGTCGGGTGTTAACGAATGTACTTGTAAAACAAAATTATCGTAAGCTGGCATGCACCGTCCTTACTGGACTTGAAACTTTTAGTACTCGCATTGTTTGTGATGCGGGTTTAACATACCATTTATAACGTTTCACCAAACTAATGATATAATTTATCGCCCAGTGAAGCCGACCAGGCGTTCTCAATGTGTATCATTGTTTATATCGACGCGAAGTCGTAAAGTAAGCGAAATATCCTACCAAATCACAAGTAATCACCGAATTTCAGATAACAAAAACAGAGTGGAAGGAAAAAATCTGCGCAGTAAGACAGCCGGTGCGATCGATCTGTGGCGAATATCTAAATAAAAAATAATCTGGTTCGAAGAGAATAAAATTATGACAGAAAAAACTAATTCAATAACAAATCAGTGTGGGCTTTTTATGCCAGAATAGACACTGGTATTCTGATTATAAATAACATTTTATTCTCGTCTCGTAACGAATTTGAGAATAAATCATCACGCGCATCCTCGAGCACACAATGGTTGCTACCATTAATTAAAAAAAAAAAAAAAAAATTAAAGAGATACCAATTACTTTATACATTTATTATTAACTTGATTATCGATTAATTTTCTGTGTGCTACTCGTCGGTCATAAGTTTGCTATGATCCATGATCTCTTTCAATTGGAGTACAGATAGAAAAATACAGAAATATAGAACAACACTTGATATTGCTTTTTTTCATCATACCACCGAATATATTAATAAAAACCACTTTGCATCAAGAAATATTTTCATTTTGCGGCCAAAATTAGGTTGATTTGACAACATTCTCAATTCATGTCATCTCGACATCTGTATTTGTTCCTGAGAATTTTAGTTTTAGTACGATCGTATTCGGTGTTGTAATATCGGCCACCATTATTTCCGAGCCGTGTTTCAAGCCAAGTTCAGCTAGAGTTTTAGCCAAGTTTTCTCTGGTTTTCTCTTCAATACTTGCTACGGTCTGCATATACAAAGTTCGATTTTTTCCATTAATATTTGCAGTTAATCCCGGATTTTTCATCTGAAGATCTATTCTGTCGCACAAAAGTGCGATCAATTCCTTGAGCTTGACAGAAGAATCTCTGACCATGATTTCCCTTGGAATTTGACTACAAGCTAGACAATCCTCTTTTCTTTCAGCTTCGTACGTATATGTATAAATACCATCCAAATCACTCAGTATCTGTGGATCAGAAATAGTTGAAAGTGATTCAATTTCAGACTAATCTAGTTTTGGTGTTTGAAAACTATTTCTACGGGTTTTCATACCATGTAATTATTTAAGGAAGAACAACAACTGGTTGCCAATTTAAAAACTTCTGTAGAACATGCCGCAGCTATGACCGCATTTGTTGATGCAACCGCGGGGATAATATTTTTCACGACACCTTGAACCAGTCTGTAAGTCAGACCTAGAATCCCAAACTGAACAGCACGTTCATTTGATTTTTCATAGATCCAGTTGATGTGTTGAGGATCATCCCCATCAATGGAACATTCAAATGGATTTTCTTTAGGCCACTGGATTACTTTTACATATTCAATGCAGTGTTCCGGTAACCGTGGAGTATTGGCAATGGTGCATAACGGATAAGTAATCTGTGAAAAAAATGTCATTTAACTCGTTGAAATTTCAAAAGTATGCTGACTGCTGATGAATCACCTGCGGAGGATATAAATCTAATGTACATTCAATACACGCTGTTAAACCTGGAAGTATTACTCTGGCATTTCCCTTGAATCCTTCTGTACCTCCATCTATCATAGGTATTACGCTGGATTGATCCAATTCCCCATTTTCATAGTTCAACAACGATACTAGCATACCATTGATCCATCTTCTTGCTATTATGGAATCTAGACCACTGATAATGATATGAAACTGGCGATAAAATGCCTCGTCTTTGTCCTGGATTTTACAAAAGTGTGGCGTGACGTTACAGCCTGGTATTCTTGTATTAATGAACTTTGCTGCTACTTCTGCTTTCGAGGCACCGATGTCTTTATGTCGAAATAAAAATTGCCTGTTTACAAAATAAAGGTAATCAACAAATTGTCCATAATCAGAGATATGTTGATATATTGAGGTTATATTCCACGATGTACCGATTAAGATTCGACAGTTCAATGGTATCCATATCGATAAGGTGAATCTGTCGAAAACCCATCAAAGCTAGATCCTTAAGGAGTTCACATCCTAAGCCGCCGGCCCCGATAACGAGTAGCTTACAACTTTCACTCAAAAATTGTAAGGTGTCGGGTGAAGGTTCAAAATCCGGTCTACAAAATGGACCAGATCTTTCTAAAACCTTTCTTAAATGGCACCATTTACGATGCGTATAATCTGATCCCATTTTTTCAGTTCGCGACCCGTACGAAATGATAATGACCGAATACAACTGCCGAACAAAATGAAATCACTGTTTTAAATAAACCAACATTTGCCGGGAAACCAGTTGTTGCCTGGAAAGAAGAAACCTAGAGAAAGGAGATATAATTAGCGAAGTGGGGGTAGGCCTTAAGTATATGAAAATCGAAATGCGCAGGCGCGCTAAATGTACCTTACCATACACCACGCCATAGACATACTAGTACATACTAGCATCAGATCGTAGTACGATTAGAGCACAATAGATGTACAACAGGGTTTGCTGTTGTATGGTTCACTCTGCAGGAGTAAAAATGGCGGACGAGTACACTAATCCCTCTACCGCCTTCGTTTCACGCGATGCAGATTACACTCTAGTATGCGGAGTAGTCTGTGGCCAGTATCAAACGAATCAAGATCGAAATCGCGCGATTTGACATTCCCCATTTCTTTCCGCTACTTGATTGTTGCTCGGTATGAAAAAAAATTCGAATAATTTCAACAAATGTATCGTTCCTGATTTTCACTTTGCGGGCTTCTCCTGAATCTTAAGATTATTCCGTACGCTTCGAAAGCATTTTGTGATACAATATTTACGGTGGAATTTCATTGTCACGACGTAGAAGCAATAGGAAGACATGACGCTCGTGTCGCTGTCAAACTTCGTTTTTTAATCGATATCACTAAGAATTTATCAACCGCACCGGCTACAAATTGTTGAACGATACGTATTACGAAGATTTAACGCACCAAATTGATTTCTTGGTTTGTATCTACGACAATAGAAAGTACTTGCGAGGAGCAATGTTGTGATGAAACAGATTCATTGCATCAATTGTCTGTTGTCACTATTATTGCTTTCATTGAATTGTTCATAATATTCTATTATCCATAATTCTTCGTTCAGAAACTACTTCTTTGATACTTCATATATTTGACAGTATAAAAGAATAATATAGAACGAGTTAACGATTGTAAATCTATGTATAAATATAAATCTACCTGCATGGTGGACATTTCAATATTGTTTTTTAGGACATCGTTATCATTTTCATATTTTAACGTACTGCTGCGATATGATTTCATGCGACAATAAGGATTATACGACAATTGGAGCTAAACACAAATTATTGGCATAGAAATGCAGCGGATCCAAGAAGAAATCAGTGAAATGATTGTTCACGAAGGGAAAACTGATCTGCGCAATATTTCAAACACGATCGATGTCAGAGCCTGTTATAAACCTAGCGAACGGGTAAGAAAATTGAAAATTGTTAACGGTATACTATATGTGTACATATGGAATCATGTTAAATTAGTGCATGGCATGATCGACGTTATTCATTTGAGTTAAATTAAAGCTAAAAACCAGCAGGAATATTCAATATTAACTTTAATTTTCATTTTTTGTTTTTTCCATTATATCAAGCTGCAGAAACATTTCAAGGATACCACCTCATCATTATTCTGAGTAAATTGCAAGGATTTTTATTTTCTGTTAATCTTTGTTCGTTTCCGAATATTATCCGCTGCGACGCATCATGTAAGTACGCGAATTATACTTTGTGAAATTTTCCAAATCAGTTTTCATGGACCCTTGACCGATTTTTCGTAAAATGTGTTGCTCACTAACCAATTTGAAGATCATTAAAATTCTTTTTACAAGCTTGATTTCTTACAGAACATTTTGTTTTCCAGCAAACCTCATTTATTGGATCTGTATTTTTATGAGTATTTTCTATTTGCATCTCGACGGCAATGGACCTGTTGGGCCCAACTAAGACCTTGGTAAACTAAGTAAGTTAGTTAGAGTACTCGACTAAGATTCGGCTGAGACACTTTATAGATACTAAGCAACATGTATTTATTCCTGTGTTATGAGGCCATTTTACTTAGTATTCTGTTACATTCGTGCTGGCTTACTTACTTAAGTTTACTAAGGACTTAGTTTGACCGAATAGGCCCACTCTATTTCATTCGGCAGATTGGATATTTCTTAGATTCCATATCTTCAGAAAAAGTTTACGGTAAATTAAAGAAATCTGAATATCCTCGTTTGAGGGTCCACAGTTTGCATAATTTGACATTTTTATTTTGTTTTTAATTGTTTATTCTTAGTGTATTTCGTATTTTTACAGGTTCGAGAAAGATAGACAAGGCAATCATTGTAAAATGACAAAATTGAATATTTTCAGTCTGATTTGAAATTGTTAGTTTTGCAACATTTAGTCCACAGTTAGGGAGAAGGGCCTGTTTAAAAATTTAAACAACATTTTTACTCGGTTTGTTATTCTTATTGGACTGTTGAAAGACCAAGAGATTCGTACCAGATGAGACAGGATAAAAAAAAATAACCCAATTATCTTATCAAATTGATTTATTTTTAATCAAATCTAGATATTACGATACCAGTATTCAAGTTCATATGATCCGACCTGTAATTTAATTTATCAGTTATACCTGTACAATTGGGAATTACTATTCACATTCCTCTTGCGAATGTTGGTTGCAAAAAATGAAGAAATTTCACATTTTATTATCCAAACTTTCACTTCGTCAAGCATTTTTGCCAGGCGAGTGCATCCAAGTTCGATGACCCATTATCTGCAAGTCTGAGTAACCCGTATAATCGTGCGAATCATTTCCGCTAGAATAAATCTGAACTGGAGATCGATTCTTCGCTCTCTTTGATCGTTGGAAAGTGAAGCTTGAAACTATAATTGAAACTAATTACATAACGAGCCCAATTTCTAATCACACGAAGTGTAATCGTGGAGATTTTTCAAAAATTTGCCAGCGTAAAAAGAGATTTTATCTTGATAAGAAAAAAAGCCTAAGAATGTAGCACCAGTCTCTTCTTGATGCAGATATAATTATTGTGATTAGTCTCACTTCAGCAAACTTAGTTTTATGTCTCACCGTTTCAGTCGCGTCATACTTTCATTTTACCCAACGGTTTGAACAATAAATATTTATCCAAGTTTTACATTTTCGGCAATTATATCTTGTGGGTATGTTATAAAACTAAAATATTAGTCTACATATTATGTTTGAGAATAGGTTTTCTATTTCTGGCTTGTCTCACCGCGATACGGTTTCTAGTGCAGATCTTGACTTTTTTTCAGAGAATTGTCTTTTATTTTCAAATTATTTCGCTTCCTTCAGCCTGCGTAAATTTATATTGTTATCACAATTTCACATCGATATTACCGAATACAGAAACTATATTGACAGCTCATACCCTCTGAATGAGGTCAGTTGATTAATATCAGACAGAAAATCGAATTTAATCAAGTAGAAAACTAAATGTAAACAGGAACAACGATAGTAATGATCTTTTTCCGATAATAGTCAGAAATAATAGGCATGATATGCTTGGGTTTCGAGGGACAAGGCAGCTAATGAGAATAGGAATGCCGAAACGCTTCGTCTTTTTTCTTTATAGAAAGCTAATTCAATCATGATAATCGCGTTATAAGGATCTCTACTACATCTATACTTCATAGTAACTCAGCCCCCCACCTCACTCTTTTTATCTACAGTACGCGTAAAAATTATATACTACGACTTTGCGCGGTGTCAGCGATGTGCTGCAAGGCAATAGACCACCCAGACCACAAATATTTACAAACACTAGAGCAATGTAATCACGATTACCTACAGTTCAGTACAACTCAATTGAGTTCAGTAGAAAACGAGCGCTCCGTCGAGGCGCTTGTAATTCTCGCGGATCCACGTTTCGTTTCGGTGCTGAATTCGGGAAATTGAATTTCGAAAGTGCATAAATTGAGAATTCCGCAAAATATGAATAAATCATTGCACGAAAAGCGATCGCAAAATAAGAATAATACAGAAAAATGATGCTTCTTCGTCGTGCTTGACTTAGCATTTCGCCGAATATCATTGCCTTTCGATTATTCAGAAAACTGTGTTACTTTCGAAATTGAAATTGTTGAAAAGGGTGATATATTTGGAGTTGCGAATTTTACCACCAATCTTATTGCCTTATCTATCTGGTTATCTATGTACGATAGATTTATATACATGCCAATTTGAAAGACATGAATTGCTACTGGTGTTTATCAAGTCTAAATCGAAGCGTAATTTGTCACTATATTAATCATGCTATTTTATATTTCATCCCTTGATATAGGTCAAATAACAATTAGGTCAATTTTTGCCAAATTTGTTGCAGTATTTTACGATTATATGTCTAACGTATACTTGGCTTTCGTATTTGATTGTAAAAACATTGACTTTTACAATATTTTTATCCACTTATGTAATTTTGAATAATTCATTAGACACTTATTCATGTATGTTGTGGTTTTATGATTTGTAGCCAGAAGCGCATATGCTCTTCTGTTTCATGCAATAAAACCGTGAATTCACGAATTTAAGAGCATTTTATGAACGTTGCGTTGGTGTTGCATGGGCTGATCATATGCTATCAGTTGTTGGCCTCTACTTCTACGCTACTTTCCGTTCTTACGTACAAATGAATATTTCACTGTATTTGGTGATCAATTGAAAATTTTCAACTTATCAATCATGACGAATGATAAACAGGTGAGCACATTAAATGTTATTCGTTAATTGCATCGCCATATTTTTTTCCTCTGCACGAGCTTGACAATTTTTTGGTTGCCTTAAAAACTAGAACGATTGACTTTTATTTGTTGGAAATTTTACAACCAGCCGGTTTTGTATTTTATAAATTGAATGTTTTCTAATTTACTTCCACATTTCTGGAGCTATGAACATAGTTCAGCTTTCTTCTATATCAGTCACTGTTTACTTGAATCGTTTACTGTACGTATGTGTATTTTAAATTGTACAAATATTTGGCTAATATCCTAATAATATATAAATCACTGAATTTCATACTATAGAGAAATCTTATTTGAAATTTACCTAAATTCCGAGCTAAATTCATACAAAGCGTCATGTAACGTGAACATTCATCTATGAAAAAAATTTGTTTGCATTTCACGCATCACACAGCCATATAGGATCAATTGAAACGGTATATGATTATACTAGCTGATGATGTAATGATAATGTATTTGTGACGTCAACGTGACATAGGTCACGTGCTGAAAAGTCTTCTGTATCTTTCCGCTAATGTTGTTCCAAAGATTTCTTTATTCGCGGTGCATTTAATAGAAATAACAACAATTTGATTCTCATAGATGGTACCACAACGAGATGCGATAATGTAATTCATTTTCATTACATTACGATGTTTATTTTAGGCTTGGTTTCGTGGAGTGCGAAGCAGCAAATTTCGTCACGTCTATGGGGTACCAGCGAAACGGGAAAAATGTTACGACAACATAAAGATTACCAAGAATGCTCACGACTCTCAATTTTGCGCCGTGAATCCAAAATTTTTGGCTGTCGTAACAGAGGTCGCCGGAGGCGGAGCATTTTTGGTCCTACCTCTAGACAATGTAAGCACGTTAATGCAAAAACTTCATTTTTTTACAATTTACCAACGTATTCTACGGTGTAAAAATAGGATTCGAATTTGTTCAAGCATTTATCGTTTCTGTAACTATTACATGGCTATTGCGTACTTATTGCATATCCGTTTATGTGCCATGTCTTGTTCAAACATTCTCATATTGTTCATCCTTGATTACAGACGGGACGATTAGATTTCAATGCCAACCGAGTCACTGGTCACACCGGTCCTGTGTTAGATGTCAAATGGAATCCATTCAACGACAATATTATCGCGTCGTGTTCCGATGATTGTACAGTAAGCGTTGAATCTTGCTCACAGGATTGTGTTACGGGCTTGTGAATGATAATTTCACTAATGTATTTAGATTAAGTTGTGGCACATACCTGATGGGGGGCTCAGTCGCAATCTAACCGAATGGCTTGTGGAACTGCAAGGGCATAAACGACGAGTAGCATACATTGAATGGCATCCAGTGGCTGAGAATGTTTTGTTCAGCGCTGGGTTTGATCACCTCGTTATAGTATGGGATATAAATCGTGGAGAAGCTGTGAGCATCATCAACAGGCATCCCGACGTAATTTACAGTATTTCCTTGAACAGGGATGGAAGTTTGTTGGCTACGACTTGTAAGGATAAAAAATTGAGAGTATTCGAACCACGATCTGGAATCGTTGTATCTGTGAGTTTAAATTCATCAGTAATACTTCGTTACGAACAAAATGAGAATATTCCTAAATATACAATCTATTTTCAAACAACTTGTGAACTTTTCGTATTTAAAAATTTTAGGAAGGCGTTTGTCATGCTGGAACAAAAGCGAGTAAAGTTGTATTTTTGGGATCATCAGGTCGCTTGTTGACTACGGGATTTAGTCGACACTCGGACAGACAATACGCCATATGGAGTCAACATGATTTGTCCCATCCGTTGACGTGCGAGACGATCGATTCGTCAAGCGGCGTTGTTTTCCCATACTACGACAATGATACGAATATGGTATATTTAGCTGGGAAGGTAATAAATTTTCATGACCATATCACATTGATATGAGAAATTTTCTTTATTTCTAATTCATAATCTTTTCATATAACAGGGCGATGGTAACATTCGGTATTATGAGGTCGTCAACGAAGCGCCTTGGTTACATTATTTGAGCCAATTTATATCTGGAAATCCTCAGAGAGGCTTGGGTGTAATGCCGAAGCGCGGTGTTGCGACATTGCAATGCGAAGTATTCAGATTTTTCAAATTACACGCGACTCGTGGCATGTGCGAGCCGATATCTATGATTGTACCTCGAAAGGTGCGATATGCTTACCATAAATTATTTTGTTTCCACACCGAAACGTCAAATAAGAAGTTCATTATGACCTCGACGTTCGATTTCAGAGCGATCAGTTTCAAGAGGATTTATATCCGGACACGATTGGTACAACTCCGGCTTTATCAGCTAAAGATTGGATCAGCGGAATGAACAGCCCTCCAAATCTTATTTCCCTGAAAACTGGTCAGATATTTGCTAAACAATAATGGTAAAATCCGATTCTCGCAGAAGTCTCGATTATAAACAAAAATGTTTCAGGTGGTAGCATTACGACCCATAAACCACGAGCTTATAAAGCTGCACAGGGTCCTGCAGCAACTGATCTAAATACGAAAAAGAAATTTGCATTCTTATCTACCGAAACAGTTCCTGATTACCGGCCGGTGGAACTACACGATATGTCCGAGAAGAGTCAGAAGACTTCAAGTAATCAGAGCACTAAATTCCACCAGCTACAACAGAAATTTGGGAATGTGGTTCAGGTAAGATATTTATTTATTGGCTTGTTTCAGTCGTCTTTGTATCAATAGGTTTTTACTGATCTTCCGTGAGGGAATTCGTATAATTCGTTTATTCGTAATTCACGAATTGTGAATTTGTTTATTTTTCAAGGAAATTTTTGTGTAGTTTTTCAGATTTTCCACCATTTCCTCTAATATTATCAAAAGTAATCTAACAAAATTTTTAAAAATTTCATCCTATTGATAATTCGCAGAAATGAAATTTCTTCATATTATTCAATGAATTTCAATGATATGTAATGATGAAGTTTCATGACAGCGTTACATGCTGCTAATTCAACAATCAGACGCGTTCCAACTTTTATCACCCATAGTCTAACACACTAACACTTTGCATGGTCCACACCAAGACACGCAGATGTAATACCGAATTCCGTGAGCTTGTCAACAAGTTTGGAAGTTGTACGAATAATTACCGAAAGGTACGTGTGGTATCGTATTTGATCTTTTTTATACTCCACTAATAACTCGTGATTACGTCAAGTATACTGCAAACTATGGAAGTTTCAGAAAAAATTACAATTGCCATGATTATAGAAGTCTAATTGACTGGTTTAGGTTGCGCTCCAAATTCATTTTTCGCTCAAAGCCTAAGGATCGGTGCTGTAACTTTGTGGGAAACGAAAACCAGTATCATACGATCAGATTGAAAAGCTCAAATTCACTTATTTTGGTGCGAATTTGGTGAACTTCGCACGCATGTTATGAGTAGAGAGGAAAACTCAAAAGTTTTATAAAGGCGACTAATGATTGAAGCTCACTAAAAACATAAAATATACGTGATTTCCGAACGAAAATTCTGTTACTTATATCATTTTGACTAAACCACTAATATAAACATGGTCTTTGTTTGTTGATAATTGTTTATCCACAAATTCAAAAAACACTGCTTTGTCGCTTACACGATCGTTGGTATGATTGTATTATGGGAATAATTATAGGCTACTCACTGAAATGCAAGGCAAGAATTTCTTTGGAATATTGAACATTATTTTGAACCTAATCTGCTCGTGAAGAATTTGTTGGATGATCATTTTCCAAAACCATACCTACGAATTTTATTTGAGAAACAGTTCAATTTTATTCACACCAGGCATACTTACTCCCCTACGGAATCTGAATCACTATCGCATGGGGTCATTAGTTCAAAAGCTTTTTAATTTTTAATTATTGCTGTAGGAATGTAATTAACAATCCGTTGCTTGTTATGTCTGTATCTTTCAAGAACCACTGCCACAATTGTTTTCCCATTTTCATTCGTGGAGTAATATTTCTGGTACGCTTTAACTCGCAGAATTGAATTGCTCTAATTTCCCAAGTATTCTACTGACATATCGGCGGTTACACATTAATATGAATACCAACAGTAACGGCAACTGCAAGTATAGTATTGATGTTATTACAGAACAACATCTTGATGCCGTCAATGAACGATAACAAGGTTCTCGGGACCAGCGACATACCGAATAATGAATCAGAGTTGAGAATAGCCTTCGCACGGCAAACAGACGAACTGCGCTTGGTACGTCGGCAGCTAGCTAATAGTCAACTGAGAATCAAGGAACTGGAGGAACAATTAAGTAAATTAGAAAATCATCAATAAATCAATACGGAATTAGTGTTCCGTCACAGACGAAGATATTTTTTTTCATTCAATGCTTCTGCTTAAACCTCTCAGCTGCAGAAGCTGCAAATCGACTTTAATAATACCATGTGATTTTTTTATGGCATCTTAGCAATGAAGCGATAAGCTGGATGCCACGCGAAGTATTAAACGTAAGCTTCAATTTATCGAACTGGTTCGGAGTATTAATTGTGCAGCCACGAATACTACTGGATTAAAAGTGAAATCAATTGCTATTGCACTAGTGAATCATTTTCAAAAAGCGCAATTTTTTTCTATTTATATACGTACGATTCATAGATGAATTTTCTATCAAATATCAGTATACATATGTACTAGGATTTTGAATTATTTGTATCAAAAACCGATCGTGATATTGATACGTAGCTCGGTACAAATAAATTTCCTATTCATTCGGTAAACGAGACTAGCTATGACAATGAATTTACATGATCACGATATACCTATGATATAATGAACTATTGGTACAAAAGTTGTAATAATAGAATTAATAGTACACGTATGTGATCTTTTTCTCATACTGTAAAACGAGAGTTTATCAATTTTTGCTATCTGTCTCATCTATTTACCGTGCCTTCGCTGAAAACAGTAAGAAATCAGTAACACTGCCTTTATTATAATTTTTCCCAAGTTTTTTCAAACTTTCCTCCTCGATCCTAACGCCAACTGTAATTGCGACAAAAAAAAGCAGGATGTTGAGTGGGGTAATGATACGAGCCAATAATTTGTTACTCTTTTCTATTGACTTTTTTAGATCAATGAATACATGCTATAAATTAACGTGTCACAATAAGAACTGCTTGTTACATGTGTCCGTGATTGCGCAAAGCTATTATTGTAAGTTATATTTATAGTTTCTTCTACGTTTCAATGAGATTCCGAGAGAAAGTGAAATTTGTAATTCTTTCATTCGTCGACGTTAATTTTATATTTACTATACACTATTATATGATTAGCTTTTTACAATCGAAATTATTTACTATATTTGATGTCACACAAAAAGTTTTGAGAAGAGTGGACTTTGTTCAGAAATCGTCCGATCATTATTTCATATTGAAACAGCGATGCGTTAAATGAGATGGTCAGCGTTTAATCGATCTGTGTGCATCATGTATGTTTGGTAAAATATATATATTTGTGGACGGCAAAGTTAACTTTAATGATATGTGAAAATATTCCTTAGGTTAAGTTGAAGAATTAATTGTAGAATTATATATTTTTAGTGGCTAATATCGGAATAAGATATTTTTTTATCGCTATAAAATTACATTACGACAAGATAATTGGACGGTATTGGGAAAAGCTTTGATATCTTGGCCGATCACAAAAGCTTCGATTATCATTCAGTATTTATTCAGTATTGATTTCTCGAGCCTCTTAAGTATTGCTATCGTGGATTATTGAAATAATAATTATAATTATAATTATAATAATACTAGTAATGTTTTGTAACAAATGGTCATGAAATTGTGCGAAACCGTTGCAGTGCTTGGGCCAGCGTCTTCAATGATTGCCTTACGTAAATGCCAAAGATAAAATAGCGCGTGATTGGCGCGAAACGATGATGCACAAAAGTAAATATTTGCTCGCTGAACAGATGAAGTGATCTTCTCAATTAACAGCCGAGCTATACATGAGAAACAAGTTATTGTGTACGAAACTATGATTAAAAACAAAGGATTTATTCATAGTTGTACATATGAGCGATGTAGGCGAAAAGCAATTTTCTTAAATTCAGCTTGTATATCAATAAAGAAATTTAAAAAGGCATCATCTAAATATTATTACTATGATTGTCGGCCACCTCGAAATTCATTGCATAGAAATTTACACAATAGAACAAGATGAATAAAAATGTAAAGAAAGGGGCTCCGATTTGGATTATTCCCGCAATGTATTATTGTTGCGTTTCACACAATTTCCAACAGTCTGACTAAGAACGATTGTTCACGTCTTAAAAATGATGCATGCGAAATATAAGACAAAAGTGTAGTATTCAAAATTCCGCTGGTGGAGGAATAAGTTTTGATATAAATTTTCGAATTTCAAATTCTGTTTTTATACTATATTACGATAAATAATATATTGTTTTTAAATAATAATTTTTACGCTGTTACGTCGCGTCGACGGAGGTATAACTGTCTATTTCATAGCGTACTTATTTCGTCACTAGTCATTTTCAAAATACGTATCGATTGCTTGAAAATACATTCGCTCGCTTGGGACGAGTAGATAGCTCACCGAGAACTGTCGTTCCTTAAAAAGCTTCAAATTCGAATCTAAGTTCCTCTATTTCGTTAATTATTTGCCTGTTACAGTGGAATTTTTTATTTGAGAATCGTTCCTCCTGCATGATAATAAATGTCTCCGCATCAAATTCCCTCTGAGACTAATTGTACCCTGCGAATGCTTACCCTCGTTGCCAAGCGCAATACTCGGAAATTCGAGTTTGAGAATGAATTCCGCGCGATGATAACGCGATTCCTTGTCGAGTATCCGTAAGTAGGAATTGGTAAATTTTTATCTCTTGAATATGCTGATGTACGCGATTGTAAGCGCTGGAATAAATAGCGTTGCGATTCCAGGCAACGCTGTCACTGCCGGATTGCAACCATTACCGGTACACGTGAAGACGCACGTACGATACATGAGTTTGTCACCAGGTTGCCGGACGTAATTGCAGTAATTACCCAGATCCTTCGACGAACAATATCGTTTAGTGCCAATTCCACCTAATTCAAGGGAAATCGATGTAATAACGCTAGGCACGAGAAATTCGCTTGACAGAGCATTCATATGACAGACAAACACCAAGGAATAAAATATTATTAACGATAACGCACGTGCAAATAATGGTCGGGGGTAACGATATACATGCAATGATTCTTTGAGTTGGCTTCTCATTGTTAGTTGGAGCCGAGTGTGAGAGATATGTTTACGATTACGTTCCTTCGGTGATCCGTAATCTTTCTAGTATGTAAACCAGATGGACGATACCTATGCACTCACGTGTAGAAAAGAAATTGGAATCTTCGAGAGAAAATAGGAGTGAAATGTGAAAGGTAAAAGGAAAAAGAGAGATTCGAATCACAACAGCGATATGGCGTAAAGAAAGACCTCCAAATTTCCCGACGACCTTGACGCAGTAACGAGCTTCGAAGACGTGGTTACAGTCGCGCAGGACCACAGCTTCTTCGACCAAATCACCTTGCATGCATTTCCAATCGTCGGCCGAAGAACATTGGTAGCAATCGAGTGACGTGACTTCGGTACCAGAACCGAAATTCGATTAGTCAAGTGTCGCGAGTACGCGATGTACGGGGACGACTTTGCCATGGCAAATAGTACGAAGCGATAGCACGAAAAAGCATATTTGGCGGTGAGAAATTGTTAATGCGATTGTGCAATCCGATGACTATTGCCGGTTACCAGATGACCGTTGGTTTGTTAGTCGTAGTTTGTTAGTCAATTAAGTTTTAAACGATCCCCGAGACCATGCGAGTGTGACTCAGAATTTACCCTCGAATCGGCCGATATGTTTGACACAGTATTGAGCTCCGTAAATGTTATCGCATGACTGCGGTGTTATATCGATGTCGCTGCTCAGAAACTCGTTGCACTGAAACGGATGCTCCGAATCTGTGCCCAGACACTGATAACAGTCTATGGCACTGGCTAAATGGTCATAAATGAAAAGAAAAAAGTTTAAAATTATAGGAAAACAGTCGATTCGTCGTTGCGTCGCCTAAACATTACCACGATTGTTATACTTAAATCTGGATTTCATTTGAAAAACGCGTTACACTTCGAAGTAGAATGTTTCTCTGGTGTAAGTTCTACTTGAGTAATTTGGAAATAACGGACGAAAGGCTTTTAAATTTTGTTCATCGAGTCGGCTACCGTAAAATCTTCCGCTCATCCAATCAACGGTTGGTATTGAAATCTGATTACCCGGTTTCCGTATTAGCTTGGAATTTAATTACAGGGAAACTAGGGCAATCGGCCCAATCGAGCGACGAGGTACTATATATTTGCAGTTATTACATAGATCCACCGTAGCATTGGATAAGAACGAAATATTTTCGAACATCGAAAAAATGTCATCATTAAAATTAGCGAAATATTTGTTCGTACTGAATACTCGTGTCACCGCTATTTTTGTATCTCATTGTATTAAACTTCGTCATTGTAATATGCTTTCTCGTTCTATCTTGCTATTCCTTCATTTCCAACACTCTCATAAAAGTCAATTTGATACAATCAAAATGAATATGATTCATTGAGCGCAGTTCGGAGGGAATATAATCAGCTACGGCATTTGCAAGAATTTTAGACACTGTCGTATCATAAAATCTTGTTGCAACACGAACAACGAACGTTTATAAACCAATGCGATCAGCGAGTTATCAACAAATTGTCGTCAGTTATTCCTTCCTCTGCACAATTGTTGCAACACATGTGTTCGGTACGATATACCGACAGCCTTGAAGTGGTGAAATAAATACAATTTCAGTAGATCAAATTTCCGTATTAATTTATCACGAAACTCGATTAAATACTGTGAAATATGGCAGTTTTGTTCTACGCGATATACCATCGGTGTAACTTCGGGTTACCAAAATCCTTCTGCGCTATTATCAAATGGATACACGTGTATAACCGATGAATTGGTGTCACGATAAAAAATCATTGCTACGATATGCAGTGTTTTGCGTAGTATTTCTGTTCGACCTTAATCGAAATTAATCGGCAATGTATTACCATTATTCTCATTCCAACAAGTGGTTTTGCACAGAAGTTCGCGATGAAGCTTCGTATATAGGCTTTGAATATTACGTCAAACGACGCCCAGTTACGCATCGAACATTCTTTGCACAAGAGGAGAAATCAAGAATTCTCGTAACGCGCCCGAGACAAATTTGAGTTACATTTGCTGCAGACGTCATCTTTTCAATGATATTCCGTTGTGTGGTAGCAACTGTGCGTATAAATTGAAAAAGCCCCGCCCAGCTACGTTCGGTCGGTCAGTCATTCATTCCGTCGCGTGCGTCGTGTGAATCGCGTTTGTAAACCGCACGAGTGAATAGGTCGCAATAAAGTTAGTAAAAACTCACCTGATTTCAAGGAAAGCGCTAATAGCGCGCAGACAACGATGCACTTGTCTCTCACTATATTGGCCATATTAGGGGAAAATATTAATCAAACGGCAAACTGAATTCGAATTTGACAGAATTTCCGTATCATTCGATGTGCGGTATCGTTTCTGCGTTCACCTGGCGTGTCTCGTCCAGGTATGGGGAGGCGATATCGTACGGCTTCGTTGCAGTATACTAACAACTGTTTTGTCCAGTCAACTGACTAATGCCTTAACTATACCACTGTCAAGATTATCCTATACCAAACTTCGCGTGTACCGTTCGCTTCGTTTCACTGTTCGTACAGTAAGCGCCGATGGTCGAGCTAAGTAGGGGTAGCATTCGTCCAATCAGGATACACGAATAACTGGGCGCGACGCGATTCAATTGATTCGGATCGTTTGAGTTAATTTAAAATGTTAGATGAGCTAATTTTTTTCTTTGCACAGCAGCGTCAGGCTATGACGAACGCGATACGGTACGAATAACGCTTGATAGCCGGGAATTCGATGTTCCCTATGTTCCATTTGTTGCCAACAATGAGGAGAGAATCTGTGAAATAAAAAGCCGCACCATTCATTGCTATGGATATATTAATCTTCGATCTGTCATGTTCAATAAATAGTACAATAATTTCTCAGTTTTTAACACACGCACGCACGTACCCACGCACACAAGAGAGAGACTTATGTTTACAATTTTGAAGTGTAAAATTTAAAAAGAACAACGTAACTTTCAACGCCACGACAATGCTCGTATCGTCCGTGAACGTTTCAATAGAGCGCAAATTACAATTACCTTTGAGATTAAGCAAGAAATAATAATACATGGTACGCGATAATATTGCACTCACTTGTAATAAAATTTTACTAGAGGCTCTATATTCTAACAACGATAATTAACGAGCTACTATACAGTTAGCGATAAATTATGGGCTCAATTTTTCTGCAGAGATTCTACGCAACACGTTTTTAGCTTCTAATACCATCAACATATCCTACAATCGTACTCCCAAAGTTGTTCTCCGAGAGAGAAACTGACGTCATTCTGTTTTATTCGTTACCTCGCCTGTAGGTTTTGAAATTATTAGAGAAGCTTTTCTCTTTGACTTCAATTTGGAAGACCTTTTGCACTTGCTTTGGTCCAGTTTCACGAACGGTTTTCGTACTCTACCAAATATGTTTTTTGTATTTTGCTTGGTGCACAATAAAATTGCTTTGGATGATAGTTTTGCGGCTATTTTTTCTGTTGTCGGTGATTTGGAGGATTCGCCGATCTCTGGACGTGTTTTGATCAATTTCGGTGACATTGCCTTTAAGCGTTTGGGGCCTTGCTTAACAACGTTTGTTTCCGTAACATTCTGTTCGAAATTGCTAAAAGTCAGCTTTATTCCGGCACGCTTCTGTTTCGGTATCTTAGATTTCAACGTCGATCTAGCTGAGGTGACGTTCGAACTTATACTGGGAATATAATCGGTATTCTTCAGTAACTTTTTCCTGACAACGATCGATGATAGACAAAGACCTGGCGACGACGATGCGTTCACATCTTCGCTTCGAGTTCCATCTTGGTGTTTCAGCCCTCTATGGTTTACAATAGATTTCAGTTTTCTACAGCTCCTGATTCTTTTTACACTCGTGTAAATCGAAGTGGCCCGGCGACATTTCGTCGACTTTGTCATGAGATTCACGTCGCTTTTCATCGTGGTGCTGCTGGTGTCATCGATGGGGCTGTTGAGTTTTGCATCGTCTGTATCCGGCAATGGTTGATCCGCCTTGATCACGACGGATGTACTCTGCAGAAAATACATTATCGACAATTGTTAAAAATGTACCTGTATGTTGGATTGTCAATGAAACTTGTTAACTGGTGAAATAAAAGTTTTTTTATTTTGTTTTATGAACAAGAATGCGTTTTGCTTGCTATCACATTATTGATATCATATTGAAATGACACCATCGCCTGTAGTTTGTGAATTTTGGAAATAATACAAGATATTGCGATTTGTTATTAAACTAACAGATCCAGGAGGAAACTTTAGGATAAAAAGGTGCGAATGAAAGGCAAGCTCATAAATCTGTGTTCATAAAATTTTCATTTATTCCAAACGCTTTAATATAAAACAGTACAATCAACTGAAAATTATACATCGTTTATTAAATTTCCAATATAATTTCAGCCTTTTCGATTATAATTTCTTGCCTCTGGAACATCAGGAGCATAACATCGGGTATAATTTCATACCAACATTTTGTATAATTCAAAGATTGTATACATAAAGGTGCAATTAATCTCAGGCGTGGTGTCACGTTCGAAAATGAATGATAACCGTACGAAATATTAACAAAACACCCACCGCCTAATGCTACTCTTTGGCTAAAATTGGTCCCTCGAATAAATTTAAATCATAGAAGGCAGATAGGTCAACTTATTTAATCAAATCTAACAAGGTAAAAATAACAGGCTGCAAATAAACTGCAAGTTGAAATAAGGAAAGATAGTTCCTAGTTCTTAGTAATGTCACTCTGTTCGGTCGAAACCTCATAGAGCTAACAAAACGATTAACCCTACCTCTAAAATTTTGATTTTTTCTCACATTTACTCGAGATGGATAATGTTGTTTGCTGCTTTTGGAAATCAATTGTTCCAACGATCAATCACATGGATGTATAATATGTTTTGCTTACGTAAAATCATATTACATGAAGATGCCGAAAATTGTGTGTTTGCTCACTGTATAAATCGGACAATTCTCTTAAGCATTATCACAGATTATCCTGCTGTTGCCAATGTGTCTCGAAAGTTTGTTATTATCTGAGTATGGCAACGTAGTCATCTAATGTATTGTCAAATAGTACCCTGAATCTTCAAGTTATAAAATTATAAATAGCAAACAAACAGCAGAATGGGTGGTGAAAGTTGGGAGAGATTAGGAAGAAATCAGGTTTTATAGGAATGATTTTGAATAGTTATTATATCAATCACCCAAGTTATTTAGAAGAACAAACTTATTCGAATGAGCAATCAGTGAATAGTATCTACTAAATGGAATGCTAATATGAAACACGCATATATTGAGAGATGATGTTACTAACGATCTTAGTATATGATTTTATTGTCGATAATAACAGTCGACAGGTACTTACTATTCAAAAAAAATTTGATTAGAGTCCAGTAAAAAATTAAATTGAATCTATTTAAAGTCGTGCAGACTAACGATTTGGCAAGATATGTCAGAATTCTGAACCATTCACGTCTTTAAAATTATTGATTTCATGTAACCGCACTATACATCGCGCTACTTCTAATTTTTTTAATAAATTTGAACACCGTTTTTAGATCGTAAAGGTCTGAAAACTTTTAGATCGGGAATTTTGGAAATTCGTATCAATAAAATGTTCAATTCAACGTTCAAGACAGTAAACACTGCCTCACCTCAATGTCTATAAATTCGCTGTTGGATTTATCGTCTGTGTTGGAAATTACCTTGTTTAACGGACGATTGAAAGCAGACGTATAGTTGACGTAGGTTAATTTTAGATAGGATCTCAAGCCTCTCAGCGAACGATACTGACTGTTCGGTAAACGACTATTTGGATTGTTATTTGTGAGATCAAGAATCGAGGGTCCCAGTGCAGCACCAACCTATTGATTTTAAATATATGTAATTTTATTCTCATCAAGACAAAAATCAATGGGATTATATATTACCTCTTCAAAAACGAGCGGCGTATATTTCGGTGGCACGTATATGTGGCTTTGATTTTTGTTCAATCCATCTCGAACTCTGGCAGGAATCGAATTTACTAATCGGCCTGAATTGTAATTGCATTCCAACGTGTAACTTCTTACCAGACCTGTTAATTTGTGTACAGCGACTCTACCTGAACCTTCTCGTGACATGCCATCACGTTTATCTCTGAAACAATGATTGTTCATTTGTGGTTAACAAACGTTCACTCGTAGCATGTTTTGTTGATTCATTATTCACTCACATCAGGTACATATTTTTCTCGGCAAAGTTACAAGACGTAAAATGGAAGTTCGCGTTGTTTAGAGACATTAGCTTTGGTAACAGCATACACATGACAGTATCCTCCGAATCATCAAAGTAATTGCCATACATGAATACTCCTTTCTTGGAAGCATGTCCGTGTAAATCAATGTATAAAAATAATCCAGATTCTTCCGGATTGTCACATGCCTGTCCGACTCTGGCGGCATCGCATACTGTTCGTTTCGATTTATCCATGACCTCTTCGGTTTTCATTTCCGAATTTTTCATCGCTTCCTCGCCTTTCCCTGAAAATAGCTTTACCTATAAATATGAGATATCACATTGCCCAATTAACTTCCGAATGGTTTATTTCATTTACCATGCGGCAAATGCGAAGATGAAATTTCATCCTGACGATTGCACAACTTTTTAGTAGTTCCCGGTTCACCTCTGCATTTTTCGTCTAAGGTCATCGAAGTTACCTGTGAATAGAGTGGAATAAGAAGTATCTGGGTTTCATTTGCAGTTAACGAATATTGGATGTATTATTCGTTACCTGTTGAAGCAACTTATTTGTCGTCTCATGAACCACGTTGGCGACTGAATCACAAGTCCGTTTAATATTGACATTGGAATCCGCAACTTCTAAGCTACTGTTTATAAGATCGCTTCCACGTGTCGTCTCTTCTGGTAATTCGTAACCATAATGATGATATCTGTGAAACATAAGTACACATATTAAATTCCGTATAGGATTTTCATTCGTCAAGCTTACCTGATTATTGCTCTGGCAGCATAAATAGTGGGATGGTCTTTCATGGATGGATTCAAATACACTCGATTCAAATTAACACCTCTGGTATCCATCCGATAGTGACCTCTAGCCACTCCATCTGGATTGAGCATTGGAATTAATTTGAAAACATACAATCGGCGCAGAATGATAGCAGCAGTGTCGTCTCGGTTTATTAAAAAGTTCAAAAAGCCATTTAAAACAAAGCTGGATGGCGTTTCTCCAGGATGAACGCGCGCACTTACGTAGATAACCTGATATGAATAAAAGGTATGATAAATATAAAATCCTGAAGCGGGATACGACTAGACGTAAGCTCTGCAAACCTTTTTGCCGTAAAATTTGAATGGCCGCTCCTCTGTTTTTTCTGGAAACAAATTTGTCAGCCTTGCTTCTCTCTCTGCACATATATTATGGTGCGAACTGATAGTTATCAAATCAAGTCTGCGACCTTCTAAAGAAAGTGTTGCACATTCCCGGTGATAATAAATATCGTCGGGACTAGTGATGCTGCTTTTTACCATCCGTAAGTCAATTTTTTTAAGATAATTTTGTAAGTCCGTATAAGAAAACGGATAAGTGAATGCTATATAAGTTATAGCTCTGATACTTTCCGGCATGTGGAAAGTAAACGACAAAATAAACTCGCTACCTTTTTGATCAATCTGAAAAATGAAAAATTATGTTTATCCAAATTGTACGATTTTAAACTGGTTATCGCTCAGATAATTTTCATTACAGCAAATGTGGGCTTCTCGCGAAGTCGTTCCCATTGCGGATGGCCAGGTACGGTCTTATAAACAGGACACATTCCTTGACTGAACATTTTCACCTGTCTGTTTAGATTGATTACATTTATTTTAACATGAGCTGCAGAAATAGTGGAT
Source organism: Arge pagana (assembly GCA_963969455.1). Lineage (NCBI taxonomy): Eukaryota > Metazoa > Arthropoda > Insecta > Hymenoptera > Argidae > Arge > Arge pagana. Next base: position 5,539,319 of record OZ018312.1, on the reverse strand, counting down.
CTTATTCCAAAATAGAACCAAGTTCTATTGTTGTTTTGATAATCTGTTCCATGACAATCATGCTTCGTCCATACATTAAACTCGTAGTCTGGGGCTTCGTCAGAATTGGAAATTTTAGATGATTTCCCCTCAACATCGATACATTCTGAAAATTTCACAAGATTATTTGCTCGTTATCTTTAAGGTGATAAATTTTCATTGTCAAAGAAAATATGTCGCATGGAAGCTTTATCAAAATTCGCCCACAATAATCTGCATGTTTCGGAAAATTAGGATTTTTTAAAATTACCATTGTCAGGTCCATTTGCTGTCTTCACTTGTTCGACTCTAGCTAAATTAGCCGAGTCAAAGTTATTATAAAATATGAAGCTGCCGCACTTTATTTCTCCTTTTATAGTTGCCATCCTGCTCGACTGATTACATGATTTTCTACGAACACATTGATGAAATAAGATTCTAAATCGTGCTACGAATTATCATTGATAATAGAACACAAACAACGTGACCGTGACAAAATTTGGCAAGAAAAGTAAGTAAATTCATCAAGCGTTACATAATTTTATCAAGGTATAGAACCAGGTTGGAATCATTTTTAAACAAGATCGAATCTTGATTTTGGATTTGATTGAAAAGGAGAGAAATGGTCACACATTGAAAGGTGATTTCATTATTATGTCAAACTTTTATTGCCCAGAGGTTGCTATGGAAATAATTCGTAAAGGAACATTTCTAGCAGGAAAAACTTTCTGTTTAAGAAAAAAAAATCAATGTCTGAGAATTATTGCTCAGAAAAATGTTCAATCTCCTTCATCTTGGACCACAGAAATCGCGAGATCAGATTTTTGTTCATTTTGACAGATCATATGATTTTTATTTACATACATTCGTAGGTGGGGTAAGATGACACCAACCTTTTTAAATACAGCAAGTAAACCCTCTCTGATTCAGCTCTGGGTATTGAGAGTACAAAACATGATCCGTCCAATCATCGTATATTTTATTTCCGATCTAATAGATATGTATGTTGTTTATTTTTATTGTATTTCAGCTTGAGTTTCTTGCAATTCCACTTATACAACACAACGAACCCATTTCTTCACGCGAGAAAAGTCATCTTCAAGAAACCTTATAGATATACACATACGTATACATACACACATGTCTGTAAACGAACTCTAATTTTGTCCAGTCTGCATATTGACAACACGCTGGACAAATTTAACCTCACAGTATGTCCGATAGACAGCAGCACTCGTCATCCCTCGCTTGGTCGATAAAGCAGGATTTCGAAATGACATCTAAGCGTGATAATAAACATATATACATATATCATAATATATGCATACATGGTCGTAAGTAATAATGGATGTTTCTATTTCATCATTTACCCCGATCTTTCAGCTGTTGCGCATAAATGCCAAATAACCGTTTCAAAATATGACGAACGTCCTGTTATTTCATAATTCTCTTAATGCATCGTTGAATTGCTATTTGATAAATTGATATTTCTCGGTATCGTGTGAATATCGCATATTGAATACCTAAATCCATCAATTTCGTCGAGATATTTCGGTCTGATATTTATGCCACTCTCATCGCGCGACTGCGTCGTATATTTGGTGATTGCCGTAGATGTTTTCGAATAAAATTCGCATACTTAGTAGAGTTAACCGACTGGATCAGATTGAATCATCAACTGGTTTTTTGTAGCCAGTGCATAGTCGGCGTAACTTCCATGATTTATAGTGATCCTGAGAAATTGTCGATGTTATTCGCAATCAGCCAGATACGTTGGGTGCACTTGCGTACACAAGTCAATCCAATGTCGTGCAAACACGACCCACGTATCACATGCCTCTTGACAGCTGATTCCGTTTGCAGAACGCGAGAAATAAATTCATCACGAGCTGCATTCAGAATAATTGAACATTCTTCCATCATCCGTGAATTCAGTTGTAAGAATTGTGCGTATTGTAGATACATGTGGCGGCCTATTATCGTAAATTTCAATTGAAAATTCGTAAAAGAATTCATGTTTTGCACTTTCTTATTCTAGAATCCGTGTAGTTCGTGCATTCGAGACCGATTTGTTTTAAGTGAGCGGTCAAATCATATTTTCCAATTTGAATTGACCACATATTCAAGTTCTTCGTGTTACATAATATTGATATTGGTACGGCGATTAGAAATTTTCTTTTCACATTGCTCGGTCGATAAGCCAATGATGGGACACGGGCACGTGCAAACCGCAATGCGTTCACATCGTTCACACGTGTGATGCAACCATATGTAATTATTTTATAAGTTTCGTGAATTTTAGCATCGTCCAATGGCTGGAAACGTTGAGGAAGATATTAAATTATTCCAGTCGTTGGGATTGAGTGAACAAAAGGCCAAAGAGACGCTGAAGAATGCGCAAGTTACGAAATATCTGAAATCTGCGATCACTGAGGTAGGGAAACGTAACCAATAATTTAAATGCCGGTATTCACTTGTTTGATCTCTCATTGCACTCTGTGTTTATTAAACTGTCTTCAGGCCAATGTCCATGGTAATATAACACCAGAAACAGGGATATTGCTGTATCATGTGGCTTCAAAAATTAAACTTCAAATCTCTGACAAGATCCTGTTACTATCAAAGTTGATAGCCAAACGAAAACTTGACACTACGCAACGCATCGACACTGCCTTGGAGTATTTGTTAGGTCACGTCGAAAGTGCAGTAGACATTAAGAAGTTAGAAGAATATTGCGGTGTTGGTATTGTTGTCTCACCAGAAGAAATTGAAGCTGAAATTGAAATGTTGATTAAAAAATATCACGACGAAATTGTCGACAAGAGGCAAGTACATGATTCATGATAGAGTTGTAGAGACAATGATAGCTTGATTTGGACGTTAACAACATGCACATCCATTATAGGTATCGTTTCAATTCAGGCCCATTAATGCAAGAAGTCCGTAAGACTTTAAAATGGGCGGATGGTAAAGCAATAAAAAATGAAGTTGAAGTTCAGTTACTAGATCTGCTTGGGCCCAAAACAGCTGCCGATCTTGCACCTCAACCAAAACAAAAGCAGGCCAAAACAAAGCCAGTAGTAAATCAAACGGGAGAAAAAAAAGATGGTAAGATTTGCAATAAATTTTGTTTGCACTGAAGATTGTATTTATCGAAGGAGGATTTCATTATTCGTTTTGATATGAAGAGGATACAGCAAAAAGTTCAGAGAATAAGTCAGAGGCTCGAACAATCAGCGAACTTATGAAGACTAAGGTACATTTTCACAAACCTGGAGAAAACTATAAGACCGAAGGATACGTTGTGACACCAAACACTCATAATCTTCTGAAAGAACATCTAAAAATTACTGGTGGTAAAGTCAGAACCAGATTTCCTCCAGAACCAAATGGGATTCTTCACATTGGCCATGCTAAAGCAATTAATATTAACTTTGGGTAAGAAACTACAAATTAATATTACGCGAGGCATAAGCTTAAAAAGACTGACTTCTATTTTTCTACTTTCTATTTGCAGATATGCGACGGCATTCGATGGACTTTGCTACTTACGATATGATGACACAAATCCAGAAAAGGAAGAGGAAAAGTTTTTTGTTGGCATTCGGGAAATGGTTGAATGGCTTGGGTATAAACCAGCTAAAATAACTTATTCTTCCGACAATTTTCAACAACTGTACGAATGGGCAGTGCAGTTAATAGAAAAAGGCTTAGCATACGTCTGTCACCAGAGAAGTGACGAAATGAAAGGATTCAATCCCCCTCCGAGTCCATGGCGCGAGCGACCTATTACCGAAAGCTTGCAATTATTTCAGGTATCACGCGACATGGGACGAACATTACTTTTTTTCTATTCGTTCACGAGTAACAATTGATCCTGAGTAGATTACCTGTTACAGGATATGAAAAATGGCAAGCTAGACGAAGGTGAAGCAACATTGCGTATGAAATTAACTCTCGAAGAAGGCAAACAGGACCCTGTCGCTTATCGAATAAAATTTTTTCCACATCATAGAACTGGAGACAAATGGTGTATCTATCCAACATACGATTACACTCACTGTCTCTGCGATAGCTTAGAAAATATTACACACTCACTGTGTACTAAGGAGTTTCAGTCCAGAAGATCTTCCTACTATTGGCTCTGTAATGTTCTCGGTGTCTATTGTCCGGTTCAATGGGAATACGGTAGATTAAACGTGGGCTACACGGTAGTATCCAAACGAAAAATTGCGAAATTAATTGACGAGGGAATTGTAAACGATTGGGATGATCCGAGGTACGTATTAATAGCTTTTAACTCGTTGATATTATTTTTCGATAGTATATTTCCATGTTCATTCTGCGTATTTTTTTTCGTGAAAACCTACATATTATTATTATTTGGCACAGGCTTTTCACGCTAACAGCATTACGACGACGAGGATTTCCTTCGGAGGCGATTAATAATTTCTGTGCGCAAATGGGCGTAACAGGTGCTCAAGCTGTTGTTGATCCTGCTGCCTTAGAAGCAGCTGTTAGAGACGTCCTCAATGTAACAGCACCTCGAGTTATGGCAGTTCTAGATCCGATTCGAGTTACGATTACTAATTATCCCAATGACGCTCTTCGTAGCATAAAGGTACCAGACTTCCCTAGTGAGCCTGAGAAAGGTCACCACAACGTGACGTTCGATGAAATAATTTACATCGAAGCATCTGATTTCAGAGAGGTTTGTTGATTTTTTAAAAAATATGTTCTTATTATTTATTACGAATAAAATACAAAATCCGACTTCATCGTTTAGATCGATGAGAAAGGCTTCAGACGATTGACACCAAACCAATCCGTTGGACTGAAACATGCTGGAATTGTCATCAGTTTACAATCGATAGAAAAAGACTCGAGTGGAAAGATTACCAATCTCATAGTAAAACAGCAACCCGTATCTGACACAAATAAACCTAAGGCATTCATACACTGGGTGGCAAAACCATCTTTGGCATCAGTTAGACTCTACGAACCACTGTAAGTATTCCTAATAAACATCTCTCATACAATAGGTACTCGAATCAAAGTTATCTTTTCCATTGATAGATTTAAACACAAACATCCGGAAGATCCTAGCGAAGTTCCACACGGATTTTTGAGTGACATTAACCCAGTAAGCAAGAAAGAAGTAGTTGGTTACATAGACTCTGGCTTAGCCAACATAGCCACACCCTTTACTCAATATCAGTTCGAACGAATCGGATTTTTCTCCATTGATCCGGACAGCAAGCCAGGAAAGGTAAATTTTTTAAATCATATATGAATTTGATTTATGCTAAACGATTATTTTCTAATTTGCTCTGTTCCTTTCGTAGCTTGTCTTTAATAGAACTGTCACCTTGAAGGAAGATGCGGCTAAAGTTTGAACCGGTTGCACATATATTGCGGCATAGTTTATGATGACAAACTAAATGCTATCCATAGTCTCTAAATTCTTGTTTGGGCATTTTTTTACCTACGAAGACTCCAGAAATATATGCGTTTGGATTGATGATGAATATGCCTCATATATAAGTTCCCATCGACAATTCTCGTTTTCATTTTTCACACAAATATACATGAAATTATGATAATACAGAGCATTAATATCAGTTGCGTATTTTTGGAAGACAAAAACTATATCTTGTAATTTTTTATTGCGTGAAATGGTAGTAATAAATATTTGCCTTAAAACATCCTCCATGTATTTAGACCAGAATTTATGTATATTTTTACATATAGTTTATGAACGGAGATTACGAGACAATTGAATAAAATTGTGGCAGTATTTATAAAACACCGTTACTTTCATTCCTATTAAAATACGATAACAATACAGCGTTTTAGTCGTGTACGATATGGAATTATATTGACGTGCTTGAGAATGTCATCAGCTTAGTGCAAATATTGTTCCGGTTCAAGAATGATGCGAGTGATTAGATGTTGAATATGAGTATGACAGAACCTGTCTCAATTGAAAGTTGGTGGTTTTGACTTAACTGTCAACCGTATGATCGAAACATATCAGCAAAGACAGTGGCTCGGACTGGTCTTTAAATATTTTCAATTCTGAGAACAACAAGGAATAATTGTTAATTTACTTATCAAAATTGATTCGATTTTTCGACTGCTTTTCAGCAGTGTAGACAAATGATTACTATTGGGAGCAAGACTAGCATTGTCCGTGAATAGGCTTTCAATAATATCGTTGTGTTTCAACGTTTCGGATAAAATTACAAATAACGATGATTTCCCAGAAATTCAAAGCTCCTGAATGGTTAAGTAACATGTTCGACGCTTCTGAGTATCCATCAAAGTTAAAAAAATTCCAAGACACGAGTGTTCCTTAAAATTAATTCATCATGCAGGATTCGTATGTGGGCACCATGTATTTAATATTAATGAACGCATCTGCACCGCCATATCGCTCGAGTATTTCGAGAGTCTCTTGAATCAGATCGGCAGCGTTTTCTCCTCTTTGTTGAGAATAATCAATGCCTTCTCCAAGATTCACTGAAATCATGCAAGAATTTATCAACCATTTCTTGACCAATAATAGAATAGTCTATTAATTGATCCATTTACAATTTTTGTCCTTCAGTAAATTTGGGACAGGCAATATTTGTCGGAAATAGGGTACCAATGCTTCGCCGACACAATCGGCAGAACGTACGAGGTGCTGCAGCATTTTCATTACCGCACAAATAATCTCAGGTACTTTGGTATTCAGTGCATCTACAGAATTTGAAATATACACAGATCATTTTGACATTCGAATTAACCATATATCTACCGCGACTCACTCTTTATCGGTATAATCAATTGTGGAACCACAGGAAGAATCTTCGGACCACCTTGCGCCAGCATATCGGCTATTCCTTGTTGCACCAAAAATTTATACGGCGATTCAGTTTCTGTCAAACCGTCGAAAAACATTGGAAGATAGTGGTGAAAGTCTAATTTTTCGATTTCCACTTTCCATCCAATTTTCGGTCCATTTCCATCATTTTCTAATGAGATTGGAAACACGCCTCTGTTGTAATATCTTCGAAAAGCAGACGGTTTTGCTGGACAAGGCTTGTACAATTTACACTGCGGTGGTTTAGCAACCACCGTGTTATCCTAGGATTGTGACAATAATTCAATGAAAAGTAGAAACAGAACATCTCCTTTTGATCAACTTTAATTTTCCAGCAGTATAATTTACCTGCAACGCTTGAATTGTAAAGGCTGGCACTATGCGTGGATTTCTGTTTTTATATTTTGGTATATCTTTCCGAAGTCTCGTCCTAAATTCCGTTTCGTTTACCATTTTTAATGGCAATCTGAATTTATCCGGTGTAATATTGACAGACTGACTCTTCGATTAATCGATACTTACATAGATTTACCAATATTTCATGACAGTCATCTATACAATTTGAAAAAGATTCCTCGATTTTAGTCATGCAGATGTCATATCTCAATTTGCCTGTTCATATCACAGTAGACTGAGTAAACAACGTTTCGTGCATTTCTAACAAATTGTCGTTTCCTCGGCAACCAGTGAGTCTGACGTGGAATTTTCACTGTAATTGCGGTAGGTACGAATTTTGAACATACTATGATGAAACGGAGGCGAGTCGGATGTAAAGTAATTAATATTAAGGCTTAATTTGGTAATTGTTACTAAATAACTTGAACGCCACGTGTATTTTTTTAATAAAATTATTATTCTTAACATCTCGCTGATTCATATAATATTATTAGAAGCTAGTTGCAGTCGGTTTCTTCAACTTTTTGTGGTATTGCGGATCATCGAATATCAGCTGCCGCCTTTCGGGTTTGTTACCTTCTGTCGTAATTCGTAGTTAAGGAAAATATAAAAGGAGTAAATTCGTACAAAATTTACACGAGTCAAAAAAAAAGAAAAAAACAACTTATTTCTAGAAAAATAGTTGTAAAAGGATATTTGTGAAGTAGTTTAAAGATTCCGGTACCAACTGGTACTGGAATTCCCATGATTATAGATTCCGAAACACCAGAGATCGTGTCTTTCTGTCCGTAATAAGCAGCATCAAACAAATGATCTGCAGTTTTCTCAAACTTCAATGAAACAACGAATTAGTTACATGAAATACATTTTAGATTAAAAGCTGAGTAATCATTTATGCTTACAGAAGCCAAGTTGAGGACAGATTCTTTCATTTTAGCCAATCCATGGCGCGTGATACCGAGAACCTCCCCTCGACTCGTCATTAGATCAGCCACTAACATCGGATGGCGTCTGTCGATACTCATGCCGTGATTTTCCATAACTAATTTAATTTCCGTCATGATTGTTGCTCTAGCTGCTTCTATGCCCAGAGTTTTGAATACCTAATAAATTCACGAATAGATTCATTTCTACAATTTTTATAGAAATAGTTTGCTCGATAACTTGTGTCTGATTATTATTTCACCTCTATCGTGTTGTTCGATGTAGTTTTTTGACCTAATACTCCAGGTGTAGCCATCACTTCTCGCATATTATCACCTTCTACGAATAATCTATACCTTGTCTTCCCACTTGAATCGTCGTTATGAATTACAGCTCTGGCAACCGACGGTAAACCCTATTTCATAAATTGATATAATTATTCAAGGAACAATTGGAGAGTGAAATTCGGAAAATCAACAAACATTATTCCTTTCATAGAAATTTAAAATAAAATTGATATAGTCTGGGAATGCTGGATACTTCAAAATAATAATTTATACAACACAGTGATAATCATTGTTGCAATTACCTTTATAACAACTTTCGGAATCTGTTCTTTCAGCTGCATCAACGCACAATTCAAATTCAACTTCATTTTTACTGGGCTTACTGTGATTATCGAGTCCCCTCGCACGTTGACGTACTTCGGATTCAAACGAAGTTTCGACGTACAAATGCTATGAGCAAATACGTTGTATCAAATATAATATGCAATAAATGTATGGACTGTGAACAAAACACACTCACGAGTATTGAATAGAGTTAGCGTCAACTTCGAGCTTCAAGAGTTTTATTCTCTCGACATCTAGCTTGATCAATAGGAAACAGTCATCAGGCAAATAAACTTCTTCAATATACTCAGTTACTTCCCCCAAAGTTGTTTTCTCTATCCTGCCCTTGACACGTCTAGCAAATTCTGGATCAGTGTCATTTTCCTGCCACATAGAAAAACCGGTTTTATTTCTTGGAGGATGAATAAAAACTCTAGCGCAGAAAGACGAAACGTTGACTTACCAAAGCTGTGGTAATTATCGGCGTACTGATGTTAATGTTAGCGTTGATAATTTCTTTGATACGTGGAACACCCTGAGTGATGTTCATCGAAGCTACGCCCGCAAAATGGAAAGTTTTCAGTGTCATTTGCGTACCTGGTTCTCCGATACTTTGAGCAGCCAGTGCACCGACCGCGGTTCCAGGCTCAATTTTCGCTCTCATATATTTTTCTTTACACGTATGCATAAACTCTACCAATTGCGAAACAGTCAAGCGCTCCATTTCAGTGATGGCAGACGATTTTGAGATCGCATTATGTCGGAGGTGGTTCAACTTGTGTCCCACTGACTTGAGAAACGTTCTAATGCAAGCGAAAACAAAATTAAAATCACATTCAATATTGAACTAACTTGACAGGTTGGCGATGAAGTCACATACTCGAGTTCCTTCTTGAATTCATCGCTGAGACATTTGTAATCTTCGGATTCAATTAACTCTGTCGTCGCTTTGATTACGGTTGGCCCATCCAACGGCTCCTCATCTCTGTAAGGCGATTTCGCTGTGACATGTTCCAAGACTCGTTTGTAGTCGACGGGACAATCCTTTCCTATGCAAAGAAAATAGGAAATATGTTTTTGCGTGTTTTTCTTAAATTCAGATTTTTTGAAAATTTATTTACCTTCCATGTATGTCGGATCCAGACCATCACCACCATATAATATTTGTACAATGTCTCCAACCGAGTTTCTCACAGTCATATCGTAGTGTAGACAGAGGTCTTCTAAACTTTTTACCAATCGTCGCTGCATGTAGCCTGTTTCCGCGGTTTTGACAGCAGTATCGACAAGACCTTCGCGACCTCCCATAGTGTGGAAAAAAAATTCGGTAGGTGTTAAACCAGAGTAAAATGAATTTTCAACAAAACCTTTAGCTGCTGGAACTTTGGAATGACGTTCGAAATGAGGTAAAGCACGATCCTCGAAGCCGTTTGGCACTCGTTTACCACTGATAGCTTGTTGTCCGACGCAGGCTAAAGTAAAATGAGAATTGAGTTTCAACGATATGGAGTTCCGGCAAATATCAGCTGAGTTCGGATTCTGTACCTATCATTTGCGAGATGTTGATGAAACTGCCTTTACTTCCAGACAAAGCCATCACCAATGGGCTGTTGCTTGGATGCAATTCTTTCAGACAAGCTTTACCAGCATGGTCACGAATTACTGAAAGTTCTTTCAAGATCATAGCTTCTAGCGTTTCCTCTTCAGAACAACCTGGTTGACATATCAAACGGCCATTTTCCATCTGCGATATGTATTCTGTACATTTCGAATACCTGCAACATATGCTATTTTATTTAACACCTGGCATAAATCTTTCATGAAATTTCAAAATAATAGTTTTCAACTTAGAGTACTGACAAACAATTGTATTATGAAATCATATGGTACGGAGCTGATTTCGTTGTTTAGTCGTATACTTCTATATTGGTCCATTCATCTGATAAATACATGGGTATTTATAAACAAATGAAAAACCATACTGACCCAGCTGATAGAAGTTCATGCTTTGCCCTTAGAAGCCCCTGACCAGGAGTAACGTCGCTGATTCCAATAGAGAAGCCACGATTCATAAGGAAGTAGCTCGCTATTCGTGCCAATCTCCACATGGCAGTGGTCGAAGCATCTTCACCCCAATCCCTGAGGAGAACGTAGAAGATGTTTTGTTTGGATCCCGACCCCAGTGTCGATTTGTCCATAGACCCAGCGAGAAGTTCCGAGTTACGTATGATCACGACTAAAAATTAAAGCAATTTATTATTTTCATTCGCTTCGATCCTTGAACAAGCAATATACGAGGATGATAATGACGAGGACTGAATTTGACATTGTATGAAAATGAACGTTTGTAAAAAAAAGTCTCACACGAATCGTTGATGCACAACTCCTTGTTACTAGTGTATGCTCTCCCTTTTGTTTGAAGATTAGCTTTAATGCAACATCTTTTGTTCGGTTTTAATATCAAGCTGAATATTTGTTTGCCAGTCCACATTTCCATGGGTTTCATGATTGCAGGTTCTGGAAGATCTATGCTCATCGAAGCATCCTGCCCGGCTAAGAGACAACTTGCCAACTGACACGCCTGCGTTTTGTTAAGAAACGTATCTTTTTGTGTTAATAAATATCCACCAGTGATGAAATCTTGTGTTGCTGCGATCAGAAGTTCCCCGTTGCGAGGTGTAACCAAATTTGATTTATTCTGAAAAATAAAATATACGTCATAACTACAATAAACGTGAAAACACTAGTAGCTCACCCCCATGAGTATAAGAGCTTCAGCTCTAGCTTCTTCCGTTTGAGGTAGATGTAAATTCATTTCGTCGCCATCGAAATCTGCGTTGTAAGGGGTACACACGCACTCGTTAAATCTGAACGTTCGATGTTCCAACACCTTTGCTTTGTGAGCCATAATACTGAGCTTGTGGAGCGATGGTTGACGATTGAACAGCACTACGTCATCATCTCGAAGATGCCGTTCTACGATGTCTCCATACTAAGTAAAACGCAGATGATTACATTCAAGATCAGTGAGATCTTTGCTATACACTTTGTTTTGCTTAAGATTGGACGTTTTTAGAAGCTTGCCTTCAGCTCTTGAGCAATTTTCTGACGATTTCCATAACGTAGGAATTTTTTAAACTCCGTACTTCTCTGCTGCACGAAATTGGCTCCTGGATGAACATCTGGACCATTTTGAACCAGTTTACGCATCAGTTCGATGTTCGATGAATTCACTCTCTCAGGATAGGTCAAGATTTTAGCAACGTGGATCGGCACACCAACCTGTTGAATAGAGGTAATTTCATATTGTTTGGGTACCGAACTTGAACTGTTCGTAATAACAAAGCGTAAACTTGCCTGTTCTATCCGTAAATTAGGGTCGGGTGAAATAACAGTTCTGCTAGAAAAATCAACACGTTTTCCGGACAAATTACCGCGAAATCTTCCCTGTTTCCCTTTGAGCCTCTGAACCAATCCTCGACCTGATTTTTTCGGCTGGCAATGAATATCATAGCAAGGTATAGAACATAAAGGCGAGAAACAATACGATAGAGGGATATGTTCGGAATTTTCTAGCATCATTTACCTGCATGTTCAGAGGAATCCCCGACATTTCACTGTTAATGTACAGTGCACAATGTAGCTGCAAGAATTCCCAATCTTCGTTGTACATTTGAATTTTAGCACCGCTTTGCCTGTGTTTCTGAATAACGTCATTGATGAATACAATTTCAGAGAGTTTCATCGTCAAATTATCCTCGTTAGTCCCAGCTTTAACATCCGACACAACGCTCGGTCGAATACAAATCGGCGGAACAGGAATTCGTGTCAAAATCAAATCTTTTGGTAAGGAACAAGTGGGATTCATGAGAAGTAGGGGTATATCACTCGATGGTATTCGTTCTAATATACCTTGAACCTATGAAAACGTATAAACGTTATTCGTATTGGGATTTATTTCTTTGAATTTTGTTTTTGCGTTACTCTATTTTCATTTTAAATTGCAATATCTACCTCGATAGGATTTAGCACATGAACCAGTCCACCTTGCAAAATTCCTTCTAGTTCTCTGTTCTGCTCCAATACATCGTTGTATTCAGCCAATTTTTGTTGGATAATTACATCTTTCTTCTTATTCTTATACTTTTCATGGACAATTTTAAGCAATCCAGCTTTTTTTATTGTCCCATTCAAGTCGCCACAACTCGGACACGTCGTATACTTTTTCGCTTTTTCCAATATTTGTTTTCTCAACGTTTTACGGTTGAGATATCCTACGTTTGGATTCAATACACGTGCTATAAAGTTTTTCTTCTCATCTTCTTTTAACATTACGTGCGAACAATTCTGGAAATGACATAAAATTAGATTCGCGCCTTTACTCAAGATATTTGGACAATTTTATTCCTCCAAACAATTAAACAAATACCTTGCAGATCGATTGTAAAATATTTATCACAGAACGGAAATATCCCACGTGAAAGACAGGCAATTCCAAATCAATATAGCCAAAGTGTCCGATGCATTCGCTCAACGTCTTCCCGCAAGTTGTACAAGCATCGCTATTCGAACACGTTCCCTGTAATCCGAAATGACACAAAATAGCAACGTACGCATAATAAACATCTGATTTCTCTTGGTCATTCCACGGCGTCATCATTTACCATTTTTCTATCCAGAACTCCGTACGGTACGGGTGTACGTTGCCTATCCTGGCTGTACAGGTTTTTCGACACAACATGGATATGAGCCTGTCGTTCCATGTTGTGTCGACTGTCAACCCCGAACGTGACATGGGAGCTGTAATAAAAATAAAAAACAATATGTTACACACGTTGAACGTTAAGTATCTGCTGGAATAATAAATAACTAGAATAACAATAAGATCGAGATTAAATTCGAAATCGAATTGAAAATAAAAAATTAAAAATAAATTTCACACCCTTAAATATTAAACGTAGAAGAATAATTTTGTCATCTGATGAAAAAAAAATGTCATTTGTTGGAGGTTATGTTTGTGCCATGTGCCATTCTACAAATCATTTTCATGAATACGCAATAAAATTACTCCAAAACTGGCGTGGTGTGTGAAATTTTTCGTAAAATTCAACGTGCAACTCACATTTTACGTGCCACCGCGGTTTCTCGGTATAATTCCTTCACCATTTTTGAGGTTATATCAAAACGTTGGCATCTCGTCAAACATTGTCCTCCGAATGACGATATCGCGGCGGATATCGTCCGGCTACTCGACGATTATTTATTGAGATTTGATAGAACCTGGCTAGAGTCAAGTTCGAAGCATCGATCGACGTTTGTCTATCACTTTCTGGGAAAGGTGAGTTCATCGGAGTGTTACCACAAGATATTTACTTGGCGAGACAGTTTATTTGCCGGGTTCGCTTGGAGGTTAGGCAATCAGCTGCGTTGTGTAGGATTCGTTGTTTATTTTTATACCGAGTTCGAGGTGAAGAAATTCACTTACCGTTATTTGTGAATTAGATATTATGGATGAGTAACACTTTTCTTTGTTACAATTTACAGATCAAGTATATAATTGGATTTGTAATAATTCTCATCTACGCTGAAATGGTGATGGAAGAGGAGCAATCGCACATGGAATTGGCTTCCGAATCTGTTCCTGTGCCACAGGTGGTAAACTCGGAAGCGCAGAATGACGTTGATGACAACGAAGTCAAGACGTCGCGCAAAAAACCAAGATTGAGAAAAAAAGCACTTTATGCGACGATACTGAAACAGATGGAATTCTATTTTGGAGATGCCAATTTGAGCAAAGACAGGTTCTTGGGAAACCTTATGCAACAAGATCCTTGTAAGATGTTTTTTTTTTTAGATTATGAATTTTAATTCGAAGCTATGACGAATCAGCCACACGTAATTTCTTCTCCACAGATGTTGATATAGATGTCTTTTTACGATTCAACAAAATACGATCACTTACGAACGATACGCGTCATATCGTGAAGGCGCTCCAAAAATCTACCATGCTATCTCTTTCGGAAGATGGCACAAAAGTATGCAGAGTTACGCCGATTGCGCGCAAAGAAAATATCGAGGAGTGTACAATTTACGTGCAAAGAATTCCATTGGATGCCGATCACGAATGGCTGACTACTGTCTTCAGTCAGTACGGCCCGGTCTCATACATATCCATTCCTAGGTATAAAAGTAACAAAAAAATGAAAGGATTTGCATTTGTAGAATACGAAGAACCGACTAGTGCCGAAAAATGTCTCGCGGTATGATTCTCAAAATTTGCGTACCAACCACTTACAAATCTAACAATAATTTAAAGGGAATACTCATTTTCTCTTCGATTTTTATAGGCATTTAGGGAAAAAAATGGCGTATTGCCCTCACAAACTTCGCCGGATGAATTGTTGAGCGTAACGACATTTCACGAGGAGGAAATGATGGAAAAAGGACATGGAAATCGTTCTCGTAACATAGTGAAAAACGTTGATTCTATATTGCATACCCAAGAAAGCATGGCCAACATTGATGAGGTAGAAATAGACAGAGAATGCACCGAGACACAAATGAGTAAGAAACGAAAGCACAGCGATGACAAGTTGTCAGAAGTCAACACCAACAAGGTTGACGTCTGTTCAGGTTCACCGCTTGAAAAAAATGATGCGAAAACAGACAAGATCGAGACTGATGATGACGAAGCAGAAAACGAAAGGAGCGGGAAACATTGTGGGAAGAGAGCCAAACTAGAAAATTCGGATAGTAAGGACCACGAACTCAAAGTCGGTACGTCGGATTTGGAGAAGAAAGTGAAAAATGAGAAACACAACGACGAATCCGAAAGAGCAGAGCGAAAAATGTTATCAGAATCTATCGCAGAACCCAAAGTAGATAACAAAACTGAAGGGAATGAAGATATGGATAGGCAGGATCGAAGGGAAAATATCCCACGAATCGCCGAGGAAAAGGATGTCGTAGGTGAAGTAGAGGAAGGAAAGAAGCGAAAACGAAAAAGACACCATCGCGGAGAAAAACTGGATACAGCAGATATAGGTATGGAGATAATGGCAAAAAGAGATTGGAAGATACTGAGAAATAAATATTTGGAACTGCAAAGAAATAAGATGAAATTATTGAAGACACACCTCCGGCGAGCTAGATGGAACCAATGGAACAGCTATGAAAAAATCCGAGAAACTGACAAATCCAAAGCTACGCAAGATGATATAAAGGAAATCTCAGCAGAAAAAGACGACAAATCTGGGCCAAGATTTGTTTTCACACCGGGAGTTATCGTCAAAGTTGAAATGGATGAACCCTGCACAGACCCGAAAAACTTCAAGGTTTGCAAAAATGAAAAATATAAGTTCGCCGATGAATTTATTAGTATGGAAATTCCAACTGCTTGGAATTAAAGAAAAATTTCATTGTTCAAGCACTATAACAGTAGAATCTTATGTCCGAAAATATTATTTTCTGACAATTACACTTCGCAACGTAAACTTGACAATTATTTTTATTTTGTTTCACAGATGGAATTGAAACGAAATGCTAGTATAAAGTACATTGATATATCAGAAGGTGCGACAGAAGCATTTATTAGATGCGATACGAACGAGGCCGCGAAAGCATTAGTGTTGCAATCTAATGAAGAAAGATCGCTGAGTATATTAGATGGTAAGTTGGTGCATAAATTGTTTTTTTTGCTTTCCTCCTTGGAATCAAGTCTTAAATTTCGAATTTGCCTTACTAATAGGAGATGAAGAAACTGGATATTGGGATAAGATGTCTAAAGACAGGGAGGAGAAGATGAGTAAAAAGATAAGAGTAAAACAACGGGGACGTGATAAATTATTGAAAAAGGCAGAGAAAGAATTGGGGAAACACATAAAGTTTGATGAAGTTTGAGCAATAAACCAAAACAGTGAAGATAGATCAAAACCAACTTTATTATAAATATAATATTTGGTTACAAATGTGAGTAACGTCTACTGTTCGTTAACTTGGTCCTACCACAAATTGCGGTAAAGTTCAATTCCACATCATAAAGATATTTGATTCGTCAAATTTAGAGTCTAAAAGGAGGATCAAGACAAGTGGAAAACAATTGAATAATGGGGATTACTCTTTCTGGTATTCCCACCATGCTCGCATGAAATCTTAACAAGACATTTCCGGATAAATAAATGACTGATCAAGAATTGTGGTGTTGCACGGTTTCTCAAAAATCTACCGAGTACAATTCTCGGTCAATAGGATAAGAATTCGGTTAATTATCCCTTTCCGGCTATATATGATCTCTAATAAAAATTTACATGTTATTACAATCATTGCCTCTCATGTGAGTCGGTCATAATTAACCTTCATTACCTAATCAGTAACTGTTTTAGAATTCATGAACATATTAGTACAGTACACCCTTTCTTTTCACGCGTAATGTTTGGCAGCGAATAATATAACGCGTGTACTCATAAAATGTGTTCAAGGGGATTACAAAATTATTCAATAATTTCTCCACGATTGACTTGATGAAAAGTGAGTCAATGTATTGTTATTACTATAACGTAACTTATTTATAAAATCAGCAGAACTTTTAGCTTTGGATGAAAAACTCCAAGTGTTGGGGCGTCACGTGAGTTTATATTGTCATTGTTTATTGGGTCATCTATAAGGGAGTTGCACCATTCAAGCTTCATCATAAATCATCACAATTTGTCAATCGTTCATAAGTTTGTTTTCTAACTGAAATAAACAATTCTTTCCTACCAACTTCCCCGTCCTCGACCACCACCACCCCCCCTACCGCTACCGCCGCCGCCACGACCTCTAAAACCACCACCACTGCCTCCTCTTCCTCCACCTCTGTTGCCTCCGAATCCGCCACCTCTGCCTCCTCCGAATCCACCACCTCTGCCTCCTCCAAATCCGCCACCTCTGCCTCCTCCAAATCCACCACCTCTACCCCCACGTCCACCACCACCTCCGCGCCCCCCTCCTCCACGCTTTTGAACAGATCCAGGTGGTTTTGGCAGAAATCGTTGCAACGGTAACAGTTTTGCCGGATCTATAAATAACTGTACACAAGATTTGATATGTTTATCTCATTAAACGCTGTAAGATCTTTTTAAAAAGTTGCAACACTTGTCAACATTGAAATAATCGTTTCAAGTACGAAGCAACTCTCTGCAATTCGACAAAACTGATTACCTTGGTGTCTTTTTGGAAACTGGATGCTTTCATATTTTCTCCCAACTTAATGGACACGTAATAATCTCTGATGTTTCCAAAAATCTCGTCAATCTTTCCAATTTGTTGTTTGTTTTCTGTATATATAGGTGCGTTGAAATATGGAAGGTCTTCGATATCAGCCTTTGCTACCAAATCGTCTTGAACTGTCCATACGAAATGACAGAGATTCGTAACGGTCTCGGGTGGTCCTTGGTCGAATCTATAATAATTATTATGACAGGAAACTCATACAAACTATAGGCCTCACCTCTGTAATATACATTAGATAAATTTGCAATGACTCAAAGATATCCAAGTAAATGATTTTAAATTTATTCGCTAATGTAGCAGGCATATGTTGTTTTATATTTAAAGGCACTCAGGATAATTGATTTAACGAGTGATAACATTTTTTCACATTATGTAGGCCAAAGATATCACAGATTCAATTATACAGAGTAGCAATGAATACGTAATAGTTTATCTTCAAGTTTATCCGTCTTACCCTCCCTTGAAACCTCCACCGCCACCTCTTCCGCCGCGAAACCCTCCGCCACCACGTCCACCTCTGAAACCACCGCCGCCACCTCTGTTAAATCCACCTCTGTTGCCTCGAAACGACATTTTGCCAACTTATTTGCCTGGAACATGGTTTTCCAATTAGATAATAACCTTGTAACGTCCAACGTTTAGTATCCACGTAGTTTTGTGATCATATTGCTTTGAAAACCACGTGTTTAACCTTCAAATTGTACGTAACCTCAAAGTACGATGACAATCATTGTAACAATATATGACGATAAAATTTGCGATGATATAATGGTAAAAACAATACACATTCGCATCGATCGTTATCTACTGTCCCTTTGATCATCAATAATTTTTCATTAAGAAAATAATTACTGTACCCGAGAGACGCCGCCACGACGCTCTAGAATGATGTAAAATATATGCTCACCAATCGTACGCAACTGTGGAGTGTATTCGTTTGACGCGAGGTTCGTTTCAGTCCTGATTGGTCATCAGAGAAGGGTCGATGAATTCTCGAAATATCGATCGCTATCGTACTTTCATTTCAATTCGAATTAAAATTTGGCTCGTAAGTAAGATCTGTCATTTAGTTTATCATCTTCAGTAAAATCAGGATAAACGCATGCCTTGGATACCAATTCGTAGAGCGGTCTTCTCGAAATGAATCAATTAGACCACCGATCCATGGCGGCGGTTTTGATAGACTTTCCTGTTACATTGTTGGTTCTCAGAGTTTTCAATGTCATAATACGAGCGATGAAAGTAATAGCCATCCTCCTAGATGCTAGGCTCTTAAGTGTATTGTTGAAACGTTCATTTTTCCCGTGTTTCCGCTATTTTTCGAAGACAAAAAACTACAACATAAATCAATGCGAATGCCAATTTGATTGAAAATGAAATGTTGTATTTTTGTTGGATATGCAATTAGAAAATCTCCAAGTTGCATACATGTCATAAAAATGAATAATGATATCACATAATATTTCCTGACACCTAATTGGTACAATGGTACTAGATATTTTGAAAAAGTATAGGTAAGATTTATTTGAGTGAAATTTAATGCGGTATGTATGATTAACTATACAGTATACCAAGTATTTTGTTCAAATAAAAGTGGTTCCGCACAATCTCACAATTATTCGTAACTCTCAAAATAGCGAACCAAACTTGAGCATAATAAAATCAATCAACTCGAGCAGCTTGGCAGATAATTACAAGCAAGTTTGCATGAGTACTCAAACACCATCGATTTCCTGCACGATAGATTGCAATATTAAGGAATACGTAGCGAAGCCTGAAAATCTAGAACATTGCGAATACCATAACAATGGATGAAATACCACGGAAAGCTATTCCGTTGCAAAACTGTACATAATTCTACTAAAATCCTCGACTCTTTATGATCGGGAATTCGAGATAGTTTACAATCGAGGATAAATTCAATTATATTAATTCAATTTCAAATAAATATTTTTATATACAATTCATCCAAATAAGCAAACTCGCTGTATGCATAAAATATGAAGCATCAGTCTCAATAAATTATTCAAACTCGTTTTGGAATGTACATAACATGCAATGTCCACGATAGTAGACGTACACGTAACCAATACTTATGCTTCAAAAGTATGTACTCAAACTTCTCTCACGTTTTACATCATTACGAACTCGAGATGTCTCATACGTAGAATTCATTTACTTTTTTAATAATTTATGACATCATCTTCAACGTTGATATAATTTTTGTTCATTCGATTCGATCAGTTGTAAGATTCATTAGGTTCTATACATTTTTGGTGATGATGTTTGATAGCTTTGCTATGACGAAGTTCGTTATCTTGTATAATCATTGATATATCTGCAGGTGTTTAGACTTCTGAGTCGAGCTTGGAAAACCGATAACATAGAGTACGAGGTTTTATCGTACAAATTGTAAAATATAATAATTAATGCCACGATTTTTCAGCGTACGTCAATATTTTTCAACAACCATCGAATTAAATTTTATCTATACAAAATTGTACGTTGACTTTCAATGTGACAAAATGAATCAGTTCTAATATTTAATATTAGTTACATAGTTATCAGTCGAATGTATTTCCAATAAAATGAAGTCGAAGTCGGGGTTTGGGTATATAATTCTTCTTGCGATCAGTTGTGTTTCGTTTTCACACAGTTCTTTGAGTCTTGCGATGCCAGTCGAACTGGTGTAGACACTACAATGGTCTCGACTGTACAATGCATAATTTGGCTCTGATCAGGAACCTATCTTTGCACCCAATGCGTGTGGTCTGGAACTACGTTCTCCTCGCCTCTGCTGTTGTTCCAACATACGTTGCTGTCTTTCTCGTCGTTTCTGTTCGCGCAATGCTTCGGTGGGATCACCCAGTTCTTCGGAAGTTTCTTCCTCCCAACCGGTTGCATTGTCTTCCCATTCGCCGAGGTCCTTCTGAAAATTTTATCCATTGCAAACGTGAATTGATGATCCATCGAATCGAGCGCATCGACTTACGGTGGGCACAGGATCAGTCACAACTGCAAATTTCGATGCATTCCAATTTGGTTCCTCATTTTGTTTGTTTCGGATCAGGACTTTTGTTTGTCGGGTGATTTTTGGAGTCATATCCTTGGAAAATAAGAAATTGACAAATTACATAGTATATTTACTACGTATCAACAGTACATACTTGACGGACTTTTATTTGCATTTGTGCCTTGAACAGACTGATCTGAGCAATTTTCCTCCATTTACCTCAAAGAAATTTGGCTGCGACTCCTCTTCATGTGCCTGGTCAGTAGGTTTTGCTATTTGTTGTCTATACTGGTCGATTTTTGTTTGAACAATGTTTTCTGGTTTGTCAGGTACAACGACCACTGGATTCTCTCCCCACTGGTTCCACTGTTCTAATTCCTATAAATAATTGTACGCAGGCTATGAAATTCTATAAAAACTAGCGTAGTATAAGTGACAATATGGACTACCGTCGAATATGAATGAAAACTGATTCTGAAATCTAATGTGACTGACGGAATAATATGTAAACTGTTGCGTTCATTTCTAACTTCACATGCACTCGTACGATTATTTGAATCCAATATTATATACATTATAGTTTCAGATTTGCAAGATCAGGGTTCTTACCGTGCGATCACTAGCAATGTTAGGTATAACTCCAATTGTGGACAACGGTATAGAATCGCAGGACGATCGTCTACGTCGTCTAAAGCAACACATAGCTCTCCTAAAGACTCCCAAAATGATCAAGAATAGTGCTTTTATTCTATTTAGCAAAAACTCCATAGCCATAGCGGTTGCGTATATCACACAACAGTAGAATGCTCAACGCTTTTTTCTGCCTCGCAACGACTCGATCCGTTACCTATCGACTAGTTAAATGGAACGGATATTTCTTTCATTGCACATCATGCTAGCATTATCGATATTTGGTAATTTGCTTCGTTTCATTCATGTCAATGATATGATATCAAATATCAAATACTTAGAGACAAATACTTTGTGATACGTTGAACTAACCAATAAGTTCAAATTATCATTGTTTAGTTATCTAGCGACGTCGGGAAAAAAACAAACTGTTCTGAGATTTAATTTTCATTGTCACAGACTTGATTTTTGAGACCTTTGGACTATTTCTGAATGGATACAAACGGCGCGCACAAGTTTTAGCCTTCTCCTAATGTATTTCAATCTCTTGTGCTGGATCATAACCAAGCCAATCCATTGAACGTCTCTAGTTGACGCACGCAAGTCATAGAAATAATGGATGGACTGTTATCTAGAGACCCTTGACTCTTATCAACCTTCTGCTGCCATCTATTGGATAAAGCTACAATGAGCTTTTATATCTGATTGTCCATATCCAAGAATATACGGCAGGTATAAAAATTCCTTGGTTTGCAATTCCTGACTTGTCCAAAGACAAGACTGGACACTTTCATGCACGGTCTTCCCCGATATTTCTCTCCATCATTGATTGTTTATCGTAAGCCATACAACTTTTGACGTCAATAAACAGTTCCTCATTTTGTTTGTTATTCTGAAATAAAAATACATTTATTTTTACACATAAAACACATACAAAACAAAAAAAATTTACTCTTATTCTTCGATGAACTCAACACTAAGCGATCCCCTCGATAATGCAGTTACTGGGAATCATTGGAAAGTGTTTTGTTCAGACTGCAAATAGACTAGGATTATCAAATCATTTCAAGGTATTACGGGTCAAGTTGAAAGATGCCTGGATCAGTGAAACTTCAACAAAATGGAAGTGGTACTATCATTTCCACTTTAGCCACTTCAAGTTGGATCTGAAAAGAAAAGGGATAGTAGAACACTCTCGTCAAAACATTGTTCCTAATGATATAACCATCAAATATGTCCTAAAATCTTTCAATTTTGGAATCACATCAACTTTCAGAATAGCATTAGCTTCAACATTCTCTACAATGTTAATTATCAATCTTGCTTACTGAATTGAACCACACGTGCACGGAAATCTAATTATGTCAATAGAAATCTAAAACTTTCTCCTGAGATGAATTTGTCACATGTACAGCCATGGATATTACTAGCCCCTTTGCTTATGGGCAGAGATTTTTATTTTGCACAAGCGGTACAAGCTAATCGTTCAATTTTTCTTACTATGATATTATGAATCTAGAGAAGAAATTCTGCTTAAAAAGGTACTTACACTTTTTAGGCTTACTTCAATTAAATTTTTTGTTTCCCATTGAAACCCATGTGTTCCATGACTAGTTCAACATAGTTAGGGATCCTCTATGTTGAAATCGCTTGTGTATCTTTAAATCGCGTAGTGACCTGAAGTGTGCAAACAGCGTTTTTCTCTGAACTTTTTTCTGGTGGTCGAAATGACTTATGCAATGCAGGGTCATCATAATTGCATAATCGTGGGTCTTGATTCTTTGTTTTTCTCCCTGATATCCAAGATAACGGTAATTTGTCGGTAATCTGCTATCACAATCTGTAGTCAGATTGACGGAAAAAGTTGGATAATATACATTTGGAAAAGTTTTGATTATCATGGTTCTTAATGATTCGCTAATCATTGAATATTGTGCTGGAAAACATAGGCTAGTAAATATTTATCTATTTTCGGAAGACAAAATTATAATCCGACTGACATCATATTGAGCTACTAGCATACATGTGCGAAATTCAGTTACGTGAAGTTTGTCGATTAATTACTATTCATAATTAAAAAGCAGTTGACGATCGTACGTGGAAACGACCAGAAGGAGGCAGCAGAAGCGGCGACGCGAAAAACAAATGACTGTCAGTGCGAAAGGAGCTCGACACACGAATAAGATGTCGGATCATCAGAGAGACGCCAAGAATGGAAACTGGATCTCGTCTTAATCGAAAGTTCTGTGATTCTGAACACGAGTCAATCGCCAGCAGAGAATACAAGCACGAAGGTAATCCGTAAATGTAGCTGATCGTGACATTAGCATCAATCATTTTCGATAAAAGCATAATAATATACTTGATGATTACTCGTGCATAGTCGAGTACAAGTTTGTGTAATTCTACCAAAAATCACACAAATTCTATCTTTGACTTGTCGACTCTGGTCTTGTGAATTTCTGCTATTTGTTGCGATATTATTCAATTGAGGATGCAATTCAAGTATATTCCTGTTAGCGACGTTAATATTTGAAATCATTAGCACTCTCTTTTGTTTCGGAGAAAACGTTGACGTATCTTTTTTCGATCCAGGAACGCGCGCTGATTGGTTAAAACAAACGCGAATCGACGAATCAGGGTTCTCTTGCTAGTCTGATGCTGTAACGCATTATTAAGCCAATTCTGCCATATTAGTGAAATATTTGCTTGGTTTAGTAAAAATAATTTGCTAATTTCATGAATCTTTTCATCATCAGACGTCATCATCGACGCCATTTTGTTGTATTGTTTTAGGATTCGTAAGTACTTTCGTATATTTTGGAGGGAATATTTCCCACGTAACTTTTTGAATCTTATCGCGCATGCGCATACAACGATATTTGTTTAACAAACGACGATCGATTAATAGTTGGCAGATCATCGAAACATTGGCGTTTGGCCGTTAATAATTATCTTGTGTTGGTAGAATATTTGCGATTTTGCGACAAAGGAAGTTCGAAATAGTATTGTAATACTGTGCTACATAATCAGATGCTTCAAATAATTCGTATCTGCTACACTTTATTGAAGTAATTACCAATCGTTGTTCGTGCAAAGATCTCTTGTTTTTTGTGCCCTCGTTCAAATAAGAACGCTTACAGAGCTTTATGATCTTGATTGGGTGGTAAGTTCATAGATTTCGAAAATAATATTAACGAATCTGACTCTTCCATTACCCATATTGAAGAGTAGCAGTATAATTAGTGGAATTACTGTAAGTAATACTATCTTGATTTATTTTCAGACACCGCGCGTCGATTCCATGACATTGAGCAACGAGATTGTGAGGTCGAGTGCTTATGACGACCAGAGTAAGTATAAACTGCGTTAGATACAAGTTATCCGGCGAAAAAATATTTTGAGCTTTCAATCTTTCGCTCTCTTCACATTATACCACGTCAATGCTAACAGTAATGCTACAAGTGTTACGTTAATAGTCGTAACGTTTCATTTGGTCATTTCCAGGTGACCGAATTTTTCATCGCTTGACGAAAAACGATGATGACCGAATCGTCACCAGCCCAATCTTGGAAAGTGATTTTAGAATCAAGACGTTGACAGAGTTCTTTCGGCGTCTGGAAGGATCGACAAACGTTTTCGAGCATTTCATCTGGCCATCCTCAAAGCAGTACTCGCAAGTAGCGAAAAGTTCGGCTGGACGAGTAGCGAAACGCGATGCTGCCAACAAACCACCTTTAACCCTGGTGAGTCGCATGCATTGCAGTACTTCGGAACTCTAACAATGGATACGATGTTCCGAATTGTTAGTCCTTCCGATGCCTGTCTATCTTTGTTTCTCTCTCTCCTGTCGCGTGGTATGATTGCATCACGAACTAACGCTTCGTGAATATTGTTCATGTGTCATGTGCATTTCTTAGCTTTTGTTGATAAGACTCATCACAGAATGTCTTTACTCGTTAATTTTTCGTGAAATTTGCCGATCAAAGGCTAACATTCATTTATATTGTTATTTAGTTATGGATATATTGTCGTCTATGCGACTGTTGAGACGACGAACGTCGGTAGTTTAACCCTTTCTTTTCTGATACGTTGCATAGATGACAATTTTCCGAAGAATGGAACAATTTTTTCTCTAGTCTGGCACTATCATTTGATTAACCATTTTCACACGTCCAATGATTGAACTCTAACTTTAGCATCGAAGAAACTACAAATTGTTGACTAAATATTCAATATATATATTATTCAATACTCAAAAGATTGCTTTAACGTAGATTTCTTCAGCCAGCACCAAAGTAGATCGATCAGATGTGTAAGTAAATTATTCGGATGTCTAATTTTTTTCAAATCCCTACAGGCAACAAACAGTAAGTTAAAATCCACGGTGTGAATGCGAGTGTGAATGTGGATTAAATTTTTCATTTTCGGCGGATATAGGTGATAGGTAGGGACCAGTTTATTGAGGCGCGCGCGGGAACTGGGAACGCGAATTTTTGGGGTGTATGCACGTGGGATGTACGAGAGCACTAATTTTAAGCTCGATGGGTGGGCGGGACTCAGATGGGGTAAGCAGGTCGCGAATACTAATCTCCTTTCTTTCAACTGTATTTCACAGCGTCGAATTGCTACAAGATAACTTCCATTATATGAGTAGACATGTGATGTTGATCTATGTGGAACAAAATAAAATGTTACGCTTTCTTCGCCGAATAATTCTTTAAGCTATTTCTTTGACAAATCACGTTGATCCAATCTGTAGCAATTCGAACGGACTAGGACTTCGCTAGCCCTGTGTTCTCGTGGTATGCAGGGCTACGCGATGCATCCAAAGTCTGAAGCCATCACTGAAGAGGACCACCGGCAATCATACCACCAAAATTGCATGTGCTTTTTCTTCCTTTCTTATTTTTATTCCAGCATTTGCAACAGTATTTTGAATATGAAACTGTACACGAAGATGTCGCAAAAATGCATTGCACATTTTCATTCCAATATCAATAAGAAATAGTACAACGTCAACATTATTACGTTGCACACATAGTATTGTACTTAATATTCGTTGAGAATTTTCTGTAGTACCAGTCACCATCCAGGACACGCTTTAAGCGGAAAAAAAATGTTACGATCTCTCCTAACAATCAACGGACCAAACAACCCGGAACTCTCAAATGAGGTGAGCATTTATAAAAAATCAATATCGTCATGGGATTTGAGTATAATTAATAGTTGAAGTACCATAAGCGATACCTGATTTGTGATAACGTTCGGTACAAATATACATGTATCACCATTTTGACTGAATTGATTGGCATAATTGATGATTTGATTTTTGGATATTTTCGCATTCTACCACATTGACGTGTCACATTTATCACGTGAACAAGTTAACAATTAATAGTTTGTGTTTGCCGGGTCTATGTTATGAAAAATCAACAAAACAGGGGTTTCTTTCCCCAGATTTTATCGTTTCCTCGTTGATTCTCTTGCATCATGGACACACAGCAAACACGTACCAACATTTTGCGAATAAACAAGATCGAAACATTTAGATCTTTAGATTTTCATTTGTAAAACATGAACGAATACGTCATTTCTTTTTCAATTTCTCAACCACGTGACAAATACTTGGGACCGTGGGGACGTCCAGCTCAGCTTCGGTTTAGTTCTTTTCGTTGTCATATTGGTAGTATGTTGCACGTCCTTCTATCTATATGCTGGCATATCGCAGCCAATTTCGTGTTGGTCGTCAAACATGTCCGATTGGGAAATAAAATCTTTACTTACGGTATCAAATAATAGTTATCCCATTGAAGTTAGTGAAATTTTAGTGAATAATACCGTTTTGAACTGCAGACCCTACCTAGCAATCGAACATAAGTGATAATCCGTGATTTACAAGAAAGGTAAAATCCCATTGGGTTCCAAACCTATGTTTATTAGTATGATGGTCATTTTATTAGCATACTATTTTGCATACTTTTGATTTGTGGTTATAATTATTGCACGTTCGTTACATTTGCGAATCAATTCGGTCAAATTTGCTCTGGCTTGTCGACTTTTTGTACTGTCTCGTTTATTCTCTTGTTTATGTTGTGGATATAAAAACTGTGAGATTTGTATCCAGTCCATCGGTTCGGTTCTTATCGTATTTGTTTTCACAAAATTCTTGTTAATGTCTCTAAATATTATGGAGAGCTATGCGAGATGATAACATAGCAAAGGAGTTTATATTTGTGTGATTTGGAAAGTTTGTTACTACTCTTCATTTGAGCATTGTCATTACAATTTTTCAACTGGAAAACAGCCTATAGCTAGGGTTAGCTTTTAACACTAGGAACAACAGGTCTGCAATCGGGTTTTGCGTCGCGTGAAAAAGCAATTTTTGTTTTCGTAACTTGAGTAGTAAATGAGTCGAGGAATACGATTCGATTGTAACATATAATGCTCTAGGTTATGATACAATGGAGGAGAGCAGAGCTAATGATTCTGCTCACGAGGATGAGGTGGATGAAATCCAAGCGGAAAAGCTGAGTCGGATGGAAATCATGAGTAGAATGGGTTCGCAACCGACATGGGATGACGTCGCAGTTCCCGGCGAGGAAATATTGCCAGAGTTACCGAAACCAAAGGATAAGATGCCAGAAGTTCAAAAAGATGCTTTGAAAGTAGACGAACGAATAGAAAAGCAACAAATAGATAATGCTGAACCTTGGTCAGAGTTCGAGAACAAAGAAGAAAATCTGTCGAACCGATACGACCATCAAGAATCTTACGAGTATAACGAGGCTTGTGAATATGATACTTCGTACGGTTATAACGATACGACATACGTGTATGGAGCTGGATACGAATATGACGGGTCGTACGAGTATGGGGCTTACGAAATGAATCCCCGAAGAAATGGAAAAGTTCCTAATAATATGAATAACAGCGAATGTCACAATCCCAGAATGCCGTATAGAACATCACAACATTTGGCTCATGTTAATTATTGGGCAAACAACCCTCAGCATAGAATGATGCCAATGCCCCCGAGGTAAGGATCTCCAACATCGACTCTCTGTTGCTGCTGCAACGTCATTATTGAACTTTCATTTCTCTCCAACTCAACGTAGCATCCTAAAATGACGGTTTTTCCTTCAGGTTCGATCCTCACATGTCGATCGGTCATCCGCCATCTTTACGACCGCCTATATTACCATTTCAAGGTCCGCGATCTTTGTTGAATGCAAATCCTGTTGTGGCTGGCATAACCGCGAATCCAGGTGTTAATCCAAATTCGGTTGCCCAGACTCCTCAGATCCAAAACGTTTTGAATCAGGCTTCATTGATGCGTCAAATTCCAAATTCTACTCAGCAAAATCTCCAGGCGAACGCATATTCCACTTATGGTTTGAATTATCACGATGCCCTGTTCAACGCTGGTTCAAGTTTACCAGCAATGCCGTCAGCTCCAGGTACAGTGGAAGGTAATCGATGACTAGTAATGTCTCCGAAGCAGATCGTTTCATAAATAAATTTGCAGGGGAACTCGAAAGTTTTGCCATCGAGCCAGAGCCGCCGGGTAGCAAAGATAAAGCTTATTCTCCCGATGATCCGACATTGGATGAGACCATTTCTTCAAATCCTGCGAATACTGCACATTCAACTCAGTTGAATGAAAATACCGGTGTAGTTTGTGTTTCGGACATACCAACTCCTCAAATGCCTGAACAGGTAATGAAACCTCCGGAGTTGAGCGTGGCAGTGAATAGTGAGACTGCTAGTGTTGGGAATAACCCTAAAATACCCAAACCAGTCCTGGGCAAAGCGCAGGCAAAAAAACGTTTGATGGCATTTGCCAACAAGTTCGGGGTTATTCCGAAAATTCTGATTACCAAACCAAAACCAAAGCCGGACACGATCGGATCAAAGGGTGATGGGTCGTCAAAATCGTCGAGCAACGATAGTACTAAGGGAAAAATGGAGAAAGCTAAAGGTAAACCCAAAGACAAGGTGAAATCTTTGATCGACGAGTTGAATGATGCCAAGTTGAAAATTGAATCTGCGATCGAAGCACAACAACAACGTCTCGGTGGTAGCAGCAAATCAAAGAAATATGGTATGTTGTTGTTACATTTGAAAGCACCAAAATTCAAAATTTCTTGTACTGAAAAATCACCTCCTTCCTTATCGTCAACTTTTTTCTAAATGCGTTCTCGATTTACACAGACGACAGAGTACCAGCTATCGAAGAAATAGTAAGGGAGGAGTCCATGGGCAAAGGACTACTGGAATATCCCGTGCTGCCCTGTAAGTGTTATTTTTACACACCGACATCTGCAATTAGCAACGATGCAACGACAGTTTTTTTTATTATTGAGAATCGTGAATAATTCTCGTTTATTGACATAGCCAACACTGAAAAAGGGGACACGAGTGGACAGGGGAACAGTAATGGTCGAGGCAAATGGAAAAAGAACCGAAATGACCATTCGGATGACGATGAGGAATCAAAGGCAGAATCAGGCCGGAAATCCTCGGAACGGTAAACAAAATGACAGCTAACTTTTCTTTAGAAATGAAGATATCCGTTATTTTCATCGTCGATCAATTAGCTATTGTCGTGTTACGAAGTTTGTTTATTAACTTGTCCTCGTTTATAAGTCGTAATTGAATTTGACATATTGGTGAAAGGAGGCGGAGACGCAGCAACGACCGCGACCGAGATTACAAATCTAAAGATGACAGTGAAACCATAGATCGACGCAGTGTGGATCGCGATCAGCGTCGGCGTGATCGAGATAGGAACGACCGAGACAGGTATGACCGAGACGGTCGCAGAAGATACGCAAGTTCGAAGGATAAGGAGAAAAAGGATGGACAGAGTCCCTCCGCAAACAATTCATCTCGAGGTAGAGATAAGGAGCGCGAGGTGGAAAAATTAAGGAATTGGTCGGACTTTAAGAAAGCTCGCTTGTCAATTGGAGAAACGACGTCGAGCAGACAAAAAGATCGTTTGACGAAAAATAGGTATCGTCTTCGTTAAATTTCAAAACTTCGTTTATTCAAATACACATTGTTCTTTTACGAATGTACCTTCATACTAGGATGTCGATAGAAATCTGTATCTAATATAAATATATCGAGTTGCTGCATTCCATTGAAGTTTATTTGAAATACGCTCATCGTGCGAACAGGGAATAAATGTATTTTACAACGAAGAATCTTTATTTTCAGGACGGCGCAAGATTTTACTAAGCATTTTGATCAGATGTTAATGAACGGCGATTATCATTTAAAACGTTATCCTCTGATCGTCGAAGGCCAAGATGGCCCCAAGCAATTCCATCCAGAATCTGTGAAGGCTACCAAGCGGGGTCGTGGCCCGCCAATTTTGTATTCCGAAAATCCTGAAATATCGCTTATGTTGCATCGTCAACAGATTTACAACGCCGTCACGTCGGAGCGTCGCGATAAAATGCGACAGATATGCGAAGCGATTGAAACTCAGTTAGTATTGTTTTGTTTCTCTCGCATCTCATCCATTATTCTCCAATACTATGGAAAACAATAAAAAATTCATTGCCGATCCATCATTATTTTCATAACTCGTCGATCACCTCGGCATTGAGAAAAACAATTGCCAATGGCTGATGTTAAGATAATATATTATTTTAGTTAATTAACCTTCAATGAGCGATTGAGAGAAATAATTAATGGAAACTTCTTTGTAGAATAATCACGTCGGACGAGTTAGAACTCACGAAATCTCGGAATTGGTTCATGAAAATGAATGATTGGAAATCGACGTGGCAGCTCGATTTGGCAATACAAGTCACTGCTGTTGGGCCGAACTCGAAGTGGAGCAGCGACACCGGGGTTGATCCGAATGCCGAAAATTTTGAAAGTGCCATTAAAAGCTCGGAAGTTGAGCAACAGGCAATTATTCAGCGTACTGAGAAAAATATAGATCAAATTAATTCTACCGAGCTAATGTTTGATACGGAGATAGATGCGAATGCGACAATTACGAATGAGTCTCGGTCACAATCTGGAGACCAAATAGTAGTGGAAGAGCTACAAGAAAAAGAAGCGACTGCGCCTATCTGTGAGATATTCTGAAGATTCGCTTAAAATCTATCTTGACGTAATACTCGTTTGATCAATTAACTTGAGATTCTTTTCTCTTCGTTATAGACGAACCTGAACCTGATCCTGAACTTACCGAGCTCAATCAAAGACGTTCAGCTGATGTTTCTCCCATAGATAAATCCGCTGGGGATCAGAAACTTGTCTCTGAATATGAACAGTTCATGAAGATGGTCAGCAATGATCCAGCAGCTTCGACAATATCGTCTCCTTGTGTCGGTGAGTTATAAAGTTCGTCACTTATGTTGCGTTGTTCTTTTCTGTCGTGGGAAAATCTGTTATCATTCACCTCGATGATTTCGGCAGATTCGATCAGTCGGTTGTCCGGTTATGAAGATTCGACGTTGAAAAGCTTGACAACAATGGGATCGTTGGAATTTGGAAAAACAGATGAAGTCTTGTTGAACGATGAAACAGAAAATTCCTTCGTCGCAAACGTGAATCTGTCAGACAAAAATAAATCAGGTCCGTCAAACAACTGTAGCGAAAGCGAGCAAGTAAGTTCAGAGAACGAAATTGACGATAGTACGAGTAGAGAGGAGTCGGAAAACTCGCAATTAGTTCCCATCGACTGGAAAAACGTGAAGATTAAAGAAGAAAAGATGAGTGACGAAAGCTTTGAGATCCAGAGCAAGAAAGAAAAGCGAAAAAAGAAATCTCCGAGTACGGATTCATTGGAGTCGTCTTCATCATCTTCTTCGAGTTCAGCGTCGTCTTCGTCTTCGCCATCTTCATCATCCTCGTCATCCTCGTTTAGCTCTTCAACGTCCTCGTCGTCGTCTTCGTCATCCTCGTCTGATTCTTCTTCAAAAACTCGACGAAAACTGCGGAAAAATCGGAAAAAGAAGAAACGGAAAGGTAAACCAACGAAGAGAAAGAACAAGAAAAAGGCTGCCAGTTCGAGCTCGGAGTCGGAGAGCAGCGAAAACGAGTCGAGCGACTTTTCGAGCGAAGAAGAACGGAAGCGTAAGAACAAACGGAGAAAGTTGAGAAAGAAGGGAAAGAAGGTTGTTGTCAAGAGAAAACGAAAACAGAAAAAGTCTACAGCCAGCTGGACGAGTTCCGATTCGGACAAATCCGAGAAGAAGAACAGAAAACGCCAGATAGGGGAGAAAAGTATAAGCGAAAAGCATGCCGATACTCAATCTTCAGAAAGCGATGACTCGATGTCCGAGGGATTGATGGTGGAGTCGAAAAAACTCGCCAAGGATAAGTCGCACGATGAGAAACAGGATTCATCGAGCGTTGCCAAGATCGTCTTGCCCACGAGGGAAGTTAAAGAGGAAAAGATGGACATTGAACCAAAACAGGCCAGCAAAAAATCGAGCTTGGACGACAAGCAAATTAGCGAGTCAAGAAACTATGCTGAAGTCTGGGACTATGAAGAGGAATCAAGTAGGCAGAAAATTGACGAGTCGAGGCAAATTACAGGATCCAGTGGGGAAGTAGACTCTTCGAGCCAAAGCATCGCGAAAGAGGAGAAGAAGAAAGAGGAGCAGAGAAAGGAAAAATTCCTAGAAGCATGGGAGGAGGAAGGCCTGAAGATAAGCCAACAGATAATGCAGAAGGCTGAGGCAGAAACAAATAATCCGCATTTGCGGAAATCTCGGATCGAGGCGGACAAGCTAGCGGATGTGTCGAATAAAGCCAAGATGGGAGTAAAGCATGTAAAAGAAGACAGAATGATCCAAGAATGGGAGAGGGAGAATGAGCGTTCGATGCAGCAAATACCACTCGACGACGAATCGTCAAAAGAGAGCAGCGGGAGGAGACCGAAGCGGAAAGGTAAGAGAAGTAGCAGTGAATGGGAGGATTGCGACTTCCAATTAAGCACGAATCTCCACAGTCCGACGTTTGCGCTGTTGGAGAAGACAAACAAGAAAAAGATGCTGTTGATGGACGAGTGGGAAGTAGACAGTCTTGAAGGGGCCAAAGAGCCAGACTTGTGTAGAAAGAGGATGAAAAACGAAAAAATGACTGAGAAAGAGGTAAAGTACGACAAGGAAACGGACACGTATATCGCTGTGCAGCGAGATGCTGCCAGAGAACATCGAAAGAAGAAGAATAGGCCTTCGGCGATCAGGATTTGGGAAGAGGAGGAGGAAGAAGGGGAGAAAGAAGCAATGCTTCTTGTAAAAGAAAGGTCGAAGCGTCAAAAGAATCGTAAGAGTGGTTCTTGGAGCAGTCTTGACACGGAGAACTTGAAAGTAGCTACCAAC
This sequence comes from Arge pagana, assembly GCA_963969455.1. NCBI lineage: Eukaryota > Metazoa > Arthropoda > Insecta > Hymenoptera > Argidae > Arge > Arge pagana. The sequence goes on along the minus strand of OZ018312.1, from coordinate 5,505,236 downwards.
GATAGTTGGGAAAATGAAATTTCTGAAGATGCGTTGTGGAAAGAACGAGATCGCAACTCCACCGAGAAGCGCATGGACGAAGATCCTGACAATCAATGCTTCAAGAATTACTACGATGATAGTCTGAACGGTGACCACAAAGAAAAAACGTCGACATCTAGACAAGAAAAAGTCAGAACAAATTCATTGATAGGCGACTGGGCAGCGAAAGAGGACGAATCATCGAGTAATAAAAGTTCTAGTAATAATACGGAGAAGAGCTCTGACAGCGCTAGCTGCATGCCAGATGAAGTTGTCCGGAAAGTTGAGAATGGAAAAGCAAGAAAAAAGAAAGGGAGGAAAAGTTGGGAACTCAGGAATAATGAAAAAACGAGCGACTGGGAAGATTTGGACGAGAAAGAGAAGAGAGAAACAGCGAATGAAAACTCAAGCCAAGACATCGCGAGTCTTTGGAAAACAGAGCAGTTATGCTACAGTTCCAGCGAACGGATCGACGAATTGGCTCCCAAGCCTGTTGACAATATCATAGGAATTGACGTGTCGTCTTGGAAAGACAAGGATCGTCGCGAGCCAAAGAAAAATAGACGAAGCAGATGGGATGTCGAGGAAAATTTTAACCAGTACAAAGACAAGAAGAACGAGTCAGACAACCTTTTGCTTATCGAGTGGGAAGAAGAGCATAACGAGTGGGTTAAGAACTCTACGACGGTTCTCGAAAATTTTTCCGTCAAATCTGCTGCCTACGATGATAGTCTTGCACGTTCGACGAGTACGCACCACGATACGCAGTTCGAAACGAAACGAGTCAACGAATTACCCAGAAAATCGGAGAAATCGGAAGCACCTTTTACCTCATTCGAATCGATAGAGCACTCTACCACTTTGGAAACGGATCCGGTAGCAAAGAAATCCTGGAGCATCGACGACGCTTCGGCCAGCAGTCATAACTCTTTAAGTTCCATGATCGAGCTGAATTTCAAAACCAAGCGGATTACACCCGTAGTAGACAAGGAGTGCGCGAATTTGACAGCAAAATTGAAATGTCAACATAAGTCAGATTTTTCCAAACCATCTCATGAAGTGAAAAGCCGTCCTGATTTGTATCTTCTTGATTCTCCAGTGTTCTCGCAAAAGTCTGAGGTAAGTTGTTGAGGGGATGATCAATCGATGTCGTTGAATAACAATCAAACGGACCAGATTTAACCATGAAATGATTTCTTCGACAGGAAATGGACATCTCTAGCGAAAGTCAAGCGGAACCTTCTAAGGACAATATCTCGGTATCAAATATCCCATTGCCTTCCGACGAACTTTCAGTTGTGTCTGTTCACCAGCTCCCCGATATTCCGATATCTCTGACTCCGGTATATCATAGCTCTGTCCCGGACATCGCGGTCAGACCGCAATTACGAGTCGAAGCTTTGCGGGATGAATCGAAAGAAATTCCCGAACAGAGAGACTCTTCGAAAGTTGAGTACGAGGCGACAAGGCTTGTAACGAAGAAACGCATCTGCAAGTGGGATGTAGAAGATGTCCCAGTAAAAAAATCTCACGTACAAGTAGAAGAGCCGCCTCCACACGTTGGTTTGGAAACTAGTTTCGATCGTAAAGCTAGCAAACTCGACATATTCGCGGATTACGAATCTGATAGTGAATCCGAGGATATAGCTCGGTCCGAGAGTTCTGAGAATTTTTGCAACGATCGCGGACCCGGGGTAATTCGCGACGAGGTGAAATCACCGTTGAAACTGATTCCAAAACAAATCTTGACGCACGCATCAACCACCAAGCACGTAACCGAGTCGCATGCTACCGAGATCGCTCAGGGTACAATTTCCTTCAAGATACCAAAGAAAATTTTACAAAACCATGCGCTGCAAGGTAGCGATGAAGCTGAAGATGCAGAGTTTGAAAACCAGACCGCAGCAAACGTTTCGGTACTTGAGAACAGCGAACGTAAATCTGGAAATCGTCACGTCTATCCTAAGGAGGTGGATGGTGCAATAGATAGGGATAAGCATGACATCGAGGCTGAAAAAATTGCACTTTCAGAATGTCTACTACCCTGCTCTGTAGAAACTACAGAAAAAGAGATGAAAACCAACGACGGAGCGAGAAATGACGACGGTTATACCGATGTTGGCAATAAACGAGAAGATGATCGTCTGTCCCGACACTCACGTTCGAGATCTCGATCCAGGGATCGTAGGAAGAAGAGTCCTGAGAAACGCGAGAGAGACCGATGGAGCAGAGACGACCGACGAAGAAGCAGAGGTTCTGAATCTCGTGACAAGTCGGGGAAACAGGAGCGCTCGAGCGAAATACAAGACAGTAGAAGTCGGAGTGGCGCCAAGTACTGCGATAAGCGGCGAGGCAGCCCAGTCAAAGGTAGAGGGAGTAGCGGTAAAAGAAACCGATCGAGGAGCCCTACGAGTAACAAACGTCTGGCAGATCGTAGTAGAAGTCGAAGTCCTGCATCGAGACGCGATCGTGATAGAAGTCCAAGAAGACGATTCTGCGAAATTGACGCGGAGAGGGACAGAAATGCAAAATCCAGCGAGAGATCGGACAACAGAGATGCGAAAGACAGTACGAGGGAAGACGATGCATCGGCAAAGGACACTAAACGTAGCGTGAAGAGTCCTGTTCGTTATCCTTTGGCAACGAGTGGTGAAGGTGAGCTGAGAAATGTATTACTTCATGCTCTATTACGAATAGGAAATACTTGCTCTATTGCCACTCTTGCGGTTTTTAAATTAAGTAGCCCCGGTGCATGACTGAAACTAGACCCGAAATTGTAATAATTTCTCTTATTTTTCTCCACAGACAAAAGATTTGCAAACGTCGATAGTAAACCCGATAAACCAAGGGAGCGCGGCAGGTACAGAGAAAGTATGGAGAGAGAAAGAGAAAAATCTTACGACCCGATGGAGATATTCCGCGAGAAGAGTTTGGAAATGGAAAGAAATCGTAAAAGGTAAATAATTTTATATTCCGAGTTAAACATTCGGTACTTTTCTACTCGACTTGAAGTTGTTTGTGACAGTTGAACGTATCTATCTTCCGAACAGATTGCACGCGGAGGATGAGAATAGAAAGTTGAGGTGGAAGGGCGACGACGATACTGATGCCCAAAATGAAGGAAATCAATATGATAAATCGAATGAAGATTACGATCTTGGATTTGAGGGAAGACGAGCACGTCGGGAAGATAGTTACGACAGAGAGAGAGACGGAGGGCTGACGCGTATGTCAACTGCGTCTGGGGCAAAATACAGGTGAACATTGCTGATACTTTCAATTTTTCTCTAATGTCACATTATTACCGAACTCATTTTAACATTTCTCATAAATTTCCAGGACTTCAATTTTATTCGCATTCGCCTTTACTTTCATCATTTTTTAAACCATTAGAGAGCATTATATTTTTCTTATTACATCATGAATTATTATCATAGATGCTCGATTGGTACAATTTCAAAATATCGCTGACTTGTAGGTCGAGAGAACGAAGCATAGAATCTGGAGCCAATCGAGATCGAGGGCGAGGATGGGATCGAGAGTCACCTAGTTCGGAAAAACGGCAAAGCCGATCCTCTTATTCGAGATCAAGATCACCACCGCCACGACACGCTTCCAGAACGTCGAGCGATCGTTACAGATCTACGCGTAGGAGCAGATCCAAATCTCGATCGCCTGATAGATCGTCGTGGTCTGCCGACAGGTTACATCGATCAAGGTTAGTCTGGGATAGATCGTTACTCGACACTTACTTACGTACTTCGAGTCAGCTTATGAGAAATATTTGATTCGACTCTATAACCGAATCATGCATTCGCTAGAACTTGGATAACGAACTGTAAGAATAAACTGACATCGTTGTCTAGATCCTCGACACGATCGCCTTCGGAAAATCGTATGACTGGCAGAAGGATCGAGACGATCGTACAGACGGTGACTACAGTCACGGGAATCACGGGGGCTCGCAGAGATTCAGCAATAACTGAAGCCGAAATGGTAGCGGGCAACGATTGCGTGAGCCACGACAGTACGCATCGTTACCCAAACAACGGAGAAATAAACGATGATGAATATTACTATTACTCCGGAGGCAACTTGACATATCCTCCGCGGATCGAAGAAGCTCAGCCGCGGTCAGCCACTATTGGTTCTGGTTCACCGAAGCGTCTTTCCCTGGATGATAGGTACTTGCGAATAACAGCTTGATGGATTATCTATCTCGAAAAAGCGTTTAAGTAACATTGGAAACATCTCTTTCAGACTGGAATTAGAATTGGGGATAAAAAAGAAGCATCAGCAAATAGCCCTCGCCGTGCAGGATTCTCAACCTCTTGCTTATCATCCTGCTGCTTTCTCGACCAATATGGCAACGTATCCAGCACCACCGCCGACTATGATACCAGGGATACCGCCGGTCGCCTATCAAGCCGCAACGCCATCGCAAACTCCCAAAGTTCTCCAGGTACAGAAAGATCTTGGTCACTTGTTCTCATTGCAAAGCGAATCGTGAATTCTTAATCCTTCAAGTAATCCTTATTCATAACACGGATGAAAACTAATTGTTGTACATATATTTCGCAAGGTTGGCAACGTGCTGCAAGTCATACCATCTGAATTCACAGCGGTATCTCCGCCGCAACGTGAATTGTCAGCAGTTTCGAACTCCAGCCACGTCGTGCGAGTGGGTAATGTACTTCAGGTCGTTCCAACGACAATGGACTGGACTACCGCGCCACCAACTACAGATCCAGTAAGTGGGCTATACCGAAGGCCTTGTCCGGCTACACCGAGCACACCTGTCGGTGTTCCTCCACCTTCTCCAGCTCTTAGTCTCGTTTGCGCAGCGTCGACGACACCGCCTGTTGTACTTCCCATGCCGGAAGTCGCTCCGGGTAAATATAAATAATCTTTCACCGCGAAGAGCTTCTTGAGAGGAACACGAGTTTAACTTTCTTCTGGTCCTAGTGATTGAACCGGTCTACAATTACGATGCTATTCTGGAAGAAAGGAAGAGGCAACGGGAGGAACGGAAAATGGCTCGCGAAGAACGGAGGAAAGAGAAAGAGTTGAAAAAGGTTGAAAAAATGAAAAGACGTGCCGATCGTTTGATGAAGAAGAACCTAACGTTACGACAACAGGAAGGAGCCACTTTTCAACATCAACACAATCCGCTGCCCGGCGAACCTCCTAGTACCGGAATGGAGGACGAAGATGCCATGGAAGCTGTTTCTCTCGAGACGGAAAATATTGATGACGACGAACAAAATCAGATATCGCAACAGAAACAAGAGGCGGAAGAAATAGCTGGAGGTCTGGACGAGGAGTCTGCGAAGGAAAAACCGGCATTGGTTCCACTCCCGCCACCACCAGCGAAGGGCATTCTGATATCACCTGGATTCGGGTTAGTATACCTGTTTATTTCTAGCTAAACCAGACTTTTATTTCATTCCAGTCTACGTTACCATTTGCCAATTGCAAATTATCGTGTTCTTATGCTTACACGAGGATGATTATTTTATTTATTTTTTCGCTTTATATTTTAATAAGTATACGAAAAAATTGTAAATGCAACGGCTGATCGCGAAACTAGTCCGATCTCATCTCGATTGTCAATGGCGTTCCAGAAGGAGTACCGCGAACGGTGAACCGAAATATCCGTTCGATGGGATTGAATCGGATGACGAGGGAAGACGGACGCGAGACGATAACGTGGACAATACCTCGCACACCAATCCACTAGTTTGTGACGATTCGGTAGAAAATTTAGTAAAAGTTTTGATCGACGAGTCGACAACCAAAGATATTTCCGAGGCGGATCCGCGGAGAAGGAGGAGAATCCCTCGGCGTAGGGACAGAAAATCTGTGCAATTCGCGGATGGCGTGAGGCCAGGAGAGGGAACCAGTCCCAGTGGCGGGGAGGGCGACATGCCATCTCCACCACCGCCCGTCACCGTTGCGCTGTTACCTCTGCGCCCCAGTAACATAATTAATCACGACGTACTCCCAGGATCCGAGAAGAGGATAAAATTAAAGAAGTCTAAGAAACGGCCTCACAAACCAAAGCCTCCGAAAACGAAGAAAAAAGTTAAGGTAAGTGGCTGATCGTTGGGAATCCTTCGCGGTGAACTTCTCCTCGGACCCCGGAGTAATAGCAAGGAAGAGACGGAGTCGCAAATAACATAGAAAAATACAACAATTTCAATGAATTGTAGGTGAAAATTATCAAGCTGAAGAAATCTCGGCCAGCAATTCCGGCGGCGCGCTCCATCGACGATCCGGAGGAGGGGTACGAACGTTCGCCACCACCTCCACCACCCGGGTCGCCACCGCCGCCTCATCTGTGGCCGTCGTACCTCGCTGCTTACAACGCGGCCACGCATCCCACGAGTTCTCCTCTTGCCATTGTCGAGGAGTCCCCGACCGTTCCAGCTCCACCACCGCCAACACCCCTTCCACTCCTGGTCCCACCTCCACCGCTGAACTACACGATTCAGCCTTGTAACAAGACGTAGAGGTACATTCGCACCTTGCATATATTCCTTGTCCAACCATTCGCATCCCTCTCCGTTGGGAAACAAATTTCACGAGTCGCGTGATATATGTATTTGTATATTAACTTGGATCACGTTGAAAAGCGTGATCGTTACGTGTGACACGGTTCACTCGACCTGTTGTTAGCGAAGAAACTATCGGTGGTAGATAGACGACGATAGGCTGATTGTTGAGACGTTGCTATAAGATATTTCGTTTGTCATCCAAGTGATGATTTTCTAGTTAGACTATAAGTCGAAGCTGTGTATATCTTTGCCGCTTTACAAGTGATAACTGTGTTGAATATAGGAAATATTGAGTCTTTTGTACCAGATTACGAATGTCCAAGTTTATCTGTAAATCAATACATCTTATGCGAATATTCGTTGATCTCCTAACAGATTTATTTTACTGCTCGCCTACATCCGAAGACAGCGATCCATGATTTCCACGTTTCAACGTGCGAGTGCGAATTCTCGCGGTTATCTCTCCAGGATGTTATCGATCAACGATCATCTCTTCAGAACCAAGCCTCGCATCAACGTTGCCCGGATGTTATTATTTCGTCGACGTTGTCGATAACAACGGAAGTTGGAAAAAAACTTACTGTCGGTAATGCAGGCATTCACGATTGCATGATTTTTGGTCAACAGTTTTTTTTCTCTCCATCGTAATCCACAAAAATTGTTAGTGGAGTGCGTGACGAAGCGAATTTGTACTTTTGCACGAACTATTTCCAAAAGATGATCGAACGTATGGGAAAAATTGTTTTCAGCATGATTCCTGACGGCAGACGACGCGGATGCCCCACGATCGAGGGGGAACCGGAAACTTTGCTACGCCACTACCAAATACCAAATTCGCGTGCCCAATTGTGCGCGAAAAATATACGTAAGTATCTTGCAATTCGAGAAAAATCGAGCATGAATGTTAGAAATTAGAGACGCGACATTTGTGCTGTGCTGTTATTCGCATAGAATTTTCGTACGCGTGCGCCTATCATCGAGGATATTAAATTATCGGGAATTAGTCACCGTCGACGCAAATTAATCCATCAGCGAGTTGGCTCCCGCCAATCGCTCGGTTATCTACGACTCTGATAGAAGAAACGCGAACAAGCATGTCATTGTTCGTCCTTAGAAAAATTCGCGTCGGCCTCCGACCGATCGATCCACCGTTCAAAGAACCCAGCGATACGTTCGTAAAAAAGAATAGAAAAATCGACCGCGTCGTTTTTGTCACTCATCAGTGTCAGTCTGACACGACGGTGTTGGCTGACATGAGTTATCGTAGGTTCGAACTACGTCGTTACGTAGGTCCAAATAGGAAAGACGTGAGGATTTTCAAATTTGAGGGATTCTCTCATCTTCGTTGATCCTCCTGAACGTCGACGTCTTCATTTCATTTCCTGATATTCAATCCGCCGCGACGTTCACTCCTCTCGATTACAAGTAGGTACGCGCGATCAGATACACGACACATGTATAGTATGTCATTCCGTTACGCGACTACAAGTCGTCCGTGGAAATGGAACCTCGGAAAATCCTTCAATGATTTGCTACGGAATAAACCTGAAGCGAAACATTGTCAAGAAGAGTCCGCGAGGGATGAATGGAATGGGAAAAAAAGTGTGCGCGAGGGTTCGATCAGAACTTTAAGGTCACTCGGACAGTGCTTCGGGGAGTACCGTCTCGTCGCTTTCTACCACGCGCTGCCTCGAAATCCTCGATAATTTCGTCGAAATGAAATCGCGGGATACCAGCTCCTGATATTTCCACGCAGGTAACCCGCCTGCCATCCCGAACGAAGTTCTGCTGTACCGCAACGGGGGGGACAGCGTCCGACCGTCGCGGCGTAAAGTTGGTATCGTGTCGTCGAACAAAGGAATGAAAATAGAGAAGCGAGGTAGGAGCGGAGATGGGAATAATAAAAACAGTAGACTAGATAGGAAAAAAGTAAACGTTGCCGTCGTTGTTTATCCGACCTATCCTTTCCTGCCCTGCTTCTGCGGCTACCGCTCTTCGCTCGACGCTAAAAACTCGGAACACGTAGCCATCTCTCCGATATAACCGAGAGAGTCACGTCGAGCAGCTCTCTACTCGCCGCGGCGACTGACTCCCCGACTGACTTCCCGAGTGACTGCCGGCAGTCGAGTAGAGGAGAGCGACAGAGAGAGAGAGAGAGAGAGACAGAGAGAGAGAGAGAGACAGAGAGAGAGCGACTAGACTCGCAACGGACTCGAACCAACTGAACCACGAACTCGATTGAAGTGAACTCGGCATGGGCATACTACGATGCGATGGGACGCGATGCCGTGCCGGCACTCGCTGCTGCTGCTGTCTCTCAGTGAGCACTTGTTGCTGGGGCGCTCAGCACAGCTCGGCAGACCGAATCTCCGAGCGCGAAACGTGATTTTTCGGAACGGAAAAGAAGAGAGAGAGAGAGAGCGAGAGAGAGAGCGAGAACTAGAGAGACGAGGGGAAAAAGAAAAATAAAGAAAATCAAGAGGCCGATTCACGTTCATCTATCCGGCCGCGATCGATTGGTAAATCGATGTCTCGTCGCGACATTCGTCCAGAAACTCGACCATTCGAAGGAGAACGCGAGTCTCTCGCGAAACGGACCCGATTGATTTGAAAATTGGTAACAAAGAAAGTGCGAAACTGCGAGGTGATCGTGCGCGTGTATGTGACGTTCGGGATAGACTTCGTATCGCGTAGACAATTTGTTGCAGCCACGTTTTATTCGCGAAGAAACGCACGTGGTCGTAAAGTGAGCGTCGCGTGTGTCGTTAACCGAAAATAGGTTCATACGTCGTCGATAAGTGCACGGATAAGCAGATACGAAAGAAAAGAGAAAAACGTACGACGAGACAATCGCAGCGCGATGCGAACGTAAGCGAGGATAATTGCCAGGCGATAACGCGGACGAGGTATGTCATTAGCAAAAATCAATACCGCGCGACCGGTTTCCGTGTGCGCGATGTTATTGTTTTTTCCTCGCCAACTCGCCGATCATTTCCCCATCAAACTTTCAACGACCAAAATTTTGTACGAGGAGAACGCAAAATACCAACATCTGTTGCGATAGTACGATAACTATTGCTAAATCCATAAAGTTAGGCTATTATGCTAATATAGTAACTATTACGATTTTGTATGGTAACTTGTCCTACTGCGAGAAGGTAACCTTTATTATTAGAATGGTAGTTGAGTGAAAAAAAAAAGATGGTAACGGTCGCTACCTGACGTAGTTAACTCAACTGTACGTATTATAATTATTAATATATCGGCGCGTTAATGGTTTGCTACGCTCCGATAGTAACGTAGGTGCTATCAGGGGATAGAAGAAGTGACCATTTTTTTTCTCCGCGTACGGTGTATACTCACTCTATCCGACCATTTCTGTAGATGCTGGTAACGTGCCTCTTGCGAATTTTCCTCGACGTTTTATGGTGGTTCCGATTCTCCGGAGATTATACGTCGATAAGATTTGGCCAAATCTCGGAGACCTTCCGTTGCACTGGTCGTTTCTGGGTCAGCGGACAAACGGTGCGATTTTTCTTAAACGAACGACGTTAACCTTGCCGCGATTCCGCGACCCTGTACCACATCCATGTTATCTCGGAAACGAGCACCGAGAAGAATAAACATCGAAAAATTGAGCGACGTGCTTGGAAAGCTGAATAATTCGCGGTTGCAAAATTTGATTTGCGGCTCAAAAACCTCGCGACTCGATTCGCAATTTTCGCCCTCGTTTTCCCAATCTCGCGGATAATCGATCCAACCTGGGACTTTTGCTACGTACCAAGTCGCGACACCGAGAGTTTGGAATTTTCTAAACGTTACGCAATCCGCATTGTGCAATGGATTTGCGACTGTTTCTAGCCGCGTTACAATCACCTGCTGCCAGACATTTGTAGCAAGGAACGAGCGTCAGATCAGCACCACTTAGCCCACGTATAATTGACTTCGTTATTTTAGTATTTCCGTTGCGTAATTTCCCTCCTACCGAACTGCAAGGTGCGCCGTAATCGTTGCAACAAATTACCGAGCAATTCTCCCAAAAAACAATTTTCCATTTTTCCTACCTCATTTTTTCCTCGGAACTTCGATGCTCTACGCGAGACTGTCGCCCGATCCGTTCCCGTACGACTTTTTGGTACGGCGCGTCGTTTCGGATAAAGTTAGAAGTGCGAATGGGAAACGTCGTTAGCGGGTTAATAATAAAAACACCCGCCGAGATAACACCGAGCGTCATCAATTCCGCAAAGCGAAATTAGCACGGCAATTCGAATACGTGTTAGAAATCAGCGTCCCATGTCTGCATTTTTTTCCTATTTTTTTTTGCTCCGCTTTTTCTAATTTTCTCGCGAGCACTGCGGCGCGAGGATGATCGAAGGTTGCAGCTGATTCTATGTCGAGTATTTCGTATCTCTCCGAGTTTGCTCGTCGTACCTATGCACGTAAGCGTACGCTTATGTACGCCTCTGTGTACGCAGAGATAAGAAGGTGAATCACCAGTCGCACCGGTCGCGTTATTAGCCTCGTAATCGCGCTCGCTTTTGGCCAACTATCGAAAGTGATTACCGGATATTCTTGTTGTTGTTTCGCGACGAGGCGAAAAAATGCGCGAACGTTCGTTCTCCCGATCGAGGAAACGCGATGGAACGTGAATCCTGAATCGCGACGTTCTCGTCGCGTCATCCAGTTACCGTTGGCCTTGGCAAACGAAACCAAGGTCAGGGATTATTCGCGTACTTCTGGCGTGTTTACCGCCGCGCGTTAATAAAAATTCGCTCGCTCGTGGGTGCTTCGTTCGTTTATCAGCAAAGCGTTTCTATCTCTCTGATAATGGAACTTCAAGGACGTCACACGTGTGACGTTGCATCGCGACTGTCTCCGCAGACTATTGTTTTTGCGACTCCGCTCGTTCGCGAGGCACGATCCTTTCCTGCGCGATTTCGTCGCAGGGAATCGCAAATCTGCGTAATAATACGACTGAAATCGGAGAAACAAAAGTATCCTGACGAGAATCGTGCAATTTTTCATTCGCGAGAAACGACGAACGGTTCTGGAGCGAGCGCAGAATATCGCGATGATGGAGCAGGAACGGTTCGTTAACGACGGTGTAGAAATGGCGTAGTGAAAGGAGACGGAGAAGTTGGATCTCTGCGAGTGAAATGATAAGTGAAATATAACCAGGAAGCAGCAGGACTGCGAGAAAATGTTGACAATTTTTTTTTAAGTAGAATTAGTCGCGCGTTTCGTGAAAGTTAGATCTCAAAGTTGGCGGACACGGTCGACCTACGAACCAGCGCGAAAAAATGATCGGAACCTGGTGGATTCTGTCGCGGCGTCATTTTTTATCGGCGACACTTTCGACAAAGCGTCGACGCGCCGTGCTCGTCGCGGGCACACGAGTTTAACGAATCGTCCGTTGTATTTTTCAACGCGCGGATCGTCCACGGTCAGATTTCGTCTCGATAACCATCCGGGATAGTCGCGCGGAGTAGCGCCGGAAAATTCTCGATCGTATCTCTAGGTCAAGGTTCCTCGTACGAACTATATCGCGCGATTCTCCTCTCCGCGTACGGATAGACGGATAGACGAGCCGTAGGTAGTTGGGTACGGACAGAGGTAGGCTGTTTCGGGTACAAGGTGATCGGTACGCGCGGAGTAGCGTTCACCGTGCTTGGTCGTCCGCGCTTGTCAGTGAAAGTAACCCGCATGCATTACACGCGTGTCCGTACGTGCTCATATATATATCTCTGGTACGCTTCGCAATGCCAAACGTTGGAGCGTCGCGCGTGGAACAGAATTTCCCTCGCGTTCGTAACGATGAATGATTCGCAGCGTCTTCTGCTCGATCCCCTTCGCCCCGAAAAACCGCGATTTGCCAAATAATTACGTATTACGTCGCGACTGAATTTACTACACTTTCGAAATTGGTAAATAGTATCACGCAAATACGCGACGTCCGACCAGTAAAATAAGTAGGTATCGCATCACGCAACGCTTACGATTGCGAGTGACTTGTTCGTCGTTTTCGTCGCGCCGTCGTTTCATCGTTGCCATCGTGTCTCGTGGTCCCTCACGACCGTTGCGGGACCAGTGAAAAAACCAATTTCGCTCCCCATCTTCGTATCCCGAAACAACGAAAGCCGGACGAATTACGAATGCGAGAACAAGCCGTGCAAACTGTTTTCGCGGAAGGATCGAAGTCTCGCGAATGCGTGGGAGAAAATAATTGCATTTATTATTTTCCCAGCGCAGAAATATCCAGTAAAGAAATACGAATCGACGATAAATGCAACACCCGTGTTAAAAACCAAGGAAACCATCGATAATAATGTTCTCTCCGCGATCGTTGATTACACAGTCGTCCGCGAGATTCCAGATTACTTTTTTAAACGGCTATAGGTATATAATAAAATATCGCTGTTCATTTGTTTCTCGCCAGGGACGAGTAGTCGCCGCGAAAGTTTATCGTTGACGTACGTACGGTGGATCGGTAATTGGAGAAATTCGTTTTCTCGGCGAACAAATAATCGAGGAAGCACGACAACGGGCATTATCGTGAAAATGACAAAATACTCCGTCCCAGTCGTCTCGTGCATCGAGCGAGAAATACCCGCCGCGTTCGTCCCTTATCGAAACGATCTAGTTAGGGAGGACTACTCGCCGCGGCACTACTCGCGTATCATACGTACGCACGCGGGGGGAGGACGGACTCGTCGGGCGCGCGTGTGCGAGCGTGTTGCGCGCGCGGAGTATATAAAGCCGCGCGGACAGGTAGACGAGGCGCGTACGTAGACGCGAGGGGTTGGGTCGCGGTATCATTAGGGTGAGGCTCGAAGGGGGTGAGCGAGCCGCACCTGCGCACGAATCCACCCCACCAGCCGAATTTCCATCGCACCATCCGCCGTTGACTCGGAAACCCTCTCTCGTCGCGGTACGAGTCAGTAGGTCCGGTGTCCTTCGGCGAAAACCTACCCCCAGGAAGGAGCGGTGCCGGTGCTAGATTTAAACCGTAGCGGTAGAAGCGAACGCAAAAGTAAACTAATAAACGACGGAAGAACGCAGAGAACCGGGACGCGCGCACGTCCGTCGCGTAAACTCGAACGTCGAATTGTTCGTCGATCTTCGATCGAGAGACGAATACGTGAGAAACACGCGGTGCTACGTCCGATTCGTTGTTTTCGAGCGACGAAGTTTTTTCCATCCCCATCGCCGTCCGTCCGGGCGAGGAAAACGGAGGAAGTTCGAGGAAAGGGACACGCGCGAGGAAAGTAGTCGGAGAGAGAGAGAGGGCGAGAAACGACGACGGAGAGGGGAGGTGGGAAAAATCGTAAAGGTGACGGATAACGGGAAAAATTGTAAGAAAAACGAAAGAAAAGTTAAAAAAAACGGAGAAAACAGAAACAAGCTTCGAATAGTATCGTTCGATTCCATTTCTCCAACATTCCATTCCGTCGTCTCGATACATTTTCCTTCCGTTTTTTCGCTCTCTTTCTCGTTCTCTCTCTCCCTCTCTCCTTTTCTCCCGCCACCCTCGCTCTCTTTCTCGTGTCTTTCCTTCCAGTGAGATTCGACACGGGCGAGAGTCGTCGTTCTCCTGGAACCGTTCGAATCGGCGTGACGGAACGACGGAGCCGCGAAGAAGTCCGAAGAGTGGAAACGCCGCGAAGGCTCGTTGTCCGTGGAGCAGCAAAAGTTTGTACCTTCCCGGTCTCGTTGTGCCGGTGGCGCGCGCGGACCGCTCCGCGTCGTCGTCGTCGTACTACGGTTAACTGCTTCGCTACGTGTACGCAACACCTACAGCCGAATCGTCGTGCCCGCACCACACCGGCAACAAACTCCGACGAACTCGCAGTCGCAGCCCCCTTCGTTCGAAGTTAGTGCCTCGCGTGCAGCCGACCGCGTAACCTCGTCCGCTCTCGCGTTGCCCGTTCGTGTTTTCCCGCAAACTTTTCATCGAAACTTTCCGCCGTCCGTTGAAGCCCCGACGAAAAGGGTCGAAATCCGGGAAGAGGAGGAGGAATCCGTTTTTCATCGAGGACTTCTCGTCCGTTTCCTTCCTTCGCCGCGAAAACGTCGCCTCCGTCGTGCCTTTCGCTCGGGAGGAGCGAGAAAATAGTCGCGTGACGTCATTCCTTATCGGGTTTTCCGAAGCGATTGGCCTGCGAGCGAGGAACGGTGGTTTCCGCGTCGTGGATTCGTGGGATTGGAAATCGGAAATTGGACGATTATCGGTCGTTTCGCACGGATGGAAATTGGTTTGCCTTTTCGAGAGATTTTGGGTCGAACCGACGAAAAGCGAGGAGCGGAAAGCGAAACGCGAAACGGACCGTTGCGACACCGTTCGCGTCTCCGTGAAAATGACGAACGAAGGCAGAAACGACTCGGGAAAGATCGAGGAAATAAAGAAGGACGGGAAACGTCGGCGAGGGAAACGAAAAGCCTCGACGACAACTGTCTTCGGCGGGTCTTGGCACTGGAAGAATTCACAGATGTGTGTGAAATAATCGTGGATCTTGCAATGCCATCACTCGCTGAAGATCATACCAGCCGAATTGAATCGATACCGTCGCGAGGAACTCGCGATCACGCTACGACGTTATTTGACAGCCAACCGTGTGTCGAGTGATCGGTTGTTCGTCTCTAGGATCATGTTGTTGTAAAAACACGAGCTAATAAATTTACTCAATAAACTTTTACTTGCATATCTTCTCATATCTCCCGCTTGTCGTCGCATACTCTATTCGTTGCCACCCCAATTAAAAAATTTTTCCCGTACACTTCCCAACGTTTTGCGAGGCAATTTATATTTTCCCCCGTTTCGTATGTTACCACCCGTACGTTTTTTGTACCTTGTCTCCACTTTCCCCTCCTCGCTGTTATTTTCCGTTTATTTATTTTCTTCCTAAATTTACGTCACTTTTTTATTCCTTCTCCTGTACCATTTGTTCCACGAATTCTTCAAAATTAACGCCACACTCCCAGAATTTCCTCAACTCCGTCGTCCATCCAACTTTCCCAGATTTTCATTTTTCTACAAATTTCCCCGTCACTTTTCACCATGTCTTCTCACATCGACTCCAACCTGTCATTTTTTTAATTCCATCTTTTTACCCACGTTTCGATTACATGCACGATAATTCGTCTCGTCGATCGACAAATTTCACATCGATCCGAGTCGACGTTCCGTTTCCTCCGGTCAACGGGAAAGGAAAAGCAGAAAACAAAAAAACGAACACTCTTTCGTCACTTCAGCAAAACACTCTACGTCATTCGTTGTATTTTACGTGTCTATGCGGTTGTGTTTTTTTTTTCTCTTTTTTTTCATTATCACAAACAGGTGACGCGCTCGGCGCGTGTTCTTGAGAATATTATAATATGTGGGCACCCGTAGCTTGTTATCCGCTGATCAGCCTTCGTTCCTCGCTGCTCCTCTTTCGCCTACCCAATACAAATATGCCCCAAGAAAGGCGCGATTGCAGAAAATTCTCACGGCATTCCGCCCGAGATATTTAAGAACGTCGTCGCATTATCGTGAAAAAAAATAAAACGAAAGAAAAATGCGAATACTCTCCCTTCCACGCGGCTGGCAGCGCGAAACGTGGTTGAAAAATTCTCCCAGCTCCTTGGAGTATTCGGAAATGTTATCGTACGACGAAAATATGCCGACAGTCTCCCGAATATAATTTTCTTACCGCGCGTTTTCACCGATTTTATTTCAATCATTCCTCGAATACGCAACGAAATCCGTGAGAACGGACCGCCGCGGCGTGTTCGTACATATTTAACGCGCATCGAATATGTTTTTCATACACGTATGCGTCGTAGATGAATGGACAAATATATTGACGTGGTGATAGATAGATAGACCTGCTCGTGTAGATGATACGTACCTACATATACATACGCGTATAACAGGGAGGAATAAAATAGGAAGCAGTGTTTGCAGTGCCTATCGACCCCGTTGCCATGCCAGCATTGGCTCGACGCGAGCCAACATTTATTCCGTGCGAGGGTATTTCATATACTCAGATTCCGCCCTAACTTATCTTCGAATCGCTGACGTCGCTGATGAAAAATAGTTGGACTATAACGCATAAAAGAAAAAAAAACGCGATTACCGTTTGCATATCGTACACCTCGCCGGCCCGCGAGCTATCACCGCGAATAGTCGGCGCCGCGAGGAAAAACTCACAGGGAAAATGGCAGGCGAACGCGCGCGTCGTTCGACAGGGGAACGATACGATTCGATGATACGTGGTTGCGGTATGCTATAGTCGAATTGATTCTACGAGTCGTTACGATAATAATGGATGCTACTCGTTGCAGCCAACGAAATGATTTCACCTCGAGCAAATCGATGGTTCTCGCGCGTACGAAAAGAACAGGAGCGAATGCCTAAGAGTGGAAAATGCGAGGGGAAAAAAGTAGAATCACGGGGGTGAAGTAGAGTACAGCAAAGCAAAGTAAAGTAAAGTAAAGTAAAGTCAAGTAAAGTAAAGTAAAGTAAAGTCAAGTCAAGTGCAAGCGAGTTGCCCGGTTGTGCCTGGCGACGATGCTCGGTCATGCCAAACTCAAAGAGTTTGTATCCAACTAGTAAGTAATATTCCGAGGAGTCGGGATGTCGTCGAGAAGACGTAGCGGTGAATAAATAACGAGGCAACGTAATTTCCGCAAGTTTCGACGCTACGGTACCGGGGTGGTGGAATCGGACGACGGTTAATCAATTTTCGGTGCGTGGGCGTGAAAGGGGGTGGAATTCGATTTGGTCGACGCAAAGATATACTTTCGTAATTGCGATATCGGAAAGAGCGCGCTTTTCACCGGGTGCGAGTCGCGCGATCGCGTAGACGCGTTTCGCCTTCGGATGATCGCGACAGACGCGCGCGGAGCAGGGCCAGCCGGTCGGTCGGCTACCACGGAACGCTGGGTGGTTTCCGGAAATGGGAAGTGACGTCACCGGCCGACGTAGCTCTGCTCTGGCGGCGGGAGCGAGAGAGAGGGCGAGAGAGTAATGTAATTCGAAGCGACGGAGTTGGGAATGGCGGTGTAACCGGGCGGCGGGGGAGGCGCGGAGGGACACATTGTTGATCCGCGCAGACTATTGTCGAGTTACCTTTTATTCAACCTTTTGTCGCGGCTGCGATTCCTGGTACGCGTGGACGCGCGGTCGAATCCCGCGGATTACATCGGTGGAAAACAATCCGCGCTACGCGCGCGCGCGATACCTGTGACTCGATTAGGTCGAGGGAATTTCGCAACGCGACGATACACTTGTTCGCGACACGCTGACGCACGAGGAATTTGAACGGGAAACAATGAACGGTGCGATCGACCCTCGCTCGGTACGACCCCCGAGCGTTTGCGTACGGGCTCGGTCGGGTGCGAGCGATCGGGCGCCGGAACTTTCGCGAAAATCTGGAGACCCGCTGGAACAGATTCGTCGCGTGTCCCGAGCCTGTCGAAAAGGCATTACCATCGACATTGGTCGTCGACGTAGGCGATCTTTTTTCATCGATTCGATTCCGTGACTCCGAGCCGCTGAGAGGTCAACGTAACGGATGATTGACGCGAATGACAGCTGTTCGGCAAAGGGAAAGAGGAGGAAAAAAACGGAGAAACGTCGAGAGAAAAAGTGCAGCTTTTTGACGTTTGAAGCCGTGGCTCGCGGGCAAAATGCTTCGTCCAGTACGTAACTTCTTTCGTATAACAGATAGACCCTTCAACCTGCACAGATTCGGAATCCTCGTGAAAAAACGCTTCGATATGGTATGCAGTCCCCTGTTTTCGGCTCCATCCCGCCGAAGATATGGTCGAAAATGGTCGAAAATGGACGTTTTTGACGCCCCGAGTCGGTTTTTTGGCCATAACTTCTTTCCTATTAGAGATAGACCCTTCAACCTGCACCGATTCGGAATCCTCGTGAAAAAACGCTTCGATATGGTATGCAGTCCCCTGTTTTCGGCTCCATCCCGCCGAAGATATGGTCGAAAATGGTCGAAAATGGACGTTTTTGACGCCCCGAGTCGGTTTTTTGGCCATAACTTCTTTCCTATTAGAGATAGACCCTTCAACCTGCACCGATTCGGAATCCTCGTGAAAAAACGCTTCGATATGGTATGCAGTCGCCTGTTTTCGGCTCCATCCCGCCGGAGATATGGTCGAAAATGGTCGAAAATGGACGTTTTTGACGCCCCGAGTCGGTTTTTTGGCCATAACTTCTTTCCTATTAGAGATAGACCCTTCAACCTGCACCGATTCGGAATCCTCGTGAAAAAACGCTTCGATATGGTATGCAGTCGCCTGTTTTCGGCTCCATCCCGCCGAAGATATGGTCGAAAATGGTCGAAAATGGACGTTTTTGACGCCCCCAGTCGGTCTTTTGGCCATAACTTCTTTCCTATTAGAGATAGACCCTTCAACCTGCACCGATTCGGAATCCTCGTGAAAAAACGCTTCGATATGGTATGCAGTCGCCTGTTTTCGGCTCCATCCCGCCGAAGATATGGTCGAAAATGGTCGAAAATGGACGTTTTTGACGCCCCCAGTCGGTCTTTTGGCCATAACTTCTTTCCTATTAGAGATAGACCCTTCAACCTGCACCGATTCGGAATCCTCGTGAAAAAACGCTTCGATATGGTATGCAGTCGCCTGTTTTCGGCTCCATCCCGCCGAAGATATGGTCGAAAATGGTCGAAAATGGACGTTTTTGACGCCCCGAGTCGGTTTTTTGGCCATAACTTCTTTCCTATTAGAGATAGACCCTTCAACCTGCACCGATTCGGAATCCTCGTGAAAAAACGCTTCGATATGGTATGCAGTCACCTGTTTTCGGCTCTATCCCGCCGAAGACATGGTCGAAAATGGTCGAAAATGGACGTTTTTGACGCCCCGAGTCGGTTTTTTGGCCATAACTTCTTTCCTATTAGAGATAGACCCTTCAACCTGCACCGATTCGGAATCCTCGTGAAAAAACGCTTCGATATGGTATGCAGTCACCTGTTTTCGGCTCCATCCCGCCGAAGACATGGTCGAAAATGGTCGAAAATTGACGTTTTTGACGTCCCGAGTCGGTCTTTTGGCCATAACTTCTTTCCTATTAGAGATAGACCCTTCAACCTGCACCGATTCGGAATCCTCGTGAAAAAACGCTTCGATATGGTATGCAGTCGCCTGTTTTCGGCTCCATCCCGCCGAAGATATGGTCGAAAATGGTCGAAAATGGACGTTTTTGACGCCCCCAGTCGGTCTTTTGGCCATAACTTCTTTCCTATTAGAGATAGACCCTTCAACCTGCACCGATTCGGAATCCTCGTGAAAAAACGCTTCGATATGGTATGCAGTCACCTGTTTTCGGCTCTATCCCGCCGAAGACATGGTCGAAAATGGTCGAAAATGGACGTTTTTGATGCCCCGAGTCGGTTTTTTGGCCATAACTTCTTTCCTATTAGAGATAGACCCTTCAACCTGCACCGATTCGGAATCCTCGTGAAAAAACGCTTCGATATGGTATGCAGTCGCCTGTTTTCGGCTCCATCCCGCCGAAGATATGGTCGAAAATGGTCGAAAATGGACGTTTTTGACGCCCCCAGTCGGTCTTTTGGCCATAACTTCTTTCCTATTAGAGATAGACCCTTCAACCTGCACCGATTCGGAATCCTCGTGAAAAAACGCTTCGATATGGTATGCAGTCACCTGTTTTCGGCTCTATCCCGCCGAAGACATGGTCGAAAATGGTCGAAAATGGACGTTTTTGATGCCCCGAGTCGGTTTTTTGGCCATAACTTCTTTCCTATTAGAGATAGACCCTTCAACCTGCACCGATTCGGAATCCTCGTGAAAAAACGCTTCGATATGGTATGCAGTCGCCTGTTTTCGGCTCCATCCCGCCGAAGATATGGTCGAAAATGGTCGAAAATGGACGTTTTTGACGCCCCCAGTCGGTCTTTTGGCCATAACTTCTTTCCTATTAGAGATAGACCCTTCAACCTGCACCGATTCGGAATCCTCGTGAAAAAACGCTTCGATATGGTATGCAGTCACCTGTTTTCGGCTCTATCCCGCCGAAGACATGGTCGAAAATGGTCGAAAATTGACGTTTTTGACGTCCCGAGTCGGTCTTTTGGCCATAACTTCTTTCCTATTAGAGATAGACCCTTCAACCTGCACCGATTCGGAATCCTCGTGAAAAAACGCTTCGATATGGTATGCAGTCGCCTGTTTTCGGCTCCATCCCGCCGAAGATATGGTCGAAAATGGTCGAAAATGGACGTTTTTGACGCCCCCAGTCGGTCTTTTGGCCATAACTTCTTTCCTATTAGAGATAGACCCTTCAACCTGCACCGATTCGGAATCCTCGTGAAAAAACGCTTCGATATGGTATGCAGTCACCTGTTTTCGGCTCTATCCCGCCGAAGACATGGTCGAAAATGGTCGAAAATGGACGTTTTTGATGCCCCGAGTCGGTTTTTTGGCCATAACTTCTTTCCTATTAGAGATAGACCCTTCAACCTGCACCGATTCGGAATCCTCGTGAAAAAACGCTTCGATATGGTATGCAGTCGCCTGTTTTCGGCTCCATCCCGCCGAAGATATGGTCGAAAATGGTCGAAAATGGACGTTTTTGACGCCCCCAGTCGGTCTTTTGGCCATAACTTCTTTCCTATTAGAGATAGACCCTTCAACCTGCACCGATTCGGAATCCTCGTGAAAAAACGCTTCGATATGGTATGCAGTCACCTGTTTTCGGCTCTATCCCGCCGAAGACATGGTCGAAAATGGTCGAAAATGGACGTTTTTGACGCCCCGAGTCGGTTTTTTGGCCATAACTTCTTTCCTATTAGAGATAGACCCTTCAACCTGCACCGATTCGGAATCCTCGTGAAAAAACGCTTCGATATGGTATGCAGTCACCTGTTTTCGGCTCCATCCCGCCGAAGACATGGTCGAAAATGGTCGAAAATGGACGTTTTTGACGTCCCGAGTCGGTCTTTTGGCCATAACTTCTTTCCTATTAGAGATAGACCCTTCAACCTGCACCGATTCGGAATCCTCGTGAAAAAACGCTTCGATATGGTATGCAGTCGCCTGTTTTCGGCTCCATCCCGCCGAAGATATGGTCGAAAATGGTCGAAAATGGACGTTTTTGACGCCCCCAGTCGGTCTTTTGGCCATAACTTCTTTCCTATTAGAGATAGACCCTTCAACCTGCACCGATTCGGAATCCTCGTGAAAAAACGCTTCGATATGGTATGCAGTCACCTGTTTTCGGCTCTATCCCGCCGAAGACATGGTCGAAAATGGTCGAAAATGGACGTTTTTGACGCCCCGAGTCGGTTTTTTGGCCATAACTTCTTTCCTATTAGAGATAGACCCTTCAACCTGCACCGATTCGGAATCCTCGTGAAAAAACGCTTCGATATGGTATGCAGTCACCTGTTTTCGGCTCCATCCCGCCGAAGACATGGTCGAAAATGGTCGAAAATTGACGTTTTTGACGTCCCGAGTCGGTCTTTTGGCCATAACTTCTTTCCTATTAGAGATAGACCCTTCAACCTGCACCGATTCGGAATCCTCGTGAAAAAACGCTTCGATATGGTATGCAGTCGCCTGTTTTCGGCTCCATCCCGCCGAAGATATGGTCGAAAATGGTCGAAAATGGACGTTTTTGACGCCCCCAGTCGGTCTTTTGGCCATAACTTCTTTCCTATTAGAGATAGACCCTTCAACCTGCACCGATTCGGAATCCTCGTGAAAAAACGCTTCGATATGGTATGCAGTCACCTGTTTTCGGCTCTATCCCGCCGAAGACATGGTCGAAAATGGTCGAAAATGGACGTTTTTGATGCCCCGAGTCGGTTTTTTGGCCATAACTTCTTTCCTATTAGAGATAGACCCTTCAACCTGCACCGATTCGGAATCCTCGTGAAAAAACGCTTCGATATGGTATGCAGTCGCCTGTTTTCGGCTCCATCCCGCCGAAGATATGGTCGAAAATGGTCGAAAATGGACGTTTTTGACGCCCCCAGTCGGTCTTTTGGCCATAACTTCTTTCCTATTAGAGATAGACCCTTCAACCTGCACCGATTCGGAATCCTCGTGAAAAAACGCTTCGATATGGTATGCAGTCACCTGTTTTCGGCTCTATCCCGCCGAAGACATGGTCGAAAATGGTCGAAAATGGACGTTTTTGATGCCCCGAGTCGGTTTTTTGGCCATAACTTCTTTCCTATTAGAGATAGACCCTTCAACCTGCACCGATTCGGAATCCTCGTGAAAAAACGCTTCGATATGGTATGCAGTCGCCTGTTTTCGGCTCCATCCCGCCGAAGATATGGTCGAAAATGGTCGAAAATGGACGTTTTTGACGCCCCCAGTCGGTCTTTTGGCCATAACTTCTTTCCTATTAGAGATAGACCCTTCAACCTGCACCGATTCGGAATCCTCGTGAAAAAACGCTTCGATATGGTATGCAGTCACCTGTTTTCGGCTCTATCCCGCCGAAGACATGGTCGAAAATGGTCGAAAATTGACGTTTTTGACGCCCCGAGTCGGTTTTTTGGCCATAACTTCTTTCCTATTAGAGATAGACCCTTCAACCTGCACCGATTCGGAATCCTCGTGAAAAAACGCTTCGATATGGTATGCAGTCACCTGTTTTCGGCTCCATCCCGCCGAAGATATGGTCGAAAATGGTCGAAAATGGACGTTTTTGACGCCCCCAGTCGGTCTTTTGGCCATAACTTCTTTCCTATTAGAGATAGACCCTTCAACCTGCACCGATTCGGAATCCTCGTGAAAAAACGCTTCGATATGGTATGCAGTCACCTGTTTTCGGCTCTATCCCGCCGAAGACATGGTCGAAAATGGTCGAAAATTGACGTTTTTGACGTCCCGAGTCGGTCTTTTGGCCATAACTTCTTTCCTATTAGAGATAGACCCTTCAACCTGCACCGATTCGGAATCCTCGTGAAAAAACGCTTCGATATGGTATGCAGTCGCCTGTTTTCGGCTCCATCCCGCCGAAGATATGGTCGAAAATGGTCGAAAATGGACGTTTTTGACGCCCCCAGTCGGTCTTTTGGCCATAACTTCTTTCCTATTAGAGATAGACCCTTCAACCTGCACCGATTCGGAATCCTCGTGAAAAAACGCTTCGATATGGTATGCAGTCACCTGTTTTCGGCTCTATCCCGCCGAAGACATGGTCGAAAATGGTCGAAAATGGACGTTTTTGATGCCCCGAGTCGGTTTTTTGGCCATAACTTCTTTCCTATTAGAGATAGACCCTTCAACCTGCACCGATTCGGAATCCTCGTGAAAAAACGCTTCGATATGGTATGCAGTCGCCTGTTTTCGGCTCCATCCCGCCGAAGATATGGTCGAAAATGGTCGAAAATGGACGTTTTTGACGCCCCCAGTCGGTCTTTTGGCCATAACTTCTTTCCTATTAGAGATAGACCCTTCAACCTGCACCGATTCGGAATCCTCGTGAAAAAACGCTTCGATATGGTATGCAGTCACCTGTTTTCGGCTCTATCCCGCCGAAGACATGGTCGAAAATGGTCGAAAATGGACGTTTTTGACGCCCCGAGTCGGTTTTTTGGCCATAACTTCTTTCCTATTAGAGATAGACCCTTCAACCTGCACCGATTCGGAATCCTCGTGAAAAAACGCTTCGATATGGTATGCAGTCACCTGTTTTCGGCTCCATCCCGCCGAAGACATGGTCGAAAATGGTCGAAAATGGACGTTTTTGACGTCCCGAGTCGGTCTTTTGGCCATAACTTCTTTCCTATTAGAGATAGACCCTTCAACCTGCACCGATTCGGAATCCTCGTGAAAAAACGCTTCGATATGGTATGCAGTCGCCTGTTTTCGGCTCCATCCCGCCGAAGATATGGTCGAAAATGGTCGAAAATGGACGTTTTTGACGCCCCCAGTCGGTCTTTTGGCCATAACTTCTTTCCTATTAGAGATAGACCCTTCAACCTGCACCGATTCGGAATCCTCGTGAAAAAACGCTTCGATATGGTATGCAGTCACCTGTTTTCGGCTCTATCCCGCCGAAGACATGGTCGAAAATGGTCGAAAATGGACGTTTTTGACGCCCCGAGTCGGTTTTTTGGCCATAACTTCTTTCCTATTAGAGATAGACCCTTCAACCTGCACCGATTCGGAATCCTCGTGAAAAAACGCTTCGATATGGTATGCAGTCACCTGTTTTCGGCTCCATCCCGCCGAAGACATGGTCGAAAATGGTCGAAAATTGACGTTTTTGACGTCCCGAGTCGGTCTTTTGGCCATAACTTCTTTCCTATTAGAGATAGACCCTTCAACCTGCACCGATTCGGAATCCTCGTGAAAAAACGCTTCGATATGGTATGCAGTCGCCTGTTTTCGGCTCCATCCCGCCGAAGATATGGTCGAAAATGGTCGAAAATGGACGTTTTTGACGCCCCCAGTCGGTCTTTTGGCCATAACTTCTTTCCTATTAGAGATAGACCCTTCAACCTGCACCGATTCGGAATCCTCGTGAAAAAACGCTTCGATATGGTATGCAGTCACCTGTTTTCGGCTCTATCCCGCCGAAGACATGGTCGAAAATGGTCGAAAATGGACGTTTTTGATGCCCCGAGTCGGTTTTTTGGCCATAACTTCTTTCCTATTAGAGATAGACCCTTCAACCTGCACCGATTCGGAATCCTCGTGAAAAAACGCTTCGATATGGTATGCAGTCGCCTGTTTTCGGCTCCATCCCGCCGAAGATATGGTCGAAAATGGTCGAAAATGGACGTTTTTGACGCCCCCAGTCGGTCTTTTGGCCATAACTTCTTTCCTATTAGAGATAGACCCTTCAACCTGCACCGATTCGGAATCCTCGTGAAAAAACGCTTCGATATGGTATGCAGTCACCTGTTTTCGGCTCTATCCCGCCGAAGACATGGTCGAAAATGGTCGAAAATGGACGTTTTTGATGCCCCGAGTCGGTTTTTTGGCCATAACTTCTTTCCTATTAGAGATAGACCCTTCAACCTGCACCGATTCGGAATCCTCGTGAAAAAACGCTTCGATATGGTATGCAGTCGCCTGTTTTCGGCTCCATCCCGCCGAAGATATGGTCGAAAATGGTCGAAAATGGACGTTTTTGACGCCCCCAGTCGGTCTTTTGGCCATAACTTCTTTCCTATTAGAGATAGACCCTTCAACCTGCACCGATTCGGAATCCTCGTGAAAAAACGCTTCGATATGGTATGCAGTCACCTGTTTTCGGCTCTATCCCGCCGAAGACATGGTCGAAAATGGTCGAAAATTGACGTTTTTGACGCCCCGAGTCGGTTTTTTGGCCATAACTTCTTTCCTATTAGAGATAGACCCTTCAACCTGCACCGATTCGGAATCCTCGTGAAAAAACGCTTCGATATGGTATGCAGTCACCTGTTTTCGGCTCCATCCCGCCGAAGACATGGTCGAAAATGGTCGAAAATGGACGTTTTTGACGTCCCGAGTCGGTCTTTTGGCCATAACTTCTTTCCTATTAGAGATAGACCCTTCAACCTGCACCGATTCGGAATCCTCGTGAAAAAACGCTTCGATATGGTATGCAGTCGCCTGTTTTCGGCTCCATCCCGCCGAAGATATGGTCGAAAATGGTCGAAAATGGACGTTTTTGACGCCCCCAGTCGGTCTTTTGGCCATAACTTCTTTCCTATTAGAGATAGACCCTTCAACCTGCACCGATTCGGAATCCTCGTGAAAAAACGCTTCGATATGGTATGCAGTCACCTGTTTTCGGCTCTATCCCGCCGAAGACATGGTCGAAAATGGTCGAAAATGGACGTTTTTGACGCCCCGAGTCGGTTTTTTGGCCATAACTTCTTTCCTATTAGAGATAGACCCTTCAACCTGCACCGATTCGGAATCCTCGTGAAAAAACGCTTCGATATGGTATGCAGTCACCTGTTTTCGGCTCCATCCCGCCGAAGACATGGTCGAAAATGGTCGAAAATGGACGTTTTTGACGTCCCGAGTCGGTCTTTTGGCCATAACTTCTTTCCTATTAGAGATAGACCCTTCAACCTGCACCGATTCGGAATCCTCGTGAAAAAACGCTTTGATATGGTATGCAGTCACCTGTTTTCGGCTCTATCCCGCCGAAGACATGGTCGAAAATGGTCGAAAATGGACGTTTTTGATGCCCCGAGTCGGTTTTTTGGCCATAACTTCTTTCCTATTAGAGATAGACCCTTCAACCTGCACCGATTCGGAATCCTCGTGAAAAAACGCTTCGATATGGTATGCAGTCGCCTGTTTTCGGCTCTATCCCGCCGAAGACATGGTCGAAAATGGTCGAAAATGGACGTTTTTGATGCCCCGAGTCGGTTTTTTGGCCATAACTTCTTTCCTATTAGAGATAGACCCTTCAACCTGCACCGATTCGGAATCCTCGTGAAAAAACGCTTCGATATGGTATGCAGTCGCCTGTTTTCGGCTCCATCCCGCCGAAGATATGGTCGAAAATGGTCGAAAATGGACGTTTTTGACGCCCCCAGTCGGTCTTTTGGCCATAACTTCTTTCCTATTAGAGATAGACCCTTCAACCTGCACCGATTCGGAATCCTCGTGAAAAAACGCTTCGATATGGTATGCAGTCACCTGTTTTCGGCTCTATCCCGCCGAAGACATGGTCGAAAATGGTCGAAAATGGACGTTTTTGACGCCCCGAGTCGGTTTTTTGGCCATAACTTCTTTCCTATTAGAGATAGACCCTTCAACCTGCACCGATTCGGAATCCTCGTGAAAAAACGCTTCGATATGGTATGCAGTCACCTGTTTTCGGCTCCATCCCGCCGAAGACATGGTCGAAAATGGTCGAAAATGGACGTTTTTGACGTCCCGAGTCGGTCTTTTGGCCATAACTTCTTTCCTATTAGAGATAGACCCTTCAACCTGCACCGATTCGGAATCCTCGTGAAAAAACGCTTTGATATGGTATGCAGTCACCTGTTTTCGGCTCTATCCCGCCGAAGACATGGTCGAAAATGGTCGAAAATGGACGTTTTTGATGCCCCGAGTCGGTTTTTTGGCCATAACTTCTTTCCTATTAGAGATAGACCCTTCAACCTGCACCGATTCGGAATCCTCGTGAAAAAACGCTTCGATATGGTATGCAGTCGCCTGTTTTCGGCTCCATCCCGCCGAAGATATGGTCGAAAATGGTCGAAAATGGACGTTTTTGACGCCCCCAGTCGGTCTTTTGGCCATAACTTCTTTCCTATTAGAGATAGACCCTTCAACCTGCACCGATTCGGAATCCTCGTGAAAAAACGCTTCGATATGGTATGCAGTCACCTGTTTTCGGCTCTATCCCGCCGAAGACATGGTCGAAAATGGTCGAAAATGGACGTTTTTGACGCCCCGAGTCGGTTTTTTGGCCATAACTTCTTTCCTATTAGAGATAGACCCTTCAACCTGCACCGATTCGGAATCCTCGTGAAAAAACGCTTCGATATGGTATGCAGTTGCCTGTTTTTGGCTCCATTCCGCCGAAGATATGGCCGAAAATGGTCGAAAATGCTGGTTTTTGACGTTGTTATGAGATTTGCCGTGATAGATGTTTTAATAGGACGTTAAACCGGCGACGACGTTTGCGTGCGAGAGCGCTGCGCCAGTGACGAAGCATTTGGCTCACAGCTATGTAAACAAAGTGCAGCGAGACGAACCCTCCGCGAACAACGCCTCCCCATTTTTTCGCGCGCGTGTAAGGAACGGGAATTTCCAAATATCCACGACGATTATTACCATTGTCCGTGACAACGCGGAGCGCGCGACGATCGGCGGGGAGAAACATGTAAGATTTGGAGAAGGGTACGCGAGTTCCTCGGGGACAACGATGATGTTCCGCGATCGACTCGCGATACGGAATATGCCCTCTTTTTTCCAGACGCGGTTGGGAACAATCGTTAGCGACGAGACGAACGACAGTGGTAAAGGTCAATTTGGTAGATCTTTCGCGTTTTTCCGTACGTTGAACCGATAGCAACGGGACGCGATAGTTCGCCGAGCGAAGAAAGGTAGCTTCTATTTCTGGCGCGAAGAATACGGTAAGAGTCATTCCACGAACGAGGGTTGAAGTTTGTTGTCGGGGGTTGACAAGTGATCCGACGGATCGGTGAAATTACAACGAAACGTACAGCGCGACGAAAGGGCGCGAGGGCAGGAGGGAGGAGGAGGGAAAAAACGAAGGTGGAACGAATAACGGAGCCTGCAGTCCCAACAGCTGTAATCTCCCGTCTTATTAAGTTTCCGAGACTCTGGCATCGACTGCAAACATCTGCGTAGACGCGGAGGGAGAGAGACAGAGAGACAGAGAGAGAGAGAGACAGAGAGAGAGAGCGGGACGAGGAGACGCGATGTCCCGGTCGTGCTCCTGCTCGTCGTCGGCGTTGTCCTCTCCACGACAATATCACTCTGGAATGACCTCGGCTTTATTTCACTCCCTGGCATCGCGTCCGGCATCGACGGGAGGGAGATAATAGGTGAGGCGGGGAGGAAAAGAGGTGTCAGCCGTTTTATCACCTGCCATCACCATCTCGTTTCTCTTCCTTTCTCTCGTTTGGTTCTTCTCCTCCTCCTCCTCCTTCTCCACGTTCGCGTATATATTTACCGGCGTGTTACGATCCACAGGGTAAAAAATTTCCCGTCATTGCGTAAAGCGCACAAATTGTGTAGAATATTGAACGGTACAGCGCGTTGTTTCAACACGATCGTTAGTGTTGTTTCACCGTCCATTTCTCAGCGCACAAAAATGTTCGCTACTAGAGTAACACTTTTTAAGTGTACTATAACATTGGTTCGCGTTACGTTTAACGCAGTGCTGCGTTACTACGTCACTGCACGCGAGGTGTGTCGTCATAACGCTAATTTTGTGTAAGAAAAAAAGAAAGTCGACACAAATTTCTGTGTTAAATTTGACGGATTTTTTTTACCGTGCGTATGCATATAGAGGTACGTAGATCCGTGTAAACAGAAACGTATAGGGGTGTCGCGGTGAAATTGATCCATGTCAATATGTACTCGGTCGCGAAACGTTTACCGAGCAATAATTGACCGTTCGAAAGCGACGAGTATCCGACACGACGTTTCTCGCAAATACCTATTATCTGGTCATTTTTCATTTCTCGCCGAGACCCGCTTGTTCTCGTATTACCGCGGGGCTGGAGCCGCTTTAGATACGAGTCCGCGTTTCGAGGTGGGCGAAAAACGGCGAATCGTTACGAAAAACGCGCGTGCATCGCAGAACTCGTCGCCTCGTATTATTTTCCTCGCCTCCGTCTTATCCGACGAGATCGTACTTGGAGGGGACACCGGTCGTCGGCGTCGTTGTCCGAGGGTCGCGTCCACGGCACAAATGGTCTTATCGGTATAACCCAACTATTTTCGGACTCTCCGCCCATTCCTCGCGTGACCCACCTACGGAGAGTGCATCGAGGGTGTCCGCCGCCGCCGCCGCTACCACCCCAACCCTTCGAGGCCTCGTTCCCCCCGTTCGGAAAATCAGCCCCTATTTCGTAACGGCGAGAGACGGCGATGGCCAGCGTCCGGTCTCGGCGAAGAAATTGCGGTCGGTATCCTCGCGCAAGGAAGGTAGACGACGGCGCGGCAGGACTCGACGCAACCAAACGGGCACCGGCCGAGCTAATAAAGCCAAACGAATCGGCGAGGAACTAGGAGGTGCAAGAGGAAGAGGAGGAGGAGGACGACGCCGCTCCTGTCCATAAAACGCGAGAAGGGTGTACCGCGCGGCAGGGACGGGAAAGAAGAAATGACAAAACAAAAAGGAAACGGGGCAAAAGGTAGAAAAAAGACCCGAAGCGTATTCTACGCGAGGATCGCGTGACTTTGTCCACGGATCAATAGTTTGCTTTGCGTCATTCCGCCGCTGGTCTCTTTCTCGGCAAACTTGCTCGCGAACGCGAAACGCAACCGCGGCTTTTCCTTCGTCCCCCGCATCGCAGCCGCGCGAAAATAAATCCGCCCTCCTCCCGCACATTTTCACCGACATTTTCAAATCGCAGCCAAATAAAGCCCACCCATCGTGTCAAGGCGATAGTTTGAAGAAAAAAAAACTACCAGAAAAATCAACGCGTTACCCGTCGATCGACGCGTGCGTCGAAGAATGAGAAAATCCATCGAGCCTCTGTCGCGATCGATAGCTACAAAGTTCGGCATTTGGTTGGATTTTTCGTTTCTTGTTTCTCGTGACAGCCGAACACGTGAGCGTGACATAAGCTCGGCGTTTCGTATTGATCGTCGCCTTAACGTTTCTCCGTGATACTCGCTTTAGGATTTCTCGCTTCCGACGCAGATCGTCGATCGATCGTTGCATACTTCGATCCGAGCGCGAAATCACTCCTCGCTTCGTCCTCCCAAAGCTGCTTTCGCCATTGCGACGGGGAAAATTTCCGAGGCATCGCGAACTTGTTTCCTGATTTTGCGAAAATAGATAAAAATAATAACAACAATAGTAGGATAAAAAGGACGTAAGAAAACTCGGCGCGGGAGGGCGGCGATTCATTGACGACGGGGTGCAATTACGCACGCACGTACACCCTCCGAGCGCGATGAATAATCGACCGAACGGCGGCGACTCGCGAATGGTGAACTTTTCGAACGAAAGTGTGTGGAATGATTGATGAATGTTTTGTTACCTTTTCTTCGGCGGGTGTCTGCGTATCGATTCAACGTACGTATGCCTTTTATGCCGGCACCAATGTCGCATCGTTATCATTATCACCGTATTCATTGTCATAGCTGCCCTCGCGTTGCTGAAAATAATTTTATTGCTTCCGTGCGATAAAATCGTCGGCTCGATTGCTTCGTTCGCCTCGGTGTAAATTCTAACGAATTTCCTCGCGGCGAACGTCGATGAAAATGAAAAAGAGACGGTTTTTTCCGGATTTCGCCGCCGTTTCGTCTATTTTGCTCGCTGTCATGCGACTCGGCTGCGGCGGAGTAGCGTACTATAGCGGCAGATATAGGCAGGCTAGAGGGTCGACGAGAAGGGCGGAGGGCCGGAGGTTAATGGTTCGACGTGGACATCGCTGCCCGTGAGAACACGAATCTCTGCTCCTGAACGTTCGGCGAGAGAGCTACCGTCCTCGATCTCTTCGTCGCGAGACGGAACTCGCGACGCCACGATTTTTTGGAACTTGGAAAAAAAACTCCGCCAACGGGGAGAGAAACACGAAATTCGCCTTAGGCTGCTCTTGCCGCATGTTTGTATGCCGTGACGAGAAATAATTTGCCTGCGTGTAATTTCAAGATCGTTGTCCACTGCTTTCCTAACTGTATCGACCGCTACCAGAGTATTGATCGCGCGTCCAAGTTTCATTTCACGCGCTTACTCGCGCGATCGGTATCGATGCAACGAATGCATCGCCAAGTAGCAATATTCGTGTAAGATTTTCCGTAAGAGCGTTCAGTTCCGAGTTCCCGGAGGAAGGCGCTCGATTTTGTTCGCCGACGGTTCAACGTTCGACGTAGCTGAGCGCTCGACGCTCGCGCGTTCCGATCCTCGTTGCGTAAAATGGGATCGGTAGGATCCGGGATCGCGGAGAACGCACGGCGATGCCGGGGGACAGGTGATCCTTGCAGCAACACCCGATGCTCGCTTCCTGTCCGTACTCCGCGAACCGTCACCTCTCACGGCTGTGCGAGAATGCCTTCCTCTACTACGCTCGACGACGCGCGCGGCTCTCGCGTCGCTCGTTACATCGCCGATGGAATAGATTTCGAAACGAGCTTTTTGCAACCTGCCGAACGCGGGAATCGCCGCGATCTCCCTAACGCCGCTGCAGCCGATCGAAATCTCGACGCTGCACGCGCACGCGAGCGATCGGGACCCCAACGACTTAGGTAACGCGGGTTTACGACTAGTCCAGCTGTTGTGCCGGACGAACCCGAGTGGCTCGATGAATCCGTGTACAACGAACATTGGGAACCGAGGCCCGTTCCCAGGGGCGTCGACGACGCGTTTAAGCGGAAGGATTTCATTAATCGCGAATTTGATTAATCGTTGCCCAGCCCCGATCGTTGTTTCGAAATCGTGGTACCTGCGAGTAGAGGCGAAGGTTCGCCTTTCGGCTCGGAAGCGGCACGCGAATCCGGTGTAGGTACTCCCGTGGTTCGTCCCGCAGTGTTGGCGCAGCGCCCTGACCTAAAACTTCGCTACGAATCGATAGAAAACCTCATCCGACTCGCTACAACGTCTCGACCGACCGCTCGTCAGCTTTCCTCTTCTCCCTGTCTCTCGTTCTTACACCGCCAAAATTTTACTCCTCGTTATAGTTCGCCGCGACGACGAGTTTTCACGCAAGAGCTACCTTGCGCGTCGTCCCGCGCGATGATTCGTCATTGTTTCTTAAAAAGACGAGACGCGCGTTTCCCAACGTGGTTGCCTCCCTCCTCCCGCTCCCACCCCCGTCGCTTTCCCTCTCGCCTCGTTTCCTCTTTCTTCTTCTTCTTCTTCCTCATCGCGCTCGTCACGCCGATGCCGGACGGGACGAGCGAAGGTGCGCGACTCGTCCTTCGCTCCCTCGACGGCGATGCCCTTACCCGGTCCCCGGGGTCGTGCTCCCCGAACGCCCGCGCGAATAAAGTTGGCATTTAAATGACCCCCGTCCCCCGAGGCTGGTGCGCGGAATGGGACGACGCCACGTGCAAACGGTCGGTCAAAGCCTGCGGGATAAAAATGTCGAGGACCGAGCAACGACATTTGTCCGCGCCGCCACGGCGATTTACACAAAAACGGCAGCAGCAGAGGAAAAAGAAGTACCGTTCTTCCTCGGTACCTGGTCTCGAATATCGAAGACGAGCAACAATATGTGCAAATGTGGAATAGATGACATAGAAATTGCGGGGGGAAAATGATATTATTTTTTATACATATATATATATTTTATATTCGCGATAAACCGCGAATCCTGAATACTCGAAAATAGACGAATTACTTCGTACTTTATGAATAATTCGAAAAGTTCGTCAAGTCGTGTTATTCCCACACCCCTATTCGATAATAGAGCGAACATCTTCCAGTCAGTCGAATGAAACGACGCGTCTCGGTAACGGTCGAACAATGGGGAGACACGAAGAGGACAGCAGTGCCGAGCAGCCGGTGCAACGGTTTTACCTTAATTCCCCCGCCTCGCCAGCTGTCTTTTCGATCGTCTCCCCGTCCGCCGACGAATCTCATTAGTTTCCCTGGAGAAGGACGAAATTCTTCCTCTTTCTCCCGCAATCCCTACGATTCGGCGATACAGAAACGCCGCGCCATGTCTTTTCGCGTCTGTTTTTTTTTCTACTCTCGATTCGCGCTCGCGCAAACGTTCGCGTCGTGGCAACTCGAATTCCGTAAATTTCTAGGGGAAATCGCGTTGCTGCTGGATGTTTTTCCGGCCTCGGTGGATTTTCTCCGCGAATTATCGTCGATACGGGGAAAAGATCGTTTTCCAGGCGATTCGAATTCTTCGGAGATTCCTTTTCACCGGAAGTCGATCGCGATCGCTCGATCGTTCCGGACAGAAGAGAGCGAGCGTGTCATCGCGGCGAGCGAACGCCCGAGCCCGTCGTCGTCGTCGTCGCTCGTCTAGCCTTTGGCTGTCGGACGAGTCCCCGTTTCCGTGGCCCACTTGTCGCGGACTCGACTGGCGCGCGTTGCTTTCGATTGTCCTAGAAGTCTTCGCGGCGGACCACGCGTCGCCGTAAAGCGGGACAACCGAGCAGGCTGGTCTATCCGTCGATTTTCATATTTATAACGATACGACGGGTCGATCCGGTCGGTAACAACAAAGCACGTCGCCCCTTCGCGCGTCGCGCCTCTCGCCGCGACCCGAACGTTCGCGAGCGGCACCGATGGAGAAGAAAAAACCGAATAAACAAACGTCGATAAAAACCGGAGAGGCCGCATCTCGCGGACAAAAAGGGAAAGAGACCGTAAACAAGCGATCGAGGAGGTGGTAGAAAAAAAGGGGGAAAAAATGTGAAACCGAGCTGATAGCGAAAATAAGTAGGCGAACGAACGCCGCAGCCGCGGCGTAGCTTTCGAAAAACAGAAAAATGCGGTTTTTCTAAATCGAAAACTACCCAACACTTTCGAGTAGAAGCGACGAGAATAAGCGGACGGAAAACGACGGCGGAGCAGCGCTGGTTTCGACGTCCGTGCGTTTCGCGATGCGAGGCGCGAGGAAACGGGAAAAAAAGGACGCCGCGTCGATCGGCATGCGAGCGCGGGGAAATGGGAAAAGTTCGCTCGGGGCAACGTGCAATTTGAACGATCGCGATAGCGAAATTCCAAGACGTTAATTGTTCGATCGTTAAACTACGCGAGGTACTCCGGCGATGGGGTACGAAGGAGGGAGTCGCGGACCGCACACGCGTGCGGAACGGGGCCGCGGGTCACGTCTGTTGTGAAATTCGGCGTCCCACGTTGTCAGGGTAACGAGAGCCCGTTGACTGGCTAGTTACCATTTATTCGACCAGCGAGACCAACGCCGGCCCACTCGCGAACGAGGGAAACGGCGTGAAAATTCTAGTCTACGTACGCAACTAGCTGGAAAGGCACGCTCCTCTACCACCGCGATCGATTCGCCTCGGCCCTCGGACACGAACCTGACGGACGCGTGTCGCATCGACGTTTCTCGAACGCGCTCCCGAATGACATTTCCCCGACCCGATGACTTTTCCAAATACCACGGCGATCTACCAGGCGAGCCGTTTCGTCCACGCGAACATCTACGCATCGAATTCCGCCGCATTCGGTACTGAAAAGTTTGAAAAAACGTTCCTCCTCCCAAGCTTGAGATAAAAACACCGCTTTGTTTCCAAAAAACACGATTTTTTTCAAATCCCATGACGCGTTTTTTGCGGGCATCCGGAAAGTGCCTTTTCTTTGCCAGCTACGAAAACCTGTGGGTACGATGAATTTACTAGAAATAGGCAAAGAGTACTTTTTATTTCGTGAAAGTAACGAGGAGAAGAAGCTGCAGATTTCTCGAGGAAAACATCGCTGTCAAGTTTGCAAACGAACGCAAATTTCGCTCGGCAAGTCGAGCGGGAGTAGAAAAAGGTGGAGTCGAGTTTCCGAGGAGCAAAGCTTTTCGAGGAAAGCGCGGAGTCGGTGCCGCCGGTAAAACGGCGCGCCGTCTCTACCGACCGCGCGTAATCGAGTTGCAAATTGAATTTTTGCCAATTACCCGTCAATCGATCTCCCCTCCGATTTCGCGCGATCGAGGGTCGCGGCTGTGCGCGCGCGAATGAATTTCCAACGCGGCTCCGAGCGTCGGCCGAGCGGTAGTTACCGACCACTAATAATTATTTCCAACCAATCGTTCCAACTCACGAAGAAATCTTCGCGTATCCGTACGATTATCCGTACAACGCACACCTTTTACCGTTGCCTCTCGCCGCCGAGTCGCGGCCTATCAACGTGGGAATTCACGGTTATCGTCTACCGTCGCGCAATTAATTACCTCACGCGCCGCGTTACTTTTCATCCGCTTCCCGATTTCTTCCGACGAATCCGTCCTCCGCTTATAGATTCCCCTTCGACTTGGAATTTTACCGCCCCTCGTTCGCGTCACGACTTTTCCGGTCTTTCGATTTTCGCGGAGTGATTTTCCATCGAAATACGCTATTCGCCCGGACGCGAGCGATACGATCAAAAATGCATCTACGCGATTAATTTTCGAAACAGGCAATTATTTGCTTTGTTGATCACGTGTACTTTCGATCACGAGCGTTGTATTCAATTACGCGCGGTCGTACGAAGTTCACGTAATTAATTAACGTCGATGCTTGTTATTATTCTAACGGAACAAATTTGCCGGGATGTAATTCGATGAAAAGGCTCGCGTAAATTCTCTAATCTTTCGCGTTCCATTATACAACTACGAATATCAGCTGCGAGCATTGTGTTCGCCTCGCCTCGCGATAGTATCGCCTGAATTTCGGTTGCGCGTAGCAAATGGCGGCGTACAAAGGTGGAACGAGTCGCTTACGTCTACTCTCTTCCCTCCCAACTATCCGCTATCGTACGTTCGCTGGAAAATAATCCTGATAATTTCATAACGATCAATAACCACCCCGCTGCAATTTTTCCGTACGAGTCGAACGCAGCGTTCCTCCGCTGCCGAATAGCTTTATCCTCCGCGATACGCGCGAGCAGTCGGTAGAAGGACGAAACAGTTCGATTCGAAAACTCGTATCGGTCAGTTTCGCGAGGGTGTCGCGGTAAACATAGTCGTGATTATTCAATTATTCATCGGCGAGGTCGAGGCATGCCGATTCCGAGCATCGGTCACGCATCGAGCCACGACCAAATCGATTCTTCAAAGCCGAGGGAACTCTTACGAACGAGTCTACCGCCGCGGCCGATCAGCGGTTCCGTTGCCCCGGCTTTCCGCTCATTTTTCTCCAACCCCCCGGCACCGTGACTCGTAACAACCCGGCCGCGCACGGGGCGCCGGATGCGACGGCGTTGGGTCGTCGGGGGGCTAGCGGACGAGCGTGTACGTACGCGCGTACGTATGCACGTAGGTTGGTAGGTAGGTAGGTAGGTAGGTAGGTAGGTAGGTTGGTAGGTAGGTGGGTAGGTACTCGGGGGTAGCTCCGGCGAGCGTCGCGTTGCTACGCCGTCGTTACGGCAAACAACGCGAGATATCCCCCGATTTCTTCCCCGTTTCTTTCCTCCTTCGTGTAGTTTTCCTTCCCTCGCCCAGGCTTTTTCATAGCGTGTACCCGACTCCAAAGAGAAGTCTGACGTTTGAAAATGAATCGTTGCGCGAAAAACTAGCTTTTTTCCCTTTTCACGACAGGCCACGATACCAGTCGTACTACGAATCGACGCGTCGATAATTCGGTCCCATGTTGTATCTACCGTTTCTCGTCGCTGCTTCGCGTTCGAATCGCTCGATATTTCCGAATTTTCGAATCTGCGCCCGACGATTACCACTCTCACGCCTGTATCTAACGCCAACGCCGCCCGAGAACTATACAACCCACAGGCGTTCCACTCTAACGGTATCGAGATACAGATCGTTAACCGTGCAGTTGGTGGGACCTTGCTCTCCCGGCCCATTGTACTTGCTCCGGCTCGCTTATGTAACGTCGCATCGTTACTTTGCCAATTATTCGCATCCGCGGAGGAACCTGACCTTCGCGCGACGTTCAATGACATCCGTAAGGGTCGTGGAGAACGGCGATTCCGATTCGTTACATCAATCAACGTCTGACACCACCGAGACGCGCTAAGATTTTCGTCGAGAAATTCAACCTTCTTACCGTCATCCAATCAGCGTACATACATCTGTTATTTTTATTGGATACTTCTTTCCCCGACGCGACCCACACCCACGAAATCCACTTGATTTCCCCCCTCGCGAAAGAATACTCGCGGAGAATGTATTCTCCGGATGGATAAAACTTACTTCCGTCGGATGTTCCAAATGTTTACGAGTCGAATCGCGATTCTCGAGTTTTTACGAATATTCGCGACGAGGAAACGTCGAAATTTCGGACTCGCCGATTTGATCTTTCGTCGCGAAACGGTTGACCTTGGGGAAAACGAGAGTGGAAAGAAGAAGATGAACGATGGATCCGCGAAATTTGTATCGAGCTCGCGTTCCATGGCGTTGCCATTTTTGAAACGGACACGCTAGCATCGGCACATCGGACACACGGGGAGAGAGACAGAGAGAATCAGAGAGAGAGAGAGAGAGAGAGAGACACGAGTTTTAACATTTGAAAGTCTATACTGGCCGCGAGGTCGCGTTTCTTTTACTCGAGGTGAGAGAAGCAGGCGAGACGACGTCGAACACGTTCGTAACGCGACACGACTCCGGTCATTCCTAGCCTTCGCGACGTGGAGAGAGAGAGAGAGAGAGAGAGAGAGAGAGAGAGAGAGAGAGAGAGAGAGAGAGAGAGAGAGAGAGAGAGAGAGAGAGAGAGAGAGAGAGAGAGAGAGAGAGAGAGAGAGAGAGAGAGAGAGAGAGACGCCAACGATTCGACGAGTCAGCTGCGATGTCGCGCGAAAATGAACGACTAACGAAAACGAGCGGATCGGAAGTTTTTGCGAGTGACGCGCAACCTTCGAGAGCCTCGAGTTCCCCGTCTCCTGCGCAAACCCGGGTAAACGGTGTATCGTTCGCGAAAAACGGTCCACCGAAGGAATTTTGTTAAATAACTAATAAAAATCGCGGTGGATCACGCTCTGTCGCCTAGGCGAAGAGGTCTTCCGCGGCATCCGGCAACCGTTGCATTCTCACGAACACAAAATCACCGTCGCAAACTCGAACGGTGAATGTTCGCGCGAGTGACCGAGCCACGTTCGCAGCGACGACTTGTTTTTGTTGCGCCCCCCTCCCCCCGAACGACAAGCAAATGCGGAGTGAAACGAACGAAAGTAAAATTGTGGATCGAAAAAACAAAGTAGATCGCGCGGGCAGAGCGACATTGGAAACGGGATATTAATCGTGGTTCCGTTCATCGTTGCAGGCTTTCTCACGATGGGCCTCGTCGAGCGAGGTGGCGCAATGGGAGATCTGGAACAACCTCGTCCCGGAAGATCCCGAGATTTGTTCGGCGTACAGCTGGAGGTGAGTGTTTTAGCCATTTCTCGATTCGATGCGATGACAGAAACTACGCGATATTGCGATTCGCGCGCGTACCTACCTGCCACGACGACGGTGTTGCGATCGCGAATCTAGCCCTTCGCGTCTTCGTTCTTTTTGGACTATGTACGAAGTCCGACGAACGTGGTAGCAGTAGTAGTAGTAGTAGTAGTAGTAGTAGTAGTAGTAGTGGCGGTAGTAGTGGTGGTAGTGGTAGTAGTGGTAGCAGTGGTGGTAGTAATAGTAGTGGTAGGTACATCTGCGATCGGTGTCGAGCGCGCGTAGAATCGGTAATCGAACGGAGAACGTCCGGCGAACGGCGAGAGTCGCCGGTGAATGGATGTATGTACCTACGTAGAGATATACATTCGTGGCGTTCGGTATTAATCACGAGGTAGACGTCGCTGCGACAGGATTAAGGTTACGGCTGAATGGGTTCGCGCCCGCAACTGGCCGTTCTCGACGGCGATAAGTCGCGAAAAGGAGCCTAACTCGACGTATCCCCGAGGATTTATTTCAGCTCGTTAGCGTTGCACGCGACGACCGATTAAAAATGCTCGTTGACGAGTCGAACGATTCGGAATCCGTCGCTCCGTTTCTTCGGATGGACGGATTTCATCCGGTGTCCGGTGTCCGGTGTCCGGTGCCGCAGCAGCGGCAGGTAGGACGTATAATACAATATCAGGCCGGCAGAATTGTATTTTTGCAAACTCGAAAGAAAGCGCGAGAGGCGGACGCTTAACCGGTCTTACGAAAAAACCTTCCACCTCTCATCGAGGTTAATCTCGTAATTATACGCCGCGTCAAGGATATTACGGGCGTCGCGTGCAGCGGCATATCAACTTCGCGATTCGGGGGGCGGGGGGAAAAAGCTAATCTCGGAGGATAGATGCTGGCGCGGCGATAAGATCGGGACGATAAGTTTTCGACTGTTCCGAATAAAAACGCGGCTTTCCATTTTTCCGGGCGAAGTTCGACCACGGTGCTCCGAGCGTTGCTCGTGCTGCGTCCGCTTTCTCGCGCGACACGGATATGGAAAATTTGAAATCACGCGAATTCCTTGCCCGAATAATCACGCCAATTTACTCGTTTGGAGGAGTCACTTTTAACCTACCCGCAAATTAGAAAACACGGTTTAAAAAAAAAATATACCTACGACAACTTCGAAGGATCCGATCGAAATGGTGAACGTCAGGACGTCACGTCGAGTCCAAAGATAATGGCGTTGCGATTCTGCCGACTACAGCACCTCGATCTAGGTTACGGTTCCGGATCTCGGCACAACCGGTTTAATTTGCGCGTTATTTGCACGCGAAAGAGAAAAAATCCTCGTCAATTTTCGTCAATTTAAGTCTCTCGGTGCGCGCGTTCGCTTCGCGGAGTGTCGCGCGGATCGGAAGCAAGCTTAAGAACAGTAATTCCTTCGGAACGTCAAACCCGATGATAAAATTTCACTGGCACGGGATATTAGTACTCGAAGAAGTGTATATTGCGAGGATGATAGGGAAAGAAGGAGAACAAAGGCTGGGAAGTGCGCGTCGTCGGTCGTGGAGTCGATCGCGCGCGCGATGACGATTTCGGGGCGAAGGGTTCTCGAAGCAGCAGAACGGAGACAATGCTCGAGATTCCGTTGGCTGCTACTCGTAACGGATTAGGAACGTTGCACGGTGCATTATCTAGCAGGGCAATTATATTTTTCTCGCTTCACGGACGCGCATTGCCGAGGGAAGAAGGAGAAGAGGACGAAGCGAAGATGAACAAGAGGAGGAAGACGAAGAAAACTGCTACTCCCGCATCCGACGGACCGTGCAGTATTTCTTTCATAATATTTATAATTATCGTTACGCGAGAGGAGCGTGCCGAGGAGGACTCGGCATATCCGGTCACGGTCTCGCCGCGCATCGCGTGCTTTTCACTTTTCCTTGCTCCGGCGAACGTGCACCTCGTTGCTCGCTCGTTGCCCCGCGACCGCGTCCACGCCCCGTCGCCGTTAACCCCGACACCGGGAAATACGTACGCCTCGCCGGATCCCGAATCGATCGTCGACTCCTTCGCGGAAGTGCGAGCGAAAGGAGAAGAAAAAAGCGTGGACAAAAAATCCGCCGGAAAATTTCGCGTCCCGGCGCTGAAGCGCTGAAAAGTGGGGAACGATTTCCCGATCTCGCGATGCTATCTTCTCGCGTATCAGCACGGAGCGCGGAACAATTTCACCGCTCGCATAAACGCGGACGATACGTGTGACGAATCGTAAATTGCTCGGTTTCTCGCCGCAAAACCAACGTTTCCGGTCCTCGCCGCCGATCCGGCTCGGGTTTTCATTCGAACAGAACGACGTCTCCTAGGGATAAAATGGCGGAAGACGATGGATGAAAAAGACACGAGGAATTGGGACCACGAGGTAACAAGGTCGGATGTTCGTGTGTTTTTGACCGATTCGAGAGGAGGTGGACGGATGCCCGTTACCGGACACTCCGAGCGCGGTTATTAAAAATTCATTAACCCATTTCCGAGGCTTCTCTTCGATTCTTCCGTTATGTTCGTCGATCTTCGTTTCATTTTCACGCCTCGTCATCTCTCGGGAAACCTAAATTATTGTTTTTCCTTTTTATTTTTTTTTACCTTTCCCTACAAATTGACTAGAGAGTCGTGCAAGAACAACGGCGACGACGACGACGAAGCCTTTCCCTACTTTCTACGGACCAGCGCGGTTGTTCCAGTCGATCGAAAGTCGATGCGATGAGAATGAATTTTCAATAGAAAATCATATTCCCGTAGAATAGCAACGAACCTCGTCGCCTTGGAAGGTGCGAGAAACGCGAAGGCGAACGAAGTGGTAAAAAGAAAGGGGGCGAAACGCCGTCGCTTGGACGGAGCACGAGTAGCTTATCGTTAGCTCCGTGGCGTAAATTTTCTCTCGTTACGATCGGCGAAACGATCGCTGCGCGCCGCGACGTTGTAGCGGGTGAAAAACGTAAGTTTGGATCCTCGGAGTAACTCCAAATCGAATTGCAGGTCACCTCGCTGTTGCTGGAAGCCGAGAGACGGAAATTAGCTGTCTTGCAACGCGAACTCCAAGTCGCTCTCGCGGAGGGTGGAAGCGTGAAGGCGAAGGAGAAGCAGCGCCAAGAACTTCTCTACGCCATAAAGTAAGTGTAATTTATCGTATCGCTTACAAAAATTCGTCGATCGTGAATTTTCGTTGGAAAAATTCGAAACACCGGAATAAGGAGAACAAAAAAACTGGAAGAACCAAAAAACAAAATTCGTACGCTACTTTTTCGCGAGTAGAAAGTAAAACGTACGAAACGGGGTGGTATTCGTGGCATCTAGTGGCGAACCGTCGAACTCGCGACGGTTTCTCGCGTTCTTATCAACGGAGACCAACTCTGCTGGTACGATGATTCTCGCCGATGCCGGGTCGATAAGATCCGCCGTCGCCAAAGAAGTTGACCATTTTTCGACGCGAGATTTCACGGTATTTCTCCCGATCGCGACTGTCGTATCGCGGCAGAAATATTGCAACTTTGTCCGAAAATTCGCAAGATTTCGTTTCATTTTCGAAATTCCCACCGACCCCAAATAATCGAACGCTGCTCCTGAATTTTGGTACGTTGATCCAGAGACAATCTACGAGAACTTCCGTCGTGGAGTGAAAAAAAAATGTAACGATTTTTGCGTTTGTGCGAGAAGCATCGATAGAAATTTGTTCCTCATTTTTGCTCGAGACGAATAATTCCCGTAGGAAATATCAAGCAGTGTGCCAAAAACTCTAGGAAATTGATTCGTCGTCGGTTACCATTTTCCGTGTTTTTTTTCGCTGCCCGTCGTCGCGTCGCATGACGAGCTTCGCGAAATTCGCGTGCAAATCGGAGGGAGGCTCTCGAGCCCATCGAGCCTCTCGGAACGATCCACTCGAAAGAGCAGCTGTCAAATCCAGCTCCGTTTCGCGTTTCTCCGCTAACTCGATGACAAACTCGCGTCAGACGACGCCGCGAGACGGTACTCGATCGTCGTCTCCCCACCGATTTTCCCGACGACCGACTGACAGAATCGTCGTCGTTGCTCTTCATCGGCCTGAAATTTCACCGAACTCTCCTTCGTTCACGGCAAGACGACGGACGCCGGTGATGGATCGCGGCAAAGCCGTCCGCCGCTACTGTTTCCCCGCGGCGAGGAGAAAAAACCGTCGGTGGTCGGGCGGCGCGCGCCCGGCGGCGGGCAACCCGCGTCGCGTTCGCGCGACGCGTGCTGCTCGCCTCCGCGGAGCGTTTCTCGGCCGCGTAAAACGTAACGGCGCGGGTTCTGCTCTTTCTCATATCGTTGCTCTATCGCATTGTTCGGAGTCGCCTAGTTCTAGCGGTCG
Organism: Arge pagana; assembly: GCA_963969455.1. NCBI lineage: Eukaryota > Metazoa > Arthropoda > Insecta > Hymenoptera > Argidae > Arge > Arge pagana. Next base: position 5,461,635 of record OZ018312.1, on the reverse strand, counting down.
CTCCGGTATTTTTCGTGGTCTCGCTGCGGCGAAAAGATTCGGGACGTATGGCGGATCCGAGGGAGCGCAAAACTCGACGTTGTAGAAAATCGGCGTGAGTTATTGCCGCTCGCGAGTCGGATGGTTGTACGAGTGGCTGTGAATTTCTGGAAGTCGTTTGCCTCGACGTAATTGTTAAAGTTTTCGGAATCTAGCTCCGAGTCGCGTCTCGTCGCCGCTCCCTGACCAAACTACCGAGCAAACTTTTCCGATTCCTAAATCATACAACTTTGGATACCCTGCTCATCGCGGAAAGAGTGGAAAAACATTCGCGTGATAAGTATAAACCGACACGCGTATTTCATTCGGACGTGGAAAACAACGATTAATTTGCCGCGCGACCGAGGAAGGGACACCGAAGGACACGGCGCGAGCGAAACAAAAAACGAGCAGATTCGAAACGACGCGGAAAAAATCGAGATTCGTTCGGAAATACCCAAAAGAATCGTAAATTGTACATTGTATGTTGCATATCGTATTACTAATATTTATAACCTAATTACGTTACAAATAATCGTAAACACTTTGATATAATACAATTACATTGGAAAAAGATTAAGAAATCCGTTTTTCAAAATACGATCACTCTTAACAAAAGTGTTAAACATTTTATCTCATATTTACGACGTAAGCGGGGGCAAACATTAACTATTGTCTCGCAAAAACGTTTTTCGAACGAAATCGAACGGCCATTATCTAATTATTATCGATTCGATGGGTTTCAGCAAAATCCAGGGTCAGCACGAGCAGCTGGACAAGGAGTATCGAATCCACGCCGCCGGGGTGATCATGTGTAACACGCGGGGATGCGGCAAGGTAGGATTATTCAATCGTGTACTCTTTTTCTCTAGGCCTATCGTTCAGTTTGCCATTGGCTCGACGCGTTGCCGACGAAAGTCGCTCCCCGGACATCTTCGTCGTTGTTGCGTCGAGGGAATCGAGCCTCGGCCGGCGTTTTTCCCGGCGGTCGCGAGAGAATTCGAGACCCAATTCGACCTTTTCTTTCCACGTTCCCTCGCGCCTCCTTCCCTTCTCCCTCCTTGGCCAAACTTCCCAGTGATTTTCCCTCCGGTCGTTCGCTTCCTCGATCCCTCTTTGCCCTTCGCCGAGCGTTTCGCTCATCCTCGAGACTCGAACTCTCTTATCGCTCGCTCTGCTATTCTCTACTTTGCGATTCTCCGATCATTTCCTCGATTTTCCAACAGCTCCGTATCCCTGCGTCGTCTCGTTCCAATGCTCATCATCGGACGATTATACGTTACGCGTATAATCGTCCGTTCATTTTCCGCCCCGCTCGTTTATGATACGTAGCAATGGTTTGCCCTCTCCCCTCCTTTCCACACTCCCCAACCATACATCACGTTTCGCGAGTTTTTGCTCGTTTTCGATCGCGTTTCTTCTACCGTTTGAAGGATTCTCAACCCGCGAGATCTGTTTTTCCCGCTGACGGTCGCGATGCGTCCGATCGAACTCTGGTCGTACCACTCGACGAGACGACGAATCGCAAGAACCCGTCGGATCCCGTCGATTTCGAGGATCCTTATTGGCGAGGGGCAACTCGAACGAAATTGATTCGCGCGATGTTTTCCAAAGCTTCGCCGAACAACTTTAAGGACCACGAGGGCGACGGGGCAACGTGGTCTCTCGGGTGAAGTCTCGCCTTTGGGTAATCTCGCGATAAGGTGAACCGATGATATTTTATTCGAGAGAAAACGAGGGAGACGCGCTTCCATGGCTTCGGGGAGAAAAAAGAGATTAGAGGGAGCGCGTATGCGCGAGATTTCGTCTGATTACGCCGAATATACGCGTGTTCGCGTGTGCGTATATACGCCTACCTACCGGCTTTCTTCCTCGTTATTACGAGGCTGTTCTTACAGTACGTTGTTTTTACGGTACGTGATCCTTGATCATCTCGAACGAGGCACATTTTTTCATCTTCCGTTTGGTAAAGCGGATTTCCTCGAAGATTTGCTCGCTTGAAAACGCTGGCAGCAGATTTTTTCGCGTCTTATCGTTATATTCGGGAAATTTCTGACCTTTGGAGCCTCCGAAAACTCCAATCGCGAAGGGATATTCAATTTTCTCCCGGAACGTAGGTCTGAAAAGCAATCCAATCGCGAGTCGCTTTTATCGAAATTACGTCGACGATTGACGAAATTGACGCGTAAATAAAAATGGAATCTGGAAAGAAACTGACCGAAAAATTCGTTCGAAGACGAAATTAAAAATCAATAGCACGGGAGTTCGGGCATCATTTGCTTGCCGTGGGTCGCCGAGGTCGGACGCCCGTATCTGACGAGCTTCGTCCTCGTTAGTCCAAGTGGAATGAAGAAAAGTGGGGTAAAACGGTTCAGTTTACTTCGCAGTTTGTCCGTCGACCCGGAGAGACGCCGCTCGTTGCTTCGGATGAAACTAATTATGCAAAGTCGCAGGGGAGAAAAGTGACGGACAGTTTTTCTCGGGGCTGACGCGCGAGTCTTATCCGCGAGATTTTCCCTCTCCCTTGCTTTTCCACGAGCTTCCAGTCGATTTCGCAAAGGTCCCGGAGCACCGCGAAAAAAATGGACGATCGACGCGTTTTCGAGATACTGACGATTTGACGTGGTCGTTTCAATGGTAGAGAATCGTAGTAGCTTACGGTGAGAATGACGAGAGGGTCGAGGTCGACGAACCGCGGCCAACCTCCCCCCGCTCGTGCGTTTTCGAAAGATGCGATCTCGATTAATCACTGGGAAAGCGCCGGAGGATGAGTCCTCGCGAATCGGTGACCGGAGATTCGTCGACGGCGAAGAGCGAGACGAACGATCTCGCCGTCTGGGAATATCGCTGCCACTTTTCTCCTCGTCTCCTCCGCCCGCGGAAACACTTTGCGGCGGTGCCGTCGCGGCTGCGGGGAAACTTTGCGAGCAAAATTCAACATCTCGATGCGCGATGATTGATCCCCGCGCGAAACGACCCGCTATCTTCGAATCGTTCGACCGACTCTAGTAACTAGAAATATTCTCATTGTCCAATGAGAATATGGAGCAGGCACGAGTCATCGTAAAGCCCTGCGTCGATCGTAAACTCGCGGGTAACGCGAAAAGCTGATCGAAGACGAGAAGGTCGTTTCGATCGTAAAACGATCATCGAACTTTATTTTCGTTACATTTTCGCTCGCATTCGACACTCGGGTCTTCGCGGTCCGCCATTCCGCGGATCTGCCATGCATTTTTAACGCTCCCTAAAAACCGAGCTCGACGCGAACAGCTCTGCTCTACAATCGTCTTTTTCATTTTCCTAACGACACGAGCTTAAAAACTCGCCGTCGAGTCGGCTCCAAACTTGGCGAACAACATTTAGGCGTATACGCTCCACCGCAACTTGTTCGCATTAATATTAATATTTTTGTTCTTTTACGGTCCCCACGAAGGGTCGCTAGCATCTCGACGGCATCTCGCTCTTTATTTTATGGGCACCATGATTTTCAATATTTTACATGCTAGGTAATTCTCATCCCTACTTATCCCAACTTTTTGCCAATCCCAGACCCCTTCGCGCCAGGTTACACCGAATAATTTCCTTATCCCGCCACACCGTACAGCTACTTACCGTAATTCTCTCTCTCTTGCAGCGATGCGTATGTTTTTGCCACTCGTTGCTTGACCAGGTCAGATTCGCCCCATCTTTGCGTATTCCGAAATCTCGCCTTTTCGAACAATCATTTGCGCTACATAACTCTAATGACCATTGGTGAAGATATCGATTAAGCTACCTAGCATTGGGATGCTCGCCTGTCTTATTTTACGTGACTTATTTTACTTATACTTATTTTAATCGGGTCACCAATCGCAACATCTACTTTGATTTTATTCCTTTTCTGATTCATCCGGCAATCTGCAATTAGTCTGTCCCTTAGTAAAATACGAGTACTATCATGTATTCGTGTTCTGGCATCATACTATTTTTAGTTGTCCCAAGGATCTCCGGGACATAAATAAACGAATCAATCAATCTCTCTCTTTTTTCAGCTATTATCACCGGCATTTTTTTTCTTTCGTTATTTTCTTGTTATCTTTGTTCTTTGTTACCTTATTATTATATTTTCTCTCGAAGCGAAGGAAATACGCGATTTTGTATTTTTCCTCTCCTCCTTCGGACGTCGCGCGCTCTCGGATATTCGAGTCTCGGATCTCGCGTAGGTACGTCCCTCGACGTCGCAGTGCCGCTCGTCGCCGTTTTCTCGCGCTCGCGAGAACGGATCGAAAAAAGCTCGTGAAAAATTCGAGGTGTCGAACACGGGTTTCCGGCTCGGAGTGCCGGGGAAGGAAACGAGATCAGGCGGGCGAAGAAAAGAGAAATTTCTCTCACGCGGGAGGGTCGAGGCCTCGCGTTCGTCCCTCACCCTTTCGTTCCGTACGACTCGAGCGTGTTCCTCGTGACGGGAGGACTCGGCGTATCGACCCTCCGCCGCCGAGGAAACGACTCGCGCTCGCAGCTTCGAGCGCTCGTCGACGGATGTCGCTGCTTCGTCGAGCTTCTCGCGGCGTCGAGTCGTGCTCTTCGCCCCCGCGATTTTCTCCCCCTCTCGGCCGACGAGCGCGACGGCATTCCCGAGGCGATGCGTAGGTACCGAATCTCGCGGGGGGGTAGGCCGAGCCTACCGCGTTTTTTCCGTTCCGACGCCGCACCGAAACGCACCCTCCTCCCGCTTCCTTCCAGCCGCGCAGGGTGGTACGCGTGACTCTCGAGAGCCGGGGCGCCCGCGATGCGTGGCTCGAATCGGGCACCTACTTTAATGGCTCTCGGTAGGACCAGCGGTGATTCGCGCGAGGGTGCAAAACTTTACGAGCCAGACACAAAGGTAGATGTTTATCTTCGGCCATCCACGCCCCGCGACCTGCTCAACTCGATGCGACGACGAGAAACGATCGTGGCCGCGTAAGGAACCTTCGCCCGTACCGCGAGCTTCGACTGTTTTTCTCCCTCGTACCAGTAAAAAATCTGCTCGCTTCGCAAAAAAAAACAACAACAAAAAAACGCACCGGATCGGCGCAACTCTAGCCGAGTCGCCTTTTGCCTACGTAGTCGCTGCTTCTCTCGACAAAATTGGTAACACCTTTTCGGTAGTATAAAATTGAAAATTCGAGGCATACGGGAACCGATTTTCAGATCGGTCGACACTCTTACTTCTCGCCACTGTTTCTTTCCCGGCTTCGTTTCCTTGGCAGGCGCAATTATTTCAGGCGCGAGTCGTTTAACTCCGAGGGTCGCGAGTGATCGAAGGGAGAAGCAAGGGTGGCTAGTTGAACCGCGGTGCGCGAAGGTAGAGCAGTTGCGGCTCTCTCTCTCTCTCTCTCTCTCTCGCTCTCTCTCTCGCTCGCCCGCTCGCTCGCTCGTCCTCGCTCCCCCGTCCGTGCGAAGTTGCTTCCGAAGTAAGGACAATGGGTGTTGGTCGAGGTGACGGCCAGGCCGATGCGCGAGGATGCCCTCGACTGTCTCGTGGAGAAGTAGCGCTTCCGCTCCGAAAAATAATCGTGCTCTCTCTCTCTCTCTCTCTCTCTCTCTCTCTCTTTCTCTTTCTCGCTCTCGGTCGCTCGTGGCGCCCCTGTCCCGCGCGACCCTTCCGAACCCGCGGCGCGCGGTCCCTTCTCTCGGTGAAATAAACCTATCCGAAGAGATTCGGCAACAACCGAGTCGACATTCGGGGACGGAGTTCGTAAAGAAGGATCTTCCGATGCGAATGGGACGGGATAAGAAAACATTTGGTTACCGGGATGAGAACGAATACGGTTATCCGGACGCCGGCGTTATCGGATTTCCGATACGCGCCGCGCGTCGCCGAAGAACCCTGGATCACTTTTTCACCTCTGTTTGCGAATCTCGGTTGGAAGAGAGAAAAAAATGAAATCACATCTGGATCCCCCGCCGCCGGACATCCCGGATAGAGCTGATCACGTTTCATCCCGATAGGCTGCTGCAGCAGCGGAACTCGCGAGTCGCCACCGAACTCGTTCCCCTGCACCGAATTTCCACCCGATGAAATTCCGCACCGAGCTCCTCGGCGATGACCAGATACAGATATCCAATCGTTGCGTTGTCCGTTCGAAGAGGTAGACGGACAGAGATGGATAGAGAGAGAGAGAGAGAGAGAGAGAGAGAGGGACAAGCAGAGCAAGAGTGGGAGAGGGGAAAGGAGCTTTCCCAAAGCAGAGGTACGACGAGAGAGAACCTCGGGAAAACTTCACCCCGCGCGTGCCCACCAGCCAATCGCGCGAGGGAGGGAGGATTTCGATCGAGTCGTTAGTTACGTCGGCGTCCACGTTGCTCGGTGTGTTGCGAGCGGCGCCACCGTTCCCAACGCCCCGTAAACACACAACCCCTCTTCCCAGCACACGTACGCCGCGAGGGAGCGAGAACCACGCAGCCGAGGAAGTCGCGTGTACGCGCACGAAGACGAACGACGCCGCGAGCGCGAGAGAGAAGAGCAGAGCAGAGAAGAGAGGAGAGGAGAGGAGAGGAGAGAAGAGAGAAGAGAAGAGGAGAGAAGAGACACGCGCACGCCCTCGACGGGACTCGAGCCAGGGGTCGCGCGTATCGTAGGGAAAAGCCTTAGTCTCTGTCCTCGCGGTCGGTGCTGCCGTCGCTCCGTCGAGCGTCACGGGTACTCTCTCCCGGCGGCACGGCGCGTGTAACCTCGCCCGCGTACCTCGCCGCGGCGTATCTCCGCTACCTCTTCCATACCTGTCGTGGCTGCTCGCGCGACAGGGCGTGATTTTTCAATCCCGATCGAGTTACCCCCCGGGCCTGGAGTGTCGCGAGTGTCGTGACGGCGCGGGCGTGCACGCGAACGTATACGCGACCGGCACGATCTGTCCTCCTCCCTCGTCCACCCCGACCTCGCCGCGACCCTTCCTCCCCGCGAGAGAAGAGCCTCGTTCGGTGTCTCGCGATCCCCCTCGCCCCGACGCGATACCGAATCCACGCACCCACCCACACACGCGCGCGCACGCACGGGCGTCGTTTGTCGTTGATCGTGCCGCGTTGACGCGGCGCACACCTTCGGAAACGCCTCGGCGGCGTACGGTGTGCTCGCGGTGGTGCTCGTGCTCGTTGGTGCTTCTTGTTTTTCTTTTTCACATTTCCCGAATTCGCTCGGGACGATACGGGAGACGACTGCCCTCGCTGCCGTGGAAATCGTGACCGTGGTGGTGATCCGAGTGGCGCGGAGCCTCGCTATACGTTCCTCGTAATTGCGACGTAATTGTGTTCTCTTCGCCGTTTGTCTCTCGCGAAACGGTTACCTTCGTCGCTCGATATGCTCGACGGGATGGTTCAGGCGCCCGCCTGACTTTTCACAGGCAGCCACGCCGATATTTGGGGTAGGGTAGGAACACCCGAAGCTCGGAGGCTTCAACAGGCTCGCACGCGCGCGCACGCACGCGAGACTCCTTTTTTTCGCGACGACTCGTGCCAAAGAAGTTTGCCTTTCCTATCGCCTCTCTTTTACCCACCTTCCTCCCACCGCGACCCTCGCTGTGTCGTTTCTTCGCTGAACTCGAGCCGAGCCGATTTTCCACCCGCCTCCTCGTGGCCGATCCCGCTCCTCTCTTCTCTCCTCGAACAAGTAGCGGTGATCGTCGAGTCTCGCCGAGCGCGTCGATGAGTTTTTGTTGCCAAGCTTCGTCGCGACTACTTGCCGCTCGAGTTTCCCCGACAACGCCGCCGATCGTCGTCTCTGGCGTCGTTGTAGCTCGGAGCCGGGAATCGTCGGCGATTTTTTATCCCCGTCTTTGGGAAAGTTTCGTCGCGGTTTCGCCGACGCTCTCGCGTCGGGGTCATCCGAGGAAGCGAGGGACAAACGCGGGACTGTGGAAGAGCGAGGGGATCCGGTGGAATCAGGCGTATGGAGTTTACCGCGGCAAGAAATATCGCTCGCCTAGTGAGATTAACGACGTGGATGAGATTAAGTGATTATTAATGTGGAAAGTTTCCGGATGCGATAAAGACGCGCGAACGAGCTTCCTCGTTGCTCCTTCGGATGTCTCAGCGGCGCGCTGACAACGGGCGAAGGAGGGCGAGGAGTCGCGTCGTAAGTGAATCGTCGGAGTGGATGATCACCGTCGTTGGTCGGCCGGCGCGACCGAGCGATCGCCGTGGAAATAACCAGCCGTTTGAATAAATCTGCGCGATAACCTGTGATCGGTGTGATGTTTAACCCGTTTTCAACCCGGAAGATGACCGGCCTAACCGTGTAAATCCACGCCTAATGCGAATCAACGAAAAATCGAGCGTAAAACGCGTCGGTGCGAGGAGAGGTGGTGAATTACACGTAAGAAAGGGGGGGAGCAAGAGAGAGAGAGAGAGAAAAGAGCGTTCTGGCACGGATGGAAGGATGGAAGAGGAGGGGGATCGATTTTCTGTTTAGTCGTCGGATTGTTTTGCTTTCTTCGTTCTTGTTTGTTTTCTGTGTTTCCAAAGGGTCGAATTTCTCGATCGCTTTGGGCATCCTTCGGGCTGCCTTTGATGACGGGAGGGAGAACGTCGATGAGAGTCGTGGTTCGACAGGGCTCGGTGGGAAATTAACGATCCGATTAATTTAGCAGGAACGACGGGCAGCCGGTGGAAAATAGAGAAGCCGAGTAACTCGAGCACATTTCGAGCTCGCTTTCGGTCGAGAAAATCTTTGCTTCCCCGGAATCCTTTTTCGTTTCCATTTCGAACCTTCGCCCGACATGATTTCATTCCGACTATCTTGCCGATGCGTCGAACGAATTCGGGGCTGTTCGATCTGCTCGGAATCGAATCTAGCCCCAGCTTTCCTCGTAAATTCGATAAACATTTCTTCCCCTGAGAAAATTCAGCCAAAAATCTCTACCAGCGCGCGTTATTGTGATTATTATTCGTTGGGGAAAATCAATCGAACGGCTCGCAGGAAAGCACTGCCGTAGCAGCGAAGTAATCGAAGTAATGGTCGACTACTTGTGCGTGGAAAAATCCTGGCTCCGCGAACTTTCGTCGAGTTCGTCGAGGAGTTTCGAAGACGTTGCGGCGAACCGTGCAATAATTCGCCCGCGAAATTGTCCATTCGAGGGAACCACGGGAGACCGAAGTATGTAAGACGCGACAGATGCGGGTAAAATCCGCGAAGTGGGAAACAAGTTTGAAAAACTGGAGCTGCTCGCGCGACGATGTTATTTCCAGTTTCTCGTCTCCGAGAGGACGACTTCGTTCCCTCGGGAAATGTCGCTCGTACGCGCCAAATTTGGGCGAAAAGTGACCGAGAAAGGTTAGGCGTTTCTAGAAACGACGTTGCCGGTCGCGTCGCCTTGGATACGGCGTCGCGCCTCGGGGCTCGGCGAACGGGATGGAAACCGCGAGAGAGCGAGAGCGCGAGAAAGACGGATGGTCGCGGGGAACGTGAACGAGTAGAAGGAACGACCGGGGCGACGTTTGTTTACGCCGCGCGACCTGGTACGGTCGTCGTCTTGTATCGGGGCGGCGATTCGGCCGAGTCCAAGGCGCGTCCGTCGCGTAACCGCGATTCGCGACGATCATATAATAAGTCCGATCGTATAACGTATCGCCAACGTCCTCGCCGCGAGCTGCTGCCACCTGTAAATCGGGGATATTGAATCGTAACTCACGTCCGATTTCATCAGCGACCGTTATCAATAACGTTTCCTCGTTGTTACGTCGAATTCGTTACTCGCACGTCGATAAAAGTCGCGCCGCGACGGGTATTCGTAGCGGGTGCGATTTACACCGCGACCCCTCGAAAAATGCGCTCGATGTCGACGACGCGAACAAATCGAAGAAATTTCGCTCTCGTCGCGAGTCCCCTTAAATTACAACTCGCCCGACGTTCTCTACGTCGATTAGTCTCTTTAATTTCGCGCGGATTCTTCTCGGTCCCCGATCCGCCGGACGAAGAAAAGCTTCGCGGTCCCGTCGAATCGAATCGGCGAAGTAGCTACGCGGACGCAGCTTCGAGCTCAGCCGGGACGTCGCGACGCGGATCTCTCGTACAAACACGCTCCTTCTCTCGCGTCCGATCACATCGCAGCGCGGACTACTGACGCCGGACCAAGATTGACCTCGACTACTTACGAATCGGTCGCCCAGACGCGACGTCGCCATTCGATGGTATTCGACGAATTCTCGAGCAACGATGTTGCTTACCTAATTATATTACCTCCTTCCGACATTCACCGGACTATTTTCCGATTAACCTACCACCATCGCGCGGACGCGGATGGCGCTCGTATTCCGCGAATTCTCGTCGCGCCTTCGTTCGAATCTCGCGTCAGTTTCGCGTGCTGTGCACCGAAGACGGTGCGCATCGCGGGCGCGAAGCATAATAATAACAACAGTAACAATACTAATCATAATAATAATGATATTTAATGTGTTCTTGGGACAATTCCGCCGTACGCGTTGAAAATAACAGTAGGATTAGATGCAAAGGTACAGAGTGATATAAAATGAAGTATGTATATAGAAATATCCTACACGAGGGAAAAGAATAATAGGATCTATTATAATAGTATGATAGCTGCTACTGAATCAGGAAGGGTATAGCTATGATGTTAATGTGGCAAGTTTTATTATTTTGGTTGGTAATTTTTACTATCGAGACGGTGACCTGTACTAATAGAGTGGTAGCTTGCACTATCTTCGTGGGTAGAAACGAATGATCGTCAGCATTGATGGTAACTGTTACCATCTAACATGGTTAATGCAAGTATGCGTATTGTCATTGTTAATATATCGGCGTGCTGATAGCTGTGATGGGATTAAGTACTATTAGAGGATAGTAGGAGCTAATGTTTTTTTCTCTCCGTGTAGGCCGTTTGTTTTCCCTCGCATATTCCCGCGCGTGTGAATATGTTCCGCTATCGCGTCTACTTTCCGTAGAATTTGTACGCCTCGCAACATTCGGGATGTACAGAGTGTTGCGAGGTTACATTTTTATACCATCGGACGTTACGGTTTTATTGCCACTGAAAAAATCGCGCCGCTATGGCATGTACGTTAAATCGCGCACAGGTGTTGTATCGGTTTAACATCTTGGTCCACGTCTCGGAACTAGGAAGTCGCATCTCTCGCCGTATCGCGAAAAATGTTGCTGCGAGCTTGCGCGGAGGTGAAAATCGCCGACAGGAGCGACGAGTCGTCGATCCTATTGATACAAAACCGAATCGAGCCTATCGAGGCCATCAATTATGTCTGGTAATACGCTTCGGCCCGCCGAATCGATTACCGATAATCCAGATTCGATACAGTCGAAGCCGCGCGCGCGCGCGCGCGTACCGGCATTATCGCGTTCGAGAGCGACGTATCTCCGGTGGATGCTGCTCCGCCCGGATTCTCGTCGATCTCCACCACCCGCGGCGAGCCCGCGCATCCGGGAGCGGGATTTTGAAAAATCGAAGGCGACGCGTAGGAAATGATTCGTAGGATCTCGCGTTGCCTCGTTCGCGGCGAGCTCTTCGACGACTCGCGAAGCGAGGGAAGCAAGGGTCGGCGGTCGAGTAAGGGGGTGACGGAGAGAACTCGCTCGCGAGTTCTCGCTGAACGCGATTTTTTTCGTCTCCCTTGGCCTCCCCTCGCCCACCGCTCTTCTCATCCTCGAGGCTCGACTACCGCGCGGCAACTCGTCACCCGAGTCTCCCGATGGACAGGAAACGACGGAGCAGGAGCGAAGTAACTTCCGGAGTCTCGAGTGGACCCATTCGATGCCTTCCCGATGTAACGATTTCGGCTCGCGATTCGTCACGGCAGCGTCGCGTTGCCCGACGAGGAAAACAGATCGATCGCACCACCGCGCGATCGGCGTCGATCATCCCCCGCGTTTCGCCATGGCACATATACAATCGTCGTCGTTTCGCGAAGTCACGAATCTATTATTCAGTTGTCGACGCCGCTATTTTTACCCACCCGTCCGCGACACGCTTCGTCCCCGTCCGACTGCGAAAAATCTGGCCTAGATCGAATTCGATCCTCGCTTGTTTACCACGCGTCAGCCCTCCGATTTATCGCTCGTATAAATATACGCGCGTCGTCGCGTGCGAAAGTAGCGAGGAATACGCGCGTTGCCCTGCACCTATCGTACCGAGCACGGACATCGTTATCATCGCTTAACCGGCAGGTAAACTCGCGCGGAACCCACGCGGTCGCATCCGATCGATGACTACCCGTTCTTGGAGACGAAAAATAACCGCGCGATCTACGTGAAACGCGCGAACTTCGGGCTGGCGTGCTACGTGAAAGGATTCGTCTCGTCGCGTTTACGGTAGCGAGCTCGGACAGACGGGATGTGGCCGAACGCGAAACGCGACCCTCGGAAATACACCCGACGCGTTCGACCATCGCTTCCTATTTTTTCCCGTCCCCACCACGACGATCAACTGGTTGGAGGGCGAGAAATTCTACTACGAGATCCGTTTCTCACGTTTCTCCCCGTTCAGCAAGGGAATACGCGTTAAAGTACTACCTCCGCGTAAAGCACGTTCTTGTACAGAAGTTTTACGAATTTTTTCCAACAACGAAATGCAATACAATTGAATTGATTTAAATCCTTTTAAATTCAATTTTACAATAATTAGCCATTGATTTATACAGTCGAATTGGAGCCTTAGAAAAAAGATGAGGGTGGCGGGGTGGGTTTCACGGTGTTGTAGCGATCCGAAAGAAAAAATTAAAATTATTATTGTCGAGTAGACTCCTCGCTATTTGACCCGAACTGGGGTATTTGATATTTATGCGTAATTGGTAAATATGACTCGCCAGTTTTGTGGAAAAAATTGTTAGAATTTGAAAATCACAATCGGAACGGATAACGCGTTGTTTTCTGGAATCGCAGAATTTCGTTGACGATAAAAAATATGTTGGCGGCGGCTCGACGAGCTCGTCGCGTCTCTCTTGTTGTTGCCTTCGCGTGAAGAGTGCTACGTCGGGTCAACTACGTAAACTACGCCGCTATTTACCTACCCTCCCGCGCGGCAGTCTATGTATACAGGGCTCATAGAGCAGCCCGACGCAGCGGCAATCAACGAGCAGCCACCGCGCTTAACTCGCCGCGGAACAACATTACTATCGTCGCGTGCCATTGAGCGGCGTCGCTGCATCTTTGACGAGGTGTCACGCTTGTTTGCCCGATTTTACACCTTTTTCAACACCCCCAACGCGTCTCTTCGATGCACGCGGCTTTCCCCGTCCTCGGCGATTCTACTCGCGGAACGAGCGAATTTCCCAATCGAATTTCTCCCAGGTAGCTAGCGATGACGAGGTGCTGGGAATTGGGGGCGAACGAACCAACGTCCCTCGACCGATGCTCGCGCGTTGCCGAGGCGAAGGCGGGGGCCGCCGATAGACAGAGGTTCGATTAATTTCCACTCGAGCATTCCTCGGTCGTCGTTACCGTTCGACGTGGGCTCGTCTAAACGAAACGGGGGATTCGCCTCACCGGGGACTCGATTTCGCAGCTGGATTTCACAATTTCCGGATTTAGTTTCGCGCTCCGATCGTCGATCCGCCGCCTCCTCCCCGTCGCCACTCCGAAACGCAAACAATACCACCGCCGCGGCTGTGGCGAGGTGGGGCAATCGATACCTTCCCGAAAATTATCCGACTCGAATCTCTCACCTTCGAGGAATATGTCGTGGGACTTGGGATAGGTCGTTGCCATTTTTCACCCCTCGTATCCTCGTTCCAGCAAGCTCCTCGTCGTCTCCGAGGTTCGCCGTCTCGCTATTTCCAATGTCGCATCGCGAATATCTTGTCCTATGGACCACTAACTCGACTCTCACGCGAACGACGCGAACGGCTAATTTCTCAGGTTGCATTTCCTGCTGCGAACCCCCGGTAGACGGTAGTGCGGCGTGCCGCGACGACTGGAGGACGCGCTGAAAAAATACGAGGTGACCTCGTTATCTCGTAGGACGGTCCGTGGAAAAGCGTGGAGTACCAGCGGCGGATCTTATTAGAGGAAAAATGACAGCGCGATGAAGCGAATCTCCGCGAGTTGAAGAGCCAAGCCGATCGCTCGCCGCGAGTGAGAATTGAAGAGTGAAGAGGGCAAAAAAGGAGACGTTCGCTGTCTCCGCGCGACGCGTACCCCGCGGCAGCGATTTCCCACCCCTTCTCGAAGGGTTGATGCGGGTCAGTGGTCGGTGGTCTAGCCTCGGGATCACTCTGGCACGCGGGTTAGCAAACGATAACGCCGGAAATGGACGGTGGATCGTGGGCGAGGGTCGGTTTAAGAGCAGGACGGTTTTTTTCTCTCTCGGTCTCGACCTCCGAGGACTCGCGAAACGTCACGGGCGAAATACTCCTAAGCATTTTTCGTGAACATGGAAAAAAAGGGGGAGAACGAGCACCTCTCTCTTCGTTACGGTTCCATTGCCTCGCGGAATCGACGTCGATAACGCGATTTCGACCCATCGCTAATCGCCAGCGCCGACAAACTTGCGCGATGAGTTTTCGCTCTGTCGAATCCGATGGCATCTTTCCCCGGTGAACTCGACGAGACGAGTCGTATTATCCAGTCAGCCTCGTTTTCCGGAAGTGTCTCTCGAAAACTCGTCCAAGTTTAGATCTCGGATTCGCTCGGTGCTCAACTTTCGCTTCCGAGTTTCCGCGTCGGGTCGGATTCCCTGCCGAGTCCTCGAATTTATCTCATACCTCGCTGGTCCTCCGCTTCCTCCTCCTCCTCCTCCTCCTCCTCCTCCTCCTCCTCGTACGTATCTCGCCGATGAATCATTCAAGACGAACTACCGCCGCGACGAACTCGCCTGTCTCCTCCACATTTTCCCCCCCCCGACACCTCGACGCGCGAATACGCTCTTCGATGTCGATAACCGGATTACAAATAGAATGCTAATCGGATATGGATAAAACCGACTGTCGCCAGCATGATGGAGAATAGAAAAAACCGCGGATTATTTCTTCCCATGTTCTGCCAATCGACGAGGACGGAAACGCCTCCATGCCTCTCCTTGGAATATCTCCGCGTGGGATTTATCCTGCGGGAGGAGCATTCCTAGTCTCGCGATCCACTAAACCGACACGTAACAGCAGCGAGACACGCGGAAATCGATACGACGTACCTGCATTTTTCCCCAAAGTATATTCACACCTCGCCCCAACTTTTCCTTCGCGTTTCTATCCACCCAACTTTTCTCGTTACGAGCAAGAGTACTACTCGAAATCGGGGACGATTACCAAGCGGCAGCCACCAAACGGCTTTCCCTCAACTACCCCATCACCGTTGTGTTGCGTTTTACTTTCCTTCAGCAACGTTAGCGAGAACTCATTTATGGAAACTATAATTCCTCCAAGTGCGACGCTTATTACAGTTTTTCGCCACTTGGTTGACCTGGTTCCCAATTAAGGATGCCTCGCACGTACAGCCTCGAGAAAAAATCGCTGAATTAATTTACGTAACGGCGCTACGCGGTAAAAAATTGTCGCACAACAATTTTTAGCGCCACGGAAGTAGGACCTATAAAAACCAAAAATACTGTCATTCTGTTTGGAGAATCTTATTAAACGAGCATCGTCAGACCGCGTTCGTAAAACAATTTCACCGTTCCGGAATAATACTTTTTACTGTTTTTTTTTCTCCAACTTCGTGTACGTGGGATATTCCAAGGGAATCTGGCGTCGAAAAATGTTCGACGATAATTGTGTCGGAAACGATCGGGCTCGAATAAGGGAATCGAAGTTTGAAACTACTTACATATATATATATATATATATATACAACCCCGAGTCGGCTAAGTTTCGTTCGCGTTTGCCCGCCTCGCGATATCATGGTCGAGCGCAGACTCTGCTCCCCGCTTTCTCATCGTCTCATCTGGCTCCGCCGATTCTCGGTGTCCCTCGTCTCTCCTGTTTTCTGGTTTCTCTTACCGAGGCTCTATCTCGGCTCCGGATCTCTTTCCCATTTCCTACGATACTCGGCCGCGAGGTACGACGACTCTCGCGCCCTCGCTGCCGTTGAACTCGTAATCGAATTCGTAATACGAGAGGAGAGCTCCGGAGGGAGGGAGAAGCTCTCGGATGCGCTACATCCGCGCGTTTGTTCTCCTCTCCGTAACTTGCATCGGCGTTGGTTCCAGCCACGCGGAGAAGACGACGGCGAGATGCGGTCGGTCACGCGCGAAAATCAGCGATTCCGCGATGCGCGCGGCTCAACTTTGGCTCGTTTGGTAGCGACTTGGTCAACGCGTCCCGAACACGAATGAGAAAAATCCAATCTGCTCGAATAACTCGAGGCGAGAGATACCGAGGCCCGCAACTGTTTTATTTCTTGCTCGAGTCGCTTCTTCGCCTCGTTTCTCCAGGCTCTCTTCCATCTCTCGACTCGTCGTCGTTCCTCGTTACCTTGACGTAGGTACCAACCGTTGACGTGCTCCCGCCGTAGCAGTGGAAATAATAGCTCGGAACTAAACCAACGTCAATCGACACTGACGACTCAAGCGCGATCTTACGTACGAGCGCGAGTTTCACCAGCAATTTCTGATTCGACCAATTCGTCGCGTCTCATCACCCAGAAATACAATTCTGTAGAATCTGTAGAATCTCCAACGATCTCGTCCACCAAATTTCACGAGCTATCGCGTGCACGTCCTCGATCCCGAAAAAAGTAATCTTTCCTCCTGAAAAAGACGAATTCCAGCAGCCTTAATTAAGACGAACAACTTCGAGCAAATTTCTTCCGAAACTTTCCAGACCTTCGTTAAAAATCACTGGTAGTAATAGTACGCGGTAAAAAATGTTCCGTCGTTGTGTAAGATGTACAATTTTGTATTAGTGTTGTTCTCACGGTCCATTTTTCACTGCACACAAATCGTTTTGGAGTCGAGCGTATCGAACTGCTAGTCCACAGCGCGCTCTTCTCTCAGCGCGTCCGAAAGATGACGAAGATGCGCATAGCTCGGGCCGCGTCGGGTAGCATCATCGTCAAAGCGGGAAGAGATACCGTAAATTTGGCGAGACGGGGCCCAACGTCGCCGGGAGTCGGGTCGTTAGGCAGCCTAAAAGCGTATCCGAAGAGAGAAGTGCCAAGTTTGCTCGAGCTAATTTTCCTTTATCGTCCGACGCGAACTATTTAGCGCATATTATCCAGCCCGAAATGTTCGCGCTCACAGCTTCGACAATTTCGAAAATAATTCCCAGATGCTCGCCGTTTATCCCCGCGAAAAAAAGGGGTTGGGAGTTGTTTCTTCGCGATGGGTAAAAACATACGCGTTTCGCCGTTGCGGTCGAGGTGCGACGAATCCGCGTCGCAGCGAAACGATTGGATTTTTCACGTGCCAACGTTGGGGCTGTTCGAGTCGATTCGTACGTGCGGCGTATGTTCGATATTTGGGGAACGTATATAGGGGTATTACTTCCCCCCCCCCCCCCCTCTCTCTCTCTCTCTCTCTCTCTCTGCACATACCGCAGCTTTTATATTCGGTCGCGCGGGACGAGAAGGTCGAATAATACCCGGCAGCTAAATTCTCGGAGAGAAGGAAGCTCAACCCCTTCGTACGCGTATGGAACCACGGAGGTTCGTTGACCCGCAACGAGACGTGGAACGAGAGGAGAGCGCTCGGTGATAATTATACGTTTTTGCTATTTTTTTCATTTTCATTTCCTTATATTTTTGCTTTGTCGTCGACGCGCCGTGATTTTTCCTACTACCGTTCCCGAGACTGTCGCTACAATTTTTATCCCCATTCGTTACGCGGAGACGATCGCGGACGAGGCGCGCGGAGTCGAAGGGAAAAAAAATCTGGGCGAGCGTCGAGCACGGAGCTGCGCGGAGCCGACGAAAGCTGGCGGCGCGTCGAAGCTTTCGCGATTCGATGCTTTTATTACGGAAGTATTAACATATTCATTGCTCTCTCTCTCTCTCTCTCTCTCTCTCTCTCTCTCTCTCTCTGTCTATCCCTCCCCTTGCTCGCCGTCTCCTGTCGCGAGCTTTTTCCGAACTTGTCAAGTTTAATTAACCGAAAATTTCGGCCCCCGTTTTTGTACCGCTTCGCTCCGTGTGCTCGTTCGTCCGCGCCTAAAATTGACAAACTCCGCGAAACTCGTTTTTGGATTCGCACCCATCGACTTCGAGCATTTCTCTCCTCGAGCCTCGTTCGCCACCGACCTCGAGCTTCCAGAGAAATTGGAACGACGCGGATAGGCGACGCCGGAATTCGATAGCCGCGTGAACTTTCAGCCCGGACGTTCCAGACGACTCGTGCGCGGAGCAGAACGCTCCGATGAATATTTCGCTCGTAAAACTCGTCGGCTGGCATTCGCCGAGTCTGCGGGAACCAGGGGAGATCCGTGACCTAATCCGTCCATGGCGCGCGGGTTGTACGCTTCCCGCTGTAAAAACACGTATATAAACGCCCGTTCGCGGAGTAGTCGCCGGGACCTCCGCCTTTGTTTCCCGTTAATCCCGACGTTTCGCCTATTCACGGGGATTTTCAACCGCATCGGAGGGTTACTTTCCTCCCACGAAAGGAGCTACGAACATCTCCGAAATTCCGTGCACCTCGGGCCCCGTATGAAATTCCATCGCGAACAACAACCAAAAGCTTGGTTTCCGACTCGAAACCCAATTCGATGATAAAGTCGACGTTTCAGCAATTTTTCCTTCTTCGGTCGAAAAAGCTCGGTTTTGGAAAAAATTGATAAGAAAGAATAGATAGCATGTGACAGGGAAACGGGGAGGGAGGATCATTTCGGACTAGCAGGGGAGAAGGAACGTAAAGGACGAGTCGAGGAGACGGAAAAGGATGTGCGGGAAGCTCGTTGCTATTTTTTATATTTCTATTCTCGGAGACGCGCGGAGAAGAAGTTGGAAATTCAACGTTATCACTGTACTTCCGTTTTCCCCAGAAATTTATTGCCCTCCGCGTTTATACAGATATATATATATATATATGGGTATAGGTACGTATATACGTGTATAGATATACGTTTAGCCAAAGGATTTTCTCGGCCGTCGCGACGAGCGTTGAATTTTCCCATCGACCATTCGACGATCGGTTATCGCTTCTTTTTCTCGGCTACGAGGCAGCGTGCTCCTCGCGTACCGTAACAAAGCAATTTCCCCGTTCCGTTGTCTCCCCAACACCTCGCGAATGGCTCTGCTCCGCGACGACCCGACCCGTTTTTCTTCCGCCGCCAATTTCTCTCTCTTTCTCCCCGTCGCTTCGCGCGACCGAAGTGCAACCGATTTACTCTCGATTTCCAGGTATCTACTTCAGCGCGGTGAAAGTGAGTTTTAAAAGTGACGATTAAACGATAACCAAACCATCTCGGAGTGAGGATAAAAAAGCGAGTAATAAAACAAGTGAGAAGTAACCGCAACGAGCGCGAGGACATTTGTCGCCGTCCTCGATCGTCTAGTCCGCGTATCGCGGTTACGTGGACGAAGACGTCGACGGAGATGCGTTGAATATCCCGTCGTGTAACGTGACTTTGTTCGCAAATGAGCCGCGTCGACGGTGAAAAGCTCGCGTCGAGTCGGTGTCGGGCCTGGGAAAGGGGAGGCGTTCGAGGTCGTCAGAGATCGAGGGCTGGTCCCTCAGCGATTCACGGCCAGAGGATTCCGTAGCCCGGGTGAACGCGAGTCGCGGAATTAACCGGAGTCGTGAGATAAAAGTTGGCACGGTGTGCGGATTGGGGCGAATACTCGGCTACATCGGCGGCAGGCCGCCGGTGGGGGCCAACATGTCGAGATCCGGATCGAACGGCGAATCAGCTTCGGCCGATTCCCTCGGCCGGACGAGCGTTGGTCCCCAAGGTCAGGTAACGACGACGACGACGACGGCGACGACGATGCCCGATCGGCAGACGGCGGAGCCTCGGAAATCCGACGGTCAGGATCTGTCCAACGGCTTTGAGAATAGGACGATGGAGTACGAACGATACGCTCACGAGCGGGCGCAGGAGAGAGAGGCGCACAACGGGACGACTACGACCTACGTTCTGTCGGCTCCGTCCGTCAGGAGTCAGCCGGTGCCCCGTTACCCGGCTGCCGACGACTCCGCGGGGCAAATGCAGCAGCAGCAGCAGCAGCCACAGTTCTCGTCCGCCGTCAGGATCCCCGTCGATGCGAGGACTCGGGATCCCGCGATCTCTGCTCAACAGATGCCGTCGCAGTATTCGCAGGAGCAGGTCCAGGTCGTGGATCGAGTGATCCGGTACGCGGTCTCGCAGACGGGAACCCAGACGGTGCCGGTTCACATCCAGCCACAGTTCACCGCTCAGGAGTACGCGCCACCGCCGGCTCACGTTGGTTTCGCTCAGGTCCGATCGCAGTTCGAGGTCAGAGCTCCCCTGTTCCCCGGCCAGGGACAGTATACGGATAGAACTGTGACGCACAGAGACGTAGCCGGCTACGTCAGGGAGCAGCAGATGTTTCTGGGCCAGGCGAGCGCGACTCATCAGGCCTTCGCTGGACAGGGACCCCGTTACGTTACGGTTCAGCCGGTGCCCGGTAGCCAGTCGGTGAGTCCGCAGCCCTCTTTCTTCTCCGGCGTGCTGGTGCCACCGAGCTACCCTCAGTTCGTGACGCAGGCCGCGTTCCTCCCTTACGGCGGACAGTACGTTTCGCAAAACGTGGGATCTACGGCGGCAACGACGGCGACGCCGACGACGACAACGACGACGAACGTGATCGCGAATCCTGCCCCCTCGCCCGGCAGCATGCCGTACGCGCCGCGACAGTTCGGCCAGCAGTCGCCGAATCCGCAGAGGTTTTCGCAGGATATCGTCCAGTACCAGAACCAGCCGATCGTTCAGCCGATCGCGAGGAACGTCGGTCAGCCGACAACCGCGACGCTCGTGGTGGCCGGGAATTCCGGGAGCGCGGAGAGGCCGAATCGAGGACCAAAGCCCGTCGTGCCCCCGCGGGTTGGCTCGAAGATCACTCACGACACCGTCGGTCACAGGAAATCGGCCAGCGTCGATGCAACGTCCGCCGAAATACCGGGGCAGAAATACGAGCTTGTCGGACAACAGGAATTGCCGAGGATCGATGGCGGAGGTGGGATGCCGAGCGTTCAGAGCCTTCCGGAAAATATCGAGCGACGGTATCTGGCACATCCCGTCAATCCGAGCCCGAGAACCAGGCAGGACGGCCTGTACGTGGAATCGAACGGCGAAGGTATTGGCTCGACTCCCGAAAGCTCCGGCCCCGAAACGGCGCTGTACGCGTCTAGGCCGGAACACCGCAAGTCCGCCTCCGTGGACGTGACGAGCAGCTTTCAGAAACGCAACGATACCATAACCTTCACCTTCCCCGGAGACAATCAGCAGGACGTCGTCGCGGTACCGGCTCGCAAAATGTCTGGGACGGAGGCCAAGAGGCTCGAGGGTGGACCGGTGATCGGTATTTCCGCGTCTCCCTTCGATCCGACGCGGAAGCTCGCGATCGACCGTAAGACAGCAGCCCAGGAGAACCGCCGGTCGGACTACTTCGAGGAGCATCGAAGGTCACCGCTGAGCTTGGATCAGAAGAGGCTCGAGGAAGTACGCCGATCACCGATGCCGAGTTTCGTGCCGATCAGAGAGGGCCAGAAGTCGCCGTCGTTCGTGAACCAAGCCTTCGAGAAGACGAGGCAGGAGTTGGCCGTCTGGGCGGAGCAGCGACACAGACAAGACGTGGATCGCGGTACCGGAGCGTCGCAAGCTCAGTCGTTCTCGGCGACGAGTCCTCGGCCGCGGCTCCAGTCGGAGGAGCGAAAGGATCAGCCGCGGTTGGTTCATCATCAGGTAGACGAGCGGAGGGAACTGCGAATGTCGCAGTCCGCTTTCCAGCCGATTCCCAACATCAGCCAGACCACGATCGTCGAGCAGCGACGACACCTTCGCCACGTCAGCGCCGACCTCACGAAGCACGTGGAAATATCGAGAAAAGAGTTCGACGAGCAGCCGCTGACCGGCTCCGTGGCGAATCTCGGCCCCGTCACTTCGAACGCCAGCTCTCAGAGAGCCAGCCCAAACTTGGCGCAACGGTATCCCACCACCGGTGCCACCGAATCGAAGCTGGACGCAAAATCCGCTCTGACCATCGTCACGGATTTCGGCGACACCGCGGCCAGGCCCGTCGATCGCGTGGACCACATCATTCATAGCCACAAGAAGAGCCAGAACTCGACTCTGCTGACGCACAGCAAGAGCCAGGTGGAGAATCTACAGAACCACGGCGATGTTCAGACCGAGTTTACGAATCCTAGCCCGACGCCGAGTCACGCGCAGTCACAGCAGCAGCAGCAGCAGGTCCAAGCCCAGCAACCGCAAATCCACAACCAACACCACCAGCAGCAGCAGATGCACAATCAGCAGAGCCTCGATCAGATATCCGAGAAGTTATCGCAGTTCGAGCGTCAGCAGAGCGATCTGCAGACGAAACTGCAATGCCTGAGGACCCAGAGTCACATCCTCGACAAGGTATCGCAGTTCCAGCATCAGCAGAGCGACCTGCAGGCGAAAATGCAGAGCCTTCATGCCCAGGCTGCTCAAGCTTCCGAGTCGCTCGGGCATCAGCAGCAGTTTCATCAGCTGGCAGTGAACGTCGAGGAGAACCCGAAGCAACACTCGCCCAGGCTCCAGGGCTTCGACCAACAGCATATAAGCCACAAGCTGCTGCAGCTGCAGAAACAGCAGAGCGACATCCAGTCCCACCAGAACAACCTCCACGGCCAGCTACAGCAGACGCTTCGCCAGGGCTTCGTCCTGCCCGGCTACAAGCTCGGCTACCAGACCCAATCCCAGGCCCAGGCTCAGATCATCGACAAACTATCGTCGCCGCGTTCTCAGCACGAGGACTCCGACCCGAATCCCATCCAGATCCCGAGCTTGTCGCAAATGCCGCTACCGAATCTCGCCCAGTTCGAGAGAAGCGAATCGGCGCGGAGCTCGTTGCAGTACAGATTCGCGGCCTGCGACGATCCGGATACCGATTCTGTCGGAAACTACGGAGCTGGCGTCAATTTCACCGGCACCCTGAAGAAAGTTCCGCCGGAGAAGCCGCCAAGGACGTCGCTGATCATACAATCGCCGGAGTCCGAGGTAATCAGTCGGCATGTTATCATTATTCGCGAACGTCGCGACACTACGATAGAAATAAAATAGTCCGCCCTCGACGTTAGGGGATGTTTCTCGGTTTTGGTTGTTTTTTTTCTCGGAACCACGTCGACTCTAGTTTTGGCGCAGTTTCCGAAGGAGAGAAAACTCGTCCGTTAATCCCATCGATTTCACCACCGCTAAACGTCTCCGTTTTTCTACGGTTTCGAGAAACAGAGAAACAATCGGTGTTCTCCCCGGGGAGAAATCATTGCCGAGTGCCTCGTCGTCGGCAGAGAGGCGCGTTGCCGAGGAGGAGGAAGAGGAGGGAACAACGTCCCCTGCTGTCCTCCATCCGCGTGGTTACAGCGCACCTCTCTCACCCACCTCGCAGCCGCGGCGCGAGCGCACGAGCCCGGGAGTGATTTTAATTAGGGAAAGTGGACAGAAGTGTGCATCCTTTCAAAATTCGCGCGCGCACGCGAGCCAGCACAAAGTGCAATTCTTCGCTTCCCTGCGGTTTCTTCTTTCATCGTCTTTACCTATTTTTTATCGCCCCGTTTTCTCAGCTGTTTTATCGAACGACACGCGAGCGCGGTCCACCGGAAAGCAATCCTCGACGCTCGACGATCTCTCTTCCATCTCCGAAATCGTTGCGCTATTTTTGCCTCGCGACCTTTACAATTTCGCTGTCGCGTGTCAATTTTTTCACGGGTAAATAGGGAGCATAGCTTTAACAAAATAATTATTACGGAAAAAATTATTGGGTGTTAAAAAAATGGGAAATTGGAGGAATCGCTTCGGGAGGCGATTCGCGTGGTAGCACTTGCTGGCCTCGTAGGTCACGCTACTCTTAACAACTCGCGGTGGCAACTGCTCGTCGATAGAGGGCTCTCCGGTGGGTCTAGACCACTTTTCTAATCGAAAGGGTATTACAACGTCCGCGCGATACTCCCTCGACCTCGATGCTCCTCTTCTTCGGTAAACTGTGTTCCAAGCTTCTTGCTTCGCAGGTCGAAAGTGTTTTTGAGAGATAACTCGATTTACCGTCTCGTCACCGTATTCTTATCGGCCCTCGTACTACCGTTGCCCGCGAGTAACTCGAGAAGGAATCGACGTCGAGCAGGAATTAACCAGCTCCAGCCGAGTAATTAAGGGAATTTAATCGAGAGCTCGGCTAGACCTCTCGTGCCCAGTAATTACAGAATTACGGTGATTACACAATTTCCACCTCTGTTTTCGAAACGGCCGTCTCTCCGACAAACAACCAGAGACGAAAGTTCTCGGCCGGACTTTGCTCGCCGCGCCCCGCGTCGATATTCTCAACCGATCGTTCGCGCAAATCCGACGAGCGAAAAACAATACGTCGATGCGCGAGGAAACAAACCTGTTGCATTTCTCGCGTCGCGCGATTCCGATTTCGTGAAAATTGCTTCGGCCGGATCTTCGCCGCGCCGCGTCGACGATCCTCGCGTATCGAAGCGAATTCGTACTTCTCCGCAAGCTGGTACCGCGACGTTGGCGAAAATGAATAGTTTTTCCATTGCATTTCGTTCAGCCAATCGCGGTGACAGGTTATCATCCGTCCACTCGACGACGCCGCGGTTTCCAATTTTTGTACACGAGCCAGAGTGATGGAGGTGTTGGCCATTGATTAACACTCCATTGGTACTCGATCAGCGCAATCAAATTTTGTACAAGGTTCGCGATTTGATTCGTCGATGCGACGGTGGCAGCCGCGTGTAGGAGAGACCGGTGTCGGTTGCTACAATATTTCTTTCTCCCTCGATATTCTTTATTTACAAGTAATTTTTTTTGCAACACGCTCGTCGAACTTGTTGATTAGCAGAAGCGAATCGGAGCTTGCTACCGGGATGTCCGAGCAGTTCGGGCATTTTCCACTAGACGGTGGCGTGACTTCGTTGTAACAAGCGATATCGTGTCACAACTGACACCGGTCTCCCCTAGCTGCCATATTTTGCGGAGGATGAATGAACAATTTTTGTCGATCATACGTGGAGAAGTAAAAACTCTGTAATCGCGTTATTCGCAGGGTCAATATTTTTTTACCGGAGGGTATAGCTATCCGCGCGCGCGTGTCGATTTCCAGAGGGGTTCGAATTGATTCGACAGGAGGATAGTCCTTCATCCAACGAATGAAATCGAGTCTCGCCTCGCGCGACAACGGTAAACGAGATTATCCCGTGTATCTCAAAGGCACGCCACTAAGATCATCTCGATCGGAACGCGAAGAAGCGAATAAAGGAAAGAAAAAAAATTCGCCGCCCAGTTTTGACGGGGTTTCGCGTGAAAATAGGTAGACGTAACGCGACGTCGCTGTATTCCATTCTCCTCGGGCGAATCGATCTGCCGCGAAGGCAGCATCGGGGTGGGAGCGCCCCGCTGAATTAATAATTCGCGAACGAGTTGCGGATTCCTAGTTGGATCGAGTCAGCGATGCAGGAAATTCCAGTTGGTTCGTGAAAAAATGCGCCCGGGCGGTTAATCGGAATTCGAATTTGTACCGATTAACGATCATACGCGCGGCCTTGCCTCCGGTCTCCGCAATCGAGCGGATTCTTCCCATTTTCCCGCACTACGTAGCTAAGCAAACTTTTGTAAACTGGGAAAAAAATCACCTCCACGCTCGCGATCTTCAAGCCCGCCGGATCTTGTCCGGTGCGGACCTCGAACATCTTTTTCTTACCTGCATCGTGTATCGACGCCACACACGTAGAGATGTACACACAAAACTCTTACGTTCACTTTAATTTATCAGCGTTACACAGACAACTTCTAATATTTGTGATTCAAGTTGTTGAAAACTGTGTTCGAAATGCTGAATTTATATTCATTTTTTTTTGTATTACAGACAGTTCTGTTCCAAGTGTCTTCAAGTATAATTTTAAAACAATCATCAAGATACAGCAAAATTTGCTGGTGTCATCCATTGTTACACAATTTCACAACTGCGCGTTATGCTGCATCATTTTCCCCGCATTTTAGGACATTTGTGCCGCATATTCAAGGGGGTTAAAAACGCATAAAGTATACATCTCTAGACATGCCGGTCACGTTCCGGCCGGAAACGCGACGATTCCTTACCGAATAGTAAGAAATGGCTGGAATATACGCGTCACTCTTGTCGCGTCGACAGTTTCGAGAAAGCTCGTCCGTAGCGGGCGTCGGCTGCACAGTAGATTTCTTTCCGTCATCGTGCGAAGTGTACAAATTTGTGCGTAGAATATTGAACATTTTAGTCCTCGTTAGCTGTTGTTCTCACAGTCCGTTTTTCAACGCACAGAAATGTTGTTTGATACCGAAGTAACACGGAGATGTGTTACCGTGTCACTACAAACGGAGCGCGTTGAAATAACACTAGATTTGTGTTTAGAAAAGACATCAACGCAAAAGTAGCTACAAGATTCGACAAAAGTTTCAGCAACCTTCGGTATCTTTATCGTTATCTCTGCTGCCCTTATCTATTTTTGGTATCATTATCATGATTGTGTCGCAAATTGACTCCGCGTTACCTAATTTTACGGTGTACCCTGCATTTCCCTCGGTGGAACGACGATAAGTAAATTTTCGGTTGTCCCATGGAATGCGGAATGCTGGAATGTTCGTGCCCACCCGAGAGGCTGTTCGCTCTCTCTTTTCAGATTCCAGTAGACGACTGCTTCGCTAATCCCCGATTACCTCGATGCAAGCTTCTGCTTTCGCGTTGTCGTCGATTATGCTCGAGCACGTTTATCGCATGGTCGTCCTCGCTGCTCGCCCCATTTTACCCCGCACCCACGATTCGTGAAGACTGTACAGTTTGTCCCGGAATGCGCTCGGTTTACAATTAGATCTGCTATTTCCGGATTTATCTGCCAGCCTCGACTCAACTTCCGTGATCCTCGTCGATCGATTTTGTTGCGATTGTAAAAATAATACGAACCCGAACTCGCCTCTTTTCGTAACTGGGTCAGCGAAGACTTCGCCTCCACTCGGGACGACGCGTTTTCTTTATTTTTGGATAACTCACGCGAACTGATAAAATTGCTTCGGCATCGTTTCACCGTGCCCTCTCCTTTCGATTCCGACGTTTCTCCTCCGGCCCCCCAAATCGACCACGGACTAATTTTTCGGTAGCGCTCGACCGATCGTTTCCAGCCTTTTCGAAACGATTATTACCGTGATTCGGTTTCTCTCGACGAAGGAGCGACGCGATCGAGCGCGGCGAACGGAATCGACGCGGCGGCGATCAGATATTTCCGATCGCTCGCTCGCGACTGCTACGGGTACGGAGAGATAGGTGTCCCGCGCGTGTCACGCTCCGTCGGGGACCGTCACGTGCGGCGGCCACCGCGCGGAGCGTAAAATCGATCCCGAGCTGATTGTCATTTCTGTACGCACCGCGGATCCGCGTGCCGCCTCGTCGGCGCGACGTCCGGCTGATTGGCCTCGTCAACCGAAACGCTAATTCGCCGCGGATCCCCGATACAGCTGTTAAACCGGCCACCTTTATTCCCGATACGTAATCAGTCCCGTTGCAATTAGAACTCGAGGTTACGGTGCGGCCAACGCGACTCGGTCAAAGTTCGACGATCCCAGCGACGACAGCGAGCTAACGACGTCGCGACGCGAATCTAACGAGATATCGAAGAAAGGGCTAAGAATCCTCCTCCCATCGTAGCGACCCTCGGCAGCTCGGAATGACCTTCCCCGTTAAATAATGTCCGTCGTTGCGGAAAAGCGTAGAAACGTTTGCTTAGAATAACCCTAAGTTTGTGTTAAAAAAGTCGTTGACGCACATTTTTGCGTCGAGCCTATACATCTCCGTGGTATTTGGACCAATTATTTAGCTATACCAATCAATGAGGTAGCTTTGTCATCCAAACTATAATACATACACGTACGAAGTTTCGTTTCGACACCGCAATTACAAGTTGGTCGAAATTGACTTCGAGGATTTCATTACATCGTGTGTTAGTTACGAGTGCTGCTGATAAGAGCGAGTTGAAAAAATCATCGAACTCCGAGTAAAACTCTTCCCTTGCCGTGGCACGCGACAACGGGCCAACGACTACCAATTCCCAAGTGCTCGAGAAACGTACGCGCTCGTATGACTGGCGAACGGTGCCAAAAATGCGCGTACATCGCACAGTTCGCGCGTGTCCGATATTTGGGGATACTTTTTGCCTCGACGACGAGGCTTCCCTCGCGTATTGCCAGATCGGAGCGTTCGTATTCTCTTCGGCTTGTAAACGGCTCCCCGTAAACGAGTTTCAGCGATTGGTTTTCGAGTCACGAGTCTTCGACAGTCGCGGGACTTGATTGCGGCGCGACGTCGCCTCGGACGCGTCGAGGGGCGCGGCCCTTCGTTCTCGGCTGCCATGGAAAAGCGAAGCGAACGTCTGACGAAAGCTTAAAGCTCATCCCGAGAGTTCCGCGTGGTTTCGAGTCGAGCAACAGCCGCGCCCTGTTAGCGTTGATACGAATCCGGCGAGCGGTTGTCGGAGGCAGCCAGGTCAGCGGAATCCTGGTAATTGGACTAATCGCGTAGCGCAATTATTCGGAATTAATCGAGATAAACCGCTTAATTATCGCGCACAGTCGCCACCCTCCTTCCCCGACCTCGATCACGTCCACCAAACTCTGCTCATTCTCGCGCGACCTTGAAACGCGACCTTTCCTCCTCTGTCCGTCGCCACCACCCTTGTTGTTTTTTTTTTTGGAAATTTCCCAGTCTAAATAGAACCTCGAATCCTTAGTTTTCTCACTAAAATGCTGCCTCTCTCCTTCCCACGTCTTCATCCAGAAACCAGAACCGAACAAAATAGCATCCGAGCTATATTCCCGGTCGCAGCTCCAAAACTACGAAAGATAGAGCAATATTGTTCCAATATGAAACGTCCGTCGTGAATTTATCTCCAACTTTGCAAGAGTACATTTTTCTCCCCCGACTCCGCCTCCCCGCGTAAATCTTCCCGACACTCGGTGAATTCACCGACGTCGCGAAACTCCGGACGATACGATGCTAATTTATGCGTTTTTTTTCCCGATTCCAGAGCAACAGAAGTCAGCCAGCCATCGGACTGAAGCAGACGCCGAAGACCAGGGTGAGTCGCACGTTTTTCAATTTTCGCAACGTAGGTACGCGACGACGCGATCGTCGAATACAGGATTCTTCGACTTTATCGGCGAGCCGTTCGATCGGGAAGCGTACGAGCTTACAATGTCGCCGTACCCACCATTTTTGACTACATACCTCCAACGAGACGACGCCAGTCGAACATTTTTCCGACTCTGGCGCGAGAAACGCGACTCTGTCGCGGTTCGCGTTCTCGTTATTTCGACTGATACGATCTCGAAATGGAAAAATCGCGGACAAAGGACGCTTCGTGGACAGACGAGCACTTTATCGGCGGGTAAAGGGGAAACGATCGATGCTGGGCATAGCGCTAGAAGAATCGCTCCGAATTTTGAAGCTCCGTGATTAATATTTGCGGACGAGAGTGCGCGCGATAGCGTCTCTCGTTGCTAGTATCGTCGTAATTGTTTTCCGAATCTCTCTCTCCGTCCGCTTTGCTTCCGCCTCGCTGCTACGACAGCGTGTACCATTGCGAGTATACAGGGCGGACAATTTAACGTGACCACCCCAAATATCTCCGCTGCCATCGAAGCTCCGAAAACAAAATCACGAAGTCATTGGATTGATTCCAAAGAAAAAAATTCATTTCTTTCAAAGTCATAGTCTTGCGTTCTCAAGGTCATCGATGTTTTTTTAAATGGGAACATATCGCCGTTTATCTAAAACGTTGCCGCTGATTCAGACCAATCCCACGACTCGATTGATGATCTTGAGAACGCCAGAACTGTGATCTCGATCGAAATGAATTTTTCACCACTGTATCAGCCCTTAGAAACCAATCGAATTATCGCCTGACATTCTTTTCGTCACTCCGAAGGCTAACGAGATATTTGGGGTGGTCGGGTCAAATTGTCCACCCTGTACACGAGCATGCGGGCGGGCGTGGATTTCGGCGTCGAAGCTCGGGTGTGATCGGCTCAACGTCGGTCGGAAGATGTCCGACACCTGATCAACTATACATGCCTACCTGCCGCCCACCATCGCGCCCAGTAAGGGCGCAGGGCGTACGGTTAAGCACAGTAGTAACTCGCGGCATGATATCGAGCGTGAAACGTTGTCCCACACCTCGGGTGCGCTCGCCTAGCTGTTTACCAACGATTCGCTCGGTCCTAGACTCGGTAAATTGCTTCCACCTCTCTAATCTACCTGCACACTACTACTGCTCCACCTCTATTCCCCGTCCGCGCGCAGCCTAGTACGAGCAAACCGGGAAGAAATATTCCCGAAAAATTCAAACTCGGCCTTAACGATATCGAATCTGAACGAGCCTCGTGATTTTTGAGGGTGAATATTATCCAGGAACAGGATAGCTGGGAAGGAAGAATAGAGCGCCTTTATTTCGAGTCGATGACGTTTAGTCGGACTTATAAAACGTTGGATGCGATATTCGCGTCGGTGAGAGCGGAGTGTTTTACGCGAATATCGAGGAACCGACGGAAAATCTCCTCCGTTGCCACGAGCATACAAATTATTAACCTTTCAACAAAATGTCTGCCAACGAACCTGGCGCATTTTTAACATGCAAATTTTCTTTCTCTACGACGAGCGGACGCGATTGCCTGCTCGGGGGAAAAATAGCGAGGGAAAAATTCAACTGGGTATTCGAAACGCAAG
This sequence comes from Arge pagana, assembly GCA_963969455.1. NCBI lineage: Eukaryota > Metazoa > Arthropoda > Insecta > Hymenoptera > Argidae > Arge > Arge pagana. The sequence continues at coordinate 5,430,797 of OZ018312.1, read as the reverse complement.
ATGCGACGGGCAACCCGGAGGAAACGCTGATTTTCGCGCGAGAGACGACGAAGCTTTTCGTTGCTCGGTGCGGATTGCGAGGAGAAACGAAGGATCGAGTGCGGCCGGTTGTCGAGGCAACGAAACTGGACACTCGACGCGACGACGAGGGTATAAACAAAGAGGGATTTATTAATGCATGTACTCGCCATGCTGCTGCGCGCCGCTCGCCTCCGTCGATAGAAACTTCGAAAGCGTTTGCCCGCGACCGGTGCTCGACTAAAAAGTACCGGACGATAAATTTCCCGGCACTTTTCTCCGCTTTTGTTTCTCGCTCGCCGAAAGACGAACGTGGATCCCGACGCGCTTCCGTTTTGACGAAGACTTCGGCCGAAGAATTTCTCGTCGTCATATTTTCCAGAGCCGATCGCGATCTTTGATTCCCGGGATGAGGGAAATATTCGTCGTGTTTGCCCCGCGATTACTATCCTCGCCGATGAACCTCGCGACGCGGGGAGCGATGCTCATCCGGACGAAAAAATCAACACGCTGCCGCGATGTCTTGGCGAACGACGAGGCTGGGAAAACGACGAGGTGTTTCCCGTCAAGCCGGACACACTTCGCTTCTCCTGCCGTTTTATTTCTCCCATCACTCTCGACGCTACGGTTTACGTTGGGGTGCAAATTTCAGCCGTATAATTCGCGGGAGGTCAATCGGCGTGCGTCGGCTGCTTTGCGAGTAACGCGATTAGCGCGGAGTTGGACCAGATCGGAATCGTACGTTTATCGAGGGTTGCTCGTCGCGTACGCGAGGACGAGAAGAAAGTAATCACTCTTTCCGTGAAACGACGTCGTCGTTTGGGTGCTCGTAAAGAATCATTTTTACGAGTTGAGAATAAAGAAGATGAGAATTACGCGAGACGCGGGAGTTCGCGCGGGAATAATAAAGCTCGACATCGAATTTCAGGCGCGTAAAAACGAAAACGAACGCGAGCCCCCCGATCGTGGCGAAATCCAGATTACGAAACAACAACGCCGAAGCGCGAAATTCCATTGGTGGTTTCTCCTTTCGCGCTCTCTCTCTCTCTCGCTCTCTGTTCGTCATTCTCCGCGACGACGTCGCGAAAATTCGCGACGAGGGGAAAAAACGGGAGAAACGTTGGGAATGAGAAATGAGAGGAAAATTCGAGGCAGCGGCGTGTCGCGCGGTGGGTACGTTTTCCGGCGGAGTAACATCGCGAAAGAAGCTATTAGGAATGGCAATTTTTCGCGCGAGCATCGGAGTGATATTAATTTCGTTCAGCGAGCGAGCGGTGTGCATCGTAGCGAGATGAATCGCGAAAACTCGAGGCAAAACTTGTCGGAGATGTAAAAAGCGTGGCGGGCGGGAATAGAATTATCCTCGGAAGGGTGACGGGCGGGACAAAACAAGAGGTTCGGAAAAGTTGACGGCGGCGGCGGCGGCGGCGAAGCGAAAGATACACACCGGCGCTGAATAGGTGCACGGGGATGCGATACGCTATCGATTTCTCCGCGGATTCGTAATTAACGCCGCGTCACCGATGCAGGTAAAAAGCTTCGTTTGGAAATTGAGACGCGTTCGATCTACCTCTCCTCGACGCGTCGCGACGAACCCGCTCCGTTGCCCACCTCTCCGACGCGTCTTATTTACCGAACAAGAATGCGTTCGTCCCATTCCTAGGAATTCCTCGACACCTTTGTTGACTCTTCGCCGCGGAACGGAACATAGGTATACGAGGGAAGAAATAAATAAAAATGAAGTTCCGACAGCCGCGCGCCCGCCGAACAACCGCCCCGCGCATCCGCTAACCCGGAGCGTTCTCACATTCGGATCCATTTTTTTTTTCCGTCATCATTTTCGTCCCGCCAGAGATGGAGCCTTAATCCCGCCGAATCTCCATTGGTTTTTTCTTCTTTTCCGCTTTTCCGCGACAGAAGGGATACCTCGGCTCGCTGCTTTCCTTCCACAAATTTACGACACTCTGTTCCCCGTCACGTGCACCGGATACTAATGGTTTCCGCGAAAAATACGTCCGGTCCGTTTCGCCGGAGGGTCGACCTTTTATTCCAGCCTCGCCGTCTTCCCTCGCGCCGCGTAGGCCGTCGCATCTTCGAGATGCAATTACAGTCGCGCTCGCTCGTCTAGCGTACGCGTATTACATTCCGCGCGTCCCCCGGCTCCGGCACGGCGTGCCTTTTTGCTCGGTCAGGCCGTGCTCCCTTTCCGACTCCGACTATCAACGGGGAACGCGTCTTCGCCCGATTGCCCCGATCTCGTAACGAGGCGCGCCCTCATTTTCCCCGCGCATCATCGAGGCTGATACTCGCCTCTGGACGGAATTTTTCGTTCGCGTATCGACCCACCGCGCTGCTACTTACTTGCCGGAAAGGCCGTCCCTCCTGTTAGGACGGACTTCTCAACTCGCGGCCCCCCGTATCATCCCATCGCGGTGCGAAATCGATCAAAGACGCGTAAAAGTTTGATAACGTAGACTCGAGCCGCCGTCGTTGCGCGTGACGCAACTTTACGTCGGTTACGTCGAAACTTTACGACCTGCACGTATCTGCTCGTCCGCTCTACTCCGACTCGACTTTCCCCTATCTGGAACGAGCCTTGCGAAATTCCTCCTCGCGTCAAACGCGTGACTGTGCGTCTACCTGAAAAAGGATTCCGGAGATAAGAAGGAGCGCGGGCAGCCCGCCCACCTTGACGCGCTCGTCGACACGTTTTCGCAACGTTAACCCGTATTTCGACTCTCTCAATTCGATTCGTACGAGCCGAATTTCGCGGGGAATGGATACATTTTAAGATCTGCGGGATCTATCGATCGTCGGCACGAGAACTCTGGGGTAGCGGAACGCAACGGTTTTTTATTCTTCGAGAGACACGCGAGGTGCGGCAACGAGGAATCCCCGCGACTTCGGAGACAATTACTTCGGCATATCTACACACCGCCAGTTCGCCCGAATTGTTTTCCGATAATTTCACGTTGCTGCACCCTCGACTCTCCTGTCAGCTGCAGCGACGCTCTCGTTCGACTTCGCAACCTCGCGTCGTGCTCCGTCATTACGCAAGCCGCGTATCTACCGTCATTTCATCCATCCGCGACGCTGGAGGTACGTAATGCGGAATGTAGACGGAGTTTAATTTAAAAGTTGGCAAGCTCGGAAACACGGAATGGCGGTGACGCGAGTCTCGTTTGCTGCTCCCCGGCGGTTACCAGTTTTCCGCGGCGTACCCGGCTAAAGAGAGGACGTGTCCTGTTCGCGTCGCCGATCAGGCAACCCGAACGTTCCTCTTCCTTTTATTCATTTTTTCCCGCATATTTCTTCTTCACCCTCCAGAAGTGCGACGATGTCGCAAAAAGCGGTCCCCGCGAATACGACCGACGTCGCATCTTTTTCGCCCGTTGATCGAATAGCGGACGAGACGCGCAATCGACGAAACCTGTAGCAATTTTTCTGCGTCGGGGAAGATTCGATGGTCGCCCGCGTCTGTTGTTTATCGGTGCTTCGGCGGCGTTTCGCCGGGACGAGAGGGGAAACGAGTCTCGCTTATCGCTCCAATTTCACGCACTCCGCGGAACGAAGGAATAATTATCTCCCGGTTAATTCCGGGAAATCGTTCGTAACGGGGTTCTTTCCAGTTTTCCTCGCCGTCTCTGCCGGAGGTGAATCTGGTAGTTTCGCTTGGATCGATCGATATTCGATCCTTTTGTTGTTATCAGCTTTTTTATTTCGTCGTTACTTCCACGAGCGCTGTACGGTCCGACCGGTGACCTTGGCACGGTGAGTACAGCGCGCAATCGATCAATCTCTCTCTCCGTGTCGTAGACCTCGCCTCTTTATTTCTACGTAGGTACCTTCGCTGCCGGGCCACTTTGAGGATGCCGGCGAGCCCGCCGCGCATCTCGGGACGGGAGGAACGCCCCGTCCCAGCGTCTCCGCAAATATTGGATTTTCTTCCATAAATGTTTTCAGTTAGAAAACTACCATCCTCGCGACATTCCCGACGTTTTGCTGCCACGCTTCGAACCGAACAAATCTCATTTCTCCTCACGGCTCACGTCTCGCGGAGCGACGCCTTTGACAACTCCCATCGCGTTACGTCGTTTCCTTTTGCTACGTTTTGCAAAAGTTTCGCCGATCCGCGAAGCGTCGATCCGCGAAGCGTGTGCCGCCTCTCTCGTACGTGGCTCGCTGGTGCGTCGCCGTATCTCGTAGATGTCGTCGAGGTCGCAGGAATAGATCCCGCTTTTTCTCCTTATTTCCTCGCGACACCTTGGCGAATCCTACGAAAATCGGGACGTGCGATCGGCGCGCCTGATTTCTGCGCTACAAATTAATCGCTGCCGTTTCTGAAAATTCGGCGAATCTTGTCGTTTGGGACTGGTTCTTCGAACAACCCTTCGTACGGCATAGGGGAAGAAGAGGTAGACGATCATTGATCGTTGGCTATTAGCCTAATTTCACGGAGCCCAACGTCGACGACGAAACCGCAGCGATGGAAATTGAGTCTTGGATATCTGAAAGCGAGCCAAGATTGCTCGATCACTTTTCCGGTTCGCCCGTAAGTGCTTTCACGAACGGAGAGAATCTTCCAAGTTTTCCGATCTCGAGAATCGCGAATTCGCTCGCGGCGAAGTATCTCGTAACTTTAATCAGACTCCTCGTTGTTTCCTTAACTTTGTTCGTTAACCGATCGCCCCGGATACAACCTTAATTCGATTGTCTTTCGTCGTATTTGCGGATAATCACGCGGCGAGAAGACGAAAAGGGCCCGTGCGGATGCTGGATCGATCAGCTGACGTCGGTTTAACAGAGTCCGTTTCTTCTTCATTTTTTCACCCGACTCCCTAGCTTACCGACGGCAGGTTCTCCCCGCGCGATCGATCTTACCGAGCGTCGGTGGCTCAGCGTCACCTCGACGACGCGCGGCAGGTAAAAACGATAAATTGCGGCTCCGTCGGTAAGGGCGCGTTCTCGCGAGTCGACCTTAGTTGACCCATTTTATTTGATCAAGAACAGTGGAATGGGACTTGAACAAGTTTCAGTTCACACATTTCAATAGAAACTGAACGACCGTTACAGTTTCACAACGGTATTCGCGAATGTGTAGAAATGGCTACAATTTTGTTGGCAGAAGAAATCAGAAAATTTCTACGTGATACGACTAAAAATCGTAAGAAACGTCATTTTTGGGCGAGGCAACGGATTTTACGAAGAAATAGATCGGGGGCAATGGAAACCTAGCCCCGAAGGAGCTATCGTTACAGAATAAGGAAGGATATTTTAGTCGAAAGTCGAAACATTTCATCGTAATACTTTCAGGCTACTCGGAGCTCGTTTTTTAAAACTATTTTACTGTCGGTAATTTTCAATGATATCTGGTTTTTAAAAAATCAAGCACAACTGTTGAACAAATTTTAGAGATCAACGACGTGATAAAAATAAAATTAAAAAATGCGCCGACTGCGTTTAGTATTGAGTAAGAAATAATGACATCATTTCGACGGACTAAAATTCGTTCTGCGAAACACGCAGATAGGAGCAAATGTAAGACGACGAATGGGTCACGAGCAGCGGATCCATCCGGTGCGGAGTGAAAAGTGCACGTCGATGCTATCGATTCTGTTTTCCTCGTTTCCGTATACGTGGACCGTCGTCTCGCCTCGTTTTCGCGCTCGCTTCGAGGAAATGTTGTTATCCCGGGGCAAATATTATTCGCAAACTCGTCGCGCGACGTCTCGTATGCGAATCGCTCCTTTGTTCGACGTAATTATTCGCGGCGTCGCGACCGCGCGTCACGGTGAGCCGAAGTCCGCGTGATCGCGGCCACGGTCGAAAGAAATTCCGCGGGTGCGGTCCGATCGAATTCACCGCGATCGAGCGAGAAATACAAATCGCGCTGCGACGAATCTCATTTGTATTCCCGAGTAACTTCTCATCGGGAAGATATTGCCGTCGTTGAATTTCAGGAGAGGTCGCGCGGTTTAAGAGACCGTAGGTCAGGGACGTGGCTCGATCTCCGAGCGTTCCGATATCAAACCATCCGAAATCGGCGAGTTGACGAACGCTCGCGCGATGAAAGCGAATCTTACGATCGCTGCTGGAGCCTTCGATCATACGACGTAACGACTTTACGACGAACGTCTCGTAACCTTTCGAACACGTGCCTCGAACTTTTGCCCGCCCAGTTCGATCGGCGAAGTTCGATGAACTCCGCGAAAGTAGCGATTTGACAGTTTCCCATTTCCACGAAAGTTTGCATTTTCAATCCTTAACAAATATCGCACCAGCACCTCGAACTTGCCCTCGTTTTCTCGAATCCGTAATTCTTGTTTTTTTTTCCCCATTCGACGCCAAATTCGTAAATATATAGATTTGTCGATCAAAGCACGACTGCTAATAGTGGAATAATTCCTAGAGATACAAGTTTCTCTTATTCGAGTTCACCGTTTTCCAAGCATCTTCTTCCGCTTCGAGAGCCCATCTCACGTTACACCGGCGAACGCATCGCCAAAAAAACGTAGTTGGAGTGCAAATGAATTAGGGAACCCGAAAAAAGTGGAAAATGTAAACGGCACGTTGCTTTCATTCTCCAAACCATTTGTCTCCATTCTCCACGCTCGATTGTTTCGACGTCGAGTCAGCTACCATCTCTTTATCACGAACCGTTGTTTTTTCCTTTCTTTTTACGTACCGGACGCGTCGCGTTCGAAGGATGCACTTCGGTTATTCAAAATATTTGGTTTCCAACGTAATTGCTTCCTTTTCGCGAGCCTTCGCTTCTCGTTTCGAGCGAGAACAAAATTGACGCGTCCTTGAAATAACGCCGAGGTAAATGATTTGCTCGTTTTCACGCGTTCGTACGATGGCGAGAAAAAGAAATAAACGGGGAGAGCGAGAGAGAAAGAGGGCAGGCCCGAGCCACGGAGGAAGAGAAAGGCAAGGAGAGAGCGAAAGAGTATAGTTAGGGGCATTTCGAGGAGACGCGTGTACGCGAGACGTGCGTCGCGCGTGAGTACGTAGCAGCCCGGCCCGACGTCGCAGCGTCGTGAGGTTCCGTGCGCTTCCGTGATACGTTCGTCGCCGCGGAGCGCCCAGGAGAGTCGGCGTCGACTGTCGACTGTCAAGTTGTCAGTTGCCCGCGAGCATTCGTGGCGCGATAGTCGATCGTTTCCGTGCCGCGTTCTTCGTCATCGTCGACGCTCACCTGTCCGTCACGTTTCTCCGTACGTTCGTCAGCTGCGTTGTGACCCGTAGTACGAAATGACTCGTTTCAACGTTCGACTCGCGACGACAACGACCACGACGCCGACGAGGATGGGATGAGAGAAACATCGAGGCTAGAATAACGCGAACGACGCGAATCGAAACGAAATAGTGAATCGGGGAAGAGTCGACGACGGGCAAATATCGTTCGTCGCTTCGTGTTCTCGCGGAGTCGAAACGAGAGACGGAAGAGCATCGTCGCGTGCGCTTCTTCTCGCCCCGTTCGTCGTTGCTACCAATTATCTCGCGTGTGAGATTGTGTTTCGTGGGTGGCCGAGTGCAACGATCACGATTAAGGTTGATCAAGAATAGTGATAATAACAAAGGCGACGAAGAAATCCGTGGAGCACCAGCTATCGGCACCTCCCTCGCTCCTACGCGCGCTCATCGTCCTACCGTTGTTTCTCGCGACATGTGATTTTCTTCTCCGGGCATCACTCCGTCGTCCGAATTTTACTCTACCTATTTTTGGATTACCATCGATTCGATATCGTCGCAGCAGGTTAGTTCACCGAGCGTTACGCTTTCGCGTCTCGCAAACACGTGCAGTTCGTAAACACGCGAGCTGGGCGAAGAACCGTCAAATTTCTCGACTTCGCACTCGGCGTCTATCCTGTTCGCCGTATGTTTCGAGATGCATAGAGAGAGCTCTACCGTTGTCACCGAGTGTCCAATCGCGAATCGCACGGAAATAACGCGATAATTGTACCATAAAGAAAAGTAGGAAAAGCCGGTTGCTGCGAATTATATGACGATAACACGAGGCGTGTTCGCGTACGAAATGTATCGAGTATCGTTGCGAAGATAAACTACGTTTAAAAGATACACGCGCGGCTGCGCTTATTTGACAATCGTCGATTGACAAATAAGTTTTGCGCCACCACAACAGTCGATGCCGTTTCGGCGAATACATTCCGGCGCGCAAGCATCGACTAGCCTTGTTTACAAACACGCCCGTGAGGATTTGTCAGCTTTCGGACTCTGCGCATAAAACGCGAAAACGACGCGATTACAGTTTTACTCGTTTGTTTTGATCCGACTACGACGCTTTTGAAGTTGAAATTTATCGTCGTGTAATCTCTCTCGTTACACGCGACGCGATATCTCCGCGTTGTCATCGTCGTTCGCGATGCTAGCCGGTTAAATATGTAATCTACTCGCTCCGCGTTACGCGCGACTTGATTTCCGTACAAAAACGACTATCAGAGTCTCGAGGACACTCGCAATGAAACGCGAACAGGATGCATTCGTCTTTGAACACTTTTCGCGACGTTGGTAATAAAAAGTTACACCGCATCTACTTTTCGAGAATCTGCTCGAAAATCTCTTTTCCCCGATGCTGAGTCGAGAATCTGATGCAATTTCGCGCGTGAGCGTTGCCAAGAGAAGTCGAACGAGCGAGGACACCTGTTGTCGTCGACGTTTTCATTGTTTTACGAATGTCATTAAATTCCTCGTGGTTCCCTGTCTCGTCGCCGTTGCCGCCGCCGAACGAGCGACGCGACGCGTTTTCGTCCAGCCAACGCGGAGTAAGAGAGAGACGGAGAGCGCGAGGGACTCCTTGGCATCTGACGAGTTCCTATTTCCGTTGGGAATGCAGGAGAAGCCCACCTTCCAGACGAACCCAACCCACTCGATCCAACCGAACCTGACGAAATTTCCCGCCTAAGCGAGTCTCTCGCGCTCTCTCTATCCCTCTCCCCCTCTCCCCCTCTCTCGCTCTCTCTCTCTCTTCCTCTCGTTCTCTACTCTCCTCGTGACATTGGTAACCCCGATCGCGTATCGTTTACATCTCGCGGAGAACCCTTCCATTTGAGAAAGATGAAGCAAGAGCTACGGGGCTACGATTCGACAAAAATATATGTATATATATTCTTACGGCATCGTCAACAATTTACGACGATCGAATCACCGACGACTGATAATAAAGGATAATGACATAACAATAATGAGAAAAAGAACTCGTTGGTACTGACATTTACACTTTTTTACTTTACCTCGCGGCGAGGAAATTTCGCCTATCCATTGCACATCGATGATTCGGTTGCCGATTATTAATCGATCGTGGCTGTAAAAATAGTTTTGCGATTGCTGCCGCCTACGACGATGTAGCTTTCGCTTTTGCTTCCTCGTCTCACGGTTCGGTTCTTTGCCATTTTTAAGAACGAGAGAAACGCCAGCAATATATATATATATATATATACACACACACATATACATAGGTATATACGTATATATTCGCGCTTAGCCCAAGTTCGAGCGAATCTAACGAGCCGGAAAACGTTTCGCCGCTCGTCTCTCGCGTCGAGCAGCGGAACGTGCACGGCGAATATCGCGATTGTCGTTTGTCTCGTTCGCCAATTTACTCGGTGTTCTCGCTCGTTACGCTTCGATCGCGATGCGATGTCCGTGTCTTTTTATCACGCCCATTTTCAGGCCCTCGTGCGCAGATTGGAGGTGTTCAGAGTTTGTGGGGAACACATCGACGTGCATCGATAAAAATCGGGTGCAGGGTCGATAGCGCGACGGAATTCGGCCGCGATTAGTACGGAGATTAGCCGTCGTTTCTTATCGCCCGATCGCGTTTACGATTTAATTTTACTGCGATCCGACGAAACGCGCGCGACGCTTTATCCGTCGTTGATTTGCCCACCACCCGGTGCACAACGCGTTATATATTTTCCTGATCCCCCAATTTCGAACTTCGATTTACGACGAGCACATTTTCAACGACAAAGATCCGAGGATTTCGCTTATTTTTGCTCCTCAATCTGTTTTATTTGTTCCATTCGTAACTCGTTCCTCGAGAAACCTCGAATAATCGAAAACCTCTTTGCACAAATTAAAGGGGGGAAAATAACGATAAGTCGAACCAATGACGATGAGAAAAGAGACACGAAATTAGCTTCGTAGACTCGGCTAGGTGAGATAACGAAACGCTACGCGCAATCTCGGCGATATCTCGCGATTTTCCCGTCCGACGCGATTATCACCGCGTTCGAATGACGTCGCAGCGGAGAGATGCTGCGTCGTCGTCGCTGTTCACTCATTCAGAATTCTCGAGCCGTAGTAAGGACGCGTTCATCGCCCGAAAGTACCCATCTCCTCGTACCGTTCTCGTCTCTTCACGCGACTTGGCCTAAACGCGATAAATTTTCAGGCGAGTCGAACCTGGATGTATAGAAATAGTTTTCCGATCCTAGTCGCGTTCGTACTAATTATATTCACAGCGTAGCGGCGGAATCTCGCTTATCGATGCGATTACCTGTCGCGGAGCCACGCTCTCCGTTCCATTTTTCAAACGTCTTGCGTCACCGAGCACCGATAAGTATAACGCGTTTTTGATATCGCCGCTCCGCCGCTGGTTCGCACCCTCGAAACACCGGGCGCGGATTCACGGGAGAAATATGGAAATACCGCGCAGTTTGGGTCTCCGTCTACCTGCGATTTTGGATATGGCAGGTCGATGCGAGGGAAGGGAATCGGTAAATTAGCCGACCTCCGAGAGCCCTCGCCTTCGTACCTCGGAAAACGGAAAACGAGATGGAAAATTGTCGACAGCTCCGGACCGTTGCTCCGGCACCCCGGACACGTACCTCTTGTCCGTACATTCGCCTCTGCCCGTCCGCGCGTAAATCCGAAAACAACCCACCAAACCGGTGATACTGTCCGGCTGGAAAACATCGACCGGTTCGTTGGGATGTACGGACGTAGAATTTCCCCAACCGAAGGTGTCAGGTGTCTAGACTGTGGAAAACAAGAAGACAAATTCGCGCAGCATAATATGTAATACGATAGCGTGTGAGTTTTTTTTTTTTTAAAAGTGGCAAATTCGTTTTCGAATGATTCCCCTGAATTATCGTCGACCCCGCCAACGGGGGCAATGATGGCGCACGGAAAGTATTGCCTGCTCTTTTTCGTTTGCCGCACCGGGTTATCTCGTCGGGGCGTTTCAACCTACCGATCGAACGTTCGACCTCGCATCGACGGCCGACGTATACCTGACTCAAAAACGACCCGGTCGTCGCTCGCCGTCCCGACGTGTCGAGAGCGTCTGGCTCCTATCCGAACAGTGCCCGGCATTATGCGGTCAAGTGCTCGACTTCGTTATACTCGACTCGCGCCACCGATAATATCGTCGTTCGCACAGGTCCCACCGCGTGGAATTATAATCCCCCCGTGGAGAACCCTCGCCCCGATTTACTTACGCGACATCGCGCGCCTCTTCGCGAATATACGGATCATAGCCGGACCCGGGGTTTCGATTGATCGGAAAAATCTGCTACCGACGCTCCGAACGCGCTCCGCCTCCCGGAGCACGTCTAAAAATATACAAGACTATCGACTGCGTTTTACCTCTCGTTTTACGTATCCGCGGTCCAGCTGCTACGCGGCCAATTTCAGGGCGCTCCGTCTCGCTCGCTCTTTCTCCATCGAACTTCTCCCACCTCCTTCACCTCCGTGCCCTCGAGCGATATATATATATATATATATATATATGCTCGCAATTAGGTAAAAACGAGCAGCGTCGCTGTTAATCCGCGATTCGCGCGCCCGTATCCGTGGAAAGGACTCGCAGCGATAGTCAGGTGCGCGGGTAGGCAGGAGTCACGAGACGCACCGTTGCGTTCTCCGTGAACTTTCTCTCGGTGCCCGTTTAAGAATACTCAGCTGGCGTGACGTAACCAGCTGACTCGATCGAAGAAGATCGTTGGCAAATAAGTTTATCGCGTCTCGATTCTAGATCGCGAAAAGCGCGGACGTTTATCTCGCCGGCGACGCGAAATTGATTGGGAAAAGTCCGTCCGACGATGATAGGTATGACGGATACGATGCTGCGGCGCCCAGCGCGCGGGGAACGCTTTCTCGGCGAGAACCGAGACCGTAGATCCTCGAGTTCTCTCTCTCTCTCTCTCTCTCTCCTCTCCGTTGATTGAAAAAATTATTAATAACGCCACTCGACTCCAGACGAAAATACGTTCCGGTACGTTCGATCGGCTCTCGTTATCGCGCGATCGAGACTCGCCCACGCCGACGGCGATTCCATCCGTCACTTACGCGCGCGTGCACAATTTCGAATACGCGATTCCGACTCGCGCCACTTAATTGGGTCTAATTCGCGACATTTGTTTCCTCGCCGCGCCACGAAGCGATAACGTCGAGTTCCGGATTTTTATTTTCTCTCCGAATTAGTCACCGTGTTTACACGAGGTCGCGTTGCCCGCACTCGTAGGTAGGTATGTACCCACTTACGCACCTAGATGGATAACACGCGCGTTTCTCCGGGCCTCCTCCGACTCCGCTCGGCTCCTGTTTCCTTCGACGCTGGGAACGGGACACGAAGGGTTGACAAGAGTACCCATTGTTCGCCGGACCCGGTGCTCCCACGCGTCTCAAACTGACGCGAGCCTGTTCCATTATTTGTTAACAGACCGTGGACTCTCCTACTCCCGTTCCAGCTTACCCCACGCGTCCACGAATAATTCGCCAACCACCCCGATCTATTTCTTCGTCCGTCAACGCGAAATCGCGATCTCACGAGAATCTCGCATCTCCGCTCCCTTCTCCGTTCTCTCCTTTACAACGCATCGATATGGTTTGAAAAAAAAATGAAATTGAAAAAAAAGTCGCGGTCAAATCGCTAAACGAGAATTCTGTTGTTATCGCGTTCGTTTTGTTAACCTGATATTTAAATCGTGTACGTCGAAATGGAAAGTGTTGTTATCGTCGTTGACACAGAAATCTAAATTTTGCCAGAGGTTTAAAGAGTCGTTGTACGTTGCGTTATAGCTGTCCTCTCGTTCACACGCTTCAGACATCCTCGTTATCGGTATCGCGAGAATCCCCAAGTTTCCCACTAGTTATTTTCGCCCGTTTTTCTTCTCCACTCGCAAACGGTCGTCCATTTTTTCTGTCGGGTAGTTTTCCACGCTGGGGAAAATCTCGCGAGCTTACGGCAGGCTACCTCCGCGATTTATGCCTCCTCGTCCGCGAAAACTTGCTCGCCTCGACCGAAATTGTTGAACGATGCCAGGAATATTTATAAACATTCCATCTTTCGCTCAACCGTAAACCAAGTGTTTTTTCCGTTGCCAAATATTCTGACTCACCGCGTCGCGTTGAAACTCGAATCGCCGCGCGCGAAAAATACGACTCCTACGATTACGTTACGCCGGGGCGAGGAGAGAAAAAAAAGTGACGAAAAAGCTGGTAGAGTTTCCAACATTTCAAGAAACGTGGTATCCACTTTTTCCGATTCTCTATCGTTGCCCCCGTTTCTGCGGTGCGAGTCGTTTCGAATTTGAGAACAGCGGTCTCGTATCGCTGCGTACATTGTTGGAAGGCGCGCTTGTGCCCTATCGCTCTTCGAGGGTGAAGAACGGGCAGAGCAACGTAATATAAGAGAAACGTGCCGACCAAACCGTTGCGAACGTAACAACCACGCTTACGCAACGTCCGCGTCGTTTTCCGCGTGCGAACACGAGCGGAGTACAGCGATGCGTCCGTGATGCCTGCCGCTTTGGTAGCACCGAGTAGAAGAGCAGCGAGTAGGCAGGCGCAAGGAGATCCGCGCGTAAATCTCCGTATAGGGACGGACGCGAGAAACTCGCGTACGAATATAGAGATAACATACCTCTCCGCCAACGGCGACACGAAGAATTTCCAACATCGACGCACAGTGGGAAATACAGCAAACAATTCTATCCACGTGCCAATTTTAATCCGATGGCAGTAACTCCCATTTCTATGATCTGCCAAGAGCTCGTGCTTCGTGCTTCCAGTGTGTTATTCGAGATGCATAATCAAGAATTTTGTTAAACTGCCCTGAGAATCGATCAGCCTCGACGCGAAACGCAAGTGTCGTTAGATATTCGATATTTAAAGTGGAAAATAAGTTTTCGAGAAATATGTAAAATTTCTGCCCTGCGATGAAAATTGGCACGTGGAAATTTTGTCGCGTTGTTGCTTTCTCGAGAGCGAGGGGCCGATTTTTTCGAGTTAGCCGAAGAATAGAGAAAAATTGTTGGAACGCTAGGGAGAAAAAGAATGAAAATATGATCTATGAGAACAGATGTTCGGTTTGTTTTTCCAAGATGGTTTTCGGCGATGCGGACCGGTGGAATTTTTCGTTGGTCGTAAAACGGATCGCGAACATTTTTTTCTCTCCAACGATGAATCTGGGTTACGCGATGTTGAGAAATTTATGATTTGGGCTCGCCTGGAAGAGTGGAGGCGGAGGCGCGTGTAATTACGGCGAACGATCGAACAATCGACCGATCGTTAGCCGCGCACGTTTCAGAGCTGTCCGCGATGACGGATGGCAATAACACCGAGTACACGCGCGAGCGATGGAAACGATCGAAGAAAAATCTGTATCGCGGAAAAAACGGAGGCTAGTTCCCCGTTTCGTTCGCTTCCACGCGTAGTTAACAGTCGAGCGCGACTGGTGTCACGCGCCGCCCGTAATTACGCAGCGATTAGCTCTCGATTCTCGATTATCACGTGCTTTTGGCGCGCGACATGGATACGACGCCGAAATCGCGCGCGGTTAGACTCCCAACGTGACCCGAATCTACGCGGCGGAACGCTTTCTAGGCGTCGGCGATGGTTACGCCCGCGTTGCTCCGAAATTTCTCTGCAAACTCTCTTTTTCGCGACGGCGAACCGCAACAGGCGAGACCAACAGCGGAGGGCAGGATCACCTCTGTTTGCTCCCATTTTCTCGAACCGACAATCCTCACGTTCGTCGTCGTCGTCGTCTCCCTCTCCGCACCGTTTCGATTTCATTTTCTTCTCCCAGTTGGATCCAATCACCGTTTCTGACGGATTCAATGCCGCCGAGCGTCGATTCGATCGGACGATTACCGCTGGCGCGCCAATTCGTTTCGTCGAATCGCCTCGGCTCCTCAGATCCCGATAAATCACGAGTAATATCAATTTCGCTGGGGGCATGGGACGCGACAGGGTGCGACGCGCTGCTCTACGTCGCGTGCCGAAATTTCGCCGATGCTGAAAAATATTCATTTCCGCCCATTTTTCTTCCGCTTCCGCGTGTTTTCCCTTTTGTACCTACACGTTCTTCTCTCAGGCTCGTGCAGCTTGCTTCTCGCTTTCCATTTCTTCGTTCCTTGCACGGTTCCGTCCCACGAAAACGCGGCGGTTTTCCGCACCGTGCGCGCAATTTCGTTGAAGACGGGACGAATGGCAGCGAGTTGGGTTGCCGGGCAACAGGCGCCGCGACCTCGCTGAACGTTACGTTCCGCGATTTTGGCGCGCAGCATCGCGGAGCTACGGCTCTGCGATTTCGTTTATCCAGGTGCGTCGCGATCGGATTACCCGGAACGCGGTCGCGGGAACGGGGAATTGATTTGTTGGCGTCGAATACGACGACGCGCCGTTAAGTTTCACGCCTCGCGAGCGATAACGACGAGGCGACGGACTCGAGACGCCGCGTGGTGCGTAGAGCTCCCGCGAGATACGCTCCTCAAATATGATAAAAGTCACCGCGAGGGATATACGATCGCGCGCGCCGACGATTTGTCGCGACTCCGCTCGCCCTCGTTATTTCGGGAAATTTACCATCCCGGGTTTTACGGTAGCTGCGTCGAGGTGGTCGTTAAACGGTCCCGCGGAATCGGCATTGTTTTCCCGTCGGTCCCCTCTCCTCGGCCCGTTTTTTGTCGCGGCGTCGACGAACGCTCCCGGATCGCCGCGCGATTAATCGCCGTCGCGTGATCCGAAATCGTGATCGGCCGTCGTCTCGCTTCCGACAAATAAACTCGCGGTTTCCGGTCGCGTTAACCGGGCCACGTCGAAACGTGGCTTACCGATCTCTGCGTTCTTCTCGATTCACGTCGCGGGCGGCGAGCGCGCGAGGGTCATCCGTTCCGGCAATATATCTCCCCCCACCGACACGCGTGCGAGAGCCGTACGTACGCGCGCTACACGCCGTCTTACTTCCGGCGAGGGTGCGCCGTCTCGAGCGAGGTGTGTCGGGACCGCGACGAAGAAGAAGAACGACTCGCGTCACTCGGAGGCGTCGAGCCGCGATAACAGTTTCCCGTCGATTCGCGACGGAAAAACGACCAAACGACGAAATCGTATTCTCCTATCCCCGCGGGGATTATAATCCGTCGCCACGTCGTTCTCCTCCGCGACGAGCTTATCGCGTTAGTATTTGAATTAGGTAACGACGAGCGCCGCGCTAGCATTAACGGGGGCAAAATAAACGTCTACCCGTCTCACGACAGAATTCATCCCGCGTGGAAAACTCTCGCTCGCTCGTTGTATTTATAGTTGGATTTATATAGGAGGACAGAAAACTGCGTTTAAATGTTAAAACTGTGTAAAAGTGCGGTACATACGTTGTTTCGAACGTTCCGTAATGGAACAGTTGGTCAGAAATTGAGGCTGTGAGAAACGCAGCCGCGTTTCATTGTAATCGTATCGTTCGCCTCCTCCGGGGGACGATATTTTTTGAAATTCTGCAACTTTTGAAAAATCTAATTTCGGCCAGCCTTTCGACGCAAATACACCGCTGCGCGGCACCGGCGTTGAATATATCAGCGCGCGTTTCTTCTCGTCGTGGAAAAGGGTCGCCGCAAGCTTTTCATCCCGGGTTAAAATAGAACGGCGCGGCTGTTTTATTCCAAAGCAATCGAAGAGCGATCGAATCGAGCGACGCCGATTACATCGGTGTGACGCTGCGAGAGCCTCGGCTTCGTCGCGTGCCGTTTGAAAATCGACGTCCCGAGCGAATTTGGAATGGATTTCGCGGGGAGTTGCGAACGGCTGACCGAGAGGATGGGGAAAAACGGAAACGGAAGAGCAGCGATCGCTGCTGGGAGCGGAGATTGTTCGGGGAACGCGGCTTGTTGGACGCCTTCCGCGACCAACCTAACCGCTCGACCGGACCGGGGGCGAAAGGGGAGCGACAGCTCCAGCGGAGGAAGAGATCGATACGCCGGGGAGAAGCCATCGTCGCGCAACGCACGCACAGCCGGAGAGCATAGAGGCTGCTGCTGCTGCTGCTGTTCCTCGCGGGAGCCGAGAGAATCCCGGTCCTCGGTGTCCGACGATTATTCGGCCCCGGAACGCTGGACCACATTCGGAACACGTACGCGTACACCTGAAGTACGCGTGTGCCACGAAATTTCGTCCGGGCTGGCGTAGGTCAGCGGCGCGAACCAGCGAAGTTCCACCGCGAATTTCTAATCTCTTCTAATTCCTATTCTCTGAAAAAATTCGCGTCGAGTCCTTCCCACGAGTACACTACTCGCAGAACCTACTGCCGCCGTCCATTCCAAACGCGAGGAAATCTCTCGTCCAACTACGACGATGATAAGACATCGAAAGGTTTCCGCGACGTTTTCCTCGCTCGCTTCATCTCTCGGTCCACCTCCTCGCGTCGGCTATGTTTTTCTTCGAAACGACTAAACGACGCCTAACGAGACTAACTGGCTCGCGTAACAGACGTTGGTGATCACTCGAGAATTATTTCGGGCTTGACGGGAGCAAAAAGGCGACGGAGGCGAGAAAAATAGAAGCACGATGGCAGAGACGAGGGAACGCCGCGATGAAACGTTCCATCCTTTTTGCCTTATTTTACCGGCATCGCGCTCCCGTCTTCGTTCCACCCGTTTTTTCTCGCCGATGCGAACTGCACCGGACATTTTCGCGAAACTAATAGACACGCGCGGGCAGTCCGATCGGTTTCTCTCTCCGCAAAGTGCTCGACTCCACAATATTTCCACGTCCCGCTCTTCAGAGCCGAAGCCACCTCTCGTCATTCCACCTCTCAGCCGGTCATTTCTGGCATTCTCTCCCCGTGTATCGACACCTCTATTCCGACGCTGACAACTCCTGTCGCACCTCTCCTCGCCAAAAACAAACACCTTGCCGCAGCTCCTTCCCGCCTTCGGTTTTTGTCTCTACTAAGCTCTTCCCCAGATCCTAATCGATCTTTATTTTATCTTCGTTCTTACAGAACTCTCGTTTTAATTTCCAGTCTATCTCGAGCCCTGGCTAAGCGTAGGTATGCTCTTCCACTGGCGGTCCACTTTACTTTACCTTTAACTTTTCTCTTCGAGCTGTAATATTCTTCACCAGTTTCTCTTCCGTTGTTATCTCTGTTTTCCCTAGTGCTCGTAGTCGCGTGCACCGTTATACTCCGTTGTCTGCTTCTAGTTTCATCCCTGTTCTGAGCTTTAGTTTTATTTCTGTTCTATTCTCCATCTTCACTTTTCACACCGTATTTCGTTTATCTTCCGCTCTCCCGTTGCCTCGTAGTCATCTACGGCAGATATAAATTAATCAAGCGATCAAGTTCTCTCTTCGGCGGGGAATCTCGTCAGTTTCGTTGCTTGTGCGTGGTCGGACTGGACCGAGGCGGAGTTTCGAATAGACACGTAGATCGATCGAACGACTTGCTCGCCCGATCGCGAGAGAAACAACCGGAAGGTTGAAATATTTATGGAAACGATCGAACGCTACTCGTCGTCGTCGTATCGAAGGGAACACGGCGTTCGCCGCGTTGCATACGAATCGTCGTGAATAATTTCTACGATATGCCGATAGCAAAAATGCCGCAGCGACGTGTAAAATATCTATGCGCGTTAATCGTACGACGTTGTTGCCCACCGGTGAATAAAACTTGAAGAAGAACAGAGATTCTGTCGCTGTTTCTTCGTACCTCGCTACGTTTCCAGAAATAAATCGCATCTCGCCTCGTGAGATTGTATGTTTCTCTGTTCGCGGAGAAAATCGTTGGGTCTTCTTGCGAGCTTCTCGAAACGCTTGCGAGGTACGCGAAACGCGAGCAAATACTCGCCGACGAATTTACCCGTTGAACGCGTCGATAAAATCCCACCCTGCTTTGTCGTTTCCACGTTATTTACGAGTACTTCCGGAACCGCTCGAGCCACCGCCGCGCGTCCCATGCAAATCGCGTCGTTTTTCATTCGCTCTTATCACTTGCCTTCCGAACCGCGCGCACGAACGCCGATCGCGATATCGCGGTGACGCGAACGGACGCCGCATAAATTAACGTTCTCTCGGCGCGCGCCGAGAAATCAGACGACGCGATAAGAGCGGCTTGAATTCAAACTTTCGAGTTCGAGAAGTCGAAAATCGCCAGCCGCCCGAACCACGAAACCGTCCGAGATTGCCATCTCAGCGTCGATCGCTCTTCTATGCAGTGAAAAACTTTCCGTCGAAGTTCACAGTCGCCGGATAAGCACGGCGAATCGACCCCCGCGGAGTTTTCTATCGGAACTTTGGGCATCGATTTGGTACCAAACAGAAAATAATTCATCCAAAATTTCAGCTTTAATCTCAAATAGTTCTCGAGGTATTGAAAAAAACAACTATTTTTGCTTTTTATTTATTTTCTCATAGTAAAATTTGGAATTAATTCGACACGATTTTTTCCCATATACTTACAAGTAAAAGCTACGGAAAAACATTTTGGTTACGATGCCCAAGCTGAAAGCAGATTTTTAACAGAGGAACGAAAACTAAAGTCATTTTTTTACTGCGTTTTTGGAAACATGCAATCAACAAATATTTTCAGCAGACTTCTCCTATACTCCCCTGTATTCAGTAATTTTTTCAATTTGTTCGACTTGCTGCAACACGATGAAAAAAATGAATAATCGAGTTCTTATAATTTTCTTCAAACAAATTAGCACTATTTTAATGATAAAAAAATTAACTACGGAAACAAATTCATGATATTGCAATACTCGAGACAAAGATAAACCGTACACAAAATTCTCACTTGAACGTACGCTGTTGAATTAACACACCAGATGGATCAATATTCTACGCAAAAAATGTTAGACTTTACACAATGGCGGAATTTTTTTTATCGTGTACTTTATTACACGCATTTGAGATGAAATCTTCGTGTCATCGTTGAAATTGATGCGACGAGGGGAGAAAAGAAAAGTTCAGTTCGAACTTTTATATGTATATCGTCGTCAGTTTTCTAACGACGTCGGCGACTTACGACGAGCTTCGAGTTTCGTCGGAGGTTGCCCCCGCTCGCCAACTTTCGCAAGCTGTCACGCGTTCCCAAGGACGGATATTCCCCCGAAACTACCAACTACAATCTCGAGAATCCGGAAGTTGATGTTTTCACGAACAAAACTCGTCGCGATATTCGCGAACTAGCAAAGTGTAAGAAGTTGGAGCTCGGCAAGTTCGCAGATCCGTCGAATCCTCGAGCCAGTTGTACGGCTCGTTAGCCGGCGCAGGCAAAACGAGGTACTCGAGATTCGGGCCCGGGGAACGCGAACGGCAGCGAACGCCGCGTTTTCATCCGGTGCCCCGTCGCGAGGGGAGCCTGGCGAGAATCGCCCCGCGAAAAAGCCCCCGGGGATGGGAAAACCGTGGCGTCCATCGCGGAGGGTGTCCGTGCCGCGATGAGAATCCGATGAGTCATCCGCGCCCCTCGCGAAGAAACGCCGCTGCGGATATATACGACGGCGTCGTCGGAAAGAAGATGCCGCCGCCACGGCCACCGCGCGCTCCCGATCAATATTATCTTCTGGTCCCCTTGTCTCCCTGTTCCGTTCGCCGCTCGTCGCTCGTCCATCCCCCGTCGTCCTCGCGCACCGTAAAACCGCGAACGTTGTACAGGGAATTGCCGTCTACTCTCCGCGATCTACGAGCTTCGAGGGGCGACCAGTCTAGTCGACGGTCCTCGGTACTTGCTCGATGACGCGAGCTTCTCGATGGGCGTTTCACGAATGCCGAGCGTATGACTCATCTTCTTACCATCGAACATCAACCATGCGGCGAACGACCATTTCGCTTTACGAGGCAGCGCTCACTCTCCCTCCCTCTCTCTCTCTCCCTCTCTCTCTCTCTCTCTCTCTCTCTCTTCCCCGTGCCACTCGACAGATATATCGACTCGCGATTACGAATCGCCTGGTGCGAATCGGAGCAGCGGCCGACGAACCTGAACCCCGAGGAGTCAGCAGCTCGCCGGTGGTCTCGATCCGCGCCAACCACCGCGGAGGGACGAACTTATAATTTTCAAGGTCACTAGTCTGCGCTGATTTGACGAGTTGACGTAGCTTATAGTTAGATTCGTCCCACTCGGCGCGGGAGGAAGCTCTGCTTTAGCCGATTCACCAGCTCTGCGTAGCTGACCGAGACGAAGGTCGGACCATTTTCCAATCCTTCGACACGTGGAGATGGCGCGAACTGATTTCACGAAACGTATTCGGTTAGTGGCTCTTCGGCACGCTCGTGCGTCGTGCAACGTATCGTGTCGCGAAATCTGCGTTCAGACTTTGCTCGGGTACACCGTAAACGATGTTCCGTCGTCGTGTCAAGTGTAGGAATTTGTGTATCGAAAATTTAACATTTTAGCGTGCTGCTTAGCGTTGCTCTCGCAGTCCGTATTTCAACGCTCAAACATATTTTTTGGCACTGAAGTAACACTTTCTAAATGTTACTTTACCATTGGTCCGTCTTACTCTTAACACAGAGCTGTGCCACCTCATCGATACACACGAAGTGTGTATTCGGGACACGCGGTATATCGAAGCTGCAGCTTTGTGCGGGAGGGGAAATGGGAAAGTTATGTTTCGTGCCTTCTGCCAACACACTCGAGAGACACTTGCGCGAGGAGGGCGAAGGGAGAAGGGTCGTCGTCGTCGTCGAGGGTAGCGAGCAGTCGCTCGGTGGTGGTCGACCGCGGTCACGTGCCAAAATATACTCCCTCGTCGTTTCGACAAATAAACCTGCGCGCCGGCATTTCCACGTCGCTGCGGGAACGAGAACGAACGTAATGGCCGTAAAAAAAATAAATCCTCGACCACGGTCGATATGCTCATCGTTCTTCAAATCGACTGCGATAATCGAGCAATAAAACCGCAGACGATACAAACGATCCATTCGAATCGATCAACGACCTTGTATCGTGTCTTAACCACGAGCTGGTCGTTACCTCCATCGCCGAATCATCATCCACGCGACGCCACCTTCCTCCAACTATCTCCACATGTCTAGCGTCCGTCGCGAAAACTAGCGAGTTTTATTGTATTTATTTTACTCTCTATCGCGCTATCGTTTGTGTCCATGTTACACCGGAAAAAGGACCTCTCGCAAAAGATGTCGGTGAGGTTTGGATCACGGGGTTTAAATCGACTGGACGCAAAATCGGCTACTGTGCAACGCCGAGAAAAATACGAGGGTCGTCGCGAAATGACAGATTCGACTGGAATTCAAGTCAAAGCATCATTTTTTGGGAACGCGCGTTAAAATGTGAACGTACGATGCGGTGTGGAAAATTAGGCGCGGATGTTTGTTGACGGGTAGGAAAATAGACGCGTATCGACGAAACCATTTTGTTCGTTTGCGTTTGTCAAACTACATTGCTTGGGACAAAGTCTATTGTTCTTGCGTAGTTGAGATATCGTTGATATTTGCCGTTGATAAGGAGACTGGAAAGTTCGAGGATTCGATAAGCCGAGTTGGACGAAGTTCTGAGGCCGTTGGATGCAGCGAGGAGAGTGGGAATTCGCGGATCGTTCTGTTTTGGCTCGACCATCAGCCTCGTAACTCTCTAACAAGCAACGCTTCTGCGAATGTGACAAACCTTGCATAATCTCAGCCTCGTAGATTTCTCGGTAGCCTTTGCTAAGCTGTAATTCAGAACGCAGCTGGCGGATCGTCTCTGTCGGCACGTTTTGCTTCCACGCGGCGTATCTCCGCGCGACTCGAGAATTTCCTCATCGATCGGCAGCCTCGAAAGACTAGGAGTAGGTAAGCGGTAAGAGTCTCGTTTCGTTGGTTCGCAACCCGAGTACCGGCAACAACGATACGACCCAAAAACGATTGTTTCGCCATTTTCCAATATTTTTCCATCTTCTCCGCGGAACGAGCGGACCGTTTCGCAACAAACCCACTACGCGCGCTTCATTCCAGCTCGCTATTTCTCACCGACCAATCACTTTTTTCCTTTTTACTTCTTTCCCCAAAATTTGACGGCGTCATTGTTTTGGAGGCGCGGAGAATCGATTTGAAAAAAGGGCTTTACTTTTTTCACTCGTAACGGCGAATCTCTCCTCGAGGAGAGCGAAAGTCCGACGAAGCGGAAGAACCGATCGAGAGGGCAACGGGGGGACGAACAGCTTTGATCATCGCGTAATTGGACTACGATGTTATTGTCAGAGGAGCGAAAAGCTTGCCTCGTCGCCAGTCTCAAAGGGGGACGTTTAGACATCCCGTTCTTTTTCCTCTTCAGATTTCAACGTCGCCGTCGTCGTCGTCGTCGTAGACCGCGATTGTCACAGGCGACAACGACGACCATTATCACCGACGAGGCGAGCTCCTTGTTACGAAAGTCGACGACGACGACGACGACCAGCGTTAGAACGACGATAGCCCCGACGAGCGTGCTCCTCTCGTACCGCGGTGACATTTACGCGATTATTCCTCGTAAAGTTAAACGACGCGGTAGTTTCTACCATAGAATCGCGAGTCGCCAACTATTCCGACCTTTATCCGTCTGGAAGCCCCTTCGTTCTCCGAATCTTCAAGAAAACGGCGAAATTCTTGACATTTGACAACGAGCACGCCGAAAGTAGGGGTCGATCCAAGATACACCCAAAAAAAAAGTGCGTTCTTCCGTATTCGGTGTCTTCCGGCTGCGAATGTCAACGAGCACCTCGTGGTACTCGTCTGACGAGGAAGTTCGTCGTTTCGAACGTAAGACGCGCGAAGCTTTTTCTCTCCGGGAACTACAGAGTTTTTGCAAAATCCCGCGACTCGTACTCGGTTGCGACATGCTCGGAGCTTTCGTTCGAGTTCTCGCAACTGATCCGCTCTCGTTGAACGGAGACCGGGCATTTCTTCCTCGTTCCTACGATAAACGAAAGACTTTCCCATTTGGCGGAATGAATTTCTAAATGGCTCGTGCTCCGCGCTCGCCGTTGAAAGATTTCTCATTCTCTTCGCGAGGGTAAACAGGAATTCTGAACTTTGAAATTATGGAAGTTGTTTGCTTCCGACTCGGACGCGTATCGCGGCAACTTCCACCGACGCTCCGAGTCTATTCTCTCTAGAATGAAGAAACTATTTCATCGCGTTTCTCGTTACGTGGAAAAATTCCTTCCTCGTCCGACGTTAGAGATGGCAGTTTTTTCTCATCGTGGTCACCGCTTCCCGTGTCACTTGCCCCGAAAATCAGATAACGCGTCCTACCCGTGGAAAAAGTGCAATGTTTCCCAATTTCCTGCTACCCCTTCGCTCTCGTCCATTTGCCCCTGAAAGGAACGGCGAGACGAGGAAGCCGACGAAAACTTTTTCTCTTCCCCTCTCGTCGCCCCGCGTTGACCAACCCCAAACTCGTCTGATCCCTCGAAAAGATGCCCGCGTCTCCCCTAGGACCAATTTTCTTCCTCCGCGAAAGGCACCCTTCTCAATCCTACGCTCCTCCTTTTTTTCTCCGTCTCGTCTAGACGTCCGATCGGCCAGAGACTCTGGCGAGTCTCTACTTTTGCACCATCAGTTATTACACTATTAATTCCTATTAAAACCTAACTCCTATTAATACCTAATAATACCTATTGATACCTATTCATTCCGCTAATACCTGTTAATACTTTTTAATTCCTATTAGTACCTATTAATATCCATTATCTCCTATTAATACCTATTGATACCTATTCCTTCCTATTAATACTTATTCATTCCTATTAGTACCTATTGATATCTATTGTTTCCCGTTGATACATATTAATTCCGCTTTGTTGTTGGGGAATTCGCAAAATCCGCGAAACGTCCGCGCGTCGCGGTGAATCGCGCGTACGCTAATTTTGTCGCTCATCCGTGTGCTCGCATACGATGCGTTACGGTGCGTTACGGTGCACCGGTTACGATTGAACGTGCCGCACGAGGCGAATCGAAGAGCAGTAGGTACGATTAATTGTATTCGGTTTGTCTGGCGTGAAATTGTCCGCGATTATCATCAGCGACGACGAATCGTCGCCTCGTCGCTCGTGCGAGCGGACGGCGAACGAATTTGCTTTCGCGATGACGCGAATAATAAAATGAGATCGGCGCGTGGGTGTAACTGCGACGGACGGTTACGCGTTGCGAGGAGCGAACGTTTTCGATCGATTCTCTCGAATTTTCGTTGCGACCATCGTGGCAAACGAATCTAGCGAAACGGCGTGTCTCGGCGGCTTACCCGTCGAAATGACAAACGACGCGACGACTTTTGGTTCGCCGGCGATAAATCACACTTCAACGCGATTAAGTAACCGTCACGTTCGCGCAACTTGGATCCACTCTTTTTTTGCTGTTGTCTAAAGGCAAATTTCCGGTTTCCCGCCGCCGAGAGTTCGCGACGCGTCATTCTCCCGCGGTCGCGTCACCTTCTCCAGGAAGCACTTCTGGCGGGGCCCGGCGTAAAACAAACCGGCGCGCGTATCCGTCGAGAAACGACGTCCTCTCGCCGACGGCTCGCCCGTGAAATTCGAAGGGGCCGCGAAAAGGTGAAATTCGCGCGACTCCGAGAGCCGCGTAAATCTTCGCGGACCACTCGCAATTGGACCCGGGGAAGCCCCCCGCAACTGGCAGATAACCGCCATCGTAATTCACGTGGGTCCGACTTTTCCCAGATTAATTCGAGCCGTTTACGCCGCACGCCGCGTGACTCATCGGGATTAAACAGCCGGAGATCGATGAACCGGCGAATAAAGAAGTAGCGAAGCCGCTCGCGTCGTCGGCCTTCCTGGCGGCACCGACGAACTTCGCCCCGCTGTTACGCTGCACTCGGCGTACTCATCCTTCGCCACGCGCTCCAGCGAGCACCCTCTTCCACGCGACTTTAATTTCCGCCCCTTTCGTCGCCCGTTGATCGATCATCGATTCGAGAACCTCGCGACCATCTCCAGGTCGCGTTACTCCTCGAGTTCCGACGAGCTTCCACGAACTTCCACCTTCCTCTACGAAAACTGCTTTCACAATTATCTACCGAGATTAAAAATCAGGATGCGTTTAGCGCTGTCAGTCGCGAAAAGAGCCGCGTGCCAATTCTTTTTTTCCTTCTTTCTTCGCAAACGTTCGTCGGTTTTACTGCACCCGCGCGACGGAGCGGCATTATTTCCGCTTCCGCGGGACGGGAGCGACGCGTCGCGCAGATGCGCCCCGGGAACACCGACGCCACGATTTCCTACCCACCGTTCTCGCGAGCGACCCGGCTGACGACGTAACAGTTGCATATGTTCGATCATACTTTGAAAGGGTGGCTCGCGCAGCTGGGGCCGCGCGATTACCTCTACCCATCCAATATAACGCGCGCGCGAGGATACGAACACCGGATGCCGAGGGGTAACCTCGTCGCGACGACGACGTGCCTAATTACAAAATGCAAAACTCTCCTTCATCTCCATTCCGATCCTCGTTCTAATTCACCTCGTTTCTCATCGCGATAACACTTTTATTCGCCCCATAGAAATTTTATCCACCGCATTTTTCGTTCTCACCTCTCCCTTCTCTCTCTCTCTCGTCGTATCTTCTCTAATTTTTTATTCCACCTGTTGTCCCTAATTCCAAGTTTTATTCGTATCGCGCTTTGCGCTGTAATCTACTGTAATTTGTTCGCTTTATTTTTGTTTTCTCTTTTTTTTTGCCTATTTTTACGCACTTGTCCAATATCGCTATGAACATTGTAAACTATATCTATCTATCTCTTCTAGTTCCTTTATTTCTCCCTGATCTCGGCGATAGCTACAAGTTTGTTCTTGCAATTCGTAACGTCGCGTTTTTCCATTAGCCGTTGTTTTTTCCTCGTCTCCCGGCATCGACGTGTTATCGCGTATCCGCGACTCCGGTTCTCACCGATATAAACGTTTTCGCCACCGTTTCGGCGTCGATGAGACTAGCTATCGTCGAGCCTTCCGACAAGTTTCATTGAAAGCCCGGAAGTATCGCTCAGCGCACGCGTATGTACCGGGTGTCGCGTTCGTCCAACGAAGATCGGCTCGAGATCCTCGCGGATGCGTTTCCCCCGACGTTCGCTGGATTTTTGGGGCACGCGACCCCTCGGCTCTCCCCGCGCCGAGCGTCCCTTATTGTTACACGCTTCCGCGTCCCTTTCGCACCCTCTCCGCGGTGCTCCCCGCGCCGCCTCGTTCGCGGAGGGTGCCTCGGTCCTCGAGTGCAACGACCTTGCCGATGCTCGTTCGTTTCTCGGCCACGAAGCTTAGCCTCGCATCGAATAAAATATTCCACGCGCTCTACGACGCGGCCATCTTACGGACGGGGTGTGTCTCGTCTCCGCCGTTCATCTCAGACGCCATCCTGTCTGCGAGCGATACGACGAGATAGTTGCAGTAACAATCGAAAAAGAAATAAACAAAACAAGAAAACGGGAGACAGAATCATCGCTCCGTTATTGGCTTATCGCGTATCTCTTCGCGCATCACTTCTAGTTAAATCAAACGCTTTGTCCGCCTTCCACGTCATCCTCGCATGCGAATGATGAGAAATCAACAACGACCATGCGGGGCTGATAATCGGCGATGCGCGAGGCAACAAAGTCGCGAGGGACGAGCGTATCCGACTCGCAAATGAAAATTACCACCTGCCTACGCGCCCTTGGAAAAAAAGTCGACGTTCCGCCTCGCGCGTTCCCCGTGCTCCTGGCTAATTGGCACCTACTCGCGACCTTCTTCGAGCTCGTTCCAGTCCCTCTTTCCCGGCACCCGTCAATCGCCGCGCTCCTCCCTCGATCTTCCCTTCGCCTATCCTCTCCACGCGAACTTTCGCCGTCTCCGTTTTTCGCCAAAATGCCAGATCGACCGAGAATCATTCCAGTAATATCCTCCTCGTCCCCGTTAGTTGTACCCACTTCGTTATAGTATCTCTTTTGTTCGCAATTAAGCACATTCTCGGCGTAAAAGTAACTCTCGAATTCACTCGCTGATTCGTTCTCCGAATCGCTTGCTCGTTTCTACCGATCCAAGGCGAAGGCGAAGACAATGAACTTCCGTTCATCAAATGCCAGCGACGCCGTTTCCCAGCGATGAACCGTTTACGACGCGCTGAAAAAATGTCCGTCGTTGCGTAACGTGTACAAATTTTCGCGCGCGATATCGAACATTTCAGCGTGTTGTTTCTAGCGTTGTTCTCACAGTCCGTTTTTCAACGCACGAAAATGTTATTTGATACTGGAGTAACGCTTTTCGAATGTTACTCCAACGTCGACTCGTGTCGCCGTATCGCTACACGCCGAGTACGCGACGTGACGCTAATTTTTGTGTTAAATTTGGCGGAAAATTGGTTACCGCGTACTTACCTTTCTGGTCGGTGGCCACCGGCTGCAATTTCAACGTACACTAGGGATACGAATCGAGCGGCGGGACCCGACAAACTACGGCGAACTCGGTTTTCCCTCGCATCATTTCCATTCGGCACGGAAACCCGTTCTCGTACACCTTCTTGCCGTCTCCGTTTTCTTTATCCTTTATTTTCCACGCCTCTCCCGCGATCCGGCCACGTTTCCGGTTCCAAGTTGCCGTCTTCAGCGTTGCGCGACTCCTTCGCCCGCGGGACGGAAATCTCGCGTGCGAAAACGATACGTGTCACGCGACTCGGCGCATTCGTCACGCTTCCCAAATTCCCACTCGAGCTTCCTCCCGTTTTACGTTCATTTTATTCTACCCACAGCGTTCTCCGTCCTCCTTTACTTCGCGCCTTCCCTCGTTTAGCGATATTTTCCCGCGCGGTTCCCCCTCGATCGCGATGTTTTTGACCCGATTCCAGTCGCCCGCGGACCGCCGCGCGAGATTCCCACGTCCTCGCCTTTGATCCGTATTTTTAGAACCGTCAGAGTCGCGGCGACTCGCCGGCCGGCACGCGAATCCGGAGGTTCCTCCCGGAAATGACAACCAGCGTTTTTTTTTCTTCTTACGATAGAAGTAAACCCAGAAAATCTCGTTTGATTGTTGTTTCGGCGAATTTATCGCGGCGCGAATAATTGATTCGAAAAGCTCACTAAAAGCACGCACCGGCGGGTGTTTCCCCTCGAAATCGAAATCCGACGCGCTCGTGTTTATTTTCAATCCCGCTTCAAAGAACGGAGGTGAAAATGAAAGAGAACCATTGAAATTTATCACGCCACTTTTCCTCCCACCGAAAGCCCGCTTCACTTTTCAATTCTACGCTCGCTCCTCTCGCTGCCATCGCAACGCGCTCGGAAACCCGACAACGACGGACGCGCCGGGACGAAACGAAAATTTCACGCCGTATTATTTCGCGCGAAAACGTACGTTTCGCCAGAAAACTCGTGACCTTGCCCGAAGCGCATCCAATCGCGTGGGTTTACCCGAATTAGGGTCGCCGAGGAGCGCGGCGTTACATGGACGTAAGCATACGTCGCGCGTGACGTAATCGGTTTGGTTGAGATTTATGCGGGACAATCCGCGTCTCGGCGTGATTAGAATAAAGGTGACGAGAAACGGAAGCCGCCGCACGATGTTCGGACAGCGTCGCGATAAATTCCTTTTCGCGAACGCGTTCCTCCCATTATCATCGTTACTACGACGACGACGACGACTGCGAAGACGCGGTGGAGAACGGCGAGCTCGTCTCCGATCACGCGAGCGCCCACGCCCACGCTTGTTACGTTAGACCTACTCGCATCGTCTACGGTCGTGCGACTCGCGGGAAATACAGAAATACAGAAGTACAGAAATACAGAAATACACGGATCGACGTAGTATCTAGACGCGATCGAATCGTGTACTCGGATGCCAAGGCGCGGTCTCGTCGCCGGGCGCGAACCGTCGATCCTCACTGACCTAAACCAACGAGCGATTAACGAGCAACGGTCAGCCGGTCGCTCTTATCACGCTCGCGTCTATCGTCTTCTCCGTCCGAGTCGCACGCTCCAGATCACACGGTAAAAAAATTGTCCATCATCGTTCTCGTAGTGCGTTTTTCAAGGCGCAAAATGTTACAGTAACACTTTTCAAACGCTGCGCTAACATTGGTTTGTGCTCTTAACACGGAGCCGTGTAGCTTTAACGCTACAAATGTAGCGTGATCGAATAACACACGGTTCTAAAAATCGCCCTAATTTCTGTGTCGAAGAGGGAATTTTTGTTCCTACCGCGCGAGCTCGATAAGCGAATAAAAATTATCGCATCCGCCTCCTCGTAGCCTGAGCTCGAAATTTTCCACCGACCCGAGCTGTCGTCGCGGTATTTTTTTTTGTTTCGCTTTTTTGCGTTCTCTCTTTTATTACAATTAGTACGGGCACGTCGCGATCGTTTGTCGAACTAAGCTCTCGCTTACGTAACCGCGTTTCAATGGTACCTTCAATGGCGCGCCGCCACGGGTTCGCAGCTGCACCCACGCGGAAATCCTCTTCTTCTCTGCGCCGACCTCGGAACCGACGCGCCAGCGTGGAATTTAGCGCGAAAGAGGCACGGCGAAAACGACGAGCGGCGAGCGTACTCGCACGCGGCTGCACGATAAACAGCTCGATATCGACTCCGGTGATCGGGGAAAACCACCCCTCGTAATCGACGAGTCGAAAGCGGTTTTACTTATCGGCTTAGGGGAAACTGCAGTGGAAACTGCGCCCCGTATACCGGGAGATGGGTGGGACGATGTCGCCGCAGCGATCGGCCGCTGGAGAGTCGAGGCTTTGTCAACGATGGTGATAATCGATTGGCGATGCTGATCGCGGTGGTTGGCGAAGTTGGAGAAATTCACGCGGGTCCGTCGGAGGCGCATAGCCAACTCCAATTGATCAGATATGATTCGTCCGAATTCGTCGATCGTCTGACGCTCGATCGAGCGAGCAATTCATCGGGCGACGTCGATCGTTCGGGCGAGCTCGAATTAAGCGTTGGAAGTGTTGAACGGTTGATCGTTAATGGACCGACGTCGGTTCGGCGAATACGTCGAACCGATGTTACCGAAACGATCGTTTCTTACTGCTGTATTCGCCTCCCGTTCCCGCGAATCCCGCGGTAATTGATAGACCGACCGAGTCGGTTTTTTAGCTATAACTTCTTTTTTATTAGAGATAGACCCTTCAAACTGCACAGATTCGGATTCCTCGTGAAAAAACGCTTCGATATGATACGCAGTCACCTGTTTTCGGCTCTATCCCGCCGCAGACATGGTCAAAAATGGTCGAAAATGGACGTTTTTGACGCCCCGAGTCGGTTTTTTGGCCATAACTTCTTTCCTATTAGAGATAGACCCTTCAACCTGCACAGATTCGGATTCCTCGTGAAAAAACGCTTCGATATGGTATGCAGTCACCTGTTTTCGGCTCTATCCCGCCGAAGAAATGGTCAAAAATGGTCGAAAATGGACGTTTTTGACGCCCCGAGTCGGTTTTTTGGCCATAACTTCTTCCCTTTTAGAGATAGACCCTTCAACCTGCACAGATTCGGATTCCTCGTGAAAAAACGCTTCGATATGGTATGCAGTCACCTGTTTTCGGCTCTATCCCGCCCAAGAAATGGTCAAAAATGGTCGGAAATGGACGTTTTTGACGCCCCGAGTCGGTTTTTTGGCCATAACTTCTTTCCTATTAGAGATAGACCCTTCAACCTGCACAGATTCGGATTCCTCGTGAAAAAACGCTTCGATATGGTATGCAGTCACCTGTTTTCGGCTCTATCCCGCCGAAGAAATGGTCAAAAATGGTCGAAAATGGACGTTTTTGACGCCCCGAGTCGGTTTTTTGGCCATAACTTCTTTCCTATTAGAGATAGACCCTTCAACCTGCACAGATTCGGATTCCTCGTGAAAAAACGCTTCGATATGGTATGCAGTCACCTGTTTTCGGCTCTATCCCGCCGAAGACATGGTCAAAAATGGTCGAAAATGGACGTTTTTGACGCCCCGAGTCGGTTTTTTGGCCATAACTTCTTCCCTTTTAGAGATAGACCCTTCAACCTGCACAGATTCGGATTCCTCGTGAAAAAACGCTTCGATATGGTATGCAGTCACCTGTTTTCGGCTCTATCCCGCCGAAGACATGGTCAAAAATGGTCGAAAATGGACGTTTTTGACGCCCCGAGTCGGTTTTTTGGCCATAACTTCTTCCCTTTTAGAGATGGACCCTTCAACCTGCACAGATTCGGATTCCTCGTGAAAAAACGCTTCGATATGGTATGCAGTCACCTGTTTTCGGCTCTATCCCGCCGAAGACATGGTCAAAAATGGTCGAAAATGGACGTTTTTGACGCCCCGAGTCGGTTTTTTGGCCATAACTTCTTTCCTATTAGAGATAGACCCTTCAACCTGCACAGATTCGGATTCCTCGTGAAAAAACGCTTCGATTTGGTATGCAGTCACCTGTTTTCGGCTCTATCCCGCCGAAGACATGGTCAAAAATGGTCGAAAATGGATGTTTTTGAGGCCACGTTTTTATGTTCGGACGAACAAAATTGATCGCGCTGATGCCGCGATAGCGGAACCCTTTGGAAAGAAATTGAATATCTTCGGACCGAGCCTCGATGCTTCCGCGACGACGGGCACCTACGCTCGCGCGTGTCCGCGCAGGTGCACCGGACTTCGTCGAATCGCGCGCGTAGTAATCGTTGACCTTGAACTATCGAAAACGAGAAAGATGGCGGGCGATTAGAAACGGGGGTGATAGGGAGCAGGCGAGAAAGAACGAGCGCACGAGGGTCCCCCTGAAACGTCGAGTTATCCTTCGACGAAGGAGACCATCGATCGGCCCTTACCTCCGAAATTTTCAGCCATGGACGATCACGAAATCCAATCGACCGTCGAGTCGATCCTCGGGCCTGGCGCGAAGGTCGTGGACTGCGAGAAAAAGTCCTGCGTGAGGGAGGAGGAGGTGCTTCTGATAAACGGAGTGCCCGTTGCTCTCGAGGGACCCGACGGCATCGCTATCAAGGAGGCGATGATGACCGGGCAGGTGCCACCCTGCGATCTTCTCAACCAGCTCCTCGTCCGAGCCGGCATTTTGAGGTAGAGCGAGACGAGCCTTTTTCGCAAAATCAATCTCTCGCGAACACTTTCATCCCGACGACGTTTGTCGGGCTGGATCGAGGCGTGCGGCTGTCTTTTTGAAACCCAACATCCAAACGATTTCGACCACTCGAGTTGATCTTCCGTGTTTCGAGGGAGAAATCGATTGGCACAGTCTTTCTTTATCTGGAGTGTTTAGGGGTAGGGAAATTCGGGTCAAATTTGTTTTTTTTAAACGGGACCATTCGTTCGAAAACAAGTAGCTTTTGTCTCGCACAATTTTTGATCGGACGCGACCCTGAACCGCGACCCGCGTCACGTGTAATGCGTTTTTATCAGACGATGAACAATGGAAAGCGAGGTCTTCGATGTTTACCAATGTTTGGATATTATCGTTACATCGTATTATCATCGCGGTGCGTGGGAGAGCGACTGAATTCGAGTTCGCGCGTCGTTCGATTTTCTGACTCGATGTCGCCGGTCGCGGTTCGGGGTTGACTCAAATCGGAAAATGTGCGGGACGAGAGTTGCTTGTTTTCGCGCGAAATATACGAACCCGCGGCAAGAATAAAATAGGCGGTACCATTTGAAAACGACAAAGTTAAACACTCGAGGTACAAAAAGACCGCGCCAATCGATTTCCACCGCCAAAACCAAGAAGATCAACTCGGGTGATCAGAATCGTTTGTAAAAACGGTGTCCGGATTAAAAAAAAAACAGCCCGTGTATTCTCCTACGCGCGGTGCACCGCGGTCGTTCGACGAGGACGGGAATCGTACCGGATCGTTCGCGCGACGGGTAGGTCGATTCGCGGGAGATTGATTTGGCGAGGCTCGCGTCGTCTCGCGTTTCCACGCGGCAGCAATCGATCGTTTTGCGAAGGGCGCCGGTGAGATTGGAGACGTCGTTGAGCGTGAAGTCGTCGGTGATAACGAAAGAGGAGGTGACCGTGGCGAGGGGTGGCAAGATCGTCGACGAGCGGTCGCGCGAGACGAAGGAGAACAACTTCTACACGTCGTCGACGAGCGAGATATGGGAACCGGTCGGCATCATTCGTAATCATCGGAACTTGAAGCCGTTCGACAGCTCGGACGAATCGCGTCCGAATTCGAACGCGAGCTCGGATCAGGGATACACGACGAACACCAGCGGCAGCAACGTTCTCAGGGAGCGCGGAGGCGACGCGCCGCTCCTCCCGCCGCACGCCTGTCCGATATGCGAGGACAACGATCCCGATTGCCATCGAAATTGCATCCGTGGACTCGGCCTCGCGGGGCCGGGAGTGCCGAAAGTACCCGGCGTACAGACAACGACGTCGGCGGTGAGTACGCAGCAGCGAATTGCCCTCGTCCCTCGCGAGAGACCTGCCCCGAGATTTTCGCGATCCGTTTCCGCACCCCTCTCCCCCCCCACCCCCTCGCGCCGCCGATGATCCTGATCCTGATAAGTCGCGACGCTGGTTTTCCGGTTTTCCTCGAGACGGAAGCTGACCACCGCCCCGGCCTTAATTGGGCCGCGGCGACTCTGATGAAAGTCGTCGTAGCCATATCGAGAGCGGCTCTGCTCGTAACGGAGACGCAAACTCGGCCGGGATCGATCAGCCAGCAGCGAAGCAGAGAATTATCGAGTGGGACGCGATAAAAAAATCCGACGCGCGGACGCTTCTTCGAATTGGCTTAGGTCAGTCTGTCGCGTCTCTCTATGCGAACTAGCCAAAGAACTCGTTCCCGGTAGAACTCGATCGCTGAATTGAATCTACGGTTCGAGCGTGTTCGCGGAAAAATTACGAAGCACCGAGCACACGTTTCGGATCTGGATCGTCGTTCGTTTGTTTCCTACCTTCCGCCTAGGTATATCATCGGTGTACCTATACCGACGGGCGCGCCAGGTAAGGCAGTAGGTACGCGTGCCTGGTCGATTCGGTTTCGTCGGACCGGAATGCCGCGATGCGTAGGGTCGGAGATACGATCGTTGTTCGTTTCCTCGTCGCTCCGCAGCTGCTGCTGCGTTTCGGTCCGGGAGGAAAAAGAGCAAGAAACAAACGAACAAACGAAGTAGCCCCCGGAGGGTGGTAAATATCGAGTTCGCGCGTCACCGACGCTTCGACCGTTTTTCCTCGTTCGAGAGAATGCTCGAGCCTTGATTACCCCGATTGAGAGTTTTCTGCCGACAAAGTCCCGTAAAACGATATTCGTTTATGGTCGTGGAGCGAGTGGATCGAGGTCGTTGCTCGGGAACGGTATACGACCTGAGTATTGCGCCGCGCTGCTATTATGGTTTGTCACGTGCGGAGAGTCTCGGTGTTTGCCTCCTCGTATTTACCGTCGCGCGAGTATTAAAAATCAACTAGCAGTCTATTTTTTTCTCACTTTCTTCGATTTTTAGCGGATCTCTGTAAGGTTGCGTCGGTAACGCGATCTGTAACGATGCTCTGTTTCTCTCGATCTCGCGCTACGCGTGTAAAATGGCATCTCGGAGTTTCGTGAACCGACGGTCGGCAGAGTCGACGTTCTACCGTCGAGCGGTGGTCGGCAAAACAGAAATCTTTAGTGGCATATCAGGGAAAACAGGTGTTTCTTTGGCTTACCGGTCGTCGACCATGCCTCTTTTTGGCATCGGGTCTGCGTATCGATACTCTCGTGGGTCTCTGCCTTACCGACGACCACCGATCTTATCTCTCGCTGGATAGACAGAAGACTCGACGTAGCTTCGGTGATCCACGCTGTATCTCGCTGTACCATATTTGTTAAAGGGGATGAAATATGGATTTTCCACGTAATTTGTGTTTTTAAACACAACGTTCTCACGGCAAATCGATCGCGGTTCTCGCTTCCTACTATTTTTTTCTCGTTCTTCTACGACACCGATAACCAGCCACGCGCGTGCATTTCCACGAAAAACAAATTTGCATCCATCTACCCGCGTATTTCACCGTCGGTGGGCACATTTTTGCGGTTCGTCGCGATAATTTCAAACAAAATGCGGATAGGGAATGCGAATCGCGGAGGCCGGCGGCGGGTGGTAATATAGTTGAAAATTGGACTCGCTGACAACGGTGAAATTAATGGATAGCCAATCCCGCGACGTTGCATCAATTGGTGCTACGTAGCCGGCGTATCGCACTCGTACGTGTACCACGGAGACGCGGACGGTGGTGATGGGGGTGGATGCACGCGCGCGCGTGGTAACACCTCGCCCGGCAATATTCCGTAGGATATGCAGGGCTCATGCATAAAATGCAATTTGGTAGGGTTTCGGCTCGGTGTGTGACCGCCGCACGGGAAGGCTTTGGAATTTAATTGGATTTATTGATCGGCTTTTCAGATTGCTATTTCCCGTTAACCGCGTATTACACGCGAAGGCGACGCTGCGAACCTCGTCGTCGTCGGTTCTTCGCATCGCCTCTCGCGTTATTGTCTCCCGAAGCTACGCGTGGTCCTACGTTATTCATGAAACGCGTCGAAAGACAGTTCGACTCCTCGCGGTTGTCGGGGACGCGTCGAGCCGCCGCAGCTCCGCGTACAAAATGTAACGACTGTCATCCCCTCGGATAATGGAAGACTCCTCGGAGCGGAATCTTCGGGAGCAGTGACAGAAATCCTATAACTCGCGCGATTGTAGTAGGCTGATCACGTCTTCGAGGACGGGTTCCCGTTGGGTTCGCTCAGCCGTTGCCATGCCCTCGTCGCTCCTCGTGCCCTCGAAATTCACCGTTTAATTCCCGTTTCGCCTCCGACGATTCCTGAACGCGTATCGGAAACGAATTATGCTCGCTTCGCGTCGGGGACAAAAGCAGGAGAGGAAGAAGCGAAAAATTGGGGAGGACGGGAGAGAGAGGAAAGGTCTCGCGAAAGACGCTCGAATCCCGGAAACGAAAGAAATGGAACGGAGACTGGCGCGACGCAGGTGAACCCAGAGGAGTAGGTGGTTCCCAGGTACGCCTGCGGCGACGTTTCGGCGCTCCTAAATAATAATAGACCGACCCTGCTCGTCCTCTCTCTCTCTCTCTCGCTGTAGTTCTAATTTTAAGTTTAGGCGTACTAGCGTCGCGTACGCAGCTATCGCGATTGACACTATTTTCTTTGCACGTGTTCGTTATACGCGGTACAGAAATTCCGTCATTGCGTGGTATGTACAATTTTTTTCCATAGAATATCTAACATTTTACCGCGTTCCTTAGCGCTGCTCTCGCGGTTTTCGAACGTTACTTCGACATGGTTTGTGTTACTTTTGACACAAAGCTGTTTTACACTATTATTACAGAACCGCGTTACTTTCAACGTAGAGCCATGTTGCTGTACTGTACGTTCTCCGGTCGGAAAATTGTGACCTTACCGAAAATATACGCGTTTAAATCGATCTCTCTCTCTCGCTCTCTGGGTCACGCCGAACTCGTCTCGCTACCGAGCGAAACGCCGCAAAGTCTGTTCGCGTCGCGGACAGTTGCCGGATAGGTACTATTTATACCTATTTCCGCGTCTAGTAGCTCGCCATCGCAGAAAAACTAGCGAGAAGTAGTAGCCGCGAGGCAGCCGATTCGACTCTGTCTCCGTTGCGTTTCCGCGAGTCGGCGAGAAAAAGTGAAGAAACAATTTTAAGAAACGGAGAAACTAGATATCGCTTCGTAGTCATGCGAATTAATCGGTTAACGCCGGGCGGAATGGAAATCGAGACGTTTGCCGCGAGTGGTAGCGAGACTTTGCCCACCGTTTACGGACTGATCATAGCGTTCGTCACGGGACTCGTGGGCTACGTATTGTGGGTGAGTTCGGCGGAACTTTGCGCGATCCGCGTCGATTTTTCAGCCCGTATCTCTTCATTCGCTGAAATTACGAACCCGGTTAGTTTCAATCAACGTGCAATTTTGTCTACCCTCGACGCGCATACAGCTACGTCGAAACTAATTCGCCGCGATCGAATCTCCGAACTACCAATTTATACCCGCAATTAATATACTCGTCCCCTTCCTTCGGCGTCGTCGCGCGAGTATAACGAAACTATTCGAGTACGAAAGCCAAAATACCGAATGCCGTCGACTTTCCCGAGATCGGAAAGCCACGCGATCGGAAAACAGCGGCGTCAGCGACTTCTCGGTTCCTCAAAGTTGGAAATCTTTGCGCTCGTACTTCCAACCCGTTGAAATAACGAAGCATCGCGCGTACTCGCGAGGAATGCTCGGGGCGTTTCGGACGGGCGTATCGGTAAAAACGTCACGTTTCGCGGATCGAACGACGGCCGAGGAAACGTGAGCTGCCAGCACGGAGCGTCTTCCCCGTTGGGGAAGCGTGAAAATTGTTTAACGATAATTAATTGGCTCCCGGGAATACGGATGGATATTACGTAGCGGGGATTGATCTCTCTCGTTTTCTCCACCGACGCGTCGCTCGTCGTCGCGACGCCGGTGCGGCGTACCTGTCTCGCGCTCCTAGGGCCGCGTATCGGGGTCAATGGGAATCGATTCTATTTCCGTCAAGTACACGTGCACCGTTCCAGCGGCGATTCCAACCGCCCGAAGAAGTCCGACTCCCAGCGTCGCTGGTACGAGAAGTGGTCGGAGAATATCGAGATGCCTGGGAAACATCTCGACGCTGTCGAGGCAAAGTTTGACGGAGAGTCGCTACCCCGTCGGCAACTCGCAACCCCGTCGTAGATCGCGCGGCACTCGCTCGCCATCCCCGCGAACTTGCGAGAGAATTATATGCCGGGGCAAGGCAGAACCAACGCCACGCGTACGACGCGTCGGGGCTGAGTTACGACGAGGCGTAATTAAGATGCCCTCCGGATTGTTCGGCGCGGTTAGCACGGAAAACGGGAAATGAAAAATAAACGGTGAAACTGCACGGACGGATCGTTCTTGTACAGAGTAGAACTTTCCCGGCTGCCGCGCTGGAAAACTAGACGCTGAATCATCCGCGTTGCTCTGCAATGCAGAGTAATCCCGTCTTTTTGCCATCCGCCGACCCTTCTCGCTCGCATCCACGTACCTACCTCAGGAACGCGGTCGATTCCGTTTTCCCACTCGAATTTCGATTCCGATTTCCATTCCCGATCGAATTCTTCGCTCCTTCCCGCAGGACTCGTTTTTGTCCTCCCGTTATCCTCGGCTCGGATCTCGACGTCGTACTCGCGCGCGCGCGGGAGGTCGCTCGTCGTTGCAGTTTTTTAACGGTTGGTTCTTACTTATCCGGCGGTTGAAATCGGCGGTCGGTCGCGTCCGCGTGCCAATTCGTGTATCGCGATAACGTCGCGAACACGATCGGTCGTTACTGTTCGCCGCGACTACGCACGAGCGATAATTTCCACCCGCGGATACGTAATCTACGGGTTACGGCGGTCGACGTGTGTCAAGGTAACGCCGTTCGTCGAACGTTGCGTCACGCGAACGCGAATCATTCCCGTATCACGTGCGACAAACGAGCGTTATCGCGCGAGAAGGAGCGCGAGGTGGAGCGGAGGAGGGTGAAGAAAGATTTCACGTTACCGTGGTTATTTTTGCTCTGCTCCCTTCGGAAAAAATAGAAAAGAAGGGGAACGGTAACGGGACGTGATTAATCGCGATGTTCCTCGCGTTCTACGCGGGCGATGGTGAGCGCGTAGGAAAGTCACGATTGCGAGCCGATCGGCGGGGCAATCGCGTCGAACTCGTATTTAATAACGAGAAGAAAACAAGCCGCTCCAACTGACCGGAAAAAACCGAACGAATATTTCGTTTTTGCAAACGTACGACTACGCTCTTTTGTTCTTTCTAGCCCCGCCGTGATATTGTCATTCGTGACAGTCGTATAAGCTGTCCGCGTAACAAAGCCGGGAACGGTCGTAAATATCGATAATTTGCGAAACGGTCAACGATATCAGCGTGTTGCCGGAAAAGAAAAAAGAAACACAGAAACGCAACTGTTTCGACCGCGAATCGATTCGGCGAGGGCCAATTTCGCCCGCTGCGCGCGTAGATCGGTAGAAAATAATGTTTCGACGATGTATGTCGTTGGAGCGTCGTTACGAGCGAAAAATTGACGATGATTCGCGCTCAAAAGTGAGCTTAGCTGCGCGAAAAGTGTTCGCGTAGGCACGTGCGCGCGTTTTAGGAGGTTTGACGCTCGTAAGCTCGCGTTCGCGCACGGAAACGTAAGCCGTAAGCCGTCGGTAGGATCGGAAAGAAGCGCACGATGAATCATACGGAACGAAATGACGGATATTCCATGTCGCGGCCGTATTTCAATCGATGAGAGAGCGAGAGCGGGACGGAAACGCGCGCGCGCGGGGAGATACGTCGTTTGCGAAACGGTCCGTCACTGATCCCCTCGAGTTGGAAATACGCGCGAACGGACATCTGTTGTCCGAAAATGGATCGCACGTATCTTTCGGCGACTGCTGGCGATCCAGGATCCACGTGTATCCGCCCGGTCTCGCGGTTTCGGTGCCCTGCGCTCCGCGACCGGGGATAACCGACCTCCGCGAGTCGTAGGTACGACGGCGACCGCATCGCGCGACCAGACGGACGCGTTTCATCGGAGAAAAGGACGTCGTAGCCCCGAGGTTCGGTTTCTCTGTTGATTCTACCCACCTCGCGGCTCCTTCGAGACCCTCGTCCTCGTGGAACGCGCGATCCTTTGAACCGCTATATATATGTATATATGTGTGCGTGTGCGTGTTACGCGTGTATGTACGTATACATTTACTCGTCGGTTTCGCCCCGCGGGCAAAGTAACCTAAGACTTCGCGTACGCGACTTGCGAGGATAACTCTGTTAAGATTACTAGAAGACGGCGATTCTCTCGCGAGGCTCCCGGGTGGCGTGGGAAAGGAGGGCAGGCAGCTAGTAGCAGCGGAAGCACCTCGAAATTCGTCGAGCTTCGCCGCCAGCTTGGAAACATCGATGATCGAACTTCCGTGCGCGTTGCTTGGTAGCCGACGTTTCGTCGCGGATCGTCGATCCTCGACAATGAAAGAGACGTCGTCGAGTTTGCGTACAGTAGATTTATTCGTCGGCTCGTTTGACCTTGGCTATTTTTCCTACGAGGAATAGAAGAGGGCGAGAAAGGCAGCACCAACGACGCTGAAAAAGTAGATACGGTGCACCGTCGAGGTTTTCCCCGGACGGGAGAGAAAGCGTCGACGGGGGTATTATCGAAAAGAGCAGCGACGGACGTTTCCCGTTTGGGGTCGGTGATCGCTGGGATTCGTTGCTGGTCGCGATCCCATTTACCCGATCTCGGCGAGCGGTCGTTCTTAATCCCGACGAGCGCATCGTCGGGCCTCGCGTTTGACCCGGAGCTGGGGCCGGGAGGGATGTGGCAAGGATCGACCGACTCGGCGTCTCGAACGACTCCGGCGTCGAGTCCACCTGTCGCCCTTAATTACGTTTACGCAGCCGTGATTGATCGCGGCAAATTAGCCGAACTTTGTCTCCATCGGTCGAACAACGGGGAAACCGCGACGATCGAGGCCGCGCGAAAACGCGGAAGATCGGCGTCGCGCGCGGGCGAGAGGTGGTGGCTGGCTGCTACCAGTACCACCCCGAAGAAAGCACAACGCGCGCGGATCCGGGGGGACGAAGCGCGGCTGCTCTTTCCTCGCAACGTCATCGTCGCGATCGCTTGACCCCTCGCCATCGATTCCGCTCCTCGCCCGCCCGCGAGATTCCGGGTAATTAGTAGCAGCAAACCGTAATTAATCTTCGCCCGAGCCTCCCGAACGAATTACAATATATTTCTACGCGGTCCGAGAGTAACGTTAGCGTCTACCGGGTGTTCGACGAGCAACGTCGCGGGGGTAGGAAG
The DNA here is from genome assembly GCA_963969455.1 of Arge pagana. NCBI lineage: Eukaryota > Metazoa > Arthropoda > Insecta > Hymenoptera > Argidae > Arge > Arge pagana. The sequence continues at coordinate 5,388,756 of OZ018312.1, read as the reverse complement.
AATTCGTAGGAAAGGTTCCAAGGATCCGTTTCGCGACGTCTAGTATTACGTGTACGATTGATCTACGGTCGGAACCTCGTCGAGGATTCCGAACCGAGCGGCTTCACGATCAGACGATCGTCGTGGGCGGCAACGTACGGGAACTCCTCGCTGTCCTGCGCCATCTCCTTCCTCGGCTCCGAGTACTCGTCCTCCTTGCCAGCGATAGCAGCGGGGCGATCCCTCGACGTCCCTGCGAAGCTGCGCGTCGCGTCGCCGCCCATCATCATCTCTTGAAAACGCAGCCCGTAATGACGGTCCTCGCAAGCCCATCGCAGGATAAGCTTCTGCCTCTGCTGAGCGTCCGTCGTTCCGCTCAACTTTCGTCCCCGATTCCGGTCATAGTGGACGTTGGAATCGATCACCTCGTCGCTCTCCACGGGACCAACCTGGCTCGAACAAACGAACACGGCATCCGGATTACCCCTCTCTCTCTCTCTCTCTCTCTCTCTCTCTCTCTCTCTCTCTGTCTTCTCTCCGACGCGCCCTCTCGTTCGTCCGAGAAGAAACGCTACTACCCTTTCACGGACTTTAAAATTGAAATTCCTAAGCTTCGGGAAAGTTTGAAAAGACTTTTGAAAAGTCTTTTGTCCCCGGATCGCAACCCCGAATCCCGTTCGTAAATGATAAGCTGCTTTCGTTGTCTACTGCGATTCTACCGCGCGACGAGGTGTTGCGAAAACCAATTTCGCCGGGACTATCTACCGCGGGTCACGGGAGAAGGATCGAAAAATGGAAACGGGGCGGCTTCGTAATTGGGAACGTCGCGGATCCGCGGCAAGTCGAAGGGCAGGAGGCTCACCAGATTCCGAAGCATTCGGAGAGGATCCCCGATCGCGTCGGCGAGCAAGTACTGGCAAAACTTGTCCATCTGCGCCTCGCTCAGCTTCTTGAACTGCACCGTGATTTTTTCCAGCTCCATTCTCTCGCGTCTGTACGGCGGGTTGGCCATCGGCAACGATTGCCGTCTGTGTCTCGACGCGTCGCTCGTGGCTGTAAAACGTCTCCCGATCCCCCCGATATGATAACCAATCGTTCCTTTCGTCCCCGCGCTATTTACGAGCGCGTGGTACGTATCGCTTTCAATTTCTCACCGTTGAGAGCTTCCTCCTCCGCCGACATCGACCGCCTCCTCCTCCTCCTCCTCCGATCGATGCTCCAACGTACGATCTCGCCTTCGCCCATGTTTCCGCGAACGAGCACCGAATCGGCGAGTCGCGCGTGCCTCCCGATCCTTCGGGACTCGCGTCCGTGAGACTGCCAACAGACGAGGACGTTTTAAACGAATAATCGACGAGCGATCCTCCGTCGGACAGGAGCGAGATAAGGAAAGCTGAGCCCGAGCGCGCTTCAGCTTCGCTACACGGTGCAAATAATCGCGCGTCATTGCGTAAAGTTTAAAACCACCGTGCCAACGATACGTAACATTTCACCGCGCTAATCAGCGTTACTCTCGCAGTCGGTTTTTCAGCTCACAAAAATGTCGTCCGACACCAAAGTAACACTCTTTAAATTCGTTTGCGTTGCTTTAAACGGGGAGCCGCGTAACTCCGTCGCTACACGCGACGTACCGCTAATTGTGTGCGCGCGAAAAAAAGGAGTGCCGCGATTTTTTGTGGTAAATTTGACGGAATTTTTTTACCGCCTACTAAAAATCGACGAATATGGGGAAATAATATCGCGTGCGGAAAACGGAGCCTGCTCGTCGTTTTCTGCGACGCGTCATCGCCGCAGCCGCGATTATCGTAATCGTTAGCGAATAATGATTGTTTTGCTTTTCGTCGACGGGATTGTTATCGCTTACCGTAATATCGTACGCTGATTGGGGGATGATAGCGCGCTTGAAGTCCGGTGCGGCTCGTATCGCTTGATACTTCATTGTTTTGTCCAGGTGCGGTCGGGGCGGATCGCCCCCGTCGATTCTCGTTCGTTCGGCGCTGCCGAGTTCACCGCTATCCCTTCCATCCGGATGGGAGCCGGCTGAAATGTGAAACGTGAAATGTCGAAGGAAAAGCGATAGGCGTTTTTGCGCGCAAAGTTCCTCTCGGTTCCGCCCCCGAAGGAGCGCGCGGATAATTTCATTTTCTTTACATCTCGTCGAGTCGCGGCGTTTCCAACCTTCGTCACGGCGATTTTTACGGGCGCGTAAAAAAAACACTGCCACCGATTCGACGTACCGCTACTTTTACGACCTGATCCGCGCGCAGCGAGCTCGACGTTCCGCGAGACCATCCGAAATTACGCCTAATACTCGCCGTCGAACTTTTCCATTCGCCCGCGATTTTTTTCCACTCCACGATCGGTTATCTATTTTTTTACGCACGCGCGCCGAATCGTTTCGTCATCATCGTTCGACGCTTTTCCCGCTGCATTCGTGTTCCGCAGCTTCGCACTCGTTCTCCCTTCCCCCCGAGGCCGTCGATTCGTCCGGTCTACCGTTCGTTGCTCGAATCGATTTTACTCCGTTATTTTCCGTTCGTTTCAACGTTTCGTTTCTCCGTCTGCCATTTCTCATTCGTTTTCCGCGCTCAATCTTCCAGCGTCGTTTTTCACTCTCTTTGCTATTCTGTTTTTGATCATCTCTCGTTTCCATCCGTTACTTTTCGTTGGTCTTGTTTCCCCGAGATTTTTTCTTCCTTTTTACATTCACAATTTTCGCTGTCTTTGAATTAATTTTTTTTTTAAATTCGGTTCGCTTTCGTAAAATTCACGCGGTCTCACCTCTGGTTGCTAGGAGCAGGGTCGCCGCGACCAGGAGAAGCCTCATTCCGTGGATCCGAGGGTCTGGAAAGTGGGAGCTGCGAGCGCGCGAACACGAGAGTCACTCTTTCGAATCCCGTCGAAGGTTGATAAACGTCTTTGGAAAAAGTCGAGCTAATCGATACCGACGAAAACGAGGGGGACGGTAACGCCGATAACGAGGTTATACGCCGATTTGATTCCAGTCGGTGGTCCGTCTCGCATTTGCGAGGCTCGATAACGCGTTTTTATCGACCTTGTATCGCGCGGTACCGAGGAGCAGAGAGAGCGCGCAGGAGAGAGCAGGCGAGAGAGCGAAAGAGAGAGAGCGCGCACACCCGAAGACTCGCCCGCGAAATCTATCAAGCCTTTCGCTCTACCGCCTCGTATATATAACATCACTCGGCTCTCGTTGCCGCGCGGAAAACCGCGAGACCTCCGCGCGCGCGCTACCAAAATCATTATTTCCCCTCGCTTGACCGTGAAATTTCATCCGCTGCGCCGCGACGTTCGATTCTCTCCTCCCACGCGCGTCGATCGGCGATCGCCGAACTCCGCTCCGACTTATCGATGTTGCTTGCATTTTTATCGCCTCCGTCGCCGCGGGCCCCGTCCGTTCGACGAGCGAGCTTGCCGCGCCACCTGGCGGGTTTCGATTTCCACCATCCCGATCTCCGATCGACGCCGATCGGTCCTATCCCTTTCTGGTCTTCTACTCTCTTTCCATAATTCGCCTACCACTGAACGCGCCGTGGAAGTGCGTCTTCGATCACCGATTCGAGGAATGTCCGACATAGCTAAGATCTTACTACTTCGTCGCGCGAAACGACGAGGATGCTCTCGATGTAGGTGGAACGCTTTTCCCTTTCGCGGTGCCGCGACGACGTAATTTTTCGAGGCAAAAACGAAGGTGAAGCAGATGACAACGCGGCAACGGTAGCAAGGAAAACTGATTTGTTGGCCGGAACATTGTATTGTTTTTCGAAGTAACCGTGTAATTATTAACGGAGGATAACTGGTATCTGGTATTGCGTCTGTCAGCGCCGCCACCAACGACCACGATCGATAAGTCGGCCAATTGCTTCGTCGTCGTAATATTGATAATTTCGAACTCGTTAAAAGTAATAGTTTTCGCGGAGCAAATTTCATTTCTCGGTTCGTCTTCGAGGATAATTTTTTCCCGCTCCTCGTAAAATGTCTATTACTTCTCTTTCTCCCTCGCGCAGCGGCGACCTCTTTGTCGCGAGAAAAACCATTCAGCCTCGATTAACCGCGGAAGGAATTTGAAATTCTAATTTTCCCCCGACGAGCTTTTCTCCTGAATCTACCAATCGCTCGCCTCGGAGCTAGCTCTGCGTTGCCGCAATTAGTAGAAATCTATGAAAATTACCGGGCGATCGGAGCCTCTTTTTGGCGCCTAGCTATGGGCTACACCTCGCGCTCGTCGCCCTCGCGGAACTCGCGAATTCAGGCGACTAGCCGATTCCCTTCTATTTTTTTTTCTTTTTTTACCTACCATCGCCATCTCGTTTTTTCCCTCCACCGAGCCCGTGCAAATCTGTTAGTCCGAAGTTTTTTTCCTTACGCATAATTCACCGTCTCCGAAGGTCGGGAAAAATGTTATTGCAAGCTTTTCGCGACTTTCACTCAACGTTACCGTTATCCTCCTTGCTTCGGTGCGACGAACCATCGGCGATCGAATCTACACTCTCGATTGTCTCCAGACCTACCTTCACGCTCTTCGTCTTCCACTTTTCCACCCAAAGTCGCGGAGACGAGCTCGAGCTTCGTTGATCTTGACGCCGATTCGCACCTACCCAACTTAACCCGCGCGCACGCATCGTCGAAGTTGTTCTCACAATTTACGCGTCGGTCTTGCGTTTCAACGTGATGGTTTTACAGTTTCCGGTGATGCGAAGGGGTCCAACGTCGTTGCGAATTTCGCTGCTAAAAATAAGGGAGTCGCGTATCCACGCGCGGAAAAAGGTAAACCGCGCAGCAGCTGCAACGTTTCTCGTTCCTCCGGAGATGCGATCCGGATGCTAGTCGACACCACCTTTGAGAAACTACTCGTGACTTTATTACTCTCCGAGATCCTTCGAATCCGTCATTCGATTCGACTACCACCCACAGAAATCATATTCCCTTCTCGTTACTCGGCGACAACCGTTCGTATACCTTCTCCCGTTTCTCCCTACGCTTAGAAAATCACCGGGGGCCAAGATCGACCGAGAGTCACGAATCGTTCGAGCTCCAACATTAAGCATAATATTCCGGGCTAAGATCCATTCGCGTGCCGCTTCTCCCCCATTTTGGGGAACAGTTTCGTCACAAACGCATCGCAGTACCGCGGAATTCCGACGAATCGAGTGCAAACGAGCGCAACGATTTCCGATCGATCGACGCTCGAAACGGGAATGATCGTCGGGTTCGGGGGTGTGGCGAGAAAATATCGAGGCACGGTCGAGAACGAATGGGAATTATAATCGTGACGGAACGATCGCGACTACGATCGCCTCGAAGGATTCTCGGCATCACTCGTCGCGAGGTAATTGGTAAGTTTCTATGCTGATCCTCGCCACGTCCCAGGATCCTTTCCGTCGTCGTTTCGCCGCGCTTTTCCCGGCTCGAGGATGCTCCACCGTGTAGTTCAGGTAGCTCGCCCAGTCGAAGGGGTCGCGCTCTTCCCGGTAATCCTTCGGGCTCTCGGCCTCGAAGTTCTTCCCGAACACGATCGCACGTATCGACGATATTCTCGCCAGTTTCGCAGTCGACCTCGCTTTCCCGCCTTCGTCGGTCTCGTCCTTCCCAGCCGACTCCTCGGGAACTTCGAAGGGCGGCTCGATGCTGCTCGTCGTCGATCTCGTCGGATCGTTGTTTTCTGCTCGAGGTCCGTCCGCTCCCGTCGGTTTCGAGTCCCGTTGCGTCATACCCCAACGTCCGTTCTCCAGTCCACCCACCGTCGCGTTCTCCGCCTTCCGTGCGACTGCTTCTTCCTTCTTCAGCCCTGTCAACTCCTCGAACATCCGGTCGTCGTTCGTCAAAGTCTCCTCCGTCATCTCCGTCGTTGTCGAGAATTTCTTCCACTTTTCACGTTCCTTCCGCGAAATTTCCTCCATCTGCTTCTCCCACTCCGATTTCTTGGCCTCGTCGCGCTTCCCACCATCGGACTGGCTCGATTCCCATCGCGGCCTTTTCCTGAAACGGCAGATACGTCACGATTTTGAATCGAACAGAATGTTCGGGGGGAAAATTTATTCAGCGCGGAGAGTACGTTGACCGTTTCCGCCAAACGATCGTTTTTCATCGAAACGCGACCCCATGGAAATCTGTAGCGAGGATTTTACTTCCGACGAGTGGCAAAACCGCGACGGGGAAGCATAATCAATTTTTGGAGATCGGATCAACGAATCAACGAAAGGCAGAAGAATTCGATTCGATGCGCGTAGTGAAATTCGCTCGGACATCATCCGAAGCTTCGGGTAATTTTATCCCGTCGAATCCGATCAACGACCAACGAAATCCAATCGGCGGAGTTTTGTTTAATCTCTGGAAAGATAAAAAACATTTCCGACGTCGAAAACGATATCGCCGGACGAAAAATGGGATCCAGTTCGCGCGGCTGCTTTTTTCCGTGTTCGTCAACTTTCATGGGGGAAGAAAAACGCTATCCGGTGTCCGAATCGATGCCGCTTTCGATCGTTGCCCGGAACCGTGAGAAATGTGAATTCGGGAAGGTGAAACCGGCGGGAAAATTACCTCGGCTCGAGGCTCCTTTTCGGCTGGGTCCATCGGAATCCTGGAATCCAGAACGTATTATCTCTGTGCTTCGAGACGGCGATGTTCCTGAGAAACTGCCGCGACTTTGTGTAATCTGGAACGAAACGAAGCGAACGTCGGGTCGATTGCTCGTCGTTGCCGATCGAGATTTTTGCGTGGCGAGAGAAATGGCGACGTCGCTCGTAGCCCAGGAAATTCGGCGAGAGTTGTGCAATAAACGTGTAACGACGCGTCGGCTCGTATCGAACGCGCGCGTTTTCCTCGCGATGCCAATTGCACTTTATCGGTCCCGTTCTCCGTTCTCTCCCTCTGCGTTAGTTATTTTTTCATTTTCTTTTTTACTTCCAATCAGAGGCGTTTTCAACGGCATCGTAAACGTCAGGAAACCGCGACGACTCGTCCGACGGCTGCCCGTCGTTCGAATATCGATCGGACCATATAAAACGTCGATCAGCCACGAGTCGCTGACCAACGACGTTCGAGTCCCGTCGCGAAACTTTGACGCCGATCAAGATCGCCGATTCGACCCTTCGTCGGCCAGTCGTCGTCCTCGAGCCGGCGTTCCCCTTTCGTTTCATTTTTATTTCGCCTAGGAGACACCGGCGTCACCTGTAACGCGTTGTCAATTGTCACGACCAAGATTGCGCCGTCATCTAGTAGAAAATGCCCGAACTGCTCGGACATCCCGGTAGCAAGCTCCGATTCGCTTCTGCTAATCAACATTTCACCTAATTTTACAGGCTTCCTCCTGTAATCGTCGCGTTTTCGTGGTTTTTAGCTCCCTTAGTAAATACATCCCCCCTCTATGTATTGGTTTAGAATCTAAACAACGATTATTTTTCATAATCGGTCTAATCTATATTGATCCGTGATAGTTTGACTTTAAATGGTGTCAATCAGGATTTGTATATCACGACGCGTAGGATAATATTCAATTTATTGACTGAAAAATATCTTGGGTGTCAGTTGTAACGCGTCGATCGTTGTCGATCGTAACGCTGTCGGAATCCCTGATTTGTCAATGAGAAATATCGAGGGAGAAAACGTATCGTTGCAACCGACACCTACGAGTCTCTCGTACTCGCGAGCGATCTCAGCTCGACGATTTTGTTTCGCGAACTACTCGCCCGAACAACGCGTGACTTTTTCGGACGAAAATTCGAACGGTTGAGAATTGAGAATGAATTTCGGTCGGCGGATCGTCGAATAGTCGAAACGAGCGAAGCTCCGGTTTCCAATTTTCGAGCGGAAAAATAATGAAACGACGAGAGAGAACGACAGAGAGAGAGAGAGAGAGAAGCGCGCTTACCTACGTAGGATATATTCGGTTGTCGCAAATTAACGCGGGGAATCGACTTGTCGGCGAGCCAGTTAAAACGTCGCGCAAATTAATCGAACGCGTTCGATTATCGTCAACGTTCGACGTTTTCCGTCGGCCGCGCGCGCGGTAACGAACCTGTCACACCGGAGTTCCGAAATGATCGCGACCAGATCACGTCGTTCTCGTCCCTCTTTTTCCACGTTTCCGCAATTTCGTTTTACGTCGCGCGTACCCCCCGACTTTCGCGGCGCCAGATGCGTTTCGATAACTTACCGTACGCCTCAGCTATCCTTCCGAACGTAACCGCAACGAGTATGCCGAGCAACAACCTCCTCGCCGAGCGACGACCAGCCGCCGCCGCCATTTTCATTCGTCGTTCAGAACATCCTCTACGCATGCATTACGCGAGTAACCCGAGTGCGGAGCAGCGGTGTACGGATATATAGAGACGTGCCCTTGCCCGAAGGTTAGCTTGGCGACTGCGCGAATCACCGAGAGGCGGCAGGGGCGTGGGGGGAGCGCTCGCGTGCGAGTACGATCGCGTACCCGCGTCGATCATCCCCCCCTGCTCCCCCGTCTTCTCGATTTTTTCTCGCCGCGGCGGAAAGACCTCGACTCACTTTCTGGCAACTTCGAATTATTATAATTACGCGTACGCGTCTGCAGACCGACGCGTCTCTGGCTCAGCCTCCGCGCAACGGAGGAGAAGAAGAAAAAACACGGGAAGAAGAAAAGCGACTGCGCCGGATTTACCGGGATAAGTAACGGCGCGAAAATAGTCCGCCGAGTCTGGGGAGTCGCGCGAGCTGAATCGAGTAGTCACGGATAAGCCGAGCGACACGGCCCACTTTACGAGTCGTTTACTCGGTATTAGTCGTGCGAATAATAATTTACCCGCGTTGTCGCCCTACCGATCGCCGTTTTTGCTTTTTCTCGCTATTTGTTTCCCGCTCTTCGCGTTCGTCGCGATTCGCGATCGAGTCGCAAAGATCGGCCGGCGTGTCGAAACGGCGCGACAATTTTCCCGAAGCCACGGGTCGACAGCGGGGGCCATCGATCGGTCGATAAACGTTTCCTTTATCCGTTCGAGGTTCATTGGCGAGATAGGCACGCGTCTCTAATCAGCGGTAAATCCGGCCGGGTGTGCGAAATGGAAATGCATTGTTTATTCGTAATCGCGATTGGATTCGTCGCTCGGCGAAATCCTTCCCCGCGGTCGTGCCGCGCGTTTTTCTCAGTTTCGTACGATCGCGAAGTCTGCTGCTCCCTCCGCGAGAATTTGGCTCGCGCGATGAAATTTTATTGGTAGTCGCGAGTTTATTTCGCTCGGACAGATGGCCGGCGTCTTATCGCCGAGAACCGGCTCGTTCGAAATGAAATGAATCGCGCCCGATTCATTTCTCACCTCGCGTTAGTTCCGCGCCGACACGCCGAATGAACTCGCGCGCCGCAAATTCGTTACCTTCGATCTCGCCGAATTTCGCCGCTCGGTGTCCTCCGCGTGGAATCGCGCGTAATCACGCCAGATCGATTCTTAGCCAGATACGGTTTACGAACGCAGCGCGTAACTTCGTCGACGCGCGTGAATCGAAGCGTCTCCCCGCATAATTTCGTCATTCGCTTCGCATCGGACGATTATCAAGGCTACAGCGATTCCGAATTCGTTCCGTTCGCCAGATTTGCCGCAAATTTTTGTTTCTCCCCGTTTTCGACCGCGTTTTTTGGTTGCTCCGTGCTGCGCCTCTTCCGCTCGGTTTTTCTCACACGTCGCGACACCGCGATCTCTGCGGAGACGCAGACGGCGGAATACCCGTGTGGACGTAATGGCGAGCGTTCGAGAAACCGATCTCGCGTCTAATTAGTTTCCTAATTGATTTCGCAACGGCTGGTTAATTGAGCCCCGTTGTTATCGGAGCACGCGTCCGCGAACGCGAGGAAAGCTACCGAGCCGAATTCGTAGCTGAGCCGAAGATGAACGACGCGGCATCTGAATATCAGCGTTCTCCTCCTCGCTCCTCCACTTCGAAAAAAGCAATTTATTCCTGACAGAATTTTATTTCGTCGGCGCCCGTTCCATTCCGCCCCAGAAATTTCCATTCGACGAGCCTTTCGAGTCGGGAGAAAAATTAGAAAGCGAATTGGAACGGGCGAGAGAAAAAACGCGAGAAGCGCCGATAGGAGAGAGGAACTCGGAAACAGGAACGAAGAAAAAAATTCAAATCGATTCGCGACGCGTCAAAAGAAGCGTTTTTGCACGGAGCGCGCGAATGAGAAAAGTTGTCGCGGCGCGAGAGAAAATTTGCGAACGAAAACGGGAACAACGGGAGAATCGAGGTGCCACGAAAATCCGGGAGACGCCTATTTAGAAATATCTTACCCAAACGAAAGAAATCCCCGCCACGAGTAGAGAATCACGCGTCGCGGAATATATTTTCCGATCGAGCACGGAAAGTAGTCGCGCGGACGCCCAAGTCGAGATTCGAGAACCGAGCCGACGATTCCGAAAAACCGCGAGATGGTTCTCGGAGGAATCCTCCGCTGGGGCGTAGGTACGAGTAGCAAAAGTTCACTATCGCCGCGAAGAACCTCGTTTCCGAGGCGGAGACGAGTGGATGATAGTTGCCTCGGGTTAGTAATTTCTCTTTGACTCCGAAGTCGAGGATCTCGAGACTCGCGCGAGGGCAAGCAAATTATTCTCGACAAGTCATTATCGTCGTCCCGTCTGCCGGGAAATGTAAGACTCATCGGTACTTTGGTGGGTGATCTCTACGCGGGATACTAAGATGGCGCTGCTTCCTCGGCGCTGGATGAGCGTTCGTAGAATCGCTCCAATTTTCGGGCATGCGATGCATGTAATTGTCGCGTTTGCGGATGAGCGGCGCTCGTTAGCGTCGTCGAGCGATACGTGTGATTAAAAAGTGATACGAGGCGGGAGGAGAGCGAGGAAACGACTCGGGCACGTTTGGCAATGGTCGCAGCATATCCAGTCGTCAACGTGGTATCGCGAGTCTCGGCTTGGCAACGTAACGAAATAAAGACGACGTATATCGTGGCTCGTTTCGACGACGTTTCCACGTCGATCGATCGATATTAATCGACGATTTTCGCGTAAATAATTAACGAGCCGACATCGCGAATGATAATGCAGCAGATTCGATTGTAGCGATAATTGATCCGACGTAAATCGATGCCTGTCGATCAACGATTACGCGTACTACTCGAAACGCTTTGGAGTCGCGTCGCGAAAAGAAATACGCTCGTAGCTTGATCGTTCGTTAATCGCGACGCGACAACGCCTATTGACAGCCGCGAGTGGCGCCAGGGCAATCTCAGCAAAATGGTTCCCATCATTCCCATCCGACCGGCCAGATAACGCCGCGTCCAAATACTCGCGACGTACTTATCCACGTAGCAATAATTCCCATCGTCAACTGGACTCGGGGAGCTTACAACTTTCGCCTATCGCGTCGCGCGATGTTTACCTCGAGTTTCTCCTCGATACCGGATCGGTTCTACGCAGCTTCCCGTCGAAACTTTCCTAATCGCTCCCATATTCACGAGCTTCGCTTCCCTTTCAACGTCTTTGTTCGACCAGCCACGAGAAGCTCGCCACTCCCCCGCCAAGCACGATCGATAATCATACCGGGCTCAAAATTGGCCCATATTTTACGATACAATGATCGATCACCTCGTTCCCCGCGATCCTACGAGCACCGAAATTTTATCCCCGCGAAATTCAAGGTCCGAGAACGAAAGTCCTCTGCCCGCGCCCCGACCCTCGCTCAATTTACGATGTCGGACCGAGAGATCTCGACGTATTCGTACATCGCCTCGCTCTCGTGTCCTTCGATTTTCCTCTCCTTCTCCCCCATTTCCTTCTCCGTCGTTGGATCGTAGAGAGAAACTAACCCTTGTTCTTCCTTCTGATTTCAGCCGACGATCTTCGGTACAGTGGCTTCCGACTTGAACCCCAAGGATGGCAACAGTCGAAGGGTGAGCGAGATAATTTTCACACCCGTATGGTACCCGCGCGTTCGCGATGTAATCTCGGATAATTAGTAGGTGTGACTTTGTCGTCTTTGTCGTACGCCCGCGCTCGGGGGCCTCCGGCGGCGGTGGTCGCCGATGCTCCGGCTACTTCGTAGCAATTTGTCACCTTTATCGCGCGCCGCTCCAATAAGCCAGACTTCACCGTTGTTTGGTCGCCGGTCACCGGTGCTGGATTAATTACTCCTGTCCTGCGGCAGGATGCACGCGCTCTTCGCGCGGACCCCGCGAGCTTTTCCCTTTTACCCGTGTCACGCCCTACACACACCCCGTGTCCGCGTCACCGACGAACACACTCCTCTCGGACGTCGCATGTTCTCTCCTCAAACGAGAAACCGAACCGGTTAATTACCGCGGCGGAACCTCCGTAGTTTTCCCGTTTCGTTTCATTTTCGCGCTCCGAAAGCTCCGCGCGCACCTCGTGATCCCGATCTAGAAAGCTCGGCGTACAACGACGCGGATATTAGAAGTCTTTCTCGAATCTAGTTGGGAGGATAATTCCGAAAATAAATACACAGAGATGGCGTCCTCTCGCGGTTGACGCGTAACGGACAGGCGACTTGGCCAGCACCGTTTACCGCAGAATTTCGAATTTCGGAGCCATTCTCTTTTGCATGCCCGGTGGAAATGTACGGTCGGGTAATTACGACACCCTTGCCTTCCCTCTCTCGCTTTCTCTTTCTCTCTCTTTCTCTCTCTCCACTCGTTGTGCCGCGATCCGCTCGTTCGCGCCAGGGCGAGGAAAATCGGAGGTAGAATCGCAAAAACATAAATCTTTCGCGTCTCGCGCCGAACCGTGCATCTTATTGGCTGGGCGTGCCCAAGTTAATCCCGAGATAACGAGTTCACACGGACAGCTCGTTAGAGCTCTCGAAATCTTTCGCAAGCTCGTCGTCCCCGTTCCGTCATCCGTTTTTCAACCAATTTGACAATCCCACGATCGTTACCGCGCTCGTTTGTTTTCCCCTCGGGTTTACTCCTTTTCCACCCAACTCTTCTTCCGAAACTTCATTTTCCCGGAGCGAGACGTTTCTCCCACCTGACGCTCGTCCAAAAATCACCGTATTTCGACTTCCACCTCGCCAGGTGGGACGCGCCCCGTTCGCACGCGTACGAACCATTAGACGACTAATTCTCGCCCCAACCCCGGAATCCAAGCGGACGGGTTAGTTATCGAAGGTGAATTACGTCTCGTACCAAGAGAACATTCCCCGCAGCGGAAAAGGACAGTCGCGCTGATTCGCAGCGTTACTCGTCGTCTCCGGGAAAATCGTTGTCGCGCCGTGCGCGCGAGTTTCCAGTTTTTGGTGGGCGAATCGAATGAAATTACGTAGGTTGTTGGAGGAGACCTCGACGGTCCTCGAAAGCTCTCGAAACCGGCATCTTCGCCACTCGAGAAGAATCGATCGGGGAGTCCGGCGGCGTCGCTTTTCATCCCGTCACCCTTCGTAAGTACTCGATGCCGGCGATAAATTGCCCCTCGTAAATTTCCCACGCGCCCTCACGGATCATATTTGTCCGTTTTCTTACGACGCCCGGGTAAACAACGATCGCCGACGAGCACGATCATCTCGTCTCGAAATCTTGCCGCGGAGTAACGCTCGCGCGCGCGCCCCCGCGTGCCGGGGGGCGAATAACAATGTTCCCCCTATATCGAGTATTCTCGCGACCATATTTCGGCGCGCGGTCGCGAAAATCTCGCGGAGAGCTTAGCGCGCGCCGAATAAATTTGCCACGTCGAGGCGCGAAGCCGAAATAATAAGCGCTGCTTCGAAGAACGAGGAAAGAAAAACACGCGGGAGCCAGAGTCTCGCCGCGACTCCCGACTCGCCTTTTTTTTTTGCTGTACTTTTGCTCCATCTATCGTAGCTCTTTGGCCCATTTTCGCCAGTTATTACGACCTCTTCTCGTTTGACGAAGCAAAAATCTGCATCTTTCCGCTATTAGGGAAAAACTTGAGATAACATAAAGAGCCGAGTCCGGGGTCGACCTTTTGGGTGCAGATTAAAATCTTTATTCGACGAAGCGACGAGCGGAGGACGAGGGACGAGGAGGAAGAAGGGTTACCTTCGTTCGAAGGCAGCGCCGCTGTAACTTTTAATTAGCAAAGCTCCGCGCTCTTTTATCTTGCCGGTGGTTAGCTGAAGTGACTTTGCAGCAATTTTTATTCGTTAGAAATCCCCCTTTCCGGGGGCCTGCTCCTCGAACCTCCTCGAATCTATCCGGCATTTCATCCACCAACGGCGAGGACGATCTTCGATCGCCTCTTTCCGCTCGTCCCGGATTTCCTCCTCCTCATTTTTCGTCTTCTCTTCCCTCTCCTAGTCGTCTCCGTTTCGTACGTCGGGGATGGACGCAGTTCCCAGCTTCGTCGGGCCTGCGGTATCGATAACTCGCCGCCCAACGACTCCGCGACTCGAATCAAGGCCCGGTCTTCCGTTCGCCATCGTGTTTCTTTCCGCGTGCCAATTTCGCAGATTTCATCGGGCAGCGGGGACGCGTCTAACGACGTCGTCGGAGTCGTCCGCCGCGCACCATCCGTCGTCGCCCCCTCGATCGACGAGTCAATCGCGAATAGTTCTGTCCTGATTTGCATGTACAAGAGCTCGTTGGAAACACTTAATTTGATTCGAATCTCGCAACACAGGTTCTCGAAGACGTCGTCTTCGGGAAGTTGCAGTCGCGCACCCTCCTCTCTCGAGTTCCAGTCGCGACTCGATTCGCTCTCCTCCTCCTCCTCCTCCGCTTCGTACCGTCGGACATACCGCATTCGAGGAGCGATTATTCACGGTTCGCTAATGGCATTGACACTCGAACGTACCTCGTTAAATTCGTCTCGATACCCGCTCGCTCCGTTCCGAGGAGATGCGAGAAGTTTCGACCGGGGAAGCGCGGACGGAGCTTGTTGCGTCGCGTGACCTTGAAACTCTCTGATTTTTTATCCCAGTGAAAAATCGAGGCTATCCAATTCTGGTAATATTCGGCGAGTACCCCCCGCCCCTCCCTCGCCAACCCCATGTTTTCACGTCGCTTTGACGCATGATCGATCGCAACCACCGCATCGCGGGTTCTCCGTCGCGCGAGCCACGTTCGATCAAGGGAATTGGCGCACGCCAGAGTCGGGGACAGTCGGGTTTCGGCGAGTGTATTGTTTTCGCGATTGAACGTTTCCCCGGGAAATCGGCTTCCGCGGTTGTATTTTCCCGCAGGAGCGCGGAGAATCTCGTACAACGATCCGGCGAGAGCCGAGCCGCGGGCGCCAAGGGGGATGGGCGGTGGAGCGTATGCTCCGACCGATTCGACGCGCCTCGATCCATCAAACTCGATCCTTTTGGGGGTGCGAACGTCAGCCGCGTGTCCTTCGTGTCGTCGCTCGAACACGCGAATATACGCGGCTGACCGCAAGACGAGGCGGAAAGATGTTGCGACAGAAGGGGAAGAGGAAGAAAAACGCGAAGAATTAGAATTGGCGAGCGAGAAACAGCGAGAGATAGAGCTGCGAGGAATTACGGAGCAGCATGACGTACAGACTTCGAGCGTTGAAGATGTCGATCAATCCGACTAAAAATAGTAAAATAATCGTCAAAATTTGAATTTTACTTAAAAATTCCTAAAATTTGAACAACGACGAGTAAATAAATGGACGAGTCGACTGAAAATGGTGAAATAATTTTGAAAACTGGAATCATATGTACGAGAAGACTCGGAAGGGTGGTTGAGAGCGAGGAGATTCGAGTGGCGGCGATGCATGGCAGGCGAAAAATGGGGAATACGACGAAAGTTAATCAGAGCTCGGTGGAAGCGAGATGCGAATCGTATCGTCGCGAGGCGCGGAATACTTTGAAAAACGGGACGCTTCCTCGGAAAAAATTCTCCGAGTAAAAAAGCGTGAATGGATCGGGAGGAGAGTTTGGGGCGGAAGTTTGACGAGGAAAAAAAGTTGGGAAAAGTTTGGCAAGCAAAGTCGCGGACACCCCGCGAACGACGACGGTAATCCATCCTCGACGACGGACAAACACGGTAGGCTAATCGGGGGGGGAGAAGGACATCGTCAACACCGCATCGACGGACCGAAACCAGACCTGGAGTGCAAACGAGGCGAGCAGCGAGCGGTAACCTGGTCACGCGATGCGACGCGGATCGGGTAACCTACCCGCGTGCCTATCCACTCGGCGTGGAACGAGCAGCAGCAACGGGGTAGCAACGCTCGGTGCGGAGCTAACTCGGCAATTACCCTAGTCTTCCGGGGTTGCCTGTTTACCGAGCGCGAATCCGAGCCGCGCATATCCGGTCGACGGGGAATCCAAACACCCTGGACGCACGCCGCCTCGTCCGTGCATCGGTTACCAGATTCACTCCACGAAGCCAGATGATCGGTGCTGGAGCGAGCAGGTACCTAGGTCCGTAGGTTTCTCGTGCAACGAGCTGGCCGCGAATGCGCGTCTCAGAACGGGTATTAGACGCGGGGTCAGGGTTGCAGCGGTGTCGGGGGTGGGTTTTTTTTTTTTTTTTTTGCGGGAAAATGGTAGGTTGGGGAAACCGATCGATGCGGATATCCGTGTCGGGGTCGTTGAAAGTAGAGGAGAGGCCGCTACGCACGGTCGTTCGATTATTGATCGTTCCGGGGTGTCAAGTCGGGGTGGATTGTCAGTCACTCGCGTCGTATATATATATGATACTGTACTCTACGCTCGATGGAAGCCGGATGCGGAGTTGAAACGGGATTAACTTGCTCTCAGACAGCGTTAAACATTCGCGATACGTCGTCGGTGGAATACGCGGGACGAGCAGAACTATCGCGGTTTCGGCGAGGTGCGAGGTGACAGCGGCGGAACCCGGGGGAATTATCCGGCGTCGGTCGCGTTGAATGATGGATCGAGTCGATCGATTAAACCGCGAAACGAGGCGCGCCGACAATTTTGCGGATGATGACGACGACGCTTTCGTTTCACCCCATCGACGCGTTTCCCTTCGCCGATCGATGCGCGGAAGAGCAAGAATTTACCAACGGATAATCGTCGATTGCCCCGCTCCGATGTAAAGCTCGCGGCTCCGCCGTCTTCTTTCTTATCTCGCGGAGATTTATCGACCCCGGACTTTGCGAGTAAACAAAGAATGCAAACTGTTGGATTGTTTCTTCGTTCCGTCGAGTCCTTCCGCCGCTCTCGCCCCCTTCCTCCCCCGCTCCTCCTCCTCCTCGCTCCTATTCGAGCCGCTTTTTCATCCCTCCTCTGGCGCCGCGATTTCCCGCTGTCCGTTCGAAACCGGAACCAGCCTCGGGAATGCCTCGTCCGCTCGTTTCGCTCTCCGTATAGTACTCCTCCGCCCGACCCCGGAGCATCGCCTCGCGCTCGCGAACGTCAGCTTGGCCATTGTCGGGCCTCCGATGCGGCGGAACTTCGGCCACGTCGTCGTTCTCCGACTCGCAACCTTCGACGACGCCAGAAATTGGTCGCACGGGAGATTGATTGATAGATTTATCGACGCCTTGGGTAACTGCGAGGCAAAAGTTGACAGCAAGGAAGAAAGAGAGAGAGGAAAAAATACGGTGTGCAAAGTATCCGAGCGTGAAATGGGAAAAAAATAAAACTCAAGGCAGAGAACACAGGACGGCGGCGAGCGTGAAAAAAGTCCACGACCTTGGACAGAGATCGAGATAAAGTTAAAATTAAAAGGCCTGCCGAACAGAGATGTGACATTTTCGAAATAGTTGCAATTAACGCGCGAATACAAAATGCAAATACCTACTTCCACTTTGTATCGAAGTACTTTTCCGAAAAAAGCATATCGATATGCTTGGTAAGTTGCAAGTCGTCGGATAAATTCAACAAGAGTTGTTCACACCTATCACTCGACGGCTTACGAGTCAAATTATATTGCGAACCTTGCGTGCGGTCTCTGGACCATGTTTTCGAGTTGCCACAAGTTTTCACGTACCTACTGACCATTGGAGCTGCGTTGCAGTGATATCAGTGGCTGTTTGGTTTGCTTCGAATCAAGTTTATTTTATCGCTACTATTTATTGCGTTGTATTGGTAGAATTGTATGTATTGCGTTCCTCTCTGAACGACTGTTTACGGTTCGCGCGCCGTGGGCACGTATCAATTAAAAAACAATATTGATATGAACAAACAAACCTGATAATTCGTCTCTGCAAAAGAATTTTATTTGGAAAAAGTATCTCAAAAATACGTATTTTGCATTTAATATTCGAGCACAAAGTGAACAAACTAGTTGGTATTTGCATTTGAAACAGAAGGCACAAACAGCAATTGTATTTTTTAATTTAATACTTTTATCGACGGAAGTCGCAGATGGGAATAAGTGTAGAGAGAGAGAGAGAGAGAGAGAGAGCGCGCGTACGTTGGCCACGCGTTATCCATCGATTGGAGGCGAAAGCTCGCGCCAGTGCGTTCGAAATTTCGGAAAGCACGTTTCAAAGTCGTTGTTTCCGGTCCGCTGCGGAGATCGGGGAACTACGACGTTCCTGGCGATTGCGAGGATAATTTCCAACGCGATATTCTCGTCGTGTCGCGGGAGCTTTCCTCGTATTTGAATTTCTCCTCGTGGCTTGCCGAGATACGACTCGGGCTGACGTCGTCGCGGCGGACACCCGCGCGATAATATTTCCGACGCGTCGGCGACTTTGGAAAAAATTGGTGCTATCGCCAGCGAAATTATCGCCGTACTTACTCGTCGAGATATGAAATTTCGCGGTCCGGACAGATTTTTTTCCCTCTCCTCGCGCGAGAAATTTTCCTCGTCGCGACGCTACGATCGTCTCCCAATTTCGGAGCGCATAATGTCTTTCGGCGAAATCGCTTTTCTCGCTCGGTGCAGTCGAGATAAAGATGCTGCGCGACGATGCTTCTTCCAGCGTCTTTTTTCTCACAATTAAAGCGATATAAATTCGCAAGGGGGTTGAACGTGTTCCGTGGCCGCGGCCGAATTTTTCCCGTTCTCGAACAGGTAAACATTTTTCACGCCCGAACTTGGATTTTCCGCGTCGTCGTAAAAAATTACGCCTTTACAAGCGCAATAACGTTGGCGTTAGCTAACAAGGTGAAATTATTTCGTTGCAAAGGCCCGTTTCTCTCGCGGTCCATTCGCCGCCGTCGTGCGAAATTTATCATCGTAATTTATCATCGTAGTCGTAGAATTTTATTCCCGATCAAAGTACAATTAATACGTCTGAACTTCGCGTCGTAAACGCGAGCAACGACGCGTTGGTACATAATCGACCAGCGAAACTTTCTCGCCCCATTGGCTGAGAATTTCGTTGACTCGCGTCATTTTTTCGCCGTAAACGACGATTCGTCGAAAGGTGCGACAGAATCGGGGCGTTATTTCCAATCGATTCCTGCTGGCTCTCGCTCGTAGAGAGGCAGATCTCGCGATTCCCGAAGGAAGAGCGCTCCTCGGCGTTAATTGCAGGTGCAACGTGACTCGTCGTCCTCGACGTAGTGGCTCACCGCCGAATCCTCGAACAAACGACTTCCTCTGTAAAAACGAACCCTCCGCGATCCGGAACGGTGGACCCTTCTTTTCTCCGTCTCGCAGTAAATTTTATCGCTCCGCGACACTGTAATCCAGGGACGAGAAGAAGCATCAACTTTACCGCGCAGTCTTACCACCGCGGTTCCGGCGTCCGCGCGACCTGGATCCTCGTCGGGACATTACCCTTTTCCCACGAGGGCGGGGGCCAGGAAAGTTCGCCGTTCGACGAACTTCCGCATCGCCAAATTTACACCGGCCATCTCTGGAGATTGACCATTCACTCTTCCATCACTCCGTATCCTCGAATTGAGTACGCATTCGCGTGTACCCGCGGAGTATAAAATAAATAATGGTTCGTCCGACAAACGGCACGGATTTCAGCGAAACTGCCCGTTCATTTCGAGTAAGATTCGAATTTCGCATCGATTATTTCGCGTTCCTGCCGAGGCGAATATAACGTATCTATAAATCACTCGCATCGTTGTCGCGATTTTCTTCGGCTGTCTGTTTGGCTGTGTTATTTCACAAAAGTGGAGAGAGATTAGAGAGAAGAGCTGGCATGAAACGATGTCGATAATGAACGGCGACGCTCGACTTCCGGATGAATCGATCGCTGCGTTCGAAAGGAAACGAAAAGGGGAAAATCCGCGCGTACAAAAGTGAAATATCAAACGATTAGGTTGCAAATCCGCAGAGTACGCGGTGCTGGATAAATTGATACTCGCGAGTGGCGAGCGAGGGAGAGAGAAAACGGGAGGAAAACTCATATCGCGCGTGAGCAAATATTCATATAAGTTTAATATCGTCGACGGTGCGGGCGAAACGTTATTTGCCGTCTTCTCGCGCGCCTTCGGCTACGACTAAAATATTTCCGCCGCGGCGCGAGAAGAGAAATAGTTCGCGCGACGTGCAAACAATCGCGGAAGTTCATCGAAGGATTCGTCCTCTCTTTATTTCTCCTCTGCGACGCGCGGCGGTCGCTTCGGGGGTGAAAAGCTCTCGCCGAAGCCTAACCGAACAACTAAAAAACGAATCGACCCGAACTTTCCCGTTTTCCCATCTCGCCGAAAGCTTTTGCTAGCGTGCAGCTTGTTGTTAGGGGCGCAACGAATTTCGACGACGCAACTGCCGACAAACTTTGATCGTTGAACTGCAGTTCTGATATCCGGTCGAATGCGACCTCGTCGACTAGACGCGACCCCTCTTACGCGTTCCTACCGCCGCGTCTTCCGGATAACAAACGACCCGAGATTATTGTCGCGTAACGAACTCGGCTCCGCGAATAATAATAATAACAATAATAATATATATCATAAAAAATGCACATATATATGTTTAATTCGATTTATCTCGGAAACTAGCAGCTCTACGGTTTGGGCTTCATCTATCTTTTTTGTAGATAATTTAATTTGCTACAGAAAAGTACTAAACCAATTTTGTTGTAAAGTCAATGGTTGGCGAAAAAAACCGGAAAAAACATGAAATTTGAGAATTTTGTTTTACATGAAAAAATATGAGTCGTCTGAAAAGGAGTCTAATATATACAGGGGTGTCGGAATGCACTTCGCGGGTGCTTGCAAATCCTACGAGCCGGGCATTTAAGAAATTCGAGGCTGAAATGAATCGCAAAAACGGGCTTTGGAGAAGAATTTTGATCTTGGGTTCGGAGAACGGAGCCGCGGGAAATTTATGTGATCCGCCGATTGTAAGAGGATTACAGCAATTCGAGGTACGCTAATCGAGTATATAATCCTACGCGGCGGCCAATTCGTGAATTCGTCGCCTCGACGGTCCACCGTTGCATAATTCGCAAAGTTTAGCGGGACGGCGCGGCGTGGACGTTGTTACTTTTCCGAAGCAGCGCGCGCTACACGCCTCGACCGCGTTCCGAGAGAATGGCCGGCACCGCGTCCGCTCGGAACTCGCGCCCTCAAATTTCCTTTGCAAATCGCTCGGCAAAAATCCGTCGAAATGGAATTTCCTCGTTGGCGAGGCGACGCCGCGAATCGGCAGCGGGTCAACATTCGCCGCCCGGGTACCTGCCTCGGCGCGCGGCGTCGCCGAACGTCGCTCGCGACGCGATAACCATCGCATCGTAGTCGCCGACAAACGCGCCGGATTAATTTTCCACCTCTCTCCCCCAAAACAACCGACTCGAAATAATATCTTTCCTCCCCTCGAGACCGGTCTATTTTTATCGGCATCCCCCGGGCAACAACGTCTGCGCAATTTATTTTCCGCCGAAGCAATCGGCTCGGACAAAGATCTGCGCAGAGGGATGAAAACAATACTCGGCCTCGCAGCCAATTAACGAGAAGATTACAGTTAGGCCGAACAAACACGGAGAAGGAGGCGAGAGAGCGCGAAAACGAGCTCGCGCAGAAGACCCAAAAAAAAAAAAAAAAAAAAAAAAGAAGAAGAGATAGTCCGTCCGAGAGCAACAAAGTTATTCGAGTCTTGCGAGTTTTGCGATTGTCCGAAGGGAGAAAACGGACGAGCGCTCCCACCTCCGGCTCGTTTATCCCCGAACTGTTATAATTATCCAATTGAATTTCACGCGAGCAGCGAATATTCCCTCCGATCAACGCCGAGACCCTTACCCCTCGCCACCCCTCTCGTCATCGCGCCCTTTGATCACCCAACTCGAGCCCCATCGATCGCGACCGGATCGCCCGCCGCGAGCTTTCGCTGGTCCCCTTCCCCGAGAGCCGAGGACCCGCTGGAATTTTTTCCGAAGCATCGAAAAGTTAGGCAAATTCTGCAGGGACGGCGAGGAGTCCGCGACGAGGGCGGGTTCGTCGAGTGGCGAGTAGTTTGCGCGCGGTTTCATCAGCCGCGACAACGGGGGGCGCGCGCGCGTGCCCGCCCGACTCTTCGCCGTCCGGCTCCGCGCGAGCGAGCTCTTCTACTACCCCTCGAGGGTGCAACGAACCAAACGAGCACCGGCGTAGCACTCGAACGGTTCCGAAACTTCCTTGTCTGCCAATAACACGCCCTCGCGAATGTTCCCTTCCGACTGATCGAAGAACGAGCAGATAGATTTCTTTATCAACGGGGACCTCTGCCGAAGACATAAATTACTCCGTACCCGAGCTTATCTCCGAGCTTCTTCTCGAAGATTTACGTCGGTTATTAACAAACACAAAGGAGAGCGGAACGCGAACGGAGAGATACCCGCACGTCATAATGGATACGCGGGAACGGATCGATAAACGTGTCCGACCGAAAGGTTTTTTTTCTCCCCTTCTTCTCCTTTTTTTCCACCTCTCTGATCAGATTTCGCGCGGCAGCGACGCCGATTCGATTGAAACGTCCTCGGCTCGTTATCCTACGAGAATCGTATCGTCGAGAGGAATCTTCGATCGTCGTTTAATCTGCATAAAATTATGCGACGATGATCCTCTCAGTCGAGAACAAACGTCGCGCGAGATAGCATCGCGAAATCCCGGTGATCGATCTGCGAATACGTGTTTTCGTGGCGGTACGTTCTCCAATCTCCAACGCGCGCGTACATTGAAAGGATCAACGAGACCGGTTATTTGGATCCTCGTAACGAGCGCGGTTGATAATAGGCTAAGAACGTATAGAGCGAGTACAAGTTAAGCCCGTCGACGAGCACCGGTTCTCGTCGGAAACAGGGAAACGCAGAAAAGGGAATGGAATTTATTGTATATCGCGTACAACGGTGGGTAGTACAGCGTCGAGCGAGTACGTTCTTACGCTCAAGTGAGCTCTCTCGCGCACAAAAGGCTCGTTTGCATTGTTCTCGAAACTCTACGCGATATACACGCACGCGCGTTTAATTAAAGTCGCGCGTCGCGATGATACGGAGTCGATCAAAACTCTTTCCCCTCCGACATCCGCTTATCTTTGAAATTGGACCTCGACTCGCTTCGCACCGTGCGGAGGAATGAAAAATTGCCTGCCGTGGCTCGTCGAAGAAATCGCCACATTTTTGGACGACGGAACGCGAGCCGGCGAATAGTAGGCGGGAGTTTTTTGTCCGTACGGGCAACGAGTGGATTTGGGGAAATTCTATATTTAGCCTTTGTTTTCCGGATTCTTCTCGTCCTTCCCAACGGAGGGCCCCTAGCCCTGGCTGCGCCGGCGAAACGGAATTGAATTTTTCATCGTTCCAACGCGCAATAATCCGGGAATTAATTATTTCCCAGCTTGATCTTTCATTCGAGGCGAATTACGTTTCGGGGCCGGTCAAAGGTCGGCGACGACTCTTCGGCCGCAGGCGCGCGCTTTACGAGGCTGTAAACCTTCCGCGAATTGAAAATTATCGCCGCGAGGTATCGCGAACGTCGGGCCAATTATACGCGACGCGACAGCCGGCTCATTCTTATTACGATCAACCGAAGATGATGCTGCGAAAACGTCCCGTTTACGAATATCCGCGATCTGGCGAGGACATTCGTCGAGGGAAATTCGCTCGCGTGTTCGCGCGCGCGAAACGTAGGTACCTTGGTAACGCGTTGTACGGTATCGAGTCGATTGACTTCTCAACGCGCTTCACTTCGCCCAGGATCGTTTTTTACTTTTATAATGCGCTCGTAACGAATGCAGAGGATCGCAAACATTTCATGCCGTGTCGCCTTCTCTCGAAATATTTACCTTCGATTTGCCCGCCTCTTTACCAGTTTTGCTAGGAAATATGCACGCGTACAGGTACGTCTGAGAGTAAGAAGTCGCGACGTCGTGATTTTCCCGAGGTAAGTGGGCAGAAATGTCAATTTTCTGGAAGCATCGCCGAAGTAGGTACGATCGCGCGCGAATCCAACGTTCGTCGTTTCGCTGCCGACGTCGGTTCGTGGCCTCGAGGAGTTCGCGTATCGCGGCCGTTCGATTTACCTTGGATTCGCGAAACATCGGTTGATTTCGTCGGAAACGAGATGATGGAAGGTTGAAAGGAGAAGAAACATTCGCCGCTCGTTCTTTGACCTTTTCGCCGGCGCGATTCAATTCACGATCGACCCTTTCGGATCCGATCAGAGATTTCATCTCGAGATTCAACGTCCGATCCGCAAACCCGAATTTCACCGTCAACGTCTCCCCCTCGAATGCTCGGGCTGTCCCCGAGTTTCGACCGGAAGACGAGTCGAGCGCGCACACGTGTCGGGGCACCGAACACGAAACGGCTTCGAGAATCACCGTGCCTACGGGTCTCGTACCCGAGAGTCCGAGAGTCGAGACGTGACCGCGCGCGATGCAACCCGGTCGCGATCCCGGGATCGAAAACTTTGGCAATCTCTTTCGCTGGAAAGCCGACGCGTGAGCTAAGACGCGAACAGGAGCAACGGACCCTATCGTCCTTTTCTCAGCGCGATTTATCGCTCGCGGACGACGCGCAACACTCGCGTCGCCAAAACTTCCCCTTCCGCCACCGGCGACCTCTTCGTGCTGCTTAATCCGAAGAATAATCGTCTCGCGCGAAGCCTGATAATTGTTTCCCGCAGGATTACAGTCGTCGCGATTCACCCCCAATCACGAAGGCGGAGACACGCGAATACGATGTACGCATATTAGCGTGTGTCATTTTTGGCCAACTTTTGTCTCGCCTCGCAAACGGGTTGTCTAATTTCGAAAAGGTAAAAAGAGAAAGCTGTTAAAATTTCAGCTCCGAGTATTCCTATCAAAAAGTGGCTCGTTACGAATTGGAATAACGTGGTAAAAAAAATCTTATTCTCGACGATCGTAATATTTAAAAAACGATGAATTTTCGTCAATTTCAAACTTCGAACTCGAATATTATGTGAACGGCTATGTTTAACTGAGAAACGTGTCTCGCATAGCCTTGAATTCTCTGTACGAATATGTCTGCACTAATCTGCACGATATGCCATTGTCGAGGTACAAAATTTGAAACTTTTTTTCACCACGTTGTATATAAGGGAAGTAGAAACATCCCGACGTACGCGAGAATATGCTGTTCGTCGTCGACCTTGACGACTATTCCGGGGCGAAAAATTGTCGTCGGGAATCGACAGGGCGGGAGGTAAATTTGACGGGTAGAGATGGCGCGCCGCGGGGTAGGACACGCCGAGGGCCGAGGCAACCCGAGGTGAAATCAGGAATGGTTGTAATTAGGAAACTCGGGTGATTAACGGCTTCGGCGTAGGCATCGACCCGATATAGAGGAGTCGTAGTAGCTGCGCGTACATCGACCGGAGCCCCGAGCTCCGAGCTTCGTAGCTGCGAAATCGCGGCGTGGAAGTGAGAAATTTCCGTCGCCGATACAACTGGGAAAATAAGAGCTCGGCGAGTCCGTCGTTGGCTCGAGGAGCTTTCGATCTCCGGCGTAATTATTACTTTCGCGGTAACATCTTCCCAGATCTTGCGGCGAGTAGAGGCGGGAGGAGAGAGAACGTTGTTTTTCGGGGCGAGTTGATTTACGAAGGAAGGCGCGTACATATGTCGGCTCGATCGGGATCGGGAAATCAGCTCTGCGGGCCGAGAAGCCAGCGTCGTCGGAAGCGACGACGGGTCGTGAAATCTCTCGGCGCGTGGGGGGAAGAAAACGGAAGGCTTTCAAAGACACTCGGAAGAAACGCGAGGAGCTGTAAAAAATATGTTTGGGTGGAGGGAAAAAAAGGAAAAGGAGAGAAAAGAAAAACAAATAGGCGGGGTTGTCC
Organism: Arge pagana; assembly: GCA_963969455.1. Lineage (NCBI taxonomy): Eukaryota > Metazoa > Arthropoda > Insecta > Hymenoptera > Argidae > Arge > Arge pagana. The sequence goes on along the minus strand of OZ018312.1, from coordinate 5,362,695 downwards.
GGAGAGGCGACGAGGTGTGGAAAAAAAATAATATATACGTATGAAAAGTGCTCGTAGTCGCGCAAAGGACCGGGGAAAAGGTAGGGGTAGCCGTTCGACAACGCGGAGGTGTCTTGGAAAAATATGAGAAATGTTTTGCAAGGGGAGAGACAAAAAAATAGAAGACGGTTACGAAAAGAATACGCGAGGCTTTTAGGAAAAAAGGTTGCTTTTTTCCTCACTCCTAAGCGATAAGCGAATCTCGCGGGGGGAGGGAAAAAACTTCGCGGATCGATATTTTCCCGGAGAAACCGTTTTGCGCCTCGATCACGTCGATCCGTGCTCCGTTGAGCGACGAGTTGGGCGTCGCGCCGCGAGTCAGAAGTATCGAAATGACGTATCGACGCGGTCGCCGAGGTCGTTCGTTGTTCGGGGGACGGGATTTGATATTAAATTTATTAGCTTCCGAGGTTATTAATCATCTCGTCCTCGGCGACGTCGCCTCCTCTCGGGAAACACGCGCGGCGCGGGATCGTCGACTCGCGTGGCATATTCAATTTGATCCCGGCGCCGAAAACAAAAACAGCTCATCGGACCGCCGATCTACGTAAGTAGATCCTGTATTCGCATCGAGGCTTCGTAAAAAGCGTCGCGCGACGCTCGAGGAGGAGGTGTAAACGCGCGATACGAGGAGGCGAGGCGAAGGAAAGCCGAGAAAAAGCAGCGCTGCAAGCTCGCGTAGATAATACCACTCGCGTCGACCACCGTTACTTTTCGAGCGGCCAACCAAAACCTCGTCAGCGCTATCGCGAAACTCGAGGACGAAAAAACTTCGGTAATCTTCGCCATCGCGCGGTCTCGTCTCTGCACCGTCTCGCCTGGCTTCCGCCGACGAGCCCCGATTTGCTTCGTTTTCCTGCTGGTATCATCGAGTCTCGTGTCACCGAGTCTCTCTCTTTGTAACGGGCACGAAAGCTTCAGTCGCAATTCGCGCGTGAACGGTGCTGGGACGTTTCCAACTCCGCCGCAATTACAAACCTCCTCGGTTCGTCCTATTTCTCGACTATTTTTATTTCGCCACACCGAGTATACTTCTCGGCTCCTAAACTTCTACGTTTCGATACTTACGCCTCTCGCTCGTTCACATTTTTCGATCGCTCTATCTTCACCTACGCGCACACGGTCGCCGAGGTAAACCTATTCCACGCGAAGCTTAAAATTACGTGAAATCTACGAGAACCATCTACGCCCGACGATGCTCGTCGCAAGTCCTATCTACATCTTCGACGCGGCAGCGCTGTGGTGAGTGAGCGTTTTCACCCGTTTGCCCCACATTTCCACCAAAACTGTTGCGTTTTCAGCGAGTCGCCGAATATTTCTGCCAAATGATCGTATCTATTACCACGCGGTGGTAATTTATTTCTCGCCAACCCGTCAACGAAACGTTGAAATTCGCCTCTTCGAAACCAATCTTCGCGAGCGAATGAAACGGAACGTACTTATTAGTAGAGTTTCCATCGAGTCAAATTACGAACCGAATGGCGACCAGTAAAACGCGTAGTTATTCTAGATGTCGACGAGCAAACGATTTCTGCGAAGTTCGTAGCACGCATACGGCTACTCTTCTCCTAGCCAAGGTCTACTCACGGTTAGCCGCTACAGTTTTAGTCAACATCTCGTGTTTTGTCTATGTCGCCTACACGGCACCGAAGTCCGAGGTTACATCGCTCCATTGCTTCGTGTTATTGTAGTCCGTTTCCTCGCGTTTCGTCGCGTAATATCCAAGCGCGAATGCCAGTAATCGACCAAAGAGTAGCGTTCTCGGAAAGCTGTGGCGAAGAGTTCGCGGAGATTTTTGGAGACAATCGCACGCGGGTGAAAAAAATCTCGATATCCGAATGTTTTCGTTCGGAGTGGGAGAGAACTTGGGTTCGTCGTAAGACGTTGACGAGTCGTCGTCTCGGAGTAGATTTTTTTGTCCCGAGGTTCTCTTTGTCGACGGAGTGGCTGGAAGGATGTACCTATGGGAATCAAATTTATACGCGTTTCTCTCTATCGAGCGTGTCTCCCGATGAAGGGGACGAGGCGAGGGTCGCGAACAAATATTAGCTTTCGCGTATTATATCGCGAAGTATCGTTCGTCGTCGACTCGAAACGGTTGCCGGGAACCATGGAAACCTCCTTCGTCCGTCGGCTGTCACTCCTCGGCTCTTCGGTCTCTTCCCTCGTTTCGTAATTCCGGCGATAAGGCGGGAGCACGAGGCTCGGTCCGATTCCGAATCTCGTACGAAAAGATTTCCTTCTCCGGGCTAAAGAAAAGGATCGGAGGATGGGGGAGTTTCTTGTATTTTTGCGCTGCCTCGGAAAAGTTTGGAAGATCTCGGCAACGGTATTATAGTTCGCGTAGAAAAATAATATATAAAAGTTGCGGACAAACTTTGGTTTTAAAATGATATTAGCCGCGGCATCGTCGCCGGGGCTCGCTGGGTCAGCGGCGTCGGAGCCCCGGTGTGTAGCGACGGCCGAGGAGGGAGAGAGGAACCGGCGTGTACGAGGAGTACGAAGTAACGAGAAACTTCCATGCAAGTCCCGAACTCCTCGCCGGCTGCCCCCGATACTTTCGTGGCCGATCCCCGCCTCCCCCGTTCAACCCTGTTCAAAATTCAGTTTCCGACTATCTTTCCAGCCCAGAAAAATATATAATACGCAGCCCGAGCCAACAAACTTACGGCGCTGCTCTTTCCACGCGCTCGACTCCGTGGAGCACGCGCCAGCGAACGAAACGAAAAGTGACCGGAGAACGACGAAAACTATCGTTGTAATTCGTCGCGATTCGCGAATTCGTTGGAAAAATGACGGCTTTCCAAAAGAGGGGGCAGCGGAAAGGTGGAGCGGAGCTACCTATACAGGTGCCTTCGTCGACGCGTATTCGACGAATTCTTGGTCGCAAGTTTGATCACCTTTGGCAAAAGGTAACGCGGCTCGACCGTAGCGGCCGAAAGAAATACGAGTCGTGGAAATTGGGGTCGCGGTTCTTTGTTCCATCCGGCCAGGCCTATACAAATGTCCGAGGATTTTGCCGGGATCGAGGATCGGGCGGGTGGGTCGAGATGGGCTGGGAATCCTTGACAGCGGAGTAGACGTAGAGAGGAGAGATAGGAAACGTGTACTATACACGCGCGCGGGTAGATAAGGGACGGAGAAGGAGAGGCGCACGGCGCTCGCGGAGATCCTGGAACGGAGCATTCCGCGAGAAAATAAAAGCGAAAAGGCGTCGACTCGATTTATCTGGCTGGTAGAAGAGAAATCCCCGGACGTAGGCTTTGTCCCCGCTCTCCTCCTCCCGTGCGCGGTGCAGTCCTGCACTAAATCACCGCGCTCGTTCCCATCCCACTTCCTCGCCTCCTCTTCGACGACGCCTCCGGCCAAACGGCGCGCGACACCGGAAGTGAGAAAAAATGCAGATGCGGGTTGGGAAAAGTGTGGCGAGGCGAGACGAGAATTTGGTAAGCGCTCTCGCCAGGTGACGAGAGTCACCGGTAAACAGCGCAGTTAGCCTTGGAAATGACCGGAGGAAAAACGAAGAAGTCGACGAAGAAGGGAGAGGAGAAAAAAGCTCGCGGGAGGACGCAGCTAACGGCTAGCCAGCGTGACTTGCAGCCAGACTCTCGAGGAGTTTGTGCTTGCAAGTTTTAGAGGAAGCGCGCGACCCTCGTATCGATCTTGCCGGATTTCACGAGGCTTCTCCGCTTTTTGGCGAACGAATGATTCGATATTTGCAGTTCGGAGCTTTGGGAATCGTGGTTCGTCGTTTATTCAGGCACGCCTGTAGTTGGGAATCGTATGGTCCGATTCTTGGAACGTGGACGAGCGATCGGTGGCAACGACGCCGATCGCCGGCTTCAGTTTCGGCAAGGGCGAGGAAAACTCGCGGAGGTTCGAAAGTTCAACTCGAATGAGAGTTTAAACGTCGCCGGTATAGGTTTTCCCAATTATCCGAACATCGATCGTCCCGATATCCGCTCGGGTGTAGAAAATTGTCGACGAGTTTCGACTTTGTTCAATTATCGGATGAAAGTCGAGGGAATTTCGGTCGAATCGCGGAGCAAGTTTCCTAGTCGCGGACTCCCGGCTGCGAAAGTTCGCGCCGTTGGCGACGGTTCAGCGGCCTTTGATTTTCGAACTTGCTTCATTTAATCGTCACTCACCTCTCGCTTCGCAGCCGACGCCTTTCGAGACGACTTCTTTTCATCGACTTCGTCGTCAATACTCTTCAACTTCGCTTCCGGCGTGCAGCTACCTTCGTTGCACCGCTCGCCAATTAATCGAACGATATTTTCCAAACTTTCGCGAGCATCCCTCCGCGCCGCGAGGTTTCCAAGGCACCTCGAGCATCGTTAGGAAAATACGCGTACATTTTTAAATCGCTTCCGGATAAAATTCGTTATTCTTACGGATTCGACTCGAAGCTAATTTCAGCGTGAGAATACGAATCGTTTGGGCCAATACGACGTTTACATATTTTTTGGAGAAAATCGTCGAGGAGTTCGTGCTCGGGGTATGCTTTTTTCCTAAACTTTATATTTACGGAGGTTAAACGATGCAGTCGCGTAGTCTGCGGATAAGTTTGTCCCGTCTGCCTCAGGCGTATCCTGATAGTGGATAGTTATAGTCCAAAGCCATTGCTTCGGATGGCCCTGGGTTGCATGAGAGACACACTCTGCTATTTCAAACCGACCATTAGATATTGCTTACTCCCAAAGTAAACTCCTGGCGTGTTTGTTACCTCGAGTACCGAGATACGCCGCCCAGCAGTCGAGAATATGCAATTTATCACGGGATCGCGTCAAGTGCAGAGATGCGAAATACTCCGCGACGTAGCGCGATGAATTACGGAAAAAACGTGGAAGAGGTAAAAAAAGAAGCGATGCCTCGTTACGAGTCGCGAATTCAAGTCCACGAATCGCGGACCTCGTAGGTGTCCGATAAAAGTGGCAAACGGAGGTCGAGAACGCAACCGGTAGAGCGCTAACTCGACTCTATCGAACTGTCGGTATTTATGATTTCCGTCAATCAAATTCCCGACACTCTCCTTCCCCCCGCCCCCCGCTCGTCGTTATTTAATCCGCAACGCGGCGCAGCCTGAGGTAGGCGCCGCGCCCTACGCCCGTCCTCCGTGAAAGGGCAAAACGCGGCCTGGTAATTGAGAATAAATTGCGTTAGGAACACACGTGTCGGACGGGAACGCTGTTTCCCCATTTCCGAACACCGCGCGTAATCTCTGTTAACGTAGCTGCTGCCGCGCACCGTCGTGCTTGATAATTCCTCGGCTCGCGGTTAGGTTGCCACCCGCGGTTTCAGCCAAGACGGCCTACCCGCTGTCGCGTGTCATCCCTCGTTTTCCTCTACCCGAAAACGATCATTTTTCAAGCCAAAAACAGAAATCCGTTCTCGAGAGAACCCGCTTCGAAAAATTGTACGTCAAACATGGTCCAACTCCAACGCGAACGATTTTCATTCCTCGACGTTCTTATATATTTTTTTTTCTTTGACTAATTTTTTTTGTTCATCTTATCCGTTTCTGTTTGTTTTTTTATTCTCTTAAGAGACCGTAGAACGTAAAGTCGAGATGCGGGAGAGAAAACAACGGGGAAATAGCGATGGGCGGGTTAGGCGTAAACGAGAAAGCTGCGAGGCGTTAAAGTCGAACGTACGACTTAATAACTTCGCGCCTCGTGCGTAATTTCACCTCCGTTCGGATGACAAAGTAAGGCGGCACGTGGGTAGACCGTTTTCCAAAGGTGTAGTACGCGAGTGTTTGTTCACCGGCGACGCGAGTTTACGAGGAGAACGAGTCGGCTCTTTACGCGCGCGCGCGCGCGATATATGTTCAAGGAGAGTAATCGCGTCAGGATGCTGGATCGAGAATTTTCATCGGCTAATGTAATCGCGAGTCGACCGCGTAGGCAGCTTACGCCATTTCCGACGCGCGAATTCCGCGGCCCGTTGCATGGAAAGTAACGGTTTTCTTCTTTATTCGCGTTTTCTTTCTTTCCGCGTCGGTGAGGTCTTTGGAAGGAAGAACGAGTCGTCGCGAGACATCCGTTAAAAGTGGAACGACGGTGAAGGGTGAAAAATTGGACGTTGTTTCGCGAAGCGTTATCGCTGCCGTTAGCTTCGTTTCCCATCTTTGCCGTCGTTGCGAGACTCGCGGAGGTAAAAATCCGTTGGGAATGAGAAAACAGCGTGGATAGGTGTAAAAAATCATGGTGGTAAAAATGAGAGACGGGAGGCCGAAGTTGTTCGCGCATATTACGTTCCGAAACGACGCGAAGGTCGCCTCTCCGTCCTCGAAAATGTCGAATGGAAATGTCGTTCGTCGGCTGAACGCATATGCGCCGGCGATATGGGAAGGTCCGGGCATCGTCGTCCGGGGAATAAAACCGGGGTGGTCGCCATGGAAAGCTCGTCGAGGTTACGAGAAATTTCGTAACGGTCGGAATTAATACCGCGGCTATTGTTTGCCCGTCCCTTTTTTCTCCGCTTCTTCCCCGGCTTTTTCACTCGACCCTGTCGAATTATTGTTTCGTGTCTCGTTTGTATCCGGCCGGCGCTGCGCCCTCGGCGACGGAAATGATTCCGACGTGGCAAAGGTGTCAAAAGGAGCCGGCAGACCGACGATCCGAAGGACTCGAAAAATTGCGTTGATCGACGCTGCTTCGATTACGGATCTTTCGACGTGAAATCTTTTTATTTTATACCATTTTTCCCAACGCAACGCGGGATTTCCGAATGCTGGGCGAGAATTATTTGTCGCGAGATTATTTCTGTCGAGCGTAAAAAGTTTTTCTCAGTCCGCGGAAAAGTTCGCGCGGAGATATAATAATTCGGCTGGCGTGCGAAATAAGTTTCTCGAGTGGTGGATAATTTTCTGGAATTTTGTCGGCATGCGACGTAAGTTTTGCCGAGAGGGAAAAATGATTCGGAGCGAGAGAGCTGTCCGTGGATGGCGCGGCGTGGCTGGCGAGTGACTGGTGCCGGTATCATAAATTTCTGGATAATGATCGCGGCGCGTCTGCATCCGGCGAATCTATGGGGCGCTACGGGACTCGTAAGTCACTTCGTGGCGTCGGTACCGAAGCCAAACCGGGGCGCGTTTCTGTTGCCTGTCCCGAATCAAACGCTCGGTGAACCGGGACCACGCGCGTCGAGAATTTATGGAACGATACCGATTCTGTTTTGTTTTCCTAGTCCTTTCGAAGCACGATCGCGGAGGTGAAGAAAAAAACGCGATAGCTTTGAATTTTATCGATAAGCGAGTATTCTGCAACGTCGACGACTCTGCCTTTACCTCTAGGTAGACGCCGGACGCTTCTTCCTCTTCGTTGAGAAATACTTTTCCATCCCGATGGAATTTCTCGTCAGTCGACGAAATTTCGTCAGTTTTAACAAATATTCCACCCTCGCCTCGTTTCTCGCGAGTTATTTCGTCTAATTATCCAACTTCGAAGAATTTTCATCTCGCGAAATGATCAGTCAGCGTCAGTGTTTCTCCCCTCCTGGGGCCGATATCGCTTTTATGCTCGGCAGAGCTCGCGAAATCTCGATTTTCAAGACAACGCGAATTTTCGAAACGCTCAGACTCGCTAATTCCTTCGCCTTGCCCGCCGCCAACGTGCATTCGGGAAACTCGAATTTCGCACGTCTCCGTACCCACGCTTTTTCAAAGTATCGTCAATTTTCCAAGCCATTCGATTCTTATGCTTCGGCTTTGGTTCGCCAAAGTTACGTAAATTTTCCCAATATGCTCGTTTTTCGCGAAGAGTAAAATATCATCGCTGCCACGTCCCACCACTCTACGGACTCGCGAGTGGTTCGCGCGATCCTGCCACCGGCAGGATTCTGCTGCTGAATTACGCTCGGTCGATAGTTGCAGGAATTACTCGCGGTGCGTTTTCCACCGCGAGGATTTCGCGTTTTTCAGAGAATGCCTCCAAGGGAGCGACGCGAAAACCGGTCGCGATTGGCTCGCAACTTCGAGAAATGCGCTTTCGGTTGGGAAATACGAACACCTGCGCCCGATCCTCTCACCGGAGTCTTACGGCCGTTCGGCTACCGAAACGCCGCGCGTAACGAGCGTAATACGACGACCGTCGAGGTCGGGCCGTTTACTTCGTTTCACGCATTATTCGACGCGGTCAATTTCAATGGAAACCGTTTATATCGGTCAATAGCGAACGGCCTCCGTTACGCGCTGAATATTTCATGATAATCGTTATTCCGGACGGATAATCAGCGTACTTAATATTGGACCAACTACCGTTACATTTGTACCGTATGAAAACGTAATTACTGATGATAATAACAACACGAGACACGGACATACGTTATTTACCATCGAGACAATCACACGCCGGTTACGCGCGCCGTGGGCCCACGCTTTTTCCACGGAACGACGCGATAAAAGAGACTTGGAATTTTCCGAAGTAGCAGCGGCACCCCACGATCGGACGATGACAGCCTAACTGGAATTTCACAAATTTCGCGGACACGTTTTTCTACGATACGGGTTTTGCTTTTTCGATCGAAATTGCGGTATCGTCCAACTCGTCGCGTAACGCTTTACAACGAGTACAAGGTCCGGCGATCCGCCTCCGACTCGTAACGGTCGTTACGCTATTCTGTCGCGTCCAGGAACCATCGAATCACAAAGTCGGGGACGCGAATTGGCCTGGAAATTTATACGCGTATACCTCTCCGTCCGACTCTGGTCGGTCGTTACCACTACTACTACCGCTGCTGTCACTCGTTTCAGCCGAGTAGTAACACCGCGCACGAGTCAGCCCAAACGCGCGCGCGACACCGCGGGCTCGCTGGCGGCGGCCCACGCGGGCGATCACGATCGACGCTCCGGATGTGTACGGTAGGCGACTCGACCCCGATCTCCTCGTTTTTTACGCGCCTTTTCCGCGAGGTTTTTACTACCAACCACCAATTCCGTCGGACGTTAAATCAAGTTCGAATTCGCACGCGGGTCACGTCGAGCGGTTAAAGATATTTGGAAACACGTCCGTAATTACTCGTTCGCAGCCGTTTCGCGCGCGCGCGCGCGCGAAGGAACATGAAAATTTGGCGCACCTGGTCGAGAGAGCGTCGGTTTCTTCTTTCACGACGAGAGCTCGGCTTGCAATATGATCAAAATGAAAATCTAGGTCAGCCGGGAATGATACGTCGAGTGTTTGTACACCGCGTGTGCGCGCGTTCACCAACACTCGCGCGAATCTCGACGAGTCTCGTACGCGTTCGCCTGGCCAGCGTCCAAACGAAAAATTAAATCCGAGTACGTAGCAAAAGCTTGCGGAGGTTACTTCGCGAGGGAAAACTACCTCGCGAGCCCGCGCTTAAATTATTCTCGCTTTTTCTCTCCACCGCTTCCGCATTATCGATGCGCGTGTTCCTACTCTTCGACCACTCGAGTCGCGCGCGGATACGAGACCATCTCTCTCGCCTCTACTCGTTTCAAGCTCTTACTTCTGTCTACCGATATTCCTCGAACGAACATCCCCCCGATCAAAAATACCGTTCGCTTCTCTTGAAACCGGCAAAAACACATTTTTCAAAACTAACGCGTGGGAACTTTTCCGTCGCGCTGGAAATAACTTTGGACAACTCCGCTGGTTCTCGACAACGGAACCCCCCCCCCCCCCCCCCTAGAGATTCGTCTTGCCGCGAGGTTGGTTATCAAACAGGTTTCCAAAGTGTAGGTGCCACGAGTTTGCGATGCGGGCTGAAATTATTTCCAAATTACTACTTACCGAGGCTTCCGGTACTCGATGTGTGTTTATCATTTGGATGAACCAACAGTCGGTTGCGAATATCATCTTCCTCCGCAATTGCTGCTTCCAACGCCACCAACTTCTGCTATTACCAAGCTATTTCCCGGATAATCCAAAGGCGCGCGAGTGCAGGTGGAAATCGGTTACGCGCGCCCGCATCCACCTGTACCTACATAGGCACCTACGTACCTTAACGTACGATCGTGTGTCGCGATACGTACGTCGCGTGGCGAACTTCCAAGTCGCTCTACGGCATCCGGAATTGAGTCGCGATCGTTTCAACAGTTTCAAAGGACCATATCGAACCGCGTCTCCGCGCTCGATGCCGCGCGTTTCATTTTACACGTTCTCGAATCGTCGCGTTATATTTGGCTGAAATTTCGGCATATACGATTCGAATTATCCTTACGTTGTCGTCGTACTCGAAATCCAAATACGCGCGTACGTGCTCGTCTACGCGCGCGCGCACGCGACAAATTGTACGCGCGTATAAAATTTGTAGGTATAGTTCGATTGTGGCTCGTAATACCGGTATTTCTCGATGTCGTGCCAAGCATCTCATGTTTTATTCCTCCGCCACGTATAGGCGAGGAGGGTGTTTATATAACGTCCCGACAAGACGTGCCTCGTTGAATATTTTGATTCGAGCATATTCGAGGCGACCGACGCGACGGTTCTTCGATTGATATATATTTAGATTGGCAGAATGAAGAAAGTAGACGGGCCCGCGTAAACGATCGATAAACGAACACCGTTATCCGGGGAGGTACGCGCATCGCAACGCAGCACAACAAACTCCAATACCCGAGCTCTCCGGCTTGTTTCTACTTTATCTTCTTTTTTTTCATACATTTCTCAACGATGCACTTTGCCTATGAATGGAGCGAGATCTATGGGCGTTCCTCGTTAGTCGCGGACCAGTCGATTTATCTCGACGTAACGCGGGCAAAAACAAGAGGGCAATAAATTGATTGGTAACCCGTAGAACTCCGAAGTACAACGAAAAACTCTTCCGCGAAGAATATATATATATATATTCTGGAGGTAGGTAGTTCCTCTCGAAATTACCTATCGTTCCGGTCTCCGTGCATTTTTTATGCGCCCCACTCGTCGCGCTCGTCCGTGAAAAATTGAGACGGAATTAAAATTAGCGGAACAGCTCGCGGAAAGGGAAATGCGAGATTAAAGCTGCCGCGTGTCGACGATGGGAATAATTATTTCTTTTTTCTCCGTCCATTTTTTTCACCCCCATCCGCAGGGTGAAAGGGGCGACGCGCGTGACCCTAATTCGCGAGAGGACGAGCGCTGTGGAGCCGATATCGATTCAACGTCGCGAGATCGATCCTACTTCCACGCGCGTCGTCAAGTTTTGTTGTCTCGTCGTCGAGAGAAAACGCACGGTACTCTTCGTTCCTCTCGTCGGTGCGCGGAGGATCTCTCGTATTTCCGCAACGCGTGTCCGTTTGTTATGTTAATTATATACTCGGGCCGCGTGACGTGCAGTGTACGCGCTCGCCGACCATTATGGTAATCCAGGGTGAGGCGTACGCGCGGATGAATCGGTGCGAGTCTAGTTATACGACTCTGGGCTACCCTCGACGCCGGTGACGATGCTAGGTTAGAGTTTGCGCGCAACGTTGACGGTCGTGCTGTAAAGTAGTAGCTGCAGGAAATCAACGAGGCGTGGAAACTAGAACTGCGGAGAGCTGGTTCGGCGGGTCGCGCGACGGATTCGAAGGACGATGATGCGTGGAAAGCGGAGTACCTAGCCGCGACGCGTCGCGGAAACGGCGCGGCTGCATTTACCTTGTTGTACGGTTATTCCTACCACTCTGCCGAGTGATTCGCAGGACAATGAGAGATAAATGGTCCATCTAATTTAGTCGACGCCAGAGACCTGCCAACGGTCTCGGATTCGTACGCGACCTATCAATCATTCCTGCTGGGCGGATACGGGGAATCAGATAAATGATTCTCGCTCGCGCTACTCGCTCCTCGACTCTTCTCCCTATATATTCGTAATGCGCTTAAATACACCAGACACGTCAGAGAAAGATACGCGGAGGGAAGGTGGGAAGAGGGAGCCTCGCGCCCCTACGGGAAATCTCATCTCGACGTATTCCGCGCGAACGCGACACGCGTGATATCGACTGTCTTCCACCATTCATCTCCACCGCGTCGTTTCGATCTCGAGACCGTGCTCCCCGGAGTCCGAACAGCCAAAGTTTAACCGGACAATCGAGCCGGCGGCGTCTGACAGCCGATTGATAGCGAGTTTGTTAAATACTTCTTCTCATTCAAATTATCGCATTGAAATCGGGGGAATTTTCGGCAACGGGAATGTTTTTTCGTTTGGTTCTCGAATCGTCCGACGTATACCGATTGTATTGTTATAACCGAACAGTTAGACTTTATTAATCATCGTACCTGACGAATAAGCTACCAAATTATCATTAACAATTTTTCGAGATTAACCAATAACAATTTTTTTTTCGAATAAACAAACAACCTCTAATAAGTCCGTAATAAGTATCACCCTTGGGGTAAATGCGCACGCGGGTGTGGAAATTGCGGACAGTAATTAAATTACGTATCTCGTACAAAAATCGCAAATAAAGCCACGAGAAGATGTTTCGCCCGGACAACTCTCACGTGCCCAATTTTCCCACCTGATACGCAACACCCAGCGCAGATGAGAATACGGTTCGTCGCGGTAAATGCAAAATATTCCTGCTCTGTGTCGAAAGGATCGTGTCTATCTCTTTGGTGCCCTTCGTCCCGGGTTTCTTCGTTCGATATGTCGATGCGTTAGTCTCCTACCTACCTAGTGATGTCTTTGATTCGTAGCTAATCGATTGTTTTCAAGCAAAGCTTCGGGCTGCTCGAGAATATAGTTGGAGAGAGCCCGAGGGACGTCGGCGCTTCGAATCATGACGTCGAGTTACTCCTGCGGTCGCCGCACGCCGGTGCGGTACTTTTGGTACCAGTTTCCTCCAGAGATGCGCGCCGCGATGATTGAAGCCCGTGCTTTTCATCAGCGCGGAGCAATATCTCTCGTAAAAATACTACGTCGCTCGCTCGAAGCGGACCATGAGCCGCGAGCGCGACGTTGAAACCTTATCTCTTCGATTTTTGTCGAATCACGCACGAGAGAGAGAGAGAGAGAGATTCGGGAACGCGTCGCGCAATCCTAACTCGCGGGGCGTAAAAAGGGTGTAAAAATGTAGGGAATAAAAAAACAAAACAAAAGAAAAACAAGGAAAACCTTTCTTCGTCGGATCGTGGATTTTTCAACGGCACGTTGTATTCTTCGCTCCCCAGCGTCATTTATCCAATCTTTTAACTTTCACCCCCTTCTCCCCCCACCTCCTTACACCACCCTCGACGCTCACCACTTGGTAATTCTCCGGGGGTCGTCTCGATTCGCGAATGATACGAAGAGGCGCCTCTCACCGCGCAGGAGCGTCGCGCCTGCGTTCGAGCGGTGCCCCTCGCGTTCGTCCGCTCTCTCACGCGGCACGACGTTCGGGTCGCGCGTCGCCACCCAGGCAACGTTCCGCCAGTACCGGTTCGCCCTGAACACCGAAGGAAACCGGAAATGATTCCCTCGCGGAGTTCCCTCGGCGGGAATTACGAAACGTTGGCGGGATTTTAATCCGCGCGGTTCGACTACGAACCCGTATCGCGCGAGGTGCGACGTGAAATTTCGAAAAAACGAGCTCGAAATAAACTAGGATCGCCGTGAAAACGTATTCCGTAAAAACGTAACGGTTTTTCTCCCTTCTACCATGTGATTTCTCGGAATTATCGAGTGGTGATACGTGTCTGTGATCGTGGCTGTGTGCGTTCGCCTGTGCTTACCGATCGTGTGGTTTCCATTCCCCCTGGAATAAAATAAGGTTGCATTGGAAATTCGGTGATTTATTTTTTTTTCTCCTCCAAAAATTGGTATCCTCTCGGGAAAAAAGCTTTTCCCCGACGAAATCGCTCCGTCGCGAAGGTTGAATTGTTTTCGGTGGGAGAAAAAGCCCGAGGAGGGAATTACAAATCGTCGCGTATAAATTGGCGGCAGCTCGCGTCGAGCGTTCGAAAAAATGTTGCCGATTTACGTCACGTCTCTCCCGCGCCTCTTGTTCGCCCTTTAATCCTACACTCGTAATTTTCAATACATTTTCCCCTCGTCAGTCGAGCAATTACGGTAATTACAACGCGTACTCGTTGACATTCGAAATCAAACTTCTCATCGGAATAAAAAAAAAACCGTCAGCTCCGAAAACCTCTCGGTCTCATTGAGATCTCGAATTTATTTCAACGTACGTTAACATTTGCATTGTTAAATACGTCAAGTATCGCGTCACAAAATATAATCATTTTCATCGACATTCGAACAAAAATTTATTCTCCTTCGCGTTTCGATCGCGCGTTAAAATCACGTGGTCCAGTCGGATTTCGTAACTTTTCCCTGCATAGCGCGTACAATTTGTCGTCGAAATTTCCGAACAGGTACGGAGAAATTATTCGCGAATAACGAGTATGACATCGTTAGAGCACGCGTTTCTCGTTCGTCAGCTCGCGAGAAATGTCGGCGCTGTCTTCTTGCTCTCTCAACTCTTTTCAATTCGTCGGATTTCTCTTCTCGTTATTCTCTTTCGCAAGTTTCCCGTTACTCTCTTGCGCGTGAAAAGTTCATTCGTCGAGCAACCTTTCGAGATCTACGTCTTCGCGGTCTTCCGCACCTCCGGACGATACCCTTGGCAGCCTGAGCTATCGAGTAACAACGTTTTCTCCGCGTCTCTGCGTCAAACCCTCGTTTCGTTTCATGCCGAAGATCGATGAATCTTCACGGTCGATTCAACCCCCCCGATCCTTCGCGCCTACACCGAGACAACGAATCGCGAACGAAACGAAGAAAAATTGTCTGCAAATCGCAAAAAATTATTCTATTTCGCCGCGGTATCGCCGCGGAGTCGCGGAGAGCCGACGCGATTCTTCGTCGATGGGATCGACGCGACTGGCTCGACGGGCGAAAAAAAGTTGATAAACTCCTTCGCGAGAGTGGAGAAAACGAGACGCGGAATCTCTCCTCGTAACGATATCCCGGTCGATCGATCAGCGGAACGATGATGGTATAAATCGTTCTCGATGGAAATACATTTCGTAGTCCATCGCGTAGGAGCGAGGCGGAGTGTAATTGCGGGGCAAAATGGACCTCGGCGAAAGAAAATCGATTATTACAAACAACTCGTGAATATATTCATACGAGTTTCGGGTGCGTCTATTCGTTTCGCGTTCGCCGCGGAATATAATCTCGAAGCAATATCTCGGACGCGCGGAGGAAAATGTTGAAAAATCATCTCGTACGAATTGCGACGGTTCGCGGATTAAGTATATCTCGAGTGCGCTCGATTCCTCTCGCGACAGGGAAACAAGCTTGCTATGAGCAGGAATGACGATACGTTCGCCGGATCACCGCAATAAAGTCACAAACGAGGAAGACGTGAATTATGAAACGCGAACGAGATTCTATCTCGTCGGTAATTGCGTCGTGGAAACTCGCCGCGATAGGAGTACTTACTTACTCGAGTATGATTTTCTTTCCGCGTCGTAGATATTCACGATCGCGAAGATCGCTTTGTCGCGTGGAAAAATGGGAAGGTCGAGGCAGAAATAAAATGGAGCCTCGGCGAAAATGCTTCGCGGTAGATCGCGAATATATTATTTATTTACGCGACGATGAGCGCCGATCGCGAAAATTGTCCCGATTCGTTCGCCTCTCGTACGGTCGTCGAGAAAATATCTCCGGAAAAATCCGAAACCAAAGGTCCCCCGCGGAAACGCGAGCGGCGTAGAGCAAACATTTGCCGTACGCTCGGCGAACAAACGCGGCGCGTTGCGGGTATAAATTATGCGAGAGTATCGCTCCCACCGTCACGGCATCGTCCTGCGAGCCGATAAATTATCCCGATATTACCGGAGAGATTAGCGATATCGTACGGCTTCGGGGGTCCCTTCGGGCGGAGGGGCGCGTTCGACTCCTTGGAGAGCTTCCAGATGGCTGAGCGAAGGAGGAAGCGCGGAGCAACAAGTTTGACAATTTATCAGTCGCAGCTCGTATCAGATGTAAAAAGCGGCGAGGAAAATTCGATTCGCGGCTCGTATCGGGAAATCGCAGAGTTTTCATTCGCGAATTGTCCAACGATTCGTACGCAAACGGCGACAGGTTTCGTTTCTCTCTACGCTTTTTCGTCTCGTTTCGCCTCGCGTTCGACGGAGGGGGAAAACGTCGAATTCGCGGACAATTTCGCGTCAGCGCGTGTTTGCCGGAGAGGAACGGGCAGCTAGGTAGAGATGGATTATCCGGCGCTGAAAATTCATTGGAAATAAACTACTTTGCATTATTCAATA
Organism: Arge pagana; assembly: GCA_963969455.1. Taxonomy (NCBI): domain Eukaryota; kingdom Metazoa; phylum Arthropoda; class Insecta; order Hymenoptera; family Argidae; genus Arge; species Arge pagana. Next base: position 5,346,475 of record OZ018312.1, on the reverse strand, counting down.
TTCAGTTTTCGGGCTATTAGCATAACGTTCCTGGGCAAATGTCTCCTTCGTCGCTGGCCAATGGAAACTCGTCTACGAGCGGCACGATAACGGGGAAAACGGAGCCAGGGGACGAAAGAGAGAGAGAGAGAGAGAGGGACGGAGACGGAGAGACCGGACACTGGTCCGCGAGGACGACGTGTCCCGAGCGAATACTCGTCGCGCGTACGCGAAACGCGAAGCCGTTTGTTCCCCCCACAGCTTTTATCTAGCGATCCGTTTATTAATTTTTTTTTTCAGCCAATCAAATCGCATTCATCTGCTTCGGCATCGAGAACCGCGATTCTAACGTTAACTTGCATTTCTTTGTCCCGTTCATTCTCAAATATATATCGTTTCGTTCACTTCGATTTTTCGTTACACCGATATCGATATTACACCCGTTCCGTAACAATATTTACAAAGAACTGGAAGCCTACCTTCGTCCGTCCATTTGATGCTTATTTCAGAAATATTTTTTATTTTATTCCACCTTCAAACGTCTCGTGATTGATATTACGATTTTATCTACACGCTTCACGCATATATTCGTCCTCCCGCGAATCTTTATCTTCTAGACCGTTCTGGGATTTGAGCGATTGAATTTCGGAAAGTTGGACGAAACTTGTCGCGAGAGTCGGATCGACTCGATTTGAAAAATAATCGCTGTCATCGTCGAAATCCGCGGTAAATTGGAATCTTACCCCCTCGATTTCGCGAGGCTGTCGCGTCGGTGTATAGGACGCGCGTCGCTGGCGCAAAACTCGTGGATAGATTAGCCTCGTGCGTTAGACTCGCGTCAAATCCAGCTGGCAAACGTCTGTCTAGAGTAATTTAATTAGGTAACGAGTAGCGAGTACCTCGACTGTCTATAAATATCTCGACCCTTCGAGGAGATATTTCGTCGAATTACATATCTCATTGTTACAATGAAAACTTTGACGCGCGAACGTCACGAAAAAGTCATCCTCTCCGCCCAAACCGCGACGAATCGAATACGAACGAATCGGTCGAGTAGATTTATTTCATTGACGGTTATCGCATCGTTTTCGAGCCCGAAATCGCGGAAATATTCGCGCGACTCCGATTTCATCGACGTTTATCGAATTGTTTTCCAGGCTCCAGGTTCAATTATTTAGCTGTTCTCTGGGACCACTTCCATGTTCGTTACAACCACGATGAATATTTTCAACGAGTTGATATTGGTTCGGCTGGCGCACGGTGGCGACGAAATGAAAATCGCGTGAAAAACGTTAATTTATTATCGCGTTTGCGCGTGCTATGCGGCTGATGTTTGACGCTCCGTCGCTTCTGATACGTCGCGAGGGGCAATCAGCCACGCCAATTAACCTTAAACGAGTTTAATCCGTCCAATTGAAAATCGATCCCTTTCACGCGTCACGCGGAAGGCGAAGGAACGGGCAGGCAAAGAGGACGGTGACCGAGAGGCGGCAAATTTATCGGTCACGACGTCGAATGAAATCTGTTTCGGAACGAAACCGCGTGGAAAAATCCTTTCGCGAGTGAAATACTCCGAGCGCGGAGGGAGATCGGTAGAAATGTTTTACGGCTCGTGAAGGTTGGAGACAGGACTCTCGGATATGAATAGGAATACCTAGTTTTAGTGGAACCGTCGTTTTCGTCCTACGCCGCGCGGCGCGTACCGAATGACTCGCGGCTGCTCGAACGATACTCGACGATTGTATCCTGCAGATCCGCTCCCTCCTATTTTTTCCTCCTCGAGGCGCGCGTTGTTGGTAAAAGTCTCTCTCGAGTCGTTCGCGAAAAAGGTTACCCCGCGAGGTACCTATCGTCGGCCTCGTCTCACCGAGGTCTATCGCAATTTTCTCGAAAACGAGCGAAAAAATAAAAAAATTCTTCCCTCGACGAAATAAAGAAGCCGCGCGCCCTCGGTGTTTCTTTGGCCGGAGCGTTCTGCCTCCCCGATCTCTGGGACCACGAATGGAAAGAAAAAAATCGCCCACGCTCGCTAACGACCGCGATAGAAATTCTTTTCCGAAACTCGGGAGGCCGCGTTTCCTGCGCGAACCCATTTCGATTCCTCGCGACGTCGAGCGGAACTCGACCGCGCGCGAGGTATCGTTCCAACGCTCGCCGGAATTGAAAGATTGGAAATGAAAAGAGAGAGGAGAAAAAATGAATAAATGCAAAAAGTGAGAAGCACGCGTCAAAATTTCACGCGCGTCGGCTGCCGACAATCAAACGGAACTCGTTCAATTTCCAGTCACGTGCCTCCGCTGCCGGTTCACGGCTCGTTCGTATTGTCTCATCGCCGGAAAATACGTTCGCGTCGTTCTCCGGCTGCCGCGAGCCGTCGTCCGTGAAAATTGACGGCGTAATATCGCCGACGGTCGATTTTCAACGGGGAAAAGATCGGCTAACGACCTTCAAAAATTGCCCGTAGTTCCGAAAACGGCGTCGCTAAATAATTATTTACCGGCCCGTCGCGACTGCGAATTTCGCGGTAGCTAAGACTGGTGCGCGGTTAATGGCAACAGCCTGCCGGAAATTTCCAGTCCGCCGATTGTTAATTAATACTAATGGGAACATGATCCAATTACTCGCCAACTAGAATCCTTATCGGCCAGGATCATTGGCGCGTCGCGCCCCAGCAGTACCGGCAGCAGCGGCAGCAGCAGCAGCGGCGCGCCTTCTCCCCGTCCGGATAAACGACGCCCTTTACACGACCCGCGAAACGCGGGGATGTAAGAGAGGAGACGGGCGGAAGGGAATACGAAAGCGTTCTTTGGCAGGAACGGGGAAAAGTGACGAGCGAGAAGGCGACCGAGCAAAGTGAAATAAATAATATCGGGTAAAATAAAAATCGAACGAGCCGCGTTGCCCGGCTGGGAGCGACGCTGGCGTGGGAAATTCGATAGTAATACACAAAACAGAGGAGCGGTGGAAATATAGGGGGACGGAAAAAAAGGAAACGGCAAGGGAAATCAATCAAACCAACGCTCGAGGCACGCGCTCTCTTCGTTCTCTCCCGAAGCTTTCGGTATATTTCCGCGACCGCAACTTATCAGCGAACGAAACGGGGAACGTGACAGGTTCGTCCCGCGAATAAAGGAGCGAGGGGAGGAGAAATGTGAAATATTACCAACGGATCGGACGAATTGGCCGCGTTTTGGCGAGAAAAACAGAGACAGAGCGGCCGCGAAGGGTCCCGGCGGAAGGCTTTTTCATTTTTTTTTCATTTTTTTTTTGGTTGTTTTTTGGAATTTTGGAGTTGGGAAGGGTTGCGGCGACGGGGAGGAGAGGCGATTGGGCCCGAGAGTGACGGTATAATGACGTCGAGTGGTCGATAAAAGGAACGGCAGAGTCATCGCACCTCGGTCAGTGATGACACTGAAGTGGCGCTGGGGTCGAGGTGTTAAGCTTTCGTCGGATAAATGTGCGCCATGTACTACTATGCCAACAAGCTGACTGCGACGGCATTGAGCGGCGCCTCTGCGGGAGGTTGTCGCTGTCACGAGACTACGGCGCCACCACCGACACAGCCGAAACTTCCAGCCCGCGGGAATTCGAACGGAAATACGAATTCGATAGCGCAGAGTCTCGGCGTCGACCGGGTCTCGTCGACGTCCTCGGATACGTCGCCCACGACCACCTCCAAGGACAAACAGAGACCGAATCACTATCATCGACACCGGACAAAGCACAAGGTGAGACTCGGTGTCGATGTTCTGCTTACCCATTTTTTTTTCTCACTTTTCCCCTCGTTTCTCGAACACCGACGAACCATTTTCCCGCCTTCTCCGTCGAATTTTTCTGCTTCCGATTTCGCACGAGGCGTACGGAGGGAAAACTGAGGAGGCTCTCTCGCGTATTCTGAAGTCAAGCAAGTGTGCGTGGGATTTTTTTTTCAATTCAAACGCACTCGTCAGACTCTCGTGAAAATGTTGCCACGTTCTTGTCCCCGTCGTACGAGGCCTAAAAATTGGGAAATGGCGTCGAGGAAAAATTCCAAGAGGCACTCTCTACGGGGAGCCCTGGAAAGTTCGGCTGCCATTCGCTCGACATGTTTTTCTCTGCAAAACTGTACGCGTATTTACTTGTTAAACGGCGGGAAAGAACATTCGCGAACGATTTCGTTGGAAGAAGAGCGAGAAGGGTTCGCGAACGTGGGAAGAGAATGGGAAAGGATGGGAACAAGTTTTTATCGCGATCGTGAGTGAAATATACCGCGAATCGAATGTCCAGAAGTATCTCGTCGCTCTTCCGGCTCCGTTATCGATGTTGCATCGAGAAATTTATATACTCCTCTTTCCCCGTCATTCCGTGTCTATTTATCGAACAAAGCGTTATTGTGTCGCGACGTACGAATCGTCTCGTCGCGGTTCGCGGCGGTAGCGAGCGACAGCTGGTGGACCGAGCCTTCTTCAAACTCCCTTTCTCTCATCTGGCAGGATATTTCCACTCTGATATTTCCAACAGTCGAGTAGCGAGCGCCGCTCATCGAGCTTTTCTCGACGAACGGCGCTATCGATACGGATAAACGAGTCGAATCGTCGGAGATCGCGCGAGACGTTCGATGACGAGTCCTCTCGTCCGAAAAGTTTTCCCTCTTCGTCGTGATTATGCCGAAATTGAAGTGAGAAAAAAATTCAACGCGGCGTGGAATTTGTTTCTGAATTATCGCGCGCCCGACGAAATCTCGAAGTTTGTCGCTTCCAGCTAACAATATTCGAACGAATCTCGTTCTCGTTTTTTTTTCGTTTTTTTGTTTGTTTGTTTTTCGCTCTGCGAATTGTCAATTATTTCCCAGAATCGCGAGAGTTCGCGGAAGTTGTCCTCGTTAAAATTTACGAGCCAGATACGAACGATCTCGCCGCTCCGCTCCGCGAATCCGCAATTTTCATTTGTATCACCGAATCCGATGATATACTTTCCGCCGATGCGACTCTCCGCGCGACGCGAGCTTTTGGCGTAAAACTCTCTTCGCCCGGCTCCGACAATTCTCTCTCTCTCTCTCTCTCTCTCTCTCTCTCTCTCTCTCTCTCTCTCTCTCTCTCTCTCTCTCTCGCTTCCTCTTTGTCACCCTCGTCGGACGGACGAACAAACGGCAGAGTTTCTCCCGGCCGACAGTAACGATAATTAGCTCGATTTCAGACCGCGAAACCGAAGTCCGCGGCGATTCGAAAATGTGAGCTGGAAAATTAACTCCCGAGAGAGAATGGAAACGCGCGACCGCGAAAACGAAGAATTCGACCCGCGAACACCGCGTCTCATTTTCGCGATCGATACGCTTCCCCCTCCTCGTCGTCGTCGTCGTCGTCGGGATTCACGAATCTGATCCTGCGAATTTCTTTGCCGGCGATGGGATCGCATCCGAGGAAAAAGCATCCCCCCAGCGTGCGTTGATGAGATTAGGAAAAATTGCTTTCTCGTTCTCGAATTCATCGCGCCTCGATCCTTCTCTCCGTTCTCCACGTGCTCTCGGTTCCTCTCCCGCCGCTTGTTCGAGCGAGATCCCCGGACAGCTCGAATCCCGGGGCGTACGTAACCCCTCGGCAGTAGTAGTGACCCTCGTCCTTCCAGACGGCGTCGCGGTTGGACATCGCAGCTGCTGCCGCGACAAGATGATATCTCTACCGTCGTAGAACATTTCCACTCGTCGGCCAAGGTGGCTCCTCCGATCCTCGAGCTTCGCGCCTCCTTCCCCGATAGCTGCTACTCGATGAAAAAGTTTCCGCGGTTAGCGAAGGTAGAAGAACGAGAAGGACGCGAAAAAATCCGCGGCCATATTTTACATGACCGTGTCGCGAAGTTTCGCGGATTTTGCGCTGCTCCCGGGATAAAGGATGTTTGACGACGAGACAATAGTAGTCGTGATTATCGTCGAGAAAGAACCGACGGAGAAGAATGAGCCGGCGGTCGGGGATGGAGGAGAGAGGAGGAGAGAGGAGGAGAGAGCAGGAGAGAGGAGGAAAAACGCGATAATCGAGAGTCACCCGCGAAGAATAGAGGTAACAGAAGGCGTACCTGAAGCTCCGCCGGCGGAGGGGACGGAAGAAAAACAGCATAGACCTGCGAGGCGGTGGTGACTTTGGCGAGAAGGAGGGTTCCGCCAGAGTTATGCCTCCGACCTCAAACCCTCCGCGTTCCACCCCGACCGCCGCCCTCCTCCCGTGGCCGACTGCTCTGGGTCGTTGTCGTTGCCAGGTCGAACGAAACTTGGGAGAGAAGGGCCTTGACAATGAGTCCGGAGCACACAATGGGCTCGCCTTACGCGGGCGAGAAATTCAACCGTCTCGCGCCACGGCTAGTCGCGGCGTCGGGAACCTGGACGTCGCTCGTGATTTCTAAAGTGCTACCCAACGATGTAATTATGATCTTATAGAAATTCTCGCCGGCTACGACGGAGCTCGGCCTTCGATTGATTCGCGGGACAACGCGTTACTCCGTCAACCTTGGTTCGTTTTAATACCGCAGAGAAACTCGTTCGGTATGCCGCGGGAACGCTGTTCGGCGTTACGCGTGGCCCGAGGTATTATTTCGGCTCGACCGATGCGTCGAGCACCGGGAGGACCTCGCGAACTCGGTTCGAGCTGACCGCGACGATCCTCCTGGAAATTGAAACCACCCCCGTGCGATGTCGACAAAGCCGTCTGAAATCCACGAGACCGAATAACAAATCGCGCCAACAGCCGACAATCTGGCAAACTTCGCGGAGCAACTCTCCGCCAACTTCGCGTATTCTGTTATTCTTCACCAAACTAGTCTGGGAAAGGAAAGAAAACTACCGCTACCGTGTACCTAGTCTCCCTTTTTGCCCAGCGCTATTCACCCTGATCGTGCAACAATACGTCATCTGCGAAAAAATATAGTCACGCCACGGTAAAAGTAAACGAACGTTTTGGCGATGTTTTACATCGTATACGTGAATAATTGGGTGGAATAAGGTAATTAAATCCGGAATTTCCGGATGTCCCGAGATTCCCGTGATTTTAACGGTAATTTTTAATGAAAATTCCTTTCCGTGTACTTCGCGATGTTGGACGATCGAATGTAAAGAGAGAGTGGTGGGCTCACGGGCTGGAAAGGTACCTCGGATTACGAGAACACTTGCTTAGCACGGAGTATAGTTGGCAGGTCTCGACGACCCTTCGGGATTCGGGGGGAAAGTAGCGGCAGCAGCAGCAGCAGCAGCAGCGAGCCTCTCGGCTCGCGCGTATCCCTTCTTCGGGGGATTGGAAAAATACGGCGCTCTCGTCCGAGAACGGTTCGAGGCTCATGAATAACGGGGTAAAATGGCGAACGGCGGACGGTCTTTCGTCCGCGACGAGGTTTGCCCCGGACCCTCGCGAGCATCCATCAACCTGCCGGACGGGACGGACATCTCGACCCGCCAGAAACTACGAGCGGGGAAAGGACTTTAAAGCGACGCGGCACCGGGAACCGATGTACCAAGTCCGGAAATTGGGACGACGTTGATTGTATTAGCTAGCCGAGCTCGAGCTTGCCTAGAAGGGTCGAGTCGCCGGTGATCGTCGCGGCGCGCCGGCGAATCACCGCGCTGAATCGAATTTGCCGATCAAAAATCCCGGCAGGCCTCCCCCTTCGCCGAGCTGCGAGATCTCTGCTCGTCCGAGAACGGGGGAAAGCTCGTCGCGACTCGGTCGTTAGCCGTCCGAGGCGATCCGGTAGCCGCGGAGGCGGCGAGCTCGGAAAGTTTTCGTCGCGTGCGTGCGTAGACGTTGTATTTGTAAGCGGGGACAAAAGCGCGAGCTCGGAGTTGAAATGAATAATTTGACAGGCCGTTAATCAAAACACGCGCGTATGACAGGCCGCCGGTTCCTGTCCGGAGGCGCGAAAAGTTTCGAGAATCCGCCCGCGCCCCTCGATTCGCGTTGGCCTTTTTAATTTCGCCCAGAAACGTCGTTCCCGGTATTTACCCTCGCCGCGTCGTCCCATTCTTCTCTCCGCGCTGGTGTCCCGTAAAGTTCGTGGTTCCGCTTTCGCGGAAACTTTTGAGCCGCGAAAGCTGCCCGAACAAACAAGGGTCACGACCTGCTGCCAAACACGAAGGAGCTTCGCGGCCGCCGCGGCGGCAAAAGGGCATCGAAGGGAGGAGGAGGAGGAGGAGGAGGAGGAGGAGGAGGAGAAGAGGAGCGCGAGCATCGACGAAGAAAATACGCGAGCAGCGCGACGGGGTTAATAAATCCTCGTCGCCGTAAACGGAAAGGCGGACTTTGGCAAACGCGAAACTCGCGCGTCTTCCCCGTCGCCGCGGCGGCGCATCGCCGGAGCGAGATCGGGACGCGGAGAGGAAACGCTGTTAGGTATCGTGACTCGAGAAAATGGAAACGGGAGGAGGAAAACAACGGGGTGTTCCCTTACCAAAGGACGTTCCTCGAGGACGACGATCCCGTAAATCCTTGCTTCGTTCCTAAATAAAAGGAGAGCACGAGTCTCTCCGAGCGCATCCCTCTCGACGCTCCCGACACCGAGAGCAAATTGACTCCAGCGCCCTTCGCCGATAAATAGCGAAGGAAGCTTCGCGACGACGACGACGACGACGACGACGACGAACAACAGAAACCGTCCGCTTCAATTTCGCCGCGCGCTAACAAGAGCTAAGGAACGAGAGTGTTCGTCGTAATTGACGCCGACTTAGAAGTCCGGACACGGTTCGCGCGAGCAGAGTGTCCTCGCGCCGCCCTCCGAACCCCGTCGAAGAATAGAGAACCCGAGACGATCCCGACACCTTCGTAAACCAACACCCCGTTTCTTTTCGCACCCCTTCGCGAAAAATTCCACCCCTCTAGTCCTCCGCATTCCGCGTGACATTCTTCTCCTCCCTTTTCAACGATCTCGTTGGAAAGAGTTTTCCTCCCCAACGTCGCGTGATTTCTAATCCTCGATTTCCGGCCCGCATCTCGTCGTTTCGATGCGTCGACGCTGCGCCGGTGAACGTTGAGCCGAGCAGGTTGCCAACGCACGATCGGACGGCGGCGTCGCAGTTTAAAATGTCGAATGAATTTCCGTACGGTTCGCGGGATTCCGTGAAATCCTTTGATCCCGCTTTTAAATTCACCGCGGTATCGGAAACGGGGAAACGCACGCGTAACGCGAGTCCAATGGAGTGAACTAGCGTTAAATTGACCGCAGCTACCGCGAGCAATCCAAACGTGGTACGCGCCAACGTTTCGGTTTTTTTTTTTCGCCGGCGTTCGCTCTAATTCGCGTAGGATTTCATTCCGGAGGCACGCGCGGCGCGGCATAACCCCGTTGGTACGCGGCCTCGGAGAAGAACGGGGGTTGCGAAATAGTAGTCGCGTTATAAGAGTATCAATCCCGCCGCCCCAGGCCCCGTTTCCTTTTTCGATTCGTCGCTTTCGCCCTCGTCGATCGGATCCTCCGGGATTTTCGGAATCAATCGCGAAGCGCGCGCGCTACGCTTTTCGCGAGGCTGCTTCTCGTTTTCTCGCACGGTCGACGCCTGATTTTCCCGCAGCTGCGACGAATACAGGATTAAACCCGGAAAACGGATACGACGCGTCGCGGCGTACCGAATTTCCGAATCGTCAACGCGGCGCGAGTACGAACGATCGAAAAAAGTACGGCGTATCTTCGTCGTGATAGGTGAATAGAAACCAGAAACCAGAGCCGAATTAGGCTTCGCTTTGAGAGGCTCTTGCGTACGCGAACGGAGAAAACCGCGCGGTAAACCGAAGGTGAACCGCGTCTTAACAAACTGATAATGAATCTTTAATTAGTTCGCATTGTTGGATTAGTTTGGAAGAACGTCGTACTCGGAATACTTGTACGAACGGAGATTATCGTTGCGGAAACAAACTCGAAGGCGGATTAGTATCCGGAGCAGAAATCTACGCCGAGGTAAAAAAATGCCAGCGAATTCGCGAGGTCGACGAAGACCGTCGAGAGAAATGTTTTATATTCGGAATAAAATTTAACTGCGAGGAGAGGAAAAAATATTCAATCGCGTTAGCGAGGAAGGAAGTTGCAGAATATCGGGGGGAAAAATCGATTGGCGTGAAATGGAATAACATCGGAATTTCCTTATTTTCAAGCAGCTTGTTTCCAATAACGTACCGACGTGGTATTATTTCGCCGTGGTTGCCCACAATTTCGGGCGTGATATATGACAGCGGAGATGGAAAATATCCCGCGCCGGAGTAGAAGAATCACGCGGCGGAGGTTGTTTCATCAAATTGAGTGACTTGCCGAACTTTTACCTCCTCGCATCGAGGTGTGCGCCTCTCGCGTAAGACCGCATTTATGCGCAGGGGTCGACGGACGTAAACTCGATTCTTCTCCGTCATCCTCGAAAAATCGAGCGCGACGTTCGAAAATTCGTAGATACGTCTGGTCGATGTTTCTTCTATTTCCTTTTTTTTCTCTCGTGTCGTCGGAGGTCGTGACAAAAGGCGAGGGGTGGAATTGATCGATCGATATCGTCTCGTAATTAATGAAATTAGCGCGTCAAACTTTGGACACACAGCTGATCTAAGGACGATGATGATAAATCGTTGCTCCTGATTTGCGATGGTGATTATTTCCCTTTTTTTTTAGCGGCAACTCTCATCTAGCGCGTGAAAAACTGACCGACAAACAATGGTCGGAGCAGCAAAGAAAAGGGACGAGCGATTCGTTGGTGATCGGGGAGATTAAAAACTCTTCTTTTGACGTGCACGTGTTTATTGTAGCTGCAAAGTCACGTTTCACATGGTTTTTCACAAATTCCCATGGCTACGCGTGTTTCATTTATTTTTCTGCGGAGATTCTGGAGTGTTTGCAAAATAGAGTGATGAGAAAATTGCTCGTTGGATAAGTATGAGAATTCTGCCTCTTTGGAGAAGAGGTAGACGGCGCGGCGAGGGGGGATGGAGGGATGAAATTGCGAGGGTGGGAGGGGCGATAATAGAGACGTCAAATGTGCCTGATAAATTGCGCGAGGAGGGGGAGAAGGGTGGGGCGAGACTTGGATCGTTGTTGGTTTTCTTTTCGTCTCGCGAGTGTTTCTGTCTTCGAAAGCGGTGGTGCGGGTCTCTCGCGTCGATGCGTGCCGCGACGAAGCAGGACTGCGACGCCGACGAGCAGCTACTTCGCGGGTCGATTCGGGGGTGTGGGACAGACAGGTGTCGCGACTCTAGCCGAAAGCTCGGCACGCGTCCCGAGGGTGGAGTTACTTGGAGGCGTCGAAATGAAGCCGGAATCGGTTACCTTATCTTCCCCGTTTATGGCGCGCCTCAATTTTCCCAACCGCAAACTTTTATCACACCTGCGATAACGACGATCGATACCTATACCCGCCGACTTTCTATCAAATCTCGCCCGTTCACGGCTAATTACTATATTTTCTATTCCATTTTCTGTTCCAGGTGAGTCACGCTGCTACCAATTACTCGCGCGAACTAGAAGACGATCGTGCACGTTGGAAAAAGGTTCGTCTATGTTCTCCCACGAGTTTTTCCACGCGAACGGGTACGTTCTCCTCGTCGTCGAAGATCATTCCCCGATCTTTGTTACACGCGTTCGAACAGTTTTGCCCGACAAAGCTGTCTACCTCTTTATTCGCGGGACGAGTCAACGAGCGCGATCGTGGTCTATAGAGAACCGTTTGATCGTACCTACCACTCTTCAGCGAAGGTACATTTAACTCGCCTCGACGATGCGATTCTGTTTTTTCATCCACCCGGCACGACGATTCGCTCGACGAGCCTTGCTCGTCTAATCTTTACGTCGCGACGAGCGTCAGATGCGGGCCGCGGTTCTTTCCTGGAATCACTATTCTTCACAATTGACGTAATTTTCGTCGCGCGTACGCGCGCACCTCGCCGCGTGTTTACCTCGGTCAACAACGCGTCGACTAACGAGTGCTATTCATCCCCTCGACCAACCCCCGCGTGCCATTCAATGGTTTTTATCTCGGCCTCTGATCTCCAAGGCCCTTCATTTCGCACCGATGAGTCTCGCGAGCTTACCTTCGCTCCCCGATCGACGAGCATAAACAGACGACGAGTGCCACGTGTAACGACGCCGCGAGGATACCACCGCGCTCCTCCTCCCTGATTTCGCGAGAGTTGACGAACCAAGCGGCTCCAACCACGAGGGCATAATGGCTGTTAATGAGTCCCTTTCACCGAGCACCGGCATCAAGTAGGGCTCCGTCCACCGAACTTTACCGGAGCCGCGGCAACGTTCCACTCCGCTCGACTACCCCACCTCCCTTCTCTACCCCTACTTTCACCTTTTCACTTCTCACCTTTTTTATCCCCTTCTCCTCTCCCCCCCCCCCCCCCCCTCAGCTTTATTTATTCCCGCGGAGCTTTGTTTGCACTTTTCAACTTACATCCTGCCTTTGGACTCGCGCAAAGTTCAGGCTATTAGCTGCGGCCGTGACTCACTCTCGCGAACCTTTGTACACTCGACGCTCGCCACGGCCTGCCGAGAATATTTATGACCGCGTTATCCAACCGCGTCTGAAAAGCTCTCCGCGCTACCGGGTGACCGAGACTCCTCGAGCTCGTGGAAAAACATTCTCGGCGCGAAACCCGAGCCGTTCGCTCGTATTAGTTTTCCCTCCACGCGCGTCGTCTTACGAGGAAGCTGCATCTCTGAACTCGATAGGGAACGCGAGTCTCCTCCTCGGGACTGGCCCGGAAAGGCGAACCCCGCTACCTGTACCTTTCCGTGTGAATTTTCTAATACCTATCGCCAAAGTTTCGACCTCCTCCTCGGCGGAAAAGGTCGAGAAGGAATAGATCGAGGCGGTCGACAACGATGCGGAAGACCGCTCGGGTTGCCTCGGGGGAGAGAGAGAGAGAGAGAGAGAGAGAGAGAGAGAGAGAGAGAGAGAGCCGCCTCTGGCCCCGAACACGCGCGCGCGACGAAGCGTCGGCCGCGTAGCGAGGGTGAAGCTCGAGGAGCCACGGAAGAATTTGAATAATGCCGGCGGTGAAAGAGACTCGGGGTAATTGGTTGGATCTTTCGAAGAAGACGCGAAGTGGGCGAGTCACGTAGCCGATAATATCGCGCTACCGCGCCGCCCTCGGCGAAATGCCCACCTTGCCATTCGTGACTCTCGTTCCCCGAAATCGCATGCTGGGGGGCCCTCCCAAAACTTTGCTCGTCGCGGTATCGCGATTATTTTCAATCTCGTATCTCTCGCTGTCGTTTCCAAAAAAGCTCCCCCCCGGGCGCGTCCTTCCTCCTCGCCTCCGATATTAATCAACTCTTTCGGAATGGAACTAATGCTTTCTCTTCCAACGAAGCAACGAGCCATTGGCCAATCGTCTTGAAAGCATTCGCATTCAGGGAAGCTTTTCATTGGGCTGCCAGCCGAAGTGAAGCTACTCAGCGCTCCGCGCGCTGTGTTCTATCTCGCTCCCGACTCGTCGTTCGCCGTTTGTCGCCCGCACCGTTCCGACGCTTCCACCTCCGCGTGATGGATCGACGATCCGGATATCGCTTCCAGGTCGTGACTGGAGAGTTAATTTCCGTCCTGATTGACCGAAGCCAGTCCAATCTAGGAGAAAAAACTAATCAGCCACGATCTCTTCTCCGTTTCGGCTCCTCGGCTTTCCATCGGAATCGACCGGACCGCGCGTCAGCTACGTTTCGAAAACATAACCCCCTCCCTTATATCGCGGCCCAAATCGACCCCCGTTAACGACGCTTTTTCTTCCCCCTGTCAACGGCGATCGTCCACTTACCGCGACGTCCCGATAGCGCTTCGTCGACGTTGGTCGGTGTTGTTGTTCTCGCCCCCGCGCGCAGATCCGTCATCCGAGGTTTACTTCTGCGTCCGACGATCCCAAATGTATTTAGACAGTTCGGGGTCCCCTCGGTAGCCGATCGGGGATTACCGCCTGATCTCTTCGCAAACTTACTCGACACGTATTATGTCTCTTGGCAAACTCGAATTGATATAACTTCGCGCATTCTTCCCCCCCCCCCCCCCCCCCCGCAGGAAAGACCTTATCGTCGTCGCGACGGAACTTTTCATATTAGCCACGTCCGTTGTATAGGTACGTTCAAGGACATCCGAAGAAGTCGTCCCTTTTTTTCTCCCTCCCGTACACGCGCGCGAGCCGTTTCGTATCGTTGAACCAAGGTCGCCGCAACCACTTCGCGATTAATTTCGAAGCCGTTCCCTGCCACTTCGCAGCAGAGCACTTACGTCCGTCTCTACGCGAGATCGAATTTACCGACGATATTCGGCTGCCCTCCGAGTTTCGCGCGATCCAACGCTCCCCCCGACCTAACAATTTCCACCCATGCTCGTATCAATTCGCCCCTCAGGCGCGCGTTGCCCTTCCGCACGCGTCTCAAGATCACGCGTCGTCGAGTCGATTCGCTCGACGACATCTCGGTCGATCAGCCTCGGCGTGGAAAAAGAAATGATAAAATCGTCTTCCGGCGAAGTGACCGTATTTTTTCATATTTCATACGACAGGTATCGCGTCGTCGGCCCCGACGTGCACGTGAAGGCTGTCCAACTATCGGCCCGAGGGCAAAACTAGCTCGCAGCGCTCGACGGGGTGAGTGAGTTGCAGCCCAGCATCCGCGGTCGGCGTGTTCCGGTGGCTGACAGTTGGACAGTTCCGATTAATGCTGCCTCGCGTATAGTCGATGGTCGGATAAATTTTTATTCTTCGAAAAGAAGGAAAAAAAAATTGTTCGAATCGACGAACGTGACGAATCATATTTCGTTCCCCCGTTTATTTATTTCGCCGTTCGACCGGTTACACTCGCGAGGGAAGGCGAGAAAACGGAACGTTGTTCGCGGTGATGGTCGCGCATCGTTCTCCGTCTCGCATACGACTCGCAGGAATTTCGGAATGCTGACGGAGCAACTGGCGGGAATTCCCGGCTGAAACGATAACATTCGAATAATTTAGTTGAGAGGCGAGGAAAAAATACGAGCCAGCGAGATTATTTCACGGACACGTGAAACGCGGGAAATGAAGAGAAAGATGAATGGCGCGTTTGCTTCGTACTTACCTCTCTAGCGCCCTCCAATCTCAACGAACGAGAACGGGGGGTGGGGAGCTCGTGATAAATTTGAACCGCGAAATAAACGTTCGACGACTCTGCGTATAAACTCGCCGTTGCTCGTATATTCCCAACTCGCGAGTCGTTTTCGAAATCGAGTCGGGATCTTTTACGTCTTTCGAATCGCGGTATTCTTTCTCGACGAGCCGAGTACCGAGATTTCGGAGATGGCGATTTCTCCTACTTCGTCTTCGACGCGACGCAACGGTGACGCGAATTTGCAGAAAGAAAAATGAACGGGAGTTCTTTGTGGTCGCGGTGACAAGGAATGTTGTGCTCGTCATCAGTTTGTACGTACGAGCTCTCCGTACAGGGCGTACGCAGCGGTGGAGTCGCTCTCGAGATCGAGGGGTGCGGTATATTCGAGTTCTTTGTCGAATCGCGGCTGGCGAACGCTGACGCCGCGGAACGATTCGTGGGGGAGGAATCGAAGTGAATTAGAAAGCGCGGGACGCGACAATGGTAGAGCAAGGAGCGGGTGCGCGTATGCGCGCGATACGCGGAATGGAGATAATCGAGGAGAGCAGAAATGTGAAAACGGGAGAACGAAGAGAAAATTCAACGGAGTTGCCGATACGCGTGGCGCCTATCCGTCTCCGAAAGATCCGCAAACTTACGAATACCGAGCCACGCTTTCGATTCTTTCGCCGCCTTCTCACCACCCTCAAAACGATTCCTCGCGGTTCCGAAATGCTTAAGGCCGTCATTGTTCTCCACCGCGACGGGATTCCGCGTCGAACACCGTGGAGACCGTGAGAAATCGGTACGCGGTATGCAAATTTTCGTATCTCGCGACCAGATTCTCTGCCTCGAAGCGATCCGTAGATATATAATACTTCAAGGCGGCAGCCCGAAACGTGGAGTTTGCCAAGTTGAAAATACGGTCGACCTCGACCCTCGTTTTTATCGTCGATCGAAAATCTTGACGAAAATATTTTCTCGTACTTTTACACGGTTCATCCCGACGATCATACTTCAAGATTTGTTTTCGCGAAGAGGAATAGTTGTTCTCCCTACGGATAGGAACATTGCTGCGGGTTGTTCGGGTCGACGCGGTGATGTTAAGCATTTGTACGCTTAAAACTCATCTGTGGGGAGTATCGTCTCGCCGCGTTGCGACGAACTATTTCGAAAAGTGTGTTGTTTTCTCAGCGAGGCGGAGGTTTGTTTTTTGCACGAGCCGTCGAAGTCCATCGTAGGCGAAGGGACGCGAGCACAGGAGTCGGGACTTCGCGTCCTTTGGGTTAGAAAACAGTCGAATCAGCCGGAAGGATTCCGATAAACATCTAGGAAAAACAAGGGGAAGGGGAAAATATCGCGAAATCTCTCGTTGATGATATTTTGCGACTCTCGCGGACGCGACAGCTAATACGCTACGTGCGAGCGGGACCGTGACGCGTCGTAAATTCCGATCGCGTAGAAATTGGGGAACTTCGCTGTCGGGGTATCGATCGCGGGCGGAAGAAACAACATCGTTTTCGCGCCGCATCGTTCGATTGACAATTTCATCGTGACCGAACGACGTCACTCGCGACGTCGTGCTAATTGATGGCGTGGCAGACAACGTGAGGGAAAACTCTCGTTCCTGCGAAGTGTATTTTTTTAATTGCTCGATCAGCAACAGCGTACCGCCAACGAAGCCGACCAAACTCAAGTCCGATTCGAAACGAACGGTAATTTCTGCGCGGCTAAATAATTCACCGAGACCTCGCCGCGCTGCCGAAAAATTCCCTCTTTCGTTCGCCCGAGTAACAAAGACCTGCTCTTTCATTGTACGGTTTCCCCGATGAGTTTTGCGGGAGTGAAAAACGAGCAAATATCACGACCGACGAACGTCATTTCTCGCGAGTTTGGCGCGAAGGACGACCACTAAATTATTTATGCCTAAACAACTTGGCATGAAAAATGATTCTGGAAAACTTTCGCTAACGACGTACGACTGTTTCTCCCGTTTCCCGAGCTATACCCGCAATTTTGCGGTGGGAATTCATTCATCAATTCAATTTCACTCGATGAGTTCGATTATTTATTTTTCTTATCGGACTTGGTTTATTTTCTAGTCGCCAACGTCGATCGATTCGTATCGATTGGTTCGCCCCGCTCTTCGAATTTTCCTCTCGTCTTTCTCGTAACGCGAATGTTACGACACTATCGACTAACAAAGCGATGAAATTCGCGAGACGACGCAGCTGTTGGATTTTTGGAGAAAAAAATAGATGTCCCAGATTCGAGGGCAACGCTCGAGCGATGCTCTCCTGCATGAGAAAAGGGGAATAAAATTCGGAATCTTATCGTCTTACGAGTAAGTTTATGGCGCGGATACCAGCTAAGCTGCAGATATCCGTACGTGTCTCGCATTCGCACGGGTTCACCTTCGTCGTACAGGCGCGACGATCCGTTTTTCTTTGGGACAGCGTCGAAAGTTCCCCCCGGTATGTACCTCGAGTCTCTGTTAGTTTTGGTAAAAATGGGAGAACCCCCGTCGTCGTCTAGGCAGTTTGAATATCGAGGGTGTAAATTACCAAGGCTAATTCGCGAAGATGTTTCAAGGAGGTCGCCAAGTCAAACAGAAAGCTCTCGGCGTTGCTCGGGGTCTCCTCGTCCCCGGGGCTTCCGTTCCTCGTGCCTCCAGAAAATGTTTAATCAAATATTCAGAAATATCGGAAACAGGGAAATATTTACGTATACCTGCCGCGTTGAGAGCATCGATGAGTTTCACTCCGAAATCCGCGTTCACGTAATGAAAAATTCTGCCCTACAAACGAGCATCTTCGTCTACTAACGGCTCAAAAAAAAAACTGATTCCATCAAATTATTCCGCATCGTCGGAAAAATACTAACACGCGTATCCTAAAAATAGTATGACCGGCACGCGCGTCGGTCAGAGCTCGAGCGCAGAGCTTTCGCGCGAAGTACGTTCTCCCAACTCCGAGGATGCTTTACGAGGAAAAGCTCCAACGCAGTACCAGACTCGCAGACTTTTTTTTCACCCGGTGATCTGGAAAACGTTGTCCGCGAATGTCTTTGAAAAATGAAATTCAATTCGTCCCTCGCGAATCCGACAACCGAACTGGCAACAAAACTTTCAGTAGAATATCAGCGATTCAGTCGACTCGACGATTAGCCTGCCTTTGCCTCGGGATTAATCAGATTATCCAAAAGTTTCGCGGCTGTAGAAACTTACGGTAACGCGGTGAGCCTCGATTCGAAACGTTGTACGCACCTCGCCTGTTATTTTTCATTTCGAAAACGTCCGCGGCAGCAGAGAGCTTCGTTCGTTGGCTTCATATACGAAAGCCGGGGAAACGTTGTCGCGCGAGTCTTTCCTCTCGACAAAGGGATATAATGCTACTTGCCCCCCCAGCCACCCTCTTCCTCTCCCCCTCCTCTCTCTCTGTTCCTCTCTTTCTCTTTTTCTCATCCCCGGCGCCAACCATCTTTGGTTCTGGCAGCTGCGCTCCCGTTCCTCTCTAATTACGCTCGAGTGTTACGGTGCGAATTTTCACCACTATTCCTAATTGCAGCGTCCACAAAGAGCTTAATCTTTTCTACCTGTGCGCGCGACTCGACTCCTTCGACGATTACTTCTCGCGCGCGTGACTTAATTAGAACCCTCCCAAGAGTCGGGTGGTAATGATAAGCTAACAGTTATCGCAACGCCACGTAATCTCGTGGCTGAAAAAAACGTCGTTCGTTCTTCGACTCTCACCCGCGAAGCATACGACGAACCGCGAATAAATTCGCCGTAGAGTTGTAGGCAAATAATAATGGCGCGACCCGAAGATGATTCGGGCCGGCATCGAGCCTCGGCATTTTATTGCGAGTTTCGCCAACTCCTGTTTTATGTAAGAGGTGAGAATGAAATTATTTATAGCGGGCCCCGAGATCTCCTCGAGTCTGACTTGATTTTTTTCCTCTTCGCGCGCTCCCCCGCGCGAAGGTGGAGCTTAACGAGAAGATACGAGAGATAGAGGAGGACGTGCTTTGGTTCGGAGAGCTGAAACGTCGGGCAACAGTTAGATACGGAACGCGGCCACGACGATGGACCGCCAAGGATTGATCGCGCGGCGTCTCCGTCGCGTACCTCGTTCCCGAAAAGACGCTCCTCCGTGTTGTCGTCGTCGTCGCGTTGCCCTCGTTACTTTGTTTCGTCTTATCGTTCCGTTCGAAGCCCTCCTCCCTTCCTCGTCGTGCCGCGAAGGGGCATAGATCTCGTTCCGCGCCTCGCAATCAGCCCCCGAGGGTCTCGAGCGAAAGAGAGAGAGAGAGAAAGAGAGAGAGAGAGCGAGACGCTCGGTAGCGATGTCAATACGGACCGAAACTCGTTGTCATTCCCGTTTCTCGAGACTTCGCGAGCCTCTCGTCGGTCCTCTTCGGCTGCTCGCTCGTTTCCCACTCGCAAATTTCAAAAGATACGCGAGAGTGGGGCGCGAAGGCCGGAGAGTATTTTCCCGAAGAAGGTTTTCGCGCGGCACAGCTTGTTTGTTCCGGCGGCTTTTTCCCTCCCCCCCCTCGCGTCGAAAGTACTCGACGAGGAGCGGGCGAGAATGGAAAAAACAAAGTGACCGTATCTTCGTCGAGGAGGACTCTGGCCGCGAATCTCGGCGGAATTGGTTCGGCGCGATGGTTGCGCCCGGATGGAAGGGAACAGGGATGAACGGTGCATCGCGGATCGTTAGCCACGGGAGGGAGGGCGGGAGAGAGAGACGGTGAGTTGTTGCGGGGTAACTCCGACTGTTTTGCGGCTCGAATAGCTCCCGGAAATTGTATTCGAAAACGGGCACGATAACGAATATGAATTAAGGAGATTAACGTACTCCGCTATTCGCGATCGCGACCGCGCGTTCAACGTGCCACGTTAGCTTCCAGAGTTCTCGCGGCTCCGTCCTGACGCTAATCCCCTTCCCTTCGTAATAATACGAGCTTCCTACCCGGCCCAGACCTCCGGTGCATTTCCGATGGAATACAGATTTGTCTAATGAAAATCGATCCTCGGTAAGACAACGGGGCTCCCGCGGCACAAACGTGCCTACCAGCGAGCACTATGCGACTCGTAACGAGACTCGTTCTTTCGCGAGCTCGTTTTCGCAGCGAAAGAACTTGAAAATACGTTTTTAGTTCGGTACATCTCAACCGGGTATATTTCACCGGGCATCGAAATCACTCGGACAAGAGTACGTGTCTATTAGAGGTGGCTTACTGCTGTGGATGCGAATCGATAGAGCGACGGGTGACCGTGGATCGAGAAAGAAATTTCAGGCACGCGACACGTACGACGAATTATCTATAATCACGCGATTTGGGAGAGGAGTCCGGACATTTGTGCAAGAAAAATCGTTAGCCAAGGTTGCTAGACGGGTAGATCTGGAAAATACGCGTCGTTAAACGCGTAATATTCCGTGTCGATGCACTCGCCGCGCGTATACCGTACGTCCTATTGCTGATTCCTCGCGTCACTTTGAGAAGAAAACGGATTTGTTCCACGTTCGCGCCGCGCCGACCCCGCGTACGTCGGGTGACCAGTTATTTTTCAGCCATAGCAACGTAAATTCGCTTTCGTAAACTCGTTCGGTGAACGGTCGTAAAAAAACGAATAATAGTCTCGCTTTGTAGAAAATATTATCCGCTCGATGTTATCTGCGTTTCGTTTTTATTGCACCGCTCGTACTGGGGAGTCCATGATAAAGTAGACTTCTAGATCCGAGACGGGAAATACGAATCGACGATTTAGCAGCATTAGGTACCGATAATATCTAGAGGCGAGGAATCAAACGCGGCGGGAGGGGGACAAGAAGCGAAGCTGTGACGGATCGTTCTCTCTCGGCTCGAGTCGCGTAAGACACGCACGTTTCGAGGTGAAACAGGGAGGGATCAGCTCGCGAGGTGGGATAACGAACTTTGCGAGCTGACAATGACTAGAAGATTAGGATGTGACGAGGCGATCGTTGAACGGGCTTGACAAAGCACGACGAAAGCATTTTCCCCGAGGTATGCTATATACGAACGGGGTTCGAGCGGGGGCGTATTCTCCAAGATTTTCGAACCTTGGCAGAGAGTCCCCCTCCGCGTGACGCCGCAAAGGGCCAATCTGCTGACGACTACTGCTGAGAACGGAGAATTCGAAATATCAACGTAATATCCACCGCAATTACGCGTTTTGGTTAGGTCGTCGGCAAGATGTCGGCACGAGGGACTCGAGGGGTGGTGGTGGTGGTGGTGGTTCGAATGCTGCGAGGGCGCGAGAGGAGTAGGAACGTAAAGCTGCGCGGATGTAACAATAAGGCTCCCGGAGTCACGAGCAGAGCGAACTATCGCGGAATTGGTCAGACGTGCGCGACTTCCGTTCGCATTTCCTTTGGCGTTAATCTGTGAACGTGAATTGGGATTCTAGCCTTTGGCTAACTGGCAAAGCTGTGATACGCTTGCCTCCTCGTTCACGGAGGGCCGTAGCTTCCGGCGACCAGTGGTGTAGCGTACCCACTCGGTATACAGTTTCACCGGACTAGAATCCATTTAATTAATTAATTTCCCTGATTCTCTTGATAAACTCGACGCGATGACCTCGCCATTCAAACACCGGCTACTCCTACAAGTTTAACGGCTAATCCGACGCTCGAGCTGGGATCCTTTTCCCTCACTTTTTCCACATCGCCTCGCGAGATGAATTATCCATTCGTCGATGTCCAGTCCAGAGACCGAAACGATTCACGACTCGGTTCAAAATATTCGATTGAAAATATCGTTCGCGTCGTCAGCTCGCAATAGAATTCTAAAAATATTGTCTCCTTCGTCCAACGAGTAAAACGAATATTTTCCGCGGAACGTCCCTTTTTTGGCATTTTTTTTTTTTTATGGCGAGGAGAAATGGGAAAAATTGTTGGTCCTTGTGACTCGGAATCCTGAAATTGGGAGAGGCGTGTTTTCGTGAGCAAATGAAAGATAATGGTCTCTAGATCGCGATAGCTATTTTAAAATCGAGCGTGACGGTCTGAATTTTTTCAATCGAGACAGAAAAGGATTGACAAGATCTCGAGGCGTTATTGCACGCTATAGATAAGGAGAATAATAAATATGATTTGTACCAGCGTGGGATAAAGCGGGGAGACGCGAGGGGGCGCGAAAAGCGCTCCCGGGCCCTCCGGTTGTCAGATAAGCCAGCGAGTTCGTTCTGGCATCCTACAATGGCCTCGGATCGAAGATTTATGGCAAAACTTCCTTTAGATTTCGGCGAGAGCGAAGACGGGACGTCGGAGAATGGGTCGTGCAGTCGAGATGGGATGAGAGGAGGCGAGCCCTCCGTGTCGCGAGAAATTCAACGCGCGGGGCGGGGGCTATCGAGCGATTTCTACCAGCGCGTAAATACGTGGTTATTTCACCGGAAATAATAGCCAGTCTAGTCCCCGACGTTCGTAACGCTCCGAGGCGGGTCCGCCGCGCAGAAGAAACGCGTTTGCTATCGTTATCTTGAAAAGTCGTTGTGCTTTTCTGCCCCTTCGACGATTTTCCTCCGAGACCTTGCGAGCTTTCAAATTTTTCAATTTTCTCCGAACGCGTAGAAAAATCACTCGAAACCAATACTCTCTCACCTCCCGTCCCGTCTGATCTACCCGCGTTTTTGCCTCCGCTCTCGAATTAAAGAGCCGCGCGGGAATATTCCGCGAAAAGTTGTACGTTTTTGGAGGGGAGTCGCGGGAGAAACGCGCAGGGGCGAAGATGCTCGAAGAATAACGAATCCGCTGCTCGATACGGATATCTCGCTGGCTCCAGGAGGAGGTAGCAGACGGAAGCGGAGATAGCAGCTGGGAATGTGATAGAGAAGCTCGTTTGTTTCGAAATCGCCTCGCACGCTTCCCGTCATCCGTGTAATAATCCAATGCGGCTGCCGCATCCATCAGCAGCTGATTACACCTCGCATCCCGCAACGGGTTTATACATTCGCGTTCCTCCGCGAACGCGTGTACCGAACATTTGTAAATATATCGCGCGCGACGTGTAATCCCCATTTCATTCGTCTCTTCCGACCCGCGCTATTTTTCTCACCTTTATTCTTCCTCTCCTCGCGTCGCGAGTCGCTACGTGCAAAGATGGGAACGTTGATCAAAAATTGTGCTTCGGGAACGTAGAGGCGACTGGATTTTCGGGAATGGCGCGCGACGGTGCAGAATCGAGGGAAAGATCGGGGACAGTTTTATGATTTGGAAATATTCGAGGTCCCGAAAATTGGCGGATATACGACGAGGATTATTGAAAAATATCGTTTATCGGCGGGTGGATGAAACGGCCAGTGGATGGGTCGTATAGTGAAAAGTGAAAGGGGGATATCGAGAGGATTCGTATCTCGGGAAATGGAGATTATCCCGGGTTCGCGCGTGTCCGAGTTTCCTCTCGCGCGATCGGCATCTCGAATCGGTCGCGCGATCGTCCCGAAACGCGATCCTTGCTCTTTTATCCGGCCAAAAAATCTCGCGGCACGAGACGACGAGACCGAGGTCGAAAAAGTCGAGAGGAGCGGCGAAATATTTCGGACGCGGAATATATATATCACTCGAAGTACAATGTACGCGTCGGCCTTCGACGGGGACGTATATATTTCTCGTACGTAGTAGTTCCGCTGGGTCATCAAACGTAGGAGGAGATAAAAAGCTTTGAGAATGAAAAAGGTCGAAATCGCGGACCGTCGTCGCATAAAACGAACGGCGGGCTCCTCCGATGATATAAAATCCTCTGCGAAGGACGACGCTTAACTGCCTAACAAAAAACATTTCGAAAATTATTCTCGCCCGGTTCCGTTTCTTCGTCTTCTTTCTCTCCCCGTTCGCGCGTCTCACGCATCGTAAGCCGCAGTTTTTTCCCGCCCCGCGGATTTCTGCGATGGCCGGCGAATTAAGCCGTTGCTCTGAATAATTTTGCGCGGCCAGCTCGTCGAATTCGTTCGCGGCGTTCCGTTTTTTCGCCCGCGGTGTACGAAACTTCGAAGCGTTCGCCGCTCGAGAAGCGAGCCTCTCGTATATTTACCGGGCAAAAATGAAAAGCTATGAACCGAGTCGCGGGAAAAGTGGAAAACAAGAAGTGGGACAGTTTGACAAATTAAAATTGCACTCCAGCATCTTCCACGTAACGCGAGGAGGGAGATAAAATTCCGGTGGCAGTGAAAGACGAAAAAAAAGAAGCAGAAAAAAAACGGGACGGGGCGGGGTAGAGAGAGCTGCAGTCGGCGATAGAAACGTCTTCGCTTAGAGATTCATCTCGTTATATATCCGCGTCCCTCGTTCTCTGCCTCCACCCGCTACGCCCCCCCCGAGGGAGAAGAAGCCGAGTTTTGTGGCAGGATGGAGGGCAGACGTAATAAATTTAATAGCTAGAATGCTGTTATAGCTGAAAGCTTGTCGAGTTTTGGTCGAGGTCCGACGGTAAATGCAGCAAAACAAACGTCATAAAAAATCCACTAAAACCAGACTCCGCAATCTCTTTGGACGTCGATGTAGAAAAATATGGAACCGCTGCGTCATTTTTAGCAGAGGAAAAACAAATTCGCCACGATGGAATTTAGTTCCGAACGTGAAAAATGACACGGAGAAGGGGAAACAAAAATTGAGGTGTCGTTTCTAATGGTTTGAGAATCGTGAAATATTCCATGCGTGAATGTGAAGTCGGCGACGTTCGTCGTCGAGGAAGGAAGAGCGGAACGATCACTTCGTCGTACAGGCTTGTGATTTGGAAATCGACAGAGCGAACGGAATGTACGATACCGCGTCGAAAAAAAAATCGATCTCCGCGGTTCGATCAGAAATCGATCGCTGGAGACGCGACGTCGTTGGATGAAGGAAAAAAGAGAAATGAACGCGTACGTGTATGGATATTGGTAATTTTCTTACGCGTCGATGATAAATCTGGGCGTCGCTGCGCCGCGGAAGAGATAAATTGTCGCGGAAGAAGCGTCGGGAGGAAAAAATCGGGAAATTTATAACCAAATCGTAAAAGTAAGACGCTTCGTGATCGCGCGTCGCGCGCGCCTCGACGTTTCGCGGCGAATATTTTACGCGCGTGAAACGGGGGGAGCCTCGAGGCTGCATAAACTTGATAATATCAGGTGTCAATTCCGCTCAAATGAACCGAAACATCTCGACGATTTCCGCGTGCGTGTCGCCGGGCTGATCGTGCGTCGAGAACGCGATGCTCGATCGCGAATTTATCGTACGGCGAGTCTCGATCGTAAAAATCTCCGCCCGCCTCTCGCCGACTCCTATAATCCTCGCGTACCTCCGCACCCCGCGATTTTCCCCCTGGTATTTTGCAGGAAAAAAAAACTAACGAGTTTCTCAACAAACAACAAAAGGGAGTGCATCATTTTCGGAGCCGCGAATTTGCTCGCGCGCGAACGAGCCTCGCTCAAATTTTATTCAGCGGCGGATACTCTCGGCGAGAAAAATAAACGTGCCCGTGCATTCCTATGAAAAATGAACGAGCCTACAAAGCGCTGCATGAATTTACGGCATTTCGCGAAGGGACGGGAAATAGAGTCGTTCTCTATTCACGGTAAATCAACAACTGTTAAATTATCGCGGAGACGCGTGTCGTTTTTCGGACGAATCTCTCGCGTACGCGGCTCCGTATTTGTACGTAGCTGCAGACGCGGAAGGGATGAAGTTGAATCTTTTCGAGGAAGACAAAAGTCCCCTTTTACTCTGAAGCTCGAGTTCGATTAGGATCTTCTTGATTCAATGAGCTTGATATTCGCTTTCCGCTTTTATTTGTTACTCTTCCCTCTTTTATTTCTACCAACAGATTTCCCTGATTTCATCGCGCTCCAACTACTTCGGATCCCCTCTTTCGCAGCGCAATCGCGATTGGACCGGGTGCTTCGAATTATGCGATGTATTTCCATCCGCATCGCGTAATGGTTACGATCTCGCGAAAGCACCGCGCGCAGAACAATCGTACAAAAATATCCGGGTGAAGTGACAAAAAAAAAAAACGAACGAAGGAACCCAAAGATTTTTGACGAGATGTACGTTTTTTTTTCTTTGATTTTTCTTTCCGAAGCTCGAGTGAAAGTTTTTCGTCGATGTCGTCTCGTGTCTCGTTGCCAATCAAAGGGGAACGATCGTCGTACGGAGGCGAAAATCAAATTTACACGTAGCGACTGTGTCAACGTTTCCACAACTGGGGTCGAAACAGCGTCGAATCTCTTGGTTCGCTGAAATTTCCTCGAATAAATTAGTACTCCCGTTTCGTTGGCAATTCACCGAAGCAAACGTCAGATATTAATTTACCGACGTCGCCGTCTCTCAAGAATGGCCGAGGGAAGCGCCTGATCGAGACGTCTGACTATAACTCTGCTCGTACTACTCGAAGTAGAAAAGCAAGCCGATCGATCGACGCTTTCTCGTCGACGAATAACGGGGCGGGGGAGCGTCGTTCGAGGAACTCGTAACGCGTAATAAATTCAGCAATTGAGAATTCATTGATTGGAAACGCGAGGGAATTCGTTGCTGATACAATTAAAAAACGATCGATGAGCCGGACGGAAAGTTGGAAACGAGCGAAAAAATCGTACGCCTCGGAATTCGCGTTTCCACCCTCGCGGTAATTTCTGAAATGAAAATCGCGCGGAATGAAATAATTGCCAACGAGCTCTCGAGCTTCCGAGCCCGTTCTCCTTTTCTCGCGCTGAAAAAAAATCATCTTACCGCTCGCTACTACGATCGAAATCGTAGCTCCGAATTGCCCGTCGCCACATCCGCTACGAGTTGTCTCGAGCGTTTTCCGTCAACTTTTTACATTCCATCCCCCCTTTTTTATTTACGAACGTTCTCTTTCATCCCCAACGTTCTTTCATCTTCGCCGTTTCATTTCCGCCCTCTTATCCGTTTTTCCAAGTTCGTTTCCCCTTTTTTCGCTACCCTTAAATTCGCTTCCTTGTTTTCACCGTTCAATTTTATCTTTCCTCGCTTCTATTTTACTCGTCCAGAATACTCGGCTCCGTCAATCGAGGAAATATATCCTCGTTCGTAAATCAACTCCGCTCGCGAAGAGCTTGCTAATATCTCGGCATCGAGATACGAGCCGGACGTATCGAGCCCATCGATTCTACGTCTCTCCGTTGATCGGGAGGAGCAACGTTCGCCGAAATGACCGACGCAACGGAACCCTCCGAGTCGTGTCGTGAAAGCGGTAGATTTGCCCATCGTTTAGTGCAGCGTATTCCAGACAAACGTCCGTTCCGATAGCATAGGGATCGCCGTTGCGGAGAGTGTTTTATGTGGCGCCCGTATACGACGCGCGTACGGAGACTCGGCAGTCCCGATTTGGCCCCGAATCGGTAGGTGGTATCCGGATAATAGGATCGAGTATTAGTTCCGAGACGGAGGATCCGACCAAAACAATTCCCTGCCGCGCGGGATTTCGGGACCTCCGATTGATTATTATTTAAACAGGATCTGCGTGGTACATTCGTCTTACTCGCAATCGCGCGCAATGGAATTGGTTACCGGAGCGAACGGGTGCCACTGACAGAGAGAGAGAGAGAGAGAGAGAGAGAGAGAGAGAGGGCGAGGGAAACGCGTATAACGTACTTGGACGCGTCACATTTTTATTTCGCGCCTCCTGGATGTTTTCGTCACTCTGTTCGCGGTCGATAGCGAGAGACGCGTTGCGTTATGAACCGGTCGTCGCCAAACTTCGCGGCTTGTCAGACCCGACGAAGGAGAGAAGTTGATCGAAAAATACTTGCAAACTGCTAACGAGAAAACTTGCGTTGAAAGGTAGCGAATGATATAAAATAATTGCCAAACGCGAAGATGCGACTGAAACGCGAGGGAAAAATTCAAATTCGAAACTTAATCTACCCGAGCTGTATTTTCACGTACCTACTACGTCGTAGCACGCTCGTCGATCGGGTACACAAAATCGGAGGAGGAAAGCAACGGCACGAGTCTACATTTGTCTTTCATCTGTGTTTCTATTTTTGAAAATGAAAGTTTTTTTTTACACATTTTTTACAACAATTTCACATCGCGAGTAGTGTTCGTGCGGGTGGTGAAGTCTGCTCACGTATAGATATTCGCAGCGTGCCTTCATTTTTATCTTCGGACGGCAAAGATATCTTCTCGTCGAGATACGAGCTCGTGTTTTGTATTTTTTGGTCCGCCGCCGTTTAATTATTGGCCAACGATCGATCGAGGATATGCGAGTTACGGGTGAAACGAGGCGAAGTCGTAACTCGAACCCACCGCGACGTGCCAATTCACCTCATCGATGTTTGCGCTTCGATCAACTACGTTTTCGAGACGAAGTCGTATCCGTGTCGACGCGATACGTGCCGCGCAATGTTTTCACAGACGACAGAGCATCGAATGCGATTTGTACAAACACGAATACCAGACTACGTGTCCATCGTCGCCTGCGCGGGTAACCAATGGCGGACGATTGACGCGTCATTTTCAAAGCTGATTCGCGCGGAAAATAACGAGCAACGGGCGTCACCTTTTTCTAAATAGCGCGCGTCGGATCGATAGCGCGAGAGAGTAAATTAATCGGGCGATTGAAACGGAGAAATAGGTAGAGAATCGGACTCGCGACGATGAATAGGGAAGCAGATGGAAATGGATGGGCGGATAGAGGAGTCACTTCGAAGTACGCGCTGCAGATTCGTCGAATTCTCGCCGACCCAAATTCGTCTCCGTCGGAATGGGAGGATAAAAAAATGGTTGGAAATAACAACGGAGATCCTTTCGACGCGTTTCGTCTTTCCTCCCTCTCGGCTGTCTCCTCGCGCTCGTCGTTGCGACCTGTCTCCTTTTTTCTCCGTCGATGTCCGAAACGCGCGATTTGATCCGTTCGTCGAAACGTTTCTTACGTCCGAGCGGATCGCCGTATATCAAAGGACGCGTAGTGCAAAGCGTATTTCGGATTTCTCTCAGCGCGTCGCGAGAAGTGGGAAACAGGATACGCCGACGCGAGATCCACGACGTCGAAGAGTTTTCCGCCGCCGCGAATTCTTTTTCGCCGTTCTTCGCGCTCATTTTTCCTCGATCTCGTTCCTTCGCCTGTATCCCGAGGCGGCGCGGGAGTTCCGGTCGCGTGATAAATTGAAAGGCACGTCTGCGCTCGCGGTGGTCAACTCGCGCGCGTAACTCGCTCGTATCGATCGACCTTGAAAATGAATATCTCGGAAAGATGAGCATTTTTCTTGTTTTGGCGAGCACCGAACGGAATTTGCTGCCGGTACGTTTCGGCGGGCATCGCGTTGAATATGGAGGATATC
This sequence comes from Arge pagana, assembly GCA_963969455.1. NCBI lineage: Eukaryota > Metazoa > Arthropoda > Insecta > Hymenoptera > Argidae > Arge > Arge pagana. Next base: position 5,317,143 of record OZ018312.1, on the reverse strand, counting down.
TTGGACATTATTCCGTTCGTCGAGTCGCTGAAACATGCATGATGCATCGAGCCTCGAGAACAGCTTCGGTCAGCCATCTTGATAAAGTCTTTGGCTCGCTGGAATATCTACGACGTCATCCTTTGGTCATCCACTTGCTCCGCTCCGGAAACTGCAGATGAAAGATGGTGCCATCAATTCTTATAAACTTCCCGCGTCGCTTCTCCGAAGAAGAGAGAATTCCAGACAACAATTATTCCCGGACGTTCGAGGAATAAAATCAACAACAAAAAAAACTCACCCACTGCTTCTATCGTCCGATTTTTTTCTTCTCACATCGTCGATACCAAGAAGCTTCTCCGCAGCTTCGTGAAATTTACTTTTCACGCGGACGGACGAAATCGTTTTTAGATTCGTCGTGAAAAAGCTTATCGAGCGTCGATAAAACGTCGAAGCTCCGATTCGTACGAGGTTCTTTCATTGGTTTATTGCGAAGTAAACGAGTATAAAAACGGGGTTTGCATTCTTGTGGAAGAGAGCTTCCAGCTCGCTTGCCGGGAGTATCGATACGGTGTTGAAAGTTTCAAGTGTTTTTAGAAACGTTGAATTCGTTTCTTGAAAAGAAAAGGGAGCGGTGTGTATCGCGAGAGAACAAAGTTCGCCTCGCGTAAAGCTTTTCGGTACAGTGACGAGGAGAGCGTGGCGCGGGGAGGCGGTATATGTACCTACGAGACGGGGTTGCGGGGTCGCAAGTTGTGGACGGGAGGATGTTGGCTGCGATGCTAAACAGGTCGCATCTGTTTGCTGTCCGCGGCAGGGGAGGTAGGTGGGCCGAGCCCGTTAGAGGTTAGTTGATATTCCGTCTTGGTCACGCTGAAACATACCACGTGCCTTTTCCTTTTGCATAAAAATCAGAGGTCGCATCCTTGAATAATAAACCGATATCGCGCGCGGACTCGACGACGTGATATATTCGGAAAATGAACGAGCAGCTTTTAGGGGAAAGAGCAGGAGAAATCTCCGCTCTCGATTAGTACGCCGATCGCGCGATCGCTCGCTCGCGGACGAACGGAGAGGAGGTAATCGCGAAGGAGGTAAATAAACGAATATCCACGGTATATTCGAAGGTTCGACTGTCCACGGATATAATGCAGATTTTATGCCCTTCGAGGATAATAAAATGTTCGGTATACGCGTCAATTTATCACCCCGCTCCTCGTATCGCTCGTGCCGTCGGTGCTCCGGGCTCGTCGGTAATATGGCATTATTCTCACCATTTTTATCCGCCGACAACAATGCCGATACGCAATCAATATTCCCCGCTCGTTTCCGCCTATGAGTGGCCGCGTAGCTCGTCATTTTTCACCCGACCTCGTCGTCGATTAACGAGCGAAAATTCGACCTTTCGCCGAAGAAGAGTAAAAAAAAAAAAAAAAAAAAAAAAAAACAGCTTTCGCGGGACGATATAATTTCATAGGTTCGGGATAAATCGCGGTGCCCATCGAGCTGGTAACCCGTCGACGAAGGACGTTGTTCGAGGAGGAGAGGAGATGTTTTAATGGGCGGTTGCGAGAAGCAATCGGAGTGGATGTAACCGTAGACTAGCCCGATCCTACCGCGTTGTGTACGGGGAGGAAGACGAGGACGAAGACGGAGAACGGATATCGGGTCAGCAAACAAGTGTAGTCGGTCTTACCGTAGGACCGGGAGACTTATCCTCGCTATCATTTGTCTCCCCGTACGAGGATGGAGCTAAGACCGCCTTCTCGCGATTCCTGAGATGAATGAATCGACCAACCGCCCCGATGAAACGGAACCGTCACGAACACTCGACCACCGACGTGTCGAGGCTGAGGGACACGCTCGGTTAAACTTTTCAGGGAATAGAAACTTGGATTGATGATGGGAAATGTCTCGGGAAACGGTCGAGGACGACGCTGGAGAGGTCGCGCGGAATCGATCCGTGAATCTATGCGAACTATCGTATTATTTCGTAAAACTATATCAGGTATTCGTCCCCGTCGAATGGACGTTTTTTTCCATTTTCAAATAGTTTCCACGCGAAGAAATTGAATATATTTATCACGATTCGTCTGGGAAACGTCGAGTGGTTGGTTATTCCACGTTTCAGATATGAAATCTTACCGTCGACTGATGAAAGATTTTCGACGATGCGATGAAAAATGTAATAAAGTGGGATTTTGCTTCGTATTCGGTTAAGTACAACGGAGCGAAGCGAAGCTCGCGATTCGAGAAGAAAGGAGATACGTCGAGGCGAAGATTTCATTTCGTCGAATACCTTCGTTTCTGGGGGAAGGTCCAATTTTAACGACGATTGTTTCGTACGGCGAACGAGCGTGGACTTTGTTTCGTAAATTGATACGCGCGGTAACGGAGCTTTCGCTCGTCCCGCATCGTTTTCGCGTAACGATTCACGCGCGCGGGGCGGCTCGGCTTCCGACCAGCAATACGGACGAGGCGAGGCGGCTCGGGTGCAAATAACTTGGAACGAAATACGTCCGGCAACAAATGTGAAAATTATTCGTATCGCGTCAAGTTTCGTCCGCGAGGTAATTCGTTATCTCGATTCTCAGCGAACTTGGTTCGTAAAGATGAAGGCGAAACATTCGTCGGTCGAACGAGCGGTATAATCCTTGCGAGAAAAAACGAGACAGATAAAGTTCGCCAAGTTTTCTCTAAACCTTTGGAAAAAACGTGGACCAAAACTTTGGAACGGCACGAGCGAGGAAATAAATAATTGCAACGTCGTTCGGACGAGCATTAGGAACGACCTTGAGACAGCGACGTATTCTCGCCAAGCGTCGTTTTTTCGCTTCCTCCTCCTAGCTTTGCCGGCACCTTTGGAAAAGTTACTTCGCTGTGGAAATGGAATTGAAAAGTTTGGTTCATCGATGGAAGTGGAAAGACGTTCCAACGATACTCTTTCGCCGGTACCGCGGCGTGAAAATTTACCGCGGCGTGAAAATTTACCGCGTGGTTCTACGTGTAGCGGCGAAAACAAGGCAAAGAAAAAAGGAGGTGGTCGTTCGCGGAAGAACGAGATACTCGACGCAACGTGTTTCCGTTGGAAACGATATTACTCGAACGTTGCGCTTCCGATGTTTGAATGCCGGCTTATGAAAACTCGATACGCAATTATATGAATTTGCTGATGGTAATTGATATTCCTCTCGCGAAGGGGAAGCGACCGCGGTGAAGAGCAAACACTCGGATCCTGGTAAAGCAAATATATTCGGTCGTTGTATGTAAACCGGTATCGCTGGCGCGTTGCCAATGCAGCGGGTTGTTCGCCGTCGATAATAGTATGTATTCGCGAGAAAGTAAAGTTCGGCGAGCGTACAAACAAATTTGTACGTGTACAGCTTCCGTTGACAATGGTCGCGAACCGAAAAGTTAGATTCGAATCGTGGAAGTGGTCGTTCGGGGTTTCAACGATCGAGAGAACAGAACGGAGGCCGAGGGTGACGCAACCCCCGGGGTTGGACATTCGATAGAGACGAGTAAGAGAAACGAGCGAAAAACCCTTTTGTTTCTCTTCCAAACGCGACGCAATCTTCGACAATTCCGAAACGTGGTCCGTTTCTCCGCCTCGAATCTCCGCCTCGCATCCGAAAGCTCTGGATCACGTATTATTTATTTTCGCCAACAACGAACGTTTCGTCCGCGTGGGTCGAGATATTTCCAACGAAACGGCATCTCTCGCTCTCTCAATTATTATAATTCTCTCCATCGCTGTTATTATTATCGCCTCTACCCTTTTTTTCCATTTTTGTTTCAATTTCTATCTTACACTTGTTACTCTCTCCGCGTTTATACAGCTGCAACGCGTAGCTGATATACTGATATACTCCGTATAGAAATCACGACGAACAACGCGTTGCACGACAATTAAATCTAGCTATCTCTCTTTCTCTCCAGTCTCCGACCGGGATCTCGAATTAGGGGTGGGAAGGCTCGACGCGGCGGAGGCTCCTCCAGGTATCTCTCGTGCTGATTTATTTCAGCTACACGCGAACGAATATATACGTGACTCCGAAGAAAAGGGGGATAGGAGTGGAAACCTCGAGTTCGTTTCGCTGCTTCGCGGAGATGTGAGAAGAGGATGATGAGGGGACGGGGGCGGGGGGAGGGGAGACGCGGAGTTATTTCTTCTGCGACGGGTACGCTTTCGAATCCGAAGGGAAGTTCCGTGCTGATGCGGACGAGGATCAAGTCGGCTTCTGGAATCATAAATATCGCGCGAAACGTCGGTTGACATTGAGATTTGGGATAGTGACCGCGTAACGTGGCTTTGCGAACGAAAGGCACGTGTCTGTCGGTGCCGATCGTTTTACGGGCTACAAAAAGTGAAGGGCGAGTCGTTTTTGCCTCCACGTGTAACGCGTACCTATCGTATATACGCACCGTCGATCAATAATCTCGACCTGCCTCCTCTATCCGCAGGCTCCTATCGCGGGACATCATTCCGAAGCGTGGTACTTCGCAAAATCTGTATCGACTGTCTTGTGCCGAGGTATGCCGATGGAGGGACTCGGGTCACTGAAAATCTAGATTTTCAAATACGATTCGCCAAATTCCCGTCTTGGAATGTCATTCGAACGAGTCTCGTTTCGATCGATCCGTTTAACGAAATCCAATTCGTATTATCAATCGAGAGTTCGGGGCAACGACGTTCGAGCAATCGCGTCTGGGGCGGCTACGTCCAAAGAGAAGATGGGAAACGAATGTTTTGGAATAATTTTTAACGAACGATACAGAATCGAAACGAGCAGTAAAACTTTGCGAGGTCCCAAAACCGTATGAAGTTCGACGATCCCGCGTCATTAAAATTTCACCCCTCCGTTCGAATCCTTCATCCGGAAACTGGACTTCTCGAGTGGCTTCGCAGAAGCAGGTACGACCTTCTCAAATAATTTGCCGCGCAGAAGTTTCTGAAATAATTTTCCACGCCAAAACTTGTTGCCACGATTTCGCGAAATTGAAATAAAAAATTGTCAATAACCGCGACGAACCCAATTTCATCGAGGATACCAGAACTGTGCGGAGCATATCGATGTCCAGGGGTGAGCCAAAATTTGCGGCGAAACCCGAAGATTTTCCTCGTTTTCGGAGATTCGCCATTTGTCCGTAATTCTCGATCGAGACACGTGGAATATCGCGTGTTTCGCGGGCTGGCTAAGAATACAGTGATAGCGCGAGGTAGCGCGGAATAATGGAATTGATTCTGCATTCCCGCACTCGCGAATTACAGTCACGAAAGATAGGAGACATCTCGTCGTGTTTTACGACTCGTCTGCTCGTAACATCGATTCCGCGAGGATGCGAGAGGAGTTCCGAGACGAAACAGTGTCTATTACGACTTCCGTCGAACAAAGACGTGACCCCGTTGCGTTTAAAAGCATTTGCAGATCTTGAAAGCGCGCGTCATACGTTTGACCCAAATTTTCCGGAGTAGCAAAAAAGTGGAGGAAAGCTACGTATCTAGGTAAAGTTTCGTCGTGATTCGACGAGTCCCCAAAAAATGCGGACTCCAACTCCGGCATCATTTTTATCCCATTAGCCGTTTCCGCTCCGAACGTCTCTCCGTACATTTTGTTTTTCGTTCGCTGACTTTTCGGACGCGCGGTCCCGCCGAAAGTCTAAGCGAGCCCAACGTCAGCGACTTTCGCGAACGTGATCGATCTAAAAGCTTGAAAACTACCGTCAGCCTCCACTTCGGCCAATAAGTCGACCTTTCCCTTCGAATCTGCCCAATATAAATGCCTCCCCTGTCCCGCGGTAGACCGAGCTGCGGGGAAACTTCCAGATATACGCATACCGGGTGTTCGCTTCGCGCCCCAGCTACGTAATATCGCGACGGTTCCTCGAACTCTTGTTCGCGCGTCGATTTCAAGGGACCACTCGACCCTTCGTTATCTCGTCGGATTATTTCTACGCAGCGGGATACTAATCGGCACTAGATTCCTCCTCCCCACCAAGATTCTTCGCGCAGATCAACCTACTCTTCAACTTCCAGATAAACCTGTAATTATTTCGCCGAAACACCGCGGAACGACGATGATTCGCTAGTCGTTTCGCAAACCTACGCAATTTTGACCACAAAAATCTCGACCCTTCGCTCACGGTGCGGAATGAGATAGATAAAATTTATCTAATCTTGCCGCGCGACGCGGTACCATTTTTTCTACCATCCACCGCGACAACCTGTCCGAAATACAGCGGGCATTACCGCGATATATATATATACGTGTAAATGTGTTCATGTAAAATCAAGTTTTGGCCTTCGTCTTTCTATTCGTGGAAATATTCGTCTAATATTTCCACGAATCATCGGAATACGTTTCGCGATGTGGGCGCGATCCCTCCTAGTATAAATTATACGATCACGCGTGCGGCGACGAAATGAAAGCGTTGTGGCTGGAACGTCTTTCATTTTATCTGGATAGAGCGAAGAATCGTAAAGAGAGGGAAGATCAAGACTATCTCGGGGCCCGGGGGTGACGACGCCGCGACGCTAGAAATAAAATCGAATCGCGAACTACCTCTCGCCAAAATCTCCGACCTCGGATCTCGCTCGACTCCGCGAAAGTGGGATCCTTCGAAGGATCCCATCCGTGAATTCGATTCGACGGAACTCTATCGACGATAAAAATATTAGGATCCGAAGGAGAAGAAGAAGAAGAAGAAGAAGAAGAAGAAGAAGAAGAAGAAGAAGAAGAAGAAGATGAAATATCACATTTTCGCGGAGAATCGTGCGCAATCTCAAATTTCGCTCTATCGACGCGCGTTCGCATTCTATTGCCGCGTAGTAAACGAAGGACAACGCGGGTCGCGCGATTCGTCCGAAGGGAACAAAAAGTCGGATAAGAACAATTAAAAAAATTACGCGACGAGCAACAAACATTTTTCTTTTTTATCCAGAAGGAAAGAGGAAACACCTGCTATAATTTATATCAAACGTCCGGGGTCGTTTAGATTCATCCGAGATATCACGACGAAACGTTTGTCACGGGGATTCTCATTTCATTTCGTACTTTCGACTCCGTGCCCCCGCACCGGTCGGTAGTGTCTCTCTGCTGCCTGTAAACAAAATTTCGAGACGAACTGCCTCGTAAACAAGACGCGAACCTCTCGTATCACAACACGAAGCTTCTACGACGACAAAACGAGGCTAGTCAGTCTCTCGTAACTGTGCAAAGTGCGCGGTACGGTCATCCCACTGTCACGCCGCGACGAGAATTTATTTCGTTTATTATCGTTAAATGTATATTCACGTTTCGGGCGAATATTCGCAGAGATGCCCGAACCACTCGCGATTTTCACAAAACTTCGCAACGTTTAAGCGCGAAACGACACGATTCGTGGGCGTAAAATATCGATGAATCCTTTTTTTATTGGGTGTATTTCGATCGTAATTTATTCATTCGTTCGATGGACAAAATTTTCTCTTTTTTTCTCCAATTTGCTCGTCGAAACATGAATTTCCGTTCGATGTAACAGCTTTTGGGAAATAGCATCTCTGAGATAACGGAGAATACAGTGAGAATGTAATACTTTTAATGCGAAGTGAGCGAGCGGTGGGAAATTGGAGAACAACGAAGGATTCTTGAGCTCGTCGGGGAAGAATAATCATTAAACTTTAATCGAAATTTGTACGGAAATAATAACTCGTAATTATTGTGTATCGTGCCACGTCGAGGATTCCTTTGGCGAGGGCGGTTCGTGGAGGTGAGTCGTTGCGATAGTTATTTTCATTTTCCTAGCGGAATAAAAAAAAGGGAACGTAAATTTGGACGTAATCATGGCCACGAAGGGTTTGGAATTAAATACCTACCAGCGTGTAAAAAGCTTCGAGCAATGAATTCCAGGTTCAGGTGGAAAACTCGCGATATTGTACACGCGATACTTTATTACGTCGAATTAATTGGTAAGCGTCGCGTCCCAAAGCAAAGGACCGATCGATGACGAACAAATGGAATTGCCGTTGGAGGACACTTTTTAATTGGAATCCCAGTCGAATTATTTCGAGGCGTTGTTTTCGAAGGAAACGAAAAACCAGCGGAAAAGCGACAGTCACGATGATGGCCGAATGAAAAACTTCGCGTTCGGTGATTCGGCGCGGAAACGAGCGACGAGACGTAGTAAATTCGCTCGTCGCGTGATTTTGACAAGGAAGTGGAGAAAATCGGGAAATAAATTTCCAACACTGCGCGTATTGACCCGATCAATTAATAAATCGCGGCGCGAGTCGAGGGTGGGAGAATCCTCCTCGAACGGTCGTTGGTACTCGGAGAGGCCATTACATCGATGCCTGCTCGTACATCCTGATTTCAATCGCTGATTTATATCTAGAACCGTTTCGCGATCCAAATAACTAACCCCGTTCCCTTTTTCCCCGATGGCGATACTCGAGCTCGCCCAAATTTACGAGGCGTTGCATCGGGAATTATTATTCCATCGCGTGAAAAAAATGCACGACCCGAGCTACAACCTCTCGAATATAGAATTACTCGACTCGTTTCGTGCTAACAACTTTTCTCCTCTTCCTTGCGAGTTACCGTGCTTTTTCCATTTTTTTTCCCATGCCTTTCGAATTTTTCCTCTCACCTTACGCGCGTATTCGTCGCGTTCGCCCAATTTTCTCGCGGGTACCACGCCATTTTTTTTTCTCACTCCCCATTTCTGTTCCGGCAACTGGTATTAAGCGATTCTCGTGCGTGCACAATTTTTGTCGCCTTCCCGTTGCGATTCATCGATCCGTGCGATATTTTTCCCTTCAACCCTCGTACGCTCGCTCCTCTTGGCTTCGCGCGTCCAGACTTGTTTTTCTAAGACCCTCGCGACGCCGGAGGTGTTTTTTCCGGGTGTGACGTACTCGAAACTTGTATAACCTCGCGGTTAAAGCAGAAACGAGAAGTGTGCTCAAGACTCCCGTTTCGCGGCGATCGTCAACCGCGTGTTTCGCACGTTCTCGCGCTGCTTTCCTTATTAGACGGCGCGTCTCGAGTGCCTCCTACGGTACGAGAAAACCGCGAGAATCGCAGCCGTGTTGCTCTTCGTTTCGGACGGTCGTTACGCCGTTACCTTACCTCGCAACAAATTGCACGTTTGCCTACCCTTCTTTTCTATTTCGCTTCGTCCACACGCGTCTGCGTGCGATCGCGCGTTCCCCGGTCGCGTACATTCACCCGATCGTCGTAGTATGATACAGACATTTTTTCGAACGGCAAACTTTTTTCTTCCACCTCGCACCGCGAATATCTTAACAAATTTCTCTGCTCCGTTCACCGACAATGCCAGACTTTCTTACGTATACTTTTCCTCGTCTTGGTCGAGCTCCCATTAGAACGAACTCATTTCGCGATACGAAACGTCTCTCTCGTCAACTTTCCCGTTTGTCTGACCGCTCGCTAATTTGGGTCTTTGTCCTGCAATTTATTTTCCCAATTTTCCGTTTCTGCTCGCAACATCTTTCGTTTTTTAATCTCCCGCAGTGTAACGTTTCCCTACCCACCGTACATTTTCCTCGAAGCGTCGCTTTTACGTTTCAAGTTTCTTTCCTACCAGTCGCAAATTCGACTACTCCATCGCTATCGCTTCCCCTATTCGTCTATCTGTTCGTTTATCTACTACTTATCCGCGAACAAAGTCGAACCAGGTCGGGGATTATGTCGTCGCTTAGGCAAAACTCGTAGGGGATTTTACGTTCTAGCATTTTGTAGCCGATGGGAAAGTATAGTTTGGCGCGGCCATCTTGTTCTCGCAAAGTTTAATTACCTCCGAGGTCCCGGGAAGCGCGAATGACGAGCCGTTGAGATTGTTAAGAAGTTTCCGCGGTTTATAGATACAGATGGATGCCTAGTAGTAGAACGACGACGGGAAGGTCTCGAGAAAAAGGTACGCGGCAGTCTTACGCTCGCTTCGGGAAAGTCTAATGGATCCTGGGTAAATATTTGCCTAAGTACAGCTCCGATGTTGCTCCTACTTCTGAAAAGCCGCGAGTTAAATGGGGTTTGAAATGGGGGGTATCACTCTCGGATACTCGACGTTCTCGATAGCGCGACGGGGTTGGGATTGGGTAAACGTTGACTTTTCGCGACTTCAATTGGCGCTGGATAAATATTAATTAATGCAACTCGCTTTTTTCTCTCTTCCCCCGTTCTTCTCTCCCCTCTTCCTCTTCGCACCGCCGAGCGCGGCGCGGCGACTCTTCCGACCCCGAAACCACCCCGCGACAATTAATTCGAAACGATTTACAATTTTTCCGCAAAGACCGACGAGGCTTTCGAAACTTTGCCGAAACTCTCTCCGCGCCGATTATCTACGCGGCTGGGCGAAAACTTCGATGTCGCCATATTTTTCACGAACAGCTTCGCGACGGCGCGTTTGTTTTTCGCGTCTTCTCGAAAAGCCTTTATATTTTCTCAACGAATCCATTCTCGTGCGAATTCCTCCATCGGATTCGACTCGTCGAGTCTATTTTTTTTCCCCAATTAAAATCTCCCGTCCCCGCGAGGAGAAAATGTCACCGTGTGCTCAAGATTTCCCAATGGCCGGTCGAGTTGGTCATTGTTCTTCTCTTGGCTCGACGAAAACTCCGCGACTCGAGATTCTCGCGCCCGTGACTTATTCAGCAGCCGCTGCAGCAAAGATTTCAACGCGACAACTTCGGATGAGACGACGAAACCGTTCGGATTCTCCTGAAATCAACGGACCCTCGTGGAATTCCTCGCCTCGTCGTTTCCGCGACGCGCGGAATTCCAAGACCTCGAGGATCGAGTCCGCCGAGCCGGTGCATCCCCGACGGTGCTGGTACCGCCTTAAAAACTGGCGCATTCTTCCCGATCGACGAACAGCTCGCTTCCCGATTCGACGAGGCTGGTACCAAACGCACGGACGATAACCAATTTTACGGAGCTTGCAATATTCTCCGTGTAATTAAACGAGGCGAATTACCGCGTTGAATTTTCCGACCCCGAGCAATAAGCCGTCCCGCACCCGCTATCTTTTATAGAATAATGGCTTTGATACGTTCGTCGAGCGAGATGCCGTAATGAACGCCTCGCCTCTTCTTTGTGTCGCGTGACACAAGGATTTATGATACCTCGATCCATTCAGGCGGATCTAATTTTTTACGCATTTCCTCTTTTGTTTTATTCATTTATATATATTCAATTTTCCTTTCATTTATCTTGTTTTCCAACCACTCGTTATACCTTCGAACAATCTCGTTTTATCCTTCGACCATTCACTCCGTTTTTCACCTCTCCGTTTTATTTTCTACTCGTTTATTATTATTTCCCCCCCAACTATTTACCTTATTTCGCGAGCATTCCTTTCATATTTCATCCATTCGTTTTATCTCCCCACCATTCACTTCATTTCTCAACCGTTCGCCTCATCTTTCATCCATTAATTATATTTTTTTAGACACTTTACTTTACCTTTTATCTATTTACCCGATGTTTCGCCCATTCACTTCGCGTTTCGTCCATTAATTACTTTTTTCCTCCTCAACTCGTGTTTTTTTTTCACATGTATTTTAATCGCTCGTTCTTCTCTATTCGATGCGTTTCCCCAGCCTTGATTTTTTTATTTCTCGCTTAACTTTATTTCTGCATCTCTCGATCTGTTCTCCCATCAATTTGCTCGTGTTATTTTTCACTCGCGTACGTATCAAATAATTTTATCACCTCTGTAATGCTTCGCTGCCGCCGTTTAATCCCCCTTTTCGAAAATCGCGCGTTGATACGATCGTTCCGAACGGGTATTCATTGCTCGAGAGATTTGCGAGAGCGTCCGTGGAAATTCGTCAGAATTCGTTTGAATTCGTCTTTGATATTCCCCCGGGAGGAGGGGAAGAAGAAGCTGGACGAGAAGTCGAGTGGCAGGCGTAGTGGCAGGTCGTTAGAGTCTTTAAAAAGCTCTTGCCGTAAAAACACGACTCTCGGTGAAATGACGGGGAAAAAACGTAATCGACTCGAAGATGAAATAGAGTGGAGTAGGTAGTATTTACGTCGGGACAAAGGATGCAAAAAGACTAGTTGCCCGGTACCAATGTCGATACGTCCGCCTTCAGCGGCTCCCACAACTCATTCAGCCTCGCTCGTGCCTCCGGGAAATAAGGAGCACGAACGGGTCTTGGCACGAGTAAAAATGAGGAACACAAACCAAACTTCAAAAAGGCTTTGAAATTCCTACGCCTCGAGGGAGCAGAACTCGCGGTTCAATGGAGAACGATGGCTGGGACGAGGAGGAATATACCGCTGATTCTCGATCACGCTGTACCGGGCAATTTCAATACGACAACGCCACCCACCCCACCGACGCGATTTGCGATAATTCGTCGCTCGTCGATGTAACAACGATAGTAGACTCCAGTTTTTTCGCGAGATGAGAAGTAACAAGATGGAAGATAACGATTGCTTCGGGGAAAAGTGAACTCGATTCAATTGTACAAAAATGTAGGAAAATACTGGAGGATGAGATGGGAAAACGAACGTTCGCGCAATTTTTTTTTTTTTTTTTTTTTTTTTTGTATAGATCGAATTTATTTTCATTTCACTAACAGTGGACGATTTTGCACGAGGAAGTACGACGTTATCGGATGGACTGACGATGAATTCGGAGGGTAATGCATTTTTGCATGAATTGCATGCATCGAATTTCGAATAAATAAATCGATTAAACGAACGCGTCGAATTCGACGTTCTCCCAGCTTGTTCCGGGGGAAATTCAAATTCCAACGTATTGAACGTGATTAATTCATTTTCATATCGCAGAATGCGACGAATGTGATGAGATTGCCCGAGAATTTTACATTCCGAGAGGAATTTTATTTTCATGTGACCTACCATTCCACGATCTTGCATCACTCGTTCGCTCTTCAACTTTGAGGGAGAGAAAAAAACACGAATATCCTAATTCGAAATTCCGTTTTTATCGTCCACGTTTCTTCTTACGCGGTTTTCACTACGAGAAGAATAGTTTCACGTGAAAATAGTTTGCGAGTGTTGAGCGTTTCGCGATATTTATTCGTGACCAATGTTTACGAAACGATGAAAAATTCGAACAAATTCAGGGGTCTTCTTCCTCTCTCTCTCTCCCTCTCTCTCCCGGTATCGATGGAACGTTTTCAGTCATCCTAGAAATGGTAAATACTAGAGTACGAAGAGATGCCATTTACCGGGGAACTAGCACGTAGGCGAAAGCGATTCAACGCGAACGTATTCCGACAAATTCGGCTACTAGAGCGAGTCGGCGCCTACGAATAATCCGTCATCGGGCTTGCACTCTCGTCGTTGACCTCGCCTCTTTGCGCGACCATCGCTTTGATGTCATCGTCAGTCCGAGGAACTCGTTTAATGGCCAAAGATCGAGATAAGAGAGTCGCAGTTTTCCTGGGATAAAGAATCGCTGATGCGAAGTACGGTGGAGGGAAATGACGCAAGCTGTCGTAAAGTGCCACGCTTATCGCTCGTTCCTTTGACCCTCTATTTAACTTGAAAGCATTGCTGCACTCGGAACTGCAACCAGAACCTATCAACGTTGCTTTGGCGGCTCTATCGCCTGCAGCCTTTCAGATCGGCGAATCAATTGCGCATTATTTTCTCGAGAAAATTCAACGAAGAGGGAAACCGAACAAATTCTGCGTTCGAGCGCCACACCCAGGTTTACATTCCGAGCTTTCCATCCAATAGCCTCGATAGCTCCGGTTATCTACGATGCGTGCTTATCGATTCTTCGCCAACAACTTTCGATCGAACAACACTATAATCCGGTAAATTGAAATTGTTCAACAGATTCTCCGTCACGTATGCAATTTCATCGAAACTTGCGTCCTTCGTCGCGTCTTTGCTGCGAACGGTGCCAAATTTTTCGCGAGAAAAATCGCGTCTCCGCGTTCCGACGAACACACATATGATCCATCGATTAGTTCTCCTAGCTCTCCTGACGTTTTTTGTCCATTCGCGTGTTCCCCCTTGTATTTTTCCCGACGTCGACGAAGGACGCTGCAGCGGAGTTCCTCGAATCTTCGATCGAACCTCCTCGCTCGAGCAGCCGTTTGTATCAACATTTTTCTCCATTGTACGGAGACTCTGATTCCTTTGGAATTCCCTCGATCGGAGTTAAAAGCCACTCGCGACGAACCTTTTGCCCGCTCGAAGGAAATTTCATATAGAAACGAAATTTCCTCTTCGGAAGGCTCTAAAGTGCAGAGCGTAAAAGAGTCGCTAACTCAGTTTGTCAGACTTCCCTCTATACACGTATACACATACATACATATATATATATATATATATATATATATATATATATATATATATATATATATATACACATACATATATATATATATATACACATACATATATATATACATATATATATGTATATATTTATATATATATATATATCCCCTTCAGCGCATAGCTCGTTCCCCGTTCTATGTCCATGTATATACATCACGTCTGACGTCAATTGAATTTTTCTTCGACGTGAAAAAAAATTGAGAATTTTTCAAATAAAACTGACGGTGTTCCACGTTCCGCTCTCTTTCTCTCTACCTATCTATCGCTTGGATTTCACATACGTGTGGTACAGGTACAGAGGTCACCTTGTTCTACCCACGATTTTAGTTCCCTTCGGTTCAACGAATCATATCGTTTTGTTTCTTTACTAAAGGAATGTATTTTTTCCTTTTCGTTACAGAGTCTACCCCAAACTCCGGCAGGATGCGTGGGTGCGAAAGGACTCGCGAGTAATGGAGCGAGTGCTGGCCCCCCAGGACAAGGATTGGTCAACGGTTCGAACGTCGAGCATCCCGACCTCCGCGACGGAGCTGGAATCAACAGCGAACACGTGAGTGAATATCAATCTATTATCGTCAGGTCGTAAAAATTGGCAAACCCCCGTCAATAGCCAACCCAACTCACGCTCTCTTCGACAAGCTTGGAAATGAAAAGGAATGGTCGAACGAGATTTCTTTCGCCAATTTTCTGCGAGAAAAAATCCCGCAAATTTGTCGTGAAAATCGTGGGGATAATTTTCTGCTGCGCCGTAACGATTTCAACCGCGTAATACCGGGATGAAGCGTCGAATTTTTACGCGCTGTAGATAGCAAAAACCTTGGCCGTATGCCGTATTAAAAAATGCGCGCATCTTTCGTTCGCCTATCCCGTCGCAAAGAAATTGTTCGTGGAATGCGATTCTCTCGCGACTCGAGGTCGTAGGTACTTTCGCCGGGGATCGCGGTCTTCCTGGCAGACGAGGCCTTATCCGCGTCCGGGAGAATTTGTCGAGCTATCTTTCCTTCTTACGCCGCGGAATCACCCGGATGAATTGCAAACAGCGCGTCGCATTCGGCGTCATTATCCCGTTTCCAACTCCGGCTCGAACTCGCTGCTCGTTAAAATAATTACGCGAACTTGTCGATAAAATATCTATACGTCGTTACGGGAAAGCAACGCACGTTAGTAGTTTACGGCCGGCAGTAATTGCGCGAAACGTGGATGCCGCGTTAATTTGATCGACGTTTTTCCTGTCTGAAAAACGACACCGGTCATGTATACAACGATTGCGTAAATCTATACCACAATAATTTTCAATTTCGGCAGTCCGCGTTTCCGCCGCTGTTACGAACATTTTCTGCATTCTCGAGCTCGTAAAAGCTCCGCGAATCATCGTAGCCCAACGACGACCATCACCAATGCCCGGCGTCCGTATTGAGATTTTCTCACCAGCCTCGTTGTACGTCGCGAACTGAATTTTATTCGGAAAGTAGATCCTAGTTATATTCCCATTTCACCCGCATTTCAATTCCTCTATCGATAATTATCGACGTTGAGCATCGGAATTCAGAAATTCATTCGATTTCCGTTCGTTTTCGTGGAAGAATCCGCATTTCGCCGCGACTCGACTATCCAAAGAAATTTTCCAAATCAGAAGCGTTTTTTCGTCCATCTCGCGACCTCGAACCACGCGATTTCCGGTCTCTGATTCTCGGTCGGAAAATTTCTCGATTTCCCCACCGCTGCGAGACACCAGCTGCGAATCCGCATTATTCCATTCACGACCTCCTCGACCGTCGTAATCATAGGAAAATAGCGTCATGCGAATACCTGATATTCCTAGAAATTTTCGTACCGTTCTCCGCGACAGCTATGTACCGCGCGTATGTCCTCCGTGCATCCATGTGCATGCGACAATAAAAGCATCGCGCGCACGCTCACGTACGCGGGCTTGTACAAATACGCGCGCGGATCTCTCCGGAATAACGATTACCTCGTACCTTCGATCGCTCGCGATCCGGTCCGACTCTTGCCTTCCGATAAAAATGCGTTGCCGCGCTCGGTGTTCCCGAATCCCGGGAAAGAACACCGCCGATACCCGATAATCTTTTCATTCGTCGTCAATTATGCCGGAAAGCGCTATCTCTCCACTCCTTCCCCCGCGATAAGCCGTTTGAATATTTCCCTGGATCGTCGTATTTACTAGAAAAAATAAATTCGATATTCGTGGTTCGGAAAAACGTAGGTACTCCCTGAAATATTCGATCGCGAGGATCGATGTAATTATATTGGTCGCGAACGACGGAATAATTTCGGTTGCTCTCGAGTTTCGATAATGGAAACGAAATCTCCACGTTTCAACGGCGCCTTTTCTTTTTTGCCACTATTCGCCGGGTAATGGGATTATAACTCACCGCGCGATGATATACTTTCCGCGTATCGTTTATCCTTCTCGTTCTCGCGAGGTGCTTCCACGGTTACGATTCGTTCGGGTGATATAATATTCGTGTTACTCGTCGGGAAAAATGAAGACTGTGACGCAACTCCGCGCTCCGTACGTCGTTACGCGCTCGTGGCCTCGAATGTATTTATACGCGCGGCAGCCATTCCGGCTCGAACGCTCGCATCGACGCGGCATATGTAGGACGGATCGAGGGTTGGAATCGTGGGATAGGGTCGGCGGCGCGAGGCCTCGGCGAACAGATGGGGTTGAGACGACGAGGGTGGCGAGAGAGGAAGGCGGCGAGAGTTCCGCGGGGCTCGGTCGCGTGACGAAGTTACCGCGAGATGGACGGTGATTTTGAATGGCGGCGAGGAGTGGAGTCACGCGCCCGGGGAATTGATGGTGGGCGATCCATCGAGCGGATGCCGCGTGAATTTCTATTCCACTTTTCATCGATTATTTCTCTCTCCTCATCGATCGACTCGGTCATCCGCGTCCGTTTTTCCTCTTCCCGTGCCGCGACCCTCGAAACGTGGAAATTAGCCGTTCTCATATTTCGTCGAAAGTTTTTGATGGGACTGCGAATCCCTCGACCCGGAGAGGACAATGATCATTTTCGTTGCTCGCGTCCCGATTCGCGGACCCTCGTCTCCTTTTACCATTTCCTCGTCGAAGCGCCGGCCACCTTTGACCCACTGAATTATTTAAGCCGGGGAAAGGTTATTCGATCCTTTATAATCCGAAAGCTCGCCTCATTTTCACCGCAACGTCAAAAAGTAATGGTTTTTTCATACATCTGCCTGCGATAAATGCGCATAGCCACGCGTAAAGCTAACCCTTGCAGTATAGAGCCCGGGAAAAATGTGTTTTCCGCTCGTTTGCAATAGCAGAGTACGTACAAACGAAAAACAAGGGAGAAAAAATGGCGGTTAACGAAGCAGCCTCTCGTTAAAAAATAATCATTTTATCACAGAGAATCGCAATCTCTTCAACTAATTGAATGCGAAGTGAAAATCGCTCTTGGAAATGAAATGTCAAAAGAATTAAGCTGCCAGCGGATAAAAACTAATTGATAAAGCGCTCTAATTTTTCACTCCGGAAAACGTAATAATTGTCATCAACATTTGACGACGACTATTGAAAATATTGACCGAAAATTGGTTGCATTTCCGAAGCGAGATCTACGAAAATTTTTCGTCGAGCGAACAATCGAGAGATTGTGATTGAGAGAGAGAGAGAGAGAGAGAGAGAGAAAATGCCCCGAGACGTTTTGGGCCGACGAGAGAGTGATTTTTGTGGAGTCCGGTCAAGTATTTCCGTTTCATCTCCTTTCAGTGAAAAACCCGCGCTCGTGCTTCGGTATCTTTGCTCGGAGATGAACTGGAAGGGACATCCGACGCGTCCAGGTTTCGTTTCGTCTAACCCATTCCCTTTTTCTCCACCCTATTCTTCGCTTTTCTCCCCGTCTCGTCGAAAGTTCCCAGAGCCTCGCGAGCAAGTTCGCGTGTCGCACGTGAGCCGAGAATAAACCAGCGACCGTCCAAAGATAAATTATCATTTTGCGCGTCCCTGTAGGAAATAGATATCTCGAGATATCTAGACCCCGGAGTTCCTAAACCAACCTATAACCGGTAAATCATTGCGCACAAAACGTTCGAGGAGACGACCTTTCATTTCCGATCGATTCTCGTCCGCGCCTCTCCCAGCTTTTTTGTTTGTCACGTTATTTCTTCAAATTTTTTCCAATTCATATTTCCGTGTGCAGTTATGTTTCGAAGTCATTGCAATTACTGTCTCCTTGTATTTTTCTCACGAAAATCTTATCGTTAGATATTCCACGCGCTTTTTACTCTCTTGCTAGAAAAATTCATCATTCCCCCACGTTTCTTATGAATTTTTATCCGACACTTATCTATAATATGCTGAGGACTTTTTTTTTATCAAATCTGGTCGTTTATTTTTACGCACTCGCGAGGGATCAAGCCGTAATTTAAAAGGTCATTTTCCACGCCTTCCGGACGTGTATTATTCGAGAACGATCGTCTAGTCGAGGCAATTTTACAGGACTAAGAGGAGCCCCAGATTTGTGCCCCGCGAGTTCCCCGGCCACCATTGTCCCCCGAGCGATCCGCCTCATTTTTGCAATGCAAATAAAAAAAACAAACAGGGTATCTCTGATTTCACGTTTCGCTCGTCCTATCCGCTCACCGACGATACCACTTTTTCCGGTCATTTTTTCCAATTAACGATCGCTGCCTTTTGTCCCAATATCCACGAATAATTCTGTCGAATTCTTCGTATCTCTTTACCCTCGTTGTTCGTGGATCCCGTAAAGAAAGATCGCTTCAAATTCGTTAAATATTACAACGGTCAGACAGATTTCCGATACGCGAGGTAAAGTGCACTCCCGGTGCTGTCGAACAATACCTGCCGAATGTGAAGAGAAGAAATCAACCGACATGCGGAAATGCGATTAGAACCCGTCATTTTCGTTACCCCTTTTCCACGGGAACGACGAACGTATATTTTATACGTAACGAAGAATAATCCAAAACCGTGAACAATTTCCGGTAGAGAATATCGCAGATCTGTTATCGACGCTCGATTCGGAGGAACGGCATCGAGTGTCGCGAGGAGAATGGAAAAATCACACTATAAATTGCTTGGCTCAGGTTCGAACGAAGCGCTAGGATTTCGGGGTAAATTCGTGTGTCGCGAGTAGAAGTGGAAACACGGAATAGTTTTGTAGTTTCGCGGAGACCATTTGTTCTTGTTCTCTCCTTAATCTCTTCCGTCTCGCGGAAGGTGTTCGGGGTGTGAGAGGGCTGCGGGTAGAGAGCGTGTTCCATTCCAACATATCCGTAGCCGCGATTCGATCGTGATTGCTTTTAGCATTTATAGAAAGTTGGTCGGACGTCTCGCAAGACGTTGTTAGGTGGGTTGTCGGAGGGTAGGAGAGCAGCGACCGTCGCCATCGGAGGAAACAAGCGGAAGCGAGAGAGAGAGAGAGAGAGAGACGTAGTAACATTACCATTACGGTTATATCCTCGTTATGCTCTTCCTCGCTTATCCCCTTTCCTAGGTTAACGTTATCGCAGATTTGCATCGAGCTTCCAAATTCGCCGTTCGAATTCGGCCATTCGAGTTCGTTCGTCACGATCGTGGCGCCGTTCTATCGCGATGGAAAATACCAACAATTTTTCACAAGATCTCGTTCTTCGTTTTCGCGCTTGTTCATCTGCCTTCCGAAGCTCTGTTTATCGCCCAAACTATTTGTCCACGAATTACATCTTGACAGTTTTTTTAGGAGAATATTTTTATCCCCCTCCATTTTGAGCTGCACGTCGTTAAAGTCCGACGAAAATAAAATAAACTCGATCGGAGACTGGAAAAGTCGTAAAATTCTTTCGTAGCTACGTGAATTCCTTCGTCGCGGTGTTTCGAGGCGAGACTCGCCAGCAGCGGCGTGCTCCGCGTTCACTCGCAGTGTATGCAAGCTCGTGGTGTATGCAGCAGTTTCGTAGTCTGGTCGCGATCCTGATAAGATTCATCCCATTTACGTCACGGCGAAAGTTACTGTAAGCAGGCATTAAACCGCCGCCACATCGTCCTAATTACACTCGGCCTTTATAGCTTTCGACTGCGCGGCGTGTAGAGATTTTACAAGGACTTAGCCCTGATCCTGTAACACGGAAGGAGAGTGAATTAAGCCTGGATGAGGAATGATTAATTTCGTATCACGCGTACGCGAGAATTTGAACAGGCTGAAAAGCAAATCTTTGCCACATCCGCTTCGTTGTTAAATACCGAAATCAAACGAGAACCTGAATCGTGCCGGATTTCCGAAATCCGCGTCCCGGCAAAGTTACGGCAGTTATGTTGGAGATCGCGAGAAACAAATGATCGCGCCCAACTTCGAACGAATTTTTCCGACGATTATTTATCAAAATGGTTGTTGGTAAGGAGCGCAGAGTATTCGATCATCGAGAGATGAAGGGACACGCTTCTCGCGATGGCGCCTTGCGCAAGTAACTCTCGCGATAATCGAGGCGACTGATCTGCTACCTTGACTTTTTAAACTACTTCCCATAGATATTTACGAATAATTTTCACCGACTACGCTCGAGGGAGCAGTAAGATGCCATTTCCGGGAAGATTAAGGTTAGAGCGAACCTCGAACGAGCGGACCACCTCCTCGCGGCGCAGGGGACGGGGGACGGGCGGCGAGGAGTTGGAGAACGTTGGAACGGTGGAGAACGGAAGTGGCTACGAAGAGGCGACGGAAGGAAAGAACGAACGAACGGGGCCGGTATGGATCCGGGGGCAATATTGGAGAATGCAGGAAAAGCAGTTCGTCTTCTTGAAGGAATTAGTCCTTCGAAGTGGAAGAGACGAGGTGAAATGTGATTCGGATTAAAGCTAAGATTCAAAGGGTGCCTGCAGACGGATGTAGAGGAATACGACCGTCTTGGGTCTCGTTCGGGATCCTCGGAAAGACGGGAACATTTGCATCTGAATCCCCATCGTCGATGAACTCGCTATTGCATCCATCATAATTCCGCTCGGCCTGTCTACCGAATCCCATTTAACGTGCCTCGCGGGTATATTTATGAAATGCGAAGCAGCGCGGAAATTACGATCCGAATAAACGATACGGCTGCGAAAAAAATGTCATTTTGCGACGCGGAACAGAGCCAAGCTGCGCTGCCCAGCCACGTAGATTCAACATTTCCCATAGTCGCCTAAAACTTTAATTCGAGTCATCGATCACCCACCTTCCATTAAAAGAAGAAAAAAATGACCGAAACGCCCCTTCGTCCTAATTCTGTTATCTCGCTTCGCGAAAAACTTTGTGATGAATATAGTGTCTTTCTTATCGTGATCCGTGATCCATCGCTTTATTCGAACTTTGTGGACTGAAATAGTATTAATGGTTAATCATCTTTTGGAAATGATTGATTCTCAGAATTATTTCAACAATTTTTCACGTTTCTCCAAATTTTCAAGGGGAGTAGTCTGCTTTGTGCCAGCTTGCATGGCATGCAAATTAGTCGGCTTAGTAATGTAATTGGAAGAAATTTTCATGGAAAGCAGAATCGACTGGTATGCCTTGACTGACTCGGGTCCATGTACACGCGAAGCGCAAAGTAAACGCAAATAAAACTCCGTAGGAAAGAGAAATAACAAAATTCAGGAATGCTGCGTTCTACCGTCTGCTTTGACCCCTATGATGGATAGAACGCGATATGAAATTCGCAGTACGAAGCGCAATCGTTTGTTCACGAGGCGTCACTTCAAACGAGCTTTGGAAAAGGATCAATGGTATTTCGTACCTGATATTTCAATCTGATGCAATTACAACTAATCATACTGTAATTGCAACAAATTGATCCGCGCTCTTCGTCGTTGTACGCAGAAATTGCTAATCTCGTTTATCATTCCACGTACAATAATACCCGCTGCTTTTATTTGCATTCGCGTACACGACTCGTAGTACTAATCAACATCAACATCAAGCGGTCGTCGTTACTTTTGATGTTAGCGCAGTCGTAAAGCAATCCTAGAATAACGTTGACCGCGTCGTTACCTCATTTTTAATATACTTATCATGGGTAGAAGGTCGTGAAAGTTTGCAATCTTCGCCTCAAAGCTGCATAAAATTCGATTTTCCCACGCGAGTTTTATGCGCGTAATGAAACGCGTGTATCCTTTCGTCGCGTACGAGGTAGGATCACGTATTTTACGAGTACCGCGTAGATTTGCGGATCCGTGGGGCAAAAAATATTGACTCGTCTTCCGTATCGATTCGATGACAAGCGCACAGCTTATTTCCATAAGCTTATTGTTATAACGATTTCCGGGCGATCGTCGCCGAGTAAATTACTATTCTCCGGCGCACTTTACAGTGGAACATAATAACGAATCGTCTCCGGTGATAAACAGTGCGATAATTCATCGTGCTCGTACCGGCATTAATTCTGTTTTCAAAATCCGTTTCTGCCCGGCGGAATAATAAATTTGTCTATTTTCTCGAAACGACTGTGAGTTATCCTCGTAGTTATTCGCGCGCGATTCGTTCCCTTGTCTTGCCCGCTACAAAAATACCGCAAGGAACATCGCAGTTTTGGAAGATACGCCGAAACTGGTTGTTCCGTTTAATAAAGAGGAGGAAAACCGAGTTTTACTGCGAAATTATTTGCGGAGAGTTCGAGTAGCGGCTGCTGGATGCTGTTGTTGGCCGAGAAAACAGACGTCAAACAGAAGTATAAATCTCGTTGAACGGAACTTTTCGAAAAACACGTTTCCCAACGCGGATGCGCGAGCGAAGCTGTTCGCTGAACTCGGAACGAATCTAAATGCTGACAAAATAAAATCACCTACCGCTCTTTCATCGGCTACGGTATTCGAAATATCACGCAACGGCCGGCCACCCTACTCGTAAAAACGCACGCGACCTAGAAACGCGTACCGTGCAGATATCGACGGACACGCGGAGGTTCGAACGCTCCGAAGTTTTTTTAATCCGACCCAACCTTTGGGCGAATACCTCGACGTTCCATCGGTCGACGCGCGATGCACGTAAAATTTGCCCTCATCCCCGGCGATTCGACCAGTTTAATAACACCCGGTCACCGGCTGCTGAAAATACGCCGCTGCTTCGCAGTCTTCGTTGATATTTGCACGTTCAGCCGCAGGAAATCTGCCTTCCCTTTGTTCCCTGTTTACCTATGCGTGTGTATGCATCCCCCAGGCGCCTATTACACACACTCTCTCTCCATACCTACTTACGAAGTACGGAACTATACAAAACTTCAACCAACTCTACTAGAACTTCTGAACTACCGGGTACGCGAATACATGCATGCATATTATCCCCGTAAGCATGTGTAACGTGCACGTATTAGATATGTTCCGATGAGATCGATCTTACGGATGTACGCTGGTGTAAAACAAGAACGGAAGGCTCGTCGAGCGAGCTTCGAGCACCGGTTCAACAACAAATTCTACGTGTTGTTCCCCTATCCCCTAGCCGTAACTGTAATCTCTTTACGCGCAAAATCCCGCGTCGTAGATCAATATAGTCGCGTACGTACCGTCCCGTCGCGGTTTTCTCGTTGGTCTTACCTGAAACTTATGCCTGAAGGGACACGCGATCGATATCTCCGAAACTTTCAAGTCTGCCCCAACAATCGTGAAAATCATACAGCTTCTCGACAGGAATAACCGAAAATCGATCGAAATGCCGCGTTTCGTGCGTCTATACCCACGCATATGTACGCGCGTGTAAAATATCTCCTACCGTTCGCGACAGAGGTACCTGTTAAATTTCACTCGAATATATTCGATAACAGCTCCATGCGCGTAGAAATCGAAATTCGAGATCTCTAACTCGTACGAGCCGCTGTATTTAAAATCCGGGTAAATCGTGGGAGTAACGCGCGCAATATGTGGGGGGAAAATTGCAGGCAAAAGGAATCGTCGATGTATGAAACGTTCAATTCGAGGTGTACGCGTACGCGGAGCTAATCTCTGTTCTCTCGCACTTCTCTCGTTCTCTAGCGATGAAAAAACCGCTTTGATATACAACTTGGTTTTTCTGTCTCCGCTTCCGGCGGCGCGTCCCGTGTACACCGACCCTCGTTCCCTGGATAAAATCTTATTCGTGTAATACGCTTTAATCCGTTTCGCTTTCGTCTTGTTGGTTTTCCCTTCGTACTCCGTTTGCCCGAGCGACGAGTTTATTTTCATTCGTTTAACGATCGTTCAGCAAAGGGACCACGTTATAATGAAACTCGTTCAATCCGCTATTTTACTTTTAACCCCAGCGTGGCCCTTTTCAATCCCCCACTCGACTCGTCCCCCCCCCCCCCCTCCCCAAAAGCAATCAAATTTCATTCGACTTTTTTCACCCTTCACTTTTCCAACGGTAGAGCCTGAAATTTAACCGAACCTATTTACCAAAACGCCAGTAATACCACAAGTTCCTCTCGATTAAATATTTTTACGAAATTTTCAAGCAAACAAGATTATTCGCACCACACTGTAAACTTGTCCGATTCGACGGAATGAATAATCGACCGTGAGCCGAAATCTCATTACCTTCGAGTAAAAAAATTCGAGATTGATATTTGCAAATATTATCATTTCTCTTCGCGTTCAATTCTAATTCTGCGAACCACCAGCTTTTTTTTTCTGTTCACATCGACTCGTTGTGGCAATATTTATTCAACTAACGTGTCGCGAATGCGTAGAAACTCTTCTCAATTTCATTCCTACTTTGTTTCAACGTTCGTCGAAACGCTGGATATTTGTTGTTCGAAGAGTTGGGAGGAGAAGAAGGGAAGTCGTTCGTTTATTAGAATTCCGGACTATTTTGCCGAGTTTCATTTCGTTACATCCCTCGTCTGTCATCCCACGTCAAAATCCTTTCCGAGTCGCGTCGCCGCCGATGTCGTCGGAGGAAACTGATTGAATTGTACGAATCTCCGGGGAAAATGTCTCGACGTCGAGCGAAAAACGTTAGAGGTAGTAGAAAAAATGTCACCAATGCGTGTTTCACTCGTCGTATCATCGCGCGTACGTCGAGGTGTATCTACGAACGCTCGAGAAGTGACAACGTCAAATTTATTCCTACCACCGACAAACTGCGGACACTCGACGAATGCCGGTGGAAAAACCGCGACGCGATGCTCCTCCATCGCAACTTGCCGGGAAACCAGCAGCAAAACACGAGAAGTGAATTTCCGACAAAACAGAAGACTCTGTCACAGACCTCGCCGCGTAGCATCTGTTTTTGCCCGGGGCGAATCAACCCCTCTTCAACGACGCCCTTCCGCCGACGGAATTGTATCGTGCGACGAGGTCGACGCTCGCTCTCCCGCGGCGCCGAAAAATTATTCAATCGAATAATGACTGATCAAAATCTGCCTCCGTAGAATTTTTCCAACGGACAGGTTGATGGTATCGCGAGGAAAATATGAACGACGAGTGAAAGGGATCCGATCGAGCGAGGTGCGCGTGATTGAAAAATGATGAGAAAATCGTGGCGATCTCGGGATCTTTTTCTGTTTCTTCTTTCTTTTTTTTTCTTTCTTTTTTTTCTTTCTTTTTTCCTCGAATAACCACGAGGAGTCTCCGATAGAGCGGAGGACGCGATAGAACGGCGGCAGGAGCATTGGAACTTCGGACACGTTTCCGGAAGATTTAATATCTTCTCCTTCGGCACGGATTAACTATGTGCGCAAACTTACCTCCTCCCGGAATTTGTCCCAGATAACTGATAACGGGATGAAATGTCCGTTCAGGGACTAGCGACTATCTCTAGTACCTCACGTTATGCCAATAACTCGTAACTTTCATGCACCTACGTCCGTCTTTCGCGACTCACGGAAATTCGATCGCGAATCGTTACTCGCGTGTCGCGTTATCTTTGGAATGAAAATACGTCGTTGTATCTATCGATGTCGCGTCAGTTTCCGATTCGTTAATTTCATGCGATTCGTTGTTGATTCTTTACAGGCGCTCGTGTATCGTGACGGGAACCTGGTTTCCGGCTCTCTGGAAGCTCTGGTACAGCACATGGTCCCTACGGAGGAATACTACCCCGACCGAGCCTACTTGTTCGCCTTTCTCCTCAGCGCAAGACTTTTCATAAAACCGCACGAGCTTCTGGGCGAAGTATGCGCTCTCTGCGAGATCCAGCAAAATCTCAACGGCGAGGGTGGCAAGGTGAGCTGTGTTCGATTTCAATTCTACTCCCCCTTCAAAAAAAAAAAAAAAAAGACCACCGCGTACGATAACTGAAAATCAGACGAGGGAATAGCCGGATATTGGAAGAAAAAATAAATGAATCGAGATCAAAGGGGATGCTCGAAGCAAACGAGTAATCTTGAGAGACGAGATCCAAAAGTTGCGTTTCCGTGTCCTGGCGAAGGATACTCGAGTCGTTGTTTCGGAAATGCCACTGAAACGTGGTCTGAAATTCGAAGTAACGAAGGGAGCTCGATCGCGGGGAAAATCGAAACCAGATTTGTGTGAAGATCGATACCAGAAACAACCGTGCGTTTAATTTTCCTTTGTTTTTCATTCTCCTCTTTGCTCCGTCGATTACAGGAAAGACTTCACCGATTCGTGCCGAGGCTCGTGCAACTGTTGGCCGAATGGACCGAGACATTTCCGTACGATTTTCGAGACGAGCGTGTCATGGGTCACGTACGTGCCATTACCCAGAAGGTAGCTGCAGTCGATGCCGCCGCCAGGCAGGAGGTTTCTGCCCTCCTGCAAAATCTTCTCTTAAGATTAACTGCGCTTGAAAGATACGAGGAGGGATTAGCGAGATTAGCGACTGAAGCTGCCACGGAGCAACTGACCCAGGTAAGCCTTATATATTACGTGCACCAACCAGAGCACACTTTCCGCGTCACGCGTGACGCAAAGCACTTATAATCGCCGAATTATTTAGGCTGTCGCGAATTTCGCTAATTCCCGTGTCAAGCTTTCGCGCGTGTCACTATCGTTCCTATGTATTTTCACTCATCCTGTCGTATCTTACATATTCACCGTACCTATAAACCATCTATTCCGAAACACTTCTGTGTTCTCGACGGAAAGATCTGATTTTCTTGTACGCAAAGTGGAACAGATGCGAGGATCTATCATTAAACGCTCTCGAATCATCATTGTCAGCAACTCGCAATCAACCGCGCACTAATTTCTACACGATCACGGAACTGTATAATATTTTATCCAATCTGCGACAATTACAACCCCGATGATCAAATTGACGTCAACCCTCCAACACTCTACAATTACTATACACATATTTATCGTTAGTAAAACGATATAAGTGAATCCATTTCTCTCGACCGGCAGCGCGATACACTTGTACCGCGATTTTTCAACTGTCACTCGCAAATCATAGAATACAGGCGTTCCTATTCTCTATTTGTACGAAGAATTGTCGGAAGACACGCTCGGTTTTTTAAGTATTACCGCACCGTTGATCGATCGTTTGGAAGGGGGAAAGTGGAAATTAATAAATGAAAATCGTGTGATCGGGGAAGAAATATTTGATCGTATCGAGAACGACGTTTATCAGTTTATCTCGAAATGACCCGCGCCCCGTGTTACGCGGATTCCTTCCTACGTCACGCCGAACGACGCCGGACAGTTTCGCTAGCAGCCCTGAACTATCGTCGTAATTTCATTCCCTTATTGGCACGAGTACGTCGTACTCCATGCGAGAGAGGACAGAGCAGAGGCAAGAGTCACGTTATAGGTATTTCCCGTACGTCGGTCGAGTCTGTTCAACAGTTAAATCGTAACTACGTTAGTCCCGAGTTGAAACTGGTCGCGCGCGCGCGAGATACTTGTCAGACGTACGCGTACGTATGCACACGCGCGCGTGTACGTATACGTGTCGCGATAAAGCTAAAGGCGAATGGGATCGTTCGATAAAACAGAACTGTGGATAATCAAATTGAAATTCGCCAACTAGCGAAACACTCTCGCGAGTTTTCAAACGAATATTATTACCGCACCGAAGCGCTAACCTCGTCGTCGACGGTTGCTAATTCCGCGCGAAATATCGCGCGAAATTTTGCCTCCCCCTATTTTTTGCGAACGCTCGTGCGTCGATAGGAAGGAATAATGAACAATATTCGCGATGCGGAAACAACGAAGAACCGAGAAAAACGTGAAGCGTGAAATTCTGAAATTGAAACGTTGCTCAAAATGTTGCGACCGATGCTTGATTAAAAACGACCAGGGAAACAAAGTTCGACGTTGGTTTCCATCTCGAGCCTTTTCCTCTTTTCTCTCTTCGCTTACTCTCGAAAACAAACGAATCTCGTAAATGGCAGGAAATACAGAGGAAAGGAAAATCAGAAACTGGGTTTTGTTGTTATTTTTATCGGAAAATAAATCAAATAATCGTATACCGTCGTCAAATGAAATGTCACTCGGAATATCTTCAGGTTTTCGTACAAAAAATTGTTTGCTTTGCCGGTGATACGGATTTGACTACTGATTACATTTTTTTCCGCTTCTACCGTCTTTTTCTATCCCTTTTACCGTGTGTACTCGGGTTTTTTGTCGTATAAATAAATTGCTGCTGGCAAATTGAGTGAGCAGTCTCGCGAAGACGAGTCGTGACATATTGCCTCGCAGCAGTAATATGGAAATTCCACCACCACCGAAGTTTTTGTCAAAGAAGAAAATTTCACATTTTCTCTTTTATCATTTGATGCAACATTTTTCTTGCGCTCGAGGACGAAACAAACAATTCGAACGTATCAATTCTGATCCTTCGTCCTATACGAATTCGCGGGCAAGAGTAATCTCGGCGACTTGTTTCGCGATCCTCGCGGTCCGATCGATGCTCGATCGCATTCACGTTCGTCGAATTACCCAACGTGACGTCCGAAATGTATTTTACTCGATTAAAATACTCGTTTCGAGAAATCCTGCTCCGATGTTGTTTTTATCAATTTTTCCAACACCACGCGATGCACGGAAAAGCTTATTCGGATATTTCACGCATCGAGGGTCGAGACGATTGAATGGAATTTCTTATCAATTTCCCCTCTCTCTTCCTTCCGTTTTCCTCTCGCTTCGCGCAATAAAAAGCCCTCGAACAGCACCAGCGTAAAACATGAAGCGATGCAAAATGGGAAATTAAGGTTTCCTCGCCGCCGAGCTTTTAGGTTACGAGCGTTACGGAGACTCGAGAACGGAGAACGACATTGATTCGTTCGGCTGTGAACGTAAAAACACTGCGAACGGCGAAGAAAAATTTTACCCCCGTCCAACAAGTACGCGACGCGAGAAAGAAATATTCCGGTCGGAATAACAGTGGAACGAAGCTCGACTTTTATTTCGACCATCGTCGTTATCGCGAAGCGTTTTCTTGTTTATTTTAAAAAGAACACCAAAAAAACAAAAACGTGACGACCGTCCGTGATTTCTACGCAGAATCGAGTGTAAAATCAATTCTGCCAACTTTTCGTCGCACGACTCGTTTTTCCATATTTCTGCAGCTTCGAGTGTTTTACATGCAATATTTTGCGTTCTTTTTTTTTTTTGAGTTTCGGCGACCCTCGTACAGAATCGGATCCAGCACGGTATTTTCGTCGCTTAATTCGTACTTCCTTTTATAACCACCGCCATTCGCCATTTTTTCTATCTCTCTGAT
Organism: Arge pagana; assembly: GCA_963969455.1. Classification (NCBI taxonomy): domain Eukaryota; kingdom Metazoa; phylum Arthropoda; class Insecta; order Hymenoptera; family Argidae; genus Arge; species Arge pagana. Next base: position 5,287,217 of record OZ018312.1, on the reverse strand, counting down.
CATGAATAGCCTCGTTGACGAACGACGCGATTTTTTCGCTTTGTCTCGTTTTCGCGGATTTTTTTCGTTGATTTTTTCCTCTTCTCGGCCGAAAATAACGCTTCGCGCGTTAGAGATGGAAAATAGTACGCGTGGAGAACAACGTCACGTAGGTGCCGGTGCGCGAAACTGAATCCGAAAACAGACATGGAGAAAAATGTGTGAAAATTGAAGAGTTGAATGCGGATAGATCGCGACGCGGTGGTCATCGGTTGACAAAAGACACTTGTAAAATTCGAACGTAATCGGAGAGAGGTACCCTTTTGTATAACGTAGACGAGACGAGAACGGTCCTTTGATATAAATTACAAGCTTTCAATTGTACTCGCTCTCTCTCTCTCGCTCTCTCTCTCTCTCTCTCTCCCCATAGGTCGTTGGGTTAATCTCGATTATTCAGACGCAAACGTCGTAACTTCGGTGTCATTAAATCTTCACCGCTAACCCCCGTAAACCCTTATCACCTCGCAACAAATAACGAACTCGAGCCTCCTGCCGTAATCCAGGATCACGCATCCTTTGCCAGGAAATTCCTTTCGCATCCGCCGCGACAACTACTTCCCTTCGTTTCCGACATCGCGCGATCTTGTTCGTTCGATCTTTCGAAGACGTACGCGCATGAAAATCGCCGAGTGCCCGTATTTCCCATTGTATTCGGGATGCATTCGTTATTTGGCTAAATTTCACCCGAACGTTGGTGGGCAACGATGCATGCGCGACGTCTCGTCCGTTGTCATCGATGTTCGCGAAGCTGTATGATATCCGTGATTCCGCGCGATACGTCGAGCGTTATATTGGGTCGTACTACTCGAGCTACGGGCTTTTGATTAGCGAGGCTCCTCGAGCCACGAGCGCGGAAGGGCGAAGCCCGACCTCGAAATTTCGGGGCAAGCGAGCTCGGCGTATTTTTCTTATTGCTAAGAGATGACGGTATACGCGGACAACAAGGGTCTCGAGAATTATTGTGATTAATATTATTATCGCGAAGCAAATAAACGGAGATTGGTCGGAGTACGGGATATTGCCGGAGATTTATCGAGCGAGATAAAACACGTTAGAGGTTTAATAAAGGCTCCCCCCCCCCCCCCGCCCCCCGTTCGCCCCCGCGTCGCGCGCTTGTTGCTCGATTTTACCTTTACCCTGCAAGGATTTTTACGACCTCTCGTGCGTCGACCATCTCGAAATAATACGATGCAGGTTGTGCGAGCCGCGCTGCTGGGGACTTGGTATCGAGAGGGAGGGAGATGGCGAGAGCGCGATGAAGAGAGAAAGAGAGCAGGAGAGCTGGGGGGGAAATTGAAAGCTTCCAGGTGAAGAAAGATCGAGAAACATTCTCATTTCCGCAAAGCTGCGCGCTGACGATGTTCGCGGAGACGTAAAAAGCTCGCCACGGCGAACAATCGTGTCCCTAAAATGAATCATTTCCGACCACAATAAGCGATTTAACGTCTGTCGTCTTCTTTCCCGTTCAGCGTTCTCTCCCGTTTCCTCTCCCTCACGCTCGACAGTCGAGAAACGTATTAATTCTCGTCGAAAAAAATGTCGCGCTGCACCCCGCAATTTCGGTACGTCGCATCGTTCCGCGAATCGATGGCGAACGCGAAGGTAGAGCGTAGCAAACGGACGCGCACACGAGCGAACGAACGTGCGAGTCGATCGGCACCCGGTGCCTCGCGCTGCTGTCCCATACCGCGCGAGCACAGAGTCCCGGGGGAAAATATCGCGGAGGAAATTTATGTTTACGTGTAGCCTGACGCGCCGCAGCCAACTTTCATGTTCCGCGTGTAACGCTCGAAATGTCAGCAATATTTACCCTGGAAATGAAAGTCGTCGTATCCGCGCCTGACATTCCGTACCTGGAGAGAGACGATTGCCCCACGTATTTCGGCAAAAATTCATCTCCGTCGATTTTCAACTTGAGCTCGACAATTACGAAACGTCGAGTAAATGGTAACGAAATATCGGTAAAATACGCTCGAGGAACGAGAAGAGAGTCATATCGCGATACAACTCGATCGATACGCGTATCAAGCACGCGAGAGTATGAAATACTCGCGAGAAGAGTACATATTTGCAGAAAATCAAACACCGAAAGGGCCATTACCAATTATCCATCCGCAATATTATTGTCAGTTTGTCCATTCGATTCGCGAGGTAAAGATTTATAACGACGACGAAAATCGATACTGTAGAATTTTAATGATCGAACGAGGCCGTCGAATTTCGAATATTTGATATCACGGTAAAATCGTTTTACGTATACATATACCGCGCGCACAATAACTACCTCTTTATCATTTATCGAGAGCTTATTTATCTCCGTGTTTATACGAGTACATGCCGCGTATATCACGTAATCGCGTATATCTTCCGAGCTGTCCTATAAACGAACGAACACCTTGTCTCAAATATTGCGGGGCTAGAAAAAACATACACAAAAATGCGCGTGAATATTGCGCGATCCAATCATGTTATCTCTGTACGTTCTCAACATACGTTGAACCGAAAATAATTTGTTACGTGTAGAAATATTGTTCGGGAAAATTTGTTCGTCGTATAGCTTAAACAATATTTTGCCAGTACATATCTCTCAAACTAATTGAAAACGCGTAAATTTTCTGGCGATATATAGTCGAAAGGCTCGACAGTTGCGTTTCTATTAGAGGGCGCGTACGACCGTAAATAACATAAATACGTCTCGTGATACGAGTGTACGATATGATCGTAAATTTCGTGAGTTATACTCGACATCGTCCCATCGTGTTTCAGGTCGATGTCACCGAACTATGCCCGTCCGCTTCAATTTTGGCGCAGCAGTTAACGCACGTCGAGCTGGAACGACTCTCGTACATCGGACCAGAAGAGTTTGTGCAGGCATTTGCTAAGGTAAGCGTCGATTTTTCAGAGAAGTTGCGCGATACGCGCAACAACGATCAAGTCGAGAGTTCGTATATGCATCGCGAATGCTACGCACAACCGGGGTGGTAGATTTACGACGTCGTTGTATTTTTTTCGCCAGGAATCCCCGCATCTGGAAACTTCGTTCAAAGATATGAAGAAGACGAGAAACTTGGAGTCCTACGTACAGTGGTTCAACAGACTGAGTTATTTCGTTGCCACCGAAGTGTGCAAGGTACGTTGAGAAATCGCGTCGTTCTGCGGGGAAAACGCGACATCGGTTCACGACCACGCGACGTGGCTGCGTCTTCCTTCCTTTCTTCCTTCCTGCCCGCCTTTGATCAATTATTTCATTCGTTGTTTCTTTATTCTCCTACCTTCTACGTCTCGTCGTTGTTTGAGAAATTATGAAAGTTCCCCGCCGGTTCGCCACTCGAATCCCGTCACGATAACCTTTTTTTTACCCTTTCGCATGTCTCTCGTCTCCTTGTCATTTCCCATTTTCCCTTTCTCCTCGTTACGTTTTCATCACGAGGAAAGTCGTTTCGAAGTTTGAGGGTAATTCGATTCAACAAGATTTTCCAGAAAGTCGTTTATCAAGTTTCTGTATACTCTCATTCTCCTCGTTACAGCACGCGAAAAAGAAACAACGAGTTCGAGTCGTCGAATATTGGATAGAAACTGCTCGAGAATGCTTCAATATCGGCAACTTTAACTCCCTGATGGCAATCATAGCTGGCCTAAATATGTCGCCCATCTCTCGTCTCAAGAAAACGGTAAGTTGCCATTTTTCATCCGCATTGTTCGATCTCGTACGGCATTACACGGAGGAAACGGAACAACGCAGCGTATTGTTACTATTCGTTTCTCACTTTTTCCCTCGTTTTATTCTACAAACGAAATTATCGAAAAGAATATTGCGTTACGGGTCTATTTTTCTTTTTTCATTCTATCTATGTCCCTCCCTTTGCTCTCGCGTTACATTTTCAACGACGATATCGACGTACGTTCTTTACGTGCGCGAATTTGTCTCGTATAAAATCGAGCCAATTACAAGAAATGCTCCCAACGTATCCGAGGACTTCTCGTTACGTCCGAGTATAGAATTGCGTGCGGTTCGCCGAGTTTTCGGGTGTCGAGCCTCGGAAACGCGTGTGCGTGCGCGCGCGTTCCTTGATGCTTGTCATTTGTCCTCGCTTCTTGCGCTTTGGAAATGGCATCATATTTTTATCCCCTGAAAAGCTTTGAGAGAAATGAAAGAAAAATGAGAAGAAGAACTCCGCGGGCAAGCTCCGGCGACGTGAACGAATAGAGGGATCGAGATACAAACGAGAAGCTTCTTTGTCATCTACTCTTATTTATATCATTACTCGCGCAACCTCCTGATCGAGATAGTAGATATTTCTGAAACGTATCCGTTTTCGAGGACAGACTTCGTCCTGACGTGCACGTTACAATCAGCCCTAACGAGAAAACTTCTCATCCAATTGTTTCATCGCCGTTTCTATTCGCTTCCACCATGCAACGCTATGGGAAATTCGTCGTTCCATTTGCAAACTTTTCTTTCGGGTTCACCAAGTCGAACGAAACTCTGTCAATCTACTTTTCAGAAAATCCGTGACGCGTCTCGCCGCATCGTTTCATTTCCGCACGTTTATTCGCGCGGGGTCGCGGAGAGACATTTCATAAAATTCTGCATATATACGTGCCATTAATATTGGCCGCGGGTTAAACTGTCTAGGGACTCACTTCCGCTAACCGGATTAAATGTTTTTCACCTTTTTAATTACACAGCCATATTTTATGCTGCTCCGAACGATACCAGGCCGGTCGTCGGTATATCGCGAATACCAGCACGCGCTTTTTTCCACTGCGTTCGCCCTGCGTTCGTCGAAACGCGCGCCGCGCTGATTTACGACGCCTCCGCTAAATTATGCTCCGACCTGGCGAAAGTTTTCGGTTATTTTCACTAATTAACATCTATAGGTAACGACATCGATAAATCCTCGCACCTCTGTCGCCGTTCGAATAACTCTCGTAAAATGTTCGGCGACGGAATGCGCGCAAATCAACTCTGGATTCACTTTTTCTTCTGGTTTTTTTTTCAATGCCACATTTTCCCCCCCGTTCACCGCAGTTCTGCGATTATTCGGGTCTCGTTGTAGGAGAGAAGACCGTTCCCCGTTTCCTCTCTCGCTCGCTCACTTTTCAAAGATTATTCGATCAAACGTAATATAAATTCATAGATATGCGGTGAGTCGTTCGCCGAGGGATTTTCATCGCGGTAACGTAGCTTTTAACCTTTCCGCTCTATTTTGCTTCCGGCGTCGTCAAAAGCTTCGAAGTTAAGAAATTGAATTTCTGAAATTCAAATAACGAACTCCTACCTCGTCGTACCGCGCCTGGTAGAATTTCGAATTCCGACTGCGATAGGATTAAAAGTCGCTCGTCAACGCGTCGCTCGCTCTTTCGCGGAATTTCTTGCCATCGTTATTTTCAATCGTTTTCCCGATCCTATGCTTTTCCAACAGAGATTCTTACCTTTCGCGAAAAGAAAGATGTCCGACTAAATCTTTTGACGTAATTGCATTGTCCTCCCTTCGATATCCGGATTTCTCGATCGCCAAAGCCGCGGCGAGCCGATAAGCTGGCTCGCCGCCAGTCACTTCTCTTTTGTCTTTTATTCGCGGCCAAAAAAAAAAACGAGAAAAAAAATGAAAAAAGCGACGCAAAGTCCGAATAGAATCGGGGAAAATTCCAGGTCAGCCGAGCTCTGATTCGAACCAAAGTTCGCGAACGACATTTCATTCGATTTCCCGACGAGAAAGTTTCTTCGGCGAGCAAAGATAAGCCGAACATTTCCTACAAAATCATATCTCGTACAAATTCGCAAAAAATTATATTTCCCCAAACTTTTTTATACTCGCCCGACCATCGTGAAAAATTATTACGAAAAACCTTACATGGTTTTTACGCAGGTCTGCCTTCGGAAGGATCAAATTCGAAAAATCATATCAGGCAAATCAACGAACGATTCGTTTACTCGCGTTTTTCTCAATCGTTTCGAATTTGAAGAACATCCAAATTACGTCCACGTCAAATTTGTGTCGACTACAACGAAATTATCATTTTTCGAACGCTTGATGCTTTTGATTCCCGTTCGTTTCCTTTGCCGGGATACGAGCTAATTTATCGACCCGAATATCATCGATGTACGCAATTAACTGGTACGTTACATCGCGGAATGATATGAAAATTATTGCTAAACGAAAAGCTGCATGTAATTAGATATTATTTCGTATACTCGTTCGTTTGGATCTATCGTAATTAATCCAGACCGTAAAACATTTATTGAAACGTATCATTTGCCCCGATTGAGCGTAACTTCCAATCACCAATTGTAATCTATATCCTTTGAGGGGCTCAATTATTCCATACGAACGGGCTGGATATACAATGCCAACGTTAATCCACGTTGCACGCACGACACTCTATGAAATCTACCCTTTTTTTCTATCCAAACGATTCGTTCTTTTATTTTCTTTCCGAAGCACCGACTTTACTCCATGCGATGAATTATTCCTCTCGATATCCGGCAATGCTCGACAGATGGCATCTGGTTTATTCGAAGCCCGACGGTTACCGATTTCGGTATACGTCGATGACAACCGATGACTCGCCAGATCGATCGTGTAATTTCATTGCAGTTCCACGCTGCGGGTTCGAAATAAAATACGTAAAGAAAAGCGACGGTACTTTTCCAGGTTCTTTTCTTTCACCGTATTCTTTCGAAACCTCGGCACGTAGCGTTTAGTTTCTCGCAGTTTCAACTCGTAAACAGGCACTTACTAAGCTGGAATCGTCCGCGAATTTTAATCTTACTCGCAAACAAAGTTTCAACCGAATGAGGACTAATTAGAAAAATAAAACTATGGATTAACTTCGGTTCGGGATTTTTCACGAAATTGTTTCCGAACTTTTCCTCGTATTTCACAGCACCAGTTTTCGTTTACTTCGACAAAATGTCATCCCACGTAGCAAATTTTCGTAACAAAAATTGTAGTAGGAAAATGTTGCCACGAGTTTTCCGTAACATGCGTATTTTTTGTCAGTTAAAAGGCACAAAATTCGTAGTTGGCAAATTATTTGAGCGGTATGATTTTTATAAAAAACATTTCCTTTGCAGTGGTCAAAGGTGCAGTCGGCGAAATTTTCAATCCTGGAGCATCAGATGGATCCGAGTAGTAATTTCAGCAGCTATAGGAGCACTCTGAAGGCAGCAATGTGGCGAAGCGCCGGTGCGACCGACGAGAGACAACGAATCGTGGTGCCATTTTTCAGCCTCCTCGTGAAGGATCTCTATTTCCTCAACGAAGGATGCAGCAATAAGTAAGTAGAAAAAAAATACAATTGCAGCTTAGATGTATCACGTTGGAATGTCGTTATCCCAAAACGAGACATTTCCACTGAAATTTCCTCTGGAACATAAAATCCTCCAAAATCCAGCGTATAATTACGATTCAAGGACAAACAAGCAATCCATTTTCTTCGAAACTGCGGGTGGATAAAAGGAATCCACGCTCTTGAAACGTTGCGGTGAAATGATTCCGCGGCTGAAATCAGAAAAATGTTATATCGCTTTCAGCTTACTCGTTTCAAGTTTCTTTCACTTTGATAATTACGCGACGCCTTTTTCGCTACCTTCTCTTTTTATCTTCGGAGGATTCGCAATCGGACGCGGAGCTTTCGCGTAAATCGTACCTACCTCCGTATAGATATATATATATATTGGTTTCAAGTTATTAAACTTGTAATGGCGAAAGTTGGGAGGAAGCTCCAATCGGCCTGTACACAGGGCGAATCGCGTGAATGTAGCTGGAAGCTCTGCCTCTCGGGTCAGATGAATGCCTATTTCGAGCAAATATGACGGATATTGACTGATCGCTATGCAAATGTATGTGCGCAGTGGCATCCGCTTCGTTACATATTATATGACGCAACGTAGGCACGAGTCCGTATCAGGGGACTCTGATATACTTACGAAGCAATTAACGCGGGGAATGCACAATTATTTCTGACGCGAGGGAGCAACTCGAATACATATATGATAAGCCCACGAAGTACCAAACTTTATTCGTGAATATTTCAGACTCGGGATGACGAATGCTTCGTCTTAGAAATATATATGTACGTCCAGGAAATTCTGAAAATGAAATTTATAGCTTGCCGATTATACGTCTCGTAAAATCGAGCAGATATCACTTGTTTTTCGTTCGTGGCATTTTTTTTAGTAATTCAGACGATTCGTGAAAACCTACAGCGAAGATCAGAACGAGTCTTCTGCGATTTTCCGAAAAAATAATCTTTCGGAGCTGCCAACGAAAGAACTCGTCGGGTTTTCAATCCCTTGCTGTCAAATCGTACGAACGTATTGCTATCAGTGGCGAATTGTAAATTTGGGGAAAAATTCATTTTCTTTCAGATTGCCAAACGGACACATTAATTTCGAAAAATTCTGGCAACTGGCCAAACAAGTTACGGAATTCATCGCGTGGAAACAGGTTGCTTGCCCTTTCGAGAAGAATACACGGGTCATCGCTTTCCTGCAGGCGAGTCCCGTCCTCACCGAAAATTGTAAGTTCGTAAAACTTTGGCATCGAGAAGATTTTCCCCGGAAAACGATGTTATTTCCTGACGTTTCTTCGTTTCAGCATTGGCCTTGGCATCATTCGAGTGTGAACCGCCCGATAATAATCCGGAAAAGGAACGATACAAATCTTTAAAGTGAGTGATTTTATCGCCGCGCGTTTCGAAAATTCGAAGATCTTCCAAACATTTTTGGTGTCGTTCTCTCGTTTACAGATCCGAACTGAACGCGCAATAGGCGACGTCTATGGAGTGGAAGAGGGCACTGGCGACGAATATTTATTCGTGGGTTAGAAAAATGGTGAAATTAACCGGTAAAGTTAATTGATACGGGCGAACGAGTAGGGAAAATCGAATATTCGAAGGGAAAAAACCAAAGTATTAACGAAGTATTAGAGACTTTGGTATCGACGATCATCGATCCTACGTATTTCGTTGAACGTCGATACGAAGTTTCGTCGTTCCCGTTAGTTCTACTGCTAAAGAATTGCTTCAAGCTCGACCAGTGGCAACAGAAACTCGAACAATTCGATTCCGCACCCATTTTCTTTCTCGCTCTTCTCACTCCGTTTATCTCTTCGTTTTCGAATAATTCAATCGACGAGTTTATAAATCGATTAACGATTAATTACCTTAGACCTGTCGACGACCGTTTCCATCAACGCCTCGTCGACCGACTGATTTAGAGAAGCGAAGAAAAATTAATTCTCCAAGTTAAACGAAAGCTCTTTACGCGCAACAATGATTTCCGAAAGCCGAGAAAATTCCCTTTCAGTTCGACACCAGACCAAAGTCGCTTTATAAGTGAAAAGCGTTTAAATCCCATCGAAGGTATTTATTTCCAACTACGAATATTATTTCTCGGCGAATGATGAATTAAACCAGAAAAGAGAACATTCTCGGAAAGCGAGAAACTTGTTTTGAGAGTGAAAAAAGTATTTCGTTGCGCGCGAATCGCGTTTGAAAAGAAAAGAGTGTTTTCTTTTTATGGAAGTCTTTTCTTCGAAGCCACTGATATTTGGAAACGTACCTTTTCGACACGATTATCTATCATTTTCGGGGGCAGAAAATCTTTTCAGTTTAGGGCTAATTTTTTTTTTTTCAATTCACTTCACTCGACAGTATCGCACTAGCAGTAAGCATAGTTCCTAAGCCTCGTCGTATCTCGATCGTTAAATATTTTGAATCGCATTTCGAAAATAATGCCGTGAAAAGGTTTTTGTCTTCTCCATCACGTTTATCCATCAGCATCGAACGAGCTTTTTTCTTATTCATTGTGTTCACCGTCGTACCGTAATATTGGAATGTTTAACGAGCGAGCTAATTGTACATAGTCCTTTTGATATACGCTAAAATAGATGTGAGTAGATTTGTTCCTCTAGAATAAGTATCGACGTGAAATAACGAATATAAATAATAAATTGACCCGGTCAACGTACTTAACAGAAATAATCGAAGAAACAATGACAGCTTTGGTTAGCCGAAATTTATAAGGAAGCAGTGTTCATCTAAGATCTTCATTTTCTTTCCACATTTATCGTTCGCTGTTCTCCTCTGTACGTTCGGTGAAAAGGAATTTCTAATTTCCGTTTCTTCGATAACCTTTCTCATCGTTAATCCTCGTTTCGGTACACCAAATCGAAACGTTGTACGTTGTCAAATTTTCTCGTAAATTTGAAAGTATAGGGACCAAGTTCATTTTTTCAGGATACAAACGGAGAGGTCGCTTCAGCTTCGAGCACGTATCTTTATTATTCTCCTTTTGCGGCACGACGAAGTGCGACGCGTAACTCGTTGAGAAATCATTTTCTGACCGCTGTTGAACGATACATAAATTTATCAGAGAAATCGCGAAACCGCCGAGAATACAAATGCCGGTCGGCTTATTTTTCGACAAATGTCTCGTCTCATTTTTATTTGGCACTTGCCTCGCGCGGAGTTTCGTCGGATCCTATTAACCATAGCCACGATATCATAAAGTAATAAAAAGATAAATATAATAGAATACCTACCACACGTTGAATTATCTTCTATACGTAAGAAAGTGGAACGAGCATCGATCGATTTCGTCTATTCGAACGAACAAAAATGAGAGATTACATCGCGAACGAAGGGATTTCTTACGAATTGTTGACGTTATAAAATTATAAAAAAATCACTAGGTGACGCAGTTGCGTCGCAAACGTTGCATAAGCACGACACAGCACGCGTACACCCCGATCCGTAGAATAGCGAACCGAATCCAAAATATATTAATCGAATTATTATGCGCGGTGAGTTTCGACTGCGCGAAACGATCGACAGCGTGGTATGAACAAAATTAGTTGCTAAAGGAGGATGGTATAAAAATGATCGACGATTGTAAAGGTTGGTCAACAACTATCGAAATGCCAGACTGAAACGGAATTCGACGCGTGTTTGTCGCGTAAATCCGCTGTTTAGATTTAGATCTCTGGTATCCCTTTCCTTTTTTTCTTGTAAATGCAGTTAAACTGCACCTGTTTCGTTGAAGTTTCGCCGAGAAGCCTTCGGTTGTTGATTTCTTAGAGAAGTTCGAAGGATTCCGAGGATAGATGAAAAAACTGCTGTGCAAATGAAAGATAATTTGAAACTTGGATTCACGAACAATCGAACTTGTGAAAGAAATTCAATTTCATCCGCATGCGACGTTGACATTGTGAAAACGCAGCCGTAACTCACTCGATATGTCGAAGAAAGATACTATATATCTTAAAAACGCAGAGGTACAGTATACATAGAACAATCGTCGTTGATTTAAAGTTATAGGCAAATTCTTCGCGACTTGTTCTTGCAAAGACGTAACCTTCGGGTGGATTCATTTTTGTATTAGGTTTTTTTCCACTAGATTTTCGGCTAAAATCTTCTCTCGGAGTTGTTCATTTTCCCAAAAGCATAATCGTCATCGGATATCCAATGCGTAAAATGACTATTATAATCACTTGTAAATAAACGGTCGTGTAAATATTCGTTGTTTGAAATTAAGGCTAGTTTCTACGTTACATTTTAAAGAACAAAAATCCATCGGTATAGTTGAGAGCTCTATCAAGTGTGCCTGCTCTCGGAATCCGGTGGAAATTTCATTCACCATATTTTGTCTAGGTATAATTATAATATTTAATTGATCATCGTTGAAATTTCTTGCTTTCGTCTAGTCACTAGCTGTTAGGTAGTCGATTCGTATAACCGCGCGTTACGAAATGAAAATACCGGACGCATTCGAGAGACCGATGATTCGTGACGTGAATGCCTCGCGAAATTACGATGAAAATCAATCGTACAACCCCGGTATTTTTCTTCCTTTCTTTCGATCGTTATTTCGTCTTGAAATTTATCAAATATTTTTTCACCCACGTAATTAGGAATAAGTTTACGTTAAGGTTATTTTTTAACTTTATTCTGTACGTATTCGGCTTAACATTCCCAGATATACTTGTAACATTAAGTCTCTAAACATAATTATTGCATTTTCGCGGAACACCAAATAATGCCAGATTGTTATGGAAACGTCGCAAAACTTGGCGAACAAATATTTATACGATTAATATAAATTCTTATAAATTTTACAAACCCTATTTTTTCTATCTATCTCTCTTTGTCACTCGATTGTTTTTTCTTACTCGCACGACGTAAACAAATTTTAATACCTATCATTAATTCGCTCCAGGTTCGAGTGTCGTCGTCTACATTTTCTTATCTCTTCGAATAATTCATCGCTACAATTTTTTTCCCAATTGTTCAAATTACGCAGGCAATGAACCTTCGCATGTTTTCAAAAATATTGAGACGAACGAATCGATGGTGAGACATTTTTTCGTACAAGACTCGATTCGTATGTGAAATTCGTATAGAAATTGTACGTGGAGACTGATGTTAGTATATTCCTGGGTTGTCAACAAGTATTTTAATCTTGGATTTGGAATATTCGTCGTTGCATTACTCGCAACTGGATTCGCGAGAGAGCAAACCCTTGCAACGAAAGAAACTCGCACGAGATACTCGAACCTTTAAACGTGATCGATTGTTAGCCATAATCTAATTTACTTTTGGTAGGTAAAATTACGATAAATACCCTTTTTCATTGTACATATTGCTTCTTTATACCGACATTAATTGCATCGACATACGACACGTGTAACAATCCATTATTGTAAATAGACTTGATATCAAAACGCAACAATTATGTAGAAACGATGATGTCTAATGAAATAAAGTGCAGATTAACAGTATATAATATATCTGTCACAATATTTCGTATGTACTGCTACGATGCAGATTTTACTTCGCAATTTCAATCCCATTCTACCATATCGAAATCGCGAAAACACATCCAGTTACAAAGACAACATAATTGTTTTGTATCATTCATCGGCGATCACGAGCTAATACCGACTTTCTTATTCTCAATATTCATAGTTTATCAGTTATATTTAGAAAAAGTTTACTCGAGCAGTTACTCGAACATTCTTTGTGACAACAAATGTTTTTTCTAAAACAATGCGGCTCATTTCAGCATTTGAGAATGAGATGTTTCGATGTATTGCTTGTGGCATCGATGATAAGAATTTCACATCCCATGATATGTTTGTAATCAAATTCCGTTAAAATTTCAACTCCAGATTTTCTCTCGAGGATTAGACACGCACGTTGGACGCCGAGAGAATCGATCACTTGCTTTGTTTATACGAGGGGATTACCGAAAGGTTGCTCGTGTTACCAGCCGCAGTTGAAGCGAGGCATAACATCGTCAATAATCAGCCTTAGAAGAGTGTTGACCATCGAGCTGGGAAACTTCTGTTGCGTGCGATACGATACGATAATACTTCGTCTTCTATATGATCGAAAATACGGTATTTCGTCTGTGACAAATTATACGTGAATTGTTCGTTGGAAAATGGCCTAAATCATATCCATTGAGGTGGTACTGAATTCTCCCGGAAGTCATTGACGCGTGTCTGCGAAAGGAGCTCAGTGGGTTGATATCACCGAGGAAGAATGCTGTTGTCGAGAACATATTCGCGCGATGTGTAACTATCAATCTATAAACGCGCTACCTTCGGAAGCAATTTTTTAAAACGAGGCTCTGAGAAAAACAAGTAAGTAGAATCGATCGTTAATTTATGTTTATTTCAACGACAGCGGTAATATGATACAATTATTTCCTAAAATTGAATTGTATGTCGCGTGATATAGATTGGAATCATTTCCATCGTGCGAAAAATCGTACGTTCATCTACCGGCTAAAGATGCTCTTATTTTATCATTTATCCAATTACGATAATGAGCTATGCGTACATATACGCCAGGCTTGTTCGCTTCGCCGCAGTGTTTTCCCCAGCTGGTCAATCCATACAAGGTAAATTTATCTGTAACACGCGAGCGAATAACATTCAAACAAACTGCAGAGATAATAATAATTGTGTACGTATATAATTTGAAATGTATATAGTGATATTTTTACGAAATTAATGCGATGGTGTAATGAGCAATGCAATATGCGGAATGCAGTAGTCGTATGACGGGTATCAAGGAATATCAATATTGATACTGAACGAATAGGGCTTACTGTTATGGATGCAGGCTAAGGGACCACCAGAATCACCGTCGCAGCTGTCGACTCCTTCGTTCAAAAATCCTGCGCAGATCATACCATCGCTGATCGAACCTTCTCCGTAAATGTAATCTGCTTGACAAACCGACTGGTCGAGAATCGGAATCCAACCGAATCTCAAAAAGTTTGACTGAACTGTGAAGTAGAAATCAACTGGTAAGAGGTCTATTTGCAAGGTGAATTCGTACATTTTCCTCGTCAGTTTCGGTTGTCAAAAAACACCCACCTGATTTTCCAGACTCGATGCTTCCGAACCCACTTATCGTACAGTTCAGACCCGGCAGGTACTCCACGTTCTCCGGTGGTAAACAAATCGGTACGATATTTTCGCCCAGAGGAATTCCTGGACTCTTGAGAAGAACAAGAGCGATGTCGTTGTTCATGCGTTGGCCTTTTCGGAAATCTTCGTGAATGAAGTAATCCTCGATGTTGGCGTCGACTTCCGTACCCTCTTCGATCTACATTCGAGGTTTTTGGAATAAATTCACTTTCGGATCACACTCCATCAACGGCAAACGTTTGTTCATCATTCACTCGAATACTTTTTTATTGGAAATAAAAAATATGCATTACGGCGCTGTTGTAATCTCCGGCTCTGACGAAATAGAGGGCTTTGTTGTAGCCTTCCAAGCAATGGGCAGCAGTTAGGACGTGGATTGGTGATATAACGACAGCACCGCACCAATGACTCGACGTACTGTAGCCTCGAACTCTTATACTTGCCTGCAGGTAACAAATAATTTTCAAACGATCATAATTTGTATGCGGTAAAATGTAACACCAGATTAAAGAAATTATCGTCTATGTCACCTGCCAAGGGTATGATCCTCGCGGAGCGACGGATCCCCTGACGACTCTCTGCATGTACATGTTGTCTTCCTGAAAGTCTTCGATTCGGTTTCCGCAATCAGCAGGCAACACGTCGTCTATTCGCAACGGCGGCGTGCTGGGCATCGGTGGTTCGTCTGACTTCTGTTAAGAAGCGCCGAAAAAAATGCAAAAGCGATGATAGTTTTTCAACCATATGAGAAAAAACAGAACGATAAAAGGTCCTGTGGATGAGTTTGAACAAAAATTTCCATATATTTTCTCGATTTCTATAATTTATCTATATATTCATTTTCATCGTAGCACCCCTAAAATATTATTACTGAAATAGTGATCAATTTCCTCAGACTTAGTCAAAATTTTATGCATTGACCTCGTTTTTTTTTTTTAAAGTAATTTCAATCTTCCAGCTTTATTTTACCTCCGTCGATATATCTCCGTACGAACATTGGACGCCGACATCTTCGTTGTGACCGCAGTTATGTTGGCCCCAATAATCGTGGTTACACTTGTACAGCTGCGTCTCGTTCCCTCGACACATTACCTGCGGACAGATTCACATTTTTGCAACTTTTTTCTACGCGGTACGTACGTATACATATGTTTGCGTACAGAGCTTCGATTCTCGGCATACCTGGTCTAACCAAATCGGTCCTTCGCCAGGGCCGAAGAAACCGTTTTTCATAGAAAATGCCGGACCTCCGTAACCCAAAGATCTACAGATCACTTCGGCAGCCTTGATCGTGAAGTCGTCGTCGCAAACTGTCCCCCATATACCGTGATGACGAACCTCTACTCGACCTTCGTGCGGTCCATTTCCATTGGAGAGACGCAATTGAAAAGGTGCCTGAAAATTATACGCGAACGTCGCACTTAACGCGAACTAAGAAACGAATTCGTTGTCGTAGGACGCGAACCGCGCGAGTACCTCGCAGTGTTCTGGACCCTCGTCGGAACCATCTCCGCAGTCTGGGACGTCGTCGCATATAAATCTGTCCGGGATGCATTCAGGACTCGCGTCGCACTTCCACGAGCCCATCGGGCAAACGTCAACGGCTGTCTTGCAAACTACTCCCGCAGCCTCGTCCGGTTCGCAGTTGTGAATTCCCCACCTACATCATATGTATATAGGCGATAACAAAAAATTTCGCTGGATCATCGGCAAGGATTTGCTGAGAAAGAACGATTCCTTTCCAGACTCACCCGTCGAAATCGCAATCTTTCAGCGAAGTCTCGTTTCCTCTACATCTAACCTGATCCATCAAAAACGACGAATGATCTCCATTTCCGTAGTAATCCCCGGACCTAACTTGCAACGCTCCGAACGTAAAGCCCAGTTCTTTGCATACGACACCCGCATTGATCATTCCGAAGCCATCGTCGCATACCGGTCCCCATCGTCCGTGTGCTACGAGTAACGAGTAAAAATGTAAGTCTTACAATCTTATCAGATTAAAAATATCGGCACAACTTAGTTATCGTTTGCTATACGTCACCTTTTACTTCGACGCGACCCTCGAAGGTGTTGTTCGACCCGCTAAGCCTTATCTCGTAATCGTTGACCGCGCAGTCGTTCTCGTCGGAACGATCCCCGCAATGATTCTTACCATCGCAAACTTGCGACGTGCCGATACACTTCTCGTTATCGCAGACGAACATGCCGCTGCAATTAACGCTTCTTTCGTTCATTTCGTAATAATCGTAGCCTTCCGATGGCTCGAGAAAACCGCTCAGCCCGACGTTACTCTCGCTCAATAAACACACGTGTCCGTCGATTCTGCAACGCGAATGAATAAAAATAATCGAATCATTTCTCGCGGTAACGTTCATCGCGTGGCAATGCTTACTTGTGACTGAACGATCTGCAAGTAAAATCTGCCTCCTTGCATCGCAGTGCACAAGTTTTTAACGGAGTGTTCAGCCATTTTTCGACATCGTAATTCATCAAGCGATGCTTTTCCCGTTTCGTGTAAAGATCGAGATACTGCGAACAAGATCTCTCGTCTGCCCCGTTGGTGCAATCCTATTGATCGAACAAATTACGCTGGTACATCCAAATTACATTATCTATTTTTACGCCTACTGTGTTATTTGCTGAAAGTAAATCCTAAACTTTTTCGTTTTTAAACAAAATTTGTTAACGTACAACCGTTAAATTCTTACCACTTCCCCGTCACAAACCCACGGCGAGGGTATGCATTCACCTGGAGAACACTCGTAATGTTTCGGCTGGCAACCTCCCGCTGCGAGAGACTTTTTCGCACCTGAGAGTAATCAAATTATTCATGCAACTTTGACGGAGTTGATATCATTTATAAAAACTATGCGATTACCTGTCTCGGCACAAGGCGGGATGTCGCACTGCTCGGACTCTCCGTTCGGTCCGATGTAACACCAGGGTTTTGATTGCTTGTTCGGATTTGGATTTCTACAATAGTTATGCCCCTTCAATTTTTCTCTGGCTTCGGACGAAGTTACCTGCGAGGTTCGACATTTATTATCAGATTTGAATACTTACGGCTGAACGGCGGGCAAACAATACGGTCTAAGACTCTAGTGAAATATTTGACCAAATATCAAGATTTATTCGATATCGAGCCTCACTTTGAACATTAGAAATTGTCTGACTCGATCATCATCCCATGGCAAACAGGTCGCACCAGATTCTGTAACGTTTGCTCCTCCCAAGTAGTGTTGACCCTTGCCGTAAACGCAACCTGCGAAATTATTTGCCATCAGACACGAAGTGCATCAAGGTCATCCGTCATACTCGAAAGTCCCCGCTCACCTACGTCTTCGAAACGTCTTTTGCAGATGTGGAAATGCCCTTTACCGGAAGTGGCACAGTCTTCCAAGTCCCAGAAGAAGTAATCGGTCGAACAACTTTCGTCGGGTCGATTGTGGCACGGGAAGTTTCGACGCATCAAAACACACATCGTGCGTTGACCGATTGCCGGTGGTACTTGCCTGTCCTTCGTCCATCCCGGCCACCACTTGCTGAACCTTTTTGTTACGACGAAACAATCGTGAGGAATTCCAACTCATCGACTACCTCGAAGCAATCATACCTGAATTTCATATTGCTCGAGTCCTCCCACATCCAAATCGGCCGGTTCAGCGTAGTAACTCCAAATCCTGAAGTCATGACCGACCTCACATCCGGATGACTTTGAAGGAGCCATTCCGATAAGAAATTGTTTTCGCTTTGGTCAGCAATGCTCAGTAAATTCGACCCTCTCGAGTCGCAGTAAGTCAACGCTTCCGCATGATTCAACGCGATTTCTGGACCAGACAAATGGTAGCAGTGTCCTTGGTACGGAACCTCGTCTCTACGACAGTGAACGATCCGGTTCGGTAGACAACGAATGCCCACGGCATCTCTCGCTATATCACACTGAGATCCGTGCGTGAATCTGCAAAATACGATCAGGTATGATCAGGATTTTTTATATTTTTTTTGAAAAATGCGTGATCCGAAATATGACGCGAGGGTTAGGCGAAGTAAGCATGCTTACCGGCAGTTTTGAAAATATGTTTCGTTTCCGAAACAATTCACGTTGTCGGCCGCGATCCATTGCGTTGGGCCAACTCCTGAAGGTTTCCCTTGCCACGACATTTCGGCTCCTCTGATTTATGAATAGTTATTACGAGTGTGACGAATGTAACGTTAACATCACTCGACGATTCATATTCTTCGGTCTCATGATGCATTCTTTAAAAAGTTTCTAACTCTGTACCTTGTATATCCTAGTTGTCGGCATACTATATTAGCTTCCCTCAGATACCATTCACCCGAAGTGTCGCATACGATACCCCATCCAGGCTGAATTCCTTGTGCCTCCAAGTAACCCTCTGCAGTGGAGGCACCTCCGCGAAGCCTCAACACCTGAATGATATCGTGAAATAATTACCTTTTCGATATACGCGGTGTATAATTTGCGAATTCATCGCAGACGCTCGTGTCAGTTTCATTTGTGTCGTCACTTTTTTTTTCAAAATTAACAACAGTTCTTGAAACTATTTTCAGCTGATTTATCGAGACGTAAGTAGGTGTCTAATTGCATATACCTGTCCAGATAATGGTGTCGTGAGAGTTACTTGCCCGCGACGATTCAGAGGCTGTACAGACGGTACGTAGTACGCGGGAAACGGTGGTTCTTCTAAAATTTGATAAAAGACATATTACAATCGAATATAAGAGCATCCGATACAAAATCCATTCGAGTTCATGAAACAAAATCTGAAAATCATTTCTATGCCAATCATGTCCACGTGGTCGCTCGTTAAATTTCGTTTCCGAATTATACTCACAGTTTCCTAAACTAATTCGTCGATTTTTTCTTCGACTAGCATAAAATCCACGCGAGTTTCACCTACCTTTGGGGACGACCTCCACCCCAAAAATGTTCACGGCAGTTTTATTCTTTGGAATTCTCATTATCACGGATTCTTTCGGCGGTATCTTCGATATCGAGCCTTCCTTATTTGCTCTAGTAGTCGTCTCCAAATTCGGTTGTTCGGTTTTATTTTTTTCATAGTCTTCGTTTGCCTCTTCTTGGGCGTCATGCCCATCGGTGTTTACGGCTTCTGTCGAGGGATTTTCAAGCGAACATTCATCATCGCCGCTCAAACGTTCGCCGAAATTACAATTGACGGTATCGATACGCGTGGTGCTCGTCGTGGAATCACCATCATAATTCCATCCTACGTATCTGTTCCCACTCGCAGGAAAATCGTCCGTCCCAGTTCCTCCAAGATATCCATTTTCACCCCGCGGTCTCGCGACGTCATCTAAGTTTGGCGATAATGGATTATCCGTAGTAATTTCGCCTAATCTCTCGTTCTCGTAGCGACGTGTGTTCGAATAACCCTGATTAATCTCAATTTCTTTCGTAATATAATGACCCTTTATTCCATCTACCGTCACGCGAATCCCCTTCGGATACGATTTATCGCCTGATGCGGCCTCGTGGTGCAATCGGTTTCCCGGATAACCAAATGTCTTGCTCCCGGACGGTCTTTGGTCCTCGCGTAAAATGTTAGTCTTATCATACCATCGATCCGTTTCATCATCGCTCTCGCCTCTCGGCGGCGTGTTTTCGTCTCTTATTACATTACCTTCCGGCGTAACGTGCCCAAAATCTTTAGAAATATTAATATTTGTGACCGGCTTAGCGTGGTTAGACATGCTATCGTAGTGTCGCGTGCGATTATTCATGCTGGTTGCGAAGCCGGTGTTTCTATGAACACCAGACGTTTGCGAACCTGAGTCAAGAGAATTGTTTGGATTAAAGATCAAGCTCCGTACTCACCTAGCGACTCACAAAAATCGACCGGCAGGTAACGATCCGTTGTTCAGTGATACGTGCGAATGTATCCCAGCAGATTTCTTGTACAAACATTATTTCTAAGAAGAAAAAAACTTGCCTTCGTACCCTGCAGTCGGTGATATTCTTACATCGAACGCAGGTCTCCAAGAACTTGGTTTAAACTCTCCGGGCCTCGCGATACTACTTTCTTCCGCGTTCCACTGCGGTCGAATCGTGGATGTAGTCGTCACCTCACCGTTGTCCCACGATGGATTAGTAGCTCGATCGTGCTCCCGCCATGGATACCTTCCATTCCTTTCGGTATCGGTATCTTCGCCCGGAAATCTAAAATCACTGTTCACGTAGATGTTGCTACCGGATCCTCCGTGATCGTTAGCATTTCCATTCGAATTCCCGTCTCCGTAATCGGGATTCTGTCCTCCTTGGATGTTCGTCGATGCATCCGAATTTCCTGTATGAGTACGGCCCGTTTGTTCGCGATGCGCGTTTTCCCTCGATTCTTCTCTATATGAACCTGCGTCGAATTATTTCGTTTCTTATCAACTCCATGATACACCGTCGATATTGTTCCAGATTCTATATGAATCTTTTTATGGAATGTTTTTATGTCTATAACGCGAATGGATGATCATTTCACCATGATCATATTACCTGGACGACAATGTTGTACGTTCGAAGGAAAGTCGCATCTAGTTGATATCGGATTAAATAGCAATCCATATCTGCAACTCACTATGTAAGTTCGCCCATTGTTGCATTGCAGGAATTTACTGCAGTCGGCGTGGTGAGGTAGCAACCCGTTGTAATTACGCGGACAATGTCCAGCCTGGAAATCGACCGATGATTCCGTAGTTCGGTAAACATTCCTCTCAGGATACATTTCTGGCTCTGCCGTAGTAGTAGTGATTTCCACTCCTTCCCACCTTCCATCTGTCACAGAGAGAAATTTGTCTTACGATCGGACTTTTCTCAGTAGGCAATTCTTTTTCATCGTCAATTGTGGAATACCATTGCATCCTGGGACGTTGTAGGGCCAGTCGCACACACTGATCGTCGGATTGAACACAGTTCCTGGACCGCAATCCTTGATGAAGGTTTGACCGTGGGCACATTCCATAAATTTGGTGCAATAAATTGGATGTGGTTGCGGGCCCGAAGTTCCGGGTTTACACGTTGGAGTCTAGAACAGGTACTAATTATAACTCTACGTGGCCCATTTCGTCATTTGTCTTGAAAGAATGTTGTTAACATTTGTACGTACATTTTAATAGCTACTATGACAAACTGTGAAATGCATCTTGCGTTATTTAACTTGTGTTTATTAGTACAGAATAATGTTGCTGCGGTATACTTTATTATTGTTTAATGTAATCGATGCATGATTGATCGATTTACCTATTATTTATTACTTCGTGTAATTGATTCTTACCTCATTGACTACTCGTCTATTTCCTGATTCTGGTTGGGAGTTTATTACTCTACCCTTCGAATGAGATCCCGATGGATACCACGAGTGGATATTGGATTCCAACGATGATCCAGATGGATTTCCGTAATTTGATGGTTGTCGGGTGACTGTCGTTCCGGTATTTCGTTTCCTTCCATCTTTAGGTATTCGAATAGAGTGATCATTGGCATTTCTGTATACTGTTTTTAAAAAAATCCAATAAAACGTACTTTCGCAGCCCGCAACGTTACGTGGCCAATCGCAAGCTTCAGTTGCGGGATTGAATACAGTGCCTGGACCGCAATCATTGATGACAGTGTTACCGTTTGCACATAGCAAGAATTTCGTGCAATCAGTTGTATGCGGTTGCATGCCAGTCATCCAGGATTCACATGTTGGTTCCTACGATAACAGTAACGGCAAAAATGTTACGTTTGATATCGCCACGCGCTTTAAATTTCTGTGATATTCAGAAAACGAATTATCGTCGTTTGGATGAATCAGGTCGCAAAGATATTTTGGTAAGACTTGATTGTGGGAAGATCCTAGTGTTTATATATATATATAGGTGTGCGTTCCCGAACACATTTTTGTGCGCAGTACCATCTCAACAAGGATCTGTATTCATTCATCTCCAATGACTTTCACCTCGTTCGATTCTTCGGTATCTCCTGTTCCTGTTTGAGGATTCCACGTATGAGATCCGGTAGGATACCACTTTATGATACGATCCCGTAACGATGAATCCGACGTCGTTCTATGATTGTTAGGCCATGTTGGAACAGTCGTTTCCACGTTTCGTTTCAGTGCATCTATAAATTAGGAAATTCCAGTCAAACCGTGTCTCAAATGTCTGCTTACCCCTAATTATTCACCACCGCAGCGATACCCACTTTCGCATCCTGCGACGTTGTACGGCCAATCGCAGACATTAACCGATGGATTGAAGACAGTTCCTGGGCCGCAGCTCATGATGAACGTTTGACCGTTCGCGCACTGTAAAAATTTCGTACAATCTTGCGGATGTGGCTGAAGACCGGTCAACCAATTCGGACACGACGGCTCCTATAAAAAACGTAAGACCGCGATACGTGCATAAATAGGTACATGAACGAGAAATTCTTGGACAGTCCATTATTTCACGAATCTGCGAACCTCCCGAGGCTGTTCTTCGTACTCCCTTCGTGATTGCTGATTGACATTCGTCGTGGATGATTTCGAGCTTGCGGAAGCGATCATGTCTTCCTGTTCCGCTCCAAGCCACTGCACTTTGTAAGGATAATCACATTCCGAAGTTTCCGGATTAAAGAGCGTTCCAGGAGCGCAGGGTTGAATGATTGCTCTGCCATTCCAACAATTGACGTAAAATTTGCTATCCGGTGGATACGCGAACAGTCCGCTGGCAAACGCATTCGGGCATTGGACAGTGCCTTTGTCGGCGTCGTACTTGGCAACTTGAAAAGGACCCTGCGGCGTTGCCTTGGTAGCTTCTGGATCCTTGTAAGGTTTCTGATTTCGGAGTAAGTAAAATAACGACATCAATCACGGTCATTCAAATTGTCGGATAAACTACTAACGACTTACGTTACTCTCGATGGCCAATTCTTCGTACGATTGATCTCCTCGCGTTGGCCAGACGTCTTCATAATAATTTCCTGAGCCCCTGCCGTGCTGATCATAATTATTTTGATCAAAATTATCGAACGACCATCGTTGATTTTCAACGTTTGAGCTACTCTCCTGTTCGAAATTCGTATTGGAAGTTTGTCTCCAACTCTGATACGAGCCACCGTCGTTATTGACGACTACAGGAGCGCGGGGACTGGAATTCTCGATTGTATTCCATTGCGTCGCTTGCGATCCATCAAACACTACTGGAACCTTTGACAATGGCTTTTGAGCGACGGACCAACGTCTGCTACCACTTTTAACTCCAACTGCTCGAGGATCGTAAATCTAAATACAATTCAGGCGTAAACGGGATCCTTTTATATCGTTTAACCGTAACATTTTCGCACAAGATCGGTGTGGATTGAAAAAATAATCTAAATTTTATTCATCGCTACGTAGCTCGACACGATTTCATTTCAATTAGTGATGACGATTCTTCGATACTCACCGCTTCTGCTACAGCGTATAGGTAAAGAATGAGGCAAACTCTGGGAAAAAACATGCCAGAACAACGTTTCATGCTTGATAATTTTCAACTCTTCTGCTAGTCTGTTCGCAATATAACGTATCGCATTATAATGTCACTTCTTAACGAAACTTTTTTCACGTAGTATTCGTACGGATTTTTTGCCGTTAAATTAATTGAACCACTTAGGTTGCGTGTTGTCGGAACCGAGACGTATATTCCACTGTGAAATCTGAACGCGAAGCGTGGGTTATCTGATGGGTCAAGTCAAAGGTTGCAACAACGTGGTGAAACTATTTTTCTCCGAACGTAACATCACCTCTGCACTCGTACGCGTACATGTCAAGTATGTTCAGCGATGAACGAACCAGCCCCTAATTACCGTTTGAGCCAGTTAAGATTTCAACGCGTACTGTATGATTCATGCAAACTCCTATCACAACTACCTCCTCCGAATCGTCATCGAAGTGAATATTACTTACGACGGAGCCAAGGCTTTCAATTGATATAATAATGAGTTGATGCCAATTCAAATGCATACGGATCATCCTGGATTTGTGCGACAATGGACACTATTTGCATGATAATAACTACGAATTGCTATTCAATGGTAACTATGTTAAATGTCATACCTGACCTCGGATCACCAGCAACATTTTTTCCAATCAAGTCTCCCGCACTTTTCCGTTTTCCATTTCCTCACATTTTTGCCCTTTACTTTACTTTCGATGGACGCGGAAAAAAAATTCATTTTTTCAGCTCGAATGCGCACTTTGAAAACACTGAGCCAAGAGTGAAGAAGGATAAAGGACAGGTAATTGAACGCAATGGCAGTAAAAATTATCTGGCTCGGTTCTTCAAACAATATTGATTACGGAATCTTGACTCTTTGTAGGATAAGGTTTTGTGAATCCCAATAGGATGGGAATCCATGTATATTAATATTTTTCGGAATGATGCCTGGTGATTTTTTAACTCGTACGTGAAACAGCATATCTGTAAAAGTTTCAAACAGGCAGGGAAACAAATGATTGTCCAGAACACATTGTACGTATGTATTAAATACTATTGGTTTATTGAATAATTTACGGGTCATAAAATACAATTGTTTTACATATTTACATTACGACAATGTTAACTCTTGGTAGAAGATTCCGCTTTGCTACGCAGAGATAGTTTCTTCCTTAGTTGATTACCCAAATGACGGTATGGGTTTTTTCTCTCCGACTCCGTTAATGGTATTCTACAGAATCTCCTCATTTTAGGTGATATCACTATCAAGTTTTGGGCGAGGGCACATCCGCTGCTCGTTACCCAATACAAACAGAGTCCCTGTGAAATTAAAATGTGGAAGCATGTGAAATCTTTAAGCCAAACTCGATTCTATAAATGAATAGTGACGATGACAATTTGGTGATACAGTGTATCATATTGCAAGGTACCTTGTTGTTCAGACAAATGTTGAAGCCATTTATACGTACCGATGGAACATAGCAAGAAATAGGTATCAAACCGACGGAAATGACTCTGCCAAAATTGAAAAGAATCTTGTGTATTATCGTTGGATCTCTGATTCTTAACATGCTTTGAATCTGAAATAGTTTGTTGTTGAATCAGGGTTGTTTCCGGTAAAACAGTCTATACGTACACAATTCTTGTTACCTCGATATTTAGAAGACTTATAATACCCAAAGTGATCGGTAAAATCCAGTACTGATCTGGGACTACTAAATTTGAAATCCATCCAAAACCACCACTCGTCATTTCAATATATATCGCTTGTGCTTCTGCAACGTGCAATTATTTCTATGAAATGTAGTTTACTTTAAAAATTATTACCGATAAGAATCTCACTCAGGTCTCTGTATGGTAGCATGTAACACACATTCCTCAGTGCTGCTGATACTATAATCCATAATGGAAATTGAACCCACATCAATATGAACGTTTTTGCCGGATGACAATTGTCTCTTACGACCAATTGATTCCATTGTTTTTTCAACTGCAAAACGTCTGGATTCAATTTTATCATGAAAATTCTATTCCACGAGTTATTAAGCTTCACATAAATTCAAGCCGTACCGATCTGTTGTAAACCTGTTTCGCTTGCTTCTCTGTCCATTTAAACATTTTGATGGCCATACCAGTTTCTTTTTGTAACTCCTTTACCAGTTCATTCATCTCCTTGCCTAAGTTTTCTAATTTTGCAAGGATGTATTGCTGAAAGGTTTTTAAAATTCAATACACAATTTCCAATCTTGAACGGAAAATTTTACCTGATATAATAATAAAGGCAAAGTCAGCGTCCCCCGTATTATAATTGTACTTAGTACGATTGTTGCCCACCACGGTAAATGCGTCGTGTTATGAAATTGAATGAAAGTATCTTGAACAAATTCGACAGCTGCACATTCTGACAAGTCTTTCCAAATCCCAGTTACTTGTGTAGCAGGAACAGTAATCTCGGGTAAGCTCGAAAGATATCTGACGCCGAAGGTTCGTTGTGCATTACGAACACGAGTTCCGAGGAGTGGTGTTTGGATTTCGGTAAATATATGATGCTTATTGTGCAAATGATGATTGAATATGGAACATGGTTTATTCTTGTGAACGGTGCTGGACACAATGTTATCGATGCTACAATTTCCATTTCGATCATTGTCAGGTAAATCTAGCAGGTGAACTGCTTCAGGATCATTAATTTCACTGGCACTATCATTATGGGGAAAGATTCTTAAATTCGCACGATTATTGACACTCGGAACAACAATGCGAGGATTGAGGTTATAAGTCCGTGGAGTATATTTAGAATTCGTCGTAGTTATTTGACTTAGATTAATGACCGACGAAAGACTGGAGTTTAGCCGGTTCTTAACGTTGAACCGAAACATTTTTATTCCCTTTTGATAGTAATAATAGAAATTGTAGACATGTGTATTTATAGGTTATAAACAATAAGAGTGGAACATAGACTACATATCAGAGATAGAGTTGGTGCACGTGACTCCCTCGAACGGGAGCTGCGTATTAGTATGGATCAATAGAGGATAGTGGCGCTGACATCGACAACGTGTCACCGAGTCGTGGGTTCTCAACCCGGCTACTCGGCATCACCGATCTCGTCCGGGTTTATGGTATATGTAGGGGCAGACTGGAAATGAAAGTAGCGCAAGTAGGATCGCTAGATGGCCGAGTGTTCGGAAAATAAAATTGTAGTCAATAGATATATCTGGCCAGGAGTATCGGTGAAACAGCACCCAGAACGTTGATTATAGTAAATGTAGTCTAGTGAATCCCTGCAGACGACTCCGACCAATCGGTCATTGCATTCGATGGTTCTCGTTAGATTCGCTCTGCTGGATGCGTCAGGCTTGTCAAACGCCGGGCTACTTTACGTATCAAGGACCCCTCACGACTACTCCCTACCACGAATGCATCATTTGGATCGTTTTTCCTGAGCCCGTTCGAATCTCCGACCAACAAGCGAAGATGTTCCGGACTTTGAGAAATAAATATGGCGGCTACATTCGAGAAAATCTTCGTGCGACGCAAAAGCTGAACGGTCGCCTCGTTTATTACGCCAGTTGAACCCTGATCCTCTCATGTCTCGTCCAGAAAACAACAAGCGCCAACCCAAAAACATGCAAAAGAATTCTTTCCCTGGTAGTAAAACGATTTCGTCTCTGTAGCGGCGGTGTTAATGAATTATCTAATTTTTTAATCGTATGTAAGCGAATAATCTAGCGTGCCAGGGCGTAAAATATCACCTGCTCGGAATCGGCCCATTGAACAATCATTCGATGAGAAAAAAAAATGGATCATCCGGAATCACATGACTGAAAAAGCGTTATCATTTAGCCTCGTTAAAAGTGAGAGTGAAGGATCGTTAGATACTCGCTTTTCCGTCACAGCTCAACGATAATTGAAATTGTCAGTAATCTAACGAGGTCTCTGACCCTTCCTGAAGATACTTTTTGGAGTGTGGGTATCGCACTTCGTACTTTGAGTAGATTTAGAGTGAAGATTGCGTTAAAGCTCGAATACCTATCGGTAATTATAATATATGGACGCGCTATGCTCGACGCTATCACTGTCATTTCGTCGGAGACCGTCGCGTAGGTCAGTCGCTGGAACTATCTCTGATAGATTCTATCGATCGCAACTAATTGTGAGCAATCCGCTGGCATGACCATCATTAAGACGTGAATATAAGGTTTCAGGAAAAAAAATTATTTATAAGAATTGTATGCGTAAGAATAATATGCTAAAAATCATTCGCCACGTATAATGTGTGTATGTACATGTTTGAGAAATATGCGACATAAAATGTGACTATTATTCTACTCCAATGCATTATTTATTACTAATTTCCTATCCACTATCCTAGTAATTGATTCGTTGACTCATAGTCGTGGTGAAATCTCATCAGAATATAACACTAAAATAGTCGAAATGCGCAAGGAAAACTATTCATGAATCAAGACGCGTCGATCTATGCAACTCTACGTGAAAATGCATATAGGTGTCTAGCAATTCTCG
Organism: Arge pagana; assembly: GCA_963969455.1. NCBI lineage: Eukaryota > Metazoa > Arthropoda > Insecta > Hymenoptera > Argidae > Arge > Arge pagana. The sequence goes on along the minus strand of OZ018312.1, from coordinate 5,258,727 downwards.
CAGCGTCCAGAGATGCCTGGGAGAATTATCAGAATTCTTCGTTGGCTGTCGTGGAACCCGGATCAGCAAGTTTCAAAGCGAGGTAAGTTGCCAATTTCCAGGAATTCGACGTTGGGTTGTTGATTTTCGAAGTCACGCTCGTTTCCTGGAAGTCGAGTGACGTCAGAGATACCCGCAAAAATTATTCGACTACCTCTTATACTATCATGTTATCCGGATACAAGACTCGAAATTCGAGCAAAATTCCGATTTCGCGAAGTTCGTGTATGTTGGGTTGCCGGCCTCTGACGTCATAGGCGCGAGCCCTAACTTCGAACACCTCCTCGGCTATCATGTTATCCTGATACAAGACTCGAAATTCGAGCAAAATTCCGATTTCGAGAAGTTCGTGTATGTTGGGTTGCCGGCCTCTGACGTCATAGGCGCGAGCCCTAACTTCGAACACCTCCTCGGCTATCATGTTATCCTGATACAAGACTAGAAAATCGAGCAAAATTCCGATTTCACGAAGTTCGTGTATGTTGGGTTGCCGGCCTGTGACGTCATAGGCGCGAGCTCTAACTTCGAACACCTCTTCGGCTATCATGTTCTCCTGATACAAGACTCAAAATTCGAGCAAAATTCTGATTTCACGAAATTCGTGTATGTTGGGTTGCCGACCTGTGACGTCATAGGCGCGAGCTCTAACTTCGAACACCTCTTCGGCTATCATGTTCTCCTGATACAAGACTCAAAATTCGAGCAAAATTCCGATTTCACGAAATTCGTGTATGTTGGGTTGCCGGCCTGTGACGTCATAGGCGCGAGCTCTAACTTCGAACACCTCTTCGGCTATCATGTTCTCCTGATACAAGACTCAAAATTCGAGCAAAATTCTGATTTCACGAAATTCGTGTATGTTGGGTTGCCGGCCTGTGACGTCATAGGCGCGAGCCCTAACTTCGAACACCTCTTCGGCTATCATGTTCTCCTGATACTAGAACTTGGAATCGCGTTACATTTCCTAATTTGCGAGACTTCGCGTATGTTGAGTTGCCTATCTATGAGGTCATCGGCGTTCGCAATTATTATCGGAGCTCCTTACCTTTTCTATTATCCTGATACTCGGAGGTGATTTATGAAGTGATCAACGGCTGGCTTGAGCTAAGTGTGAATGGAACGCATGCAAGATTGGAATATAATTGACACAGACGTTTTGGATCTGATCATTAATTTTGTGATTTATTTAAATAGAACGCAATACTACATGTTACGAATACATTTCTGGTACATTAATGATACTTATTCGATTACGCCGAATGTTTTGCGGAATTTTGATTTCCGGATGATCTGACCATTTCGATGCATCTCCGAATCGGTCGCCACTTCGTTTCCCGAAGTATTTTGGTGCGCTGAATCGAATGCCGTTGGTCCCAGGTCGATATCTCAACTGGGAAAGAAGTTACGATCGAAAAACCGACATTTCAAAGATCGCAAAAACTTGAAGGCTATAGCCTTCAGATTTTCCAAAATTTTGACGCATCTCAGAATTGGTTGCCACTTCGATTCCTGACGTATTTTGGGGCGCTGAATCGAATGCCGTTGGTCGCAGGTCGATATCTCTACTAGGAAAGAAGTTACGATCGAAAAACCGACATTTCAAAAATCGCAAAATCTTGAAGGCTATAGCCTTCAAGAATTCTCAAAATTCGACGCATCTCAGAATTGGTCGCCACTCCGTTTCCTGACGTATTTTGGGGCGCTGAATCGAATGCCGTTGGTCCCAAGTCGATATCTCCACCGGGAAAGAAGTTACGATCGAAAAACCGACATTTCAAAAATCGCAAAAACGTGAAGGCTATAGCCTTCAGATTTTCCAAAATTTCGACGCATCTCAGAATTGGTCGCCACTTCGTTTCCTGACGTATTTTGGGGCGCTGAATCGAATGCCGTTGGTCGCAGGTCGATATCTCTACTAGGAAAGAAGTTACGATCGAAAAACCGACATTTCAAAAATCGCAAAATCTTGAAGGCTATAGCCTTCAGATTTTCCAAAATTTCGACGCATCTCAGAATTGGTCGCCACTCCGTTTCCTGACGTATTTTGGGGCGCTGAATCGAATGCCGTTGGTCCCAGGTCGATATCTCAACTGGGAAAGAAGTTACGATCGAAAAACCGACATTTCAAAAATCGCAAAAACTTGAAGGCTATAGCCTTCAAGAATTCTCAAAATTCGACGCATCTCAGAATTGGTCGCCACTCCGTTTCCTGACGTATTTTGGGGCGCTGAATCGAATGCCGTTGGTCCCAGGTCGATATCTCAACTGGGAAAGAAGTTACGATCGAAAAACCGACATTTCAAAAATCGCAAAAACTTGAAGGCTATAGCCTTTAAGAATTCTCAAAATTCGACGCATCTCAGAATTGGTCGCCACTCCGTTTCCTGACGTATTTTGGGGCGCTGAATCGAATGCCGTTGGTCCCAGGTCGATATCTCCACTGGGAAAGAAGTTACGATCGAAAAACCGACATTTCAAAAATCGCAAAAACTTGAAGGCTATAGCCTTCAGATTTTCCAAAATTTCGACGCATCTCAGAATTGGTCGCCACTTCGTTTCCTGACGTATTTTGGGGCGCTGAATCGAATGCCGTTGGTCCCAGGTCGATATCTCTACTAGGAAAGAAGTTACGATGGAAAAACCGATATTTCAAAAATCGCAAAAACTTGAAGGCTATAGCCTTCAAAAATTCTCAAAATTTTGACGCATCTCAGGTCGATTTCTCGACCAGTACAGAAATGGCGACCGAAAAACCGACATTCGAAAATCTAAAAATGAGAAGGCTATCGACGCCACTAATACTGCGAGAGCACCCATTTATAGAACTTTAAATACAGTTTCATGACAGGAAAACATACTATCAAAGTTTCTGTCAGAGCAAAATTCCCTTTTTTTTGTATAAAACTCACATGTTGTAATATTTCTTGTAAGCTTGCATCTGAAAAGACACGAAATAGTCGCAACTTAGCAAACCATTACGGCGATTTGGTGCAACTCTTGTTTCTCATTTGCAGTGCATATATCATGCACAGTAGTGGCACAAGAGGGCGTTCTAGACGAACCCTGAGTGGTACAATTGAGCACAATCTGCTTTTAGTCTATGGCTTACGCATGTATGATTTCTGATACAGTAGATTCAAAAATCTTTCGCCTTACACAAAGCTATTGAATAATTTTGAGGAATCATCATGTCTCTATGGAATAACAGTCGTAAAGTAAGTAATAGTTATCAGCAGAATCCCAACTTGCACGTTATACAATTGATAATATCGTTTTATCTCTGTAGGTTATTGATGTTGAGGTTATGAATGTTGGAAAATAGACAGCAAATATTACCCCCAATTTTTCAGATTTTACTTACGTTGGAGAAGTCGTCTTTCCAAAGATGTATTCATGCATCAGCAGCAGTCAGCAAAGTGCAGAGTGGTCGGTACAAGGTCACTGTGCGAGGTGACAAGCCGCTAACTTACGAGATGGCAAATCCTCCTCATCAGATTGCTCACAGAAAATCATGGAATTCTTGGAATACATGTATGAATTTGATACTACTGTCTGTGTGGTGAGATAATTCTATGTATAATCAGCACTATTATTCTAGCAAATCTGCACGAGGGCAATAGACCGTCGGAAACGGCGGTGGAAGATGTTTTCATTCGTCGATTCATGGTTGGAACTTGGCATGCGTTGTTTGTGAGTGAAATCATCATCAAACGACAACACAATATCATAAGAATCGCCGGCATAGTGAGTCGTTCCCTGAGTACCAGAAAAATGTATTTCCTAATCGGTTATTGCGAAGAATTTCTTAGCTACTGGCTACAGTGCCCCGTTAAACTAGAATTGCAAACAGTTGCGCACAAAGCTGATGTCGTATATAAACACATTTAATAAGGACAACATTGTAAATAGCGGATCTAAATATTTGTAAATAAACGTTTGCGTCTACATTACTCTGTATCGACTTTACCTTTGCAAATTATATCCGTTTTTATTTTTGGTGAGCTTCTGATAAAATTCACTGATAGAGCTTATCTAGAGCAGATTCAAGAGAAACAAATAAATGTAACGCATTTTCACCTGTCTGAAATCTGTCTATGTTCATCATCTAGAAGATGATCTTCCCGAGATCTTCAACGAGAACTTACTCGGAGTTTCAAAAACAAACGGAAAATGAATCGTTTGGGTAAAAATACAGTGCTTCCTTATTATCGATTTACCTTTTATTAGTTAATAAATTGATACATTCGAGCGTTACGCAGACGTAGCCCATATACAATCATTACATTTTTATTTTTAAAAAAAATTGAAATACAAGTCATCCACACGAAATATCCAGTCAGGACTCGTCGAGTTACTTCGCCGTGGAATGACCGATCATTCAAACATGATATAACTTTACGTTCTCCTTCCTTATACACATTCTCCCTTTCATAAGTCTCGACAACTGGTACTTTTGAATGTCCGATCAGGTCTCGCGTAGGTGATAATTGTACTTTGCATGATAAGGATTTATTTTTTGAATTATCCGCTGAGTATTTTGTGTTCCATTTAGTAATTGCATAAACCAACGAAATTCAAAAAATACTACGACCATAAAAATGATATTTAATTTTGTTCATAGCGGAGTCGTAATCGGACCTCGTTAAGTCATGATCATTGATTCATTTTGCAAAACAAACTCAATCCATTTACCACGTAGTCGAATACTATGATATAGCTGATATTGATTTCCTCGCACGATATGAATCGGTACATGATATTGTATAATTGATTCGTTCACTGAATGAATGTGGGTAAATGTTATTTGTTATTCAAAACATAATAGGATGAGAATAATATATGTACAAATATCGAACAGGGTATCGAAATTTTTAACAAAAAATATCATAAACTTGTAACATCGCCTTTGAAACATGTACAAACATATAACACAATTGTATTGTTGAATTAGCAAATTTTTTTTAGTTCATATAACGCGGACTAACGCGAGACCTATTCGAAGAATCGAATCTTTTGTTTATCGGCTCGTGATCCGACTAACAGACCACGCTCGCGAATTATGCTGTGAAATATTTGAAACGATTCGACAAGTTGAATAAAATGCGCCGTGAAACTTTTGAGATATTGTATTTCAACGTGTAAAGTTCGAGAATCTATTTTCGAGTAGCGGATCAAGAAACTCATGGTTGGTTGATTAATCAGCGATAAACGGCTCTGAAAATTCCTCGCACGAATATGATTTCCGAACGATTTTATACGACAACAAAGCTGCGCGATCTTCATGTTAGAGACACTTTGTTAATTAATCTGACGAAATGACTATTTCAATAAAAATTTTCATTCCAATATTATTTACGATAGGACGAGATTAGCACGATATCCGTGCAACAGTATCTCGAGTTGAATCAAAATCACACCGTATGCCGTGCTGGCCAAGAAAATAAAATGATGATTTGAACGGGGATAAGCATTTGAATGATTTTTAATGCAGAGTTTGACGCTGAATGAATCACGCAAGTCAAAGATGCCTAATTTGCTATTGAAAAGCAACGATCTAGTCAATAAATTATTTGTCACGGACACATATCATCTAATTCTCATTTACAAATTGTGTGTATACTGTACAAGTACAGAATCAATTATATACAATATATTACAGGCTGATACCCACTTATGTCGAGATATATTAAAATACTGTAGAAATACTCTTCGAACATTGTGATATTTCTGGCGTAATATGAAGTATCTGCAAAATGCATAGAGCTTTGTGGGTAGTTCAGTTGCTGTAATTCTAATCTCACCCTAGCATACGGGAATCTACAATTATCTTGGTGAAATATTTCGATGGCCAGCGTAAAGTTATGTATCTTGTACTGATTAGAACTATCGAATTGATCGAATCCGTTTACAAGACCGGATAAATAATATTTGCTCGCGTATACACATTCGTAAAATTCATCGACTAGGATATATGAATCGTCGAGCGTTAGCTGTTCCACGGACCAAGTGATGGAAATAATCAGAATTCTTTTTTCAGTTTTGATCAATTTTTCAGAAGGAAGATTCATCACCGCCTTTAAATCGATTGTTCTCGACGATCAATTCTAACAGCGAGTAACTTCCAAGATGTCCTTAAGGGTGAACGAAAAGGTGGATTCATAGAAGTATTGTTATTCTTTTACTGTACGTTGATCATTGATACATGGTAATTAGGTGGTGCGAAATACTTAAACATATTTCGGAGGTATTTTTGAAAATCATTAATATTTCGAGTGTATAACTGAAATTAAACGTGAGAGTTTACCCATGTTACTAGGCAATTCTGAGAACTAATATTTCTCACATTTTTTAAAAAAATTTGAGAAAAATGTTTTGCCAAGTCGGAACAAGTCGCTAAGGCTCGACGCCATGGATTTTCAAACGTCAAATTTGAATTAGTGTTATTCGTAAACATATGTTACTTATTAATGTATCAAATAGGTGATTTGATATACTTTACAGATCGCTTCATTTATTTTACAAATTCTTCATGGTCGCTTTCGAATCAATGCAGGAGAATGAAGTAAAAACCATTACCCAGCGCAAAGTTACAATCGAGTTACAGACATGTTGCCAGCACGGCCAAAGAAATGACATATGATTCGGATCGATCGATTAAAAAGTAAAAAGTCTTACGAAGGGAGAATTTCTCGAACATGCATACTTGGATTTTGATGCATCGATGATGTTAGCCAATCGAGAAATATATTGTCAAAATTGACGAGAAAACAGGCATAATTTATACAAAAACCCAACTTGACGCGTCAAGGATTCTCCCTCGTCGAGGATGTACGTCGGAAAGCCTGCATCTTACAAAATATATATATATACACATATAACACACGTATGTACATACATATATGTATATACATATGTATTTTAAAGGATACATCGACGAATTCTCAGTCGAGCAAATTGTGTTTTATGTATCTTTACAATCTACTTATATAATAAGACGGTGGATCTTGCAGTTTTATTCATAAGTTTAGTTGTTCAACGCGTTTTATGCTTTTTTTCAAATCTCTACAGGCAAGGACCACGTCGGAACGTTTATTTGATAAGTTACGTTGCAACGATGGAGACCACGAGTCTTACTCCTTAAAATTTATCAAATATCATTCACCGTTCACCGACTTTATATTTTTAACCCGCTCCAATACAGTCCCAGTTCAAAGATTAAAGGTACTTAGTAAATTTACACAAAGTTAATCCAATATAACATATTACGTAACGTATAAGCTTGGCATGGGTTCTCTTATACGTCATTCGTGACAAAATTGTACGTGTAATAATTCTGCAATCTAGTCATTTGTACAAAATCACACTATACCAGATATCCCTTCGACACTCATTGATTTTACACGAATTTTGCTGTAGAATTGTTTCTACTTTTTTTTTACAATTTGTCAAATCCCCCTAAAAATTTCATACTCATATTCATATAATATTCATACATTTACACAATATACTTTTTATATCCATGCAAGTCCATCCGTATGCACACGGAGCGTTCCAATTCGAATCGACCCAAATTGCACCGTCACCGTCATATATATTCTATTCAGATTTTTCTTTTTTTGGTATGATACTTCATGACGTGGATATTACGTAGAAAAAGGACAAATCAAATCCGTAATGACAAAATCAAACGGTAAATTTAGCGTGGAATCATCCATACATTCGTCTTTATGTACATGTATGTATACATTTCCAATGATATCAAGAGATAAAAGCTGCGACATTCGTTGCAAGTGGATAATTATAGATCGTCTTACGAGTCGATTGTTATGCACCTTGTGCGGTGACGCATTCGTGTGTTTGAGATATTAGGTGTCGATACATTCAGAAAATGAAATTCAGCACGACTGAAGAAAAGTTGATATCGAATGTCCCGATTGGAAAACTAACGGTGAGTTTTTGCAGAAAAGAAAATACGGTGCTGCAAAATCCTAAAGGGATCTGCAACGAGACATCAGAATTTGAATTCTTTCCAATTCTATGTCTCGGTGAAAATCTGTACGAGAAATTGCTACATCGTACGTAACTTTACGCCTCGTTCGAGACATTCGTGATTCTCGAAAGATCGGATTTGATAGCGTCGTACTGAAGTTTCAGATTCGAAAGAAACTTGATCGAAATTCGAATGTCGATGAGACAATTGCATGCGAAATGTATGGTGAACTTATGTCTAGTTGAAATGCATGAGAGCAAAATGTTTATCATTACGTACATCTTATTTTAATAATATATTTATTCAACTGATCGAGAACGGTAATCGAACGACTCTCACTCGGTTGATTTAGCAGTGAGTTTTCTGCTTCTAGGGAAACTATTCGCGAACGAGGATCGCGACGAGTTCGAGAATTTACGCTCGATAACAAGTATGTTTAGGTCTGTTTCGTGACATAACGAAAGTACGATCGATACGCGTTGATTGATCTTTCGAGTCGAACATATTACGAATTCCAAGAAATTACGCACGGACAGGTTACACGAAAGCAGACACAGAAAAAGACGAGTAGAAATAATGAGATTTTTCTTACCAAATTCATCGACGCTACGTGCTCACGTCGTGCAAAATATGCGAAGGAAGAGTACGTCACTCGATCGTTTATAACGTTTTGTCGATTTGCTTATTCGTTCCTTTTGAAATACAACTATTTATACTTGAATTGGGATCATACGGATGAGCTCGATCTACGTTGATTTTCGCACTATGGATTAAAATCTGCGCTGTTCTTCGTTGGATCACTTCTTACGCGTCAAGTTTGAATTTCTTATCGCGTGTCGCTAATTTGAATTTTATACGCTGCTCGATGAAAGAGCGATAGGAAGAGATGCGCGACGTACGTGAACGCGATTGCAAGGATGCAGAAATTCAACCGTATATCGAGTTAATAAAACTTTAATGCAATTATCTACTTTACCTACTTTATACAACATTCACTATAATTACGGGCGTACGGACACGATTGTTTTCCTCTCGTTTCGACTACTCGCAGTATTTTGTTGTTCTTCTTCCATCTATTCACTTGCTATACACGTATTATTAAGTACAAATTATTGTTTTATCGTGCCCGCACTTCGTACAGGGTATTTATAATATCAACAATAAATTTCCCCCCATCATCGGGGATCCTTTCATTTCATTCGCATAACGACAATTCTATATGTTCAATTTATACCGAATGCCAATAAGAATTTCGTCACGGTTATCGTCTTTTTAACGTGCATACGACTACTACTGATATATTATTAACATATTTTATTCATTTACCAACTCCGACAATTTTATTATCTTAATACGTCGCACGATATTCCAACGAGAAGGCGAACACGCGTTAGCACTCGCCAAATACGCCAAAGCAACTGATAGCTAGAAGACCTCCGGTCGAGCGTGTCAGCTGTTCCACGAATTTTCGCCTTACTATCCGAGACGTTGTGCTTGTCAAAAGTAAACAAACTAAGAGAAGCGAGTTTTGTTTGTACGCGTTGACCATTCGAATACACGAATTTGAGAAATATTGAAAAAACGTGAAACGAGACGTCAGACGAGGTGTTATGCGCGTTCCCCCATTGAATATCGTGCTGCGGGACATCGAATGATACATCGATCATTGGTGAATGAATAATTGACCACAACTGAAAATGCAATGACGTTCGGATATGCATACGTCGTTACATATTATCATGGGTCGTGGATTACTGCCATACACGATATAATAGAACGAGTTCTCCTAGCAAATAATAATGTTGCACCACACAGTATTTGGATAACCGGACATCGCGACATCATCGTAGTAGATCATATAATTACAGTACCGTAACATTCTGCGGCGCGCACACTCAACGAGATTCTATTGGGATATTGAAAGTAGTGTTAAAAAAAAAGAAGAAAAAATGCATCGAAAATTAGAATCGTGCCTGCAAGTTTTACGCGGAACGTAGACTTATGGTAAAGAGTAACTTTTATTTCTTTAATGTTATTATAGGCGGCAAATTTACCAATTTTATGTTTCCGATTGGTATATGCGACAAAAGATTCGAAATTTTCGCTTCGAAGCCGATTGAAACAAGTATGTATGGTAAAAATGCGATGTGATGTGATGCGATGTCGCAATGGTTTTCGAGTTAAGGATGTGAAAATGGTAGGAACTGGCTTGACTTGTTTTGGTTGAACCGTTGGTGTTGGTGCGCTTCCCGTTGCTGTTCGTGCAGTCGGTTGTAAGTTAATTGATCGGAGATGAAAAGAGTGAACCGAGTGGATCTTGTATGATGGTGAGACAAAAAGCTGAACATGGAAGCGCAATGATTATAGTTTGCAATCGTTTTGGCATTAAACCACGATCTCGTGATATTCTATAATTAATTACGATTTACTTACAATTAAAGTTGATACTAGATAATCTAGTCTCTTGTTACACCCTTACAATACGAATATTATGAAATTATCGTTACCAATATACGTGGCCAATAAGAACAGATTTGTACTTGTATTGAAATTGTTAAGTCAACTCCAATCACTTGGCACAGCCCAGTATAGCGTGTATGTTTTGTTAATTTTTTCCTCGATTTTTGTTATTTTAAAAAATACAATTTCTCAATGGATGGCAGCATTCATATAAAAAAGGTCGGTTTGGAGAATGTTGTAATGACATTTAGGAAGAGATTAGCGTTTCTTTCATTAGTCGACTCTCTACAACATCTAACTCGTTAGAATAAATATGTGAAATTGTTCCAATTGTTTTTTTCTTCTTCTTTATGTCAATATCACAGAGGCTTAATCGGAATACGTTTTTGTTTTTTCACTTCATTTTTTTTCTTTGCTTTTGTAGGAAAATAGGTATCTACATATTACGATAATAATAGACATTACGATATCCTTAATAACGTGGGAGGCGAGGATACTCTTCTTAAAAATGCAATACACTATACATGGGCTAAACGCATTACAACACGACTCCGTTCACCTGGTCGTTATATCAATTATTTCATTATTATTATTATTTGATGGTTTTCTTTTCATTTCTTTTGAATGTGCGGCAATGTGGAGTATATCTTTATTCATTTATAGTATTATACTAATTAAGAGCAGAAAAGTTATGTTAACTGCGAGTTGTATTGCTAGAGCCAGAATGTAAGAGAAGGAGCGACGGGGGTTTCAACATTATCTTTACTATCATTACCATTATCATTATTATTATTATTCATATTATCATTATTATTCAATTGTTGTTTTTTTCTTTCATTATCGTTACTTGGGCCTAGAGCGTAGCAGCTGCTACCTGCGTGAGATCAGACCATTGCTTGTTCCTACCGTTGGAGTCATTTCTAACTCCACCAACAGCGGAAAGTGATCTGAAATCGGTAACAACGTTGGAATTATTCGAATGTTCTTGGTGTGCAGTGTTTTTTTTTTTTTTTTACGAATGTAGAATATACTTGCCAGAGGGTACATGAGGGTGGGGACAACCGACGACTTTATGTTCCCTAAACCAATCTGCACTCAGTGGCCCGAGAAGTCCGAGCGGTACCATGCTTTGCTTGGAGTAAAAAATGTAATCTATTATCCCTTTGAAGTCGAATCTGAAATTTCAGATAAGAATGTTTTTCTCAGTCGTTTGGGCAATTTTTCGAGGGGAGAGGGGAGGAGGTGTGAAAATTTTGAGAGGCAATAACATTTGCCACTTACGTGTAATTTGTATAAGGCATGATGTCTTCGCTGTAAGCTGATGCTAATTTAAAGCAGTGCGTGAATTCGTTGGGTTTGTCGCAGCCAGAAATTTTTTGGAGGCACGATTTGTAGGCCAATTCTTTAAAGTCACGATGGTCGGCGGCAACGCGTCCAGATGTTAAAAATTCGATGACACCTTTCATCGATGCAAATAAAACTCGTTATCACGTGATTTGTCGTAATAGCTTTTACTGTTGAGGAATCAAGCTTACTCACCCGAGTCGGGAAGAGAATTAAAGTCGCCGCAAAGTAACAGTTGGACATTGGATGAATCGGGTTTGTGTCCTGGGCGAAAAGATTGGCCAGCTTGGTCGAGAATGGATCTTAATTCGTTACTAAGCATCATCGTTTGGATTAATTTAACGTCACAGAACTCGGGATCCCAATGGATGTGGGCAGTGCAAACTAATATCGGTTGTTGTACTTGTGCTGGGTCTGCTGGTATACCTGTATGAATATCAAACAATGTCAATGCTCATCTTTATGAGAAATTGTTAATATCACAACGCAACACCGTTGGTTGTGAATATTTTTTCAAACGAGCAATTTTGACAATTTGCGTTGCGATTGAACTTTATTCACTGTTATTCGAACTATTGTATCATAATATTTTTAAATCTTCGGCCTTGGAATTGGTTAAAAAGAATATATTTGCAAGTACTATTCTACCCACCTGACAACGTTGTTGCGTGTAACGAGTAAACGACAAGGGAACTATTCCCATAAAATTTGAATATTTGTGATGTCCTTAAAAATAATGTAAAAATGTTGGACACTAGAAATGAATAGAGATGGGATTTTCTCCAGCTGCAAAGTATTTTGAAACGATATTACGAATCCTTGTCGAATGATCAAGTAACGAGAAAACTTTGGTATCTTGAAAACATATTTCAATTTATTAGGTAATCTTGGTAATTATGTTCAATAAAACAATAATGTCAAGCCTTGTAAAAATCATCGTATATTGAACAGCATGTTCTATTGAGAAACTTGTCCCGAATTTATTTTACAAATGGGTACAAAAGATTCTTAGGTAAACAAACGATCCCAGTCTAAATATATTTTCACATATTCTGTCGTTGCTGTTCCTTAAAATATAACTATCAGAGTAAATACGCCGTAGAGAAGCGCGCAAGGGTATGCGATCAACGGACGCTGTTTTTCTTCACACGACATTGCCGAAAAAAGCCGTGAAGCGGAGAGCGTTGACCAAGCTACGGCCATAGCTGCTAAGACCATGCCAATGGGACCTCGCAACGTCGTAAAGACGCTGAATCCTGCAAGTACCACGACAGGCAGCAAACAGTAACCCAAGACCGACGCCACCGACGAGAGCGTAATGTTGCCAGCGCTGCTCATCAGGGATTGAAGGATGTACATCATAACGCAAGATGTAACTGCCAATCCGTACACATAACCAAAATGCGCTTTGGAACCAGCGAGCAATAAGAACGCGGCGAGCGCTAAACAGAACGCGACCGGTCCAGCCAAATCTGAATCCTGTAGAAGGTAGTTGGCATCGTCGGTCTGACCTCTTCTGTGAAACGGATTCATCACAGCTAGAGTTTTTTGGACGATTCGATCCGGGTCAATCCCGAGTTCTTCCAGCAACGGTGGTTCATCGTCGTCTTCGAAACCAGTCGCTCCTATGAAATATTCACGATCGTCAAAGTACAACGTTCGTCAGAATCGACCACGAGTGTCGTTACCTTGATGCAAATTCTCCTGTCCATAAATATCGCCACTGTAGAGATTTTGTGTCGGATCTAAGTAACTCTTTTGATTGAAGCTGGAATAATCTCCCTGCTGCTGCTCGGCATAAGATTGGAATTCGAATTGTTGGTTAGGTTGGCCAAAACCTCCGGATTGCTCGAAGTTGTATTGTCCTTGAGGCGGCTGTTGCGCCCAGTAATCCTCTGGCCCGGCGTATCCGGACATCACTTTAGATTTTTTAATGTATCACCACTATGGATACGCTACTTCAGAATATTTGTAGACAACGAATTACTGACAGCACGACGGAAATGATGGTGCTTCACCATGTTTAGACGTACTTAACAGAGTACGGACGTTCGCTCTGCTATACACTCGTGGCGTTGGGAATTAGCATGTAGCGCCGCTCAGCGGCAATTTTGGGAACTAATCGCCCGGCAGTTCAACACGCTCCGTGTGTACGCATATATGTGTTTTCCTTTCGGTTGTTTTATCCAACGTAGATATACATTCTTGAAAATGAGGTTTATAATGTTTATAATAATTGTTACTCGGTGTTCCATTTTCTTTCCATTTCTCACTCGTACAATCTTTCGCATTACGTCGACGTAAGTGACGCATGTGCACCGTCAACTTCGCTTTTGCAAATGTAGAACCGAAACGAACAGTGTATTTTGATAAAACATAATCGGAATAAAGGAGCATTAGAAAAATGTTATCGTTGTTTCACGAATGCTCTTCTCTAATTCCTCCGGTTATCCCTATGCGAGTTAACTCCATGTAATCGATGCTCACCACGTAAATTTTATTTTTAAGTTCGCCGTTCTTCACATACTTATATTTGTTCTGAACTGGTATTATCGAAAGGTATAAAGGTACGAAATAGAAACTATAAATTATCTAAAGGTATTGCAGAGCAATATGCACGAGGTAGTTCAACAGCGCGTCTAAAACGAGATACCAAACGTATAAAGAGACACCGCATAAGAATAAGTTATTCTTATACTCTTCCCGAGTTTTAGTTACTTGCTGGAGTGATGGGTATGCGGAATGAACGGATCGTTCTACGAAATTGGATATTTTAAATATTCAAAAACGTTAAGCTTCGTCGTTAAGATAATTCCAGTTTTTCGCTGGGAAAATATGACACGAGGATTCACGTGACATCTCAAAGTTACGTGCGGTATCACGTCTTCTGGGTAACAAGTTCTTGGTAGCCTCGCGTGATTACTATTAGCTTGATTTGAAGAAGCACTCAACAAAACGGATGCTGGATGATCGTGGAATATTCGCGGTTGTTAGTCGTTTCACTCGAAGATTCGATTCACTCTGGAAAGCCGAGTCTTCAAACAACCGAGAACATTGCTCGAAGTCTATGAATCGCGAAACTTGCCGAATCGGTGAATCTGTAATCGTACAGAGAAATCTTCCACGTTACAAAGTCCTGCCGCAATCTCTTTAAGTGAAACGTGATGGGATGCGGTAATGATATATACCGATTAGATTACCACGGCAGTTCCAACTCAATCGTCGTATTACGACGTTAAATTCGAGATAACTTGGAGATTACAGGCGAGGCACGAGGGATTGCCCGAGGGTAGGCGGTGGCTGATTAATAAGTTGAAACTTTGCACGTAAACGGTCGTTTCGAGGTGTTGGTTTCAGTTATATACCGGTTGATTATGTTCGGAATGACTCGTATTTAAGGTTTGTCAGGGTGGCGTCGGGAACGGCTCTCCGCAAATATCGCCGCCTCGTACACGCGTCGTATAGTAGCAATTCCGAGTTCTTCTGCAAAAGCAATTAAGCGTGAGCAGTGAGCTTGGTATATACCCACCGGCAAAACGATACCCCGTGGCTACAATATGCGATAGAATGGCAGGGCAAACTGCCGGAGGCCTCGGCTGCGAGGCCAGCAGATAAGTTAGAAGAAGAGGCAAAGGGCGTGGATTCCCGGAATGATTACCGCTCGTTTTTCACTGCAGCGAGCATTGATTTTGCGTAATTGGAAGTATTCGAGCGTTGCCAATCGTTGAGCCTGGGATTTCAATTATCTCGCAAAGTACCGATAACCGTTCAGAAATGGGAAGAAAGAAAAGAGCTCCGAGGTCTCGAAGAAGCGTATTTCTTTCTTCCTTTCCACAGCCATTTTTCATTCGAAAAGGATCGTGACGCGAGACACGTGGAAATTTCACCGATAATTCATCCGAGGCTCGGTGTTATAAATCCGATATCGGAAAAAATTCAATTCTTCTTTATATCCACTCGTCTTTCTTATTCCGCGCAATCGTACCGGATCAAATGGCAATCGCTTTCGCAAATCGACGACGAAACTCCTCGTATCCCCGGCGATATTGGTCGTTCGACGAATATTGGTACGAAGAATGGTATAAACAGACAAAAATACTGCAATATCGACCGAGTCTCGTGCCACGAATAAATCAATTTAGATTAGAAACACCCCCGCCCCTCCGTATCTTGCGAACAACGAGAATAAACTTCCCTCTCGCTATTCGCGTCCCCCGGACTTGTACAAATTCCAAGGAAATATCGGGCCATAACGCATCTTTTAGCAAAATTTCAATTTCAAATTTCGCAAACTTTTCCCGAATCTTTTTGATGCTGTGGTCGCTATTAAATTATACGACGCAGCGATACCGCGAAACAAAAAATCTACGAGAACAGAATTCGACGCGAAAGAATTTCCAAGGTTTTTCGACAAATTCCTTAGAAATTTGGTAATTGAATTTTTGAACGCAGTACAACGCAGTCGGAGCTTTCGACGAGAGAAAAACAACGCTCGCTCGTTTTTGAAAATCAAGCTGAAATTGAAGCAACGTAATATATTTGGATGTAATCAATATCGAAGATACGTAGGTTTCCAAGAAAGCTTTTATCGCCCGCCATCGGATCTCTGCTGCGCGGAGGGTCGTGAAAAAAATGACATGGTAGAAAAGAATCGGCGTCGCGAGAAGAAGAAAAGCAAAATAACAAATTGTAAAGCGAGCATAGAATTGTTTTGCGAGGCGAACTAGAATGGGATTTTGTCGCGTACCCCGTATTTTGGTCTGGTTTGGCGAGAAAATGACAGCGATCGTAAATTCTATTGCAGTCAAAGTGTCGGAGCTAATAATATCCGAGTTTCGCTCGTGAAAGCTTTCGAATTGAGACTTCGTCGTCTGCGAATATATGGTAAGTACCGAGTGATATACGATTCGCGTTACCACGTTACCAAAGCCAATTCGCTGGACGCGTACCAAAAACGAAACCGAACGATTCAATCCGAATCACAATTTCCAATCGATCGCGCATGTCGCTGCGATTTTAAAAATTTGCTCGACAATGGAACAACCCAAAAATAGTCGACGGAGTTCGTTGACAAAAAATCAATGCGAAAACGGGCGAATTTTTTTCTGTTTTTTTTTTTTTTTTAATTTATCGCGAATCGTACAAGTTTTTTCCTCCGGAATTAAAAATCGTTCGAATGGTTCGAGAATAAGGCAAGTAGGTAACAGGTCGAAGGGAATCTCGAGAGCGCGTGAAATACGATAGCTGTTGGTTAAAGACGGTAATTGGCAATGTCTGTAAAGCTTTGATAAATCCGCGGGCAGTACTACATTCATTGATATCAGTTGGTCGTATAAATCTCCCGGCAATTGAAACGTGGCAAGGCGAGGACACGGGAATGATATGAGAAAAAGGTCGGAACTCTTCTCGCTCGATTACTTTGCGCGTGAATTTATTATCGGCGTGAAATTCCCTCGATATGTCCGTATCGTATTTGCCAAGGAGACTACGAGGAGTCGGAATCATCTCTTCGCAGTAGCCAGGTGGAGGAGGGCGCCTCCGAAGGTGCGTCCTCGTCAATTATCGTCCATCGCGCGTTAATTGGCTCGAATTACAGAAATGTGTGCACGGTTACCGCTCATTAAACCTACGAATGCCGGGTGTGAAGTGATTAACCGAAGAAAAATAATCAGCGGAGAAGTTACACGCGACACGGCTGATCGTCACATTCCACGACGATCGCGAGTCGCTTCCGACGCGAGACGTTCGATTTCCTCCGCAAAACGTCGCGATCTCTTCCCGTTGAATTACAACATTCGACTCCGATCGACACGGATTCGCGAACGATCCAGTGGCGAGCGACGAAATCCGAGACTCGCAGGACAATGGAAATTCGCGGGATAACGCAAATATTTGAAGTTTGCTCGGAGCAGACTAACGAAAAGGATCTCCGTTTCTCGTTCGTTGTTATAGGTTGTCTGCAAATAGAGGAGCCCGAAGATCGCGGAGGGGAGGAAGAAAAGTGAACGAGTGCGGAAAAAAGCACGCGCGGTATCGAGACAGGAAGACGGGGAGAAAATTTATCGTGGTACGCGCGCGCTCGGCGCGAGGAGGAATTGAAAGTCAAAGTTGGTTCAAGTCTAGGAAGGTGAATAGGTGGCAGTCGCTGACGGATCCGACCAGTTAGCGAAGAACAACCGATTTAATGAGCGTTCAAACGAACAAAAGAACAATACCCTCTCGTCCGCTTGTTTCTATTGCCATGCCCCGAGACTCCTGTGCTCGGTCATACGCAAGTTCGTACAGAAGGGGATACAATGAACGGCTTGGTGGATAAATAATAAGAACGGACATGCGAATCGGATTAAAAATAATAAAAAAAAAGGGAAAAAGACATATTTTTCTAAAAAACCGTTCATCTTTGTATATTCCGAGCATCGCTGCTTTATATCCGCATCGCGCGTTCTCCTCGCGGAATCAAGGCGATTAAGGAGGTACGATCCAATCTAATAGCCGTTTGCTATTCCTCGTATCCTCGTTGTCATAAAACTGCTATCGTACTTTTATCGCCATATCATTAACATGATATTCTATTCGCGCTCTGGTACAGCGAATTCCTCGTCTACGCTATTATTATACGCATCAATTCTATTCCTTCGTATCTCTCCGCCCAGTATTACGATACTTGGCGTACCTACATACTAGGCGCATAGAATTACCGAAGGTTCGATTCTTCGTTTAATTACGCGATTCTCCCTCTAATTTGCGTCGATTGCAGCGCATATTCTCACATTTTTTCCTAATTTTCACGATCATGCGCTAGTCGAACGGGGATGAAAGAATTAAAGAGATAATGGGATATCATAATCCCTTGGGAATTGACATTAATATGATAGATCGCGAATTTAACGGTACGAATATTGCGCGCAGGATAAGCATCGAGGAATACAGGATATTGGTAGAATAAAAATACGAATAACAAGAACACTCGAGTCAGAATACGAGTTTGAATATGTCAGGCATCGTATCCTCGATACGATAGGAGAGTAGATAAAAAGGAGGCTCGTAACCTTACGAGACAATCATCGTCAATGATCGTCATTGCAAGTGACGACGTACCCTGGCATCGACTTCCGCGCGAGATAATTGCACGTTTGACGGTATCGCAAAGGAATTTGAAAATCCGAAGGTAAGAATGGTAATTCTTTGGCGAGTGACGTAGCAAGAGATCGTCGCGAGTTCAAACATCAAGTTTAACTTTCCTCTCCTCGTCGATTTACGAGCGAAGAAAAGTACGACGTTTCACCCGTCGTTAAGCATTATCGTTCTCCGTTGGGGCAAGAGACTTGAATTAATAAAACTCGATAACGGGAAGAGAAGGAGAACGAGGCGGTGCTATCTTGTATCAATATTGATCGCGTCGCTGATACTTGAAAAACGAAATAACAAACACTCACCGTTATCCCAGGCAGCTTCTTTCGTTCTCAGAAGAGCGGCTAAGCCGATGTTGTCCTTCGGCATAACTCGATTCAGCATGTTATCCGAACCTTCAGCGTTGGCCATCGCCAATTGGTTGAATTCTACGAGATGTTCCTTGATCAAAGCGAATCTGTAATGAATTGAGAGCATCGTTGGTGAAATTATTATCCTTCATTTTTTTTTCTCAGGCGACCAAAGAGGAAGCAGTAAGAAGATTCAGAGAATAATGAAAACGCAAAGCGAGCGAAGGGCGTTCGGCTCTTTTGAAGAGAAGAATAAACAAAGAATTGTTGAAAGAAAAACCGGCGGTTAAATTTTGTAAAAATTGCGAATAAAAATAGGGGAAAGAAAACGCGTGGGCAAGAAGGGTTACGTATGGAATGAAGAAAAAAGGGTCGAAGCGTAAAAACACGGCTGCGGAAGCGGTGCGGAATCCGAAAATTTTCACGGGCTTGAATAATAAAAAAAAAGATCTCGCGAGCGAGAAGCTGGGATAAAAAAAACGGCTATATTTACCCGAGTATTTTTTTTATATTTTTTTTGTATTACGACCATAAAAACGCACGGGAGTAGATTTTCGGGTTAGTTTCCGGCCTTCCTTTACCATAAGAATTTCAACGCTCCTCCTGCTAGGATTTCTCACGTCTTTCTCTTTCGACACTCGACCACGTATCGCGCGACGTGATTCCTGTCTGCGCTGAAACGCGCGACGGTCTCAATTTTTCTCGACGACGGCGGGAGCGTCGTCGAACGATATTATTGACAAACCCGACGAACCGAACTCCCCGAGCGAGAATTCGCCCGCCTCTTCCCATTCGCAACTGCAGCTTCCTCGTTATCTCCTATCCGCTGGCTTGGAAATATTCAGAATCGAGCAACAGATGCCGAGGATAGAAGAGCTCCGTAATAGTCATACGATAGTCGTCTCTATGAATATCATTTTCGGAGAAAGATCTCAAGCCTCGTTATACTTACACTGAAGCTTGTCGCCGCTCCCGGCAATTTCTTTGCGAAACCGCGATGGATAATCACCGACGAGCGAGACCGCAGATTGAATTATCGACGCGTCCACGATACGCACGTCAAAAAGGAGTTACGAAAAAGATTCCATGGCAACGAGAACGAAAATGTGGATAAAGGAAAAAATAATCGGAAGAAGTACAAATGAAAGTTTGGATAAAATTGTAAAAAGTTATCGAACAGAGTTGAAAAATGTTGCTTTCCCTCGAATCTTCGCCAAAAACGCGGATCTTTTCACGAAATTCCTTCCTCGGCTTATCGCGTATTCCTTTCGCGCTCGAGTTGTAAATCAGAACGTTGCGAGCGATGATGCGCGAACCACCGCGAAATTCGAGGCGCATTTTAATATTCTTTGATACGCGATTTTCGTTTCAGATCTCATTACGAAGCGTCGGCAAGGGAGTCTCGTTGGAAATGCGAATAAGATCGCGCGACGTCGGACGCGCGATTGTATCCGCGTGAAAAATGTCGGTCGACAGGATCTATCGATGGTATCTCGTCCTGCGAGCAATTTCATCGTTAACCATCTCGGGAGCAATTTTCACGAGGAGTAGAGAGTTATGGCGTTTCGTTGGGCAAAAGTTGACGAGAAAAAACGAGAAGGACGAGAATTCCTAGGAGTATAATTTATAGGAGTGCGGAGAAAAATCGTCAAATTTCATTTTACGACTACGAGATAAACGACGAAACTATCGGGAATGCATTTCGCGCGGGTGGAAAAAGGAGAGCGAACAAAGGAACAAACACCGTTCGTACCTCGGGGACATAGATTTCGCGAAGGAGAGTAAACTTCACCTTATCGTCGAAACTTGTTTGTCGCGACGGTAGTATCAGTCTACGCCGATCCCGAAACTTATCTCGAATTTTTTAAAACGTGATTCCCGACAAATACGTCTTCGACATCGGAAATCGTTCGGCCGTTCGGCTTTCGGGGTAGCAAAAAAATCGTTAGAAGAAAAAAAATTGAGAAATTGATTTTCTTCGCGGCAGACATGAATTGTGTACGAGATTCGAGCTTCGATGATATGGAAATTGGAGTGGCTTGCGAGTGACTAGTTTACGTAGAAAAATGCGGAGGGGTGAACGTGAAAAAAAGCCGATTGTCACCGGGTATAAGCGACATAATTCCACTTTGACGGAAGTAAGGTGAAAGAGTACTCTTCTCGTTCGGAAACGAGCGCGGTAAAGGGCCGAGGTCTGACGCGTGGTTGGCAGTAAACTAGTGTAAAAATTTTTAGAACAGCTATTTCGTCTCAACTGCACAAGTGGGCACACGAAAGTAACGATCTCGCGGTCGGTAGAATAGCCGGCAATACCTGGTGTGTAAAATGCAACGTAACGCGACGCACCCGGTATATAGCCTCGGGAATTTCAACGATAAAACTTTACAGTAGGAGAAACTTGGTCGTTCCCGGCGAATCCTTCGATCGCGAACTTCGATCCTTCGAGACCTCCTTTTTTTATCCCTTCGGAAACTCGGAGTTTTAAAGATTACCCAACTGACGGAATATTTGCTGAAGATATACATTCGCTCGGAGACGAAGACGAAGAGAAAGCATGTTCCTATTTGTTCGACGTCATCCCTTTCCTCCCCGTCTCACCCCCGCGTTTCCAACAGTTTACCGACACAAACGAGACAAGTAATATCGAATCTATAATTTGTCAAGCAAGTTATTTCCTACCGACCTCGAATGGAAAGTGATCGAATAATTCTTAGACGGATGCGTCGCGGAGAAAGATCACGACGAGTGACGACAGACCTGATTTTTAAAAAGGATCGCAGTAACGCGAGATAGAAATAGCGTCGACGTGAATATGCGAAAGGAAAGGGAAAAATATACGAAACGAGTCGACTGGCGTTGATTAATTGGATAAAGCGAATCACCTAGTGGATCGCCAGTCCGTTGGAGATTCTCGCAGTAGTATTGGAAGCAGTAAAACAGTCAACGCTCGCAAATCACATCGCTAAGCTCAACACCGAGACTGTCATAAAAATCTAATCCTCAGCCGTCGTAAAAGAGCTTCGGCTACCGTGTATTTTCCAGCTACTCGTCCTCTCGGGCGTTTTATTATTCGTAGGCGTGAGCTTTTTACCGGTCAAGTGCCTACGCGCGACGTCCAGCCGTCGTCGTTCGAATCCTCGCGAGATAGGGACGGCAGGTTCCGAAAAACGGCGTGTACGATCCTCCTGCGAATCCTTTACTATCACCTTATCAGAAATAGTAGTCGGAGTAGACGACGTTGGCAGCCATTGGGAAACGGAAAGGTGGAATAGTTGGAGTTTCGCTCTCGAGACGCGCACTCGTTGGTTTTTTTTCGTCCTCTTCTACCACCGAAGTGTGGTAGACCATCCGTGAAATGCTCTCATTCCCGTATCTTGTATCTTGTTATTCCGCGAGATGCTAGCATTGATATCTAATAATTCGTCGAGGCACGTAAACCGAGAGAGATAGAGAGAGAGAGAGAGGCTGTCGGTTTAAAGCGATCAAGGTGCTCTCGTTCGTGGTGCCTACGTGATTCTCGATTACCAACCCACAACATTCGAAACTAACGACAAACGTTAAATCGGTCGAGTCGATCCACCGTGCTCGCTTCGCTATAAACTAGTCCTGAAAGCGTCAGGTGTATCGAGTCGCGGATTATTTCGAAAGTTCTCGCCGTAAATTCCGAACGGATGAATTATGCATAGCGCGACGATGCAACCCTTGAAAATTGCGGATATCAGGAATCGGTAAGGAGAGCGGGGAAACCGAATAAACGGGTAGATAGAAGCAACGTCGTAGAAGACGTACGAGTTTAACGACTCGAAAAAAATGGGGCGAAATGGAATTGGAAAATAAAAACGAGTCGAAGAAACGTTAGGGATTTTAAGCTCGATTTGACAAAGCTTCCGGCCGATAGGAGCTCTATTCGTAGTTCGTCAGGTGTAGTTGTCGCGAAGTCGCAAAGTCGACGAATTTTTTTCCTGGTCGCTTTTAGTTCGCGGAACTTTTCTTCTTTGGGGTTACTCTCGTAACCGGAGTTAAATCAAAGAGCGACGGAACGAAATCGTTTTGTCCAAGTTTAGGAAACTTGGCGCGAGAGTGTGGAATTTTTCTATTGTCCGACAAGTCACCATTTTCGCGACTCACCGATGCCTTATCAGAACCGGGCACGTTTTCGAGTCGGAGCGAAAAAACGGTGGAGCAGATGATTGGGGATTAAAGGGAGAGAACGACGGACGCACGCGAGAGATCGCGATATTGCATTAAACTGAGGATTCGCGGTCGAGTTACGCGCTACGGGGAAGAAGATGCAACGGATTTCGGGCGGATTCGTGGATAAGGCAATTTAATGGTAATAAAAACGATGATTCGACGCTTGGGATCAGGAGTTCGGTGTGTTTTGTTAGCGGTAGCAGAGGTAGGCGCCCCGTGGCGTCTGACCACTTTCGCGTAAACGCGAGCCTCCAGTAGCAAACCACGAGGCAATAAAGCCGAAATCAGCGAGCGGAGAGCCGCCGCCGGAAATTGAACGCAAGTAACTTTACGTTGATCGGGAATTCGAATGGGAACGACGGTAGAGGTTTTGTCAATGTTTGTATGAGATTGGATCGGCGTCGTAATTGACCCGAGACATTCCATTTCCATAGCCCGAGGGATCGCCCTATCTTCGGGAACGAGTCATCCGGTTTCCCAGACTTTCCTACTTGCGGGAGGTCAAAAGGTCGAGATATTGCAATCGTATCCCAAACACTCTCGACTTCGTCGTCTTCCACCGTTTCTGGTCCCTTCGCCAAAAATCCCCCGACCCGTCAAACTTCCACGAATAAATGAGAGTATTATCGCGCGAAGCCTCTTTTCGCGTAACTCGAACGACACTCGATGCTTTGGTGGTCGGTCGCGGAGTCGGAGGGTAAAAACTCGCGGAGGACGAGGCGACGAGGTAAAAGTTACTCGCGGAACGTCGGCGAGCACGCCGACGGTGAGGGTTGCTTTTCCCTCGCCGGGGTCACGACGATCGGATGTGGGACTATAGCAAATAGGTTTGACCAAGAGAGGTGATTCCTACCACCCTAGAGCTTTCGCTGTGTCGCGTTATATCGCGGTGTGGCCCCCATCCTTCATCCACCCTTATGACCACAATCGTGATGAGCGCGGGAGAGGAGAACAAGCATCCCCGGTTGCGCGGGTAGGTACTCGACGCGCCGACGGAACAGTCGACGAACGTCCAATCGCGAACTACTATCGAAGCCGACTGCCACCCGGCAATGATGTATTATTATTACCGCGAGAAGGATATTACCAGCTAACGATCGAGCCGTCAACGAGTAAGATTCGAAGGGTGAGTACGTTTCGGATGCTGGATGAGACTGCTGTGGCGAGGTGAAGATGAAAAGAGCGAGGACGGGAGACGGGAAGGGAAAAGAGGTTTTGAAGAACAATCGTGATTTCAATCAGTCGTTGGCTGGGCGGAGGTTCTTAATCTTGAGATTAACTCAATATCCGGCTTTCGAGTAGTTTTGGAAAGTTCTGTAATTATGCAGAGGCTCGAGGAGAGAGAGAAAGAGTGAGATCGGTCGGAGATCGCGAGCGGTGATAAGCGACGTTGCTGAAGGAATGGAAGATAATTGTTCTTCGAGAAGTTAAACTGCGGATCGAAGGGTAGAAAAGTAATCCACCTCGTTCTCTCGAATCACGGAGGAGTGAGAAGTTGATGTCGTAAAAATGAGGGAGTTGGAAATAAGCTTTCCCGAAAACTCTATTCACCCCGATGAGAGAGCGCGCGCGAGAGAGAGAGAAAGAGAAATATCGCGATTCAGAAACGGACGACGCACACGATACTTAATTACTTACTTGGCTGTGCGAAAAAAAATCGCGCATCCGTCTACGTATTTCCGATCGTTTTCCGCCATGGTTTTTGCGCGGGATTTCGGCGAGAATATTCCATCGTATCCGTCGTGCTTCAACTCGGGCAGGAAAAAGTTGTAAAACTGGTCCGTCTCCACTTCTTGAAGGCTGATTATGTCCGCCGCGTAATGTCGAATTTCGTCGAGGATTCCCTTTTTCCGGTATTCCCAGTCGAGGGCCCAACTTGGACAGTAGCCGTACATCTGCCTGGTCGCGTACTTGTCGCACAACACGTTGTAGCACATCACCGTAAATATACCTGCAACAGAAACGTGATTCAGTTACCACCGACGTGTTACCTGTCCGCCGCATCCGATACAATCTCGTCCCTCCCTCGTCTATTATTTCAGTCTTCGTATACGAGAACATCGCGGTTCCGCGGTCTATTATTTCAGTTTCGAATATCGAGGCAACCGTTCGAAAAGTTGCGTTGCCTTCGCCTGCCTCGACGGTGATTCCGAACAAAAATACGAACGGAACGATCCACGGGGAACGATAAGTTTAGCAGAACAAACAATCATTACCACATCCCTGAAAAAAAACAAAGAATATTGTTCCACGTTGATCCGTGAGCTCCTTTGCATCCCCGATCCTTTTTCTGTTATCATAGTCGAGTTTTTCACGATTCCTTTGCATTTCCGCACATTTTAATCCGGATTCCGTTCACCCGACGTGGAATACATTTTACAGGCTGTTGTTTTAGGAAAAGTCGCCTTTGTCAGGACAGATCGAATCGGGGAAAGATTATCGGCGGTCCTCTTCCGACTACGGTGCAATTTCGCCCTTGGGTAGTTTTTGAAATTATTTTCGAGTTTTTTTTACGGGACGCTAGGTCGGCGAGGCAGACTTCGCGATAGATTCTCCGTAGCCCAAGGGGACAACAAAAGTTCGGATTCTATTGGATATACACGCAGGTGATCGGGGGGATGGTTGGGGTCGAAGAAGAGGTTGGGTCGGCCGTAGTTACCCAGCGGCACTCGGCGTACTGCAACGAGACGTTGACAAGAGGAAATAATCACATTTATCCTTGGCCGTTGCGTCGGGATGTCTGGTCCGTTCCGAACAGCGCGAGAGGAGATGCAATAAGATAAATTGTTCCGGTGGCAATAACTTCGTCCTGGCAAAGGAAGATGGCTCGACCAGGCGGAGTTTAAATTAATTTAATTTTACTCGAAACGACAATAGCGTTTTATCTCGTCACGTCTGGCGGCGCGGAAAGGGCATCAGGTCGGGGTTAAGGTTAATGGCGAACTCGGCGAGCTCCGGAGAGAGACGGAAAGCGAGATAGAGGGTAGAGGGGGGAGGATCCTCCCGAAATTAGAAGTCATATTTTTTGGAGAGTTATCCTCGCCGAACTACCGACTCCCGTAACGCCACGTCGACGTCGTTGTCGAGAGGCATTAGCCGCGAGTAAGTAATAAAGCTTCTAATTCGTTCAACGAAGACGCAAACAAGCCGATGGGGGGTGAATGAAACGCGGATGAGACGCGAGCGAAGGGACGGATGAAACGAAAGAGAAGACGGTTTAATCTCGCGAAAATAGAATAGATACAAGTTACCAACATCCAAGTCAGCCTGTCAGCCAACTATCTCGCCTCGTCGAGAACTTTGCCGTTTTATCGGTGTAATGAAATAGCCGTTTTACCGTTTACGACTGTTTCGTCCTACCGATTCCATTTCTTACGAAGTAGTGCTCTCTCTCTTTTTCTCTCTCTCTCTCTCTCTCTCTCTCTCTCTCTCTCTCTCCACGTGACTTTGACTGGCGGCAGTCTCGGACGATCTCCAGCTCACCCAAAACATTTTCTAATTTAGCTTCAAAATCAGATATCTTTCGCGTGGGATGTTGCGCGAGAGGCAGAGAGACCGGGATAAGCTGCGCAGTTACCTCTACAAATGGGTCGTTATCGTCAGTAATAATGGCGGTATTTGGAACTGCATCGTAAAGTTGGTTTTGGAGTGAATTCGAGGGAACAGCCGTGGAATCGTGAAATCGACGAGGTACGTCGTGTACCTTCAGGTTTTTAACTGTTACCGATCGACCTTTTGAATGGGAGCAAAGAGGTGAGAAAATCAATCGCGGCACGAATGCGAATTGCAAATTGAAGCTGGCGTAGAATTCTGTGATCAAAGTATTCGACAAGGAGCGAGTCGAGCAGGAGTCTCGAAACGTGTTTGCAAGTCTGAGACTCGGAGGCGTCTCTTCGGCATTAAATTTGCACCGGGTCCGAGACACGTGTCAGCGACATTCGCCGAGGAGTATTCCCTTATCAACTATGAAGTTCTCTGGTTGATTGTCGCTGAATCTTGAATGAAAATTAAGCACGTTCATCTGTCAGACTTCCCAGATTAGTTTCATCGTCTCGCGTCGCGTCGCAGTCTCGTCGTGTCGTTAATTCCCGCGAGCTTCGTTCGTCAATACGATCAACGAAACTGAACTTTTGCCCGATTACCACTCCCGGATAATACGTATGTCGGAGATGAACTTTCTCATTCCTCTTTCATGGTCTATGTCACGTGCGCGTTTGACTAATACGCGATACGTGCTTACTCATCCGCGTGACTGAGGAACGAGAATTTCGACGGCGAATGCCACTTGGAATCCAACCTGCTCGCGACGTTACGATCCAGCTGTTCTTCCTTCGAGGGAAGGAAGCTCGTGGGCGCGAGTTGGTTCGCGAAACGTCGACCAATCGGGTAGATCGGATTAGTCGGTGTCGTCTAAAGTTGTCGCCGTTCCCTAATAAACTCAGCGCCTCGCGACGGGGAATGCCTGAAAGGCGAAGTTCAATGGCAACAAGTAAAACATCAGAGAAATCTGTCGGAACTTGGTGACAACTTGACAAATTTACTTGAGCAAGATTCATCGTATTCAGGACTTTCTTTTGATTGACGTACGGCGAAGCGGTTAATATTCAAAGATGTAATTACGAAAAGCGACTAAACGAGGGGCTTCCAAAACTTTTTCGACGTCGCAAACGTAGCGTGAAGATATACGTGGAGGAGGCACCGTTTTCTCGAGCACGACGTGTACAAGGACGAAAAACCCATTCGATACAAATGAAATGAGATACAAAAAAAATCCAAATGCCGTTGCTGTAGATAAAAATGTATTCGCGAATCTGCATTGCAGTAATTCGTAGAAAGAGGAAACGGCGTGAAAATCCGACGAGTCGATAAACGTGACGGTTAATTCGAATCGTTTATCCGACAGATAGCTCGGTATTTCCTGCTCCGAGTTGGCGAGCGGCGAGTTGGCGAAAGGAAAGGTGTGAGATATCGAGAAGGTTAAAATCACGACCTTGAAATACGCGCGGATTAAAATTGAGATGGGAAGTTTGGATGAGAAATTGAGGTAGATTTCCCGATTCGATAGCGAGGGTTAAGGCGATGGTTTGAAAAAGATGGGCTAACAGAACTGCGAGGCTGGGTTTGTTTAAGTTACGACATTCGAATACTCTCGAATAACTGACAAGTGTGAGAAAGTGAATGCCTGACGGAGGTTATTTAAAGGTATAGGTTTGAAATGGTATGGTACCTCCTCCGAGTCAGCGCACGAGCTAGTAGGTTATGGCGTAAAAGCAAAAGCGAGCAAAACTGAGCAAGGTGTGCTGTTGGAATTTATTACATTGCGTGGAACGTATTCTAACCGATAAGAATATTACGCCAGTCACGGAACGCTGCTTTTATAATGAAAGAAACAATATAAAACCTGGACGAGTGGCGTCCAATGCACCTGATACGATTTACAAAGACGCGAAATCCCCTTGCTTTTCCCATTCGCTAAAGCGTCGTCCGTAAATCGTATCGATTCCCCGCAACAGCGCGCAACGTACTCGCAATGCACCAGACCATTTCGACAAATTCGAAAACCGTTAGTTATGGCGAAAAAAATGGCGACGTTGGTCCCAAACCAACTTCGATATCGCGAATGGCGAAAACTATTCGAACGAAGTTTTCGAGAATCTTATTATTTATTTTATTTTCGCGTCGAGAGTAGGTATATCCGAGCCCCATCAGGATTGTTTTCCGATTCGGATTTGCATTCGCAAATAACAGCGCGCTTTCAATCAACCGAATGGAATTCTATCCTCTTCCACTTGCATCGCTTCGCAGAGTCGATAAGCTGAGGTGAAACTGGTGAATCGTATCGAAGCGAACGACCCGATTGGCGGGTCAAGTGGTAGAAGTCTCGAAACGATTTTGTGGCATCAATTTGATACAGCGCGAGTTTCATAGTCCCACGGATCGCTGGTACGGAATTGCATGCGCGCGGCGCGGTAAAAGGCAGATATCATATTTCTCGTCGAGAAAAAGGACGCCAGTTCGATAACACGGTGATTCGGTGCGAAGTAAAAATGAACTCCGATCGATGCATATTATTCGTCGAGACCGAACTCGTCGGCAAACAACTCGCAGCAAAGTTGTTTGACGAAGGGAAACTACTTATCTCGAGAGATACCCGTTCAACGATTGTCGTAATGATAAGAAACTCGCGGCCGTTTGGCAATGGAAGCAACGAAGCGAACTAGCGATGAAAGCATCGATGAAATAATATCGACGTCGGAGGCGAGAAGCTTCCATTTATCCGGCAACGAAGCGAGGCTGAAAGAAATCGAGTCTGGCTTACTTTTCCCAGGGAAAATAACACTCCAGTTGGAAACCCGGACTGATAAATTTGGTTTCGTTCCATTCAGGGTAAAACATTAGATTAATTCGTACGTCGCACCGCTGCGAAGAGTAATCGCTGCGATCGGTCTCGCCGCCCTGCCAAATACAATTCATCGATTAATAAAAAACTGTTACTCGTATCTAGCTCGCAGAGCTGAGCAAAAACCTGGCTCCCAGTCGATGCTCGCGGGAACTACGCAAGACGTGTTAACTAAGCCCAAAGTACCCGAGATCCGAAACAAATGAAATATAAAATAAAGCTAAATAAATTTTCATACCCAAATCTGAACCAGCTATTTTCAATTATCCAGGATCGTTTTATCGAGGCGTAGAGCTCGTATCATTTTTATAAATCAGCAAACATATTACCAGTTTCTCCAAATAGTCATTATTCACTGCCGTTGCCATTCTAACTTTTTCACTCTCGTCGACTTCGTTGTCATCCGAAGCAATCAGAGAAATGGACACAGTTACGAAAACTATTTTCTCGGTAACTACTTCGAGTTTGGTAATCACTATTAGAATTTCAGCTATCAAAACTTGTGTCTTACGTAGTTAGTTTCATTGTTCAGAAAAATCCAGCACCGTCTACGAACTCCGATACCTGCGATCCGAATGGTCATCGTTACGGGGTCCTTCTTTTAGCGGTTTAGTCGTCGATTAAGGTGCACGCGATTGGACAAACCTCGACAACGCGAGGCTTGATGCAACTTTGTACTCTACTCTTCGACGAGCTGCGAATCCTTGCGAGCTTTCCGGTACATCGTTGACCATCGCATTCGGCATACCTGTACTTTCGTTCTACGAATCGATTGAACACTGTCAGAGAGCTTATATCAATCGACTACGCTCGATGCGCGGGAGAGCGCAATTCATTTGTCAATTGTTAGTTTGAACATAATTTCTCGAGTCGATAAAGCTGATCTCATCTATCTTCGAAGAAATAGGGTAGTTCTATGGCGAATGGTTTTATCGAAGTATCGCAAAGTTTGATCGTTCGCTAAACAACCGAGCAACGGTTCATGCATCGAAGACTGATGGAGCAAGTTCAGTGTGGAGTTCAAGGGTGAACCGTACCAGTTGGAACAGGTCGTAAAGCTTGCTCGAGCAACTGCCATTACAACAATCTCACCGGATTCGAAGCTCTCAGCCTAATCTGTTGATCGCTCGATTTATGGGCGATCGTTAGAAAGCCGCATCATGTAACCGAGCTTTCGATGAGACGCGCATCGATCAAATCACGAAATGCTTTGCTCGCGTTCCTACTGATTTGGTCATCGCCACTGTTGACTCGTCGACCAAGTTGAAGCCGGTCCGGTCGAATAAACGGAACTAGTAGATTTGATCCCAAGTACGGAGTCCTGCTTCGCGAATGATTTTTTAAGACAAGGAAATATATAATTCTCGAGAGCGTAGGAAGAAGTCTTGCCTGGATTCTTTGGGCAGCGCTGAACTCGTCTTTGTCATTGAAAAAGCGATTCCCAGTGGTCGTTCGACAGTTTAATTCCAAACGTCGAGGATTTTCCTTCGTTCCAAGATCGCGCGGAAGAAGAAGTCGAATGAAAATTGTAGGATGAAAGAAAAGTTTAAGCCTCATGAATAAAAGATCTCTCTTTAAAATCCCGACGCGACGCGACCGTGTCTATCGTTGCGGAGCTTAAAGATGGTGTACTCAGGGAAA
Source organism: Arge pagana (assembly GCA_963969455.1). Taxonomy (NCBI): domain Eukaryota; kingdom Metazoa; phylum Arthropoda; class Insecta; order Hymenoptera; family Argidae; genus Arge; species Arge pagana. Next base: position 5,227,178 of record OZ018312.1, on the reverse strand, counting down.
GAGGGTAGATAACCGCAGATATCGACTGGAATAATCTCACCGCGTGTTGGATTATTATTATGCCACGAGTCAAAGTAATTCTCTCTATCTCCTGCTGCACGAGAAGCAAGGCTCGCGTAAACGGAACAAATGAAGAGAAATTTTCGTTCGAAGGCAAAAATATAGCCGTGTTTGAACGACATTTTTATCTCGACACGTCGTTCGCTCCATTCGAAAGAGATGTTCTCCGCCTCTCCTCTCGACAAGTGTTCTCCAAATGCATGATGCTCGTTCGTGACTTTTTCCACTGTTATTTTTTTTTTTTAACCTTTTCACTTTACCTACCGGCAAATCGATAAGGAAGGTGCGAAAGAAGGGTTAACTCGTTCGTTTGATGGGTCGGAATTCCACGGGTCACCGATGCTGCGACCTACCTCAAGAAAACTGGCGTAACCAGTTCTATAAAATCTCAAGCAGCGACAAGTTACCCAATTTACGTGGTATCTTTACCCAGATGCTCGGGCATATTACGGGGCGAAGGGGAAGTGAATAAAAAAAAGTCGCAGGTAAGGATCTACCTGATTCCACCTGGCACTGCGATCTGTTGGGATGGTTGTAAATATTTCCAATTAAATACCTACCTACATGCTCGAACGAATATCGTAGCTGCCAGGCGCGTTTCTATTCCAGAGATTTGCAGTCGTATGCATGGCGGAATGAACGTTGAGTTACACTCGAACTTTGCTGTTGCATCGACCTCGGCCTCAACTCAACCAAGGAAATATCGCGAAGAGGAAAAAATGAAGTAGGTACACGTGGACAATTGGAAATCGGACAAACACTCGAGATTACAGAGCTAGAAATATCTCGGGCAACCATAATTGGGATAATTTCCTAATAATTTGGGAAACCAAGTCCATCTGCTAACTTCTAATCAAAATTCACCATCGAACGAAGCTGTTCGGATTTCTTGTAATTAAATTGAATTTAATACGCGACAAAAATGTCAACTCGTTAACTTGGAAATGTTTGATCCGATAAAGCTTTTTCGAGCTTTTGCGATTACACAGTTTTTAAGCGAGGCAAACCTACTCGCCGTAAAAACGATATCACGAGATTTCCCGCGTGTATTCGCGATGGAAACGTGTTATCGACGCGCGGATCCAGTTTCAGAACGTCGGATCGAATTCTAATTCAAATGGAAGATTATATCTGTTCGCTCGGTCGTGAATCGAGCGTTTTTTCAAAAAGGCTGCCACCCAACTACTTTGGAGACCTTAGGCATACAATAATAGAACACGCAGCCGTAGCTACTAATCGCTATAATCGCAAGAGATAATCATAGCGATTGACCCGCGTTGAAGCGAATGAAGAGATTCTCGAGCATCGCTACCAGCCGTCGTAGCCTCATCGAGTATCTCAAACGTGAATATTTATATTTACCTTCTATGGTTGTTGATCGTTCGGTTGTCCTATCAAAATATACAGTTCGCACTATTTTCCAAACTCGCTCTACGCATCGGCGGTAAGCTCTGTTTTTTTTCTCTCACGAGATAGCATTATCGCGGAAGAATTATGAGGAGGGGGAAAAAATAAGGAGCGCGGACGAAAAAAAGATGAATGATTTTGTGGTGGCAGTTGCAAGGGATAGTTAACAACGCTTTGTTCGAGAGGCGAACACTTACACGGTAATATATCAGACCCTGCCGCGTATCAATGTTACCTTCGCGCGGCTCCTCTTTTTTTAACAGAGATCCGTCCCTCTCGTCTCCGCACACGCGCTCTTTCGCTCTCCGCGCTCCATCCCGCGAACATGAGCGAGATTGCTGATCACTTTTGAGAAATAAATCCTCAAGAAACTCGATAAACGAAGGAGTTGCTCGCAGTATTTTCTGCGACGATGTTAACGGGGAGAAATAAAATCGGTAGTGATTTCTGTTTAGCGAGGAACAGTTATGCGAACGTGTCGAAATATCCTCTTTCCTCTCATTTCGATGTCGGCGGTGGATGAAAAATAGGGAAACAAAGGACGCTTGTTATTCGATTATGTAATCGAGTTGGGAAAAATGTAAGGAAAAGGATATCTGTCAACCGATATCATTCGCGTGCCAAGAGATCGAGCTGCGAAGTTTGCAGTTATTTTCGCAAGGTTTCACAGAAACTTCGCATCGACTTTTTTTTCATTCATCAGTGGAGCGATTGTAATTTCGTTTCAAGCGAGACGAGTCTCCGGAGTCTCGAGCAGAGTTCATCCGCGATGTTTGCCTCGTTAGAATATTCTACGAAAAAGTTGACGAAACAAATTTGGAACGCGAGATAAAACGGAAGTTTTGGCGAGGATGGAGGTTTGCGAATGGAGGAATTAATCAAGGTTCAACGACCCGAGTTTTCGCGAGAGGATAAGAACAGCAAATAAAAACCGAAGTCAAATTTTGACAAATCGCAATTCACTTTTTGATAGATAAATAAATATTCGGTGAACAAATAGATGAGCGAATCAATTGATAAATGGGACAACGGATCACGGAAATTGCGACGTACTCGCGTATTTTTCAACATCGACGCCGCGTGACGAATCCGTGGAGCTGGATTTTCATGATAAATGTTCGATAGCAGGAACGAAGAGGGAATTGCAGTTCGTTGAAATTGTTCATTCGTCGTTTATCGATGGGTTTGGTAATTTACGTGATTTTGGTAGGAGAACGAGACGTCGGATCTCGCCGCGATTGTAATTCGGACGGTTGATATTGTCGCGTTTACAAATTAGTTACGTCGGCGGGATGATTATTAATTATTAGAATGCATTAACCGGCTCGTAGAATCGCGGAGTTACGGTCGTCCCTGGGCGCTTATTTGTTGCGTGCGAATGTATAATGCATTGTTCATTACAGCAATTTTGTGGAGGAGAGGCCGCCTTAATAACATTTAATAACCATAATCAATTATTGTCGTTGGAACGATACACGGTTAATACGTACGATAGTGTGCCATACGGGCGAGGGGTGTCCCCGTTAATGGTCGGAGACGACAAGATGGTCCGCGATACGGAAATTATCCCCGGAATAATTCTCATGATCGCCTCGGTGGGAATTTTAATTGCGGTACGATCCTCGCTCTCGCGGAAAATGGCGCTACGAGGAATAAATAGACGGCTTCGTCCGTACAGCCAGCCGATTTTAACGAGACTCAACGAAAGGCGATTAAAAAATAACGAACCGAACGATACGAGATTTTCCTCCGGGATATCAAAAATCTCATTATCACTTTTCCGACGAGCGACGAAAATACAAACGCCACCGCGCGTTTCCATATCCGCCGGAAATTCAACATTCGTAGAAAAATCGCATTTTTCTACTGAAAACCGCATCGATGCTTTTTGTCGTAAGCTTTCGACGTATTTTCTTCATTAGGACATCCGAAATATCGAAATTACAATTTTCTACTTATTTGAATGACGTTTTTGAGATTTTTTTCTTCCGCAGATTTTCAATCCTTATCGAAGAACGAGCTTTTGTTAAGGGATTACGTAAATCGTTGACGCGGCGTTATCGTCAAGGGCGCTCCCTTTATCTCGCATTTCAATACTGCGCACCGGGATTGGGTGGCCGGTGGGCAGCCATGGCAACGCGATCGTTCATACGGTTAATTATCCATTGGATCTGCACGTGTCTGTATCCCCCGGCTCAGCTGTTCGTCGCGTTAACGCCGAGAGATCCGCTCGTTGTCATTTCGAATAAACAGAGGGTGCCCGAAGGGTCGTCGCGAATATTTGCAACGTTCATTATCGTTCGGAAACTTGCTCGCTCGTAGCCTCGACACGATTCGCATGGACCTTCGCGCCGAGGAAAAGTATAATTTGTTCGGTTGTGCAAAAAGGTACATGGCGAAATGAAAAATGAGAATTGCAGAAAAGTCAAAGTAACGTGAATTTTTTTTTTCTCAAGTGCAACTTCTACCCTTTCCCGATGACGATGTATTGGAAATTACACGTTCGGCGTATAAAATCCTAAAACAGATCTAGAATTGGCCTGGGAAAGGGAAGTTCGTGATCGAGGATACAATTTTCTGTGCTATTATAAATTTTGATCTGTTTTTTGCAACTCCGAATGAAATTACAGTACAATTGCGTTACCTCGGTTCGAATGTTTCAGAAGTAACAGGCACATCGATTGAAATCGTAAACTTGATATTTGAGCTGGGTTGAAATTCGCGGTACGAAAATCGATACGCGACCGGCATACATGCATATGTATTTCGCATTGGCTCGGAAGATAAATTTACGGTTCGCATTTCGATCCGTCATATTGGAAACAAGTCCCATCTACTATATGGAACAGCGTTTGACGCAACAGCCAATTCGAAACTCGATTACTCTATCAACAGAACTCGATACCATCAAAGAAAATAGCATTACTGAAAATACAGTATCAAAATGATACGTCGATGGTGCACCAGCGAAAGAAAAGAACAGAGGACGATATATTTTTGTAGATGCAACTTGTCACGACGAGTCAAGAGTTCGAATACCAGATTCGCGGAGAACGATGGAAATAAAATGCTAATTCACAAGTAAACTTGATCTTGTCTTCCGTTTGATTCTTCGTCGCCCACGCAGCTGCCTTGTCGTTGGCGAGTCGTTTTTTCGATCTCGCATCGTTGAACGCGTGGTTTGACATTTTTTGCGGCTACCATTTCCGAGCATTATCATTCTCGGTGGCGGAATATCGCGGTGTATTTCACTATCGTACACACCCAACACCGAGACGTCGCACGGATCTACCTTCTGGTTACATATATTCTCAGGAAGATTCCATTGTTAAGATTGTCTCGACAACAAACAAATGTCTCGACGCTATCATCGAGAGAACCATATTTCAGTAAGTGTTTCTCTGGCACGTGGGTGGAAATTAATGAAGGCAGGTTCCTCGTAGTCTGGCTTGGAAACCGACTCATCCTCTATGCTCGGGCGAGACGTACGTACCTTCTCTCTGTACCCGTCCGTCTTTGTCGCTGTTACCGCATGCACCGCATAGATATGGAGGTCGATTCAAAGGAAATTGAAGGTTACGCTCACGTAGTGAAAAGACGGAGCGAAGACGTGACTCTCGAAGGCAAAAGGACGCTGTTAATCTACGGTAGACCCTCGATTATCCTTCCGTTTTCTGCTTTTCATCTCCATCCACGTGAAATGAATCGAGAAGGGCAGACCAGGAACAATCCGTATAATCGAGGTACCGCCGGTGCGATTCAAAACTGTTCGGGTAATGAGAACCCATTAAACCGTCCAAATAACATGGATTCACCATCCCGAGCGTCGCGCTGATATCGTTGTTGACATCGGCGAATTTAACGAATTTAATCATTCGAATCGCACGTCTGACTCTCGAATTTAAACGCCATCTCATCGCGAAGCCGAACACGGATGCGTGAATTTTTTCCCTCGGCTCTGATTCGAGAACGAGGATGGGACGAGCGTACGAATATTTTCGAGCGCCAGGAAATTACTACATTCCGGCTGGGAGGCGCGATTTCTCGTCAAAACCGATATGAGAATTCCAGGAGAAAAATCTCCAGTAGTCGACACTCTCGATGTTGGGGGAGACAGCTGAATTGAACTGGGAGAATCGACGCGCCGATTCAATCGCTTCTCGAGCGTTTCTGGCTTATTGACTTGTCGACATTCTTTGTATCGGCGTTTTCAATCGCAACTTCGGCATTCGAACGGGTCGCATCGCATACCGAACCGAAATGGAATCGCGAAATTCTCGATCTCGTCAATTTTCGTCAACGCATCGGAGTTGATGAAAATCATCTTCAACGGGGTTAAAAAGTAATATTTCAAGAACGACGGAATTTTTTAACGGATCCGAAGCTCATCCGAGTCATTAAAAAGGGGCAGGCGATGAGAAGTTACGCGAATAAATGAAGCAAGACGCCCCCTTCTCTCCCTCGGGAGAATAATCGATCAGGAAGGCGCGTAACTCGATGCTTTATCTTCCCGTTACTGGAAATATACTCCCTCGCTGAGGGAACTTCGTCGTACGTCAGACGATCGCAATTGCGTACGGATCGACGCAAATGCATATTTCAAAGAGTCGATGTTGATTGGGTACTCACAAGTCGGTCTACTCCTGTTAGGCCTAGTCAGAGGTATCCAAGGTCTCTGCGGAGGGTGATTCGCCGTAACTGGAACAAAAAAGTGGGGCGAGTTAGAATTCGATGCAAATATGCGGGGAAAGATGTAGGTGTGCGGCTCACAATTTGCTCCCGAACCAATTTGTGCCCTTGACTCTTTGAAAATAATTCCCTTTTTCGCACCTCGCGAGAAAAACAAACGCCATTACCTATGAATACAAAGTATGATATTAACAACTTTTACGCCTGATTATGATCATGGTTTACGGCAAGCAATTAACGGGGCACGGTTTTCTGCCCAGAGTCAAGATTGGAACAGAGTTTATTAGCCACTTCTCGATCGCCTCGTAAAAGTCGACCTCTTCGACGACACTCTTGCGAGCCGTTTCGTCGCGTTTTCAACTTCTCCTCTCGACCAATTTCACCTCCGTACATCGACTGTTACGCAAGAAAGCAGATATCGCGACTAATTATCTAGTACTATCCACCCAATAGCCCAGCTTTTCTCGTGCATGCGTGGTGAAATAAAATAAAAACGTTGGGTAGGAGAAAAAAAATGCGAATAATACAATCTACGCGCATCAAAGAAACAATTTCACAGTTTTTGGCGCAATTAATGGCGAAAATGATTTTACGATAAATTATAACGCCTCGCAGAGACGAGAGCATTGATGAAAGCCACGTCTATGTAGGCTGACTCGGGGTGAGGCGAACCAAATATCCGCAAGGAAAACACAGCGTTACAGCGAGAACTGACAACTCGCGACCTCGTGCAATTTTCTGGATGAGCTTTCTGTTTTTTCTTGGTTTTTTTACCGTTCGGTCGTTTTATTGCTGCTTTTTCTACCGCGACTGTTACAGTCTTCGTCTCGAGGGTAGACGAGCGCGGGAGACCGAGAACAACATCCACCGGGTGGTCGGCTAACAATGAAAATGAAATTGCCTGAAAACTGAAGTTTATACTTCGGTAATAATGGAATAGACGCGAGGATGCCGAGAAAATTTAGAAACCCCGTCCTACCTAGCCGAAGGAGACCGAGTAAAAAATACACGAATAACGAGCGAATCGAAAAAGATATCGTCGATGCGAGGCGAAACCCTGTCCCTCTTCCTTCTCCATCGACCTCGATTGATTGTTCGACCTCGTCGCTGTAGAAAATAACAAATAGAAACGAACGAGCTGGAAAATAATTTCGTCATCGGGATGGAAAAGTTGTTTTGCTTCCTTCGCGTTGTGGAAAATCGTACGAGAGGGAAAGAGAGAGAGAAGGGATCCGGAAAAATCATCTTGGTAATGGAAAGCGGTTGTTATTCTCGGTGTAAAAATCATAGCGAATAATCGCATGGAAAAGCAGGAGTGCCAAATATATTTTTCATTTTCCTCGATACACCCGTTTATACACAGCCGTTTCATCGCGGGAGACTGAAAATATTTGCAGCTGCATTGAACAATACGGATTTTTTTTGCTCGTTGCGATTAGCATGCGGATTTTTAGTTATCTCGAAGGGAATTCCGTGATAATGATCGTCCGTTCGTTCGTACCTCTACGAATAACGTTTTCAGCCCTCTCTAAACGATGATAGCATTACCAGGATCGATGTACGCTCGTGTTCCATCGAGGAAAAGTGAAAAGGAGAAGAATTTTAATACCTTGTCGGATTAGGCGGTGGAAGGAGAAGGCGAGGTTGGGATCAGCTAGTAAATGGTAGGTCTATATGGAGGATGCCAGCCACCCCCGGCTACCGCCACCCTCCAGGAAGTGTTGGCAACGTCTCCGAGACCCGTGAAACGTGATTCAACTCTGACACAAATGGGGGAACATTAGCGAGGGTGAAGTAGTCGAGAAAGAGGGGAGATATTCGTGCAAGAAGAGCATGGCGGGCACGAAGGTAATCAGAATTAACAATTCAGAGTCTCCCGCGGCGAGGACGAGTCAGGCAGACTCGGGACGTCGTAGCCGGGAAAATACCTACGCGCCCGAGATGCGAGCGAGGCAGAGACGAGATCTAGCATCCTCAACTCGAACGAAACGTACGCGAAACCAAGAAAAAAACCCTGGACATACGAGAGAGAAATAGCTTTGAGACATACAAACAATAGAAATTATCGAAAATAATGAGCGAAAGCGCAGGAGCCAACGCCATGGAGTTGGAGAAAAGAAGAAAAAGCCAATAGAAACCTGCCCCGCTGTTTCGTATTTTACGTGATAAAAAATTAACGAGGCAAACAGGTACGAAAAAAATCCACGAGGTTCCCACGGTTGCGATGCATTCCGTAATAATTATCAGTCTTTCTGGCCAACTTCGTTATTGGTTCATAGACGAGGTAGAGAGTCCAGCTTGAGTTTAGCTCATCGTTACCAGAACTGAAGCTACTCTAACTACCGTCCGTTCTTGGCTAAACTTTGCTCGTTTGCAAATGTACTTCGAGGTACTATAACCCCAGCTAATAATCAACTCCCCGGCACGGGATAATTTTAGTCACATTTCGTGGAACCAAGTCCTAAACCGTAGCAAACAACCGTCGTGGTTTTGAAGAATAAACAAGATTTGCGAGCAGGCAATAATCATTTTTGCAAGCATACGAATCCCGAACCGAGTTGAATTTTTCTGCCGCCTGGAAAATTGAACATTTCTGTTTCGGTGGATGTTGAGATGAACTTGAACCGAAATCAGAGGATAAACAATAATTATTTGAAAGTGATATCGTTGCATTTGACTTTTAAATTCGATTAACGCGTATGAAGAGTCGCGTGTGATTTTTAATCATCGTGAAATGGCAAAATCCTTGACCAACTACTCGTCGTTCAAGCGTTATATCACATTCTGTGTCGAGGATCGTTCAACTCGACCGCAATAACTCGAAGTGCAGTGATTCCAAACGATTGGCAAATCGATAGTCGTGCATTTGTTCGTAGATCCGGGAGGGATATTGAAATGTTCAGATACCGTCTACAAAACTTTGCGATATTTGGTCTGGTTTACCGAAGATCCGAGTTACAAATGGTACGAAATATTAGAATTCAGAATTTCTGCGAGGCGGTACCGAAATGTTGTCAGGTTTGCGAGAACTACGATTTACGAGGGAAATTCCTCGACGTATGCCAGCTAACGTATACGTGCGAAACGAAACCCTCATCGCGAATAATTATCCTTTTCATGCTGTCCCATCAGCACCTTTCGCATCACCAACCACCGGAGTACCGGTGAGATTTACATGGAATCTTTCATGAAAATACATCCCCGTTCAAGGTTTACTGCTTCTACGACCATCGGAGAGACGAATCGCCGTTACCTGATGTCACGTCTACCCCGTACACGTGCACGGTAAAAAAAACCGTCAACTTTAACACAAAAATGTGTGTCGACTTTTTTTTTACACGAAATTAGTGTTATTTCACCACACTTCAAATAACATTTGTATGCGTTGAACAGTGGACTCATCGAATAACATTAATGTTTGTGTTGAATCAACACGCTATAATGTTGAATATTCTGCACTAAAATGTTTATACTTTACGTGATGACGGAAATTGGTTCACTGAATCCGCGCGATATAATCCCACGTCGGTACAAAGGTGGAATTTCCGTGTAACCGTGATTTGCTTAATACGGTGCTCGCTATTTCACGTGCCTGCAGTTATCGCGATACGAAGAAAGACGCGTCTGCGAATCGAGGAGCAACGCCAGTTGTCTGCGAAAGTTACTCAACTTTGCTAAAGTTCTGACACGCCGTGATTCGAAACTAGTTTTGTAATTTCAAACTCCCCGAAAATCTTTCCATCCATTCGCTAATGAATGCTGTATATCCGAACGGCAACCTCGACGTTTCCCACGTTACTTCAACTCGTAACTAGCAAACAATTCCATATTTTAGTTTGAACCGCGCCTGTATCCACTGCTCGCGCTCTTGCCCCTCGCATTCGTGATTGTATATGATAAAACATAATGGCAGGATATTATAATCGCAACTAATTTCCTCTTCGTCATTCTAAATCGCGAGATAAGATAAAAGTATCACGAAATACCTATACACGCGAGTCTCACAGTTATGGACAAAATCATCTCTCCAAATCTAAACACACTTTTGCTATTAGCTCAAGCATGGAATATTACCATGGAAGCTGTAAATTGATGGATTCAATAAATATTTCTTCTATTCTCGTCACCAAGTTCACCTTATTCCACCACCTGCTAGCGTAGTCATTTTCAACGCTTTTCGAATATGTAGGGCAAAATGCACGCGACGATGGGAAAAATCGCATTTACTCAACCAATGTTTCCAAACGCAACGCGTATGCGAATCTGAACTATTATTTTACCATAAAAATATGATTGTTCCGAGAAAAGGGCAATGGCAGTAACTATGACACTAACCTTCGGTACAACTGCCGTATGTATGCACACTTTTTCTAACAAGTGTACGATACATTGTCAACTTCACAGTAAAATTGACGCACAAGCGTCGTACTGTATAGAAACGAATCGATTTTTTTTCTAGTACAGGGAAAGCGACAGGCAGTGAAATGTTGTCACAGGAGACCTTGTACAAACGAACGTGACGGAGGAGCGCGAGTCTTTCATTTGATCCGGATGTGCTTCGATCAGGTAAGCTTTCCGAGGAAAGAGGAGGCGAGGAAGGTCCGCGCGCGATAAGCGTCGGAGACAGTATCCGACGACACGGTACTATTTCCATCCCCGCGGGAGAAGAAGCCTTGATCCTGCAAAGGTACGGGATGAGGGAAGTTTCTCCGCCGTGGCTCGATCCCGTAGGATTGCTAGTAGAAATCCTTGACGCGCGAGTGCTGCGCGCAACGTTCAAAATACTTACACCTACGTAAACGGATTACGCGTTGGGATACGTAGAAATAGAAAAAAAATAATCTGCGAAAAATGATGGCGAATGAAGAAGGAAGCGCGAATCACGGCAAACGGCAAATCATCGACAACAACGTCGTTCGTTGTTGTTTTTCTCCGCTGAATTTCACGTTTTCGGAGAGCGTGACGTGATTGGGAATGAAACGAAGTTTACGCGCGGCGGGTGATTCGACGACACGTTACGGACGTTATGCCCAAGCATAATAATGTTTCATGGAGCACCTCCTCCACGTTGCCCGTGGCTCCGAGCGTGTGTCGAAGTGCAGGAGAGCTGAAACTCCGTACCTACTCCGGGGCGAAGTTGCAGACAGGTTCGTGTGTAGCGTTGAGTTTACCGTGAGTCTTCAGCCAGTAGTTTGCCGTGAATAGATTGAGCGGTCGAGTGGTTGATGAGACGACAGATTGTGCCGCAGCTGAATAATAAAGCTTTCGTGGCAGCACGCGGCATACGGAGAGGAGAGATTGAGTTGCCGAGACGACGAAGAAATTGTGATATTAATTGACGCTCTGTCGAGATCTTTTGAACGAAAAGAGCCGAATCACCGGTACAGAGAAAAAAATCATATAAATGGAAATGGTTATCTCATGCATACCAAGCAAATTTGGAATTTCGGTCGAGTTGATCTCGAGCGTGTGAATATTCATCGAAAGTGGCACGAAGACAAACCTCGGTGGTCGAGAAAAAAAGACTGGAAAAATTCGTCATTCTTTCGCATAACAGAAATCACAATTTTGCTAACAGCAGTGCTCAATGTTCATATAATATGATACATCGTATTCACATAATACACTACATATCGTAGAGTACAATATGCGAGTAGTACCAAAGAAACCACGAGAGTGAATAAAAAATCCAAGAAAATGTACGATCGGAATTGAAAAAAATCAATAGAAGCAAAGAAAACTTGAATTTTTGTTGTTGCAGAAATGACGAGTGTTTTTCTTTTTACGATAAATAATTGCTGGAGGCAGCAAGAAGAACAAAGCGATCGAAGTCAATTTCGAATACGCTAATGAGGCTTCGGAATTAATTTACCTCGAGCACGCTCGCGTGTGTGCGTGCGTGTCAGAGAGAGAGAGAGAGAGAGGGACAGAGACACAGATCGAATAGGTAATACTCGCGTAACAGCAGTCGCCACTCGTCCAAAAATCCAGTCACGGTTCGAAAGACTTTTTCGACGACGCCTATTACGTATGAAATGTGGTTGGTGGTACGTATTCGCGGTTCCGTCCGATAAGGAGGAGGTCGGGGAAAGTGCGTTATATATGGTACGTATGCGCTTGGTAAATGGAATAGGTATTTGCGGTACGTTCATTGGACGACGAAACGTTAATATCCGGAGAAAGTAAAATATGATAATGGCAGTAGTCAGGTACATAGGAGGCGATAAAGCGAAGAGCGAGAAATATAATAAATATGAAAGAGAAAAAGAAGAAGAAAAAAAGACAAGATAAAACGTACGTCGCGCAAGATCCGGCGTAGACGTCGAGGGGTCGTGATAAACGAGGCATATGTTTATCATCGGAGTAGATAAATGGGTTACGGGCGAGCGTAAAATTGTCAATTTTCATGTAAATTTCTTAATTATCTCGTGGAGAAGCTGCGGGAAGGGAGACGAGAACACTGAGTTAGACTCGCTACACTCCAAAGGTGTAATTGACTTTGATAATTAGTTGAATTACCAAGAGGCGTTGCTTCGCGAAATCGTTTCAGCTCGGGGACTTTGGATCAAACGAAGTATGTACCCAAAGCTGCGCTTCGCGACGTCACTCGAAATGTTCATTGACAAATTAATCTAATTTGCTGCGTGGCGCGAGGAAAAAAGGTGCGCGCAAACCGCGAAGACCGGGTAAATAAAAAACGCTCTTCCGTCCTTTTTTATCTCGTCAAGAGAGGGAACATTGCATTCGCTCGAGTTTCGACTAGGTTTCGACGATCCTCCTCGGCGAAGGGAGGAGAGGAACGCGTTGGAGTTTTATACTTTTACGAGCGTATATAGTAGAGTATATATATATATATATATATATATATATATATATATATATATATATGTATATATATTCTTCAAACAGTTTGTCAGGTAGTAAAATATCTCGATACGTCCCGAAGGAGGTCGGCGTCTGGTTCGAAATTATTTAGTTCACTGGAGAGTTTACTGGTTCATTTACGAGGCATCATTGTGCTGCAAGATTGCTCTTAAAGAAGCTTCAACTTTCTAAAAGGGCTCGACTCGCTGAATAATAGATTTGCTCATCTTACCATGAGATTCTTACTTTTCATCTTGAAATAAAAGCAGTTCTACTCGATAGCTTATGAAAGTTTCTCGAACGAGCGATATGAAAATTCGAAACAAGCTGCGATCGAGCTTTTTCCAGCTTTTTCCCCACTCGCTTGGCGGAGGGGAGATGAAGCGCGGTAGAATTTCATCCTCCCAGGAAAATTCGTCGAAACTTTCCATTTCGAAAACGAGCACTCGAATTCGCGGCGACAACAATAGACGAAAAGCCTGGCGTAACGATGGAATTGAAACGTCAAATTGAAACATTTGAACCGGGTAGAGTTACACTTGGTTGCCAACTGTCGATGCCAGGTGTTCTCTGTTCTCTGTTCCCGCGAATTAACGGCGGAGTCGTGATTCCGAAGGAAAAGATAAAAGACAATTTTCGATACGAGTCGTCGGATAACTCGCGGTTTGTTTCGTTATTCCCGTTTGTTTCCGCAGCTTCAGGTTTTTTACGTCCAACAACAACGAAGTCAAATACACTTTCTGCGTCCGCGCATAAAAACATAATTAGCTGACGATCAATTATTTTCCGATATACGACGAGCACGTTCGATCATCGTTCCCGACAACGCGCAGAATTTGTACCGTGAAACGAGAAACAATCACGAGCAACATCCAAAAACTAGAGATTCCTATTTTCAAAATGGATAAAGCGAATGCTCGGTGAACGTGTGACATCGCGCCATTTTCTACGAGTCCCGAAAAACTGAAGTGATCTTGTCACATTTTTACGTCCAGAAAGATAAGATTTTGGACTACTTCCTGCGGTAACGATGACGGAGGTACGTCCCGGTGTGACGCGTTGCCTAGCGCGAGGCGAAGAGGATTTCCGAGATGATGATGATGGATGATGGTCGATCATCCGTTCGCGTGCCTTTCGCGGTCTTTTAGATACCCGGAGCTGGCATGAAAAATTTCGATAGGTTTCCGTTGTACGAAACAGAAAACGAAGGTTTGATTTTCATGGAAATATAAAGCGACATTTTCCCCGGCAAGGCGGCGCGTGAAAAATGAGGTAGGAGAAGCATCGGTCGTCGCGGCGTGACATCGCGAGTAGTTATTAACTGTAGAATTTCCGGGAAAGATTTAGCTAGTGGTCTTTGCAGTAAAGAATGGAGGTAATATACAATGGTATTATAAAATGGAAAGAGGAGAGAGTATAACGAGACCCCGAACGAGAATGCATCTCTCGCCGCGTAGTACAGCTCGGAGCGCGGCGATTGTTTTTCTCCACCACGGCGTTTGTGCCCGTAGAAACTATGCGCGAAATCCTGCAGTAGGATCGTACTAGAAGAGACCGGAGTCTTTTTGGCAATAATCGGAGGCGTTAGCAACGGTTAGTCGACTAAATCGGAAAAGTTTGAGTCCGGTTGGACTCTGCAACGACCGAAGCTCCGCCCGCCGAGGAGTTACGAGGAGCTGGGATTAGTTTTAAAGTAGGAATATGTTTTAGTTTACTCCCGGCGAGAGAATGAATCCGTGAAATCTTGATAAACTCGTTCCGAACTTTGTTATTAAACCGAGTAAACGGAGTTAATTCCACTTTCCTCGACAACGAGGCTACTGACAGTCATTAACCATAACCACGTCGAATGATCCCGAATAAACACGACCCCGTTTCCCATTACTCGCACTTTCCTACCCGTCCCAAAACGATAGGCCCATTTTTCGTCGTTTTCCATTTCATTCCTATACCACAAAACGCGATTTCAGAAAAATACGAAATACCTTCAGAAATCTACGTTCGATTTGCCTGCTGTATGCTGAAAGTAACGCGAAAGTAGACCAGATCCATTATTGCCTATTGATCAATCATAAATAGACGATTTTTTCCGGGCCGAAAATCAGAAGATTTCTTCATCCACCAAAAGTAGACGTCTCAATTGTAGTCTCGATGCAATACGGTAGAAATGAATTGTCGCCTTAGCGCTTAGATAAAATCATTCGGTAGGACAGCTGATCGTAATATTGTCATCATCGAAACGTATTTCTATAAATAATCGGTAGCCCCGGGAAGTTTCGTCGAGACGTAACCTCAGGCGTCTCGGGATTCGGCTGTTCATTGGTCTGAGTGGGTGTCGCACTGCGCCGAAAAGCGAGATCCGCGTCAACGAGGTATATCACGCTACTCAGCTTTCGGTTAAGAAGGGCTTTCCGCCAAGTTCAGAATACAAAGTCACCGCAAACCGGGGACAATTTACGGCGGAACTAACGATAAGCGGGATACGTCATACACCGAAGATCCTTCCTCGTCTCGCGGTCGAGGTGACGAGAGTGGAAATAATGGGAAGATTTAGCGGCTCGGTGTCGTTTTTTTTTTTACCATTTCTTCTTTTTTCTTCATTTTTCTCTCGCCACGTTGGCGCTGCTCACCGTTCGCCGAGTACGATTTTGCCGTACGTTCGCCCTCATACCCGTGGCAGAAACCCGATTACGTTCACGTCCGACCGCCGAGCAATATATTTTCTTCACCTTCATCCCGGACCACGCCTTCGCTTCGCTTTCTTTCGAATTTGATTAGGAAACGCCTAGATTAAACGGTTCAGATACGTTCGAGGTTTCGCGCCCGGAAAACGTCAAACGTCAAACTTCACACCCCTGAACGGAAATTAATTTTTCAATGGTCGCTCGTATTTCTCCCCGAATCCGTGCACCGATCTTGTCAAAAACCGACGTTTCTTCTCCGTTCATCGTCGGATGAGAGTAAAATTCGTACGAAGTTAAACAAAAACATTCGATTTTTTGTTAATCTCATTTTTTTCTTCCAATTTTGTGATACTCTATGTTTTTAGAGTCTTCGTTGCTCATTTTTTTCCCTCCTTTTCTTCGTACTCGTAGGTAAACGTGGTGCGACAAAATATGTGTGGCACTCTTCATGAAAAATTCATCGAGGTCAAAGTAGAAATGGCGAGTCTGAATTCTAAATCATTGAAAGAGACACGGAGCGGATATTTCCCTCCATCTTCGAAAACCTTTCAGTCTCAAATCAATCGAGAATACTTTACTCGTCGATAGCGTGTCGAACGAAGCGATGCCAGCAATTTTTTCGCGTTGTAAAGAATACGATGACAAATGGTACCGCCGAACAAAACAACAGCTCAATACTGGAAGAACAGTGAAAGAAACAGGATAAAATAATGAAATGCCAGAGGAAAATAACCGAAAGCTCGATTGTAAGCCTCGCAAAAAAAAGCTACCGAAGATGAAAGAATGCGAAGAGCGTATAAAAGATTTTAAGAAAAGCAGACTAATGGATAAAGAATCAATCAGAATAATGGAAGATTGATAGAAAAATTAATCGACCAAAACGTTTGTAAGACTGGATAAAAAAAAGTGTATAAAACGAGGGAACGAAAACATAACGAATCCCACGTGCGAAAATGAAGCATAAATTGTGTAAAGACAGAGAAAAATTGGAAAAAGGGTAATTGCAAAAAAAAAAGTAAAGAGTTGTGGTAAAAAAGGAACCTGACAGAAATAACAACGAGCAGGTTAAATGATAATGGAGGAGAAAATATGGCGAGAAAATATGAATAAAGCTCGAGGAAGAAAGTAAAATATGGTAAAAGAGTTGATGGAAGAACGCGGGAAGTGATAAAAAAAAGTGAAATATGATCGGAGTGATATAGAATGACGTAAAAAAAGCATAATACGATAGAAAAGAAAGGTGAAATATGGTGGAAAAGTGGAATAAACTGGAAAATAAAGGTCGAAGAGGACGAAGCATAAAGTTTTCAAGTCCTTTCAAACCACGAGGTCATCTCTCTCTCGCGCCTCCTTCTATACGTACGTACGTGTGCATATAAACACGCGCGCGCGCGCACATAGATGCTCGTACCTACTTACCGACTCCTTCGGTCCTTTGGAACTAGTCTAGCCTCGAGGGCATACAAGCCCGAGCTTTTTCATATTACGAATTCATGCCGTTACATATCGAGGCGCGCGTTGGGTCCGCGATATATCTCTGCCCGCACAGGCGGATCGTCTCTTCGGATATCATCTCGAAATATGAATAAAATTACGTGGCCGAGCCGCGCCCTCGTAACGGGCTCTGGCGAATTAAAAAGGAAAAGCATCGAGCGCGCAATTGCAAGCAAGCGAAGACTCGACGATTTTGAAACCGCATCGGTATGCAGCCGGCATCAACGCCCACGGATTTATAATCACGAGTCTGATTTTGAAACGTTCGCCCTCGCCTGTGTGCGCGCAGAAAGCGAGACTGGCGAGCAAAATTTCACCTTTTTCATCCCGTCGCGAAATACCTGCGCTAATTATCATCATCGCGGACCTGCTTCTCGCTTCTGGTACTCCGCGGAAAAATAATCCCGTTCGAAAGGAAAGAACGAGGAGAAATAAAAATAATGGCGAAGAGTTAGAGCGATCCTAGTTTTTATGCTAATAAGCTCCAGCCGAGCCGTATCAACGGTTCAATTAAAACCAACCGGCGTAAATTTAATTATCTCTGAACAGGATTTTCGTATTTTTCAAACTGTGGCGAGAAAATTATCGTATTTTCATTACCAAGATTTAATCTGCGGAAAAAAAATTAAATCAACCTTCCAAATCAGCTGACTTGATGCTAGGTCGCATGGAAACTCGAAAAACAATGATTTCTTGAAAAGCACTCGCGAGAAAAAGTCATTTCTATGCGATACAGCAGAGTCGTACAAATTTATCACATACGTTATACTTTTTACAAACTTATGCGCTCGTTTCACGGGGGTCACATAGGATTTTTTCACGGGGTTGTAGAGGCCACGACTGTACGCGCGAGTCTGCAGCTTCCCCAGAAATTCAGATACGTATGCAATGCAGAGGCTTACACGAAGGTTCTACAATCCCAAGAGTCGAGGTACGCAGGCGAGCTCAAGGCTTATATACAGGTTGTACGGAGTACGAAGACATTTGGGCAGATGATACGCGATTCCTGCGCGAACGAGGAGTAAATTCGTGTTGATCCGAATTCGAAAAGAGAAAAGATGTACCATCGAGAAAAATGCACCGATACATTCGAAAAAACGAGTTTTGGGTTTTATGCGGAGGCGACGCGTGACGACGATTCCCGATTGATCGGTGGCCGCGAACGTTACGTATTACGTATATAGGATCGCTGTGTATCAATATTTGGAGATGAAAAGCTTTTCACGGGGGACGTATTCGAAAAATACGTGACACTCGAAGATTAATGGAAAATACGCGTGGATATAATTAAACGTGACATCGTCGATATGTCACATTTCGTTGAATCGCGAGCTTTGAAACTGGTTGGATAACGTTAATTCCTCGTTATACCTACCGTGGTTCGAGGTAACCCTTCGTTAGTCCTGTAATATTTGCACGAACGAAACGACCTACGTTCAACGAGAAATTCTGTCTGGATATCGTCGACGCGTCGCGTTACCATGACGACTCGAACGTTCCTATGACGCATTCGGCGTTACCTCGAATTATTTCGACGAATGTATCGTGTAATTTCGCGACTAACAAGCTTCTTTCTAATGGCACTGCTGACTATCGACATTGAATTTCTTCGAATAGGCTCCGAAGCCAGTTTGCGTAACGAGCTGGTAGATTTCCATAAAATTACAACCGACGCTCCCATACTCTGCCAATTTTCCCTTCTTTTTTTATACAACTAGAGTAGGCCAATAGAGTCGCCTCTTTTCCCCTGTTTTCGACTTGCTCGATTCAAGCATCGTCGAGTTCTACGAAAAAATAGAATACATTTTTTTTTAAATTAAAAAAAAATAATTTATTCTGTTTTCTTTGATCGATTTACTCGTTTGTTCGAGAAAATGCGGAGATTTCCTGAAACACGAGCGGCGAACTATCGTGTACGAATAAAAATGCCCAAAGACGGACGACGAGCTGACCTCGGTAAGCCAGAAGCGTAGGAAGAAAGTCTGGAAAACAAAGGAGAGTAGAAAAGCTGGGGACACCGCGGAGTACGAAATTAATTTGCCAAGTTGATAAATAGCGGTCGAAAAATTAGCATGAACGAATTTTATTTCCTGAAATCTCGGGAAGCCGGCGTTTCTTTGCGTTTTACCCGACGGGTGTTGCGTCATTGTTCAAGAGAGCCATAAATTTCCATTCTTCCGACAGCCCTTTAGCCTAAATTGACGCGTAACACGGGGCGGCGGAAACCTGAAATCTATGGGAATGTATTTGGCGCGTATAGTTTGCAACCGCGAAGCGCTCCGCTGACCGAAACGTGTTAAACGTACTCGCGAGCGTAACGTATTCAAGCCGGGGTACGGAGCGACGAAAGTAGGTAGCTTCTACGGTATAAGAAATTCGCACGAACATCGGAATCGGGGTTGTGCGCGAGTTCTCGACGATCTCATCTGCATGCACACACTACCAACGTCGACCCCAACGCCGTCGTCCGGAGGATACACGCTCGCCGTACCGGCGATAGATATCCACCCACGTCAACTTAGTCTACGCCGTATCACCGAGAAAATTCGAAAAAGTCGAGAAACTGCGAGAAACCAGCGGAAAAATATATTTATATGCCGTTGCGAAAGGGTCACGCGTAATCAGAGTTTCGGACAAGCGCGAAACTTTTCGATATCGTGTTCGTTCCGCTTTTATCTCCGTCGAGATTTCGCGCTGTTTCTGCTCTGTACGGACCAGAAATTATCCCCGCGCGGCAGATGAGAAAGAATCTGATAAACCAGACGCGGAAGCGTTGCCTTGAAATTCCTGAATTTTTTTGGGTGAAAAATAAGTAGCTCGACGAAACAAAAAAACGTCATACAAAAAAAGAGAATTCGTAGAGAATTACAGAAAAAATGCAACGAACGGCGATAATGATTGCAGATCGAAGCGAAAAAAAATGAAATCGAAAATAAGAATGTGAAATCAATGGACTTGTTACCTGGAGCTTTCGACGGCTTGAGAAATTCGACGGCTCAAAATTAAAAAATCCTCTCGCAGCGTACGCGAATAACGTTTGTTTTCGTTCGTCCATTGTATCGTCGCCGCTGCCGCATGCGAAACAGCCATCGCTCTAATTTTTATGCCATTGTATAAACAGGTTTTGTTAGCTCGCCGATTCCGTGCGGACGGAAAGGCTGAAAAGCGGATTCGTATACAAAGCTGTCTGAAAAGAAAACATATTTCCATTGTTCGAATTTTCTGCGCGATCATACTTCTCCTTTGCTACGAAACGGAAATGGATTCTAGAGCGAAACGGTCGCGAGTTACGAGCAGCGATTCCGTAAGTCAAGCGGCGAGATTAATGGAGATAATTGTTATTTATTCAACAACACCGGGAGTCGTCGTTATCGCGTTAGTTGAGATGTCGGTATCCCTATCGAACGATACACGTTATAAGGTAGCGTCGTTATCTCGTAAAAATCACGCGAGCCGAGATACACGCCGGTCACTTGCGAGCAAGAGGTAGTAGCTGCAAGGTCCTCGCCGCTACGCGTCTTTACAGATGCAGCAGCTTCCTCGAGATAGGAACTCGCCGGCGTACGGGTACCATAACCGAGCATCAAAAGTCTCCGTTGGAATTTCCGTAGGCCGTGCCTACGAATATAAATTGTCTGCTCAATAAGTAGCCGTCATGTTTCCCGTCCATCTGTCCTATTTACGTCTTGTTCAAGACACAGTCGCGCGTATATTCACAGATTTACCTTGATGCAGACGCGCATGGCGGGTTGGATAAGACATCCAACCGAATTCCCATTGCGTTGCCGTTATGATAGTCATCGCGAAACGCGAATATTCACGCGATTCTAGGAATTTCAGGCGACTCGAGTCTACCGTAATTACGATAAACCAAAAGAGTGGTGAAAAGAGCCGATGTGACGAATGACAGTTCGGCTGAATATTCGTAGCCCGAGATGGTAGCACGCTGATGTCAATTCTTGATTTATCCGTCTACCGGAGCCAATTGTCGCCAGTGAAAGTGAATCGCGACGAGATATTCCAAGCTCCGTCGGTTTTTCATAATTAAACCTGATTCCTCGCGAGAGGATCAACGCGCTGTCCTACCAACCTACTTCGTCGTGTTGGAATGACGAGTCCGAGCTTGCGGCAAAAAAATCGATGAATGAAAAAAAGGCGGAATTTCATTACACGAGATGAAGCTGCTCGAGCACGTAACCGTGAGAATCGTCGGTACCTACGAACATGGAAATGAAGAGAAAATTCAAGCGTTGAGAGTTAATCATCGACCGAGGCGGTACCTTCAGAGTTAGTAAAACAACGTCGCAAATGGAAATGTTGAAGTTTGACGCGAAATTGACAATTTTGGGGAGCCAAAAAATGTACGATCATCTTCGTACATAATACGCGACAAATAGAATTATTCTCGCTGACATCAACCGAGTTCTTTGGTTACGGCTATTTCTAGATCGGTCGAATCGGCCTTCGTTATAAATCTTGTCGAGTAAGATCTATCGAACAGAAATGGCTGCGTAAATTTCAAACTGTCAATCCTATGATTTACATCGAGCTATAATTTCATTGCTCGAGGTTTGGATGGTAGCGATTACAATTTATTCACGGTCGTTTTTAAGTAGCAGCAGCAGCTTCCGAGCAGCCGATGAGCGTAGATCATCGTAATTCTGGATCAACGCGATCAGGTTGTCTTTGACCTCGAGAATAAACTCGCGGGGATGTCGAATTTCACCACAGGACTCGTACCCTTCGCGATTTTCAAAATATTTCAGTCGTACACATTTTCCGAGATGACTGCCACAGCCGAGTAGAGTATTCAACGAATCGTTGGATAATATCAACGAAGTTGGTACTAATGGATCATCGATGCGTTCTCTTGCGACCGATCTTTAATGCACTTCATATCGTTGCACGTAGCGCGCGTTCACGAACGCGTGCGCTCGTGTACGCCGAACGACGTACACTCTTTTGTGAAGTCCGTGCTCAACATATTTATCTCCTTTCCATACCAGTTTCCTCCTTTCATCGCACACCGTTTCGCATACAGCCATCCCTTGTAACGGCTCGAACCTTTCCCCCATACATTTTTCATATTATTTTTCCACTTTCCTACGTACAACGCTCCTCGCTTCCACCTACCGGAATTCGTTCTGCTCCCAGTTCAAGCACCACTCTTCGCTGCGCTGCCTAAGTACCATTTCGCTCACGAGGACCTGCTTCGTCTGACCTCACCATCGATAGCAACAACTTTATATGTAACTGCCAGACTTTATCGCGATAAGTTTTCGATAATTTGATAGCTTCGGCATAAATATGAAATCTTCAACTCGCTCTTTCCTACGTAGAAATTGTACATTTAATCATGATTCGTAACTCTCTCGGTGCATGAGACCATAATACACCGAACCACCCCTATCTTCGGTGAGCAATCTCAATGGGATTGGATAATTATTATTCAAAGTACCAAAAACGTAACATATTTCCTCCCCAAGTTCTGAATTTTTCAATCACGAGGTAGCGAGTTTTTTGATTTTCGTCAACGGAGTATTCCATGTTCGTTTCATCGATCGCACGTGAAAGAAAATGATTAGATCTCGTGCGAAAAATACAGCCGAGCAGAAACGTGATTCATTAGCGAATTGGATGGGAGGCCGGTGCCTAATTCGGTCATCGCTAATAATTTCGAACTAGTCCGAGTTTCCGTACTATTGCCATTAATCACCGAATTTCGGAAGCAGGAGTTGCAAATTCAAATGAAATACAAACTGATTGAAATATGGCGCGGAGTAGCATATTTTCCCGGATATCATTGCTGTTGGTACTTCGTGTTTATAATATTGATAAATTCATTTGCAGTACGTTTATATTTTATCAATATACAAGTTCGACCAGGTAGTTCAGCGACAATCGCGCGTAATGATGTTGTCGTTAGCAAATATTGAAAATATACGAGCTGCCAACTCGTATTTGCTAGCCTGAAATTCGTGCGAAAAATCTTGCTACATCAGACAAGAGATTCACCAAATTCGGGTCACCCAACGAGAGTCGTTCGATTAATGCGCCAAAATTACATCGAGACCACTGGAATTAGGATGCTTCGCGCGACAGTTGTAAGTAGATTACTGGAATTCCTATCGGAACGCGAAGGGATGATTTGACTTTCGATACGTGAAATTAATTCGCGAAAGATCGTCAGACTTTTATCGTACAATTAAACGTTTTAGGGGTGATTTTCGGGTGAAAATTGACCGTACAATAATGTTTCCCGACGTTGAGCGGAGTTTAACGAGCGGGGAAAAGTCGATATTCGTAAAAGCGGCGCTCGCCAATGAAACTTGAACTAATTAGTTCAACGACAAAGCGTCGACTACTATTCTGGAAATAACTAGCGACCGATTCGTTGGCATATCGATTGATTCGCGGCTGCGAACAATGAAACTGACGAAGCTTACGAGCAACGTTCGTCGATACGTATGGAGATCGTTATTACGACCCGATAACTGGCAAGCCAACGAGCTATATTACATTTTTTTTTCACGATATCTTTATCGATTGATTTTCCATCGATGGATTTTATCATTCGCGGTATTTGTTACGAGCGCGTTGTGCTGGATCGTTAGCGTAGAATAGGGAACGGGTTTAAAATTAGTTGTAAATTGCGTCCAATTATCGTTTCGTAACTGCTGTTACATACGTAGACGCTGAACAGATTCGTCGATCGTGAAAATAGCACGCGGCGCGGCAAATCAATCGGCAATCAGGACCGATCGAGTGCCAATCGCCGCGACGAAATTGGGCGCATTTTCAGGCTGGTCGACGTTGTCCAGTTTTTTTTTTAGCCTTTTCGCAACAATCGCATCCCTGCATCGATGGACATTTCGTTGACATCGACGGAGTAGGCGCGTCATCGCTACGAGATGATCTCTGGTTTATTTTGATTTTGTTGTTGTTTGTTAAAAAAAGTGGGCGACGAAAAAAGTTTTGTTCGTCCAAATATATACGTCACCGTGGATCGCGACATTTTTTGAAAAATGGTACCGCAATTTCGCGGCACGCGCGAAACAAACGCGTCGGCGACAAATAGCTTTGTAATTAAATTCATTGGATTCGTTGCGCGTTACCCGATGGCCGTTTTACGGCGTAAATTGCAATCATCGAACGTTTTAATCGGATAAAAGTGATTATTACTCAAAGCTCCGGATTCGCGGAAATGAGAGACGAGTTTTCGATTGATTCGAAATTGAATCGTGGGAAATGGACGTTGCGAGTGACAGGAGGCAATCTATCGAGCGGTGTTTTATAAATCGATACCAGGTGTAACTACCCCCTGCCCGGTACTCCATGCTCGATTGCAGGTGACCAAATATTTGAACGATCCTCGTTGTTTTTATTTTCAAACGCGCGCGGATTTCGTTTTCATTCGGGATTTTACAAAATATGTTCATCACCGCCACGTTCATATTTTCAACACTCGTGCGAAATTCCCGACCGATGTTGGCAACGAATACCTATGCAGCTGATCGCGATGTGTTTTAATTCTACGAACAGCAGCGAAGAAGGAAATTTTACAAAGGAGATCGCCGAACGTTCGATAAATGGATGCGAAGCAAAAATTTGTTGGACGGTGAATAGAATGTAATATTCGGTCAGGTTATTCGCGAGGGAAATGTTTCGAGGGTCGACGGAAGGTGGGAGGGTATATCGGGCTACAATTCGTACCGTGGATGGGCCAAGGTTTATGCGTTTAACGGGATTTCTGTAAAAGCAGTTGGGAGATATCCAATTCTCTCATCTCTGGGAGATTAGAACTTGACATCTCAATCCGGGTGGATATCGTACCAGGAAATAAATATAAAGGGTTCTCAGGTGGCAGGCGGACGTTGGACGCGGCGCGGCGCACGGCATGCGGCATGGCAATCGGTCGCGAACACGAGAGAACGCGGAATACGGTGAGAGGGTAAATGTAAATGGCGAATGGCGAATGGCGGATGGCGAAGTAGCACCGGTGGCGGTAGCGTGTCGCCCGACCATTAACTCTTATCGGACTGTTAATAAAATGGTTGAAGCTCAGATTGGGCCGGGCACGAACGGCAGGATCACACACTAACGTGACCTCTCTCTCTCGCTCTCTGGCTCTCACTCTCTCATAAATCCAACGCTGTAGTCATCTTCCAGGCCTGTCTACTATTTTCGTCTAGATTTTTCCTCCCGTTCAGTTTCGACGAGAGTCGACGGAAATTCGCGAGTTTCCAAATCGAATCTACCAAATAGCCAACGCCGGGATGTAAAAAAATGGACGTTACCGAAAAATCGCATCGTTAGCTGTTCTACTCGTAAAAAATCAAACTGCGAAGATATTCGTTCCTGCGATCGTTGCGCCCCTCGGAATCGAATCCATTTCCGGCTTTCGTCTCCTCGTATCGTAAAAAGTACCACTTTTTCCTCGCTTTTATTACGAATCGACTCGTTAATAGCAAAACCATCGCGCAGCTTTCCGTTCAGACAATGAAAAATCGTATCGCAACGATGCGCGTCTTCCATTTCCTGCTCATATTTTTCTATCTTTGACGATTTTCCTAAACGTAGTTTTATATTTTTTCATGAATCTACCCTCTACCAAACGTTACTTATATTTATTCCGCGTAAAATAAATTTTGGAATGAATAAATAATTATTCGATCACACTCCAAACAATCTCAACGTTACTCGTAGCAACGTCGCGTCGCGGTGTCGCTTAATATTGTAAGAGGCACGAAAATTGTCCTGGTCCATGCGCGTGCAGATTACTCGTTTGGGTAGCAACTCGTGATAGGACCTGCGTAAAGTCGGTTGACGAGATATCTTCGTCGCGAGATTTCCTGCATTCATATATGATCGATCGTAGGTTGCGACTCGTTTGTCATTTATACAGGAAAATTCAGACGTCGAGTGGAGCTTGAACTTAATTCATTGCCGATACCAGCAAAGCATTTACGCGTCTTTGCCGTGACGGCACACCGGTGGCAGAGAGATATTACAAGGCTCGCTCGATTCCTCGGTAATAAATTGCTTCCAATCTGATTTTAATCACGTACCAGTAAGTATTAGCATATTCAATCTATTATGGAAACCATTTCCGACCACGTTTCATCACGATATTGTCTAAACTTTTGATCGGAGCAACGCACTTCATCCCTTCGGAGTTTGTTCCGCATACATATTCATGTACGAGTTTCCTAAATAGCTACTAAAACGATCGCTCATCGTTACTTTTTCTCAAACACCATTCCCAATTATAACACTACGTGGATGAAAAACGTCAGCGATGATATTATTTGCTAACAGAACCGCGTCCTTTCCAATGCACTTTATACATCGTCTGCCACGTAGCTAAAAGAAGTGAAAATAAGCTCGTCGATCGACGAAAGTCGTCGTCGTCATTGGTACAAAAACCTCGAACGTAGTATATTATTCGTCGTCTCCAAAACTGATAAGGTTTTCGAGTAAAACGTGGAGACTCGTTGGCGACGGAGCAATGCTCGTTTCCGATTGCGCGCGATTCGTACAGCAGCTCGTTGCAGAAGTCGGAGTACGGCGAGCGGATGAAAAATTTCATTTCTATAGGCACGTATTTATTCGAGGCGCGGGGTACAAGCTTTGGATCGGCTATCGGTAGGCGATTCCGGGAAGACGAGTGAGAATAATTTATTATTATTAAGTGTTCGACTATCGTTGGCGAGGTTTGAATAGATGATTGGTGATCTCGATAGCGTGCGTATAACATGTATCGGAGCTGTGGGAGCAAAAGGTTGCTGCTGATCAATGACTCGCAAGCTTATTTCGCAAGGTAGGAAGGTGTGCGTCACGTGCTGGCGAAGACACACAGCATAGCGAGACGTTACGTCAGGCGAACGAAGAGCGCTATCGACCTCCTCAAGGTCCGCGGGCAAAAGATTCATTTCCTACCAACGAAGTTTTCTTAATTTTCATACTCACCGATTATCATCGACAAACGTTGGTGACGATTCAGCATCGTGAGAATAATTTCAGACGTGAAAAACGAAAGCTTTGGGAAAAAAGCTCCCAAGCGATGAAAATGAACAACGATGGTGGGGAAATACAATAATGACATTTTTTTAAAACGTGATCGAAGAGAACAGAAGAGGAGAAAAAACGGTTCTGACAGGCTGTTGCCCCCCGATGATCGCCTTTTATACAGCGAATTTCGCCCGCATCGATTCTAGCTGGTTGCAGTATTTGCAGATATTGCAGCTCTAAACGGTGCGAATATATTCCAACAAAGTGATATATCTGCAGCATCGAGCTCGAGATACCGATGAGACGTATCGCGTATATATTACGAGTTTACAGCGAAAACTTCGCGACAAACATCGACAGATGGCGAACGGAAAATATACAGCGTGAATTCCTGGTCCCGCAGGATTAGACGGTGCGTTTGGAGGAATAATCCCAGATTCGAGTCACAGTAGTTTGTCCGCTTCTCCATTTCCAAACCTTCGGTAACCGAGAAAAATCATGTCGTACAACGATGAAGACGATTTTTCAAGCTGTTAAAATACTTCGCAAAAGCGAAGCTGTTCTCGTTGCGTAATTATTCATGTTATTGGAATAAAAACTCTGATTATTTTACAGTATACTTCGTTACCTGAAATTGGTCCAAAATTATTCGTAGAACTGTAAACAGAAATTGGAGGGAAAGTTTTTTCTCGAAATTATCACGACGACGTTTTCGTTTTTGAGACGAATAACACGTCCGCCGAAGGAGATAGCTTCTTTTAAAGCAACGCGCGAACGTGGCTGGAAATTCGAACTCCGGTGAGGATCTTCTCACGTATCACGCGAAGATATTAGGTGATACGTTTGAAAGGTTTACCGGCGAGTGCAGCTCAAAGGAATGGATGGGTGTATGTATTTCTTTCCATTGACACGATCGGAAGTCTCCGGGGTGCCGTGCCAGTTCCCTCCACGGCGCGGAGTACTCAAAGCCGATGGAAGCACCCCTTCGAAAAGAATGATTGCCAACTCGTCGCGTTGAAAGTTGCGAGTTATCGTTGTTTCGCTGTTCTTTATACCACGTCCTCGTTCTGCTCCCACACCAATTTCAGTTTACCAGTTTCCCGTCGTCTCGCGAACTTCACAATTACGCCATTCCTCTTTGCGGAAAACGTCTCACGTCCGCGAAATTGCGCGCGTCGTTGGTTGAAAAATAAAAACTTTCGCCCACATTTCATTCGATGAACGAGTTCCCTCCCGCGCTCACCGTTCTCGTTAATGAGGGAGAATCGGGAAAAATGAAAAGTGAAAGCGAGCGTTGACCTCTGCTTCAACGGTAGCGCCGCCGAAATTGATCATCCGCTATGCAAATCTCTCGATATATTCTGCCAAAGTCGCGTCAACTTCCCTCCGATCGCTGAATTCTTCCCCAACGCTGCTTTCCAACATCGATGTCTCCTTCTCGATCGATTGAATATTCGCGCGGGGCTCTCGAACAAACTTTTCACTCGACATGCAACGATAAAGAGCCAAGAAACTGATCTTTTCCACGCCGAGTGAATTTCATCTCGCGAGTCATTTTCAACTCCGTTTACTTCTCCGACGTTTCTTCCGAGTTTTCAACCACGAGACCACGGGAAATTCGAGAACCAGCGCAGCTTGATTAAAACTCCGGAAGAGATTAACGATGATTACACTTTCTAATAAGCGCGCGGTGTGACGGACATTTTAACGCTGCTACGCGCTCGCACTCTACATCTACCGTCACCTGCCACATATTTTCCCAAATTACCAATACATCCGATCAAAAGTAACCTTTTTTCCCACGCTGTCGAAAAATTTCACGAGAAAAACGCCGTGAAACATCGAAGGAAGAGAGAAAAAAATCACGCGGCAAGATATTTTTACGATTTTACGACGATTATTCGTTAATGAAAGAAAAATTTCTTGGAAATTGTACGCATCGATTGTAGGAAAATTGGTTACAAATTACACGTTCGATGATAGAAGAATGGAGAGTACAAATTGAACGTGGCACGAATCGTACGACGTCGTAAAGTAATGCGCGTTGATTATATATATTTAAAATCTGATAAAGTTCTTTCTATTTACATATCTTCTATCTTCTGCGTGGGCTACCAGCTCGACTCGGGTTGAAATTCCGATAATTATCGGCGCTGTATTTTATTTGGTTCGATTTTGTGCCCTAACGACTTCTTTTGCCTCGGATACAAATCGTATCTAATCTCTATAAATTTCACCAATAATTCCTGGCATAAATAGCAATTACCGGTGAAATTCATAGAGATTCGAATCTCTCGCCGGTAAAATAAATCTGTCCATCCATCCCTCCTCCGTCCCTTCGCGTAGAAATCGTACCGTCGTTTCGGCGGCACGTTGGACAAAAAATAAACACATCTATCTCGCGTTCCTTGTCTCTAGCTTTTTCTCTCTCTCTCTCTCTCTCCCTCTCTCTCTGTCGGGCTTCGCTATCTCGTCTCCGCCATCCGACTGAATTATTCTCCAAGAATGCGTAGCGAGGCGATTCGAAATTTTGATTAAACGAATAACTCTGAAAAAGGAACGCGAACGTCGCAGTTAAATTGTCAAATTATCTCGAACGCCTCTCGGACCGGAGTCGTATTTTTCTAGCTGTTGATTCACGCGCCGCCGAAAATGTTTCCCCAAATCGTCGTGATATAACTCCTCGATTTCATATTTTTTATCAGCGCCGTCGCACGCTTCCGTTGTAACGCGTTCCCAATGACACTCGTAGTAAAAATATGCGAAAGGATGTACGACGCGTCGAAAAAGGCGAAGGAATGTCGTTGCTCGAAACTACACGGCGCGAGTACGAATTCAAAGGTCTCGGCTCCTTAAGGGACGATGAATATTGAAATATGAATTCGTAACGACGGTAGCGAAAATCATCGAGCGATGTCGCATAAATAATTCACGACGCGCGCGACTCGTAAGTTTTCGATGCATGATCGTCGTTGTTGCTAGCGAATAACACTTTTCGCAACGCTGCCTCGTGAATTCCGCAAGATTCGCGGCAGGAAATCGAAACGCTCGACGAGAAACGGCGAACGCACGATTGTTCGTGATTAATTTATCGATGTAGGATCGGATTTGAAACGGGGAGGGCGGGAATTAACGATTCATCGAGGTCAGCTACCTGGAAGATTTCCGCGACCGTGAAAAAAGCGTCGTAAAACCCACATTCGTTATTTATAAACTGAACGGCGTCGAATACATCGAGGAAAGAGAATGGATGGATTTGAGATATCAGAAAAACGATCGCTCCGATGCTACAACGTTGTTTATGATAGCAATAAAAATGGCGGTGCGATTCTCGCGTGAATTATTTTATTACTCCTTTTATTTCACACCTCTCGACGTACCGTCATGCGAGGTCAGATACGCGGGGGGGGGGGGGGGGGGGGTAGGAGCAAGAGCGTAGGCTTCGCACGTCGGTGAAAAAATATATTTCCCCCGTATCGCCGCACGTACGAAGCATAACTCGAATTTCACGGAGATACGCGAGCAAACGAGATACAATAGCCTTACACGGCAAATCCGATCCGATTAAAAAAATCTGGACCACCGTAGATCGTAACGCGAGGCGAAAATCACAGGTAGCCAAAATTTTCTCCCGCTATTGCGGCAAAGATCGCCAAAATGCTGCGCATCGTTTGAGAAAAATATCGGAACGCGAAGAAATGAATAAACAATTGCAGAAAGATGATGAGACCTGCACCGAATTAAATCCAGCAAACGATACAGCACTCGAGGGCTAATTAAGTACTAATTAGGAGATAGATAGTTGGCACTGCCATAGGCAACAGAAAAAGTCTGTCAAGCGCGTTTATCGCGAGCGCGATGCGTCAATGGTCCAATTACTATAGACAGTTTTTTGAAACACGTGCGAGTGAAGCTGCACGGTGCCAGACAAGTTTTACCATCCGGAGCGAGCTTTGACGCGTGAATACGCGTTTGACGGATTTTTTCTCCACGACAAAAATGTCAGAGATGCGAAATCGAGTGCAGTAATGCGACGCGTCAGATTTGCAGCGAATTATTTTCGAAGCGCGTGGTCTAGATAATCGCCTTAAGCGTTACGCGCTCCGTTGAAAAAGCTTCGTGCTCGGTAGTCGGCGCGTTTCGCAAAAGGAAAACGTACGTACGTGAAACGTATAGATGGGCGAGTTGCGTATTCGCTCGCGTCCTTCGACGAAGGGATCGGAGCTTTGGAGGCATAGAATGGAATAATGACCGGTTATATACGGGCCGTGAATTTACGCCGGCTAATCAGTTGGTCGGCTTTGACCCTTTGAGTCTCTGACTGAAAGTTGTATCTGATGTGACTCAACTTCGCAATTAACCTACATAGAATGGCTCTCGGCGGGGAAAGCGACGAGCAGTGCGAGCGCGCGGGGGTAACGAGCCATCTCCTCTTTACCCCTTTTAATGTTTGTCGTACGTCGAGGCTTTTCTCACCCTTACCTACCACCCCGAGCTTTTCCCGACTCGAGAGACGTTTCGTTAACGCTCGTTCGCTCAACCGTCCGTTTCAACGTTAAGCGGACCGAACCACTTGCCATCTCCACGACGCACATCCATCCCCTAACCCCGTTTATGAACACCCTGCCACGTTGATAATGGAAAAAAAACTCCTCCCTTTCGACCGGAGATAACCGCGGAATGTTCTTCTTCTTTTCGCTCCCACGAAATCCCTTTTTTGTGCCAAGAGCGATTTATCGATTGTCGAAGGAAAAAGTATACCCAGGCGATGCAATGGACTCACCTGTTTCTGTTTTCGGCATCTCCATTCCAAACAGACAAACGTTTCCCAATACGGATCCTTGCTTCCTCCGTTAAGTAGCGTCATTTTTGAAGGCATCTTATTTATAATATTACGAATCAAGATCCTATCTTAATAGCTACAATGAATTTTGGATTTAATACTGCGCGAGACTAATCCAAAGCCTCTTCTATACGGGTCAGTTGTACGTAATTAGTAATTCGACGAGTTTGATGATTGAAATAAAATCGGGGGAAAATGTACAAATCGAATGGTCAAGTCGTGGTTTTCGGTGAAAATTGGAGTCTGATCGGGCAGAAGGCAGAGTGAGGAATGAAAGAGACGAGAAGGGAGAGCAGAAGAAGCGAGAAGGGGAAGAGTAAAATCAGGGTTAGGAAAATGAGCGGAATAGGAAGTCGACGAAGAAACGAGAGGGAATGAAAAAAGGAAGCCGGGTGTCCTTTACAGGGCAAAGATCTACCCTGTACGGTTCATCGACCACGTCTGGACCAGTTCTGGAATGGACGTCCATCCCGTGATCGTCGGAGAACGAGATCGGCAAAAGAAAAACGTTTTTGCGCTCGGAGCAGACAGACGTACTCGCCGCGAGGGTCGGACACGACTCATCCGCACGCTATACGACGAGTGATAAACTGGTTCCGGTGAGTCGAAGAGTCTCGGATCTCGAGAGTCTCTCCGCCCGAAGGCACGACACGCGCTAATTTATGCATTTGCCCCAGTTTGTCGGCGAGTTGATTATAATTAACGCGATAAATAACCGCGCGATAACGATTCTTGAATATCGATAACGCGAACGTCCAAGATACGAGTGTGAGATGTAGGGGAGAAAAGAACGATGCGAGTAATTAACTGCAAACTTCGCTCCGCGTGGGTATCGAGACGATTCAATTAACGCGGTTCTTTCGTTAGACATTCGAATGAATTGCGAGAATTTAGAAAGTAATTTAGAAAAATTATAAACACGGGCTGATACGATAATCGACTCTCTCTCTCTCTCTCTCTCACTCTCTCTTCGCGTCCTAGTTGAAGGATAGTTCCAGATGTAAATGTGAATACATCTTTCCTCGTTTTTAGCGCTACCAAAGATCTTCTCGAGAACAGAGTGGGAATATCCATCGAGCGGAAAGCGTGCCTGCGTACGAGAGATGAAAAGGAAGATAGCGGAGGAGAATAGGTCGAGTGCTGTTATCGTCATCGTTATGATTATTGGGAGGAGAAAAAAGCGACGGGATAATCGGAGAAGAAGCGACGAGTCAAGTTTGTATCGTCATCGCGATTCCGGTTTTCGACGAGACGAGAAGGAGGAGGAGGAGGATGATACAGATAACGCGAGTAAAATGGTTATGCCGCTGAATTTTTGGTATCGAATCGTCTGGATAAAGTTGATAAAAGGGGGATAAAAGCTCATCGTGCCGACTCCATACGACGACCATTGTTTACAAACGATCGATTTCGGAACATTATTCAACGAGGTATCAGCTCGCGGCACGTAGCCACTGATGACCGATATCGCTTCGAGGTGGAAAAAACGTGGCAGTTTTTCGGCAATAACGGAGCTCGCTCGCGTAGGTACGCTACACTTGGTCGGAAATATTTTACCCTCGGCAAACCAAGTTAAATATTTATTCGTTGCATGCTTAGCATTCGCGCGAGGCGATAAGATAGGGTAACTCAGGGGCGACCGGATGCGAGTGAACACGGAAGCTCCAACACGCGTTCACCGGTTGTTCACCAAGTGCAGCCGTTTCGGATTAGATGTGCATCGTAAGAAGTTTACTTCGCTAATAAGAACGATGGAAACTCGAGATTCCACTCGGGTCGATAGGTAGCGCGTTTTTTTTTTTTTTTTGCTGGGACCCGGCTTATTGCCGCTTTGGACGACGAGTCACGTGTAATACGATTAGGGAATCCTGGATCGAATTAGCTTAATCCCGATATCCCGACAAAAACGATCGCGGACGAATAATATCATTGGATGCAATCGGAAAACGTGTAAATAGTTGACAAAAATCATGGGAATTTTGCGTGATGCGCGCTTACCATTTCGAAATCACGCAGTTTTATCGGACGATTTCCGCACGTGGGTCGCAGGACCGAAACGAATGATCGAGACGCAGAGCGGAATTACGTACCTGAAACATAAATAGAAATGATAGGTAAGAAACGGCAAGAAGTGTGAAAAAGAACAATCGGGACGTCGTCTTCGATTCGACGATGGATACGCAGGTACGCTCGGTATTCTGGATCCTGGATAGACGCGGATCCCGCATTAATGGTACAACGCCACGGAAATTAGCGACCTTCCACCACGTTTGGGCCAAAAACTAATTAAACGCGTAATAGTGATCACCAATTTGAATGTATTCGCGTTCGCGGTCCGCGGAACAGGTTATTCCAATGGCCAGTGATTAAGGTGTCACCACCGATCGTCCTGACCAGCAGCGGCATTTCGAATCCCGTGGATTTTCCAACCTTATTATTTCACCGCAAACTTGACGAACGAAAATAATTTGGTTTTCGTTAATCATTCGCAGGGAACATTCGACATGGCGGACAAACAAAAATACAGGTTGAGGTAAAAGCAGAAATTAGTGGGGGAACAGAGCAAATATCGCGTTGAAAAGGATCAGTGAATTTGGAGAGGGAAAAAAGGGATGGTAATGCGAGAAGGAGCGACGATAATTACAAATATGAGAGAGGACAAAATTGTGCATGGATAAAACGGACATAATAAAAATGAATAGAAATTAGGAAGAAAAGGCGAAATCGAGAAGGATTGGTGGTAAAAAGGGAATAGGAATTCGTTGGCGAGATCGTCGTTAGGAATTCAACGAGAGTAGGATCGAGAAACGATTCGAGGATGATTCGACGTCGAATCAACGAATTTTCAAGTAGTAAAAGAGAGACAATAAAAAGATCGCTATGGATAAGGGGGCAAACACCTGCCCAAGAGAGGACTTCAACGCGTCAGTTTTTTGTAATCGAGCATCAGGCCATTTAACGTACGCCACACAAAGCTGCGCGTCTTCGGTTTCTCGTATTACATATACATACACGTGTATATATTTTGAGGCTCGTCAAGAATTTTTTAGCGGTTACCTCGTTAACATTCGACGTGGCGAGACGTCCGACGTTGCGTAAACCGCCGATTTTATAACGAGTAACGCTTCATTTTTATTTCCCGTGAAAGTTCGAAGATCAGGCACGACCATTAATGGACGCTGTTCGAATCGCGGCCGAGTAATAAACAGGATCCTCGCGGAGAAAAACGACGTCTCATAATTTTCAACGAGTCCGATCGACAATAATTATTAAATCGCGTCGAATGACCTCATCAAACGGAGATCGCGAAAAAGTGATGGAAAAACCGTCGCTGAAACCGAATCTAATCTAAACAACGAAAAACAGGTGTTTGCAAGAAATCAACGATTTAAGATCGGCCATGCTCCGTTGAAAGGATTGGTGAAACGTTGAAATTCGATTTCACGACGTTGCGAATGATTGTACGTGGTCGGTGGCTGAGAGTAATTATTGAGAACAATTATTGAGAACAATCAGGTTGAAATTATATAAAATGTGACGAATTATTCGTAGAACCTTCGCCGCGGTATGCCGAACGAGATGATAGTTTTAATTACCGGGAGGTTCAACGTTTTTACCCCGTACCTCGCCATCTCGTTGAATCGACGCAATCGATTCCGGGGAACTCGTAGCGTTGAAAATTACATATCACGAAGTTGCACGAATGGGAAATGAGAATTAAAAAAACCAATCCTAGCTACTAAATATTTGTGGAAAAAAGCGATTTTTTTTTGCAAATTCCCAATGGATCAAGGACAAATCGCGTTCGCGTCGCATTGCAGAGGCAGGAACGTTGATAAAAAATTTGTCGCGATTCTATTCGGTTTTCTCGTCAGATTCGCCCTGTTTTTGTAATGACAGTGATTTTATCGCGCCGCCATGATTTCATGCAAAGTCAAACTGGTGTATTTCTACAAGGGCGTAGCGAAAATAATTTATCTCCATTGAAATGCGATTCGGATTTCAACGGGATTCCGCTCGTTCGCCGAGCGAGTGGCGAGATTTTCCTCGGGGAAAATATCGATTCGAAAAGCCGCAACGCTTTACGCATCTCGACTTTGAAAAATTATTATCGCGCGTGCCGAGATTTTCAAACGTAATTTATAATTCGCCGCAGCAAATCCCGTCGGGGCAACGCAAAACGAATCGCAAAAATAAGAACCGACGAAATAAATATCATTCGGTCGATTTTAAATGCGCTCCAATTAACGCAGTCCGCGAAGGATTAATGTTTTGCTGGATGCCACCGTTGCGTAAATAGGATCGGGGCTCGTAAATCCAGCTTAAAACCGACCGAGAGCCTAAGCAGTCGCAACACGCGCGATACAATTTTCCTAACGGCAGAAAAACTCGCGCAATTTGTAATCTTTTTTTCTCGAACCTTCGTCGAGCAGATCCGCGCGAAGGAGTTGTATATCTTCGACATCCTTCGAGGCGGCGGGAATTTTGGCGAGGGAAAATTAGCACGTTCTCAAATTAGCTCGTTTCCCAATGGTTGCGCGAATTTTCGCCGCGATAGCGATCCAACGGTATCAACGGATCGATCTCTTACCGAAGACACGCGTCGCGAATCATCCCTGCGCACGAAATGTGCGATCTCGACGAGGGATGCGAATCGTTGTTCGATTGTTTACCGAACGCGGCGGGTTTGCAAACATATTAGTAAGTTGGAATATTTGTTACAGGGCGCGCTGCAGCTCTGATAGAAATTACGCAGCTGAACTTCGCGTTTCGAAATGTTGGTGAGCAGTAGAGCGACCAATGTTCCCACTTTAGCCAAGTTTACAAATGGATTATCGAGAAACGAGCCGTCATTCGTGGAGTACCGAATCGATTCAAAACTTCGAGAAGTTAGATCGGGGTATTTACTGGTGAAACGGACGAATATACATTGCGTTGTACGACGAACAGCTGCAAACGCGGCATACATACAGGGTAGACAATTTAACGTTTCCACCCCAAATATCTCCGTTGTTCTCGGAGTCACGAAGAAAATGTCAAGACGTAATTTGATTGGTTTCGAAAGGTTAATACAGTGGTGAAAAATGTATTTTCGTCAAGATCATAGTTTTTGCGTTGTCAAAGTCATCAACGGTTTTTCAGATGCGAACATATTTTTTTTTATCAAGATGTTGCATTCGGATGAATCCAATGATCTATGATATCGCGACCTTGGAGACATTTTCTCACCAGAATACGCTTGTAAAGGTTAATATATTTGGGTAAAAAATCAGATTTCAACTGCAGATCAAAGAAGCTGCTGAGTAGGGAAAAAACTGACAGCGTCAAAATACGAAGATGAACAAACAATTGAAGTTTGTGCGACTCATTCGTAGCGCGTCAAATGGATGTTGCGAGAAAGATACGAGAAATCTAGTAGCCTCGACAGTGAAATATGTAGAAAATTGAATTGACGGTACGCCAAGCGCAATTTATGAATCATAACCGAAACTATAAAGGGAAAAAAGCAATATACATTATTGATGCAATGGCAGGAATGAAATGCATGTTATGCGAAATGGAGTTCGTGAAAGAAAGGTAAATGAGGAAAAGTGGAAAGCTTGGAAGAAGACAGCCGTGAAGAAGAAATGAAATTTACGGTAGGTACTAGAAATGCAATTTATAAAGGTGAAACGAAACCGTGAGGAACAAAAGCATCAGAGTATAAAACAAACAAAAAAATGGAATTTATACTACTATGCCAAATAGGATTTGTGAGAAAAAAAAACCGACGCAGAGAAAAGTGGAAGCTTTAGAAGAGAACATAACGAAGGTATAGAATTTACGGTGCACAAATAGAATTTATAGAGAAAAATAACGCGGTGAAGAAGAATCGCAAGAAAATATGAAAAGAATAAGAAGAAGAATGAGAAGGTGAGAAAGAAGAAGAAGAATTTTGCACG
The DNA here is from genome assembly GCA_963969455.1 of Arge pagana. NCBI lineage: Eukaryota > Metazoa > Arthropoda > Insecta > Hymenoptera > Argidae > Arge > Arge pagana. The sequence continues at coordinate 5,189,184 of OZ018312.1, read as the reverse complement.
ACAAATTCAGAGTGGAATTTGTAAAAAAATAAGAGAAAAATTATAGTAGAGCGAAAGCAAAGCGGTTAAACGCGAATCTAGAGGGAAATTGGAGTAGTATCAAGCTGAGAAAAATGTATTGACGCGAGTGCTTGTAAGAAAAAGCGAAGTGATAAAAAAAAATATGAAAAACTCTCGAATATGGCGGTGAGAAGTAGGGGGAGAAATGTAGTTTACACGTCGTTGTTATATCGTGGGCGTCGATTTACAATCGTAGCAGCAGCCAACTATTACGGACTCTCGAGACTTCATGGATTATTAGCGCAACGGTCGGGGTGAACGTTCGGACGTCGGCGTCGTAACCACCCTTACGGCTTACAATTCACCACTACGCAACACCCGCATAGCGTCTAGATCTACAGCGAAACCCACGGATAAACTGCCTTGGTTAGCGCGATCCCAGGGCTCATAACCAAGGGTGCACTCTCACTCCATTACTCGTCTTGAATATTAAACGTCACGCGTAATTAACGCGAAAAGAACTCGACGGCGTCGTCTTCCCTCTTCCGTGTCGCTGACTACGGAACTTTGCCGATATCTTAAACTTTTTTGTCCATCATTAGGGAGAAAAGCCGAAAAAAATTCCGCTTCAACCCTTCGACTAATTTTTTTAAACTCGTGGAAATGGAGCGAGTATTTTCTTCGTCCCGATAGTCAACCTATTATTTCCCATACTCGGGAGGATGAAGTTGCGCCGACGAGGAGAAAGGAAAGCAATTTGTAAGCTGCGTACGCTCGCACAAATCCGTAATTACGTATCGTTTCTTTTTCTCTCCACGCGCGCCGAGAAGAAAACGGAAAACACGTTGGGTTGCAGACAAATATTTGCATGTAGAGGAGGACAGAAGTTTAATGAGACTGGGAAGAAAACTAATTTGCTCGAGGTAAAAGTTGCAACGGTGTTCCTCGTACGCGACAAGCACGTTGAGGAGATATTCAAGGGTTCGAGTGGTATTGTTCGGGGTTGAGATTAATGCTGATTCCATTAGCGGGAATTTCAGTCGCGAAACTCGTTTTGCCACGACGAACGAACGAACCGGCGGCGAACGAGACGCAAATTGAAGTGACTTACGGAATAGCAAAGGAAGCGAAGTGGCGGGGGTTGTTTCGAGACAAGTGATTAAACGTTGTAGATTGTATATATTTGGTGATTAAATCGCGATGATTCAACAAATTCCAATTTTTACGAGTCTCAATATTTTCATCCCTCGCAGCAGGATGAGTGCAACGCGTTTGGATCGCGGTATATCTGTAACCTGCATATCGCTGGCTTCGCAGCTCTGTAACTCAGCTAAGCCGATTTGTAAATGGAAAAAGAATAATGCTAAAACGATCACGAGGTAGACGTAACCTCGTCATTTCGATCAATTCACGCGAAGAACGAACTCGATGTAACTTGCTACAGATTTTAATGCTCGTTATCGAAAATATCAGGATTTTTCTGACATCGATTTGATTTATTCATCGTGCATGTTCACGATTCGAACACGAATTCGCAGACTCTGAGAACTTCTTCGAACGAAAAGCACACTCGCGAACAATTAACGGATCGACGATCGAATATCGATTAACATTTGGCGTCACATCCAACTTTTTCGTGCAGCATTTCAGAGCAAGCTCGTGAAAAAAAACTCCGCAATCACAAAATGAAAATTGCGGATTTGAGCTTTTTTTTTCTAGTCAAATATGAAGGGCACGATGAAGGTCCATCGATGAGATCATTTGATACTTCCGACCGAAGAACACACCCTCTTTCGATGCGACGCAAGTAGCAATTCTGCGTCGCGAGGAACGATGATGAAAAAATGATGACGAAATTTGGGGCGTCGATTTTACGGGAAATAAAAGCTCGGTATCCCGATCCAATATCCATCGGAAGAAAAAAAACAGATGGTGTCGTCGCGATAGGCCACCCTCTCAATTTACTTTTCACGTGATGTCGAAACTTCGACGTAACTTTATTCAAATTTCCTAACCCCGAGCACGCGCAAGAATCGGGTCCCTCGTTTTCTATCGATACCTACACCGCGGATAAACGCCATACGATAATAGCAATAGCGACAGTTAAACCTGACAGTAAAGACGTTACATCCGGGAAAATTAGCAAAGCACTGTTTCCCAACAGTTGGAAATAAAATACGCATCTCATAAAAAGACTACGCATCTCTGCGTTTCTGTGTTCCGTACGTTTGCTGCTCCTCCTCGAGTTCCCCCCAACGAGTCGTGTGCATCCCGGAGTTCTTCAGCCCTGCTGCTCCGTTTCTCACGTGTATCTCTCTTTTTACGCGCGTGACTCCGTGCTACGAATGTATTGCGTGCGACTCGGTAAGCTTGCACGTACACATCCATTGTCTCGCGCGTAGTCTGTGTCCAATGATCACTCCTGTATGAATACGTATCTCGCTGCGTCCTTGCGCGCATTTCTGCGCGTGGCGCGCACTCGATACGCGTCTATCTGCATGCATCAAGAGAGTAGCTAGACTTTAGCTGTGACCATTATTGTACACCTGAACGCAGGTCTGCCTGGGTGTGTGGATTTGTGAGCATCCGACTCTCCGTCAGTGCGCGTTCGTGCGCCCAGGAGGAAGATGAAAGCTCGGGACGAAGCGAGTAAGAGAGCTAGAGGTGCGATCCGTGTAGTAAGCCGAGCACCGAGTGAGTAGTAAATCTCTGGATGGAGGCCCGTTGTTGGGCGGATCAGGGAGAGAGCAGGAGAGAGAGAGAACGAGAGAGGAGAGTCGGGAAACGGATGTACCATCGCCACGTGCGGTCCTCGAAGCATGAATGACCATTAATAATATTAGAGACAGTCCTCGCGGCAATGGTCAGGCTGTAGCTAACCACGCGGAGCCTCTGGACAGTCTCGTCGCGGTATTTATTGCTGTGTAATGATTATTTATTAATCTCACGCCATCAAGGATATCGTCGTGTTACCGACGCAGCACGCATCTGTTGCACGTTCGGCTCGAATTTCTCCACGCCCGTCGCCTTAATGACTCGACGACGAGAAGCATCGAGCTACGACGAAGGGTATCCGGCGACAAACGCTGCGACGAAGACCTTGCGGAATCTTTATTGCGAAAGCACCATTCTCGCTAGAAGCGAAAGGGTGGATGCACTCGTGGCGACAGAGGAGAAAAGTGGACTTTCAGCTCGGGGCTGACATTTTGCGAGAATGAGATACCTACGACGACGACGACGACGACGACGACGACGACGACGACGACCACCACCAACGAACAAACAACCACCGCGACGCCATCGAGACGCCAAAGCTGGGCGCATCGATTGTTCGTTAAATCGTTGCCCGAAGCGAGCAAAGGTTTCTCGGAGGGTAGATTTCATTGACGATATTTCTCGAATGAACGTGAATCTTTTGAATTACGTTTGGATCTCCGCGATTCGGTGAAAGAAAAGAAGAAGAAGAAGAAAGAACAAATTGTCGCTAAAATAGACTTTCTATTGTTGTATTCTCGGGGGTTTTCTTTTACTACGTGACGATGTTATCGCTTCGGTGTTGGACGTGTTGGCAACTAATTAATTCATCGCCGTTCTTTTTTTCCGTTTCTCAGCACGTGACTAATCCAAGGCTCCTAATCTTTGATCGATCAGCTTTCTCCGGCGAGAATTGTCGCGACTGGTTAAATGTAGGCGGGCGAAATGATATCCGGCGAGAAGAGAGGACTCGGATAACCAGAAATTAGGGGTGAATTCGAGACGTGGAAGAGATTGGCACGGCGACGATCGCGGTACGCGAACTCCGCGGTGAATCGCGAATAAAACGCAAATACTGATCGAGTTCATCGGTTGCACGAAGCTCCCGTGTATTTACATCGATCGATCTCAGTCTCCTCGGCCAATGAACCAACAGCCAATGAAAACTGAGCAGCTCGCTACAGCGCGTTTCGCAAGCTCCGCTCAACGTTCGCTCGAACAAATTTTACGCGCGACCCAATTTTATTTTTGGAATTCCACAATTCACAGGGAAATGTCGACAGTTTGAAGAATAAAGTGGACGAAAGAAATTCGATACTTTTTCCTTTTTTTCGCCTAGATTTAGTCTCTCGCGAGAACATCATTCGCGATTCGTTTCGTACGTTTGTTCGAAAATTCCACTGAAAACCGGAACATTTTGAGACCTCGAATTCCTAACATCGGTTTTCGAATTTGGGGATTACGCCCCGTGTAGGCGAACATATTCGTGCGCGTCTATGTAAACCAGCAGATACGAGCTTGCGGCGGCGACGTCGCGTCGCTTGGCGTCTGTTTGCGATATCTTTGTACGCCCGCGGTCATGTTTGCACGACAATTCGATTAGATTCGTGTCTAGAATCTCGCGAGGACCGCGGTAATGCGACTATACATTCGCCTCTCGCCCACCAGCGAGCATCTTTCTCCAAGATTCTCAATTCCACTTCGAAACACGGAGAAAAATCAAAGCCAACTTCCGAGACGTGAAAGTTTTGAAAATCCATTCCTAGATTACCAGAAACGTTCCGCGCACGAAATCCTCGCTCCTCGGTGCTCGAAGTACTACTCGTCCTCGCGCGAAACGTTTTTCGTTACATAATATAATGAAATAAGATAAAATGAAACGAAATAATTGAGAATAAAATAAAAAGACGATAATTTCTGGAACTTTCGTGACAATTTTGATCGTTTCAACGCGGGTGCGAAAGAATTATTAATCTTTCCCGACTCCAGTTGGAATTTTCACGCGATTCCAATTCTATACGTTGACGGAAAAAAATACTGAAAATGTAGAGAGCCGAGACGAGTATTGATCGTACCGCGTCACATTGATACGGCTCCCGGCAGTAGAATAATTTTATCCACGTAATCAGAATAATATTGTAATAAATCGTGTAATCAGAGTAATCTGTACGATCACAATAATCACGTCCACGTCTCGCGGCACGTGATTTGAAATATTTTAATTACCTGGCGGGGCGAAATCCATTATCACGACGGTCGAGCATCGAACGCGCGTGAATATGTAATATCAAACAATGGAATTTAAATCGTCGCGTTCGGATATCAGGCGAGCGGAGAATTCTCTCCGTCTATATCCTACTTGACAATCGCCTGTTAACACCAGCCGAACGACAACCGGAAATGAATAGAACGTTTCGACGTGCGCCTCCTACTTCCCAAACCGTTTTCCTCTCCATTTTCGATCGAACGTTCATCGTGTATAAAATAGAAAATACAAACAGGAAAATCACCTTCTACCCCACGAATACCGGGCGATATGGCAGAAAAATTCCATTTTCGCTTCGAAAATGCTGAATCGCTGGCAAAGGAGCACGAGTGTCAGGAGAATTTATCAAATCTGTCGGAAAAAGGCGATAGAGGCGAGAAAAGAATAGAAGGGATGGGGGAGAAGAAGGAATTGAAATGGAATGGGGGAAAGATGAAAATTCGAGGAGGAGAATAAGGAATAGAAAAAATTCGAACGATTTCCAAGAGTTTTTGAATATTTGCTGAACGAGTAGCGAAGAGCACGAGTAGTCTGGCGGGAAATCAGCGATTTTAATCGATGGTAAATGATTATACGCTCATCGTTGAAAAGTCGAAAAATTGTTTTCGAAACGAATCGTTTGAAACAACGGAGGACAAAGCGAGTACGAGTATAAACGAGAGCTGCGATGTGTTCTACCGAGATAACAGCTCGCAATTTATTATGCAGTATCCTCGTCATTATTTTTAAATATCCAAGAGTCGAGGCTCGTGCTACAAGCGAGAAGCCCGCACCCACGAGTTGCGTAACGAAATAATATTGTAACTTGTACGCGAACGTTGTTCAATGGACACGTTAATAGCAGTAGGCTACGCGTAGACAAGGCGCGATTCGCGTAGTTGTGTGGCGTAGGTGAGCATCTACGCTCACCTTAACACTGCCTCGACAAGGGCAAGGTCATGAAATTGCGTAACTCGCGAGGATATTTTATTCGCGTCAACATCGACGTTCGCCGTCATCAATAAGAGTAGCTCGTGCCGAAGGTTCTTTGGCGAGGGGAAAAAAGAAACGAATTCTAGAGAATCTACGGCGAGAAGAAAAAATCACTTGGAAACGTTGAAACGTTTGGAAATAGATTTGGCATGAATTAACGCCGGCAACAATTCGATTGAGACGAGAGAAAAGATTCAATTTTTATTTTCGCTCCGTTCAAACTTTTTCGCCATCGACGACAGAGAATTTCAATGACACCTGAATTTCGTCGGTACCGATACATTTCTCGGTATTTTTTCTCCATTTCATATCGTTTCAGCGAGTACAATTAGGATTTGGCGTCTTTTTGTCTACCTATTTTTCCACGTCGGCTCGCGATATTTTTGGTTTTTGCTACGTTGGAATATTTGTTGGCAATTTCAGTGCTGTGCGAAGTTTCACGTTCGTTTGTATAAATATTGGCTGTTTCGAAAAGCGAAATTGTTTTGGAAGAATAAACGGCTCTGCGATGATTTGTTACGTCTGGCCGAAATTACGCGCAGACTAAACACGACGAATCGATTGATACGAGCTACCGACTGCGCGACCTTGAGAAAAGGAACGGTGGACGAAAGTTGATCGCACTTCTTTGCTCGCAATTTCTTTTTTCTCCTCGCAATTGTACTCCCTTCGAGAGCGGAAACTTGATTGCGAATTGCAAATGACACGCGAACTCGCACATTTTTAAATATGGCTCGATTCTCAAATTGAATCCCGATCGTAGAGTTTTATTACAAAGAATACGAAAAATTACGAAAGCGAGGGGAAATGAACAAAGTTCGGTTAAAATAGGAACATAGATTTCTCGGGTCGATCGTAGCAAACGTAAGATTTAAACTTTTGACAGAGAATTTTTTTTTGAAATTCTTGTTTACATCCAGCTTCATCGGTGAAAGTAGGGGAAAAAGTGAGATCATATTTGAGAAAAAAGAAAGCACTGGGAGCCGCTAGCGTTTCGGGAATGTAATAAAATTTGGGTGCGTCGAAGTCGCAAATTCGCGGTCGTTTCACGGCGCGGATTATTAGGATCGTTTGAATAAAAGGTTGGGAAATGGAGCGTACGCCTTGGGAATACTTGGCGAATTAGGATCGTTGGTGTTGCGCGGAAGAGCGGGTAATCGAGGGTTAATCGATGGACGAATAATCGCCGCATTTGAAAAATATATCGCTGGCGGAATTTCTCACGCAACGATGAATATTTCAACGACGCCGGACGAGGGCTTTGCGATTTGCGATTCGCGAGGCACGCTGAAACCACTGCGCGAAGGTAGATTGCAAATTTCCGTGGATAAAAATACTTCAGGATTTTGAAGAAAGATTAATTTGACCCGCGGTAAACGAGTTTGCTCCGACCAATGAGCTTGCAGCGTGGGTACTGAATTATCAAAGTGCCCTGAAATTACCACGAACACGCGAAGCAATGCTTTAATATTTCCTATAATTAAAACAAAGTTGCCTCCTCCAACTCCTCTTCGCATCGGAAACTTCACGGTAAAATACGCACCAACGTTCCAGGGTATTGTATTCGTTACGAGAATGCTACGAAGCGAGGCCTCGGCAACGTTATCTGGAAATTTCCATAACATTTCGGTTCTCGTGAAGGAAAAAAAAACAAAAAAACAAAAAACAGCGTGAAAAATGGAAAACGGAACAGTAATGAGAGGCAAAAGATATTCCATCAAAATCATAGGGTCGAAGATTTATGTTAGCGCTGTTCGCGGGGTGAATCGAAAAACGAGCGAGCCAACACTTGACTAAACTTTGGGGCTCGCCGGTGGGATATTAATTAAGTATCAGTCGAACAGTTTCGGCGTTTGCTTGGAAAACGGACCCGAAGAAAAATATATAGGTACTCGAGGGATTTCACAGCGTGCCGTGGCAGCTGCACGGAAATTTATCCGAAGAAAATTCCAACACGTCTGAAATGAGCGAGTGAAATGGCCGTTAACTGCAAAGTTACTGCCCAATGAATGAAGAAGTATGTTAATTCGTTTCGAAGATCCGTTTCGTGAATGTTAAACGTGATTTCGCGTCAGGCGAAGCTGGGATCTCGAGTGTATACAGAGAAAATCAGGACAAAGCGGATAATACGAAAATGCAGAACAATAACGAAACTCTGGGGGGAAATAAGATCAGGGACTCTGAGAGAACTGAACTTAAGCGGCGATTCTGCTCGTGCGTTTCCGCCAAATGACCGTCAGGTAAGCTTCAAGGGGCCTCTTTACGCGTATTATAATTTTTAGTTACGAGTCCCCGTCTCCTATCTGGCGTATCGCGACGCGTAATTTCGTGCTACGATTGCAAATTAGATCGCGAATAGTGGCGAAAAAAAGAGGTGGAAGGCGGCTCGTAGCTCGGCGATGCGTTTATTGGGCCGCCATTAGGCGATGAGTTTATTAGACGTCGCAAAAAACCTGGGAGCAGCGTGGTGGTCGAATCGAACGCTCATCTATACTCCGTTTTGCGAAGAGAAATCTGCGTGATTGCTAGTTCAACCGGAAACTATTGCTACAATGGAAGAACAATCGACGAAGCTCGACATTTCATTGAACAGGAAAGAAACATTTCAGACGAACTCGTTCCTTTGATATTCCAACATTTCCTTCGGTATATTTTGCGTCAGCTACATATAGCTCGTATAACGTAGATACATGGTCGTAGAATCCAAAGACTTCCTCACTTTTTTCCGACATTTTTTCCAACAGCAGCAGCATATCCTACTAAAACTGTCGAATCGTGTACGTTCGACCGATGCAATATTTAGAAACGCGTATCTAATCGCAGGCTGTCGAGGTGTCCTTCGACTCGGCGAATAATGGCGCTGCTAACGATCTCCGTAAAAATTGCGTCACCTTTTATTCTCGATCCACGTGTAAAAATGTTGTCTCACTATGAATTGAGGCTATTTTCGGGGACAGACGACATTGAACGGTGTCTAGGCGAAGGACGCGTCTCAGAATTATCAGTATCGAGGCGAAACTCGGATTCATGGTCAATGTCGCTGATTCGCCAAGTACTGCCTACTTACACGCCAATTTACGTGCTATCAACAAACTCGAGGCTATTTCCTTCTCGAATAGGCAATCGCTAGGAGACCACAGATTTTCAGTGGACTTGTAAACAGAGAATTTTCTGGCTAAGAATAGAAATTTCTCCACAATTCAAACGAGAATTCCACCGAAGGAACATTTCTCCACAAACGTGGTATTGGAAACGGATTTTTCAAAATAATTTCGAGAAACCTGAAAATCTTCATGGTAATTACAACGTTACTTCCGCGTAACTCCATTATAACTTCGTCATAAATTCAACCGAAAAGTTATTCGACTGATTATAGTGGGAAGAGTGTCAGATTGTTTTAAACAATTTCCTAATCGATCTCGACGTAGCGTCGGAGCTGCCGGGTTATTTTGGCGAAGGTACGTAATTGATTCCAGAAATAAAGGAAGGAGCAGGCTCACGACTCACGCGAGCTCAAGTCCGGAGGAAGTTCACCTCGTGTCCAAAGAGATTCCTTGCAAACGAGGGGGGGGCCTCGAGTTGTACGTACAAAAGAAGTTCACATATAAATACAGGGCAGGGCTCGAAGAGAAGAATAAGTGAAAAACGACAGAGCATTACCCAAGAGATAGAAATCTGAAGATTCGCCCCCCGGTAGTCTCTGGACACAATGTTTGGGCCGAAACCCGACGATTTCTCACTCTCCACGTGTTTTTTTTCTCTCGATAATCTCCGGGGTAGATACGTATCTATGTTCGTGTGAATGGACTGGCGGACTGGTGGACGCGTGTACTACAAGGTCATATCGCGGATGATGAGCGGTGGAGGTGTAACAGCGAAGAGGGAGTCATGCTTAACGCGTCACAGTGAATAATGACGCGATTAGAGAGGCACAATGCGAAAAGCCTACCCTGGCGCGAAGGCCCCCCACATTCGCCGTTCACCGCCACCCTCGGCGACTCTGTCCTCGTTTCCACTTGCTACGGCGAGAAACCGTATCCAACGTTTGCCTGGCGAGACTACGAAAATTATAGCCATGCAACGTTGCTAGCAAATTACTGTATATTTTGCATATAGCTTAAACGGCTTAAATCTTGCCAGTCGTTCTCGAGCTGCAGCGGCATGCAGGCGCGATTACCTCATTTTTGTCAAGCGGCTTTGGAGGAAAGGGGGACGAAGAACGCGAAAATCGTTCGACGTCAATTGCTCTGTGATAACAATTTCACGGAAATAAAGATAAGAGGTGATAAATTCGTTGAATTATGAGAAGAATCTAACCCATTATGGCGAGAAGATGCTCGTTAACGTTTTCGTCGTTTTATTACATTTTACAGAAATAATTGGCTCCCGAGACAACCGAGAGGCTCGAGTTTTTTCTCAAAACATTCTCAGTCTACGCGTTGGATGAGCGCTAGAATTTTCCACGAATATCAGAGACCAGATATGATCCAATCCGAGGCGAAACACACTCGCTTCGCGCGTCGTCTAGCTGCTGTCGTTTTTTCCAGTCGGTCTCACTCGTACACGTCAATTTCGATCGCGGGCGGGCGACGTGAAGTTCGATTCGTATGAAAAACAGATTGTTCTCCGTGCACAAATACATAGGAAGCTGATCAATGATACGATATAGCGAAACAAAAGACGTTAACGGTATACGTTTCTCCGCACGCATGCGCGGTACACGAGAATAGCTTGCCCATATTTTACGTACAGATGCTGTTATAGCGTAACAATTGACGAAGCTCGAAAGATGCGTGGTCAGATAATGGCCAAAGAGTATTTATTGTCGATGGTAGCCGGATCAGCGCCCACGTTGAATGAATTGATTAGTTTCAATTTCACGGCACGGTAGGAGGCTGACCTTCCAACTCCCCCCCGACGAATACCGTAATAAGACTATTCACCGTCGTTATTCTATAATAAATGGAACAAAAATGAGAGAGAAAAAAATTCTCACCTTCACGAAACGCACGAGGGTAAAGCGTCCCAAAAGCAATACCATTGGCAAACGTTTATACACGTTCGTTTATAAACGTTCATACCATCGCGATAGAATGTGGTTCGCTTCATAAACAAAACAAAAAACAAACGAAAAAACAATAAATTGCATTCATTTCGAACGGTCCGTTGAAGTACAGTTTCGTACAACAAACGTCCTCGATGATCGACATTTCGAACGAATCGTTGCAGAAAAAAACCCAGGAAAAATGGAGCGACACAGTCGATGGAGGCGAACGAGATCAGGGGAACGAAATCACATTCCGATCGACGCCCGATGAAGACGTTATACGTCGAATTAAGACCGTTACAATTTATTCAACGATGATTAACGTCGAGAATACGCCAGTTTTTAGCACCGCAAAGACAATAATCCATCAGTCTCGATGGGAGCGAAAAAGAAAAAGAAAAAGAAAAAGAAAAAGAAGATCGAGAATCTGGCAGGAATTAGCACTCTCATTTTGGTTGCGGAGGCACGTTTTCCCGGAGCTTAGGAGCCTCGGTCGGCCTTCAGCGGCTACGGGGGTTACTCGTTAGTGTCTATTCAACCGATGCTCTATGATGTACACCGTCTCTTTCTCTCGCGTCGGGGCTCGCGCAACCCTCGAGGATGAGCGAACCGAGAGAAAGGGAGCGAAGGAGAACGAGAACGAGAACGCGAGCGCAGGGAACGAGAGATGTTGTTCTCCTATGGGTCAGTGGTCAGTTTATATCCGTAGGCGAGGAACAATGTGCCGTAACTCACCTGGCCTCACGTGTTCAACGCGGAGGCCACGTTGCGGCAGCATCGAGGGACCCTAACCTCCCTGATCTCGCGAGATGTTGTACGAGCTACCGTGTACCATGCGAACTCTGCGACACGCCTGTTTGTGGGTGAAAGGTCAAGGAAGTTCAAAATTACGGGATACGCGTTGAAAATTGGACGATCGAGAGGAGCGCGTCGAAACGAATGAAATCGGGGCAAAGGGGAAGAAAAAACGATCCGAGGCGACGCGACGAGAACTCTATCCCTCAACGAGGGATATAAGTGTACGTTTCATTTAGTTACAACGAGTTGTTCGTTACATTGATCCGCGTTGGCATCTTTCGATTCGGTTGCTAGACGAGGATTCCACTTTACGAGGCACGAGTGAAAACTCGTTCAGTTACTTTTCATCGACCAGTTATGCAGATACGTAGATCAATGGGGTTGGTATCGATTAATAATTAAAGCGATACGCTGTCGTTACGGTGATCTGAGACTGATAATTATTCGCTTTTCATGAGATTAGAAACAACATTGAAACAGAAACTTTATCAGATGTAAGTACATACGAGAAATCGTATCTAATGGCTGTGGAATAAATTAAAGTGTAGTTAAACCGCGCATATCCACGATTATTATGGGTTGTTTCTATTCAGCGTTTTCCTTTAATTTTTAAACTCGCCGTAGTCACTCGACCTGTTCGAAATACATTTTTCTATCGATGCAGCTGGAAATTCGGTGGGACGAATGTTTCGTGTTGCGAGAAGTTGAATAGGCGAAAAACGTTCAATCTTCTCGAATTTAACGCAACGAAAAAACAATTCGGCACAAGTTTTCGATAATTTGTCACGCATCGTAGACATTTTTTATAACGCGTTGTACGTAACATGAGTTTGGGGAAATAGACTCTAAGACTGTGTGTCAGTTGAATTGGGAACTTTATTCGTAATGTTCGTGCAGCGATTGAATTGATGCCCGGTAAAGATAATTACGATTGCAACGAGAGATATAAAAATTAGTGGAAAATTAAAACCGTCGAGTCGTTAGCCAGTGACGGTCGAGAAGGTAATAAATTAGCGTGCAAAGTATCGCGGAATTGGCTCGTACGGAAGATAAAAATCTTCGCGTTTAGGCATGCTTCGGTCATTGTAACATTATCTTCGGTTCGTGGCGTGAGAATCTGAGAATAACGACTGGTCGCAATTATCTTTTCGCGCGGGGGGTCGAGTCGCGGATTCGTTTCTAGTTTTATTTCACTTTCATCTGAAAACCTGGGGATTATCGCGGAGACGCGGAGTAACGTCAGCTGTTGGTGCTGCTGCATGCTCGACGAGGAGTTTAAGCGATATTTCGAACGATATTAACGCTCAGCCACTTGGCGGAGTCCTGTAACTTTCACGCTTGATGACTCGCAACGCTGCTTTATCCAGTCACGCGATATCGCAGCGGGATTTAGCCGCGCGACAGGGTCGCGGCGAAGAGCGAGAGCGAGAGCGAGAGAGAGAGAGAGAGACGAAGAGACGGCTAATAATAATTAGTTGAACGATAAGCAGAAAATAACCCAACAACAAAAGATTCAAAATTTCCGTGAGCGTTGGGAATTTTTTCGGAAAAATCCGCACGAAAATCGGAGCTTTCGCTGTTTTTCGATTCGAATATTTCGCCGAGTTTCCACGGGGGATGGCAAAGCTCGGTTTCGATCTCGGATTTGGGCAGTGATTGGGAAAATGTTTGCGAGAGAGGCACGGGTCGGTGGGGAGGGGCGGAAGGATCAAAGCGCGGAGATTGTTGGGTCGAACCTCTGACCTTCGTATACGTCAAAGTATAATTTGATGGTATTTTAGTGCGCGGTTGTGAAAGAGTATTCGAGATATACAAGAGAGGTTTGGCAGCAGCCGTTCTCGACACTCATTTTTCTTCCCCGCCACCCCTTCGTATCTTTTCGGTAGCCGCACGTTTTGCAGCTTTCATCTCTTCGATCCGGGCGTGCAGCCGGAGAGAACGCGAAGAGGTAAAAGCAGCGGGATCCTTTCATCTCGAGCTTTAATCTTTCATATTCAATTTCCGTCCGGCATTCCACGGATAGTTGACATGTCTTTTATTTCTCTCACCTATCAGCCGAATAGAGATAGGTGCCCGAAAATCTTTTCGAAATGCGATCGATCGTCTGTCTCCGCGAGCTTAACCTTCGAGTAAAGAGGGCGACTGGGCTTAAAAATTTCATTAAATTTTCGGCGAAAACTTCGCGGTAAAAACATTCGCGATGGGCCGAGATGATCGAGAACGAGAGGAGGAGAAGGAGGAGGAGGAGGAAAAAAGACGAGCAAGGGGCGAAGAAGACGAGCGAGCGAAGCGAATTGCCCGCTACTCCCGTTCCCCTCGCGTTCGCGTATCGAGACAATTGGATCGGGATTGGCTTTGCAAACGAGGAGGGAGGGCAGAGAGGTTTTCGTGTCGGTAAGATCAGTACGAATCTCGTTGTTATCGTCGACGACGAAGAGATATACAATGCACGATGTAAGTAGGTACAAAGTCTCGCGTTTTCCAATGGCCTCGAATCGCTGGTTGAGTGTAACAAACGAGGTGGGTTGATGCAGATATAGCGGAGGTTTCTACATAAACGGTGTCCCATTTATATCTCCTCCGGCGTTTGTTTCATCCTCGAACAATGTCCTCTGCCAAGAATGTGGACGGAATGAAAAACAACGGGGTTCGAGCGAGGATTGATAACCGAGGACTTCGCGAAAAATAACACGCTACCTCGCGTGCGATATGAAACGGAATTGACGCGAGTCGCTCCGCCTATACAACATCAGCGATTTATACTCGAATTGAGCACCCTTTGCACAACACGCTCTATCTCTCTCCGTCTCTTCTCCCGTCCCCATTTAAGTGATCGCAAGCGTATGGGCTCGCGCGTAGCTCAGCCACCGTGCGCGGGTTGTCGCTGTTGGGTTTGGTCAGGTGTGTCCAATGAACGCGCTAAATCTGGAAGAGTTGCGCGGCGTTGCGAATAAACGGTTCGAGAGATTCATCGTTTCGTTCGTACGCGTTGGAGTTATTTCCACGAAGGGGCAAAAATTCGACCGACAACGATATTTTTACACCGCTCGTCTGCCCCGGACAAACTCTCTCTCATCGCAGACTTTCGCTCGGGAATAATTTAGTTTAAGGTATCTAAAAAAAAGTTCTTTTTTAAACGAGCTGTTTTAATAAAAAAAAAAGTAGATAAAAATAATTCTACTAGAAATACCGCACCAGAAAACGATTCTGGCTTCAAAATCGGATTTGCAGTAGAGAGTTTGAATGGAACGAGCGCAACGTTTGTAGTTTGTAACGAAAGCGGCGGGAACGGAGAATAATAATAGCGACTGGTCGGTAGAAATGCGCAAAATGTACGGACAACGAATCAAGCGTGGCTATTCGAAAAGTATAAACCTCGACGCGATGCGAAGTTGTCAGACGCGATATATACCTATACTACGCGCGCAGTTTCTATTCGTACTCCTCCGCGTTTATTCGCTATCCGAAGTACGCGTCGTCGATTAATGACATATAGACATCAGAGAACAGAAGAGAATGCTCGTAAATGACGAGATTTTATCACCCCATTAGTTTATAATGCTCGATGAAAAAAGAATGAGACGAGGCTTGGGAAAATCGAGCGATCTAAGAGCGCTAGAGCGCTTGGTTCGTCGCGTTATCCGGTGAGAAATCTTTAGATTCGTTATCGGTACGCGAAAGGTTGTTGCGTTTCAGGCGACAAAACGAAAAAGCGTCGGGTGTCTCGTATTTTAAGCATCAATTATAGAGACGAATGATAAAGGCAAGGGAAAAGGGAGGCGGAAAAAAGCTGGGGAGAGAGAGGAACGAAACGATGACACATTACGATCAGGATAACGAAGGTAATCGGCGGCGCACACGAGTGTAGAAAATCGACCGTTCCGAATGGATAAATAATTAAACGAACCGCCACCGGAAATGCTGGGGAAATTTCACCTTTCACGGAGAGCTTTCGACCTCCACGGAACAGCGAATACCTGCGCGGTTTGCTCTTTTGTTTCCAACATATGTGTAAATACGGAAGTTACTCCGGAACGGTTTTTGTTCGATAGCAGTTGTCAGAGAGAAAGGAAATAGGAACGCGACGACGCGAGTTACGGATTCGCGTACGGGAATGAAGCGTAGAGGGAAAAAGATCGAATCGAGGACTGAAGCTTTGACCGGAAGGGTTGTTCCGAAATTTCAGATCGAAGTTTCAGACGTAAGTAAATTCTCGTGTCGCGAAGAAATTCGCAGAATCGGCGAGAGGATCCGTCCGAACAGGGGAAGACCATTACAGGTACAGGGAACGACGAGGCGAGATGGCCAAAGGGGAAGACAAGTGGACGTCGAACAAGTTGTAGGCGAGAAAACAGAAGCGGATGAGTAGGGTAAAATAAAAGGACTGGTGATTTTCCGCCTTTTCGATCCGATTTTGCCACGAAATTCGGTAAAAATCGGTAAAAATCGGTATTTTTGACTCAGTTTTTTTGCCATTTCGACGAGAAGCGGGGAAATTTTGGCGGAATAAGTCGGGAGAGCGTAACGTCGTGGTACGACTATGCGTCGTTTATTCGCAGGTCGATCAACGGTGGACACACGAAAGCTCGCGCATACTTGCCGTACAGAAGACATCGAGTTGGTTCGCGTGTGACGTGTCGGGAGGCGATAAACGCGGCGTGAATGTCGTGCGAGAATCGTTTGATTATACCCAACACGAAATGGGCAGAGAAAACACTTCGTGACGCGAGGATATTTCCCGACGGAAATCTGTAAATTACAGGTCATTCCGGTCCCAAGCTTCGAGCGCGAGTATCGTGAATCCAGACTGTTTCGCCCTTACGCTCGATCGTCTCCTCCGCGTTATTCGTACGCCTGACACAGAGAGCAGCGACGAAAGAATCGAGGTTTCGCGTACCGTCGCGACGACTCGTTATCGTCGAACACATGCTCGATCGCTTTACGAAGAAGAAACGACGCGAACCGTACGCGATTTATCGGCGCAATTCATCCGGACAACGAGTTACGCGAAGCGAATCTGTGGAATCGCTTTGTCACGCAGAATTTCTTCGATTTACTTTTCTCAGAAGCGGACGAAACACGATATCTATGCATTTATAGATGCCTCAGTTTGCAACAAGCGTATAAAACGAAATACAGCCAATGAATATTGTAATAGCAAATCCCACGCAAACTATATTTCCCGGAAGAGTGACCCAACCTCGCTATTTCTTTGCGGCCATAAATTATTAAGAGGGTCAAACTCGACTCTAAAATTTTTTATCATCTCTACCAACATCCACGCATCGACAACGACCGTGTCATCGCTCCGAACTGCTTCCGGATTTTCTGTAAATAACTTTCCGCAAAATCGCGTGCGAATCGAATCTCATGTAAAAAAAAATCTCACCGTCCCTACGAGACATTTTGTAATGTCGCTGTAACTCAATTCACATACTTCGCTGTTGAAATGGCAATTTTTTGAACAGATGTAGAGAGTATTCTTCGCTGTGAAAAAATAGAATACGAGAACGTGGTTATATAAGTGGTATTTCTTGCCCAATGAAAATAGAGGCGCGTGGAAAATAGGCTCGACGGATGTTTGTCATTTGATAACGCGACGAGCCCGTTGCAATGGTTATTCGAAGTCTCGAGCTTGTTAAATATACGTTTTGCTCGTGCAAATCGCGTCGTGAGATCGTTAGATGTTTCGTGCAATTACAACTTCGAAGCATTCGGATGCAAGGACAACCAAGGCGTGGAATAACGCGACACAGCATGCAGGTTGCCGCGTCAAGTGTGTCGAGGTTGCCGAAATTGCAGAAATTTACCTAAACCGATCGATCGTAAGGTCGAAAGCTGCGAGACTCGTCGATCGATTTGGCCGGACATTTTGTTTTTGCGTCACGTGGATGGCAGATGACAGACACTTTGAGTACAGATGAGTCACGTTTCGTCTTTAGAATAGGTACGAATCGTTTGAACTCGAGCTACTCGAGATTTTACCGGGTTTTCGCGTTGTATAGGCGCGTTGGCACGAGTAGATCATTACGGCGGCGAAGGGCTTCTGGTCGAAGCTGACCTTCGTTATTTCGAGTGGCACCGCCCAACGGCGATCAGCGAGTCGACGGTTCGCATTCTATTCTATTCTATTCTATTACCAGAGACAGAACCTCGACTTTTTTCCCATTACCCGGTTGAATTGCAAATAAATAATAAATTACGTAACGATCGGTTGTTCGTAAGGGAATGAAAATCGCTGGCAGCGAGAGGCTCGATGAATCAGAGGCGGGGCTGCAAAAAATGAGGAAAAAAAAAAGAAACGACTAATGCAGCTGCTGCCGGTGAAGGCACGCGATTCACAAACAATGTGACGAACGAATAAAAATCAGATAATGGTAGAAACTTCTCGTCGCGGTTCAACGAGCTTGCAGTCGTGCTCTTTTTCACGCTCGAAAACTCCCGTTCTTTTCAAACAATCGGTTAGTTTATTTTTCACGATTGTCCGACGAAATATTAAACGAAGAACGCGAGATGGAATACATTTTATTCGGCCGATTGATTTGTGCAGCGCGAAGTCGACTGGAAGTTCGTTACGTCATTTTTCCTCGCGAAATAATTCGCACGGAATCTTGCAGAACGAGAAAAAAAAGTAACTCGATGAAAAAAAGAAATTTAACCTAACGGAAGCAAACGACGAAATCTAGATAAAAGCACGAGTGGAAAAATAGGGAAATAAAATGTAGAAAACGGCAAAGAGGAAAGCTCGAAAAAAAATACGAAGGACAAAATCTCGCGAGGAAAAGCATAGGAAGGATAATACTGCAGCGGTGAAAGAACTTTGTGGGGAGAAAGGGGAAGGAAATGAAAGAATGGGGAAGAAATTAAAAAATTTGTAGCGTGAATACTAGAAGCGGAGGTAGAATCTGTCGAGAGAGCTTAAAGCAACCGCGGAGAAACAAGAGTATTCGAGAAAGAGGGAGGAAATAGAAGAAACACGACACACCGAGAGAACATTAGAAAAATGAGAGGAAAAAATGAGGCGCGCGTTTCACGTACCTAGTAAAATTGCTCGGCAGCATTCGGCGTATGTTCACTGAAACTAATGAAACACACCCTCCGATTTTCTCGTTCCACGCAACGCTTCCATTCGTAGTTTTCGCGATACGATTGTAGGCACGTGTTCCATTATCATTCGATAGCCGTCCGCGTTTTTTTTTTCGAGTGGTTATGCGATAAAAAAACACTTCACCGTGGAAAATAAACATGGGAAAATGAAGACGGGGAAAAATCAGATTCACACGTATGTATTTCGATGGGGAACACGAATTTTGCTAGTTGTAAGACGTGAGATTACGAGAATTCCGAAGTATTGCGATCCTTTGCACCGCTAAGTTTTTTTTTCAAGTCGCTGGATGTTGGAAAAAATTGGAGCTTATGGGGTAAAAAAACACGGAGCAAGTCGCGGGTGAGTAATTTACGCTGGAACATTTTAATCATCGCGCGATCATTTATCAGTGATAAATTAATAAATCCTGAGCCCGTTTCGAAACTCTACGCAGATCCGGCTCAACGTTTCGCCATTCACGTTAAAATTTTCCGCGTTTGGTACATAATGGATCGCAGCAGTCGCGAAACCGTCGAGCGGCTTTGATTCGAGAATAAATTTATCGTTGCACGACGTTGCTATTGCTGAAATGATACGGTGATCGGTAGAGAATTCGGATTTTCGCGATCGTCGATAATAATATTAGGCACAGTGAGAGAAGAGCGAATATTCCCGGTCAATTTTCGATGATCGTGATGAAAATATTTGTGGGAATAAATTTCTTGCGCACGCGATATTGGATGAATTTGTTTTCCAGAATTTCCCGGAAACTTTGCTCTCCCGATGCGAGGGATAATTCTTCCGCGCTGCGCGAGAATGGGAAATTGAATTTTGTCGAGCGTATCTGAATTATTTTTTCGTTATTTGTGAGAATCGATCCTTCTGAAATTGGTGAAAATTCATCATTTCGTGAAATTGCTTTTTGCCGAAACGATTCGAGAGGTATATTGAAAATAATTATCCGTTCGGTCGATTTTTTTCGCTCGCGTATACGAATCCCCCTCATCGCTGACCGGATGTTTCGCAATAAAAGATAATTAACGTTTTCAATCGATAGAAGTAAATTCAGGGTCGGCGAAAGTCTCGAATTTCGAGCTCGTTTCTTTGTATGTATTACCGTTCACCGCGCCGGGATTAAAGTCGAGGGAAAATATATTTTCCCATCGTTTCTCGAGGGACGCGAACGCCCAGGCAAATTGAGGTAAGAAAGGAATCGATTCCGGGAGACTCACGCGCGCAGAGGACTTTCCCCCGGCAAATAAAAATGTATAGCTAATCGGAAATCGAAGCGAACCTTTTGGCGCAATACACCGTCGAGATCTCTTATGCTATCGAGGATTTTGACCGTATACGAAACGTAAGTCGATCACCTTCGAAATTGGCTGCATGAAATTGGGACCGAAAGGAAAAACGATCGGGAAAAAGGCGAGACAGAGAGAGAGAGAGTGCTAATCGTTTTCTCCGCGATTCTCAGATATTTTTCGCCTCCAAAAATTCCACTGTAGCATTTTTGTTTCACCGACCAATATTCGATTACGTATTTCCTTGAAATTGGAAATACTCGTTGCCAGTGAAATAAAAATGCTACGATCGCTCAGCGCGTTATAATTGATGTAATTAAAGCGGAGGAACGATATCAGAATTTTACCAGCCCAATCGTTATTTTTATTTTCTTCGCACTGTAATTTCCCTGGAATTAAAAACGTTTTTCATCCAGCAAATTATTCACCTGGAAATGCGTATATTCTTGGAAATTGCGGTTCGAATTACCGAACTGGAATCAGCCAAAATGCCGGAGTACTTCCCAATATTTTTGGAATTCGATGCGGAGAAATATTTTCGACGGAGTTTTTGGTTGAGAAAAGGAATCGACAGAGTTGCGAGGTTTTCAGTTGAAAAATTCAGAGCCGAGTCGTTGGCAGCGCCTATCGACGCTTCATCGACGATCCATCGAGCAATTAGATGTAAAGTTTGTAAATAAATAAGCCTCAACGAATCGGAAATAGTTTGGGTCGTTGGTATGAATAATATATGAAAGTAGTGTAAACAAACATCGCGGAATGCTGCGGAGATTCGATGAATTTATTTTAAATTGCTAATACGAACGGCGGTGCGGCGGCCCGACTATGGTAAATCAGCAGCCGTAGCTCGTGTCGACTTTGCCGGGGTTCGCAAATGCGACATAAACGTGATCGTTGAATCGCAAGCGTTGAACGGAAATGACGCTGTCGCACGCGTTTCATCGCATGCCGATCGTTAAACGATAAATGTCCCAAAAGTCACGCGTCATTTTGCGAACAGGCAAATCTGCCATTCACGATCCTCTCACCTCTTTTTATCGAACGCGCGACCACCAATCGTAAGGAAATTCGCGGCGAGAACACGAATCATTAATTTTCGCGTATTCGATCAACTTTTTCGCGTAACGTATGAAAAAACAGTAAAACAGGTTTGGTCCTTTTGTTCTTGATTTTATCTACAGATTTATGCGCGTAATTGTGACTCACCGAAGGAAGAATGCGAGAAGAGTAGTCCAATCCGGCGAGAATCCGCAGAAAGGAGTTTCGAGCAACACTTTGATAATTAGTCATCGCACTCAACTGAGCTTGCACTTTTCACGAGAACAAGAAAACGAAACGCGGTACTAATTTTTCAGGAGAAGTTCGAAAATTGAGAGAAAATTTATTTCGATTCGGAGGGACAAGTCGAATATTACATCGTCGTGACGCCGTAGATATGCACTCGCGAATGCACCGCGAAATTGATCGAATCACTCGACTGTTACTGCGTAGTTGATATCACGCGATTCCGAGCGACGACGATGCCCGCACCTCGGCTTTCGAATGCTCACTGAAGTAGCAACCCGAAATTTCGACAAAAGAAATCGTCACCAGGTCACCGTGACACGATGTTTACCTACGCATCTACTATTCGTACCTCTGATACTAGGAACTCGACGATTCTGGCGACTCGTAAACGATGGAGCGCGCAACATACACGGATATCAACGTCCTTCGGAGCTTTCATGCCTACAAAATTTCACCTCGACTGGAAAATAAGCGGAGAAAATATGAATAATTGGTTAAGAGTTAGAATAGAACTTTTTGGCGAGGCTTCGAGCACGTTTGACTAATTAGAATTGAAAAACTCGGCATTCGGATTCGAAATTGTAAAGTACGACGGAATGCGAGAGAGAGACGATGATTTCTTGCCTGTCCACTGTAAATTCGACGATTGATAACGACTGACTTTGCGAGTATTCGAAGGACTGCGAAATGCATCGACTGAAATGAAATCAGTGGGATAAAATGAAGCATGTCGAAAAAGGTTTTTCTTCCAATCCCTGCTCGACATTTGCTCTCGTAATTCGCGAGTCTTGATTATGACGACAGGCACGTACGCGAAATTAAATTTACCAGTCGGAATTCGGACTCGTTCATCTCTGGCTCTTTTTTTTAGCAGCTCAACGTTCGCGTCGGTTCGTTGCGTAGTTCAAAGCGGCGCTCGCTTTCACAGAACAAATACGAATCACGCTTCGATTCGCTCACTCTCGTCCCGTACACAAAGTTCGATAAATTTTCGTTTTCCGTTCCCGTTAGGCTTTCCTTGACAGCCGCGCAGCTACATAGTAGGTATGTACGTATCCGAATCACGATTCTCTCGCTGACCTACGTCTGTCATTTTTTCCCCTTCTCCAACTCCGCTTCGATGAAACTAAACGCCATCGTCGCTCCGCGCGTTTTTTGCCGGAGCGGCACGCGACGGGAAATATCGCGTGCACCGGGGTGTTTCAAAAGGTCACGATGCATCACGAAGACGCTCGGGGCCAAGCATATCTCGTTGCAGACTTCAACGGATCTGGAAGCCGTAGAGAGACCGGGCGGTATACGTGGATCACGTTCTCCACCTACACCTACGCGGTGCTCAGGGTTCATAAACAACGCCGCGGGAGGGCAACTACCCGTCTTGAGCGTAATTAACGTCTGGAAGCTCATAATGATAATTGTTGGAAACGTGCAAATAGAAAGTCGCGTAAGAACCCGGGGACGACACCGGGATGGGGCGCGGACTAATCACGTGGACGATCGGCGATCGTTTCACCGTCGAGAACTGTTGTTTGTGCAGCCGGGTAGTGCACATTAAATCGTTCGCCTCGTCATGACAACTTATAGGAAACGGAGCGGATAAATAAATACGAATGCAACGGATTTAGCTTAAGTAAAATGTTCTTAATATTTCAACGGTTCGAAGGTTTCAGCCAGACCAGACTACGGTCGTGTCGACTCTTGAGAATCCTGGCGCCTGGTCAGGGAGAACTCTGTTCTTTCTCAGCACATGGCGACCGCCTGTATCTGCGTTTTGTTCGTTACTTGACCAGCATATGGTGGCCGCATGTATCTGCGTTTTGTTCGTGACCTGACACGGCGATTGGTTTATGTACCCGTGGTCGTGAGACCGGAGCGACCTGAGTGCCAGAAACACAACATTCCGACGCAACTCGCAAAATTGGGTAAAAATGCGTGGCTGTTCTCGTGAAAAAGAAACTTGTCTTCTCGCATAATATTCTAAGGTTTAGATCAATTATAAGATTGCGATAGATATAAGTAAGAGTAGGAGAGGCCTCTCTAAGCTAGGTTTACGTATAAGAAAAGTAAAATGTAAAAGGAGAAGCGACGCGCCTGATTGCGAGTGGATTGACTTATCGATCGCGAAACAACGCCTAGCGCTAATCGAAAACCCCAGAACAGGGTCTGCCTATACGACGAAACCAAGGTCCGGCCCAGGACTCTCGGGGCCCGACGCTCGCCCACATACGTGCACGGACGTGACGACGTTGTAGTGGCCGTATAGCCCCATACAGCTTCATGAGGTTAGCCCTGTGAATGCTATCTAACCCCACGGGGAGGTTTGCCTCCCAGGTATTGTGGGGTTCAGCGAAACGGAAGGGAAAGTCGGAGGACGGACCCATGGACCGGGTGGGCAGGCGAGCGATAGAGCAAGCGAGAGAGAGGGCTGCGGACGACGGTAGTAGTGAGAGACGGGGAGTCTGGGGTGAGCGCGGCGTCTGAGGCCCAGCTAGAGGGCGAAAAGTCGCGGAAAACGACGCCACGATGGCGGTCGAGGAGCGGGAGGTGCGAGGGTGTAAGAACCCTCGCAGGCCCAAGGAGCGGGAGGTGCGAGGGTGTAAGAACCCTCGCAGGCCCAAGGAGCGGGAGGTGCGAGGGTGTAAGAACCCTCGCAGGCCCAAGGAGCGGGAGGTGCGAGGGTGTAAGAACCCTCGCAGGCCCAAGGAGTGGGAGGCGCGAGGGTGTAAGAACCCTCGCAGGCCCAAGTAGTGGGAGGCGCGAGGGTGTAGAGACCCTCGCAGGCCCAAGCACACGGCAGTACACGGCGAAAAACAGCAAAGGAAACAGGCGAGTCGCTTTTCTTCCTATAATTACGCGGGCCCTCAGCCCTTTCTTTGTCGTATTTCGAAATTGTTAACTGGTACAGAATAAAGAATAATTGTAAACTAAAAGTTAGTCGAGCTATCGAGCGTGCGAGTTTTTTTGTGATCAACCTGATTTTTTCAACCTCATCATAGTTATTTTCCTTACTTCGGCGTTCTAATAAACGCTCAATCAGTCCGAAGTTGATTTGAATTTTGTTACATTTGTTTTCACCCGACCTCACCCTTTACAAATTGGTGCTCCGGGTGAGGAACTTTCGAGAATCGGGTGGGAAGCAAGAGTAGTGGTGCTGCATAGTTCTTTGAAACAGTTACAGAATCTTCTACCCATCCAAAGGAAACAGTCGTCATCCAGTTGACGATCCAATCACAGCGAGCTGTCATCCAGCGCAACGCGGACGGGATCCAGTTTTGAGCTTCGTCGCAGCCATGGCGCCGAGGAAACGTCGAGCACCCGCACCACCTCCAGAGACGCCGCATTCGAGACAGCCTCGATCTGGCGACATCGAGGGAGTACCAGATGCCACGTCCACGCAAATAATCACGCGGTTCAGGAGAGCCAGCACTGGCCTTTCGCCGGTGCAAACACCGCAGAGACGAAGGCCTCAGCAGCAGCAGCAGCGACGAGAGCGGACGCCTGAGCGTCAGCGGCCGTCGCCGGTTTTTCAACAGCCACCAGCCGATCTTCGTCAGCCACCGCTTGAATCAGCACAGCAGCCACCGCAAGCACATCCAGGGGACGTCGAAGGCAGCGTCCGCACCCGACTTGAGATCCAGGTTCCTGACGGCGATAGGGAAAGATCCGGCCACGGTATCGACAACAGCAGGGCGAAAGATAATCGAGGTACTGTAGCGAGCGACCAATCAAACCTCGGTGCGAGTTCGGCCGATAATGCGTTGATGTTGTTGTCGAATACTTTGATCGAGACCATGCGTGTGATTCGTGACGGTGTTGGCGAGAACACCTTAGGGAATACGCGTATGACGGAGTCAGTAGATCACGGCAAAAGGTTGCCCGAGTTTAATGGAAACCCGTTAGAGTGGGTTCACTTTATAGAAATGTACGAAGAGTCCGCGGACAATTTCAGCGATCGGTATAACATCGGGCGGTTGAAAAAGGCCTTGGGTAGCAAACCAAAGGCACTCATCGGTACGCTTTTATATACCACCGATAACCCGGCACTCGTGATTGACAGTTTGCGAAAACACTTCGGTAATCGCCATTTAGTAGCGAGGGAAGTCGTGCGAGATCTGAGGGGCTTGCCGTGCCTAAAGTCGGGAAAGTGCAGCCTGGTCCATTTTGCAACGAAACTGTCCAGCGGTGTCGTCGCGTTAAAGTCGTTGAAATTGTCCGAGTACATGAACAGCGTTGATTTACTGTCAAGCGTGGCCGGAAAAATCCCGAACGATTTAAAGACCGCGTTTTATCGTTATTCCGACGAGGTTGCTTCTCAATCAACGACATCGACGTTAGAGAGACTCGCGAAGTTTATGACGCGAGAGTCTGATTTAGCCGTACGCGCGGGTATTTTCAATATCGAGGAAGCATCCTCAGCGGACAACGAGAGACACGCGTGTGTACCGAGGAGACAAGGAAAGACTGCGAGAACAGCCGTTATTTGTACATCGAAGTTGCAAAACACGCACCAACAGAGGTCGGGAAACATGAGCACGGGTACATGTCCACATTGTAATCGAGGGAAGCACGCGGTGAGCAATTGTCGCGATTTTATAGGGCAAAGCGCCAGGCGTAGGTGGTTTTTAGCAAAAAGGATGGGCCTTTGTTTTAAATGTCTCGGGGGCGGGCACGCGCGGCACCAGTGCGGGGAGCAAACGGTGTGCGACCTATGCCGAAAGAATCATCACGCGCTCCTGCATTTCACCACGAACGACGGTGATCGCGAAGACCCGGGACGCGGGAGAAGTCGGGACCGTCCCAGGGGCAACCAAGATCGGCTTGGACGGGATAGTACAGCGAGTACGAGCGATTCGGGCGCGAGCGACCGGCAACGCGCGGGAAATTCGGGATCGTGACTAGGAACTAGGAGGGGCCTGTTGAGAATCGTGCCTATTCGCGTAATGGGTCCGAACGGGGAAGCGAGTACGCACGCCTTGCTCGACGGAGGTTCCACGATTACCGTAATAGATAAGAGATTTTCGCGGGAGTTAGGATTGCGCGGGAAAGAATTACGCATGTCCATCCAGGGCCTGTGGAGCGGCGCCGTTAGCGCAAAGTGTGAAAAGCTAAGCTTCGTCGTGAAGGGTGCACTCGGGGAGCAAAAAGTAGAGCACGCGTTAGCAGTCCCCGGCTTAGATTTACCGCCTCAGTCGTTATCGCGAGAGATAGTCCAGTATGCCAAGATCCACGCGGGAATAGAAGTAGAACCCTACGTAAGCGCGCGGCCGCGGGTTCTCATCGGACAGGACAATTGGCGTCTTATTGTCACAACTGACGCGCGGCAGTTGAACGACAGCGGCCTCGTAGTCGCGCGCTCGGCATTAGGTTGGGCGGTACATGGGTACACCGTAGAAGGAGAAGGAATCAAGAATATATTTCAAACAAATACGACGTGTAACATCATAGAAGACTCGGGAGGCAACGGCCGGCCATATCTCGAGAATCTAGATAGGTTAATACGGGATCATTTCGACATTGAGAATCTAGGCGTGAAGATAACCGCGAATAGGAATAGTAGGCACGAAAGATCAGAAACGATCTTAGAATTCACTACTCGCAATACGGGAAAAGAGTGGGAAACAGGATTGCTTTGGAAGTCCGGATTATTTCCAGAGATCAACAGCAAAGCGACCGCTTATAAACGGCTCCGCTCGTTAGAACGGAAATTAGATAAAAATCCCAGCTTTGCCTCGCGCTATAATAGAGAAATGGAGCGTCTGATAGCTAACGGTTACGCGGTCAAAATTTCGGGAGAAGTGGCAAGGCCACGAGTATGGTATGTCCCACACTTCGGAGTCGAAAACGCGAACAAGCCGGACAAAGTGAGATTAGTATTTGATGCGGCCGCTAAGACGGGGGGAGTGTCGTTGAACGACTTATTAGAGACCGGGCCGGATTTGTTGGAGTCGCTGCTCGGCGTTCTGTTGCGTTTCCGACAATTCCCTATCGCGGTAACAGCGGATATAAAAGATATGTTTTTGCGCGTGAAGCTGATAGAAAGAGATCGCGGGGCACAACGATTCCTTTGGAGAGGCGCGGATCGCGATCGCGAGCCGGACACATATGAGAACACCAGCTTGATTTTCGGGTCGAAATCATCTCCGTGCAGCGTGATTTACGTGAAGAATAAAAACGCAGAGCGGTTTCGCGAGGTGAAGCCGGACGCCGCGCGTAGTATTGTTAAGAATAGTTATATGGACGACTATCTCGCGTCGGGAAATTCGGTAGCGGAGATGCGGGATCGCGTTCGAGACGTCATTGCGATTAACCGCGAGGCGAATTTCAACATGCACGGCTGGGCTTCGAACGATTCGAGCGTCGTAGACGACGTACGCGACGAACACAAGTTAGGAAAAAAGGTGCAAGCGAGTCTCTGCAATGAGGAAGAAAGGGTTTTAGGCTTGTATTGGGACAGAAACGAAGACACGCTTAGGTTTAACGTGGGCTTAGACAAAATCCGAGGAAATTTAGCGCGAGGTGAAATCACGCCCACCAAACGGGAATTTTTTAGTGTCGCGATGTCCGTTTACGATCCGCTCGGAATTCTTTCGCCGTTCACACTTAGGGCCAAACTCATCATGCAGGATATCTGGCGTAGCGGGGTTAAATGGGACGCGAAAATTCGGGAAAAAGAATTCAAAGATTGGGCAATTTGGCTGAAAAATTTGGTCGAAATGAGGAACTGCAAAATCCCGCGTTGCTACCTTACCACGGGCTTCGAGGACGTTAAAACGCAGCTACACGTTTTCTGCGACGCGAGTCTAAAAGCTTACGCTGCGGCAGCGTATTTGAGATCCGAGTCGCGAGTCGGTGAGGTTAATTTGTCTCTCATCATAGCTAAGTCGCGTGTCGCGCCGGTGAAACCGATGACAGTACCGCGACTCGAACTGCAGGCGGCGTTGTTAGGATCGAGAATGGCAGCCACGGTCGAGAAAGAGTTGGAAATCCCGGTACACGAGCGGACCTTTTGGACGGATTCCACCACCGTATTGCAATGGATCCGCGCGGACCCGCTCCAGAAGCAAATGTTCGTTGCTAACCGACTAGGAGAAATAGGCAAATCGACCAAAGTCGCGGAGTGGCGATGGGTACCCACCAGTTTGAATCCAGCTGATGACGCGACGCGACCGTCAGAGGTGCCGATGCACTCGAGCGATCGGTGGTTAGTAGGCCCCAAGTTTTTGCGCGAGCACCCTGAATCATGGCCTCGGGAAAGACCATTGAAAGACTCGGAGAAACGCGAGATACACGATTTAGAAGCCCGCAAAGAATTTATCGGAACGTTTAGTGCCGACATGGCAAATCGGTGGAATGCCTTGGACGTGCGATACCGAATACTCGGCTGGAACAGAATTAGGGAAGTAGCGATAGACGTGCGGAAGTATTTTTATATCTGGTACGACAACGCGTGTAAGAGAGTCAAGAATTTAAAGGATCGCACGCGAGCGTGTAGACGCGTGAAGTCGGTTCGGGACCCGCGGTCTAAAATAGCGATACCCGCGCATCGAAAGCTCGAGTCCGAGGAAGACCGAATCATCGCGGGAGAAAAAGTTTGGTACCGTGTTATCCAGGCTACGCACTTCGGGGTCGAGATTGGCGCGTTACAGAAGGGGAAAGCGTTGCCGAGGGGAAGTAAATTAATCGATCTAGATCCGTTCATAGACGAAGAGGGTTTGTTGCGTGCGAAGGGACGCGTATTAAGAATTCTGACCGCGAATAATGAAGAAGGAGCAGAGGTAGATATTCAACCCATAATTTTGGATGCAGCTCATTTTGCGACGCGAGCGCTGATCTACGATTTCCACGTGCGGTACAAACACGCGAATAACGAAACCGTACTTAACGAGTTGCGCCAACAGTTCTACATAATCGGACTTCGAACCAGGCTAAGATGGCTTGCTAAGCGATGCTACGACTGTCGCAAACGTCGGGCGAAGCCGACGAATCCGCCGATGGCCGCGTTACCTAGGAGTCGTTTAGCGTATCAGCAGCGGCCGTTCACACACTGCGGCGTCGACTACTTCGGGCCAATGTTAGTAAAAATCGGGCGACGTCAGGAAAAACGTTGGGGTGTCATTTTCACGTGTATGACCACGCGGGCGCTACATCTGGAATTAGCTAGTACGTTAAACGCAAGTTCTGCCATAATGGCAATCCAGAGATTGGCAGGTAGACGGGGATTTCCACGACACATATACAGCGATAACGGGACGAATTTTGTCAAAGCGGACAAAGAATTGAAGGACGCGATAAGGGAGATGAGCACCGATAAGAAGCGACAGCAGGAGTTCGCGAAAAAGAATCGCTTCGAATGGCATTTTAATCCCCCGGATGCCGCGCACATGGGGGGAGCTTGGGAACGCTTAGTTAGGTCCGTGAAAATAGGGATAAACTACACGCTCAGTGGCCAAGTTCCTACGGAAGAGGTACTGCACACGCTTTTAGTTGAAGTCGAGCACATGATCAATTCCCGGCCCTTGACGCACGTATCGGTCGACCCGCGAGATCAAGAAGCGCTTACACCGAACCATTTCTTAATCGGTAGTTCGTCCGGTCATGTGCGCCTCGAAAAATACGACGCCGAAGTATTACATCCGCGAAAAGCATTCGAGACTGCTCAAAACCTCGCCAATCGCTTTTGGACGAGGTGGCTGCGCGATTATTTACCATCGCTGCTACCGCGCACGAAGTGGCACAATCCGACTGTGCCACTACAGATCGGGGACATCGTACTGATAGTCGATTATCAGACGCCGCGTAACACGTGGAGGAAAGGCAGGGTTACCGAAGTCTACCCGAACAAATCGGACAATATAGTCAGGGTAGTTAAGGTGCGTACCGAAAAGAAGGATTTTGTCAGACCGGTAAATAGGCTAGTGAAGATTTTCAGTTCATCGGAAGAAGTCTAAAATTGAATGAATTCTTAGACTGGGGGGAGGATGTTGGAAACGTGCAAATAGAAAGTCGCGTAAGAACCCGGGGACGACACCGGGATGGGGCGCGGACTAATCACGTGGACGATCGGCGATCGTTTCACCGTCGAGAACTGTTGTTTGTGCAGCCGGGTAGTGCACATTAAATCGTTCGCCTCGTCATGACAACTTATAGGAAACGGAGCGGATAAATAAATACGAATGCAACGGATTTAGCTTAAGTAAAATGTTCTTAATATTTCAACGGTTCGAAGGTTTCAGCCAGACCAGACTACGGTCGTGTCGACTCTTGAGAATCCTGGCGCCTGGTCAGGGAGAACTCTGTTCTTTCTCAGCACATGGCGACCGCCTGTATCTGCGTTTTGTTCGTTACTTGACCAGCATATGGTGGCCGCATGTATCTGCGTTTTGTTCGTGACCTGACACGGCGATTGGTTTATGTACCCGTGGTCGTGAGACCGGAGCGACCTGAGTGCCAGAAACACAACATTCCGACGCAACTCGCAAAATTGGGTAAAAATGCGTGGCTGTTCTCGTGAAAAAGAAACTTGTCTTCTCGCATAATATTCTAAGGTTTAGATCAATTATAAGATTGCGATAGATATAAGTAAGAGTAGGAGAGGCCTCTCTAAGCTAGGTTTACGTATAAGAAAAGTAAAATGTAAAAGGAGAAGCGACGCGCCTGATTGCGAGTGGATTGACTTATCGATCGCGAAACAACGCCTAGCGCTAATCGAAAACCCCAGAACAGGGTCTGCCTATACGACGAAACCAAGGTCCGGCCCAGGACTCTCGGGGCCCGACGCTCGCCCACATACGTGCACGGACGTGACGACGTTGTAGTGGCCGTATAGCCCCATACAGCTTCATGAGGTTAGCCCTGTGAATGCTATCTAACCCCACGGGGAGGTTTGCCTCCCAGGTATTGTGGGGTTCAGCGAAACGGAAGGGAAAGTCGGAGGACGGACCCATGGACCGGGTGGGCAGGCGAGCGATAGAGCAAGCGAGAGAGAGGGCTGCGGACGACGGTAGTAGTGAGAGACGGGGAGTCTGGGGTGAGCGCGGCGTCTGAGGCCCAGCTAGAGGGCGAAAAGTCGCGGAAAACGACGCCACGATGGCGGTCGAGGAGCGGGAGGTGCGAGGGTGTAAGAACCCTCGCAGGCCCAAGGAGCGGGAGGTGCGAGGGTGTAAGAACCCTCGCAGGCCCAAGGAGCGGGAGGTGCGAGGGTGTAAGAACCCTCGCAGGCCCAAGGAGCGGGAGGTGCGAGGGTGTAAGAACCCTCGCAGGCCCAAGGAGTGGGAGGCGCGAGGGTGTAAGAACCCTCGCAGGCCCAAGTAGTGGGAGGCGCGAGGGTGTAGAGACCCTCGCAGGCCCAAGCACACGGCAGTACACGGCGAAAAACAGCAAAGGAAACAGGCGAGTCGCTTTTCTTCCTATAATTACGCGGGCCCTCAGCCCTTTCTTTGTCGTATTTCGAAATTGTTAACTGGTACAGAATAAAGAATAATTGTAAACTAAAAGTTAGTCGAGCTATCGAGCGTGCGAGTTTTTTTGTGATCAACCTGATTTTTTCAACCTCATCATAGTTATTTTCCTTACTTCGGCGTTCTAATAAACGCTCAATCAGTCCGAAGTTGATTTGAATTTTGTTACATTTGTTTTCACCCGACCTCACCCTTTACAATAATATTACAGCGAATATGTGGTATCCTACGAGCGAGAAAAAGAAATATTCTCGACGTATTTCAGCCAACCGATGATAACAGGGGCCGACGAAGAAAACACCTAGAAAGACGACTATACGCTGGTCCCCGAAGGATTTTGACACGCTGAATCCATCGTCGAGAAATCATCCCAATTATACCGAATACCCCTGTTTTTCCTGAAAGTTCAGGCCAGAAAATCTCGGAATCGTGAGGTAACGGGACAATCCTGCGGTCGGATTCGCATTCGAGGCGTCACAAAACTTTGGATAGGCGTGGTGGTCGTTTTAGGTTTTTCCGATTTTGAAATTTGGTCCGCTCGTGTTGTTAACACGCAGATGCGGTATAATTTGCCAAGGATAACGGAACGACGAGGCGGAAGTTGGTTAGGTGTGAAAACTTCCTAAATTGGGGTCATTACATGCGCCGGTGGATACCCTCGCGAATATATATATACTGTATAGAACTTGGCAGCGATACGAGTCCACGGAGACTTGAATTGACAAGAGCGCGCTAGATTTACTTCATCCGTCCCGGGAAAATCCTCGTGGGAAATGGGTTCGCGGTGGAAAGGTATACATAGGTACGCATACCGTACGACGTATTTCAAATTTATAATCTCGCGTTTCGATTCCACGATTCGCAATTGCGAACCAACGGAATTCACCCAACTTTTCTGTCCGGGATGTAATTTTGCTGTCCAGCGCTATTTTCCTGTTGCGTGGTAAAAATCGCAACAGTCGGTGATATTTCACCAAACGTACCACAACATGTCGGGGTGTGCGCAACGTTGTGGGAAGACGCTGACAGAGTGAGGATTCATGCGGAATCGCGATGCTGCAGTGGCAACGAAACGAATGTTAGCGATGAAGTTGCTGTGCTAGGATCACAGATTACGATCCAACGTCCCGAGCTTTCGGGTCGTTTGTTTCGATGCCCTGATAGAATCGTACGACCAACAATCTACTTACCCCGGAACTGCGATGCGACGCAATGAAATTATATCTGTACATCCGAGGGTCGTATCTGCTGAAGTTAGCGAGTGTTCGACAACGTTAAGAATACATGCACGTAGCACCAGATAGACCGTGTTATTCACCGGTCCGCCTACGTGGATCAATATTACAATAATCAATATTGTCGTTTTCTTCGAACTCGCATCTTTCGTGCACCGTAGATCGGAAAAAAACTGCGGCGAACTAGGCGCATCGCTGGGAAAATGAATGTTTCATTCGCGAGATACTTATACTTATACTTGTACTCCGGACGATCCTGATGACCGTGGAATATTCAGCCTGGAAGGTGCCCTTCTCGGAGTTCGCGCCAATCTGCTTCGCGAGTATTTTATAACAAAGAGGAACTACTTTCGTTCGTGTTCCGTGTACCGTAACTCGAGTCGACTCGAGACGTTCGAGTACTCGAGATTTCAAACAATGATGATTAGAGTATCAGGGACAATAAGCTCGAGAGAATGCGCGGCTGTTTTCCAATTTCCTAATTGATACTCGAGCTCCTTGAGGCGCTTACGTCATTGTCAGGATTTTGCCGCGTGATCGCCCGAACCATTATCCATCTTCGCTCTCGTAGACTCGTTATTCGCGAAACATTGTCGTTACCTTTCATTCCGCTCGTCTTCGCAAAAACCATCGAATGCCCATTGATACAACGGATAGGAGAAGATATTAAAAAAGAGCGTCAGAAATTCGCGCGTTCATCGTTACGACGAACGAGACGAACGTAGAGATATACGTAGTAGCGGGTACGGTACGAGTACAATCAAGTATCTCGAGGGCTTTGGTCGCGCGATGAAAAATGGAGCGAGAAAGATTCGTTCGCTCCCCGTGATTCGCGCGAGAATATTCGAGATAATCTTGGGATTCTCCGGTGAAATTGTTCCGAAAGCACGGTAAGCCGGTCTCGTTTTGGTCGAAGGATTTGTTCGTCCGAGAAAGTGACGGTCTACTCGACCGGTGCGACGACGATGACCCGAACTCGCAGTCCAACTTGGTATAAACTTTGAAATATGTTGGAAACTCCGACGTGATCGTGGTTACGAGTCGGCGCTGGATGGCAGCCGGGAGGAGAGAATAGGTGGACTTTGTATTATTGCGGGAGTCGGTTGAGCCTCGGTAAAGCCGGTTCAACTTCTAATTACCCTCTTATTTCATCGAGCCGTGTACGCGAGAAGCCAGAGGCGAAATTTTCGAAGTAACAAACGTTCTAATCTCATTTTTTATTGCCCAAGTACATTAATCGTCGCGTCTCCCCTACATTTCTCAAACCGCGAGCTTTTTCCTCCCACATCGCGGTCACTTTTTCCACGCAACGCGCGATGCTCTTTATTATACGAGGATAATTTCGGCGAAAAAGCGGCCCTCGGGCCGAATGATTCCGCAACGTGGAACGAACGTACATAGCTACTTTCTCGCGCTATTTTCCTCGCGCCAGGATCATCGTCGAGCGCGATGTTGGCGAGGCAGATCGAGGCAGATCGAGCCTGAAAGAGGCCGAAAAGCCCGGAGTCATTATTGGATTAGCGGCTAGAGAGCAGATAGAGGATTTAGCGATCGTTGGTCAGGCACGATAAGGAGATGTTTCAGTCGAGCTTTATGGTTTTTAATCAGGCAGAGCCGAACGGACGGTCAGCCGGTGATTCTCTTTGATCGGCTCGAACGAAACCGGGCGTCAATAGTGGAAGATTACGTTGAATGAGCCGGGTCTCTTCGTGCCACGTCATGCGAGTAGCTGATACCGAACGTATTCATCGAGACGCGATAAGATTAGCGGCGTAAGAGTAACCCGGTTCACCCGAAGAACATTTTAATTTAATCACATTTACCGGTAGAAACTTCGACGAGCTGCGTTTCATGCTTTTTCCAACTTTCGACCGGATGAGATTGCTTATTAAAACTTATAGATGATATAACTTACGGAGAAAAGCCGTGATGAAATCTCACCTCGCCGCGTCTCAGAATTTTAATTGGAAAAATGATAATTTCACATATTTCTACTTTGACCAAACTATTTCTCCTAACGAATAGCCACCCGTCTCGCTCCTGCAACTTCGCTTCACGATCCAGCGATACGGTAATCTTTCTACTCGTTCTACCATCATTTTTTCCATTTCTACACGCGATATTTCAATTTGTCGCGCGACCAATTTTTTCCTCCCCCCCTTCAAATCTGCCAGTTCTGATCGAATTCTTTACGCGCGCGGCAAATTAATTTTCCCATCATCGGTGACCCCTAGATAGAAGAGGAAAAAGAAAAAACTACCAGCTAACAATAAGATGCGATAGAATATTCGCATTCTTCGGCGGAAGTCGCCCCGCCGTCGCTGTCGCGAGTACAATGGGATGAGCGATCTTTGAAGTGTTTCCCAGTGTACGTCGCCGGGGAGGAGTAAAAATGAAATAAAGATTGCCGAGTCGATGAAAATGAGCGGGCAAAGAAAAATGTCGACCTTTTCTTTGCTTTTCCGTAACACGAAGCGATACGATGCGACGGGGCGATTACGTCGGCGAGCACGGAGCAAAAAGTCGAGACGTTTGACGTCTCCCAGCCTACATCGTCATTGTTCCAAGTATTATATTTAAATTAAACGTGTGGGACGTCGCGGGAGAGTGATGCGAGCGGAATGCATAATTCCTCGATATTTCCATCCGGCGCGTCGTCGGCGCACAGTTTTTCCGCCGTCTCGTTACGCTGAAATATTGATTGATATATTTCCTTGTCGCGTCTGGTAGGAGAGGAACGTCGCGTTGGTAGGCGATGTTGCACGCGTGGCGATTTGCATAACCATCCGAAACGACGCCGCATGGAAATTTTCAAATTACTATAAATCCGTGTAGGTTGCAAGGTGGTCGTAATACGTGCGAGGAAAGATCCGCAGCAGACAGAGAAGGTAGAATAATATTATCGTCCGGGAAAATAACGATACCATTAGCGATAATAACGGGATTACGCGATGTGGAAATAGTTATCATCGCGATAGCGCTCACCGAATCGTTTACTCGCGACGCGATTCGAGCGGAAAACCTTGGTAAAAATGAATAATTTCAAGCCGGCGAACGCGCGATTACGATGTTCGAGAGCAAGATTATTCTCGCCTCTCTTCGGTTCTGCGAGGAATTTTTGCGAAACGCGCAGAGTGACCGTTTCGAATCACTTGTAATCAGTAATAACGCGACTCTACTACGAACCTCTCGCGAACGACGCGGAGAGCGGTAACGCCGTGATGAATGGAGATCATTAACGAAAGTTTGCCGGGGTCACGTTGCGTAATTAATTCGCAGTTTTAACACGGTGACTCGTTCACTTTTACGCGTCGCGCAACGACACGCGAGACCTTGCGAGGCTGCGTAACAATCGATCAGTTACGTTAGAGCAGCAGGTGTAACGTAAGATCGACCACACCGATTTCGTCACATTCATCTACATGGCAGCACAACAAATTGTTCTCCTTATTACTCTCAATTTCGAAGGTGCGGTTTCAGAACGACGACCGACGCGAGAAAGTCCAGTGCGAAAGCGCTTCCGAGGAAATTTCGATCAAAATAAGTAGTACGAGTCGGTTTGCGTCGGACCAATATGTTTGCACTTCATTCGAATGCGGAATCCTGGTCAAATATGCGCGATCAGATTAACCTGCCTCTGGCAAGGTGATTACGTTTTTTTTTTCATGCCACCACAGCGCACTCCGGAGTACGAGTTGCTTCTCGTAGGGCAATCTGGCGAGGTGTTTCGAGGATAAAACGCGTGTCGTCAAATGATTCCGTGAGATCAGAACTGTTTGGGCGATTCGACCGGATAGAGATTATTCGAACGATGCTGCGAGACAGGAATTCGTGGAATGATTTTCTTGAACGGGAACACGTTGAATAATTTTCCGCGGTAAGATTTACGGATCGTAGATTCCGCTGTGAATTACTAGTCGCGTAGCGCGATGAAGAAAACGAAAGTAGCGAGATAAATGTATTTAATTTAAAGACGCGACGAAGCAGTAGCTTCGGGAGACGGCGAGACGGTTAACCGAGGCGATGGGTTAAAGGAAGCTAAACGAGTAAACTCGGAATTGCGAAGTTGTAAGGTGCCTTACGTCGCGTGGAAAAATAATCGCGGGTGGTCAAAGAAACAAAGGAGAACGTGCAAGCTCGAGATGGAGATCCTCCGTGCTCGGCTTTTGATACCGTCGGCAATTCCTTCGAGGATAAAGCGATATTAGCCATCAATTTTCGCCCCCGACACTTTTTACGAAGTACGTCGACAAAATTTGTAACAATTTTTACATCCTTGCTAAGCGAAATGTCTAAATTGGATAAAAGTTTGCCTCGCGAACTTCGGACAGACGAGCTGCGACTCTCCTGCATGGAAAAAATGTTCGCGCCGGAATTCATCGATCAAGTGGTAATAGAAGGCGGCGAATTAGGTGGAGATCTATTCTTGGATGTGGTTCGACCCGAGATAAAATCTCGTTTCGGGGAATGATTTCCCGTTATCGCCGAATAGCCGAAGCCGAGGGAATCGCGTGGATTTTGCGGCGCAGAGGTCGGAGTTCGGGACAAACGACAGCGATCGTCCCTATCGAGGTCGTTAGCGGCTAAATATCAGGTGAGCATTTATGAAAGAGGCAGCAAAAAGGTCGAGAGGGGAGCTGGGGCGGATGCGTCCCGCGTCGTACTTTCAGTCTGCGGCGGAGCACGCGTTACGCTATGATTTATTAGCCCTCGATGAGTGGAGTCGTACGATTCCGGTGACGTACGACTTCCGTCGGGGGGGGGGGGCTCCGGTTCGTTGGTTCCGAAATTCCGGCGATACCCAGCGAGACGCAAACAAGTTTTCGGGAAACGCAGTTGAGCCACGTCACGTGGGATACGCGTTTACCTGTAAGATATTCCTGTAATCTCTCCGTACCTTTCGCAAACTGCTGGGGGTTCAGGGTTGACAAAAAGTTAGGCAATGGCTTGGCGTTAAATTATACCCTCCGCCACCTTCATCTTGGTAGTAAAGGCGCGAGTATGCCGAAGGGGATAAGGAAACGATACATAAACGGCAGGAAGAGGGAACCGAGTCGCGAAGAGAGAGGACGGGGCGACAAGAAACGCGAGATGGTGAGACGGTGAGACGGTGAGACGTAGAGGAGCGAGGGTTTCCCTATCCGACGGGGCTGGGAGAACGGGGACGCTTTTTGCCCGTGCGGCGAAGGGTAATTTGCGTGGCAGGTTCGTCTCGCAGAGCCAAGAAATGGCACACCGATTCGTTTTCCATCGAAGCTTCGAGCCCGGTTTCTCGATTCCGCGTTGTTTTCTCGACACGTGGTAATGACCGTTTCATAAAGGCGATGAAGCTGTTCGCCCGACGCTCGGGCAAAGACACGAACGCTCCTCTCGTCCGAGGTGAAGGGAAGCACAAAAACTCGACTGTCCAACCATCCCGAACCAATTACCTACCATTAAAGATTTAATTCTCTTTGATTGATACCCGCGCGGCGATGTTTACTACTGTGCGTAAATATAATCAGAAACAATCAGAACATTCGCGCACAAAGGTAGTTTTTCATCGTGACGCCTCGGTGTGTTACGAATCGTCGCGATACCGTCGTGATTGAATTTTAGCATTGATTGCGATGTAATTGTAAGATTGTAAAATTGATTGTATTATTAACCGTATAATCGTAATAAAAAGAGAAAGGCTCGTTTGAATGAAAAATCGTGCGGCATTTTTTCATTTTTTTTTCCTTTCATACGATTTTCCTAATCGTAACGAAGCATTCTAGGCGAAATCGTGCTGGAAGTCCTTCTCCGTGCGGATTCCTGGCGCAAAAGGAGCATAACTTTGGACGATGCTTTTGTACTACTTGTTTTCTAGCGAACGCGTAAGAAAAATTACCGATGCGTTTTATAATTACTGCCGCGACTGTGGAAAAATGCGACGATTTCGAGTATAAATTGCAACGATGAGGGCATTTTTCACGGACTAACCGCGATAAGTCGTAATTATTTTCGTAGAGGTAGCAAGAACCAGCTTCGAAAACGAGGTTGCGAGAGAATTTGAATTTTTCGAAGGATGGAGCAAGGATTTTTACATATTCATGCAACGATAAACCTTCGAGAATTCGACGTTAGCGGAAACATTTGTGGATTATCGTAATCAGAGAAGTCGCGTGGGTCACGCAGCCGTCGAGTTAAACGACTTTGAAATTCGAGTGCTCGGGTGACATTCAGACTCCAAGGACGAGCCGAAACTTGGCGTATCTCTTATTTCTTAAAATCCACGCGCGAGCGTCGATCTGCGCTGCTGATTACGAGATAAAGATGTTAACTACTCGTCGCGAGATATAATTTCACGTTACGATGAGCAGGGAGCAGAAAAAGTAACGTTTTTACGGGGCGAGGCTGCATGTGCGATGCGTTCACAGCGACAGAACGATGGACGCTTCCTAGAATAATGATTCGTCGAATTAACGAATAACTCTTCGGAGCGCTGCAGCGAATAATTGACCACGGCGAGACGAAGCTGCAAGAAAATAAATGTGACGAGGAGAAGACCGTCGAGCGACAAAAACGAGAATAGTGGGACGATTTATTTCAACGGTCGTAAAAATCGGTTTCCATTTACTCCTTTCCGCTCGAATTCGCTAGAAAAGTAAGCTCGAAAAAAATGAAGTGTCCAAGATAGAGCAGCACGAGCAGATTTCGCGGAGAAATAAAATTCGAACAAAAGAAGAATGTCAAGACAATTAACAATAAGATTGGGATAAACAAAGCATCGTGTCAGCAAGGCGGGCTCTAACATCCAAGTCCAAAGGGTTGCTCACGATT
Organism: Arge pagana; assembly: GCA_963969455.1. Lineage (NCBI taxonomy): Eukaryota > Metazoa > Arthropoda > Insecta > Hymenoptera > Argidae > Arge > Arge pagana. The sequence goes on along the minus strand of OZ018312.1, from coordinate 5,149,176 downwards.
GTGGGGCTTTTGGCTATTGAGCAACCCTTCAGAATGTGTTGCCAGAGCCCTGGCATATATATATATCTATATATACATGTATATACATATATATATATATATACATACATATGTCATATAGAGTGAGAGAGTGAGAGAGAGAGAGAGACGGTCAATTATCAAGAGCTCGCACCTTTTCGTCGTGGACTCGAAGGCGAAGAAAAGAGTAGCGATAGAAGATAAGAGGTACGGAAAGGATCTGGATGCACTTTGTCTCGTTTCTCGTTTACAGTCTCAAGTTCCATCTGAAAGTGTTCCGTCTCTTTCTTTATCCTTCGGTCTAGTAGCTGGCGGTCATTTGACGAAAGGAAGTTGGCCGCGTCTCGTCTCTAGTGCACCTTAGAGGCTCTTGGACTGTCCCAGGTTGAAACGATGGGACGGATAGCAGACTGCGAGGCACGTGGGAGTTGTACGGATGGGAAGAAGAGTGATGTTAGCTTTGGGTTGAAAAGCTCGCGAGAGTTAGGTTAGGTTAGGCTGGTTGATCTTCCGCCCAGGTAAAGCTCACGTCCGGGCATAGAGCTCGTTAAAAATATCTACTTTGGCACGTAGCGACGCCGCGAGTGCGCGCCCTCGACGAAAAGGGGAGCGGAAAAGTCTAACGATCCGTGTAAATGATTCTCAGATCGGAGGAAAGTGACGACGATGCGTACCCAAGGTAAAATATATTCGTGGCTCGTTTCACTCCTCCCGTTCGAGTTTCCGAGTGCGAGAACGGCGCGTGGTATCTACACGCGAATCTCGTCTCCCTCGCTCCTCGTAATCTCATGTAAATAAGTCTGTTCCATTCGCAGTTTTGAATATTAAATGTAGCTTTGACTCCTATGCGGATAGAATCGGACGAGGATGAGCGATGGTTTCGAATTCTATGCATATCAATCGGCTTTGCGAGCGTAACGTTACGCGCGTCGCCCCGCAACGGTGGCGTCAAAAATGACCATTGGCTCGTCGTCCGCAACTTCGTCGCGACGACAGCGGAGCGACGAGTAAACGCGCGGGGAACGGGAGGAAAAATTACGGAAGGACGAAGTTCGAACGAAAACGTGGAATCGATGCGAAAACCGAGCGATACTCGAACGGAGCTCGCTTCTAACGAGAGACGTTCGCGAAAACGGATGAAAAGGTGAGGAAACGCTTCAAAGAGAATTTTCCACCTTGCCGAGGAGATGCGTTCTCGATATTTCATCAAAGAAAGACGAAATTTTCATCAAGTCAGATTTTTGGTTCACCAGTTTAATCGAATACCCTGATTTGGAATATCCGAAGGCTTTTCACGAATCGGAATTTCCAGCGAACGTTGCGTAATCGAGACGTAGGTGTTATTGGCGGCTCGTTCCAAGACTAACAATAAGTCGTTGGGATCGACATTTTCCGCCTTCTCCGAAGTCCACTTCCTCGTATCCAGTCCACGTTATTCGACGTCGAACATCGTCAAGGTGATATCAAAAATATACGTTACATCATTGCATCCTGGAATCGAACGGCCATATCGTAAAAGTACAGCGAGATTGTTTTTCTCGATTATGCGACGTTCGAATGAACATGAAGGCTAATTATCGGTAAAACGAATAATCAATTAAGCGTCGAATCTGGTGTAATTGGAAAAAGTGTCGTTAGAGTTGAAGAACTCTGATCGAAGGAGAAACTAGCTTCCAGGCAATATGGCGGAGGGAAAACGATATTTGAATTGCGGAAGGGAAGATTGCGTAATACTTATTACGCGTACGTACTGCAAAGTAGCGGAAGTCGTCGACAGACGGAAGAAAATCGATACGATACGCGGTGGTCACCTCTCACAGCCATGCGATAAAGGAAATAAATCAACAACAGACCGACCGTCCAGGTGCGTGGGAAAAGCGTCAGGTGAGTGCGTATTAATGGTATCCGCGACGAGGGTAGTTGAAAAAAAAAATGTCGCGTTAAAAAGGCTGGAATTACCGGATAGCCATTAATCGGCGAGATCTGGAGCGCGTGCAATAATTCCATCCGCACTGAAATGTTAATGGTTCCAGTTTGGGAGTTTGACCTACGATTAAAACGCAACGAACGGTCGTAATTGTTATTTGATGATCGCTCGTGATTTGTCACCACCGGCCCGCCGTACATTCGATCGAACGAATCTACGTACCCGAACACGCACGGGAAATCCTCGACCCAGACGCGTCGATAACCTCGTTTCCTCGCACAACGTAATCACTTACAAAAACGACAAGATTCGTACGACCATAAATCGCAAACGTGTCGCGATAAAAAAATTATCCGTCAGCATCGATCGAAACGGGGCCATTTTGTTCGCGAAACGTTGCATGAAAACGTTGGACAAAAATTCATGTACGGATTATCGACTGGGGACAAAAAAATCCTGACACGGATGGGTTATCCGTGCCGGAGAGCAGGCGTTGCTGCCGAGAGTGGTCGGACACCCGATCGAGAGGCGCGACAGTAGTCGCATCTTTCATGGTCAGCCACACGAAATACGAGAGAGCATCGATCCCATACTATTGAAAAGGGAGAAAAAAATAAGCAATAAATCGTACGCGGCGGTATCTCGCAGATCTTCGTTGCTCTTCGACGAGTTTCCTATCGAACTGTCGATCGATGGTGAAAAAAAAATCATCGAAGAAATAATAGTATTTATACCTTTGACCTCGATGAATCTCCCTGCATCCAATGATCACGATACGAAAGAATTCTTCAATTTCGCTACCCGCGAGTTTAGGACTTCCATCGCGCGATCCATTTTCTGGGATGACGTAATTGCAACGGTCGCGATCGTATCTCAATGATCCGGTTGATCAAGGTCGTAACCCCGGCCTCGCGCGGTTTTATTAATACGTTTACCACGCGGCAAAGATGTCTGATCAAGCGATTCCTACAGCCTCTGCCACATATACGCATCTGCTAGCTTATATTCTTGCGTATACACGCGCATCTTCGATGTGCTTTCGAGTACAGGGCATTCCATGCCGGCAGGTCATAGCTCTATGATCCATCTTCTTATCGCGGAAACTCTCGAAATGTTCCGTGTACTATTACCGCTCGGTATCTCCGCATAATTCCGAGGTTCAATTTATCAGTCATACCGAAAACGATAAACCACGTTCTGTTACCCGATCGCTGAATATCTCCTACGATGCAGGTAAAACGAACTGCAGCAACAAAAATATCCCAAGGGTCGAATTGGACCACGAGGCGTGAGATTTGATCTTTGATCGATTATCCAAACGTACAGTAAACAGAAAAATCGACGTACAACCTTCACGATACGAATCAATGCCTTTTATACGCATGTACAAGTTTTTCAAACGACGACGTTCACAAAACGAACACGTTGGCAAGATTACACCGGTAGTACGAGAAAGTCCCAAAAAGATTCGACAGGATGAGAGATAACATGTTTTTTTTCAAATTCACGAGCCTAGTTCGAGTATACGGAGCAAACAATTCAATTGGGATTCGATTATAACTCACGTGATTAGAATCGCGTCATCTATTACTTCGTAATCGGTGCACGGAATCGGAATTTACGCTTCTACGAGTTTCTACGCGTAGTAATGCGTGAGAAAGGATACGCTAATGTAAATATTACATATGCGAGCGCGAGATCGTCGTTTCCAATCGGAGATCGTAATCGTTTATATACCAGTCCGACGCGCCTACAAATATGTGTATACATATGCGAGAGCCAGATGTTCGCGAGAAACTGTGGCGCGGCGCAGCATTCGTCGAGTATGCGGTACGTAACAAGTGCAACGATACATCGATGCGCCCGCGGATCTTTTTAATCGATTCCTCGTATTCGAGCGAGTTTCTTTCAGGACCGCATTTCAGGTTCGTCGAAACAATTTGCACGGTCGAACGCCCCACATTCCGTGGATTGCGATTAAGCAAGGATTACGAGGCGACATTGCTCGCGGTCGGGCGATACCATTCGCTGGCGCGTTCCTCCTCTCCTCGCCGTCCGAACATTTTCATTTCTGGGTTGACAGATGACAAATAACCGTATTAAAATATCGCCCACGACTCCCGTTTCCGAGAATCGCCCGCTTTTACGAGCCACCCGAGCCGATTCTCCGGAATATCGCGGAGATTTTCCATCCACGGAGTAGAGGAACCCGAACGAAGACGAGAATCCAAAGACGGTCGGGTTCGATGATGTGCAATTGCTGCGCGCTGAATAAATAAACGCTCGAATATTTTGCTTTTTCATTTCGGAGTGAAGAAATTGTGGCGAGTAATGGAATTCGCTAGACGCGCGGGAATTAATTGCGTGGATATTGTTGGAAGTAAATTACTACGCTCAGCAAGCCGGGGTAGGAATTAATTGCCGAAGGCATTAATTTATACTTGCCGATAGCACGCTGAGTCAGAAACCAGTCGCGTTTGTAAAATTTTCCCGTAAAACTCGACCTCCGTCCGACAAATTTGGTAGCAATCACGAAGGCGATCCTTCCCAGACGTTAAAACAATGCGATTCAATTATTCGTTCCGAAATTTAACCGTAATACGGAATTTCAACAAACGGGAAACGTACATCAGACGAGTCCACGAATTTAGTTTCGGGTTGTTTTTGACAAAACAATATTTGTCAATTTATTTCAATTACTGGAATAATTAAATGGGCGAGGTATCGCGATATCAGTTGGGAAAATAAAAGGCACACGCGCGTGTCGAGGTAGAATAGTATTTTTCAGAATTGTTTGGTATTTTCGAAAACTTGTCGGTATTTTTCTCGCGAGCAGCTATTCTTCGAACGGCTAGATTCGATATCTATGGATTTGGATGGGGAAATATTCGTTGGCGTTCCGTGAGATATCAATCACGCTACGGCGTGAAAATTGTCGGCCATTTGGCCGAGGAATTTCATTAGGTGGAGTCACGAGTTGGAAATTAGGAGGCAGCCGTAGATATTGACGCGAGGAGACGAGATCGATGGGAGGTGATAAGAGGCAGATGAGTTTGGAAGTTATTTTGTTAATTAACCGGGGACGAATGAGGGAGGAGCGGATAAATCGTAGGCAAACGATTACGGTCCGGTTGGAATATTTGAAAAATCGTTGCGTGTCGAGTATCGCGGGGAAACGGCGACGAGCTTGCGAAACGCATCTCATCGAGACGCGGAGATAATCTCGCAGAGTGGTTTTGGCAAAGGTTTCGCTCGGCTGATTGGCGGAGCGGAGGAGGTCGGTGTCGAGGGTTGGACGCTCATGCGAGGTCAATCGCCTTCAGCTACGTAATCGCAGAGGTGAAATAAAATTGGAACGAGAAACTCTTCGCGCGTATCGACATCTCCGCATCGAAAAGCTCCGACGAACAAAAAAACAAGAAGAAAACGAGGAAGAAAGAAAGACCGCTAAGAGACGAGCTAAGAGGTAAACATCCACATCGGCGATACAAAAAATAGCGAAAAAACTTTATTTCTCCCCGATTTTCGTTCACCTCTACGAAAAATTGCCGAACATACAATTTGTCCGAACTCGCTATGCCCTCGAGTTCCCAAATTATCCGCGCACGAAAAATAATCGCGGGTATTGAAAATCCGGAGAAACAAATAGCGGAGTAATTGAAATGTTACGGAGCAGCGCCGCTATTACCCTGCACGATTACAGAGATCGGTGGTTATGACTCGTGTAAAATAATGTATATATTAGCTCGGCGCAGCCCGATGGTCGGGGAAGAAGCGAGGCCTCGTTGAATGAGCGTTTTGCGAGGAAAAGCTGATCCATACATCGGCCGTGTCGGAGCGCTGTTGCGGCGTTGGCTGTTAGACACTCGCTCTCGATCTCGGGGATTGTTGACTGTAACAACACTCCTTGGATTACGTCGCGGCGGCAAAAATATCACGCGCGTAGCTACGTGCACCCTCGTGTATTCGCTCGGGATTTATGAAGGTTGATAATAAAAGCGAATTGCATTTCGTCTACCCGACAATGGAGCGTCCGGAATACGGTGTGTGCACGGAGAGAGACTCGCGCCAGATTTCGCGCAATTGCAACTCTGACGAAACAATAGCTGCCATTGTTTACAAACGAAAGCTCCCAAGCTTCGAATAATACCCAATTTCCACAAATTTTCGCGAAGGTGTCCGAACGTGACGAGGATGACGCGTTTTTCTGGGTCGGTCAGTGCCCGATCCCCTCGCTACCTGCCCCTAAAAAGCTCAACTTTCGCGAGAGAACGTTTAAGCATTTATAGAATTTCTGAACAGTTTTATACGACGTCGGTGCGGTTCTTTCATCCCGAGACGGAAGACTCTTTTCTCGAGTCTAGAAAACCAACTCGTATCCATCTAACCCCGGATGAAAAGGAATCCGCGGAATACGTGTACGAGTTTACTTTTATGCCCGAGCTACTTCTACCGCGTGTCGAAAGCGATTTCCATACGACGTTCGAAATATTTATAAGATTAGGGAAAAATATCAAACGATTCGTCTCCCGAGTTTCCGTCCGTCTACAAGGAAAAAGCTCGCGTCGCGGTAAGGAGAGAAGAATTATTCGCACGGCAGGATCGTTACGCGAGAGGATGCGAGCCGAAGGAAGACACTCGGTATACGAGTACGACGAGCGGCAGCCAACGATGGATGGCAGGAATAAAGCGAAGCTTATACTTTTCAGCTCTGGTTTACCAATTTCCCGCGACGAATAGTTTAAGGAAAACAGAATTCTTCGAAGCGAGGAACGAAGCGAGGCAGGGCGATTCGCGTGGATCGCGTAAAGGCTCCCCGTATTAAAACGTGCACGGAGCTATTATGGGAGATCAGATAAGGCTAGGATGATTAAATCGCGAGTAACTATACGAGCGGGTAAAACAAGTGTGGAAACGAAGGAGAATATCTCTTCTAATCTGATCCACTTAGCTTAACCGACCTCCCCGCAAATTGAAAGCTCCTGACTCGGCACAACGCTTCGTTTTCGTAGCCGAATCTCAATTTAGATTTCTGTTAGCCAATCTCACCAAGCCTCGTACAAACTGCACCAGAGATTCCATATTCGGTGACGGATATCCTCCATCCGCAATAATTTTTTTTTCAATTCTTTTTTGTGAGGACGAACTTTGCTAATGAAGAAAAGCGCGGTCAATGTAGTTCGATACTCGTGCGACACCCGTTCGACATTATTCCATTTTGTAATTCGATTCTCACGGCTCCTTTGTCTTTCTATTCCTCGTTGACGCGCGAGAGGATGGGAACGCTGGCGTCCGCCTCTTTCGAGGATGCGGTTCGAGTTTGCGGAAAACAAGCGAAGCGGTATTATTTTCTTTTACTGCGGGGCACAGAGCGGAGTAATGAAATAAAACGTCGAACGGGTTATGAACGAGTGGGTATCAATTCTTCTTTCATTGCCGGAATAAAACAAGTAGGCACGAGGATTTGCGACGAGGTGGATTCCCGAGGTGAAATTGCCGGAGAAAATAGTCACCGCCTTTGAGGTATTCCCGGACGTTACGTGAGTCGTAAATCTTAACGATCGTTTGCTAGTTCGTCGCGAGTGACGCGGACCGTTCCGATCCGTTGAAAGGCCAATCAACGAATCGATTAACGCGAACTTGCCACGTAACGTCGCAATGCCCGATCCTCTGGTCGTCGATCGTTGCAAGGGCCTCGTTCATTGTTTCAAATATGAGACGGACAATGGGATTTTTCCATTCCTCTTCGTACAACGACGCCGGAAGTTCTGGACACAAACGTTGTTATCGGTAACTAGAAGCGGTAATGACGTCCCTACTAGCGCGTCGTAGCATGTATGTATCTGTTTGTGGCGTTGACAACGATCGGAGTTGGACTCGAAGCTGGAGCTGATCGAATGAGACGCTGAGCCTCGCTTTTGCAGCGTTAAGCCTATCCCATTCCCAGAAATCCGGAGATGTCAAATTTAGATCGTAGGGAAGCGTTAATCGCGCATCTGTGCCTCCATGCCGGCGAAACCGAGGCTTTGTACGAGGAAAATCCACGTCTTCGCGTCGCGGCGCGATTGTCAGACTCTCTCTCGAGTCAGTACGTACTGATCGCGAAACAAGTGGAAGTTAGAGCACGTGTACCCGCGGATATTACATGCAAAACGTGTCTTTGCTCCGCTGTCAGTGTTCATTGTCATGCAGAAGTGAAGGTTGCGGGAGGTTAGAATAGAGATATTCAAAGCGTCATTGTTCGCCAGGTGATAGCGGTCATATTTGCTAATGAACATTCCTTCTCCGAACGTATATATATATATATATTTGTATATATGTATATATATTCACAGACACACACATATATATATATATGTATATATATATATATATATATATATATATATATATATATATATATATATATAGGGAAGGCCGATTCTATATCATTCTAATTCCCTACTGAATTTAGAGAGGAATATTAACGTATGGTGATCGTTGTTAATGAATTTAATCAGCGCCACGCTATTCCTACCGCGAGGTACGGGCTTTCAGATTCAAATGACCAGACATCGTCGCGATCCACCAACAATCAGCCGGATCGGAGATGCGAAAAATGGACCTGATCATCAGCACGGGTCACACGGGTCGATGAATACATTTTTCCCATCTTCAAACTTATTCCCACTCCGCGTCTTCCATCTCTGGTATTCTCACCGCGAAATTCTAGACAAATTTCCAGCTCCGAGGAGCGAATTTTTTTCCTTCTGCGAACGGAGTAGAGAGAATTTCAAGGTCACGCCGATTCTTCGGACGTGAACGTCGATCAAGGATTGGCGTCCCGTGGAAGTTTTCACGCCAGTCGACGTGGCTCGACGGGATAAGATAGAAGGCATAAAAAGGAAGGGAATCGCGTCTCGTAAATCACCGGGTCACGGCTCAATCTTCATTGTTTTCGCGACTGTTGCTACACTCTAAGCCATCGATTTCTTTCGTCGCGGCGTCACGGGAGTCGTCGGTCCTTGAACATATCAAGGACCAGGTGGTAACGCGAATTCGATTAATTATCCTATGACGTCAATTTGCCTTCGAATTCATTTCGTAATCGAATGGCGAGCAAAGGGACAGACCTCCGCGGTCCACTTTAGACGACGCGATCTGGAACCGCGATCGTTGCGAACAGCGCTGTTGCGAAGAGCTTCGCTACGACCAAAGGCGGCGGTCGTCGACCAAAGTGAATTAAATTCGCTACGAGCCGCAAAACTACCTGGCATGGTCCAACTAAAGGGATAAGTGGCCGTGCTCGGCTAATACGATCGGCTTCCTGGAATTCGAATCAATAATTTCGTACGATTACTACTCAGCCTGATCATTTCGGCACGCCGCGCGGAAACGTGATGGAAAAACGCGGAAACGGGATCGGGGCGCGCTGCCAAGGCTTCGGGGACAACGACAATTGTGGGAAAAGATAAATAAATAAAATTTGAGGCGATGGAAAAAAAGTTTCACTGTAATAAATATATAAATAAATAAATTCCTTGGCCACTCCGTTAGGATCAGCGTTATTCCCTGTTTTCTGGGTTGGCTTTCTCGCTGTCGGGCGGCATCTTCTCGATTCTTCTGGTACACTCGTCTCGTGACCTCCGTCAATTTTGATTCTCCCAGCAGAACGCGTTTCGCTCGGAATAGGATTCTGGCAGCACCGGTAAAGGTGGCCTTCGGATCCCTTCGCCTACCCGTAAAATCCTTTATTTTGGAATTATGCCAGGAACGTCCTTTCGGAAGGGAAAAAATAAACGCTGCGTCGACGATTTGCGCTATAATTTCAAGTCCCTCGCGGACGTTCGGGTCGAAAATATGCCACGTACGTATCGCGAGTGGTTCAGTTTTTTTTTCTGCCGCCGATAACAGCGCGGGTCGCTGGAATGGAAGGTCTCCGATGAGAGAGGTCTTTCAGATTTCTGTCGGCGGAACAAAATAGTCGCGTAAAGCGTGACGCGTGTCACGATTAACGATGCGTTCAGACGTGTCGAAAGAAGTCGGTCGATCGATCCCTCTGCTCGTCCTTTGGGGACTAAAGTGATGAGAAGTTGCGAGTTGGAACGGGGGGTATAAAATATCGGGGCAATAAAAAAGTAAAAGACACCGAACAAGGGATAAAAACAAAGGATGGTTCGAGTATAGGTACCGGGTTGCGAGATGACGCGACGGAGATTGATGAACCGAGGGCGAATGAAATTTTCGGCGAATAATTTTTTTACCGCGAATGTAAAGGGAGAAAAAAAACGAGTAAAGGGGGCAAAAAGAAGAATTAAAAAAGTTGGAAATCGATGGTAAAAAATGATCGGGTCGGCGGTATCCAGGTGACCTTGGAGCAGTAGTATCCGTTTGGGAGAAAAGACGATGCGGAGCGATAAGTGACGCGGCTATTTTTAATATTTTGATTTAGGTTTTTCCTCGCTGTAACGCTAGAGAACTCGGCTGGTCTTTCGATAAAGCGGAAATGATTGATCGACCTTCTTCGTAATTTGCGAGGAAATAACGGACGGATAAAACCGAGATAAATGACGTGTGACGAGGAAGGATCGTTCGCTCCGCGAAGTGGATTGCGCTCGTCCGAAAGATTCGCATCCTAATCGTGCCTCGTTTATTCCCCCCCGCCCAGCTGTTTCGCAATTTTCCGCGGAAATTGCGAAGACAGTGCGCGGAGGACCGACGTTAGTCCGGGACTAATAACGCGCTTAGGGTGTAAATTTGGGAGAAGTTTGGAAATGTTGCGGAGAAGAAATATCAAGCAACGGTCCAAATTCACGCGCTAATAGAACAGCGACCACCTCTCATGCTAATGCTGAACCAAGAGTCACGAGACTCTCGACGCATCGTCGTATCATTCGCAGAGAGATGGTAATGTAACCGGTGGTCTGATTAAATATTTGTCGAGAACAATTTCCATGTAAATTTCGTGGCAACGTTGGGATTGCATTGGCGATGCAGCGAGGAGCCATTCCGCGTCTTGCTTGTTGCATCCGAATGTCAAGAATCACGCAGCCTTGTCACCCCCGATATAATCTGAACCCATATTTGCTGCTTTCAAACTGCCATCCACGGAATTTCAACACCTCGGTTGTCAAATTTCGAAGCTCGGTAGCCCAAAAATTTGTCGACGACTATTTTTCTCTCAGATTTTTGCATCGTATTTCCTGGGATTCGACCCAGACGCAAGCGAATCGAGTATTTTTTCCGTCATAATCTTTTGAAAATCGACTATTCGATGAGAATCACGAAATTGCAAGTTATTCACCTCGCACAAGGTGCAGTAGCGATCGAGTAGGGGAAGAACGAATCCGCTTGGAACGATCAGAGGGTACAAATCGATGGTGACAAAACTTTGGGATCCGAAGATGCAGCGATTTGGAAGAACAGTCGTTGGGGCACGAGTCGCTCGTGGAGATTTGCATTTGAAGAAATACGGAGCCGGAAAAGTTGTATCTCTTCTGTTTGGTCTGGCTTTGTTTACCGCGTACTGCTGTAACAGTCGAGCTTTCTCTGTTGTTTTCAATTTGCTAGCTCCCCGTGGCTCGTTTCGACGTCGGCCTTTTGTTCTCGTTCAAACGAGGCGAAGGCGTGGAAAGCGACTTCCTCGTAGCGGAGTTGCGCGTTGAATTTCTCTTTCTCCGACTTTTTTCGTAGATGCACGGGCGTTTTTCGAACGATGGATTTCAGAAGAGATACCCGTTCGTTCCTCGGACCGGTTTCAAGCGGCCGTAGAAAAGTTTTGTCCGCGAGGCGTGTGGGTTTTCGGATTTGCATCCGACACCGGCGAACGATACGCGGACACAGTAGCGGTGTCCGCCTCTTCGGCTCCGTTTCCGTAGGCAGATCTCTCCGTTGTAGTTCCTCCGGTGACGAAAGACACTTCTCTTCTACCCTTCTCCGGCGCAGTTGGATTTTTAAGGAAGACGACGCGGATAACGCCACGGGTGAAACCCGCGCGTCGCCATCTTCATCGAACCTGGCAATTAGATGAGACAAAGATTGCCGCGCGCGTATGGAAGACGAGGTTTGCGGAGGCGAAGAGGAGCTCGAGATCTAAGGTCCGATTGCGACCACGAGGTTAGAAATCTCTGGCAGTAAGGAAGTGCAGCTCCGGCATTGTCTTCGTTTTGGAGTATTCCGAGGATTATTACATCGCTCGCCCCTAGGACTACCATTTCTTGCTACCCACACGCCAATAAAACGTTCGTCGAGCTTTTCGATCTTGAAACTTGGAGGATAGTCGTAAAAATGCAAAAACACCGCTCTCCGACGTTTCTGGATCCGGTCAAGCGTTAGTTTTGCCTCGATGTAGATTCCAAAGACGGAGATCTTCGCCGTCAGATTACAAAGTAGCACGGGTAAACTCGATAATGATCTAGATATTGCTTCCAGCTTCGGCGTGGTAGAAACGGCTCTCCGTGGACTCTGCCCGTAAGATCAGATAATTAGCATTCAACTACTTGCACTGCGGCGAGCATATTGCTGCCGGAATTGGATACCTCTAGTTTCGAGATGTACCGTAGGAAACAATCGCCTCTCGGAATAACAGGATTAAATCCGAAGGCTAATTTGGCTGCGTTCGCTACACCTCGACAAGTTTCGAGGACCTCGACGGCGAAGACGGTTACTCGAGCAATTCTATCGATTGTCCGAGAACTTTCGTTCCTGCCTACCGTCATGGAAGATGCCCGTCCGCCGGAACGAGCGGTGCTCAAAAAAAGAGTCAGATGTCTCGCGAGGGGTAGGATCCGTGTCTTCGCGAAGGCCTCGCGTGTCAACGTAAGATGCGTTCGCTGAATCATCATTTGCAATCGAGCCTTTGGGAACTAGAAGTAGAGCTCGGAAACGGGAGACCGACGAGATTCTACGCCGCCGTGGAAGTCTTTCAAATCCCGGCTCTAGAGTCTCTCTGGCGAAGATCTCGAGAGCCCGCGAATCAATTACTATGCCACAATATTACAACAAATCCGAACGGTATACGAGAAGCAAATGCGAGATCCTTCATCCGTACGATGTCACGGTCGCTGTGAAAAGATCTGTGACAACTGTATACAATACCCGACGTCGTAACAAGCAACAAAGTCCCTTTGACGATCCTCTCTCCGAGGCTGAGATCGAGCAGCTAACCGAACGGATGAGAGTCGAGACGAGAACGAAACGCGCGGTAGTGACTGGCGCGCTATGGAACGGAGGGGGTTCACCTGAATAATAGGCAATGCAAAGTTCGTGCTAGAGCAGTGAGCACGCGGAGTGACAGATGCATCCTGTATCCTTAAAAAGTCGACGCCGCGGCATCGAGTTTGCTCTCGTATTTGTTCCGGAGAACGCATCTCGCTTGACAATTTAAATGAGAATGAATAATGAATAACTTGACAATTATTCAAAGTTGGCTGGCAGCGGTAACCGGTAGAAGGATGATGCCGAAGTCGCGGCTGAGAAGAAATAGTCGGGGAATAATAAAAAGCAGGGAGAAGACGGAAAACGAGTCGAAAGTACGGAGCGAGCGAACGTGCGAGCCTTGCTTCGAACGTAGGTCGCATACGCCGGCTACTTTCCGCCGAGGAAACTTTTTTCGAAAGGTTTTCGAATCGCGCCGCGGTATAATTCACGTACCTGAGATTTAAACCGAGTAGACTCGTTACGCGACGTGGAAGACTTTCGTAGGTGGGACTACTCGTTAGCTACTTCTCGACAACGTACCGTAACGCGCAACGAGTATCATCTTCGAATGGAGCGGGCGATCGACAGCACCGACGCGAACGACGACGAGGGCCTTTCGCAAGATTCAAATCAATCTCGTTTTATATTTATGAAGTGGCAGGGACATTTTACGAAACGACGCCGCGAAGACATGGATGCGAACGACCGGAGTTTGATCCTTCGCGATGGGGTCAGGCTCGTCGGTCTTGGTAAAAACGCCGGTGCACTGGAAGTGGAAACGATGCATGCGCTCGAGTATCTATGCCACCGGGTCAAACTAATCCGCGAAACATTACTATCACCCGCTCTCGTTTTCCACCCACACGCGGATAAATAACCTTTCACGGACTCGACGGAACGAAAGGTTGCCGTAAAAGGTTGCCTACGGCCGAGGGCACGCCGCTCGAGTAGCCAGACTTTCGAACGCGAAACAGAAGCGGATGTTTCCACTCTTCTCTCGCTCGAGCCTAGAAATATCGTCACATTTTCCACGTACTCTCAAACTCTCGACGCTGAAAGGTCACCCTATCCAGCATGTGGCTAAGATTCTCGAGGCACGAATGCAAAAAATGTCCAGAACGCGCGGTGTACGCACCGCTCCTCGTCTCCGCGATGAGAAGAAAGCAGCAAAGCGAGTTAAGCTCGAACGATTCGCGAATGCAAATAATCGGGGTGATTCATTGGGAATGGATTTTTGGAAATGAGACGCGGCCGAGTAGTTATGTTATGTTATGTTATGTGTTGGAGTAGTCTCGGAGGAGTTTCGGTGACTTTATTCGCCGAAACGGAGCTGTCGACTTAGGCGGAGACGGGATAACGATGGCGAGAGAAGAGATCACGATGTGGCTACTGCGCGCAGAGGATTGCAGCGGTAGATGAGCGGAGTGCGAGCTCCGAGGAGAGATAAAAGAGAATCGTAACGCACCGAAGATACCACCACGAATGTGAAATCTGGTGGGTTTTGGGCACCCGGCGATGTCGGGGTCGGATTCAGACTCGGGGTTGAGTCTGGTTCAACTCGGTTTCAGCGCGGGGCAAACGCCGCGCGCGATGCTGCTGTCCCGATAGCGCCCGTTATCTGAATCATAAATACTCGCTTATTACGCGGGAATTTTGTGCTACGTACTCGGATAGAATTTTAATTGAACGCGAATCGGCACGGCTATATCAATGACGGGCACTTTTTCCTCGGGGCATTACCGAACGTGGCTTATCGGGGGCGACGAGACGGTAGAAAATAACAAATTCGACAATTTCTGTCGACGACTCTATTCCGCGAGTGTTCTCCGTTCGGTAAAAATTCCAAAATCTTCTCGGCAAGATGGAAATTTCACGCGTAATTTGGTAAACCAGCGGCTAATTCATCGACGACTTTCGACAACTCGAGATACCAGTGTTTCGTCAGACGAGGGAAACATAAATTTGTGTGTTAAATAACTCTGGTTGCGATTCCCGAAGGATCGAGCAGTAAATCGGGGCCAGTGGTTCGATATTCTCAAAAATTCCTATGCAAATGTGACACTTGATAATATTTATGATCGTAATTGTGCGGAATAGTAATTAATAATTCACATCGTTTCACCGCGAGTATTCTGGAGCCTGATAAATTATAGCGTCAATGTCGACTCGTTAGATAAGGTCTCTCTCTCTCTCTCTCTCTCTCTCTCTCTGTTAATAGAAACGCTCGGAACTGAGAAATAATCAACGAACTGTTATTACGTCGTCTCGCGGATCTCGCCGCAGTCGGTATATTCTCAGGTTGAACACGTTCCTTTATAACATGAAATTTCCATACGTTGCCCGGCAACGACTAGCGATTCTTAGAGGCTGGGTGAAAGGTCCGAGGGAACGAATATAAACCTCGTTCTACCCAGATAGACAAGCAGCGCGGCGCGCGTAGACGGCAGATCTGCCGTAGAGAATCGCGCGGGAGGGAAAAAAACTGACCTGCGACTAAATAAATCCGGCGCAACGCGATCGTATAATATTATTAAATGACGGATTAAATAACGACGGCTAACGATCCGTTCTCGTGAAATTTCCACGTTGATTCGATCAGCGCCGGTGTCGTTTATTCAATTTCGTCGAAAGATTTAACCAAATAATCCGCTAATCGTTGGGAATCGTCGATTGATTCGGCATACACCGATGTTAATTCGGCGACCAGCGAACGATCGCTTTTCAAAAAATATATCTCCATAAATCTGCGCGCGTGCGTGTGGAGATACGCGTATATAAATTGGGATACGTGTATATAAAAAGGGTTGGGAAATTGTATTATTTGAAATTGTATCGGTTATTAGCTCGCGGATTGAATCGAGCGAACCGCGTATCGATAGCTATTCGGTATGAAATTGCATTCGATAAACTAGTAGGGTGAATCTCGACCGAGTCGCGCTGCACGCGTGTAAAACGGCGCGAAGCGGAAGGGAGAGAGAAAGAGAGAGAGAGAGAAGTTCGGATTATCGAGGGGATAATTCAAATAATATTGCGATATCTGACGTCCGACTGATATCCGACGCAATTCGATTGTCGCCACCAGGAATTCCGACACGTATGCGATAACTGTCAACCGGCCGGACTCTGATATTATTTTTTACGGGGTGAAAAATTGCTGCGAGCGGATCGGATTTAATAAAAAAAACGATAGCAGACGTTCCAACGGCGTTGAAGGTGTTGCGAGACCGTTTCGTCGCAACTCTGTATCGGTTGGATTTTCATTCGACGGTCCTTTATCTGTCCTATCGCTTTCATTTCGAGCCGCGTTCTTTCAACGAATCACGTCATCCCATTCGAACAACGCGCAAAAGTCAGCATCGAATCGGATCAGCCGAATTCTAACGTCGTTTTTCCTCGGACAACCATTTGCAAAAAATAATCGTGCCATAACAAGATGTCAGAAAAGGCTGACCGCAAGGAGTCAAATCCACTTTTTCCACGCATAAAAATGTCCATCGTATCCTTGCTACCGGTAGAACCGGTGATTACAGCTGTTAATGCGAAGAGCGAGTAATAGAATACCAATCAATCATTCGATCGAACGTCTCATTTTCATACTCCCTTGAAAACGTTTCACATTTTCTTTCCAAAATCGGATAGCGAAAGCGATTTTTTTTGCGTGCAAATAGAAGAAAAGACTTTTTTTGTAAAATGGATCCATGTAGTTCTGATCAGTTCGGTCTCGGAGAGAGTAGACGTTCTTAGTTACGGCGTCGAATGTCAAGTGCACGGCCATCGGTAATGTTATGACATTGGAATGGGAAGATCTTACCGCCCATTCAATTGTGCGACGCTCGTTTCACGTTTGGTATCGACTGTGAGCAATTTCCGCAGCGGTGTAGAAGTTCTAGTTCGATCTCGACTTACGATGCTGAAATTTCGGAGCCAAACAAACGATTCGGTGCTGACAGCAAAACGCAAATCTACATTTCTTACCTGCTTGGCGCTCGTAATCAAACATCGTAATCAAGTTGATGACTCGGATCGCGCGCGAGAGCATATTTTTATCTCGCTTCGTCTAATTGTCGAATACGAGTACACATTTCAGCCGCGAAAACTCGGTCGAGCAAACTCGATCGGCGCTGTGGCTCGAAGAATTTCAAGGATGGGCAAATAGAATTACCACTCCTGGTTGATGTTACGGACTCGTGGCGTTGATAATTGTGCGCCTCAGAAAAATGAACGGTGAATGAAAAAAATGATCCCGTCCCGGACGGAAGTTCGGTGGACGTGGATGTTTTTTTTCGATTTTTTAACGACCCATAAAATTACTGTACCGAGTCGCGATGATATTCATTCCAATTAGAATGGCGATTCGTGAACGGCGTTGATAAATCTTAACGGATTTGTCAATCGTTTTTTTTCTCTCTCCTCTTTTTCATCACGGTCGTCGTCGGAAAAATATGTGCGTATTGTGAAATTGTTGGGCTATTAATTTCACGCGTCGCGCGTCTATCGATCGAGTACGACGGCGTTACGACTGCGTTACGACCCAAAGGTTTCGTAACGCGGGAATTCAAAGTGCCTGGGAATCACCTTCGATTTCACCGAGTTACGGGGATCCGAAGACCTCGAGGACTTGCCTCGACGTTCGTCATAATCGACGAACCGTCACGCCGCCTCGCTCGGGTCTGCTGGATGCAAATTTCTGCCACACCCTTCGAGCATCGACCAGCACCGGCGAACAATTAAACAAATCACGGCGTCGATTAGCAGCCTGAGAAAATCAGCGGAGCGTAACACGTTCGTCGAAATATCTCGCGAGTTATCGGTACGTTTCCATTGGAAAGGATTCGTTCGGTTCACCGACGCGTTGTCGTCGCGCCGTTTCGTCCTCCAAGGTCGACGTGGATAAATAGCCACACATACCTGAAACAATCCAAAAATATGTCCATCTTAGAAGGTGAGAAAACGTTGAAGATGAAAAAAAAACAGGGATCGAAGAGTTCTGATTATTTCGAGGCTTGGGATCCGGCAGCCAGACGGCAGAAGGAAACTGCGACGGTGTAATGAAAGAGATGGGGCAAACTTTTCTCTACACCTTGATAAAATGACTCCGGTCATTTTCGAAAGGATAAAAAAGTCTCTATCCCAGGTGGAAAGGCGTTAAAGGGCGATTACGAAGATAAGGGTAACCCAGGGAACATAAAAAAACTCGAGCTGCGGGCGAAGATTTTTTCATTTTTCGGAAAATTGAGAGGGGAAATTTGACGCGCGGGGATGAGACAAAGTTTGTTGGCGACGCAAGGAGTATGAAATTTCGGAACCCCTCGAGGTTTCCGAACTTCCGTCGGCCAGTTTGATACGCCTATACACGTCTATCCCTCGCCTCGGTGTGTCCCTAACGTCGGAGATATATAGATATTCTAGCATCTTTATTGCGAGCCACCAGATATTACTCCCCTGCAGACTCCTTGTCATCCAAAACGACTTTTGTTTGCGTCGGGGGAGACACTCGAGACTTCGACTCGGCCCCGCCGCGCCGGCTAGGCTAACCGTACGCGTGATCTTGGGATGCTTCCTTTTTTCATGAATTTTGCACACAGCTGCGACCGTGAATCGGAAAATTATACAGCTTTATCGATTCCTTATTTATCGACGGTACCAAGCAAGTACGTTGAAAATGAATATGTAGCACGTTCGAGTACGTTTCAAATAAATGATTTTCCTCCCATTTGCAATATCTTCGCGCGACCTCTTTTCCCAGCTCCTTCGGCCAGGTTTGTTCGCTTGTTTTTATATCCTCGTTCATTTTTTCAAAAGAATTTTCAAAACATCTCAGAAATCAGAGATCATTTTTTCTCGACGTTTTTCGCTCACGCGAAATTCATCGGAGTCGGCTACTCGATTTCGTCGTCTTCCCGACGAGAGAGCGATGTTAAAAATTGGATTTTCGAGTACGGGCGAGGAAAATTGTACGACTATCTAGAGGAATTTGTTTTGTCCATTAAAACTTGGTTCACTTTCGCTCCGCTGAAAAGGTTCTCGCTCCTTTTCGGGCAAAGTTTCCGTTTCGGTCGCCCCGAGGGTACAAAAATGTCGGGGTGATCGCGAGACTTCGGAGAAATATTTGTTGACAACGAGACAGGGGAGACGTTTCGCAAATTTATCGAAGAGCCCCAACTGAATCAAATGATTATCGGATGCGAGAGAAGCCGAGGAGGGGAAAAACCGAGCCGTAAGTAATTCGAGCTTCTTCAAAGCTGAGAGCGTCTAAAATGCAGGAACAAAATGGCATTCGTCCCAGGAGGCTTCGTTCGTTTTCAACGTCATCCGCCGTTCGTTCTCTTCCTTTCGAAGGCCACACGGAGGACGCGTCGTCAAAGAAAAGGTCGCGGAGGCTGGGCTTCTCCGATATTAGGTTTGCATAAAATGAGAAATTGAACGGCACACGCGCGCGCCACGCACGCCACACAGACGCGGAGCGTATCGAGTTTCAAATGACAAAAACAGCTTTCGCTTCCTTGCTGCGAGGGAATATACATTTTCCGATTCCGTTGACGTGCGAGGCGATTGCCTCGAGGTGTTTCCTCAAGGTCTACACATTTTTTTTCCTCCCTCGTTCTCCTTTTGCGAATCGCTCTCCGTTTCCCCCGCGACCTTCCCTTTTCTCCCCGTTGCACTCCCGCTCGGTGGAGATATTCGAGGTAGCAAGTTTGAAAAATAGTTCAAATATCCTCGCGCGAATGCAGGATTATTCTGCGAATTAGCCACCCGTTAGACATTTCTGCCCGAACGGTGCGAAGAAAATGACAAATTCTTGGGATTCGACGCCGGAGAATCCGACTCCAATTTGGACCCGGAGACTCGGGTTCTCGACGGTCACTCCACTCGAGTTTCACAAAGGGAAATATTATCTTCGTCCGAGTATCAATTTATACGGAGTACCATCCGTTTGCTCGAACCATCGCGCGACGTGTATTCGGGATCGAAATACAACAAATTTAAACGCCGATCCGAATTCGTACGGCAGATTCGCGGTTTTTTCTGCAACGAAAGCTAACGACAGCGAGGTCTAACGAAGCGAAGTTTCGAAAGCTTTCCGGAGATAAAACGATCCGTGCATCCCTCTCTTCGTTTTGAAAAAAGCTGATTCCGGGAGAATGTTTCGTGGAAAGTTGCCAGGGGCTACGCTCGGTGCTGAGAAGAGGTCGATAGAGGAGCGTGTAACGAGAAAACGTCGAGGGGGGTTGTAGAAAGGAGGACAGGATATGAGCGCGGTTGTATGTTTTACGAACGAGCCACGTGGTAGATATACGATCGATAAAAAGAGCGAAGACTTTTTAATTTGTTTCCCGCGATAAAATGGCGGTACGTGCTCGATACCGTGGTAACAGGAGTCGCGAAAACATAACAGTCGGTGTCTCCTCCGTTACTTTGCCGTAACCGAAGCGTAAAAACTCGACGTAGCGTTTCATTTTTCCCCCCTCCCACTCGCAAATAAATTTTGCCGCCTTGGTATTGCGTCCGTGGCCGAGAGCCGCCGCACGCTAGTTTCGGCTGAAAGAAAAGTCGCCGAGCGTTGGTAGCAAAAAAAAGAAAGAAAAGAGAAAAGAAGCAACAAAACCATGTGAAATAGAAGGGAACAAAAATACGGGAAAGAAATCGACGCTCTTTTTCGATATGCCAGGTGCGTTGGCTCACGGTGAAACCGAACGGCACCGCGCCGCAATTTTACGATCTCCGATTAATGCACGACCGAGAACAAGTCCGATCGAAAGCAGAACGAGCATAAAAAACGTACACGCGCATACATGTGGGAGAAGAAAAAAACCGACGAGACGTAAATTTCTCATACTCCTTTCATCGAGAACCGCGGTCTCGCGTCTTCCTTTGGTTCGAAATACATTCCGTGCCTCGTCGTCACGTGCGATATATGATAGAATCCGATTTTTTTCTCAACGATCTAGCATTTTTTCCAGTCTCGGTCGGATATTTCCCAGCTATCGGGCGATCTCAGATCCGTGACACGTTTATTGTAAAGTTTGAACCATTCGACGAGTGGGTGTGGCGCAAGCTCGGAGCATTCGCTTCTCACTCGCTGGTCCCCGACGTCGGAGAGGAAAAAAAACAGGAAAGCCTCGGGCAATCGACGACCTCGGTGCGAGATTATTGCCACGCATTATCGACGATTCTTTATCATAATCATAAACGACAAATTTCACCGCGCGTAATCTGGCGGCACAGGTTGCTCGTTGCGATTCGGTAAATAGCGAACTCGTCGATCGGTGGGACGACGGTAGCGGTACTTGGAAGTTTTCCATCTTCTAGCCAGATAGTTGCGAGAGGTAATTCGAAAATCATATAAATTATCTTTACGACGCGTCAAACTCGCTCGACTACTCTGTGAATATCGTACGCTGCGAGGTAGATCTTTACCCGCGAAATAAACAAACGACCACGGTCGTTTCTCTATTGTTGTACCGAACGAGAGGGACACGCGCGTACGCGGAAATATATCCATTAATTTATATCGTAAATTAACGAAGCCGCAAACTCGCCGATAAAATAACTCGATTGATCCTGAAATCATTTATCACGCTGATAAACGCTGATCGATGATAATGCGATAACGAGTCGTTTACCGAAATTGATTTTTTACGACCGTTGCGTCGGTGATTTATTCCTTCCCGATAGGAACGGAGTTGTAGGATCGCGCTGAAGAGGGCAGACGGTAAAATTCACTCCGTGTATCGTGAACTCTTAGGAATTGTATCCCACGTTCTCTTTCCGTGGATTTTTCATTGTTCGTTTCCATCCATTGAAGTTGAGACGTGACGAATGGAAGTCAAATAGAAAACTTCTCCGCGCCGAGGTGTTAATGCAACGAATTGAATCGTGAAATCGCGGGAACACTGCGATCACGGTAGTCGTTGACAAAACTCACGCGCGTCAACGTGGACGAGGAATTTCGACTGTTTCGAATCGCATGGAAATCGTGTCGGTGGAAACGCGCCCGATTCACGCTCTTAAGCTTTCTAAGCTCTGTCTCGCGACGAGAAAGATCCCCTGGAGTGCGTTCGTCGCGGCAGAGCAAAACTAGCCGATTTTTTTGCGTACGAGCGAAATTATTGCCGCCATTTTTGATTTACGCGAAAAAAATAATTCGCCAACTCGAGATGAAGTGTCTTGCGACGAGGTAGCGAAGAGAAGTATTTTTCTGAGAATAGGCGACATTTGTTGCCGGTTTTTGTGACACAATTCGTTTTAGACGCAAAGCAACGTTGCGTCAGAGTTGATGATCGAGTTCGTGATCGGGCAAATTTGTTTCCGAACGAATATGAGAGATTCGCGTCGCAGAGGTGAGCTTTAATCGAATGATTTTGTAGCTTTGGAATAAGCAGAGACGGTAGTACTTGGAGGGTTGGTGAGTTGTTTGATGAAGTTGTCTGAGGCTGAGAGAACGAGGGGAATCCGTAACTGAACGCGGAGAGGAATAATCGATACGGTATCTAAAGTTTAAATGTGTAATATAAATTTCATGCATAAATAAATGGTAATGCGTCTCGTTAGACATTCCCGTTCGAGTAATGACGAGACGTCAACGATAGTATTGAAAATAGGATAATTTGCAATTGAAAGTACTCTCACGGATGGTTACGCCGCGTAATATAGTCGCGCGATTATTCATCGATATTTATTTAAATAATTGTATACAATTATCATATAATATGTATGAATTTCTCGCAAACTCGGTCATCGGCGACTCCAAATTACCGATATTACGCGGAATGACTCTCATCGGAAACGGCCAGATAAACGGACAAGTCTTCTCGATCGCGTCCAACAACGCGTCACGTCGACGTTTACCCGATTGCTGTGGTGTCTCTCGCCTAACGGATGTGGCAAAATGAGATGTAAACTTCAAATTGCAGATGCGATCGCGAACAAAAATTAGGAACCGATTCTGTAATTCGTCGCTCGATAATCTATTCGAAAGATCTGGGTAGAGATTTGTTCGACAGCGCGGCAGATAATTTATCGTTTTCTCGTTGTTGTCCAAGGGAGCGAAGCGATGTGACAGAACTGCCTCGAGGCGAGGAAGATGGAAAGTGTGTTTCTAGGCCGGACAGCCACGGCGAAGAAAGAGGCAGAGACTCGCAAGCGTAACTAATCATCTACGATATACAGGGTGTGACTTTCGTCGATACTTAAATTCTCTGCGGGAAAAAAATGGACAGTAGTCCGCGTACGTTTATAAAACACCGTATTTTCCAGATGTTTTGGCAGCAAATTATTATCGCGGCTCCTTCATCCTCGATGGGATTACATCTGTAATCCAACACGATCCATCCATAATCCGATATTAGCCGAAGTGTGATCCACCACTCTGCGTGTCTATTAATTCATCAACCACGTGTCTGGTGTTCGTTCCGAGACGAACCCGGAGTCAGCCACGAAATTCAAGAAGCATGCTTCGTTGAAATCCTTTCCTAAATTCCGATTCACGTTTCAACATTTTTCCAAAAATGTCGTACGTAGATTTGTGTTTTCAACAAGAAAATAATATTATTTGGCAGTGGACCGTGCGGTATACATTTGGAGATCGATTACTCGATCTGCTATTGGTAATGATTCGTGAAATCATCGCGAGGCGGTGGAAATTTATGGCTCGAACGCGCGTTAGAGTAGTGGAAAATCGGGACCATTTTTCGCACATTCCAAGGAAATACGTGCTCCGAATCCACCGGAACTTTTTGTTTCCCGGAACTGGGTCGGAAAACAAAAGGGGGAAAGATCATGCCGTAAATAAAAAATGTGACGTCACCCTGTACGTTCTCGCGGTTAATGTTTCCGTGGAGCGGAGCGTATATAGTAGGTGTGGGACCAAGTTCTCGTCCTGTTTAGGGGAGAGAGAGAGTTTGTTGACCCCGTGACACAGTTTCATCTCGAAGAGTCGTATCGTCTCGGTTTAGTACCTCGAGGCGGAACGCCAGCCGGACCTCTCGAATCTCTCATGTTTCAAAAGTCGTGGAAACGGAGTCCCTACGGTTGTCCTTGACATTGTATAGCGGAAGGTCCTTGACTCCGGATCCAACGATGAGGCGGAGGATGGGCGAAGGCAGAGGTAGAAAAAAAATAACCAAAAAACCGTACGCCTAGCTGCGCTCGAGCCTCCCGACCTACTGGATCCTCGATTACCGAACGGACGATCATTAAGAAGTACCGATCGAAAGATCCAAACGACCTTGAGGAAAATCGTTGTGAAATCTGCGCATCCGTACCAGATCCGCGCAACAGTCCAAATACCTCGCGTTGAAGTCGACGAATGGGAATGTTGGCGAATACGCGACGTGGAATCGCGACGATACGGTTGATCGTTGCTCGAAACGCGCGAGTCGAGGGAAATTCTCAGGTCACTCGACGACAGCGGCGATAGGAGTGTCGCGAAGGGATGTTTGCGAAGGATCAAAGGACGGGGGTATTTTAACGAACAATTAACCAACTTGACGATAATTGATTTCCCTCGTTGGCGAGATGGACGATAACGAAGACACGGAACTACGACGAATTCGAGGGCATCGAGAAAATTATTTTCGATACCTAAGCCTTACCGTTCGCGAATTCTCGGGGGGAGAGGACGAAGCGAAGGAATTGTTTTCTTCGAGGGATCCTCGGATATTTTTCTCGGTAAACAAATTCGAGAGATATATTTCCGTCGATGAAGCGACTTACGGCTGGGAGGCGGAGTGATGGATCAGCGGTAAGTCGAATGGATCAGCGCGCGAATTCGACGAGATATGATTAAATTGCAGCTAATCAACGCCTCGAATAATTTATCGATCTCCATTTATTATTGCCGACGGAGTTCGAAGACGAAGCCATATTTTTGCGATATCGATCGGCAAATGACCGGTGTTCGCGTCAGATCGATTTCACATCGTCGATGAAATCAGTTCCTTGTATGCGAACGGTTGATAGAGTAATCGAGGATAATAGCAGTAATTCCCGAGCGATGGGAAACGACGGGACGCGCGTCGTTGCTTGAAACGTAGCCGAAAACGTCGACGTCGGACGTACACCCAATGTGAAATAATAAATTCGCGCGAGCGGTGGAAATTTACGTGGAAGGAGAACGTGGGGAAAAGTCGAAACAATATGCGTGCGGAGAAGAGAAGTAGTGGTGAGATGTAAGCCACGATATAGCTACGGGCAGGTGAGGTTAGGCACGAGATATAAGGTGGAATAAGGTGAGGCGGAGTAAGATAAAATATATGGTATCCTTTACGATAGAGACCAGCCTCAATTCCATTACCCGTCACAGCCGTGCGTATACTCTTACCTCGAGCCAATATGAAACAGATATAACACCGTCTCGGTCTCTCGGTATAATATGATGCCGGAACAGAAGGATAATATTGCAAATCCCCGTGTCGTTTCGCGATTGTATTTGAAAATGATGAAATTGTCTGAAAAGGACCTACATGCGTACGAGAAACAATCGCTTCGGATTGTTACGTAAAATCATACCGATCCCGTAATTTTCTGCGTACAAAGAAACGAGAATTGAAACGGAGAGGAACGAAAATAAAATACGAAATACCAACGAGTATCAAATACTTACGCGCGTAACAAAACATACAGAAACGAACCACGGCATAAGAAGGCGAAAGAACTGCGAGAAAGAAATCGGAGAAATTCGGCAAAGGGGGAAAAAAATGTAAGAATGGATAATAAGTATAGAATCGTGGATGATACAATAAAAGAGAACGGAAAAACGTGAAGAAAAAATTGAAACTTTTTGGGGGGAAAAAAGCAAGCGGGGAAGCGAATGGAAAGTCGAGGAAATTATTCTGTTTATTGGGAGGAAAAAATAGAGTCGACTGGCGAATGGAGAGGATATTTCTTAAAAGCTTCGCGTTGTAACAGTGACCCGGTGTCGATCGTTTCCCACGAAGAATTCGCCTCGCAGAAATATTCCGGAAAATAAATGAAAAATATTACGATTCAATATTGATTTACCGTTAAATGCGTTGCGTACGTTCTTACGCGGAGGTTTGTTGACGTACGTTGACCCGATTGCGCTTACATAACCCGAGGCGTATCGTGTACTTCCTTATCGACCGTAACCATATTGTCGGTCGAATGCCGATTGTCGTTGATAAAAGACGAGGTGGTACGACTTCTTTCGTCGACGCTATATAACATGCCCTTCGGCCTCTCGGAGGAGAGAAACCCTGTCATACCAGAGATCGCATTGCCCCGATTCGATATAGAATAAAAGAAACCAGCGAGAATAACGTCAAGTGGACCAACGAGACAAAATACGAGCACACGGAAATCAGAGAGATTTCGTAGCACGTCGCGATGCGTTGTGTCTCTTCTTGAATCAACCAGACTTAAGAAGCTGCTAATTTCCTCTCAGATTCTTGATATTTCAATTTCCCAATCTGAATTCCAACGGGGAAACGCTGTCGATAATGAAATAGTGACAAATGCTAACCGGTTGGCAAATTATCCCAAGTATCACAAATCCACGACCATTTCCAAGAGTAGAATTTAGTTTTATAAAAGCTATATTCAAAAAATGTAAAACGTTCCGGAATTTCAGCTTGCTTCTCGCAGCTGGTACGGTATCTTTAATCAGCATCAACAATCGTCGAAGCGTCGCTGAATCGGTCAGTCAGAGAAATCTAAGAGATCCCGACCCTTCGATGAAAATTCAGGTATTGTCATCGCGGTGGACGGTCTCGTTGCATCGCACTTGGTATACTAACTAGACATCGGGATATACGTGGCTTGTTAACACAGCCTGGTGCTGACTAACAACATCGGTACAATAGTGGATGCCGGGATTGGAGTCCGATAGAATGATTCATTGATTTCACCGCACATGTTATTATTTACAAGTTTCACGCGTGTCGACGACGAAATTATTACAATCGAAGCGTTGTCCCGACGTGAACTCCGAAACCACGATACTCGTGAGTCATCGCGTTATATTTCCGTGCTTACAATTGATATTCGCGATCGCGATTCTGCGCAACATTTTTCTGGGACACACTTCACCGTCGAACGAATTCAACGAATACAGGGTCAAAATGTGCGAGTAGATTTTGCGTAAGATGCTGACAATTTTTTCTCTGTCACGACTATTAGAAGGAGCGCGATTGGTGCGAGTGGATTTGGATAAGCGTTGCACAGAGGTACGGTTAGTAGTTGGTATAGCGGTACGAAAATCATCGCTGCAGCGTAACGCGAAGCTGCGGAACATCGCAATAGTCAAGGGGTCACAACTGCTTTGAGCGCTCTAATTAAACGTTTGCTACATGACGCCACAGCAGTATCGGAATTTCTGCTGGACGCGTGTATTTCTCTCTTGGTCCACGTAGGGTTGTCCCATCTGTCTGAGCTGTCAAGCTGCTCGTCTACGAACCAGCTCCGACCAACCGACCGACCAGTTAACCAGTCAACTAGTCAACCAGCGAAACAGCCCAGTTCAACCTACGCCTTGCCAATTAATAGTCGACTATACTTATTCCATACCATTGAGATTTACAGGCCAAGTTTATCGCGTGCGAACCCCGTTCGTGTGCCGCGCGAGGCTCGTTCGGAAATTTTTCCACCGCATTCGTCGAAATGCTCCCGCGACGACGATCGTTATTTTAACGAATCGGACCGGCGAATCTTTACATTTCGGGTCGGTGAGCAAAGATCGACAACGAAGACTAACGAGGAAGATTAGATCGTTGTCGATCTCGGAGCATCTAGCCTTTTGCGGGCATTTTACACGTCGCAGAGGACCCGTTTTTAGGAATTAGGATTTTGTTCGCTGATCTTTGAAATTATATTTGGAAAGCGTGTTGCAAAGCGTGAGTTTACGACGATGCGAAAAATGTATTATGGGTCAGTAGGTCGTCGATGCGAAGTGATTCACGATTCACGTTGGCGCGCTCCAAAGACAAGACTTTTCATTACGTTTCTTCCCTCGCGCGTGGGCGGCGGGCGAGCAACGGCTATTGTTACGAAAAAGAAAGTCTCTCACGAACGGACGAACGGACGATCGCGGCAGGCATATTCAACCTTTGTAGAGCGTCAAAGAGTACGAGTATGCGATCAACAACCTCAACAAACATTTCCCAGCTTCGAGCAACGTCGCGTGAACTTTCACGTTTTGTTTGCACCTTCAGCACTTCCAAACAGCGAGGCAAGCGTTGCCCTATGAAAACAAAGCGTTACGACGAGAAAATATACCTCGGGATAACTTCAAAGCTGTACAGTTCGAAGATCCTCGCAGGATTCGGGGGAAGCAGATGTCCGTCGGGTTTCCGCGGTTCGATGCCTCCCGTCGACGAAGATCCACGGTGTAATCGATGGTGCGACGCGGCAGGAAGAGAATAAAAATTGATCGGGTCTATTTTCGGGTTTTATATGCATCCGAACGCGTTGCTTCTATCTCTGGAGTCACGAACCGTGATTCCATCCGGGTCACCGGTTGAACTATGTGGGCCAAGGGAGGCCATTCAACTCGATTCTAGTAGTCCGTCTACAGCCGACTGCCCTGCGACCAGACGCCGCACGACCCCCCGGTAGTGCCGCCAGACTATCTTCATCTGACACCAGAACGAACGAACGAATTGCAGCGTATCGCTTCGGAAGCGAAGCCGGAGTACCGTAGACTCACAGCCCGGGGTCTTTGTCCCTGATAAAACCGATTCACGCGACGGCGAATGACACCGAAGCAAGAGAAATAACCTCTTTTATCTCCGTCGAAGTGAAATGACGACAAAGACCGGGGGGGTAGGGGAATTAATCGTCGATCGCAATGACAATATCGGTCACGAAACGTTCTCGCGAGAGGCAATTAGCTCCGATATCGATCCTATCGAGCGCGCTTACGTAACGCCGAGGGACTAGGAAGTTTCTCAATCCTCAAAATAACCCCGTCTAAACTAGCGGGAACTACCCTTTGTCCACGCGCTTTGGTGTCTCGCAACAAAAGGAGCTCCGTCCTCGACTACTTCCCGATCTCAACTAACGCTCCTTGAATTATTCGGAAGCGCGGATAAACCCCGAAACGCGCACTATTTGTAATCACATTAAATCCACTTCGAACTTCCCCCGGGGCACGAAAGTTTATTCGATGCCGACTCGAATCATCCACATAAATTCGAACGCCGCTTCGTCGGAACCATTCATCACATACCAGCTCAATAGATCCGAGATCGACAAAGAACCTCCGCCAGCACGGTCGTTTGAATTCCCAGACTCTTCGACGTCGCATAGGTGGTACACACCTTTTCCAAGTTGAATTCTGGCTCGGGAATTCACGGAGGAGACTCGCGATTTCTCCAACTTCTCCAACGCCGACAGCCAAGTCGCGGTCATCGATGCGAGAAATTTTTGACGCGCGACAAACGGCGGGCCGGGGGCAGACTGCTCGTGGATATTCGTTGGACACGGCGATGTTGGACATACGCGGAAGGAATTAATTGAGAGGACCGGAAAAAAACCCAGAGGAAGAAGGTCTGGGACGCCGGATGTAGCTTTAAACGTTGAAGAGATGGAGGGTTGTCCTCTGTTACGCTGATCGTTGACTGATAGGGTGAACTGCGAGCGTGTTTCATCTACGTCAATGACCCCCCCCCCCCCCCCCCCCCCCAAGGCAAAGAGTTTACTACGCGAGTATGCGGTGTCCCGTTGCTACGTTACACATTCGAGACGAGGATGAGATTGTAATCCGATGAATCCACGTCGGTCGCCCCGCACAGGTTTGTTCATCGCGCTCTCCTCATCCGGGCAAATTATCCCGGAGCCAGTTTGCGAACGCATCGACGACAACGTCCTTCTCGTCTTGGGCGAAGCGTACATTTTAGAAACGAGTAGAACCAGTCGCGAGGAAACGACACCAACGACATTCGACGTACGCGGATCAGGCGCAAAGTCGCCCGTTAGAAATTATATAATTTTAACGACGGAATAGATCGTAGAGGTAGGGGAGTTCTGCGGCGCGGTGGGGTATCCGAAGCCACGGGGAAAGTTTGAGGGGCGAGTTGAGGTTGATGAAAAAATATTACACCATTTTCATTATCCAAGGGTCATGAAAATTTCAAACCGTTCCGGGGGCGCTCACCAGGCTTAATTAACTGCAATATCAAACACGCGTTTCGCGCGGTATAAACTATGCCTGCGCGTATAAAAGGCTAATTTACAATTTGATGCGTAACGCGTTCGCGTTATACCTCGATGCGACGTGAAACGTTAGCTTCGGAGAGTGAACCGTGAATTGTGGGAAACGCTTCCTTCAATTTTCCAATTCATTGCACCCAGGCGACTTGCAGTAGGGCAGGATTCTTCGAGGTAGACCACTCCGCTCCGATTCAACTCCGGTCCATTCAATTTCCATTCAAATTGGACGAATTTCACGAGACACCTACGTACGAAAACGTGACGAGTAACGCCCAAACTCGATTGGTCGTAGAGAACGTGCCTCGCTGTGGCGGTACGCACGTTCCGCTGCGGCAACACGACCAGGATTAAACGAGATTCCAGAAAATCACCCATTCGAATCGTTACGAGTGTTTCACCGGTACAATTATTGCCAAGTCGATGCACCAACCCCGAAAGAACATTCTTCTAGTATCAAAAATGAAATCTTCGATTTGGAGTCACCGAGCTATTTGATTTGCTGCGCGAGCATCGCGTGTATTAGTTTGAAGAGACAAAAAGAAAAGAAAATGCAGAGGTACCGTAGGCCCCCGTAGATGCCGTCAGGCGACAGCAAAACGTGCGGGATAAACTTCGTCTGAAGGAAAATATTTACATAATCCGAGAAATATTATTTCTGGCTGTCGAGCAACCGAAGAGAGGCTGCTATGCAGGATACGCGAAACATTGGGCGCGTAGCGAGGGATCTTCAAACGTTTCGTGATAAAGCTCTAAAGTAGTTACTGCCGAGCCCTCACTCCAGTACGGTTCAAGGCTCGTTTAATTTGAGTTCTCGAAAGTTTGGGAAATAACAACGAGTAAACATCGTTTCGTTCGCGAAATTTTACCTCTTCTTGAAGCTGTCTGTCCTTACCCATTTGTCTATCTCGTTAGTGCGGATTCGTTTCTCTCTCAGGAAATCCTCCTGACTCGGTTTTGTACCTCCTCGCGATCGCACCCGCCGATTTTCAGACGACCAGTCCGATCCGTATTTCATTCACCTGTGCGGATGATACGGCGTGTGACGGGAATTTTAAACGGGCGACGTCTCTCGGTGGTGGTCGGAGACAAGAACTAAACGAGGACTAGTAAAACGAGAGGAATTTCTTGTGGAGAAAGAAAAAATAGAAAATAAAAAGTGAAACGCAACAGAGCGGACAAAACATGGCATGATGTAGCGAAAACGAAGCACGATGACGGACCAGCGGCCGGAGAAATCGACTAGACGCCAGTTTTTCGCGGGCCGATGATAATTCAGAAGACGAAAAGCATACGCCTCCCGAAAGCTCGCATTTGCGTAAAGACTGAGATGATAAAAACTCGAGAAACACGAAGACGAAGCTGAAACCCGCGACGTAAAACGATCTGTGCTGTACGCTGTATGACGCATGGTGGGTATAAGATTGCAGTTTGGGCAGCTATTTCGGCTCCAGTTTGAGGTACACCTCTTTTTTTTGCTCGCCCTTTCCATAAATTGTTACGACGCGCGGCTCGCGTTACGCCTCGCGCGTTTTTTATCAACGCGACTTAGCCAAAGCTTCGCGTGTGCGTCGTCTACGAGCGTGATAACAGGCCTCGTGAAATTCGGGCAACGACTTACGAGCGAGCGAAAACCGACGTAAGCGAAAGCGAGAACCGACGTAAACGGCGAAAACTCGCGTTCCTACCGGAGGAAGGTTCAGGGTCGTTGTAATAAACATCATCCGTAAACACCTTCATTGGTCGCGAGGCATAATCGTTAGTTTCGGTAATTCGACGCGTTTTCTGCAACAACGAGCGCCGACAGTGGCGTTTCGTTGGAAATTCCGGTAGAATTTGGAGGAATTTCTACGGGCGAGATGGAACTCGGGCTTGACGAGGCGATGATAGATTACCCGGTACTGGACCCCGCTAGCTGCGCGAGCGCAAGCCGCAGGAGTGCCTCGCTCAGGCGTAAATGGAGATCGTGAGCTGGGGAGAGCCCGAGCGTGTTTCTCGCCCGGCGGCCTAAGGCAGACGTTCTAGAGACTAGAGAACGGTATTACGTCTTCTCTCCCTCCTCTTCCTCTCTACCAGCCGACCTAATTTTCTGACCCACTGGCAACTGTGACTACCAGCCGTGGTGTACTGCCTACGGATCGCTATCGCGGACCCAACAGATCTCGTGCTCTTCCGAGTACAGGCCAACTTCTTCTTGTTCGCGCGATCCAATCGCTTCTTTGAACACCGTTTACGGCCTGCCTCGCCGAGTCTCTCGGAGACGCGGAATCATCGCCGTCGAATCGACTACGTTTGACTACGATTACGCGCGATGCGAAGATCAATCGCGAAAGACCGGACGCGGAGACGATTGATGGGGTGACGAGAGTGAGAGGCACGTGAAATGAATCGGTGCGAAGGTAATGTTTCTATTATCGACGGTAGGATGTCGGTCCTCGGAGCTCGGAAAGACGAACGGGTTCGAGAGGGATGTTGACAGTGCTCGTGGAAAATTGCGTTGAGATTTCGTGGTAGCAGATTTCTAAGGGAATCGGTGCGAGTGGCGGAGAGAAAAGCGGTAGGACGAAGGGGAACTCGGGCGAGAAATGAAACGTTTTCATCGCCACAGCGAACAAGTAACTATTTCGGTGTTGGGACGTGAAAAGTAGCCGGGTAACTGGTGTTTGCTGTTTGGTTCTGCTCCCGAAGCGATACGCGAGGTTGAGATCGACAGCCTCTCTCGCTCTCTCGCTCTCTCGCTCTCCTCCGAGGGGCAGGTCTAACAAGGTGATGAGAAACACGAGAGAATACACATCGGGAGTAGGTACAGGGATCGTGCGTTTTCTGTCAGGGAGAAATATGGTCGAGGCGTAACGAAGGCGAGAGGAAGGGTTGAGACTCGACGGTGGAGGGAGAGGGAGAGAGATAGAGCGCGAGAGAGAGAGAGAGAGAGAGAGAGAGGAACGTCTTTGTGAAATGCTTTGTGGGGTATCTCAAAGTTTCAACAAAGTTTGGACCGAAACTCCTGAGCCATAGAGAAGGAATACGGATCGAGGGTAAAGAGTGTACAGGATAGGGGAGAGAAGGAAGAATTCAGTATCAAGTGACGGAGCTTCCTTCGTTTCAGACTTGCTTCCTGTGAGCTGTGTGCTTTTGTTGGTTGGCTCCTCGTGGCTTTAGAGCTGAGGTTTCGTTTGTAACGAGTTGACGATATAATAGGACTAAGCAGATCACCTCTTCGCGACGACGACGCGGCACATTACGAACTTTTGTTCCCTAATTCTCGTCGAGGTACCCGAACCTTTCGATCATCCTCGCCGTAGGATTCCGATGCCGGGAAGGTAGTTACCGCGAGGTATCATTCGTATTACCGAACGGAGCCTATTCACTGCGAAACGTTTTTCCACGCGGCATTAACGAGCCTACATTAACCAAGGACAATGTCGAGTCTTCAGCGTAAACGTTTTACGAGATGACGAGGGTATATAACGGCACGATTCCAGTCTTTTGTGCCCCGAGAGGTTATGCCTCTCGAAGGGTCACCAGATAAGGGCCGACGCGGCCTCCGGGGTGATATAGATGGACCTTGACCAGGACTGATACGCCTTGAAAAATACCGCTTCGTCAATTTCCAAAAGCTTCACCTCCCGTACTATCGCACGCGTAATGCTCCATTCATTCGAGAAATTCAGCACGCGACGTTCCGGCAATTTTATAATCAAATCTAACGATCTGACGTGCAAATTGGTAACAACGACGCGGGCATTACGTCATTGCGTTGAGGACGTTTGACCGTTGAACGAAGGCATGATTTATCGATGCTATAGGCAAATCCGTTTGAATCGTAGATGTGCTACTTATTTTCCACGAGTTTTCCAGCAGCTGTCACTGTTTTGCATAACGCTAAGCATTTCAATCCGTGCGGCCTTCGGATTTTAGTCGTTCGATCTCTACGGCCTTTAGATTTTAGTCATTCGATCGTTAATTTTTGGAGAGAGTAGATTTATACCTTTTCACGAAACCTTCAAATTTGGCTGGACATCGTTGTAAATTTTGTATTTCACGCGACGAAAGAGTGCCAAAAACGACGTAGAACAGGCGGGGCGTGGAATGTACAGAGTGGATTAGCTGCTCCGATGAGCGTAGCTTGAGATGGCGAGTATTGATGTGCCAATTTGCGAATATTTTCGATCGGTGGGTCGATTACGCGGAGGTTAGTCGTGGATTGGATACAGAATCCGAACGAACGCGACAGACGAGTTAATTCGAGCTGTAGAAACGTGAAATCTATTATACATAGTCCGCACCGTTGGTAAAATAAATTGATATCAAAGCGTATAATCAGTGTTTGCTTTGATCACCCAGCTACATTGGTATTCCGGTGTACAACGAAGAAGGGATCGATCGGCGTACGAACGAAAGCAGATACGAATGCTGTTTGATGAACCGTTACGAATCGGTTTTATCGGAGTCAAAGATCGCGTACGTAGATTATAATTTGTAACAGACGGGAGAGGAAACGGTACCGTGAGTTTCGCGCGCTGTTCGAAACTCCGCGGTACGAGGATATTCCTGCTTCGTGTAATTATTCGGACACATAAATTTCAGCGCGGATAAGTCCTCCGCGAGCATGCTATATAATCGTGACGCACCGAGTTTCGCGCCCGGTGCATCGTTAACCAATTACGAGGGGGATATTTCACGGCAAGTGAGAAAAAGTCTTCTAGTTTATCGACTTACGGACGGTTATTAACTAATCGCGAACGGCTTCGTGTACCGTTCACCAATTCATACCTTCGCTCGCTCCAACGGTTCTACTTTCCTCCCATCAAGGTAGGCCGGCAGAAAACCGGAACCGAACCAGCATCTCGCGGATAATAAGCTGTAACCAATTCGAGTACGAAGCTGGGATCAACTCGGTTCAAAAGAGAAACCGAGTAAAACCGTTTCGAAAGTTCTTCGAAGCATCGGCAAACCAGTCGATGTCAAACGATATACCGAGCCGAAGCGAAACGCATTGTTGCAACAGACGCGAGCGGGTTTGCGGATGCTCTCGATAATTCTCGCTAAACCTCCCTTCGCTCGTCCTTCCAGGCTCGATAAGCCACGCCTGAGCCTTCGACAGCGACGAGAAAAACGTGTTTCAGGACTCAAATCCTGTGCCGCTGTGAAATTTGTAATACGTCTACTCGGACAGATATCTGCGAGTCTGATGTCACGACGCGTGCGAACGGTCATCGAATTATAATGTTCGGATAAAAAACGTCGTCGACGGTTCTTCGTTACCGTTGGTCGTTGAATAATAGGAAACGGAGGTGTTATCCTTGTCCGATCACGGTCAGCTACCGCTACGACCATCGGGCGCGTCTATAGTTCGAAAGGAAGATGATGATGCTAGAAGCAACGGTAAAATTCATATTTACGACGCTATGATTTATTTATTTTTGTTTTTCTCCTCCGAAAGCACAGGGACACCGCGAGTAGGATGAGTTGCGAAAGGTGTGCAGCGTTTCTAACGAACGTAACAAAGAGCATTGTCTCGGATCGTTCCCGTCCGCGTACATCGCGGACAAATCCACTTAAACGAGGCGATCGCGTCTCGCAAAACTATAGAACGATCTCGCGGCGGTTTCTTCACGTGCGAAAGGAACTCTCTTTGTTCCATCGGCAATAAAGCTATTATTTGGCTTCGTCGACGCGTTATCAGTCGTTACCCGACGACGATGGTAGGTGCGCTACCCACGTGTCGTCCCGTCTTACGTAGACCTACGATCTCCTCTCTCCTCTCGCGCGTTCTTCTTTTTCCTCCGTTTTTTTCACGCAACTTTTTCAGCAACGAGTGGGTAACGCGTTATTTTCCAATTTTACTCCCGCACGTAGCGCCGAAGGTCCGTGCGGAATAATAACAACGTCCACGGACGCGCGTGCGAGACGAGGGTGGGACAGGAAACTCGGACGGGAAAAAGCGTTCGCTCTGATTGACCGCGTCGCAAAAGAATTTTTACGCTGAAAGTTTAAATGACACCGTTAAACAATGTTTACGCTCGGTGAGACGAAAGCCACCTGCAAGCCGTGCTAAACGAAGCGTATAAGGGGAACAAACGTGAACAAACAAAGTTACCATGAACCCTCGGCTTATTTCTCGCCTCTTTTCGAACCTCCGATTCCGAAGGATTTTCGGGGAAAAGCGGATCGAGAGAGGAAGCGGGCGACGGATGAAATACAGAGAATCGGAAATCTGCCACGATTCGTTTTTTATTTCGAGAATTAATTTTTCGAAACCGCGAAATCGAAGAAATTCCACGACACGACGACGCGAAAACAAGGATGGGAATTTTTTCCGAGCGGCCGGGTCAACAGGAACGAAGAGCGAGCCCCGTTTATGCGGTGTTAATGAAAATCTACATTTTTCGTTATTTCCATAGTAATTTGATCGGGAAGTTGGAAGTTCGTGGTGAAGGTGGTCGGAACAACTCGGTCGACGGTGTGTCTCTTTGATGGTAAAATCTAAATTCTCTTTGTACGTTGTAACGAAGGGGAATATATTATTCGATCGGGCAGAGAGAGAGGGATAATTATTTAATCTTGATTCAACACGCGATCTATGTGAACCCTAACGCGAAAAAATCGAGGCCAAAGTCCACCGCGCAGCGGTTTCGAAGTGTTTCAAAGTTAGACCACGAAATTGTCGCGGTGAACGACGTATCTTGCGAGGAATTATCTCCGACGACGGCGTTAAAGTGACGTTGATTAAAATGAGAACGGGATTCGAATGTGAGATTACAAAAGTTCGTCGTTACGGTCGGAGGGATGAATTCTTCGTAATTTGCTTCGTGGGTGAAATGTGCACCGTTGAAATGGAAACTCGGGCGGAGCACGTAGTCGGCATAAAATGACAGGAATCTCCGCTGTGATCTCGCCGTCTCCGCGTATAGGTATAGCTGCGTCGCGGTTGATGGATAGATGGAAAGATGGAAAGATGGAAAGATGAAACCTTGCCTCATCGCACGCCTCTTACGCGCGTACCGTGAGAGCCGCAGCCGTTGCGGACTCTTTCCCAATTGCAAGCCGGCCCCGAAGCGAGTAAACCGTACCATTGCAGTATCCTCGTCCCTTGCTCCGCGCGTCGCCCTTGTTCCTCCCTGCATCGCGATCGAGAGTATGGAAACGCGCGAGATGCGAGTCGCGATACGAGACGAAATCTGGGAGGGAAGGGGGAGGGAAACGAGTCGAATCGGCGGGAAATTATCGTCGTCGGGGAGGCCGGACGATTTATCACTGGACGTGGAAATATGTCGACGGATGAGAGATAGAGAAAGTCGAGGCTAGGTCGAAGGCGAGAAAAAAACGGCGAGGCACGTTTTTATTCACGTTTCGTTTCGACGCTGTGCGTGCGCCAGATGGCGTGAAATTTATTACAAGTAGAAACGTCAAATAAAAATGACCCATCGACGTCGCTGGGTCTGATATATTTCGAGAAAGATACGACGCGCGGTTGTCGTACGTCAACTTTATTTATTTCATTGCCGCGAAACGTTTCGGCGGCATGGATTTTCAGGAATACGATTTATCCCCGGGCGCGAAACCGCGCTCTCTTCTCCCACGGCTTTTTTGCACGATACGCGCGGAACCTCGCGATTTTCAAACCGACACCAGCGCAACCGCGATCGATTCTCGAGAAGAATTATTAGCGAATTATAGAGAAAAGGGAAAAAAAAACTCGACGAAGAACGGAACGACAGACTTCGGATGACCGGCGGCTGGGCGGTAATTATGTACGACCATCTCCGAGAGCTGTGATTCACGGAACGGAGTAACGAGCTTCGAACACTGAACTGGAATTCTCATTTCGCGAATCGTTCCAACTTTTTGCACCGCTCGATCGATTACTCGCGAGCACGGGAGAAACGACGACGGCTGGACCAGTCATCTAGGCGCATCATCGTGATTCTTTCTTTACAATAGTCGAGAAACGTTTTGCCGGAGATAAGAGTTCAAATTGACCGGATGCGCGAGGACAGCATCCGTAGGATACTTTCGACCGGATAATTTCCAACTTTCGGAGGACAATTTTAATGCCTAGACGGTGAAATTCTCCGGCAAATAGCAATTTTACGATTTAATTCTCAGCGACCGATGCGAACTCGGGACAGCAAGCCGGAGAGTGCAAAAAACGACCATTATCGCGACGACGGTGAAATACGAGCAAATGGAAATTAGGTACGAGAGATTTCAACTGGAAAATCAATTCGTACAACCGCTCGTCCAGAACACCGCGAGATACTAATATTTCGATTCGAAATACATTCCTCGTCTTCCGAATTCGCGAATAAATATCATCGGCGAAAACCACGCGATGCATATTTCGCGGATCGTAGCGGTATCGGTGTTACAATTAATGGCAGTAAAGTAAAATTGGTCCACCCATCAGAGATCACAAGGTGGTGGCGCGGGCGTAATATTCGCGGATGTAATTTGTAGGTTTGGCGCCCATAAAGTTGGCAGTGTCCACGGGGGAACAAGGGTAGTCCGATATGTATATACGGGTATCCCGTTTAGTCCCGAGCTCGCGGTCGCGTGTTCGAGGGAGAGAGTAAATTCCGCCGCAGAACGAAGGAAGAGGAAGGCGAGAGCGGAGGCTCATCCATACGTACGCGCGCGAACACGCGAGCACATACGTATACGTATACGTATTTGTATACGTAGACGGTCCGCGCGATTCGCGAGTAAAGCGTGCGTCTACGTAGGTCCGTTGCAGGGTTATGAATAAACTTGGCACGGTATATAACGCGGCTGCCGCGATATTACATTTCGAGGGATTAGCACAAAGTAATTCAGCGGTGACGCTTCTCGGCTCTAGTGCTAGACACCGAACTCCTGGCATAGTTGGGCGCCGCGAGACGCGCGGTTGACGTTACGCGCGCGTATGAAAATCTGCGGGATGTGGGAAGAGTAAGAATTTCAGCCCGAGACCGAAGACGGCGAAACGATCGAAATTGTTGCCGCAGGTACGAAGAGATCGCGCTACGGTGTGGGTCCCTAGTCCTGGATGTTCCACGTGACGAATCCTCGCCTCTCGGCGCTATCCAAAGATGGTACCAACTTCATTCCGACTCTTGTTCCTCGCCTCCGCCGTTTTATCGACGCAGGAACGAGTCAACTTTGGATTAATTAGAAACGAGAGAAGCAAACGGCGAGACGGCAGAACGACTGTCTGGGGTAAGCGGATGCTCGGTTTTACTCGGCTGGCTGCTCCTCGACTGCGTCGCACAGGATCGCTGCGACTGACTTACTGACCTACTAACCGAACGACTGCAACATCCGCGCGCCACGGATTTTCCGACTCTTACAATTGCGACTCTCTTGTCGCCAAGATAACTTCGTCAAAGGAACCATCCCCCACGAAAGAATAACGTTCGCGCGTACTTTCTCCGACTGGACTGTTCCACCTTTTGCTCTTAGCCTTACTTCTTCCGCTTTTCCCCGGAGAAACTAATTCTGCCAACGGGCGATCGGAAACCGCGGACCCTTCGCGTCTCAATCACCGCACGGTGGGCGTTAATGGGGAGGATGCAGCATTTTTCGCAGTTTTTATCCCCGTCAACGTCTCGTCTGGACCAACAATTAATTACGTGCCGCTATACAACCAGGCTTCCACGGCTGCATCTCGAACGCACTAATTATATACTGTCCAAGAGGCCACCGCGCATCGGTAAGACGGAGATTCGTGCATAAAAGCGGATGCGAGTTCGCCAGTTAACAGAACCGTGACGCGCTGGGCTGCGGCAGATTTACAGGAAAATATTATCGATCAGAGATCGAATGTGATCGCTGAAATGTGCAAAGATCTCGCAGAATCTCGTTCGTAAACGGAATCCTTCCGCGAAACGTCGAGGTAACACGAGCAGCGGGAAAACTCGGGACTCTAAACGCCGCGGAGCTACGTGGAAAAATCTGGTGAAAAATCACGAGAAGAAAAGCTACTCGGGAATTGAGAAGAATACATTTCGGAGAAAAATGCGTCGGTACAAAATCCTAACGATAATAATAATACTAGTAATCCTCGCGCAGCAGGAGCTGGAAATAAGTCTTGAAAGGATATTTAATCCTGCGGACGTTTCACGCGTCACGTTCTGGTAATTTTTGAATGGGCTAAGGATGTCTCGAGGCGTAGATAATCTGAAAGTTACCAGAACGTGACGCGTAAGATGTCTGCAGGACGTTCTCAGGACTTCTCTCCGTTCCGTGTTGCGGCGTTTTGCAGTTCTATCTCTCGCATCTACGCTGTTATTGTACTTCTGCATTTACAAGAGAGCAGCGAAGCACGTTTATCTTCTCTGCGGGAGCCGTGGAATAAACATGTTTACCCAAATTATCGCGTGGATTTGACATTCGCGCAATCTCCGCTCGTTGCGATGCCCGCAATTGAATGTACCTATATATACGCGACCGCAAACTGCCGCAAGATCGTACGGCACGATTCGCAAGGAAAACGCCACTGATCTCACGCGGCGAGATATTCCACGAGCATTTCTCCGCGATCGGCGTGACCCGTTTCGCCGATAGTGGAAAATCGTTTGTTGTTGTTATTAAAAAATTGAAATGAAAAAAAAATAGGCAGGATCCGATCGGAAACTGTGAATTTATCCGCAGTCGCGTGGAGGCTCAGCGATTTTCAGCGAGTAAACCGCGTCGCTCCTGAACCCTGGAGGTCCACGT
This sequence comes from Arge pagana, assembly GCA_963969455.1. Taxonomy (NCBI): domain Eukaryota; kingdom Metazoa; phylum Arthropoda; class Insecta; order Hymenoptera; family Argidae; genus Arge; species Arge pagana. The sequence goes on along the minus strand of OZ018312.1, from coordinate 5,108,189 downwards.
GGTCTTCGTCTCCGAGAATGACGCGCGCCTTTCTCACGGTGCAGTTACGCCGCGTTTTGGCGATAACTTCTTGTTCTGGCGACTTCCGGCAACTCCGAGAGGGCAGCGACGCAGCTCTGATCTATCGAGTTACCGCAGACCTCGTATATCCAACGTGTTCGCGCGATACCGTTTTGTCCCAAGTTTTCGCGGCGCGTCGATAACCGCGGAGTTAGTCCGGGGCACGATGATTACGGTGGACCAACGGTAACGAGGCGAATTTTCTCGTCCGCAAATAAGGCGAACGTGACACTTTTCCGTCGCGGTATATTTATTTACATTTGGTTAAAATGGGACGCTTGCGTCGTCGTAAAAGAGCTCTGCGGTCGTAAAGTGGCTCGTTTACGAGGAAGACAGGTAGGAGAATTGGAATCGCGAACAGAAACGGCAACCGAAGATAAAACCACGAGCACAAACGATCTGGCGCACGCGACGAGAGGATACGAAACGGTTTATAGGACGGCAGCCGGTATACAGATTTTGCGCAAGATTAATTCTCTCGCTAACAATAGCTTCGCTAGTTTCTAGCGTTCGCGATACCATTCGAGTCTCGTCGCGAGGCCGACGAATTCGTGCCCGCGCGATTTGTGGGAATTTTTTCACCGAATATCGAGCATCAACGAGTGCGAGGCTAACAAGCATTCGTAGATCTCGTCCCATGGATCAAAGCGACGAGGCAAACGAAGGCGGATCGCGTGGGAGTACACGTGTTTGTCGGGGGAAAAAAAGACTGCTTCGCTCGTTCGTACGACCTTTTGGTCTTAATTAGTCGAGGGAAATATACGAGGATGGTCGATTGTTAATTAGCGGAAAATTATATCCAGGCTCGATTGGAATAAGATATTCATCGAGTTTTGCTCGATTGGCGGAGCTACGGTTCTTGTCAGCCAACGCGAAGATGCCGCGCGTTACGTCCGCGGGATGAACGGTCGTCCATCTCGCGATTAATTATTATTAATTAAGCGAATTATATCGTTGAACAGATAGGCATTGTCATTTTTTACGACTTGAAATACGACCTCGACGCCTACGCGCACGCGGCGATGAATCATGCGGAGGCTTATTAAGGCTGCCGCTAATTGAATCCACCGCGAATATTTGAAAATGAAGCGAGGTTGCTTCTGCCTTACAATTTATCGCGTCGTTATTTTATTTTATAAATTGGCCGCGTCGCCCATCGTCTACGATCTAAACAGCTTCGCTTGCCACATCGAACGTCCGTGTTAAATAACGTTTACCGCTCGTTCTCGACAAATCCTCTCGATTTCCCACTACATTCGTACAAAAACGGACGTTTGATCCGCGAACATCCAAATCATCTCGTGAATTGGCGAAAAACATTCTTTTTTTAAACGACAAGCGTTCGACTTTGAGGGTCGAAAGTTCTTTGCTTTCGGTTCTTAGAGACTATATGAATTTGCATCTGCAGACTGGTGGGGATGAAGATAATAAAACAGAAGCACTAGCTCAATTTCGCCGCCTTTCATTTGTTTTTCGTACCCCCGGCGCGTCGTTTAGCAGTCTTTTTCACGAAAACGAGGAGTAGAGTTTCAGACGCTATGAATCTTGATGTAATCTCGAAAGCGTCTGGTGAGATGATCATCAAAGGGAAAAGATGAGTTGCGCGTATCGAGAAGCAAAGGGATGATTCTATCGCGAAAAATTGCGAAGAACGAGGCAAGAATCTTTTCGAATTTCGTCCACCGTGTCGATTGAACGGGAACAGTTGAAAATCGTTGCGAAAGAAAAAAATTAAAAAAAATAGACACGCGAATCACGACTTGTCGTTCGCGCGTGAGATAAATAGGATGGCGGTAAGCTATGTAATTATCGGATATCAAGAAACGATATAAAATATCACGCAAAGTCGAGGAGAGAAATGAGCGGAGGAATGTGCAACAAGTAGGGCAACTACTCGCTGCCGTCTCTGTTCCGAGATGAAGCGCGTCGTCGAGCCTCCGATAAATCTGCTTGACGTGGATCTAGAAGAAAAGCCGCATTGTGATCGGCGAATCGACGAGATGAATGTAAAAACTGGGAACAAAAGGTAATTGAGTACGATTCGAGAACGTCTCGGGACATTCGGACGGGGAAACCGATTAAATTCGCGAATTCGACGTCGTTGATTCAACATTCGATCCAACCGCGTTCCAGATGGCTCGAACCGTTGCTCCATTTTACTTCCAACCAACGAGTCTCGATCTCGCGGATTTCTCGACTTCGAAAATTAAGCACGCGTCATCCACGGATTTACCGTTTCGAATGTGTAGAAAACACGTTTAGGCGAAAAACTGTAACCACGCCAATTTCGCATCAAGCTCGCATCTTCCTATACAAACCTATCGCTCATATTTCCCAACGATCGGTGAATCCGTCGCGCATCGTTACTCGCGCGCGATTCGCGTTATATCTACGCGCCAACATGAAAATAACCAACGATGCGATTAAGCATAAAACTGTAAAAGCATAAAAACAAACGTACGATTCGGAAGAGTACGCCCGGACGTGTGCGGCCAGGTGAATTTGTGGCGCGGCGAAGAAATCATTCGGACGCGAACAAGAATCCTGCGTCGAGCGTCTCAATCCCGTCGCGAAAACCAATAAAAGGATGGAAATTCACGGAGCGTAAAGATTATTTAACGCCGGTGTTGCGGCTGGATCGATCTGTAGTTGATGCCCAGGCGAAAGAGGGGTTATAGACGTGCGGAGGAGGTAAAACGGGTAACGCGATACGAGGCAGGAGCGGTACTCGTCGAGGCAACCATCAGCCAACACAACCAGTCGGCAAAGCTCCTTTTTTCTCCGCTCTTTCTTCCCCTCGCCCCCTTTCTCTCGCTCTCTCTCTCTCTCTGTCGCCCTCTCCGTGTCGCGTTCTCTTGCTCTCTCGCCGAAGTGCGTATTATACGTGTGCGCATAGGTACACGGGTATCGCGATACATATAGCGCGGAACCGTGTCGCGCGGTTGATTACCAACGGGAAAAAATAAAAGCTCCTCCGATGGAAGGGTTAAAGCTGGTTTATTCATTCCCACCGACTCGCCGTTGCCCCCGCAGCTCCTCGCGATTAAACGATCGCTGGGCGGCAACCACTACCACGGTTCTCTACCCGGTCACCCCTCGACGGTCTCCTCACGTGACCGGAAATTGGCCACCTACGGACTCGAGAGACTTCCGCTGGGTGAAGTATGGACTGATTTGCGAAGGAATTTCATCGATTTTTATAGCACCGCGAGAAAACAGGAATTGTAACGAAGAGATTGCGAGATAGAGTACACGTGAGAGAAAACCCGAGTAAAAATTATCGCCGACTGCGGGAAATATTACCGTTCTGATTTGGAATCTTGTTTCATAAATGCAGAACGATAAAAATTGTTGGTCATGTAGCTAACTTCGCAAAACAGTCGATAAATGCTACCGTAAAAATGTTACCGTAAAAAGAACGGTAACCGGTAAGTCTGTCGATGCTAATACCCCAATAAATAAAATTATCAAATTCGATCGTCGTCAGAATCATAGAAATATTACCAGAAATGACGATTCATTCGAGCGTGCCACGTAAACAGCAAATATATTCAAATTAAAATAATGAAAATGACTGCAAAAAAGCATTAGAGATTTCAATTTGGCTCGTACGTGTGGCGATCCAGAGAGTAAAAGTTTGGCACGAATATTGTTTTGTTAAAACAAAATAATACGAGTGGATTGGAAGAAATTGGTAGTTTTTTACCAGCCAAGGAAGTAAAAATTATAAGAAGCTGAAATGGTGTCATACTGTTTGGTAAAAATTACTAAACGAACGTTGAAATGTGATGATTTTTTCTTGCTCCGGCATTAATAATTGCCAGAATGCATTCGTAAAACAATTTTACCGTTCTAGAATAGAACTTTTTCCCCCTCCGCGTACGAATACAAGAAGAAGGTCCGCGCCACGAGGTGGCGAAATGGATTACGAGCGAAATTTTTTACTTTTCGGGGTGTAGAAGAAAAAAAGGCAATGGTGCCGGTGAGAACAGCTACTCACTCGTTTCTGCAAATTTTTACTGCGGTGACCGTCGTTCGACTTACCTGAAACAGAAAATAGAAGATCGTGAGCCGAGAAGTATTCTACGTGATGTGAAGGAGGCAAAAATAGCGGAAAGAAATCGATGAGAAATTTTTGTCGTAGTCCGTGCTACGTTTCACCGTGTTCGCACCGACGATTTTCATGGATAGACCGACGGCTTCGGTATTCCGAGATAATTAATAATTCACCGCCGCGCAGAGAATATATCATCCGAGACTTCAATTGTAATTCAATTACGATACACAAGGACATACATCCGCGAGTTCCTCGATATCGACATCCAAGGAATAATTTATCAGCTCTTACCTACGCAATATCAATGTAGTCTCAGATTTTTCCCCGATTTCTTTCGTATTAAACAGAGCCGACCAGATTCTCGTCGTTCGAGATGTATTGTACTAATATTTGCAATATCTTCGAAGCAGTCCGCTAGACTCCCCGAGTCAAATAGCACGAGACTAGTTCAAAATCGAGAGATAATCCGGCCGCGAAAAAAACGCGACGCGTCGAGGTGAGGGGAGCAAAAACTGCTAAAATACGCATCTTCGCTGCGGGGACCTCGGCTGCGTGGCGGAAAATTATCTCGGTCTCGACCAACGCTTGGATAAAATTTCCACGCGAATTGCGTCCAACGCTGTAAATTCGCGCGAGTAGTCTTCGTGTGCTACGGACTAGTCATTTTCGTCGGGACAACGCCGGCAAAAAATACGAACCGGAACGATTCTTATTCTTAGGCGAATGAGAGGTCCGCGAGTTCGGACAGAATTTTCACAGCGGCGTGAATTTTTTTGTGCAGTTGGTCAGCTCGAGGCTAATACGCTCGACTAATTACCCGTTTGTAATCAAGGGCCGCGGCGGTCAGGGGTAAAAGAGAAGACTAATTCGGTGGCCTGTCGTGACATTTGTTGGCTGCTTACTTTTGCGAGGAAACTATTTTTTATTCTCGTTTCGACGCATCCTTTCCTAACCGAGGAGAAAACCCGATTTCAAAAGTCTTGCCCGCGCGAAAACTTCCACGAGCGTCGTCGCGATCCAAATCGAAGGAGGGAAGCGAAGACAATAAAAAACATTTCCCTAAGCGTTGTTGAAAAAAAGACAAGAAACAGTCGCGACATACTTTTGTCCGTTCGGAATTTCGCGACGATTTTATACTTCCACGTTGCTTCTACTTCTACTCTTTTTTTCGAGCCGTGCGTTTCTCTCCGCGATTAATCGCGCGATGTGTAAATTTTAACGCAGCTGGAACTGATTCGCGATTTTTGCCGGGGAAAAAGTGTGTTAAAACGAGGAAAAAGGGCGGAAAGAGAGAAAACGAAAAAAACGACGTACAACCGCGTGCGCGCGGCTAATTTTTTAGCGACACCGCAACGTAACGAGCGCGAAATATCGAACGTAGAATTTCGTTGTGGGCAGGAGTAAAAAAAGTACGATACGACCGACGAAAAAGAATATTTGTCAGAGGTATTAGTTGGAATAGCAGTCTCAATTATTCATCGCGATGTTCTACTTTTACCGTCGTCGATCGTAGCTAATAAGCTGAACATTCAGATTCAATAAAATAACAACGAATTCCCCTCCAAGGAAATTGTCAAATATATATTCAAAATTATCATCGCAAATTCGTCAGCCATCGTTATATCTCTGCGTTTTATTGACTGGTCCAACGATGAGCCGATTCAATTGAAATTGAAATATTTTGGCCGATTTTTGCGTAGCGTCTGTAGAAAAAATAGAAGATGACGAGACAAAAAGTCGAAGAAAACCGATGCAACGTCGAAATTCAAATGCAAGAGAAAACGCGTAGATAAGATATCGAGAACAGAGTGAAAAGTCGAGTCAGGTGTTGACAGCAGTTGAAAAAAATTGGTAGGTAAAAATATTGGGAACAATACGATGTCGAAAGCGATTAACGTCGAACCAATTAACTCTGCGCCCGATCAAGATAACGGAAATGAGTCGTTATGCCATTAAAAATATCGAGCCATCAAGTGCCATCGGCTATTTTGAGATGGCGATAAAAATGGAACATCGAGACAACAGAACTCGTACCATTTTCACGATCGAGTCCATGGATCGATCAGGATTGAGGCTGACAGAAAACATGGACACGAGTCGCTGGTGTCTCGACATACGTAGCCCAGTATCGACACGCGCGTGTTCCATGCTTTATGCACGTTTCTCGTCGTGTTCTCGAGTAACATTGATAAGAGGTGGGACTGCATCGGTTCACGTGTCACCAAATGCTGAGACATGCTATACAAATTTGTAGCGTAAGCGGTGACTCGAAAACATGGCGAAATACGCTTGCTCGAGAATCCCGCGAAAAAGCCGAGCTTTCTCGCGAAGTAGCGTTTAGAACGCGGAGTGTCTACAGATTTCCGAATGAAGATTTTTTTTAATCCGACAATTCCTCTGGAAGAAATGATTCCTCCGCGATCAGCACTTCTTCCATTCTCGTACGAGAGATTGGCGAGCGCATGGGATGAGGCAACGACGTGGCATAAGTCGAGTATCAGATCTTTGAAAGTGTAGAGCTTCGAGAGACTTGCTTTTAAGCAGCTTGTCCGCCGTTGTCAACCACCTCTATATTCCTCTCTCTCTCTCTCTCTCTCTCTCTCTCTCTCTCTGTCGAAAGCGACACACAGAGATGGAGAGAGAGAGAGAGATTTCCACGATAATATTTCCGGTACCCCAAAGATAGCTGTTGGGATTATGCTCACTTTTCAACGGAGAAAACGGATACCGCGAAATCTTTTCACTCGAAGGCGACCGTGAATTTCCAAAACCCGACAAGGATTCGTTCAGAGGAAAAAAGCCACCCCCGTCGTTGTTCGCTGTTCGTTTTTGAACCTCGGCGACCGGGGTGTATTGAAATTACGTTTGATGTGGAAAACCGAGTTGGACGAGTCGCGAGCGTTCTTCTTCCTCTCTGGCCAAACTCCGCTTCCCATAACCGACCGCGACACAGTCGGTTCTCAATTTATTCAACACTTAACAAATACCCGGGAAACTGAAACTCCGAGAGATATTGAAAAACTTTCCTTCATCGCCGGGAATCGGTACACCTTAGACTTCCATATATTCGTGAAAACTGTACCGAAGATCCTCCAACTTTACGAGACGTGCTTGAATTTTTCGAACGTATCATTTTCCTCGGGAAAAAAAGTATCCCGCGTAAAGTCAAGTACATACGACTATTTTCCACTGATTCTCGCGAGAAAACTGATTCGATCACATTTGTCAATACACAACGATCGAAATATTAATCTGCGCGTTCAAACTCGTCGCACGCCGACAGGACTGACAAGAGAAACAAACAATCCACGAAATGGTGCGAGACACGAATTTCCGAGTGATATTTCGAAACGTTCGATAGATTTAGACAAGCGAGTAGTCATTATCGATTTCTCAAAGGCCAAAGCGATTGCGAAAATGATCGAAATCGAGCAGAACAGAGACGGCTGTATATTTCTAAATGTCTAATCGATTCAGAAAAAAGTGAATGAATTACGAATAAATTTGCCCGACAGCGAAAACGCAAAAAAAATCTCAGTTTTCATTTTCTCGATTCAAGAAATGTAAGAGAGGCGGATTTTTATGCTGACGGAATCGAATCGACTCGCGAGATCCAGTCTAAGGTGAGAAGTATTTAGAATCGACGCGATCAATGATGGAAATGTGAAAAATTGAAGCATCTTTCATTCTTGGAAAACTGAGGTGATTAGAAAAAAGTGGACAAAACAACGATCTGAATTCCGGGTGGCGTAGAATATCGTGGAAAGTTGCGTAGTAACAGCAACAACGACACCAACGTCGTAGACCTACGGCGAATATTATCAACACTGAGCAGTCTTCTAAAGTAATTAGCGAGTGACGCTCTAGATTGGTACGAACAATAAAGACTCTGTTAGGAGTAACGTTTTAGTTTCTTAATTTACGCGACTACCTACAACGAGTCACTTGTCTCCCGACCAAACTTTCATTCGGATGTAATTAAAATGCAATTAACATTTCACTTGTTTGCCCCAACGACATTTGTATCTTCTCGAAATTACGAAAACGGGTAACGATATTCCGCCGGGTCTCGTTTCTCCTCACATTTCGAGTATGTCGTGTCTGAAATCTCTCCGCCATTATTTTCCAATTTGGAGTTGCATAATTGAAAACGAACAAGCTCTCGCGAGCATTTCGTTCGTATTTTTCACGCCCCGTTTAATCCACATCTCTCGTCGTCGTCGACGTCGAATCACATCTGCTTTCCTTCTCTCGTGCCTCCGCAACGTTTCGTTCCAACGATACGCTAAAAATTGCCGTACCTCCAACCAAATCGTATCACTCCAATTTCCACATCATCCGTCGAAGTTGGACATCTATCGAGTTCACTATTCTTTCGCCGCTTCAGAAATCCTCCTCTACTCGTCATCCGTCTCGAATCGAGTTCGTTTTTGCAAAATCATTATTTCGGCTCGCGATTCGAGTACGTCGTTCCCTTTTTCTAATGAAAACTCGCGAACGGCGTGAAAAACGACTCGACTGGCTGTCTCGAGCCACACTCCTCGACCGGTATTCTTCAAAGGTGTCATCGCTCGGCTCTAGAATGAACCGATCGATCAATCAAATGTTCCGAGGAATCGTTTTACCATCAACCTATCACGGATCTGCTTTTACCAGTACATCGAGCATCGTATTGTCAGCGAAAGACATTCATCAAAGTTATTTTAAGAGAACAAGTATCTTGTCACGGTTGTCTTTTTGCTCGCGTCAGCCGGTTCGATCGCACATCAAAGCGAACGAGAAAAGAGACCGACCTGGAGAATCAGGACGAATCGAAGCTGCACGATCGCGCGCGTTCCCGAGCCGAAGTACGGCTGACGGAGGCTAAATCACTCCTAGACTCGTTAACCCACATTAGTCTTCGGCCTCGGGCGTATTTATCTAACCCTCGATGCTGCAGACCAATCGCTGTGCCTATGATCGTTTCGTCTCGCGAGATATATAGCTGTACGCGTACGCATGTACGTACACCTACGGGAATCCCGGCGAACATTCGTCTGCCAACATCCATTTCTAGAGACGTTATTCCTCGGCGTTGGATGCCTGCCTCTCAGGAAGTCGTTTCGCGTCCGACTCCCACCGCGAGCTCCAGCTTCCACGCGAATGGTGGAGAAGAAAAAAACACACCGATGTCCGTCCGACAGAAGAAGAGGGAATTTTCTCGCCGTAGTTGTGATGTATGCTCGAGCGATTAACCTACTCTATTTACACGCGTCTTTTTCTGTTTTTCTTTCATCTAATTCTCCTTTTCCCATCTGGCTTTTTCACTTCGGCTGAGCTCCGTCCGTCCGAGCCACGAGAAACGATCCTTAACCCAAATGTACGTCCGTTCGTTGTATCCGCGTTAAATTGACGACATATCAATTTATCGAGCGGCGTAATCGAACGACGAATAAAACGAAGCGCCGTTGGAGAATTTTCGCGAGAAGTTGTCCCGATTATTTCTCGCGAGTCACGTTCGGGAGGAAAAATTGTAACGCCGCGCGTCGCAGAAGCGATAGAAGCGGCGATACGTCGGGTAGCATGGACGCCGATTGATTTCCGTGATACGAGGAATAACGAAAGAGCCGCGACGGTGTAGATTTTTGTGATAAGTTGATAAGTGAATTCTAGTTTGTCCGTAGAGTAAATTGATTCTAACTGCAGCCCTGCCACGTCCATTACAAACTCCGCTCGCAGCGGACGACGAGAGATACGGCTCTTCGCCCGCTCCATCTGACTTTCCACGACGTCCAATGATTGACATTATCTCGTAACGTGGCGCGGAACGCGGGCGGAACAGGAGCATAACGCGAACGAAACGAGAACGGAACAGGAGCGGAACACGCCGGCTAATCGGCGAGGAATCGAGGCCGGTAAACCTGGACGCCGAGTCGAGATCCGTCGAGATTGTTGTGACCTCTCGAAACGATCATCCTCGCGTCTCGCGGATCGACAAAAATCCTTTCGAAACGAAGCTCTCGTTCGAGCCGATGAATGCGATTATCGAGCTCGAATCGTAGCTACCGATCTCCACGGAGGTCGGTCGTCAAAGCAAATAATAACAGACACTGTTCCGCGCGCTGGTCCCGTAACGTTGACCGTGCATTTATTTAAAACTAGACTGAAAACAAAAAAACACCGAAGATAACAGTTTCCAGCATAACGAACTTGCCGAAAACGACGAGTAATTTCCATTTCTCGATAATACCGAGAAGCAAAGCGTGACGATCGACTGCATTGTTTCAACGGAAAAACTGCTGATAATGGTTAGTTATCTAGCAAATATTTGCGATCCGTAATCGATTACTCGAACTGAAATGTCGTTTTTCCACAGTAATTTTCAATGGCAAACATCGAGCAGCGTCGAGTCAGTTTTTTACGAGTAACAGCGGGATGATGGTAGGCGATGAGCGGTGAAGATGATTCACGGTTCGTTCTTTGGGGGGAATTCGGTAGCGAATCGTGTCCTATGGACGAATTATACGAAATAACGGAACGAGTTCGCGACGAATCATCGGTCGAATTCATTCGCGGAACGTGGCGGCGTACACAATTTCAATCAGCCGTTGGGCTACGGGACTACATGACAAATCTCACGCACGATATTAGAGCCGCGAATAACGTTTTATAACCAGGTCCATAAATGTGAGTAATGGTATCATTTCAAGGCTTGCATATCGGAGCGTATCTATAGGAAACGGGCGACGCGACGTGTACGTTCGATCGCGAGATATAGAGCATGCAAATGCGGTAGCCGCTACCCAACACTCCGACACCAGCGGTGTACGGTAGCTACCTGATGGCTGCGGGAAATAAACGCTTCTGTGTCGACCCAATAACGTCTCCTCGAACAACTACCAACAACTCTCCCAGCGGCGGAGAAATAATATTGATCTTCGCCGTTACTTAGCGATCTCCCAACTTTGCGATATTCCCCGCTACCGCGGCTCCAGTTTTTGCTCTCTATTTTCACGATTCTACGCGTAAATAAAATATTCCCACGTAAACGAACTTTCAAAGTTTACCATCGTTTCGCGACGTGAATTTTGGAACGGAAGAAAAAAAAATACGTCACATTTTCCAGGTTGCTGTGAGGATGTGTAAAAAAAAGTTCACGTATCTTGAAAGAGGGATACAAGTTTTTGGTCACGAATGGAACTTCGCTGGGACAATCGGATGAAATGAATCTAACGGAATTATTATCGCAACGATACGTCGTTCGTATCCGTTTGATAAGTTTAATTCAATCCACACGGGGAAAACGCAGTTGTATTTCTAAAATAAAAAAGATTCGAACTGATCGCAATTCTGTGTTTTTTATTCCTCCCGAATCTACGCTTCAGTCTCGTCGTTATTTTGCCACGTCCGAATTCGATCTAATTGGTCAGGAAAGAGTTGCTTCTACGAAATCGTCTACCCGATTTCTTCTTCTTTGTCTTCGTTTCTGTAGGTTCAATTGTCTGCCAACGAATATGAATTCCACTGATTAATTAATGTACTTCCTCGCAGAGATCATTTTTTTCTATTCGCCTAATCACGGACGATTTTGGTAACTGCTAATTAGACAGAGCGAAACGATCGGATGGCGCAACGAGGAGTAAAAAAGAGAGCGCGGGAATCGCGTTAGAAAAACGTTGCGGGCTGCACGAACGTGATATTATTTTCAGTTGAATATTTCAAAGTGCGAAGTCTATCCGTGCAGAGGCTATCAAAGGTAAATATATGCGCGATAACCGTGGCAAAACGTGCGACGTTTTGTTCAAACGTAGTACGCGGGGACCACAAGCTGTTACTTTTTAATTAGACCCCGGGTGGGGTATAACGGTACGAGCAATAGCAGCAGCAGCAGCAGCAGCAGCGTTGTATCGCAAAAATGATGAAATATAAAAAGAAGAACGAACCGCGGGCCAATTGTATGCAACGATACGAGCTCGGATCCAAATAACGAATGTTCCGGAAATGAACGGGAAGCTGAATCGTTAAAAGTTTTCAATGTTCAGCCAGCTGAAGGAAATGACGATGTAAAAACGCGTACGCGTAGGGTGAAAAATATATTAGAACCAAATCGACGCTGTTTTTCCCACTTCCCGCCGGAGGTTTTCCGAAGCGAAAAGTAATCCCGACGGATTCGCGAATATCGATTGATCGGGAAAATGTTCGGTATCGCGTTATCTGGCAGTTCTAAGGCATCGCTGGTCTACGTTTCGCATCGAGGTGGTCGGAGACACGGTGGACTTCTCACGATCAAACGTGACCAATTTTTTTTACCAGCGATAAATCGATCTCTAACCTTGCAGACATCGTCCCAAATCGGATGACATATTTTAGAACGAGAGGTACTCGATTAACTACGGTCAAAGCGGCTGAGAAATAATTTCAGAGTACCCAAATCCCTTTACGCGGGACGAGCACGGTTCGAGTCTCCGAACGGAGTCCGAACGGAAAAATTAAAAAGTCTCGGATGATTTTTTAACGATCGTTTTTTCGGTACATCGCGTTTTTTAGGTACATCGATCCTGCGATATCTGCCTTGAGATCGTAGACGAGATACTGATCGTATGAAAAAAGAATGTAGAAACTGGCACCGGGCACCGACGATACGAAAGTCTTGATAACATTCCGATGATAGACGTATTGGTTTGATAAGCAGACTGCTGCGGTCGCCTCAACGTCAGGCAAGATGACGAAGTGCAGAACGACGGGTATTTAAGTGAGCCGAGGATCGGAAGAGATGCTATCGGGTCATTACTACCAGGAAAGCTCGCGGACTCGATTAGGCGTAAAAAGAAATCCAGTAGACGTCGATAGTCGGAGAGAGAAACATAGAGAGAGCCTCGATGGGTACTTATCAGTTTGGCGTAAAGTTGTATTTTGTCGTAGGACGAGCTTGCAAGTCGACTGGGGTTTTTCTGCTGTTCGCATTCGCGTATGACTGGTATAACTTGCGTGGAATTCGGATGACAAGAGAATACCGCGGCTTCGTCTCCGGATACAACAGCAAGGAGGTGGAAAGATACCATCAACTACAGGTACAGTTTCGTGGCCCATTTCTTCCCGGGCAAACTCGCATCTTCTCGTCAAATCGTCCAGAAGGTTGTTGCCAGATCTCGAGAGACTCGTGGCCAAAGGTTTATTGTAAGGGAACACACATTCGTCGACCTATCTTCTTCTCTTTGTCCCGTACCCTTGCTCCCTCGTCGAATCGTTTCGAAACGAGAGCGTGCGACTCGGTCGTCAAAGACCAGCCACCACAACAGTCGCGGAGTAACGCGTGGATTCATCCAGCTACCGTACCGTCTAGAGATCACCGATGTGCCCGCTCCAGGGTTTTAGGACGCCGGTGTCGAGGTGATGCTGGGACGCGGTTGACAACGGTTTGTACCGTAAGACGGGTTAAACTGTCTAGGCGGTTCGCCAGTCACGGAGCACCGTAACGAGTTACGCATGACTTTCGGTATCGCGAGAGGTCATCGAGGTGCTAATTGTTGTAAACAACGACGCGCCTCTCACGATAGGTCGCGGCTCGATCGACCGCTGTTCATTAATCCAATATACCTACGTGAAACTGCCACCGAACTGAATACTAAACAGCGATACGTAGCTCCATGATAATTGCGTTGACGCCGAACACACGCGCGTGTCCGGGTCCCCCTTTCGAAATCATTCTTTTGCACCCACGTACTGCGCAGCGACGTTGCGCCTTGTGGCGATTTCTTCGGATCGCGTTAGTTTCGCCTTCGAAATGACGCTTCGGGACGATTTAGTCGTTCGACGAGATAAACGTATCGATGATCGTGCAGCTACTCCGCTTAATCTTGAACCGATCTCAGTTTGACCTCCGCATCGCGGGGATGAGGAGTTCGAGGATGGGAATTAGGACCGGAGGTCAGGAGTCCGGGAGAAGGAAGCCCATGCTCGTGTCGTAGCTGGCCTGGATTCTCTGTCATGACGAATTTGTTTAATATCTGGTAACAGTTAGGTTTGTTAGGACCGCTACCTCAAGGTCAAACGAGGCGGGTAAGTCAGCCGTGAGAATAGCCTTGGAGAAAAGATCACGAAGAGAATTGAGACGACTCAGCATCGGACCTGGCACGATTGGAAAAATCCCGAGAATGAAGTCGTGGAGAGTCTTTGATGTCGAGGAAGCGAGGATATATATATATACATATATATATATAGAGAGAGAGAGGGCGAGAGAGAAGCCGGGGCGCGAGCGGGGGCGAAATGGAATGAATCCCCCGGGGCGACATTCCAGTCCCGGAAAGTCATAATTCAGTGAGGGAAAGTGATTCACGAAGCAGAATGTTCCGGGGATCTTCTCGGAGTTGGATCATGCCCTTGAGCAGCGGTGTCACGTTAGTTTCCCGACGTGTTTACCTTCGGTAAGTCTTGGATCTCCTCCGCGATCGGATCACACCGCACAGCTTACGTTGGGTACCGACGACGAGGAGCCTCGAGATATATCGCGGTAAAGAAATCTCCGCGGTAAAATTTCTCGTCCGCCCTCGAGAAATTTCCGGGAATCGAGCGACGGGTCTTCATCGAGCGATGATAAATGAAAAATCCCAACTCCGGGCGCGGAGCGAGGGGATGCGACCGCAGCGCGTGTACAGAGTTACCCGGCAAACTTGACGCGGACGGCGGGGGGCGTATTTCCGTGGCAAATGACGAGCCGCGCCCAAAATCATCGAGCAAGCGCCGCGAAAGCTCACCCTGTAAAACCTAACTCGAGCGAAACGCCGCGTTTCTAGACACGAAACGATGCTGTTATAGTCTCGAGGCAACAGTTATTAATCATAAATAAAGTGTTTATGACGCGAAGCAACGAGACTCAGGTGTAATTAAACGCGAAGGTTGGCTAGTTGAAAATCATAATTGGACACTGTCTAGTTCGCGTGCATGTAAAGCCGTGGCATTAATGCTATACAGGCTCCACGGAGCTCTCCAGTTATCGCGGAGGTGGAGGGAGGATATTCTACACGCGTATGCGACTGCTCCGCGTCAGCGTCGAGTTGTTTTACCGGGACGTTGTGAATACGAGAAAAGAAACGTAAAAAGATAGCGAGACCTTTGGATCATTCGACATTGAATCGGAGCCGCGGGGTAGACTCGGTCTAACGGATGGCGAAACATTTCTTACGCGATACGTGGGCGGAGGGACGGGGATGTAACTGGGTGAATGGACGAGGGAGGGGTGAAGAAGAACAGCCCGAGAAGACGTTAGTGACGCGATAGAAACACTCGGGGAGAAAGATAGAAAGTCTCTTCGTTCTTTTCCGGTTAAGACACCTCGCAAGGCTGAAGCTTATCGCTCGGTGATTCTCTAACTGTGCTTCACTGAGCTGTACAAATCGTGTACGATAGCTCTCGACTTTTCACCAATCCGTTTTGAACCGCGTTTCCGCTTCTTCGGGAGCCATTTTCTCCTTCGTTTGCTCGCGGCGCCTTTTTCGAGAAGAGAGGAGTAGGAGGAGTAGGAGGACGAGGAAAGAGCGAGTCGCGACAAAGGGAGAAGAGATCCAATGACTCTTGCTGGCAGAAAATAGCATCGAGTAGAGGAGTTTTAAGTGGTCTCGAGTGCGAGCGCAACGCTGCTGGGGAAAAAACCGTCGAGTATGTAAACGCGACGAAGAGCGTTACGAGTGATTTTGGCATCCGGTTTATGTAATGCCAAGCGTTGCGATCAATCATGCGAACATTTGTACGGAAAGAGCAACGTGAAATACGCGATGCCGTACGCGTGTACAGTGTACGGTACGTGTGTTTCCTCCGGTTGTATACGCGAATTGATAGGTAATTACAGAGCACTATTATACCGTATGGAATTGCCGCCTTCGTGATTGATGGGTTTGGACCGGATTCCACCACAATTTACTGCGAGTCCGGACCTCGCGTCGCACCCTAGTAGCTACACGCCCTCGCTCCTTACTTCGTACTGTTACGTTGCATCGTCGCGAATACAATAATTGCTCGCCAGACGTATCAACGTCTCGATGTCGGTACATCGATGATAATACGGGCACGCGAGGATGTTGCACGGAGAAACGAACACGCGCGCAGCGCAACGAGAACGCATCGAACGGACGATATGTTCGCGACGTGTCAGGAGTTCGCGGCGAAGGACTCGGAAGTTAATTGTGTATACGGAGGTTCGAATGTATATTCATTCGGAAACAGATACGAACGCGTCGCGTACGCGAACGTAGGTACCTACGTATCGTATCGTTCGATACGAAGACCGCACGAGCGCTACGCCGAGATTGAATTATTTGATAAGACCATCCGGCGTATATACACCTCCGGAATCTAGATGTCTAACTATACGTTATATATTATTTATTATTAGTTTTAAATTACAAGCGACGGGCTGCATCTTCGACTTTATCGCGGAACTACCACCGCGTCGTCTACACGCACGTGCCATCTTGACGCGAACGATCTATCCGGACACAGACGATGCGCTGTTCGCGGATACGGACCTACATCCTTGCAACTTTTGTCGCACGAAACGAATGCCATTATTGATATTGATTCTCCGTTGATTCCTCTCGGGACAAAATCCGACAACTGACGAAAAAACGACAGAAATTTCATGAAAAAAATCGGAATCTCTCTCTGTTTGGCTGTACCTACGTGTTTATTAATCGCGTGTCATCCAGATAACTTCGAAAATTAGACTCTGGCTGTACAATTCGAAAGGGTGGTGGCCGAAGATAGCAGGATTCATTTTCAGACATCCTTTAATACCCCTGTCGCGGATTCGTAAGCTGTTCGACAACCCGATTTCGTGGACGTTGCTTTGGACTTTCACTTTCAAGAGCTCACCTCGTAGATTTCTATCGTGTATCGTTTTATAATGCGGTGTGATTTCCTGCTTGTAATATACGCAAGTGAACTCGACCGCGAGCGACAGGTTCATAATGAGGTTCGGTTGGATTCAGTCGTGACGCGCCTCGTTACGGCGATGACAGGTAGACCATACGATTGCTCGTGGATTATCCTGAGCTTCTTCGTTCCCCACGTTTGTTTCACCGCCGCGATACTTCACAATTTGGAAAACGTGCGAGCGGACGCTATTTTGGCTACGCGTTACATTTCCCTGCCCCAATATTCCAAATTTGGAAGGTTAACGTCGACAAAAATTGTCGTTAAAATGTACTACGAAATTCTACCGCGGGCAGAAAAGGACTCGCACGGAAATAACACGCGTCTCCGCCCTCGACGATGCTGGTCGAATGGTTTCGAAAGTGGATGAATATTGGCAGGATAATAGTTAACTAACGGTTAACTGACAGTTAACGCGGCGAATACTTTTGCGGAGATGCGATGAGACGGGAGGAAGAGGCTTCCGTCGCGCGGTATCTCAGAAGTTTTTCCACGTGTAAGAACGTTGCCAGGTTACGCAGTTCTCCTTTGGGAGGGTTGCGTGAAACAGCTGTAAGCATCCGACGGTCAAAGGATCGAAGAGCCTCGTTTGAAGCGGATAACGAGGTGGAATTAATTACCGGAAAGCAACCTTCCGTCCAATTATAATGGTCCTGCCTGACTTCGTCAAATCCCATAAAGCCAAGCGGCGCACTGACAGTATATCACGTTCGCTGGTGGTTATACCTGGAGTTTCGTCGGGGATCGAGTGATTATTGCCTCCCTCCCCCGATCGTAAAACAACCACGTGAAATATCGTATCAATTATTTCCACAGACCGGAGCTCGCCAAAGCTTTTCCCAATTCTAATCCCGAGTTTCCCGAACCCGATAACGTCGTTGGGAAATGAAAGAGGAAAAAAAAAGACAAACGATGCTTGTTCGCGGAGCGATTTTAAGTTTTCCGACAAATTTATCGGAGAACCAACGATGTTCCAACTTTGCTGTAATTCGAACGACAGGGGAAATTTTTATCCCGTTCTTATTCCACCATTTCCGACGCGGCTTTCAACCAACAGATTTATATGTTCGAGTTGCATAAAGCACCTCCTCCAAAGCTCGCCGAGATAGAAGTCACGGGGCGGAAATAAGCGCTGTGAATTATTTAACCTATTCCGAGAGATATGCAAACAGCGAGATGCTTTTCGACGCGGATCGTTGGATTTAGAAAAAAGTATTCCACGTTCCGACGATAATCGTAAGGTTGAGCTGCAACTCTTTCGAATCTTGGTACAGCATTTCGTTTCTTGGGGTAAAGTAACGAGGAACGAGTCTTAAAAATTCTCGAGACTCGGCAAATCGAGTAATCGAGCAACGCGAGCGAGTGTAAAATGAAGCACGATCTGAAATCCTTGGAAACTAGGGTTCAATCGTTCTCTAGAACAGATTTTTATTTGTTTTTAATTTTTTCTCACCCTCAATAATGGGCAAATCGTGAAATATGCGTTTGGAAATTAGTTTTAAAAAAATGAAGAGTGCGTGGAATAAGAGAATACATGGGAGGCTGAAAATGGAGGATACGTGAAAAGTAAATTCCGAACGTCGGAGTTATTGCCGAATTGGATTTGATAGTTTGCGGTGATTGGCTATTTTTTATACTCTGATTCGATTGTAATTGGAAGATGGGCATGAATATTGAAAAGTTGGTAGGTACGGGGTGAAAATAATTCAGGAAGAGATCTCAGACCTCGTTCACAACTCCTATTATCGAATAATTTTCTCGAGAGGTCGCGAAGCGAATGAATATGTCACGCGAAAATCCTACCGATTCAACGCCAATGATCGATCCTGCGAAGGCTAGAGATGCGGATAATAGAGTTCACGACTTCGTTAAGCTCGACGAATAACTTCAACGTTTTCTCACGCCTCGCGAATGGACGTCGGAATATCCGTTTTAAAACAGCGGCGAATGAAAATTCCACTTTTTCGCTCCAGTAAAACGATTATTACGACAAATGGGATTCTAAAAAACGCGAAAACTTCGCACAACAATTATCAATACGCGAGAAAAGGAGCCTCGTTGCCGAAGAGAAATATTAGACGCGTATCTCACCGAAATATCTTCGACGCGAGATTTTCGCGACAAACTTCCCTGCTGGATATTTTTCAGTTGCCGTTCCTGCGCGGATCTATGCACGAGGCTTGACCCCATCGGGGTAAAATAACGAACGAAAACTTTTGACCAAGATAAATGGACGGCAGTCTCGTTCTCTCTCCGTTGTCGGTGGGGGCGAAAACTGTGGCAAAGGATTCGTATTGTCAATTTTTCACGATAAATTCGCGCCGTTTTATCAACAATCCATTGTTCGTACCGGGGAAACATTTGCACACCGCATAAATTTCCCCCTATCCATAAAATTCCGCTCCGATGATCAGACACTGAAACAACGATCTTTAAACGCGTCCCCCGTTTATACGGCCGCAATTTTTTACCGCGCCTCGATTCAGCGTCGAAAAAACGAGTTTTCGCTAATCTGGCGGAGGCTCGACCGCAGAAACGAGATCATCCGAAACAGGTTTGATAAAATTGGTGAGAAATGAATTCACCGGACCAGGAATAAACACGGCTCGATGCCCCGTCTCAAGCATTCGAGTTCACCTGACTATAAATCCATCTTCCTCGTTCGCTGACGTACGTATGACATTTTTGATCGCCGCTCGCTCCGAACGGCTTCGACTATCCCGCGCCGACCGAGGTTACCCTCCCGTTATCTTGACCGTCTGCCCGCCTGCCACTGACCATAGATCACCTTTTTATCTAATAGAGAAACGATTTTGATAAGATGCGAGCAGCGAGCGATGAGACATCGAACCATCTCGATACTCACCGATCGAAAACTGTACATCGGCCAAAAGAAAAGCGAAAAAAAGAACGCGCGGTACGTGATGTTTTTTCGTAACGGACGATACGACGATTGTAAACTGAACTTCTGGCCACTCGGAAATACGGACGTCGATGTAACGTCCAATCGTAACGCGACTTTCTCGTTGCAACTTTGCAACGATGGATTTACGAGGGATGGTAAATTCACTTTGCTCGAATTTCCCCTGCACCGAAAATCAACATGCCAGAATGGTAAATCGTCGTTGCGATGGATCAAACAAGGCTTCAAATGACTCGGTGACAGAGCGCGACTCATCGAGCTTTCATCGAATCGGCTAGAGTCGCGACACGCGTTCGATAGGAATTTCCGAAAAGCTCACCGCCGAGAAATAAAATATGGCGACGAGTGCTTTTATGGATATTCGATGAAATAGTTATTCGTCTACTCGAGTTTGCTATACCGGTACTATACCGTAATTATCAGCAGCGTTTCGGATAGTTAGCGAAGATCACGCTGATCTGCGAAGCGAAAAAAAGAAAGCTTGCGAGGTAGGAAAAGTTCGCGAGGCGGGTGTCATATTGACCAGCCTTGATCGGCGAATCCTGCGATCTCGGCTGAATTTTTCTAGAAACGGACACGGAAAGGCGTCGTTAATTATCGAATAATCGCAGAGTAAATGTTGAAGTTTTCCGCGAGTTTTTGAGCACGCGAAACGCGAAAAGTTTGAAAGTAATTAAGAATATGCGACGCGGAGCGATGGGGGCTCGCCAGCCGAACCCTTTGTTTATTAATTTTCTTTGCTCGCGCTGGAAAGTCGGCGGATACGCAATTTTTGTCGCGCTCGGCGCATAAATCCCCAACGAGTGATCATTTATTTCTATTCTCCGCGAATCTCGAGTGCGATTTTCCCCGTCGTCGTGGTCCTGAAAACGCGAGGATTCCACAACTACATTTAGCACTACTCCTCGTACTCTCGCAGCCTGTTCCCAAGTCTGTCGCCGGTGAACATAACCGAGAGACATAAAAAAGTTATATTCTCGGCTGTTCGGCTGAAAGCATCTGCGCGTAAAGAGAATAGCCTACATCTTTTCCAGCGCTCCGTGCAGCAACGTCGTGGCTACGCGACAAAGTTTCTTCATTTTGCCACCCGTCTTGTTTCGCAAATCGACCGAATCGCGACAAAAAAAAAACTCGACAATTATCGACGAAACGAGAACTTTTGAAAAAAATCCGCGTAGCTAACGCATACCTGCGATTCGTTTTGTTCCGAAAATCTCGGAGGATACGATTCTTAGGAGAGAAAAAAGTCCGCATCGGCGACAGAAAATCTTCGGTTGCCTCGAACAGATGAATTATTCGCTCCAGAAAAGTTTCTCTTTCCAAATCAACTTCAAAAGAGTCCTCACATATTTTATACCGCAGGCATGGATATTATTCTTCGACTTTTCCCGGCAGGTCGAACCTTCGGTTCCGTGCAGGGGGAAAAACGCGTAGCAAAAAGTGAGGAAAAAGTATGAGGAAATATGGAAGAATAAACAGAAACGGGGAAGAAATTAGAGGAACGTGCGAGCATACGTTGAAAAGTCGAAACAATTGAATGGATATACGCGTATCATGGGAAGAAATTTGGCTAATCTGGTAGAAGCGTGCGATTCGAGTTTGAAAATACTGACAAACGAAGAAAGATCTCCCGAGTCGGGGTTAAAAAACAAAGAGGCGGGTATACTTTGTCGCGAAGATAAGAAAACTTACAATTAAGAGGGCAAACCTCTCGGCTGGTAACGTCGTCGAGATCCCCGGATAAAATGAGAAATATCGAGGTAAAGCTGTAATAAGGTGGATAGTTGGAGTTTCGCTTGGTATTCGTTTAGTTTTTGTTTCTCCGGAAAGGACGAGAAGGGAGAGAAAAAAAACTAGATACAATGCACCAGCTTCCGCGGCGATGTCATTTGCATTTATATTACGCTAATTTATCCGAGAAATGGCAACGTAGGTAAGGCGGTATAGTAGACGAATACTCGGAAATAGTAGTCCAACTTTCCTCCATTTTCTAAATGACTCGTGGCTGCCTCGGCGTAACCCTCGTTACGTTTTGACTCGAGGACTGATAGTCGTCTCTCGTTCGTCGTCCTCCTCTCTCGTCTCGCCGAGTTGCGTGCCGCCGCAGCTCGCCGTACTCCGGCTCGAACAACCCCCGCAAAGAGATTGGCAAATTCTCAAAAGCACGCGACGAAACAAAAGCGAGGTACGACGACAAAAAAAAGAAGAGGCAAAACCGTGTAAGAACGTAGCAGATTTTAAGGCAGCAAAAAAGAAGCGAGGAACGACAAAAACGCGCGAGTACTTTGCGAATTCTTTGAAAGAAGCGCAAAAAGCGTAAAGCATTTCCGAGATTAAAAAGAAGCGACGTGAGAGCCATGGGAGATTTTCGTGCAACGATACCGTAGCAGCGCCACATCGGTAAATCGAACGGCGAGTCGCAGGGTATTCGAGCAAGGGATTTTGGGGGTCGCGTACCGAGGGCGAAGATCGTGGCGGTGGAGCCATCGTGTCCTCGCGTCGGGGAAAAGCTTCGCGGGGGAAAAGCTTCGTGGAAAAAAATGCTTCGCGCGGAATTCACCGAGAGGTTTGATTTTTGCGCTTTATCGGGGAGCGAGGAAAAAACAGGTCGATCGCGTCGAGCGAGCGATAAAAACGGAGAGAGAGAGAGAGACGAGAATCCTCTCGTCGTGTTTTCCTCGGCTTTTTACTTTCTCCGGTTGGTATCGGGGGATAATTGGAAAACAACCGGGGGGGGGGGGGGGGGGGAGAAGCGAACGAACGCTGGCGAAAATTTGGATGTATTCGGTGGTGGGGGTACCGGAGCTTTGCGCTCGCGACTCCCGCGCCGCGGCGGTCAAAAGGGCAAGGAAAAGGGTCAGGCGGGTCCTGAGGGTATCCGATCGCTTCTGGCATTGACAGCGACACTTGAAACGGGTTCTAAAGTCGTTTCAGCGGTGGACTTGGCCTCCGCAACGATCCAAGTTCTCCTCGCCCCGATGAGAGCGGCGACTCGCCACGCTATCAAACGTTCTATCAAAGCAACGACGCTACGTTCTCTCCGTCTCTACCATCGATGACGAGGGATAATTATACGACCCTCATCAGAGCAGCATCGGAGTGGCTCTCGCCTCTCGATAAACAACGTCACTTACACGCGGTATGCCCGCTGGTTTTCTTATCAATTGCAACCCCCAAAGCCGAGTTGATTTTTCGCGCCGCGATCCTGCCGGCCTCCAACTTCCAACAGGGAAAACTACCCCTTTTATTACCGTCTCTCCGTATTTTTCTCCTCGCATTTTGATTTATCGGCTCGGCGTGGTTATTCGATGGGGATTCACGGCTTCCGGAAAATACGGTTAAAACTTGCGCGGATCGATGAAAATAACGCAGTTTTTCAGCCGAGTCAATTTTCCTGTCACGAATCCACGTCTGCTCTCCCTCGGTCGGTGAATTCCGCGCTCTGTATATTATCACGGCGGCGAGGAAAGCTGCTTTTCACAATCGCTTCGCCCGGAGACAACAGCAGGACGTCCAGACAGCGGAGAACGACGCGCGTCTCCGAAGTAGAATAACTCGGCGTTAAATTAATCGAACCTTTCAGCGGCAGAGAATGAAAAATCGTCTTTATAACGGTGAAAGCACCGCGCATAAATAACACTTCCCGACGCTCCTCGAGGAGCAAAACTTTGGAGAAAATCGTCGAAGGAAACTTTATACAGTTTCTGACGAATTTCAACTTGTTCCGCGACGCGTGGATTCTACAGGTTTATCTCGCTCCGCGAAACTCGGTCGTTTCGTCTCCACCCATCGTCTGATGCGTACGCTCCCAAATTTCGACCGATCAAAGATGCCAACGAAAACGGATGAAAACGTTGAATACACGATTTTTCAAAAAAATAGAGCAAACTGTTTTTCGTAAATAAAATTGCAAATCTGTTCGTTAGAAGTGCACATCAAACCTAATAACGGATCCAAATGCCAGGGAATAATTTTAAGAAGGTATGAATCGGTTGAAAAGTGTAGGAAAACAGGAAAGCTACTCATTAGAAAGCGAACAAAAAATAAAAACTAGAGGATTGTCGAAGAAAGCAACAAAAAATGAGATCTAAAGGTGAAACAATTGAACGATGTGGCCAGTAATTGCAAATATACATCGTGGGGCGAAGAAAAAATAATTGTCGCTCGGGAAATGGAGAGGAAAGATAGAAAAACAAGGGGAAGACGATTAAATGGTTTTTTTCGGACCGAATAAATCTGAAACGTTCGAGTGCTGATTTGCGCGCTCGGCGTTTCTTACTCCAAGCTGGCGAGTCTCCGTCATTTCTCTTGAAAATTTCACCGTCACCGTTAATCATTCGTCGTCGCGCCAGGGTATAGAAATATTATTCTTAGAGCAGGTAGAGAAGAACGTGGCGAAGTAATAAGAGAGAAAACGACAACGGAACGTGAAAATAACGAAGGTGAAGGAATAAAGCGAGGATGGAAGATGAATAAGAGTAAAAAGCGAAGGGAGAGATGTTGCTCTGTGGTTCATCGTTTAAATTACAGAGTACGACTCGGTTTCAACCGTTGGCTCTCCACTAATTTACGCCCCCCGTTTGACCCGTGCCGTTAAAACAACGAAATTACAATTTTCACCGTTCAAAACTCGACGGTGAATTAAATTAACGCTCGCCACCAGCTGCAGTTGAGAATTTTTCTCCGCGGTAACAGAAGAGAGCTGAAAAAAAGAGAAAAAAAGAGCAAGAAAGAGAAAAAAAAAAGATATTTCACGCGCCTCTCGCGCGAAAGTAGAAGGGATGAAAAAACGGAACGCTGGTCGCCAGCCCCCCGATAAACGGACGAATATTTCCAAAGTCATTCCACGTGTCGCGCGCGACGGGTCACTCGGTGATCAAAATTTACGATAAGCTTCGCGCCGCCTTCCTCATAACCGCGCAATCTAAGAGTTTCGTTTTATTGTACGGATAAACCGCTGAAGGCTGCCCCTCGCCACCCATATTTTCAGAGATTATATGAAATAGCTCTGGATTGTAATATGAAACGACGAGGGACCGAGCGCTTGATAAAAACAATTTACAACCGTGCAGCAAGCTCGGCTTTTCCATTCCATCAACGCGAACGGGAAGCATCGTATCTGGATCCAATTGGTTCGCGTTGATAACGACACCCCTTTACGTTCCGCCGATCCCGTAATGACGAACCATCCTCGCGCGATTGTTCCCGGAAAAAAGTATCGTCATCAGCGTCGATGTGAAATGTCAACGGTAACGCAGATAACAAACGTGACTGATCCACGTTTACGATAGATACGTCACCTTCGCAGAGATGCGTTTATACATTCAAATTTCCTAAATTGGACGTATAAAATTGACATTCAAATTTCCTAATTTTATCTTCGTACACCACGCCAGGAAGATTGTTGGAGCAAAAACCGAATGAAAATCCCGTTTGGCGCGAGAGATGTCGGAAAGAAATTGGACGAACACCGTTTTTGCGCGTAATTTCGCAGCAAGATTTTTACGCGACTGAAAATCGGACGGATTGCGAGAAATGGGAATATCGTGAATCTTTGTGCGAAAGCGTGACGAGTTTTTTTCTCGTGCGTGCATTTTTATATCGCTACGCGACTCTGGTCATGATTAGGCGCGATAACGTACGAGTTATTGCCAAAGATGTATACGCTGCTCTCGAAAAACGCTAAATTCGGAAATCGGGTGTCGAACAATACGTATCTCTATTTTTCCAACTTATTCTATTTGTTTGTATAGAAGGCGAGGTTCCGAAAACTGACCAACCCTGTTTTTATAACGTCGGACGAAAAGACCGGAGCCTAGATAGGTGAAACGCGTGGGGATAATTGCTTTCCCAAAGTTAATACGAAATGGTTTCCGAAAATTCCACGACTAAGGGTTGAAAGCGGAGGCTCAATTTTCTCAAAGGAAATTTATATCTCGGAAGCCGATTAAATTGGAGCGGTGAAAGTCGATCCGCAAACTTTTCATCGTAAACAGACGAATATGTGGTATAATAGCTTTCGTGGTGTAGGGTGGAGCGTTTTTGGAAAATTCGATCCCGACCGAACACGGTCGAGGCGAATGAAAGATTACCGAAGACTAATCGAATGCTGTCGGTTTCTTCCGAACACGATCAGAATTATCGCCGAATTTGGTACGGGGGAAAAAAATCGGTCGATGGTCTTTCGCGCGTCGAGCGCAAATATCCATGCTCATTTTTTGACCGCCCTACATTCGGCACGACGAGGATCGACGTATCGTGAGAAATGTTCCGAGAGTCCGTTAATCCATCGGAGTCAATAGCATCGCACTGCGCGTTCTTAACGATCGATCGATGAACTCGATAATGAATTTTCGAGAATTCATACGCTGGAAACTGGTATTTTCAACGGAGACCTAATGGGATGTTTCTCACGCCAACTAACTCGAGCTGGTTGGTAAAAACGAAATAACAAGTAAAAGAAATATCAACGCTGTTTCTCCGAACCAACGATCGTTCGAATAACGTCATTGTCGTTGATATTTTCACGGTTGAATATTTGTCGATTCCCGAATATCTCCGGATGTTTGCAGAGTAATTCGATCACTTTCGGATGCTCCCAACTGGTGATAATTTTTTCCGAGTTATTTGCAACTCTGCTTAAATTTTCACCCCCTCTACGAATTTAATTAACATCCAGTTTCTTTTATTGTTCTGAAAAGAACAATAATTCGAAGCTTTCGGCGATGTTCGAGCATTTTACCAGCTTCGCTCGCCGATATTTTAGAACCTTGGCGAAACATTCTCTTGCTCGGATAATTTCAGCTCACGGTCATATTTTCAGCTAAAGAAATAACGCTAGTTTCGTTAGAATTATTTCGCGGTTTTATGCTCACTTCGTTGTCGAATTAAGATCGGGGTATTTGTGGTGGTTTTACGCCAGACGAAGCCCCAACGACGCCGGAGTCGGTCGAGTAATCGTAATGGAGCGTTTGAAATGAAATTTATTAGACTTCTGCGAGTATAATGCGTTTTAGCGAAACTACATACCGACGGACACGTACGCGAACCACGAGGTATTTTCTACTTCGGAACTCCTCCAAGATAACAAGTAGCCAAGATCCCTGGGGAAAAGCCACTTTTCTCCTCCTAATTGCAACTCGCACGGCAAGGGCTAGCGTCTCTTCGCCTCTTACTTCGCGGGTGATCGCCAGCGATTTTTCCACCGCGTTGACGTAAGAAAAACCAAAGGACCGAGAAGAGAAGCGGAAAGCTCAAAAGTCCGAAGACAGTTATCGACGAGCAATTGAAATTCGATCAGGCATCCGGGGAAAAGCCGGAAATTTTGGACGGTGCTACGTTTTTCCAACGATAGAAAATCGATTATTCGAATTCACCGAAAAGCTTGGAGGGTAGTCGGTTGCGAGTCGTTGGCCGAATTTCGCTCGCGGAAACGAGTTCACGTTCATAATGAATTCGCTTTTTTGATTGGAAATTGTACACGCCGGTCGGCCCTTCCTGTTCCGGAATAACAATCGACTTTCGCATGCGGAAACTCCGAATCACCGTCGCGTCCTCCCCTTTGTGCCCCTATTTTGAAATCTTAGCGCGACGAGACGACGCGAAGAGAACTCGGCGACACGGTGTACCAAAGGACTAACCGCGAAACGAAAGCGCAATTATGCAAATTCATTCCCAAGATTGAGATACGGACCGACACAGCTCAGACCTTGTACCATTCCGCGAGATCTCGCGACGCGAGAGAGCCGAACACCGGAAACCGTTTTCACCCATCGCGACTGGAAAAAACTATCGATTTTTTATCCTTCTCATTTTTCCACCATCTTGGACTAACTTCCTGCTCTTCGATTCTTTTTTGCTTTTCTACAATTTCCCGTATATTTTCGTTCTTTTCCATGTTTCCCCTCATCTTCCTCCGGTTTGCTACATTTAGCTTCGCGTTTCTCCGTTATTTTTCTTATTTCGTCATCAGCTAAAATTTGTCTACTTCAAGCGCATCAAACGACGCTTGAGCCGATGGGTGTGTCCAGCGCAAAAGGAGCGTAGTTTTTTCCATTCGGCAACAGCGTGAAACGTGATTTGTCACGCGAGTCTAAAGATTCTACCTAGAAAAAGATGAAATTTTCGGGAATTCAGGGAGCAGCGCTCCCACGAAGACTCCTAGTAACAAAGTAGCAGCGAGGTAAAAATGACTCGTTTTCGTTCGTCTTCTCCGATTTTTTCCTCCCTTTTTCGTCAAAGTTTCTTTCTCCTCTTTATTTCACTTCCCTTCGAGTTTTCTGCTCTTTACGATTCTAGTTTCCGTTTTAGTTTACTCTCACTCGCGTTACTCCTTTCCTCTCCTTTCCTCTCGTCGTCTTCTTCCCTCTCGCCGCATCAGTTTAATACTATTTGCTCCTTTTCTCGCCTCTTTCCGCGTCCGTTCTCTTCCGGTCTAGTTTTCGCGCTCGACTTTTTTGCAACGCGACTTTTTCGCTCGCGAGCGTCCAGATATATTGCAAGGTGGTAGGAACGAAAGCTCGGAGCGGAGATGAACGGTGTAGAGCAGCGGAGCTCCTCCGTGGCCCGTAACGTAAGGAGATTCCTTCGGTCTCCGGACGGCTGAAACCCTTACAGCTCATGAGAATTCATTAGACGCCTCGCCAATTTATAAATTCAGCCTCGACAATCTTTTTTGCTCAATTTGAATGTAAATTAAAGAGCTCGCGTAAATTTACCCGCTCGCGCGAAATACCCGGCTACTCGAATATTTCAACTCCGCCAAATAGTTTGCCCAAGCCAAACAAGGGCGAAACCCGCGAGCACGGATGAGAGCAGTCCATTCGATTTCCGGGCCAAAATTCGATTTCCAAAAGCACGAGTCACGCTTCGTCGGTCTCATCGCAGAGTCGTCCAAATTTTCCCACCGGCATTTGACATTTTTCTATTAACAATGGCGCTCTGTTTTCCTAATCAACGATTCTTTCGCGTTATGCTCTCAACAATTTGCTCGTTTTTTGCGCGTCACGTCGAAAAGTCACCTCCGTATTCGAAACGGCGCAACGACCTATTCGTTACGCGCACGCACTCTCCACAAATTACGCGAAGAGCATAGCTCGTTGTCACCGACAAACGTGGTCACCAACAACGTCGAGAGCAGCAAATAGATACGAAGCCACAGAAGCATGTTTTCCCGTCCTTCACGCGATACACTCGAAAATTATCGTCAAACGACGCGAATAAAATTTAAAAAACAACAAAAAACAAATAACAAAAATGGAACAATCGACGAACTAAAACAAAATGAGCGAACGAATAGGAAAGACGAGGATGGTGAATCGAATGATGGAAGAGATATGAAAAAAAGAGGGAATTAGTATGAGGAATAGGACAATCGAAAGATTGGAATCGGTAAGTTGGGAGAGAATACGCGAGTCAGAAATGTACAAATGGTCAAAGCAATGTGGAATAAAGCAATAAAGAGAGGAAGATAAACGGATAGAGTTAATACGTGATAAAGAATGAGAAATTGCAAGGAAGATAATTGCGGGTGAAACCTTTCAATTGGTTGTTAAGGATGAGTTTTTTTTACGAGCGAGAGATAATACCGCGAGATTTATTAGTGAAAGCTCGAAAGGAGAAGAAAAAATGGCGAGGCTTGTAATTTCGGTGTAATTTTCTTGGTAGTTATCGCGAGCTTTTATGACCGGTGCGTTTTATCGTACGGAACAAGGTGACTAAGGAGGGTGTACGTTCTGTGCGAGGACCGTCTACTACCGAATGTCGGTCCCGATCGAATTTGCTATTTGTCATGGTTTACGGCGTAAAAAATGCCGCGGCGATAACTTTCAGCAGACAAGGTGCGTCGACAGATTACGGCCGCCGGGTAGGATCGTCGAAGGTGGCCGGAGAAAATATACACGTGTTCGTACCAAAACGGTCGAAAGGTTTGACGAGTATTATCGATCGTTGTCCGCCGCGTTACGTTTTCCGGATATCAGGGGTATGTAACGGGTATCTACGTACATCCAGGAAATAGCGATGCCGGATAAATTGAAAAGCACGGATTTCGAGCGGATAGCCGCGACAGCTCAACTCGAAGACGCGACTGAAGCCTTGCAATATTTTCATTGTCGGTTGAATTTCCTCGATTTTTCAGCATGTACCCTAAGACTCTGTATCGCGTCGAAAGATAAATACGTATATATCCGATAAAGTTTCGTATTATTTACATGTCTGTCCAACGCGTAGTTGAGAGCCGTCGCCTCAGTTTTTTTCTCACCCTACCGCAAAGAAGTTTTCGGTGGGATCGGGGAAAAATGTAGCCGAGTATAGATTCGAAACACGTGACTTCGGTGCAGGTGGTGGGGAACTGTTTTATATTCAAGGTGGGGAGTGGATGTCGAATTATGTAAGTTTTGGTACCGTGCGCTTAACGTTGTACCGTTATCCTTGTTTTACGAGGACCTTTATGGAGGGGGCGATGCACTTCAATTATGCTCACCCTGTTTAACGAGAGGTTTAATTACATGCGCGCGGTTAACGAGTAACTAAGGTTCGAGGGGGGAAGCGACACGGTAACAATTAGAGGGAACGATGATCGTAACTAAGAATTAGGAATCCGATTGTTTCCTCCTTTCGAGCGGTAAGATCTTGCCCGATGCGATAAGGGGCGTTGAAACGACTAGACACCGTTTGCGGCGAGCGTCCAGCTCCACCGCATCGTCCGCGAACGGAAGGGTAGGTACATACACGTATATAAATATACAGATATACGCCATGTATACGTACGTACGAAGAGAGAGAGAGAGAGGGAGAGAGAGGAGAGAGCAACATCGTCGAAGTTTAGCCGTTCGGGCTGAGAAATGTTTGGCGTTAACGAGCCGTGGGACCATCTTCGTGCGGAGAGCTCGGTTCAACCCCGAAGTTAAACGCCGTGAAAGTTGTCTTCGCGCGAGTCCGACTCATCGGACATGTTCATCGGGATAAACGTAAGGAAACGTAAGGTATATACGAGGGGGGTAGGCACTTTGACGGGAATGCGGTGTTCGTTCATCGCGTTTTATAGGAATACAAGTAAAATGTTCGAAGGGTAATGCTCTCGCGGAGTTATAATAACGAGGGGGAATTTCTCCTCGGAACGCGACAGCTTCGCGATGCCTCGTAAAAGGCTGATAGTCGGGGTGAATCTATAAAAACGACCTCTACTTTTGCGACGTTACGAAAAAGATAAAGGCACGAGTTTATAACGTCGTTAAAGTTCGAACAGCGTTGCGCTCACGTTTCATCGATCAACTTGCTTTTTTTATTTATCGTCTATTATTCAGCCTTGACGAAGGCAAGAGAATCGATCGGAATACCGAGCCGAGAAAAGCTAACGAAAATTTACATTTCGGGGGAACGAGCGATTGATATTCGATATTTTTCACCCTTCACTTTTTTCGCGCCTATCGTCGAATGGAAATTTGAAAATGGAGCACCGCGTTGACGGATCGATTCCTCGGCGAACGAAAATAATAGGTACCCGAGTCATCGGTGTTCCCCGACCTTCGTTCGTTTCGTCCTCGTTTCCAGTTGCATCGAATCCGTGCGACGCAATTTATTTGATTCTTCCGAATTAAATGGGTAGATTTCACATCTCGAAATTCGTTCTAAGATCGAGCTTCGTTTTTCTGCGGTTTCCAAGGAGAGCTTTCGTTCTTCGGTTGCTCTCGTTGGCCGAAAGCAAGTCAAATTTTCGCAGCGTCGAGCTTCGATATTTGGGCGGCGAGACTTACGATTTGATGGCTGAAAGCTTTCGGAAGAGCCATCATATTTTCAGAGCTAACGGACTATAGATTTTTTTCCTACGGCCATAATTTCCGGCGGCGACGAAAATTGCTGCGAATTCCTTCGGTCTCGTTCTCGAGGACATCGCACGTACGTGGCCGCATGTATGTACGCGCGTATACACGTCGCGCGAGGAGGCTCGAGTTGAGACATCGCGGAATTAATGAAACGGAAAAAGTGGCGAGAAGCGTAGGAAAATAGATCGCGTCGGAGTGTCCGAGGAGGCGGAAAGTCTCGGAATAGGAGGAGAAAAATATGATAAAAGGGTTCAGGATAACGAGGGAGATTGTTATACGAGAGCGCGTAACGTTCGGCAGGTGATAAACAACGCGCGGTTACGTTGGGTAGCGGCGTCAGCTGCCATCTTTCTTTCTTCGTTGCCAGGACAACGAAAGTCGCGAATTATCTCTTTACGATATATCGTAGCAACGGTAAAATCTAATACTACATGAAATTATGGTCGGCGAAACGCCTCCGGCACGATCTTTCATAAAGACGTAATTTTCTCTCGCTTCCTCGTAAAAATGGCGCCATAATCCGGTAACCGTACCGAAAAGAGGAATTACCAGTGTTTAATGGCATCGCGATAACCATTTACGGAGAGTGAAAAAGAAAAATTAGTAGGTCCGTTGGTTGTTCTCCGTGCGATGATTCCGATCCGCGGAAGCGAATTTCGCGGAATCTCGCCAGCGCAAACGTACGAACAGCGACGTTTCCTCGGAGTATTTCCGAGAAAGTGGAAGAGTCGGGTAGATATGTACGCGTATCGAGAGCGGGTAGTAGATAGACGCGTCGACCGTATCTACGTCGGATCGGCGCGGATTTCTTTTTCTGCTCGATTCACCCCAATTTGTCATTCCCAAGCGTGATTATAGATCTTGGAGCGCGGGATATGCAAATCGAGGGGCATTACCATCTCAACTTTATGACCACCCTCCTCACGATTCTTTCAAAAATAAAACCATATTTTCAATGTAAAATTGACTTACGACTTCTACGTCCCATATTCGCCGGCGCGGCACGGTTCCTAGGGGTATCCCTGGCGTGTGCTTGAAAACGTTTTCCCCAGATTTTCCGAATCCCTCGTCCCCCGTCGAATGGAAAGAGAAAAAAAGGGAAAAATCCATCTCGAGCCTCGAGCTTCGAAGCTTTCAATTTACCGCCTGTTTTCGGCGTATATTACGAGTTTTCACCGCACAAAAGCTTCGCCAGACCTCCCGCTATGACCTTTAATAAAACAAATCGAAACTAGCCTCCCGGCTTTCAATGGCCCGATCTCCTTGGTCAAATATTTAGCGTACACGCGAACGCGAAGCTTTGCAGGGATGCAATAAACTACGCGTATTCAAACCACTACCCAGCATCGATACGTGTCCAGGAATTGCCGAGTTTCATAGTTTCATAGTTTCACAGTTGTCTGCCTCTTCGTACGCACGATTTGTTTCATACTTGACCGAAATTGCATTCGAGTCCTTCTTCGCAAGGTTCGTTGGAAGGCGACGACTACTCGGGGGCAATATATTTGAAAGTGGTATGCTCGTCATCTATTCGCCACTGCATGCGAGTCAGAACTCGGCACGCATTCGTTTCCATCAGTCGTGTCAGCAAATTAAACTAGAACGTGACTTTCTGGACAACTGCACTTTCCTAATTGCATCGCTCCTTTTGTGAATCCGTAGGAGATAACGTACGTGTCTCTTTGTAAGAAGGTTACGCGAGCTTTGCAGTTTCTCAATAAATTTCGAATATATCGAGACGAATATGCGCAAACAGAGGTACGTTGACCGAAACTTTCGGCTGTAACGCCGTAGATAGAGCGAAATTTGCGAATTCGGCAAAACACTTCGTCGAATAGGTCACATTCGACAAGAGAAAACAGGAATCGTTTACACGGGTATAAAGCAGCAAAATTTCATCGGCATGGTGGACGCGAGAGCTTATAAGCGGCGCAAAGAAGAAGCCAATTATCGTGAAAAGTTTTCGAAATAGAAACATCGTAGTCGTCGTTCGAGTGACATTCGTTTTGCATTCCACCTGCTTTTTAGGGTTTTTTCTTCGCTTGCAAAGTTTTTGGTTCTCTCGTTGCGCTTGTTCGCCCGAGTTCTCGTTTCTCCCTTGATACTCCTGCTCGAAGCGAGTTGAGAAGATAACTTGTATTCCGTGCAAAGAAACGATGATTTCTCACGCGTATGAATCTTCGTGAGCCCCCGGAGTTTTATGTTCGGCTCGAGCCACCCTTTCCCGTCATCTCGAGAGGAAATGAGGAGCAAAACGAGAAGTTTTGACGGACATAAACTTCTCCGAGATTCCGGCGGAGGCCAAGAATTAGGGCGACACCGTCAATTCGGCTACCTTCGTCCAGATTAATGATTAATTCCAAACTTCTTGATTGCACGCGACGTCGAAATAATTCGTGAACTCGTAGAAATTCGTGCCTGAACTCTCGGGGCTCCGGTAATTTCCACCCGCTTCTCTCTGTCTCTCTCCCCCCCTCCCCCCGCGCTCTACTCTCGGTCTCTTCTATTGCTCTCCAACCTCTCGTTTATCCTCTCTCTCCCCCCGTCGTTGCCCTCGTCGAATTAGACCCGTAGGTCCATACGTTGGGAGCTGACGTATTCCGTCGCACATTTTCGGGTAATTGAATAACTTGGGTGCTTCGGATGTTCCTGAGGGGCAACCGCGAAGACGCTAAGAAAGGAGATGCTCCGATGCGCGGCTAGAGAAAGGGAGACGGTAGGTCGGCGGTGACCATCCGAGCGCGACACGGACACAACGACGCGACGGAGCAGAGAATACACGATCCAACGTCGCGAGCAGCGAGTGTACCGCGTCGGCGAGAAACCTCTGCCTCCCCGTTCTCGTCCTCGACATCCTTATCCCCCCGGCCCACGAGAGTCCGGAAACTCTTGCGAGCTGCTTATCGCTCCGCGACACAACGCC
Organism: Arge pagana; assembly: GCA_963969455.1. Lineage (NCBI taxonomy): Eukaryota > Metazoa > Arthropoda > Insecta > Hymenoptera > Argidae > Arge > Arge pagana. The sequence goes on along the minus strand of OZ018312.1, from coordinate 5,073,495 downwards.
GAGTCCCAAAGCGTAATGCTAACGCCCGTTATCCAATTCCTATATTTGACTTCGCGCCCGAGAGGTGGATGAGTAATCTTGATGGTCCGCATGGACGGCCACCTCTCTCGCAACTTCGCGAGAGATGGCCGTCCTTCGCTCTCGAACAATACGAGGAGACCAAGGCTTTTTTTCACCCCCGACAAATTATCCCCGGAGTAATTGCTTCTCGTTAATCCTCGCGACATCCTTGGATCAGGTCGACGGGCGCGGGCTTGGAGTAGCTCGAATTCGCGAGGATGAAAAATCTAACGCGATACTCTCGGAATAACGTTTCCAATTACTCGTTTGCATTTTACAGCGCGACTAGGGACAAAACACTGATTTAAATATAATCACTGATATCCACGTTCTCGTACGAAAGCAAGGAGGCCACCTTTACCCGATGAAATCGACCCATTAGTTTCGGAGATATCGCGTGGTTCGAGGGTCCGAAACGTAGTTCCAACAAAAACGGTGTCGAAAGTTTTGGGTAAGCTATTAGCGACGATAACGAGAAAATTGTTTCGCTTAAACTAAACCGCCGAGGCGAGCGGCAAACAGAAAGGTCCCTCTATAAATCGGACTATCCGGCTCGTTTATACCTGTGCGCCAGGCATCCCGACCACGAAGGATTCGTGCCACGTCGAGGTGATCCTCGCCGATCGGAGCGACGTCATTTGTGACTCGCGCGTTTCCCAATATTTCTCGAAACTTCTCTCGACTGCTCGTGCAAAAGAGTTCGTAGTGCCTCAAAGGAACGACGCTTTTTGGAAATCGAGGAACATTTGGAGATCGACGCGCGAACGCCGATGAAGAGAAAGTCGTGGTCGCGGTTCTCCGCTACCGCGGCAAAAGCTCGGTACGCCAACGGAATGATAATATTAAATTCCGTCGAGCTCGGGGAAAAGTAGTAGCAGTTTCTTTAATTGGATCACGCTTAAATTCTGGCCCGCATTAACTAATATGCAAAACCAGCGGAATAAACTTTATTCTCGACGCGTTTCGCGCGCGGCGAAACGAGCCAGGCAGCCAGCTACCAGGAATATCCGAGGCTCCGTTACTTCGTACGGATTGGCTTTTTTTTACAACCCACCTACTCGTCGTCGGGTTCGCGAGCAGGCGAACATTTTCCCCGATTCCTCGCCCGCAACTCGCGGGACGAGTCGGGTAACAATTTTTCAGGGAACCGCCCGGCGCGGAATTCGGGGAAGAAAGGGAAAACGGATAAACGCGATGGACAGCGCTTCGATGGGATCGAAACTCCGACGAGCTTTAACGTCACCGTTACGATTCCGCGGTACGCGTAATTTTCGCCGCTTTCGGCGCGATGTGGCGAGACCAATGGGCTCGCACGCGCGCGCGCGCGGGTGAATCGCGAGAGATACACGGGTTGTCCGACGGATGGATACGTATACGCCGGCATACGTGCGTCGACAATTACGGTGCACCGTTGATACGTCGTTGCAGCACCGGCATTTGCAGACCGGAGGCACGGGCAGCACCCGCATAAGCATATCTCCGTGAAATTCTACACACGCGAACGGAGGACGGGGATCTGTCCACACGCGAGTCCACGCACGTGCGACCCAACGATCGCGCATACCGGGACCCTGCAGAATTTCCCTTACACGTCACGAATTACCGGCATTCTGACCTGGCAATAACCGTCAATTGCCCACGTGGTTACCTATGATTTCAACTTCCTTGTATATTTTCAACGTTTCAGCGAAAATCTAGACGCAATCTTTAGCTGCGAGGACCGTTACCGAGCTTCTTGCCTCTCCGCCCTTCCAACTCATTACTCGTTTCGTTCTTTGTCCTGCGTAGTTTCACGCGGATAGAATTGAGCTTCGGGCAAAGCGTTGCAAATTTCGACGAACGGTAAATCGGTCTTTGCTGTTAGAGCGATTCGGTATTAAACGATAATCTTTCGGTTATGCAAAGATAATCTATCGTGAAAGACTGTAATTATTTACGGGCTCGAGAGACGATGATTGAGGTATCTTCGCCTTTGAGGAAGTCGTTGTCGTACAGTCCTTCTCAAAACCTTTCAACGAATTCGATAGCAAACACGATGCAAACGTCACATCCGCGAATCGCGTGTATTATTGCTGTTCGTTCGATCGAAAAATCATCGTCGGTCAATTTCGCTAGCCGCGGGAACGACTCGCATTCGTGTTCTTCCTCGCAACTCCACCGGTGGAAGCGTGCGTTCCTTTTTTTGGTAATTTGACCCACAAATTCGGAGACTCTTAATTCTAGTGCTTCGAAATTTCGTTTCCAACGGATTAAATCGGTCACGATAATTGGGTACGTGTACGGTTAAAAACCGGTTTGGCTATCTGCTAGCCACGCTGGATCAATACGGAAACACGCGTCTGTTGAAAATCGTTTGTAATACGTTCGCCCATCTACAGATACAGCGAGCGTGAGGCGAAACGTTTTCTCACGATGACAAATTTCAAGGAGGCTGATTCGTGCGCATAGACCTTATGCATCTCGTTTTCGCGAAGACAGAATCGATACGCTGAAAATACAAATTTAATTCACTGAGCGATGAGCTTTTTTCTCTTCTTTCAAGCAGTCCGCGCGAGCGAACACCATTTTTTCATTTCGAGCAATGGTATCTATAGAGACTCGCGCCGATTCAATTTGTGCAAAAACGTGACACGAATTCGATCAGCCCTTTAATTTTAATACCAGCCCTGGATAATTTTTCTCGTTGCGGCGTAGAAGAACCCCAATCTCCTCGAGCGCCGTTGAGAGGAAATACTTGAAAACTAGCAGCAGAGGTCTCGGACATTTTCTACATCTCGATACGAAGCTCGGTCGAGAATCAATATCAAACGGGGTGGAGCCATCCCCTCGAATTACATGCTCAATTTGACGGAATAATCGTATCGAGAAACCCTACAGCCTAATCGAAAGATCGATGCGTCTGAAATCCGCGAAGAAGATGTTTCATTCATCTTCCAAGAATCGTTCGAGTTTCGAAAAAGAAAAAATAACGGAGAGACGGAGTCGAGCATCGTACGAGAGGAGAACTTGATTCGTGCATATTAAAACGTTACGTCCCACCCAATTTCCATCCACCGTTGGGAGCATTTTTTTCCGCGACGAAAAAATACGCGTTCAAAAAATGTTTTCCCGACTCGGAATCGTGAAAGAGAAATGGAAAGGCCAAATCTGCGGAAAGCTCGTATCTTGAATCAGATCGGTCGCGACTTTTGGAAACTAACGGAGTCAGATGTTTTGAAACGTGCTTCCGAAAAATTCGGAGAACAAAAAAAAAAACGATACCAAGGTTTCTGGTTCGGAAGGAATACAAACGAAAACGAGCCCCGTCGAGTCTTGACTGTACGCCCTTAAAATCCTGGAAAAGGAGGAGATAAAAGCTCCGTGGAAACTTTCGTCCCGGGCAAACGTATAAAATGACCATTATTTAGGGTGAACTTTATTGAAAACGACATCCGTCCATACGTCGTTGAATTATTTATCGATCTTCCCACGCTTCAGTCTCGCCTCGGTTTCTGACCCTTGTTTCTTTCGAATCCGTCCTCGCGATCTTTTTTTCAACTTGTTTATCATTATATCGAGGTTCCGTCGAGAATTTATCTATTTATCTTTCGGTCGGGTCGCGCGCGAGGGAGGAGCTGCGCCCCGCATCCCTCTGTCACTGATCGAGATTTGTGGGAGCTCGGATCCGAGAGCGGCGAGAGAAAAGAAAAACAAGGCGCGGATCGACTTTATTCGATCTCCGCGAATACCGCGGATAGATTTTGAGGCGAGGTGAAGGAGCGACATTTACGAACGCCAACGGATCTCCTTCGTAGGCGTAGCTTCCATCCGATTTCCGGTGCGGGGAAATCGTAGCGGCGAGAATGAATCGAGCGCGGGGTGTAATTATTGTCAGTGTAAAGAGTGCTGCGTACCGGAGAAATGGAGAAGAAAAAAAAATGACGAAGAACAGCAGTGAGTTATTGCATCTGGACGCCTTTGTCGTGACTAATAATGCCGCGCGGCTGGCAGAGATCAGCCGACTAATAATTCATCGCTTACGCCCACCGATCTTCAGGTTAGGTGCTCGCACTCGAACATCGTAGATTTTCTACTCTCCCGTGCGCGGTGCAATCGCGAAGAGCAACGCGAGCAAATCGTCGAGTGAAACGAAACGAAATGGAAACACGGGAAACGTTGTTGCCCGACGTTTCTAATGGATCGGCGAACAATCGGATTGAAAACGCGCGATGCGGGGTATTTCACCTATTTCGAGCCTGAAAAGTTCCATATTTCTAATTGGACGGGCGAGAGAAAAACTTCCGGGACGTCGAATAGCCGTCTCATAAATGTCCGAGGTACGAGCTAGGATGAACGTGATATCGTCTTATCGTAGTAGTAATATCGACTCGACGTTGATAGAGGGCCCCGGAGATGCTCTATGGACAGAATGTACCGCTCAGACAATAAGATGTCCGATCAATATTATATATCCGGCAGATATATCCGGGATCTTCTCTTAGCTTGATGGACATTTCGAATGTTGGTACGATGGATATCAGATTTCCGCTAAGATTCTCAGCCAACACATTTTTGCACCTAACATTCCTTCCTTCCGGACATCTCCTAGGAGGCGGCAGGCTGGATATTACATTCCCGTCGAACGTTCCCGTCGAATACCTTACAGACTCCTCGATATGCGCGTCAAACATCCATTCGACATAATATCCGTTGGACATCGGATATAACTCGATCGATATTCGATTTTCGTTCGACATTGTTCAGACGTCAGGCGAACGCGTGATACGACGACGCCATCTTCGGCTATTCAATTCCTTCTCCCGATTATTTACCGATTCCGTATACCGCGACAATCGTCGAAACGAATCGTCGACGGACTATGTATCGATTACGAATTCAATTTACCAAAGTCGACGGTCGATATTCACGTTACGATTTTTGCTGAATTCGGTGCTTGGCATCGGAAACGCGAGCTTTCGTCTCGAACGTTATTCCTTTTTTTTTTTTCACGGTACAATCAGCCTCCTGCTTGTCCCGGACGTCAAGCATGGTTAACGATTCGAAACGGTAACAATGATTTGCAATCAAGTTGTGAAAATGATAACTCGGTCATGGAGACAAATTGTCGAAATTCTATACGGCTAACGAACGACCCGAACGAAAAACCTGTCGACGAATGTCCGTAACGCGCGGGGTGGTGATACGTAGACGAGTTTCGCGATCGTGGATTTGATTTTGCAGCGCGTTCGGCTAGAGGTCTTCGATACGTCTTTATCCCGAGGGTAATAAGGAGGGAATTAAAATATGTAAATGCGATGTCTGTAACCGCGATGTAAATAAACAGAAAGCCAGGTAATAAGGAAGCATTAATTGCGAACAGTGCACCGGCTCGCACAAAGCTGCGCCGACAGCCATAAGAAATGATTAGCATGTGGCAAAAAACGAGAGACAAATTGGTACCGTTGCCGAGTGGAACACGGTCCTGGAACATTCGTACCTAACTCCCGCATACCGACGCTGCAGTTTGCGCAACGAGATATTTACCTCCCTTAATCTCGCGACTGGCTCGTCAACGAGCTACCAAAGGCAATTACCGAATAAAATAGTACCAGCGGAATGTGCCAACGTCCTCGAGGCAGTTATTATATTGGACAGGAAAAAAGCATCGAAAACAACCTACAACCCGATGGCAACGTATCGTACGAGCTCGCGGAAAGGCGACGCAATATCAAACGCAATAGCAGAAATTTCCAACGCAATAGCATCAAAATCTTCAAGGTCATTTCCAGTAACGTAGAACCATTCGTTTAGGAGCAATAACGACGCAGTCGCCGACTTTTTCACGGCAGCGGAAACGGTTGGAATGGAAATTGCGTTGTGAAATTACTTACGAGTCGTAGAATCGTCGAGACTCTCTCGGATGAATTTCGCTATCACCGCCATCCAGATTTCCCATCGATCGCGTGACCATTTTTGGGTGGACGCCGCTCGTCCGCATCGTCACTTCGTAGGTACATCGCGCTTTCGCTAGGCAGCCGAACGAAAGAAAAGAAAATATTCGCTCTCGCGAATATTACCGCGACGAATCGTTGAAATCCAGATTTCGAATCGATCGATGCGACACCGAAATAGCTGGGTGCAGCGGCGATTACATCCGTTTTTCTGTTACACTGGCGGAAAACTACCGGGCAAATGCTTTTCGACCGTGAAACGAGCGACGAAGCTGCGGCGAATCACGATAATCCAAACATCGATCAGGCCGCCAATGGAATGATTACCGGAGCAACGCGATGCACGAGCGATCACTCTTTTCAACCACGCACGCGAAAATCGGCCGGACGAAAATTTCTTCGTGCACGCGGGGCACGCAGCGTGTCGATGGTTCGACGCACGAAACAAAACTGACCGCTTTTCGAAATCAAGGGGATTAACGGCGTGTTTACATGGAATCTATTGTCCTCGAAACGGCTCAGAATAATACTGAACCCGAGTTGGTGGAGGGAACGAGCGTATATGCGTTGTTATACGGTTGAATAGGTTCAGCTCGTGCCGAACATAAAGTACACGTGATACGCGAAGAGACTGTTATTATTTCACGACCAAATAACGAAAAAGTATCGGTTTCGCGCGAAAATTGCACGGGCACGAGAGATTTTCAGCCGGAGAAATGCGATTTCGCGTGGAGGTCGTTTTTTTGGGTGTTTTTTCGTGCTTTTTTGGGCCGCCGAAGCAATTACAAGTGTCGATTGAACGTTCGTCGGACACAGGCGGGTCAATTATCTCTGGTCGAATTTATTGGCAACGCGAGGCGGGATGCCGGGTTCGCAACCCTTGACAACCGTTCGAGTATTCTGACGTGCAAAAGGCTCGTCGACACCTTGCTAATCGGTCGTAATTGCTTTAAGAGCCACGAGTGAAAGGGTGATTGCCAAGTTATTGCTGCGTCTGCGAGGCGAATGACGTCCGCTCGATCATCTTCGAGAGAGAGAGAGAGAGCGAGAGAAATATGAAAGGAAACAAAATGAATTTCACCTGAAATAAAATCTCCATCGCATCGTTAACGGGAATCGTGGAGAGTCATTTCATCCTCTTGTCTCGTCCCTCCTTCTCGCTTTTTCTCGCTTTTTCTCGCCTTTTCTCGCTTTTTCCCTCGTCGCTTCGTCTCCTCGTCGAGGTTAATTCGTCCGAAACGACGCGACGACTCGATTTCGAGTATTTTCGAACGACCGATTCATTTTTCGAGACAGCCCTGAACGATGCGAAATGATTTTTATTAACGGATTGCCGACAATGATGAATGGACGTGAATTAGCGAACTAATTTCACCGAGTAAAGTTCTTATCAGCTGAATTGCGTCGCATTCATTTCATTCAATGGAAACACGAGAGGCTTCGCGAGGATTTACAATCTTCAGCGAAACATAAAGAGACTCGCTAATGATTAATGACGAATGCTTAGCGCTTCGCCTTTTTCTCGCTGTCCCTTTCATTCGAAACGAAACGGGGAGGAAGGGTAACGTTGTATCTCTTACTTATCTCGTAATTTGGTTAATGCATTTTTTCATTATTCCTCGCTCTCTCTTACTCCCGCTCTCCGGCTCGAAAAATAGGAACCGTATCAAGCGACGCTCGGAGTTTAAACGATTAACGACGAGGTCGCGAGAAAAAAGCTCGACGGAGCACGGAAAAATAAATAATGGATAACGCCCGCCTAATTGACGGTTCGCCGATGCGTTTGCTTTCTCAGCTCTGTGATCAGTCGCGGAATCTTTTCTCCTGCCGTAAGATGCAGAGCGACGGATAATCTGCAAAAAAATAAATGCCAAAAAATAGCGAATCCGAAATGGACGTTCGCGTTGGTTTCGGTTGTTGGTAAAGTGACGGAGAACTCGACGAATTTGGCGATTTTCGTACCGCGCGGTAGGCATGCTCGCGTCGTGACGGATGCCTACGTGGCCCGAGGCGAGAAGATTGTCGAGGGGTATCACGAGATCGCGTCAAGAATAAAATGAAACTCCGAGTCGTCGCGTCATATCACGAGCAGAATTGATGATTCGTTGAAAAGTTCGCCGAGATTAATGGTCGCCGCGAACTTTTTATCATTTCATTAACATTTTTACTCCCGCTTCTTCGGAGCAGGTTCATCGCGAGGCTCGGGTCGAGCCGATTAGACATTTTTTATTTCAATTAACAAACGTCGAGTGACGGATGGTCGTTGCGGGGAAAAAATATTTATATCGCCTCGTACGAGAGAAAAAACAAATCGTCGCGCGACGCGACGTCGAAGCAAAGATTGCCGCTGGCGATTTTCGCGAAAAATGCGTGTACGGAGTCGGGGGAAGTTTCTGTCGCGATAATTGGATTCCCGGAGGTCGGTATCGTTGAAAAATATGACGGTGGAAATAAAACGAGCGAGAGAGAGAGAGAGAGAGAGAGAGAGGGGAATGACAGTTATGTATGGGTCTCATCCTGCGAATGTAATGCAGAGGCGGTCGCATATTTTGCACTAAATTTCTTATTATTCCTACTTCGGCGTGACTACAAATGAGATTCTCTGATAATAGATGGTTTCGTTGGTGGCTTATGAATAAAAAGCGGAGCTCATTATTTCTCAGATAACGAGATAAGCCGGGTAGAGGGATCTCGGTCGCAGTTTAGTTCCATTTTCCAGTGGCTGACGTCCCTCCGGTGTTTTTTCCACCACCTGCACGGGGTGGCTACAGGTTCGTTTACGCGAGGCGCGCCGACCAGCGCCGACGCCGCGAGGGTGGAAGCGACTCGGCGAGACCGACCGACGCGAAAGTCCACCCGGAAATAGCCAGCTAGCTTCGGATAATAATATGGAATTAGGGGGTTCTTCGAGCGGAGGCGGGAGAAACCCGGTCAGAGATTCGCGTCCCGGAATTTCCGCTCCTCGTGTCCGAGAAGTGGGATGCTGCTCGGGGATGGAAAAACAATCGAAAAAATCCACGACGCGATCAAAAAAAAACAGAAAAAACAGAGAAAATCGCGTACCTCGCCAGGAAAAGTTGAACGTTGCGAATAACCCGCCGTGAATTTTTTCCATCTCGGAGGATAAATTTTATTACGTAACGGACCTTTCACGGAAATTATCGCGCTCGATATCCTAGATGCGATGATTCGTCTGGCTTTGCGAAGATTAACTCGAAACTATCGAGCTGCGATGATGATTTTTACGGTCGGTTGATTTTCCCGCGTATATTGGTACGTCACTTCGACCACGTCTGAGGTCAACCAAATTTCATGGTTGCTCGATCCTCGTCCGTCCGAAGACGCGAGGGGTCGTTCATCCGCGCGACGAAATTCTCGTTAAATCACTTATCGATTCGGAATTTTAATTCGATCGGTTGAGTTAATGACGCGAGGCTGATAATTGATCGCGCAAAACCTCGGCGATTCGGTGCTCGTCGAATCGATTGGCCCGATGGAATTACAGCCGCGCGGCGATGCTGAAACGGTTCATTCGTACGGAAATCGACGGCGCAGATCCCCGAGAGAACGATGACGACGCGCGGTTAGAATTTTCGTGGCACCGCGTTATTCGAGAATCGGTGACCGCTCGATTGCTCGAGGTGCCACGATTGTTCGCCGGAGAACGGTAACGCGAGGAAAATCGGCACCACGCGTCGGCTGCTCGTACGCCTCGTACAATTACCATCGCGAGGTCGTTTTGACGCAACGAAGACGACTCGGATCGATGAGGGGGAGAAAGAAAGCGGTTTTTTTTTCTTTTCCATCGACGGCGAAGATAAAACGGACGTCGTTGATCTACGATCCAGCTATAGATCGGCGGCAAAAAATGTAATCGCGTAATTCGATCGGCCAACGATTTTTTCAACGCGTAACCGAGCGATAAATGGATAGGCGATTTTTTCTCGGCGTGGTCGTAGCTTAGAAAAACAATCAATATTCCAACGTTCCCTCCGTTATTAATTACCTGTCGAATCGGGAAACGGATTTCAATTTAACGGGGAGTCGCGATCGAAAGTGATCGGCGCAGGACGGTAATTAAGTTCGGATATTCGCGATCCCGATGATCGCGCACTTTTGACTTTCGTTATTAATTCCGTGCGCGCGGTGATCGCCACCACCCTGGCGTGCCATTTTTCAAGCGCGACCGAAACGCGAGAAAAATAAAGAAAACTTGGCGCAGTGCCGTCTGACGCGCTCGATTTCGCATCGCGCAATTAACGCGAGTTTGTCGTCGTCGTCGTCGTCGTCGTCGTCGATATTCGTCGATGCGGTCTACCGGGTAATCGATCTTTGGACCGATTCCGTGCGGCGTTATTCATCCCCGTCCTCCCGTAATTGATATAAATCCCAGGGGACTAGATAATAATAATTACCCATTGATTCTGCCAATCAAACGGTTAATTACTCTCCCTATCGGAGGCATCTTTAATTATTCCATTTCTCAGCTACTTCGAGCGGTGCGAATCGATCAATGTTTATCGTAAGGCATGCCTCCTCCATCGGACAGCGAACCTCGCCTCGACCTTTATATTGATTATCGAACAGCTATAAATAGCAAGATGGATGACCGGAAACTATTAACATTTTCAAAGATAACTGTTCAAAAATGCAGCGAAAATATTTATCCTCGAGCGATTAGCGCCGCGTCGAACGGCTTCGGCGACTCGAGGCTCCAGTTTCCAAAGGCGCGATAGCGAAAACGTGTCGTCGCCGTCGTATCTCGCGAGTCGATTTTTTTTTTGCTTACCATTCTCCCAAATTAGTTACGTTTTCAAAACTCGAATGTTTACGAAGTCGAGTCGGTGAAAATTTGGCGGGTGTCCCCAGCTCGACGGATCGGATTCTAGTACCTGGTAGAATTTTCGATTGAAATACAATTCCGAGACAACGGGTGGTTCGGACGCGGCGACGTACCATCGACGAACTACGTCAAACTGGAACCGATTGAATTTCTAGGTCTGAAACGACGCGGCCGGATAAACGGAACCGCCAGGTTGACACCCACGCGCGCGTGCGTATTCTTTCATTCATCTCCCTGCCGCCATTCGTGAATGGAAAAAAAATTCATCTCGCATTCGACTACTGATCAACTCACTTTCGCTCCTCGACTCGAAAGTATTGAGTTTCGAGTCGAGGAAAGTCCTCGACGGATGTGAATTCGGGAACGAATTTTAGAAAGGAGTCCTGGAAACGACAGGTCAATTTGACAATGCCGGTTGGTTACGGTACAGTCGAGATGGATCAGCGGATAGACATCAAAGAGAGCGCGACACGGAGATACGAATTACAACGGTGGAGAAGGAACATGTTTGTCGGGAATATGATTATGAAACAAAAGGAAAACGCGGATCGTACGGTCCGCGAGTGTCGCGAGCGCGATGAAAATAAATGGGCTGTCATTCGTCATTCGGATTCGTTTCATCCAATCAGTGTCGTTCGATCTCTTGAACAGCAATCATTGCCACGATTCGCGTCCTCGTCGATCGCATGCGTCCCCGCGTTATCTTTCACCTACCAATTAGTTTCTGTAATTTCGTCTGTCATCGATCTATCATGCAACGTTATCCGCATCCAGCGTTCATCGTCCGCCGCTTGGCATCTCGTCCGCTCGCTCATTTTTTCGTCTACGTCGAAACTAGTCGCGAAGGACTTTGATCGCGAAAAGAGTTGTTCGAGTTTCAGGCATAGGACAAATTATTAAGCCAGTAGCGACGTTTCACCGGATCCGGCTGATAAATAAGAGTTATGGATCGAGAGTTTCGTCTGGAAGGAGTTCGAGTTGGGTGGATTGGGCTGTGTTTTTTGATCAGTTTGCGGTCGAATTTATCGTAGAGGCTCTGCTCGATCGAACGGAGTGAAGTCGGTAACTGGTCGTAGAAAGTTTGTAAAGAGCTTGCGAGCACTGTAACGAAAAGGGGAAGTGGCGAGGGCGAGGCTCGAGGAGGAGGAGGAGAGAGAAAGAGAGAGGGAGCGTTTAGGAGGATCGCGTTGAAATACCGCAGACGGTATGGTATCGCAAGACAATTCGTTCTGCGAGCATAACTTTGTAAAGCAATCAAACAATAACGCAACGTTTCGCGGTTACGGTGTAGTATACAACGGGTGGAAGATTGGTTAGGGTGTTCGAGGGATCGTAAATATCCAGTTGGCGACGAGCAAGTTGAAAATTGAGATGGAAAAGGGTGAAGTCGCGTTGTCGGCTCGATAACGCTGCCTCGGGAGTGAACAGATCCGTTAACTCGGATACCGCGAATTCGCAGTTTGCGGGGAAATAAATTGTAAGCGCGACGGATAAATGTAGTCGTTGAAGAGTTGTCGAAGCGGCGAGCGAATATTTCCTCCAGGTACCTAATGGAGATCGTTGCGGGACAAGAATCGCGTCGGAAGCAAATATCTTCGCTTTCGCATCCGCGAGGTACATATATATATATATATATATATATATATATATATATATATATATATATATATATATATACACATAGATATATATGGTTGGGGTGGAATAAAAGCTCCGAACATCGTCGACGATTTTCTAGCTTTCGTCGAGATTAAACTGCCACCTATAAAGACTCTCGGAAGTCTACTTATACGGCGCGTACGCGAGTGAATTTTCGTACGGTTCGTCGTGATTAAATTCGATCAAACGTTACGATATCTTCGGGGTTTGTTCCGGGAAATTCGTGCTGATATCGCCTAGAAATTCTACGACGCGAGTCAGCGGATCCCCGGCGAAGCTCCGTCCGCGAGCTCTCGAATTCCGCGTGGATCGCGTATGAATATGTATATTCGGAGTGGGTGATAGAATTCGGTACAGGTAATTCGGCCGCAGAGAAACGAGTCGGATTTGGTACGGCAATTTTTGTAATCCTTGAAAAATTGTCGGTCGATCTTCATCTCGCGTTGCATCTACTTACCGGTATTCGGCATCGAGGGGCGAAAATCGTGATTCGATGGTACGGAGAGATTCTTACCTGCAACAAAAGGAGAGATATCATTAGAAACGTCCGGGGCTGTTCTTTCTTCGTTGACGTCCGCGGCGCAAGTGAATGAAAGGAACAACTGTGGAAATGTAGCACGTAGCAGCAGATGTGCACGACACGAGAGAAAACAATGGCTTCTTCCGCAAAGTTTACCGTCTCTATTTTTCCTCGTGTATCGCGTGGCTTGCGAGCCCTAACCGCTTCGAGGGAAGCGAGAAATGGAAGAGATCTTCGTTTCTTCTCGAAGACTCGCCTGTTTCCTCGTTCAGGTGAACGAATAGCGGGCAGAAAAATGAGACACAGCGAAACGTGATCACGAGAGAAGCATGAATATGGGGACAGGGATGGTTGGTCGCAGTTTCTCTCAAAGTCTTCGTGTTCAATGAATCGTGACGGTCGCAGACTGTCGCCAACTTTTGTCAGCGACGCGGCGGCGTAACTCTCTCGACTCGTCTCTCGGAGCCGTCCGCGTTCACGCGTCACCGCTCTGGGTGGGGTTGACGCGATATCGGGCGATTCGCGAGCGCTGAACGAGGTTTTATTAGGCCGACGGGTTATCCGAATTCGAAAACTTCGGTTCCCGACAAAATTAGCTCGCTTAAATCAGAGAGATAACGGAGGAACGCGCAAGCGATAATAAAAGTTACGGGGGTTGCTCGACAAAGTGTCGTAATTCATCGGAGCGACGCGGATCAGATCTGAAACTAGCGAGCGATGCTTCCGCAAAGTCAAATATACGCCCAAGTTTTCCAGGCAAATTGGGAAATCAGCCGCGAATCGGTGGCGAAGGCTCCCAGCGAGGGGATCGCTCGGAAATGAACGGAATCGTACGGTGTACCGATGTACCGAGCCTCGGGAGGAGATCGGGAGAAACTCGTCGTTTGCCAAACCGAACGAAACTTCCGCAATACTCCATCGCGGCTATTAACTGCCACGCGCCCAACCCGAAACTCCCATCAGATACCCACCTCGTCCACAACGGTCACGTCCGACGCACCGGGCCGCGCGAAGCCTGTTGCTAACAAGTCTTTATCTGACGTATTAGGGTATACTCCGTGTCGTTTACAGGCCGAGCATCGGGCGATACAGGCCGTAAAAGCTAAATCTACCTCTCCCAAAGCCATCTCGAGTGGTCTTCTACTCCTCGCGAGTCCTTGAATAACGACAATCAGACCTTTTAATCACCCGCTAATGATGTAGATTCACCGGATAATCGGTCATTCTCTCGGTGCTTCGGGAAGAAATTAACGAGCAGGTTTTTAGGGACTAAGGGATACCGAGATAAAACGACGGATTCCTTCCGAGAAACCGAGCGAAGAAATGACAAGAATTCCGTTCCGATGGAAACGTTCGAGTGAATTGAAATTGGATCGGTAGACGACGAAGTGTACCGTAGAAGCCGAGTCTTGTTCCGAAATATGCGGAACGAGATTCATAAGGGATGATTCTCGGATGTCTACCGTCAAAAATGAAACAAATTCCGCAGCCATCACCTTCTCGGACATCCCGATGGAGAGTCGCCGAATACCGAAGAAATATGCGAGAAAACAAACGCGGAGCGTTGAAAACTTGGAAGTTTAACGTACGTGATCGCGGATAACGTTATCGAATCTGCCCAGGATCACGCGGAGTAAGTGCAATAATTTTGAAAAGCCTTCTCGAACGAACGCGTTTCCATCCAAACTCGCGTGTTCGCGAGTGCAGAGCATCGCGACGCGATTTACTTTCTGGCAAGTTCTTTCGTGCGGAGTAACGAAAGAGACGCCGCGGCGTTGCGATTGAAGTAGCAACGGGGGAGACGTGCCTGTTAAATATCCATTTCATTGTGTCCCGGCCAACAGGCTACTCCTACTCGCGAAACTATGCGCTTTATTACACCGTTATGTTTACAATAACCGTGTAGTCATAACAGATTTAATGCCATTATAGCGCGCGTACCACTTCGCCGTGAATACAGCCGCGTGGATATAGATGTTATAATGCATCGAACGGCTACGGTACTCGCGGCTTGAAATCGGCACACGACACGAAGCGGACGACGCGAAATGTTTCCGGAATAGAGAAACGCGATTGTCATTGCCTTACCTCTTATTTCGATTCGAATTCGACGTCTCCGCGTTTCCTTATCGTAGGATTCGCGTTTCGCGAGGCCGAGAATAAGCGGGAATATATTTATTATCGCGGGGCACAACTCGCGATATTTATAAATCGTTGTTCGCGGTTCTCTCGACACCCTTCTCATTTCCTTTCCTAGGAAAGGATGAGAGTTTCCATCTCCTGGAAGGCACGTAAGCTTCTCCGCTTCGGGTCTACCATCGAAGTTGTAAGACTTAGGAGAGCGAACCGGGCGTAGATAATAAATGTAAAGGAGCTTTGTGGTTGGGTAAGAATAATTCTGAGAAAAGTTTAAATTGGGGCTCAAGCGAGCAAGCCCAAATGAATAA
Organism: Arge pagana; assembly: GCA_963969455.1. Classification (NCBI taxonomy): domain Eukaryota; kingdom Metazoa; phylum Arthropoda; class Insecta; order Hymenoptera; family Argidae; genus Arge; species Arge pagana. The sequence goes on along the minus strand of OZ018312.1, from coordinate 5,058,036 downwards.
ACGGAGATGGAAATGAAGGGGCGGCAAGGAATTGAATCGAATTAGCTGTTAACGAGCGCGAGGATGCTCGCGTACTCGATAGATAAAACGACTCTTCAATTTATTATCGGACAAGCCGAGGCGCGTCGAAAGGAAACGTTTCGTCGATCGATTCGAATCGCGGGCAATTTTTCAGGCGATTTACAACTGAAAGCAATTTCGTGTTGTCGACGTGTATTCGAAGGCTAGTCGACCCGATGCAAATGCCAGGATTAACTCGATCCACCCGCGATCCGGCAGTCGGACGATACTCGAGTCGACGAACGATTCTAACGACGATTTTTCCGCCCCCGAAGATCGCGAGTCGCGGGCCACCCCGGTCGCCTCCTAGCCGTGCGGTCTCGATCCGACGACGACTCGCGAGGCCAACGAGTCGCATTGATTCGCAGACCCGGGAAGAACCGAGCGAATTCCGGAGCGAGGAAACTCCTGATTCCTACGCTTCGTTTCTTTCGACGTGTCGTCTACACGATTCGCATGCGACTCCCGTGGGAGCACGTCGCCTGCAAAACTCGTTGACGTAATGGATCTAAATCTTGTACTACGCCGCGACGAAAATACACTCGCGACGTACTTCTCCGCAAGTTTTACCAGTTCCGGCGCAGTGCGACGACAACGCGGGCAAATACCAACCATTCGGATCAATTTGCCCACGTTTCTCGAACGGACACCGAACGCTTCCGGTAACGAGGTTCGTCTCGCGAAAGACTCGGGGTGAAAAAACGCTTCTTCTCGAAATCGCCGTGGTATTTTTCCGGCAAGCGCGGAATTGCGAAATCGTTTCTCGATCGAGTTGCTCATTTTTTATTCGCCGGGTTTGGAAAGGTCGGGCAGTTTGTTTTTTGAAGACGGTTTTAGGGCGGAGCAATCCTCGGAGAGGGCTCAAACTTGAATGGGATTTTTTCTCGGGCCGCGACACAGCTTTCGGGGTTTTTCGAAGCCGCGTTCGCGTTTCGAAGCTCGGAGCTTTGATCTTGCCTCTCGTAAATACGGGGTACGCGTAGCGATACCGGGGGAAAGGAAGATCCAGGAAGCGCAACCGCGACAGAAAACAGGAAAGCTCGGGTTTCGTATTTGTAGAATAGCTCGCAAATATTTGGACGAGCTGGCCGAGAATTTTCGATTCCCAAACAGTTCGGTAATACGGTTTTCGAATTGTTGCGCGATCGCGAGAGCAGAGATATCCGTTGCTTTCGAGAGATCGAAATGCTTTGCATATCGCGAACTCCAGACGCTCGCTTCCGCCGCTTTGGACAAGTTCCAAGGCGATCCTGAGAGTTCCTACCTAACCGTCCACCCGAAGATATGCGGTCCGATAGGCCAGCAGCTTTCGGAATGCGCTTTCCGGATAAAAGCAACGCTCGAATTATCCTCCCTGTCCGTTTTCCCGCGCCCCCGACAAATTTAGCTTCTTCCTACGAGAACTAGGTTGATCAGATTTTCAACCGAAGAGCAGAAGAAATCGAAGAATAAAGTAGCAGCCGGAGTGGTTCCCCGACTGCCATCGGCTCGCCGAGGAATCCAATCGACCTAAAAACAATTTCCGATTCCTGCCAAATTATTCTGTAATTGTTCGACCCCGGGAACCGCGATGGAACCAACTTTCCCGAGAAATACGCTGACTCTTTGCCAACATCCGCGAAACGTCTTCGTCACTCTTCTCCCTCGGTTCTCTATCTCGCGGATGATTGCAACGAACAAAGAGTCGAATACGCCGAGGAGACCGTAGAGAGAAGAGATTTAATTGAAAGAGACCAAAAGGAAGGCCAGCTGGTAAGCTGGAGAAAACGCGATCATTTCTTCCTTGGCGAACACGTTTTCTACTCGATCGACCGACAGCCGGACGTGCTTGACGTGCAGAAAAATATGTCCTCGCCACATCGATTTCCGGTTCCAATTCCGCTTCCGCCACCCTTCACCTACACGCGCGCGCGCACACTCGGAGTTTTATTTGGCATGGTAACTTTTTTTCCGCGAACCTTCCTCTCAAAGTCCGTCGGGTGTCTCCGGAGCCGAGGACGCGTGTTACCTGGCCATCCAACGGATTACGAATGCGGACGACGATGACGAATGGGAATAATAATTTCCTAGGATGATCGCAATTGTGGTCCGAGGCTCGTACGATGGAAGTAAATCGATACGCTTTGGTAAGTCTGTCGAGATAATAACGAGGTGCGCGTCGCGGGCAAGTTACACCGACGTGATTGGATTAGAGGGCAAAGCAGCGTCGTCGAACGGTCAACGGTAAGCGCACGTCCCATGTACCGCAGCGTACGATATGCAATTTGCATATAATATGTAGCGTTGGAGCGACGCCGACGTGGTATGATGGAAAAGGCAGTCGAAGTGGCATCGCAGCTTGTCGCGCGGTTTCCTATATTATCCGGAATATTTCCTTGATAGGATATCGCTACGGTGAATAGTATACGTAGCAGTAGGTAACGGTACAATAGGGGGAGGCGAGTGGATATACGTGGGCGTTTCCCACCCCGTCCCTTCGCTCGCGTTCCCTACCCTCCGCCGGCGACCCTCTTGCTATTTATATCCACACACCCATATTCCTCGTACGTACGTGCCTCGTGCCTCTTCGCGAGTACGCTGCACGGCCACCCCGGTGCAGAGGATCTCGAGCAACTCGCGGTCTCTCGAGATACGGACGACGAACGATGCACGACGCGAGATCCGCCGCGGAGCTGACGACGAGACAGCTTTGGGCAGATCGTGCGAGAAGATTTTTCCAGAACCGATCACGACGAAACTTATACGACAGATGTTCGAGCTACGTGCATCGTTACTCGAGGATGACCCGTAGCAACGGGGACCGAGGTGGAACCCGCGACTCGAACGTGGTCGCGACGCGGATCGAGGATGTTACCAAGGCAGAGAAGATCACAGTCGCGGAGGGCTCGAGTCGGAGAGACTCCGATATTCGGGTTGACGTTAGGGGTTTGCGGAGGTTACGCTGACGAATGAGCCGGATATACGTGATTTTCCTTTGATGCGAGGAACTGATCTTAATTCCGAAGCGGGGGGGCTGCACGAGCGATAGGTATTAGTGGTAATGACGCGGCGTTGCATAGCCGCGAGTTTCGAGGACGACGAGGGAAGCGAGCGTATCGATCTCGGACGAACGCGTGCAGGTGTGATTCATAGTTAGGATCTCGAGGACGTGAATTGAGTCGAGAACGTAGAAATTCAACGATATTGCGGGGAAGGGTGTGGCATGGCGTGGGTGGTGGTAAGCGGCACGTGTTCCCAGGCATCATTAGCGCTGGACCAGACAACGGAACGGGTCTGTGGCGTACGGAAGAAGAATCCCGAAGGCGGAGGTGGCACGGAGTCAGAAGGGAGAATCTTTTCCAGACTCCCAAAGCGACCGCTCACTCTCTCTCTCTCTCTCTCTCTCTCTCTCTCTCGCAGTCTCCGTTCCGCGGTATACGGCGCGGTTATTCTGGCCGCGCGCGAATCTACTTCCTGCATAAACGCGATATCCTCGGATGTCTAAGAGGCACAACGCGGTCGCTCGGCAAGGAGGGCTCGCGTTGTAACTAGCCGCGGCGAACAAAAGTCTGTCTCTCGATCGCGCGTACACGTACGTGGGTTACGCGTCACGAAGCGTCGTATGATGCACGTACGCGAGAGCGGGTAGCGGTTAACAAGAGTCACTCTGTATCGCGGAGGGGGATGTCGAGTTTGTGCCTTGAAGTTGATACCTCCGGACAGGTAGCTCGAGTAACGGAGGATAACACGAGAAGATGTGTCAGCTACGCGTACCGACGTAATATTACATACGGCACGGTCAGCTCTCGAGGAGCCTCGAAGTACGCGCCAACGTGGTATTACTATGCCGCATACGCTTGTCTTTGTCACGTGTCTCGAGCTTTCATCGCTCTCTTCCGACCCATCGAGCGAGGCGATCGATCGTGACGAGCTCGAAGTCGAAGATAAATATTGCGCCTCGTCGCAAAATACTCGTACAGCGTTTGGAAGATCTCGGGTGTTGGGAGGAGAAACACGCATCCCCAACGATCGACGAGAAACGGCGAGGAACGTGGTCTTGTTCCTCGTCATTGTACTTCCCTAATGCCGCGGAGAACCACGAGATATTTTCATCAAATACCGTCGGCGGTAGTTCTTCGAATCGCGGAAAAATTCCAATACCGAATAATAATAGAATCGCTACACCGCACAACGCGTCTCTATACCGCGCACGAGGAATGCCGCAACGTTGACAAAGGGCAAAACGGAGAATTCGCTTTAGACGCGAACAATTTTTCTGATTCGTCCGTTCGCTCTCGAAATTGAAAATATCTGCCCACCTTACCAGAATCGAGTAACTGCCGCGCGGACAGTAGCGGTAGCTGCTACCCTACACTATACGCTTCGCGGCGCGGGTACGAGACGAGAAAAGTTGAAGTTGACGTCGCAGTTCCCCGTGATTCCGGTGGAACCAACGGGTACCCATTCCAAAGTTGGGTATCCGGAGTATCTCTCGGCTAAGTGGTACCAACGGAGAGCGGCATCGCTCGGCGATTCGAGCCGGGGCTATTTTCAGAAGGGTCACTTACGGGATGGCCATGCCGCGTATCAAGTTGTACGCAAACGTACGTCTCCGCGCTACCATGTTCGGACCCGTGCCATCGGGGTTGGAGTTCGAGTGGAGGGTTGCGCGATGTCTGAAATATGCATGATGTTGGGTTGAAAGGCGCAAAGCTCGCCTCGCGGAACCGGCCTCGCCGCGAGCTCGAAGAAGCACGAGGAACGAGGTATCTCGAGGCGTTGGAACGAACGCGAAACGCTCAACGGATCGGTTCCGATAGATACGCCATGCGATAGAATGGTGGGATTATATGCGAGAGGATCGCGTTACCAATTATATTTTGCCGGGTGGCAAGTATACGCGCCACTTTTTCTCGACTCGCGATAAAAGTTGTGGCTGGTAAGGAGCGAACATTCGGTTAATTGGATGAGACGAAGGGATGGGAGTAAGGGCGAGGTCACGGCGAGGGGAAGCAATTTCACGCACCCATTACAGCGGCCTGGGACGCGGGGTAACGGCGAAAAACTCCACCCAAATGCCACTCCAGTGCCTTCAGCCTCGATCGTTCTTCCATGTAATCCTTTGTCTTGACCAATAACGACTCCCGTAGCTCCGCTCTCCGCGACGACGCCGAGTTTGCCTTATCGCCCGAATATCTTCGTTGTATTCCACGCTTATCGCGAGCCGGGTAAGTGCCGAAGTATATATCTTTCTTCTCGTCTCCGCGGCTAGTCCATCCGCTTTCAAAGCCTCAACTTCTGCCCTCCCGCGTTGTCTTCTCCCGCGGGGTACCTACCTCCGGCCCATTTTTATCGCGATGACTCGATGCTTTGACAGCCCTCGATACGGAACACGTGCCTCTTCGACGTTAACGCGCATTCCCTCGAACGAAACCCTCCAGCGTAGAAAGCCGCGGTCTCGTATCGCGACGCTCGCGCGTACGAGGAGGAGCCCATCGTCGAGCACCCCAACGAAGCGGAACGCGAGCTACTTTGCGAAAGTGTGATTCGCGTTAACAATAAGCTCGAGTGTCTACCGAGCGTACCGGAGAGAAAGCTAGGCTTTGCCAAATAACGATAAATTTCGAAGGATCGAAGTAATTTCGAGGGATTCGGGAATGATCAAGGGGGAGGGGGTACAAGAATGCATAATTAATGCCCGCGAATGTCGATAAATTAGTGACATTTACTTTCGCGACGCCCTCGCGGTGCGTAGGAAACGTCGGGCATAAAATTGGCCCGTTTCCAAGAAAGCCGGTAATGCGAAATAATCGAACGCACCGACGGCACTTTACCAATTATTGAGCGTCGTAGTGGCCGGTAATCGCGACAACTCGTTTCCCAGCTGCTCCAGGAGATTCGCGTGGTTCCCGAAAGCCCGGAAAATCGTCGTGCGACGGACGCGTACGCGCGTCTCGGAGATAAATGTGGGAAGATCTCTGCGCTCGTGGAAAAAATTATCGACGCGGAGTTTCCGATTGTATTATTCGGCTGGTTCCCGACCTCGGGGATAACGCGAGGGGCGAACGCGTGATTTATCAGTTGGGAAAAACAAGAGTGGAAGAAGGAAAGAATAACGGCGAGAAGGCGGATGGTATTCGCACTCGAGCGCGTATTTACCTGAGGTAACTCGAGGGTCGGCGAAACAGAAGAGGGAATCTAGGTAAGCGACAGGAGAACGGACGAGGGCGTCGGATTACCTCTAAGAAGCGGAGATTCTTCCGCGGGAAAATTATCGGAAATTAAATTAGCCTCTGATTGGATTCGAGACGATTTAACCATTCAATTTCCCTCGAGGATCATCGCATCGCCTCACATCTAAATTCGAGACTCCATTTAAGATCGGCCCCCTCCCAACGACGGTGGACGCGAATTTTCAGAATCGAAGTCGCATTCCGATTAGAAGACGGCTCTGGACGACTCTTCGGTCGTGCCGAGGATAAAACCTGAGGATAAATCCCGAATTCGCTATGGTAGGTGGTACGCTTCCGTTTCATCGAGTGCATTCCGCGAGCGTAACGGTTCGGCGTCGGCCAGAATGATGCTTCGCGTGTCATCGGAATCTGGTGATAGGTAGTGGGTATTGTTGGCAAGGAGATGCGATTTGTAACGGATCCGAAGAACGAGGATGATGAGTATAATACTCGTTTTGATTGGCAGCTCGTTACAGGAGAGACTCGTGACTTTGTAGTCCAAGTTTCAAGTCGGTTGCAGAAAACGCACGTCGCCGACGGAGGTGAACGTCGTGGCCCGTGGATGCGGACGAGGGGAAGCAGAGGCGGGTGCGGGGAGTCGGAGGAACGATCACGTTGAAGAGCGCCACGTTCTCGGACAAATATGAAATCCCGATGTGACTGCGAACGGTGGGCACGGCCGAGGGGTACGGCAGAAGCTCTCAAAGTACCCTGGCATCGGGACGGAGGAGGATCCAGCCGTATGGAAATAACGAGCGTACGTATAGGTAACAATGGATCGCTTGTGCTTTCCGTGAGTCATCAGAGGCGGAGGAACAGGTTACGGGTAACGAAGAATAGAGGAGGTGACGCTGCTGGTACGTCGCGGTCTCGGGGTTCCGCCGCGGTCGATCCGGCGCGAGGAGGGCTCGTCTAGTTTGAGAACCGGGATCCGGAGGTGGGTATACGTACGAGGTCGGCACTCGACACGTAGAGCATAGTAGTAGGTACCGACGACAAAAATGCCACGTCTGACTCCAAGGCAAGAGGAAAGTGGCTAACGGTAATCTTTCCGACGTCAAATGACAAAGCTCTTTCATTTCGACGTGTGCGTCAAATTACTCGTCCTCGAGCGTCAAGAGGACGTTGTTCCTGGCAGCCTTGTACGGACTTTCGTACGGGATGAAAAATCTCCGCGAATGCAGCGAGCACTAGAGACGAGTAGAGAGAGAGCGAGAGAGAGAGAGAGGGAGAGAGGGAGAGGCTATCAACGATGTTCAAGACTTCTTTTGTTATCCGAGTCGTTCGTGATCATCGGCGGATCCCGGTTGGATGGGAGCTCGCGAGGCTGATGTCTTCATTCTTCTGAAACTTGCACGTCGCCGCGAACCAGGTCTGACCGGAGTAAAGCGGACCAGTCGTTTTATCTCGCTACGCTCGGACCAACCCTAATTGACCACTTACCGCAGCGCGTGCGGTAAATAATTTGGCAAAGCGTTGCGAGAGGTAGTTTGGGCACGTCATCTCCGAGATTGAATCATGGCGATTAGGAGGAGCGCCCGCACAGAGAATACGTCACACGCGAGCCTTTCGCGCGCCTAGCGGAGTACGAGAAGGAGAAGCGCGGAGAGTCGGACGAATGATACAGAGGAGTCGTTTCCGTACGCCGGGACCAATTACCCGGGTGCAGTTCGTCAACGATACCTCCTGTAATTTTCACAAATACCAGACGCGTCTCCGACCACCGACGCGACACATCCGTCGACGGCGGATACGTGACAGAGTCGAGGTGGAAACTGACGTCTGCGAGGTTCGAGATGATGGAGTGAACGCGAAGTGAAATTGAAAATAGGGAATGGAATCGGGATTTGTTGTTCCCGCCGTCAAAGAAGGAGTGGAAGAGCAGTCTCAGAGATGCCATTTCTGGTGATCTGTGCCATTCTAGAGCTGGCAAACCAGTTTCATAAAACGGAATAAAACGGTGTTTCCGCGTAGTTCAAAGCTTTCCGGGAAGTGCACGGCTGCGATGCAGTCTACGACTAATATCGGTACGTTGTCTATCCTTGATGGGTCTGCTTTCAAGACACCAACGCAAAAACGTATTATACGCGTCGTAGCATCTCCCTCTCTTCTTTTGAAAGAACTCTGGCATAGGCCTGAAGAGGCTTCCAATGAACTTAGCGTCGTAGTTCTTCCTCGCCTTTTTATTTCCCTTCTTCTTTCTTCTCTCGAGGAAAACGTTCCTCTGGCGCGGACCTAAAGAGTCCTCGGACCAGCTTCGCGTTCCATCTTCGAACACCACCGAGACTCGCCATTTTCAATTCCCTCTCATCTCGTTGCTGCGATTTCGCAAAATTGAACTGTCACACCTTTTTCCGGGATGAAAAAAAAAACAGGTTCGAGACGGTCAACGTTACCTTGGCTGCTCGATTTTCGCGCCACGTGCTTGTCTTCGTTTGTTTCCAGGGACGAGTCGTTTTCTTATCGTTAGCAAACAGAGCCCCGCTATCAGCTTCGACGAGCGATGGGAATAATTTAGTGGATCTGAATCGAGCAAACGTGGGAAGGAAGTTTGAAGGCTGCTCGGACAGGCCGAAGTCGAGGTCGGTGCGGGAAACGGTAAAAGAATATCTCGGGGATAATTGGGAGATAAGTCACGACGCGGTCCCCGGCGGTCCCCAGGTATCGTCGAAGATACATGGGTGCCGCGCGAGTGGCGGCGTGGCGGGACGCTCGCGTCGATTGGACTAGGAAAACATTACGATTCCGGGGAGTAGGTACAAGCTGTTCGAAGTCGACTGGGTATTAATTTTCCAGAAGCACGATATAATAGTTGGATCGAATTAATTAATGCGGTTCATTAGGCGAGGCAGCCATGTCGCAGACGCCCCGGAGGCAGATGCGCCCGGGTATATTATACGACGGAGGAGGAATAATATCTTTGCTTCGGCGAGCGCGCGAGTCAGTCGTCGGCCGAGTTAGTCGACGCGGGGTGGTTACAGGGGAGCCGGAGAATCGAAGGGGAAGAGACACCGCAGAACGAAACAAGAGTTTAACGAGTACAGATACACCAATTAAAACAGTGGCATAATTAAATGACCAAACTGCGATGGGGTTAATCTAATTACGACAAAATAACGCCGCGTCGCGCGTTGACCAGTTTAATCAGCAGACGTTCGCTAATGTTCGTACCCACGAACAACAATAATTACGTCAGCCACTTTATCAGCACAATTTCAGAGCGTTTCCACGTATACCTATGCGGATCTTCGAAATCGATACCAAACGCTTCCGGTGATCTTGGATCCTCGCGTTTTTTCGCTCGCTCTCTCTCTCCCTCTCTCCTCTCTCTCTCTCTCTCTCTCTCTCGCCTATTCGTTCCCGGCCTCGATTGACGTTTGAAAGAAATAATATTGGACGCTTCGCGCCGTGAATAGAGGCGTCGCGCTGAACATTTTCGTTTCGGGAACGCCGCGGCACCCCGTGTCAACGCCACACTGTACAAATTTTTTAATAAATTCCAGCAAGACGGCCTCTTTCGAATAAACGCTGCTTTTATAAAAGGCAATATCCGGAGGGGTGGCCAAAAACCGGGGCACGCGAGACCCATTAAGCCACTCGCGAGGGAAACGTAAATTATATTTTGCTGCTCGGAATGGTCACCATAAATACTGATAATAAACGAGTTTGATGAATCGAGGTTGGAATTTATTACAGCTCGACTTTACGTTTCCGACCAAACGCCTTACTTCCGCTGATTTTCCAACTCCTCCTTCTCACGATTTCCAATTAATTTCGGCCGACGATTCGATTTCAACCTGTCATATAATCGTTATCCTCTTCCGATGACGACCTCGTTGCACTGGATACGACGATGAAAATTCCAACGTAACGTTTCTTTCATCGATATGATCGACGTTGTAATTAGAAATGGACCGAAAAAAAATTATACATATTTAGGAACATAATTGATATTCCAGCATCCGCGTTCTCAATAGAAGAGGCGCTGGAGGGGGAAATTTTACACGAGGAGCGAGAAAAACGGGGAAAAGACGGAAGATCTTGGATGAAAAATGAAATGACGCCGAAAATTGCGGATCCTCAGACGCGTGCCCTTCGAAAGGGAACGGGGATTCTCATCGAGGCGTGGAATATGCGCGTGATAATTCACCATCGCGCGCGATGATTCCTGACCTTGATTACAGTTCGCATCTCGCAATTAGCCGCGGCACGAATCGTCCATTTGGTATTCAGGACAATGAACTACCGCGAGAAGGAGTTCTATAGAGTCTTCAACTCCGACCCCGATACACACTATTCAAAACCTTGACGTTGATTTAATATCGGCGGCGTTCCGTTTCACCGTTACCCGTCATTATTGTCGCCGCTGGATATTGCCGGACCGCCTAAGCTGAGCGGAATCTCTTTCTCTATCTTTCTCTCTCTCCCTCTCTCTCTCTCTCTCTCTGCGACGGGATTAATCGAATTGAAAGTATCAGAAGGTGAGGCGAGGTTAAGCGTCGGATAAGCTCTATTCGAAATAAATTACCGCGGCTTATCGCGACCTTCCCGAGGAACTGCGTCCCTAGAAAATCGTCTTCGCCTCGCGATAACAACTTATCGCGAAAGTTTCGAGAAAAAAATAATCATAAATAACCAACGACCCGCGCGAATATGTCGCGCTGCGATCGGATCGATCGACTCGGCGAAGTTGACGCCGCGCGAATTTTGAGATTACGATTATCGGTGCGCGGAGCTGACGGGAATTCTCACCACGATCCGGATCCGGAGTGACCGAGTGTAGCATCGACTCACCGAGTCGAGCAACGTAACGGCTTCGAACAATTAACTCGTTCGCGAGGTAAAAAACAATTACCATACTGGCATAACGAAATGTGCTAATTGGTTGCGTCGTCGGCAAGTCTACTGCCCCATATAACACGCCCGAGACGTTCTACCGATGAGAAATAACCGATCCTCGACGCGAGCGCAACGTTTTTCGAAAACTCCTCGAATGCGGATGCGAAAAGATCGAGGATCGAGGTTATTCGCGAGCACAAAGTGGAAAAATCGTAACGCCGAGCCGTGGAAATAAAAGCCAACGGAAAAAACGATCGACTATGCGTAGTAAGTATCGGAGCTACGGTCGCGCTAGAATAGCAGAAAATCGATGAAAATCGTGTTGGGAATGTGGGAAATACCGGGGGAGACGGAATTAATCAGGGAAGGTTAACGCGGTGTACCTAGGCTCGGCAAGTGTCGTTGCTCGAGCAGCTGGCTCGAATTCGATCGCGAAGCTCGGTAAATGTGGCGTGAAGAGGTTGGTATTTAGCTTGTATTTGTGACGTTAGAATTTCGAGGGTGAGAGCTGGATCGTTGGGATCCTTGGGATCCGCTGGAAAGGCCCGAAATACTATTATAACCGTATAACGTTACGATTATTATCAGATACGCCGCGGCGTGTATAGAGAGGCACGCCGGGGTGCTTCTCTCTATCATGCGATCATTTATACGTGTCGTTTATTCCCACCTTTCGCCGCGCTCGCTATCGACCGAACGACGCTGTCTGTATAAAAATGGGAGAAAGGTCTGTTAAATCGAGGAGAATCCGCTTCGATTCTCCGCGTCGATATCGCTGTATATATATACATAGTTTACGCGTGAATGCAGCCCCAACTTCCGCCCGAGTGCGTCAACAAGCTCCGACGATATGCGCCATGCGACGTCGTCGTCTGGGCGGTGGTACGCGAAAATCCTTTCGGAAACGTAGGCGACGCGTCGTCGCACAAGTTCGTTCGGAGGACGAACAGTGGATTTTGGAAACACTGAAAACTTTTTTGGAACGAAGACGATCGTTTAGAGCCGAGAAGCTTGCAGCAAAAGCACAGGAAACTCTCGAGTGGGCGGAAGTCGTTCGTTTGTGAAAAAAAAAAGAAAAACTCTGGGCGGTTCGAGCGAAAATATGCGCAGGAGAAATCGGGAGACGAGAGAAAGCAAAGAAATTTGGATCGAGAAAAAAAATTGGGGTTTCCGAATTAGGTAGAGAATTTGTGAAATCGAGTAGGTAGGAGCGAACGCGATACCGTTGAGGATTCGTCGGTCAAAGCTTGGCCGGCATTTATTTCGTAATTCTCGTTCTCGCATTTTCATTAAATATATTTAGGGTTCTTCTGACACCGGTAAATTAATAATTTCGTACGCCTACCCTTGCGAAAAATGCGGGATCCCCGCAGGACGTGGGGCGGAAGGTGCGACGGTAGGCAGCGTATGCCGGGCGAATAATATCTGTAATCCTACCTGTAAAGTTCCATTGTTCGTAGAATCTGTGGGTGCCACAATGAAACGAGGTTGAGCCGTGGGCGAAGGGGATGGTGGCGGGTCTCTGTCGGATGGAAATTCTGAACGAGATGAAAATTTTCTCTCGTTTTTCATTTTTTATCCCCATTATCGCGCGTTCGAGAGTAATTTTTTCACCCCACCCGGAGTCATTTTTTTGCGTTCGGGGATCGCTTTGAAGATATTCCCTGTGTCTCGACGATTATGCGGCTCGTTCGAAACCTGGCGCGACGACGACGACGACGGTTCTCGTTCGAACAATCTCCGCGACGTTTCTAATAACGGTGGCGGGTGAGGTTTTTCGGAGTAGAATTACCCAAGGATCACGACTCGCTGCTCGCGAATGGGAGGAAAACCGCGAATCGTGTTTGTACACGGCGTCGAACGACAAAGTGATAAGATTTCACGTTTTTGAGCATCGAACGAAAAACCGACGACGCTTCTTAACGACGCAAAATTTCCTCGCGATTCTCTCTACTTTCGCAGCAAGCATCTCGCGATTATTCTTCTCACAGTTCTTGTACTCTTTATCCTCCGCGCATTTCACTTTCGCCTCAACAATCAACGAGGCCACCGAAAACGAAGCGACCAAGCAGATCACCGATTTGGCGTAAAAAAGCAACTTTCCCTAATCGTATTTCGTCCGAAAACAGCGTCGCAACCGTCAAAGAAGAATAACGCCCTCCTCGTTTCAAGGTCATTCGAGAGATTCGCGGTGGTATAATAATTCCTCTGCGACGAGTGCATCGCGGTTAATGAAATTCGCAATTAACGTCGCGTGTGATCGCGCTACGGTCACTTATTTCTTGCGGTAAACGTTCCACGATAACTATCACGACATCTGTCACGACATCTGTGGAGGATTTATATACCGTTGACAAAGTATCGCTCGCGCGTGTCACGCTTCGTTGCAGTGCGTCGATTATCGGCGTTGGCGACGTTTCGCGAATCGTAATCAGATCCAGTTCGACCGCGCGAGGTAGCTAGAGGTGGCTCTAAATTTGTTCAAACGTCGTATCACGTCGAGTGGCAAAAACGAAGACAAACGAGAGATGTGATTTTCTTCGTCGAGTGAGGATTTTGTAGTCTTCCATAATTTTGACAGCAGCATCGTCGCACGCTGGGGAGGAAAGCGCGCCGCGCGCGTTGACTACAGGTCGAAGCGATAGGATGGTAGTCGACTTCCTGCGAGATACGGCGAGGGATGGTTTTCGAAGTTGCGCGAGGAGCCATATTTACTGATCCGGAAGTGATTAGGTTTCGCGAGATAATATCGCGAATGGATACGAAGAAAGGGAGCGACGGCAAGGGAGTATACGGTTCGAGTGGTCCAGACCGGACGTCGAACGGGGGCTCGCGCTCGCGAAGTTGCCCCTCGAGAGACCGATGTGCCGGGAGAAGAGAAGAATGTCCGAGAACGGCGCGTCGATAAGAGGGGTCGCGTTCGGTGTTGTAAGAATTTAAAGAGTCCGCGATAAATAAATCCTTCGAAAGATTTATCCGAGCTTTTTACGAACGAAGCGCTTTCCGGTATCTCGTCTAGGTCGAAGATTCCGTGGAATCTTCGCGATCCGACCGATCAACCTTCCATCCTCGAGTCTCTCATTTCTCTACTGACTCGGCGTCAACCCGTATCTATAGGAATTACGATCCAATGGCCGCGTTTACAACTGCTCCTAATTGATGGGTCGAGATATCCTAGACTCCGATGCCGACCACTGCGAACATACTGGGAATTCTAGGCATACCGGACATTGGAAATCCAGCAGGAAACGAGCCCCGCTCGAGATGTAATCGATGATCGTACACGGCATACCGAATAATCCACCACTTTTTTCGCAACCTTCCGACACCGCGCGCGGGGAAAAAAACGACACGATTACGACGTTCTCCGTTCGTTTCTCGGCGATATTTCTCTCCACGTCCCAGTTTTTCCCGCTCAGCAGCGTTCTCGCACCTATTTCGAGATGGTTCAGCCGCGGCGCGACGTCGTATAAGCCAATCTCCGAGGTGTCTTAACGCGAAGATAGGAGTGACGTTTAGCTGATAATGGTGGTGACGTTCGCTGGGATAGAGTTATTTTCAATTTCACGCGATGGAACGACCGATCGCGGCGGCGCGAAGGCTAAAGTGATTTTTTGCAACAGTTGCGTCAACGAGGGGGGTATTTTTTCCTTTCGTTTCCGAGACAATAGTCGGGCATTGATAAGATGATTCGCGGAGAATTGCGATAACTAGCCGCTCGTACGACGACGCGACGCTCGCCTTGTTCTCGTTCCTTTATCATTCGCTTATGCCGCGCGGAGGGGCGAGGGGAAGATTTATTCAACGACGACGGGGAACGTAGAGGTGTCCTTGAAATCGGATAACAGAGGTCGAGGCGTCGCGCGGCTCTTCGTTCGAACAGCAGTCGCCGCGCCGTGCCATATCAATGATAAAAGAAGCCGGCAGCGCGCATCTATTTTATATTCAGCTCGAATAATCTCCGAGACCCATTGTCTAAATCGCTTCGTTCGCCGAGGTCGATAATCGCGCGAAATACGACTCCGAGGCGAGTCGAACGATCCGAAGGTCGAATAAAAACCCATCAGGCATTTCGTACGAAAATGTGTGTAGAGCTTTTTTTTCAACAGCAAATACCGCGGCAAGTACTTGGGAAGGCGACATCGACGAGGTTGTGAAAAAACGTTGGAAGAATTGGGACGTGGGAGAAAATCGGCTGACTTTTGGCTTCGACGTCGTTATCTTCTACGGAGGGACCAGATTTGGACGCGAGAATTCGTCGGCGGGATTCGGAAAGAAAACTCGATTTCTGCCCGAAATCCGATAGAGTCGAGATCACTGGGCGCTAATCGCGAGTCGTTATCGCGAAACGATATTTGGCGAGATATGATACCGCGAATTTAGCAAACTGCCAAACTGATCAGCGTGGATGGGAAAGTTCGAAGGCTAGCCCGCGCCTCGGTCGGATAATTTTCTCGTACCTTCGTCTATCGTTGGAAGTTTGTGAAATTGCGTCGGATCGTTCGTGGCTCGGATACGTAGCTGCGCTGCCACGCGAGCGGATTCGACGTTCGAGCAGAAGCAAACTATCGCTCGTTCGTCAATGGGCGTCTAATTGGGCGTTCGTTACGTTTCATTACCAGTCAGAGTCAGAGGCAATTTTCAGTTACTTTGCTCGAGGGAAATCTGATCGAGGAATCGTCTCGTCGTCTCATCGCCGAGCCTCGGTGCCACCTGACGAGACGGGAGTAGCAGCTGCGCAGCGATTCTCCTAGCAATCGGGTGTCCCATACCTCGGGACAGGTAATACGGTATAGAAATGCGCGCCGTTAATCGAATAGCTGGTCCGTTGAGTCGTACAAAAGTATCGTACAAAGTTTCTTCCCGGGTAAAAATTGAGAAATCAGCTTTTCTACCATCGCCGAACTCGAGAACGAACACCGCGAGACGTTCCCCGGTTTTCGAGAGCTATATACGTAGAAAAAAAAACTAATAAACTGGAACAAAATATTTCTGGAGATGGAATATTCATTTGACGGAAAACTTCTGCGCGCGGGGAAGGAAGTTATCGGAGGTGACGGACTCGCAGCGTGATTCCGTAATGAAAAATGGTGGAAAAACACGTTTCGAAGTGAGAACTCGTGGTTACAATTCTCGTATGTCTGGCACGCGTCCCGAGTTCGTTCGTCCGTGGAAAAACAATTTCGTACGCCATGCGAGTAGTGCAGGCAATCGGGTGGTCGGGCAGAGGACGTCGGGCGCTTCTAGTCGAACGAATCAAACGTGGTAGTCAATTATATTTCACGTACCGTTGACCGCTGAAATTGTATCGGTAAGTTGTCAGGAATTCCAGTAGACAGCGTCGCGACGTGGGAGGATCGGAAAAAGACGAACGAGTCGCACGTACGAGAGGGATCGCTCGCGATGACTGCAACGGCACGGATCTTCTCATCTTATCGGTCGTATTTGTCGCCTTGTCACGCGAATATCGAACTTCTTGGCGTTCGATGCGACTGGCGTCGCGACGAAAGGATCACGGCCATCGTGTACGATGTACGACTATACGTAGATATTCGTATACGTATACGACTGCAGTTTCGTTCGCGAGCTTCGAGCCTGTTGCAACTCCGTTATCGCGGTTAGAGAAACGAGGCATGGAAACTGCCGCGATTCTGCCGATCACGATGTACCAGAAAAATTAGAGAACCTCGGAAGAATCGGTACGTGCGTGGTGGACAAAGATGTCGTCGTTCGCACGACGACGAATGGCTCGTGTTTTGTATTTCCCAGGGAGAATCGCGTCCCCCCCGACTCTTTTCATTCCACTCGTCTGTAGCTGGTCTACGATCTTCGTGACGTCACGCGACGCGTGTCGGTGAGTTCTTGCCGAAGATCGTGTGCATCGGTCGTGTTCAGCGTACAGAAGCGGCGTAATACGAGTTTTCGTGAGAAAAAGTTATAATAGGCACCGCTGTTGCTCCGCTAGTTCTACCACCGCTGATACATCCGCGCGCGAGGGGTTGGAGATTAATTTTTCGCGTCGGTCAACGTGCCCCTGGTATCGATCGGCAAGACCGGCACGAAAGACAGGCGAGGCGTCTGGCGTTTTCGAATTTTCTCTCGGGAATAGCGATTTCGAAAATACGTGTAATCGGAAAAATTCTTATCTTCGGGGAAAATCGGATAACGAGCGTTGTAGCGGTCCCGGGCGGTGGGACGAGAGCGAAGGGCCGCGAGGACACTCCCTGGGAATTTCAGCGGCGAGAAAAAAAGATGGGATAAAAAGGTATAATCGTTACGCGGAGGACGCGGTTGGGCCGAGGAACGCTCTAATTAAATATCAAACGTCGATGGTAGCTGCGAAAATTCGAACGGGGACGAATGAAAAAATGGAAAATCGATCGTCTCCTGCGATTCTTGAAAGGCGAGGCTCTCGAGAGGGGGAGAAATAACGCTTTTCATCGACGATGGGATAATCACAGGGGACGGAAGAAATATCGAGAGACGGAGCTCGAGAAACTCGATGAGAATCTACTTTGGACATGAAAGCTATTAATACGATCGTTTATCCGTACGTACGCCCATCAAAGTTCTGGATTTAGCTCGATCGTTCGTTATAAGCCGAGGCTACCGAACATGTCTCGTCACGGAAATAACGCTTGGATACCGTCTATTCACTGGGGATTCGATTCAATGTGCCAGGAAATTATTCATCCCGACCGAATATTCGACGAGGAGATTTTTACCGCGCGGGATAACGGAAGTTCTTTTAATTAAGCGTTCATCCCCCGCTCCGCGCCCAACGATGCTTCGCGTACCAGAAAATTTTAACAACCAGTTTCGAATTATACGCGCTCCTTCTTGACAAAACGGAAATAACGCGATACCGTAACGAAAATGCTTCGCGAATTGTGACAACGTTAATCGAATCTCTTCGATAAATCGGAAAAAGTGTCCCCCGAGATTACTGTCATTCGAGATGCGAAGCGCCGAATGTAACGGCGAGAGAATTATGGCGCACAAAATTGTAACGAAATAAACCGAGCAACGAATTAAAATTCTGGTTTTCCTTTTTCCTCGTTATTATTCCTCAGACACGTTACCACCCGGATCTTTTCTCTGAAACGTTGCTCTCAAGTTGGTTTCATCCCTGCGATTCGAACTCGTACAATCACGCTCGAGTTTTACAGTCATTCGCGAGTGTTCTAGTTAGAGAGGCACATTTTTGAAAACACTCGTGATACGGATGTGGCAATGACGCGTACCGAGCGCTTTTCGAGGAAAAGCTGCGGGTACAGAAAATTTTGGTGCGGCGGCATGCTGGTACATCGTGAAATCGCATCGGAGCTCTGGCAAATCGCGTTAACGCTCCGGCAGTGGAATAGGCGTAGGTGTAGGTTTCACGAGAGCGGTACGCGTTGTTTAGTGGGGACGTAATCGGTTTACGATACGGGTTAGACGAGAAAAAAGTTTGAATGATTTCGGACGGCCCGGGGTCGTTGGTTAATTGCGTTGCAGCAGGTGATGAAGTACGGAAAATGAAGCTGGTGCTTACAATTAACGAAGGAAGCGGCGAGAGCGTCGAGGTTCGGTAATCGGGAGTAACGAGCACTGGCTCGTAATACGTGTGTATTACTTAATGGGTGACCCAACCGTCACCTCGACTCTTCAGACGGACGCACTCGAGCCTTGTTAACTCGCGGGAACCCTCGAGCAATGTAAACTATGCCGAGCCTGGGTGTATCTAAACTCGGAGCCCCTTCGGTCCTTTCATCCACGGTGAGTGTCACACTCCGATACCCGCCGATGCCCTTTCTCTCGCTCTCTCTCTCGCTCTCTCTCTCTCCGTTACCCTCCGACTGATATAACTTTTATCCAAAATAGCCCCGGGCACGGCTCGTTCGGAATAACACGGTCAAAGTACGAGAACTGTAAGGTCCACGCGCGATAAACCCTCCGAAGAAGAAGTATCTCCGGAACAAGTGAAAGCGACTCCGGTCGTTTTTACCCGGTCGAAAAGCTCTCTCCGATTATTTTCCTATCCCGCGGCGAGTTTTCGAGTCGTATTTTTCTAGCGTCCGCGTTGTATTTCCAAGTAATTCGCCGACCATACGACGGATCTTTGACGTCTCTCGTCTCCGTTGTTCCTCGTCTTTCCTCCATCCTCCGACGAGGAGAAAAGTTGAGGGGGAAAATATGCACGCCGCGACGTGTTCCGGATAAAGTTGGCTTCGAGAAAAGTGGCTAGCTCTATATCTTTGAGAGCAGAGTAGCGGAGGGTGGGGGGACGACGACGGAGGGCGAGGGCGGGGCGGCCGAGTACCCTCAGCCGAGCAGAAAGCTGCATTTACGTAAGAACCCACTTTGTATTCCCTGCTCGTCGAGATCTTTAAAATAATCGTTACACCCCCGGAGACAGTCGTTGGAACGGGTGCTTTTCTCAAAGATGAGCCTACGGTTATTTCGCCAAGACCAAAGGACTGGTCCGGGCACCGCCTCGCGAGCGAGGCAACCAAACTGCCCTCTCGACTCCCGACTCCCGACTCGCGACGGCAGTCCGGATGAAACGAGACAAGTAACGAGGAAAATTTTCCATCGTTTGGCAACGCCAGAGAGAAACACGCAATTTACGAATATGGCCGCGAGCCAATCGAGCAGAGCTCTACGTCCGACGACGTTGCGTCCGTCGCGTCCTTTATTTCGTTCGATCATCCCGAATGATTAGCCGCTCGCGTTTCTGTGAAAAATGTGGAGCTTTTCGAGTCGGCGGGCAGAAAAAAGAGGGCGGAATTAAAAAATGAAACGGGGAGCGGGGAGGAAATTTTCGCGTCGCTCGTACGTAGCGACGCGTGGATCGATACTCGCGTGACGCGAGGGGACCGACTTGCCGGATGATACGTTTCCGTCATTTGGACAATAATTGCAGTTTGAGTAGCGAGCTTCGGTACAATAATTTTCTGGAGCTGACAAGCCCACCGCACCACGCGCCACACCGCAGTTGTCAGTGATAAATTTTCGGAGCGAGCAAGAGAGGGGTACTCGAAAATTGCTCAAATATGCGGAATATCTCACCGCGAAAATTTGCATGAATTCCATCCGCTCCAAACTTCAGAATTTATCGCGACGCCTTAACACTGACGGCTTTGAATCTGTTGTGAATTGTTGTAATTGCGTTTAATTTCCAACGCTCGTTTGTTTTTACTTTTTTTCTCTTTTTCCTCCTCGCGGCTCTTTCTTTCCCCTTCCTCGCATCCCCCGAGCTAAAACTTCTCCAAGTCTCCTCCGCGGTCGTAGCGATAGCGACGCGATGATTTAATCATAAGACCTCGCGAAACGTTATCGGATGCAAATATTTGCCGGAAACTAATATTCCGCTAGCAAGCGAAGGAAACGACGCACGCGAAATTATTCCTTCGCGAAAAATATTCTCGAAGGTTGCCCGAAAGAAAAGCTCGATGTAATTCGTCGTTCGTTTCTCACTTTTCTTTTTCTCCCCGATTCCCCCCTCCTTTGCCGTTTCTGTTCCTACATTTTTCCCCTCCGTAACGTTACAAGATAGGACGTCGCGTCGAAAAGCTCCGTGCTAGCCGCAAGCTTCGGAGTTTCCAATGTCTTCACCAATTCAATATTTTCAACCAAGTTCCGCGATATTCTCGCATGTTTCGCGAATACGAACGAGCTATTGTTCAGCCGCCGATACAAAATCCGTGTACGCCCGACGCATGTAGCCGCGTTAATTTCATATTGCAGAGAAACGCCGAGGCTCGTGTTACGTGAAATCATTATACGCCGCGTTCTATCCATAACGGCGATGATTCTACCTTCAACAATCTACCCACGAGGCTTACACGCGATGTACGGATAATCTGTATTCAAATTGTAATCTCATTACGATTTGTAAACGAATGACACGAGTATTCTACGCGGCCTACCGGTGCCCGGACTCTGCGCGCGTGATATTCCGCGTAACCTACCCCTCGAAACTGAGAACAAAATCGTCGGTATACCGACTCTGGTATTTTGATGCCCATATAACATCAGAACCACGGATACAATATTTGTAGTCTGAGGAACAGATTTTTTTTTTCGAGAACCCCGGTGCATAGAGGCAGTAACCATTGCTGTTGCAGGTTATCTGCACCAAACATATCATGGTCTCGGATTGAATCCGCGAATCTGGATCTATTGTATTCGCGTATCGAGTTGGTTTTCTATCTGGGGAATATTGATCTGTCGTAACGCGAGAGCGCTGTGCTCGTAACTTTATACAATCGACCCGAATAAATTTCATTCGGTATCAAGCAAACGCACAGCTGTTATCCGGAGGATAATGATACGTCAACCCAATTCAATTTGGCCGCTAGTCAACGTGGACGGGATGTATTTTGGGCCGAGTCCGACCGACGGGTCGCGAGTTTATTTTTTCGTCGTCGCGGTATTAAGACGAATTCCGTCGTTCGTTTAAGGGATTTTCAACTCGAGGCTAACACGCGTTTGTTGTTTGCGCCTTTTTGTGGACGGAGTAGGCTGTGGATCGGGAACGAGCGACCAATCGTGTCCGAGCGTCCGACGATGGCCTTTAAATATCAACGATGTTTAACCAGCGTAGTTTCGGCGTATACAGTCCACGCGGGGTATCCTAACCAAGCACGCGATCCTTTCGCTCGCGGAGCAGGGAGCAGAGAGCGAACCAAAGAGAAGGAAATACTCGGATGAATATGTAATTTGTTACGCTTCCAGACACCCTTTCTCGTGCTTTTGGATCGCGAGCTTCCGTTGTAATGAAATTGCTAAAGAGAGTTTCGTATGCCGTCAGATTTGGAGCTTTCATTGTGCAACGAAATTGTTAAAGAGAATTTCGCATGCTGTCAGATTTCAAGTCGTCGTTGCGTGGAAAATTCCCGAGTTCCAACGCGCCAACATCGCGACGAACCCGATACGAATCCCGGTGACGCGTTTCCACAGATAGACGGCTGAAACAGCGGCGGTCGTCGTTGTACGAAATTGGAGTAGCGTCGCACGACTCGATGATTCCAGGTAACTCAGTCAAGAGAACGAACGGAAGAAACGGTGAAAATACACAAACGGAATGAGTTGCATAAAGAGAATCAAAGCGTGTAGCGTGTGCCCGCGAAGTATGACGTGCTACCAGATTACGCGCGTACACTCCGGTTCACATTCGTGTTTATTTACGAAGCGAGGCGACGCGAGGACTTCCCGCGTTATAATAGCATTACGACACCGCCTCGCCTCGCGCAGGGCGAGCGAAATCCTCTGCACTGCCACTGGTACCTGCTATTCCGTCTGCACGCGTCTCTCGTTTCCTCTGGGAAATATTCCGCGATAGAGGCGCGAGCAACGAGATGTTTACAGCGGATCGCAGACACGTGGCGAAATTGGCGTAAAAATTGATCGGCGAACTTTCGCAGTTCGTACGCAACGTTACTCTACTGTCAACGACTCCGGAGACAGAGACGCGCGAGTCCTTCGTCCCGATGATCGCCCAACGCCTGAAAACGCTGGAAACGTTTTCAAATTTGTCGGAATCGGAAGGCTCGCAGCAGCGGATAAGCCGGGGAAAATGTAGCAGGTCGGAGGGGGATCGTTCCAACTTGGGGAACCGATGCTGGAGGTGGATCCGAGGTTGGGTCGGATTCGAAAAAATGCCATTCGAACTACGGATGCTTTTCAGCTCGTCGAGAAGACACCGTTAACATTCGTGTCAAGCGACAGATGCGCTCGTCGGATGTTTTCGACAGTAACGGCCGCGTGCCTCGGATGAGATGAATGCAGAGAATGATTGGCACGGACGCGAAGGAAGGAACGCCGAGACGAGGTGACAGCGGAACGACGTACCTATACGAGATCCAATTTCTGTTCGATCATTTATCGCGGGTAAAAGGAAGCCGATTTGGCACGGAACTCGCTACGACAATCAGGATGAAAATTCTTGGCCGTGTTCCGAAACTACATAGACCGTTAAACTTAGCCTAGATAGAAGGCACTTCGGTTTGCACGGCCAGTTTATCCGGTAATCGTCGATCGTTGGTGTATCGATCGTTAGTCTCGGATCACGCGATCGCCTCGATAATTCTTAATCGAGCAGCGTTCGCGAATTCCACCGGCATAAGATTCCGGAAAGTCGACAGCGCAGGAGAGAGAACTTCGTTGTCGGCTTCGCAATACAGCCGAGCCTCGCGAGTTACGCGAAAGTGTCCAACGCGACGCAGGGGGGAGGAAAAGAAGGAAGGATCGTTATTGTCGCGATGTAAATCCGTTACCGCGATGTATTTTCACGTGTCCGGGTAATTTTCAGCGATTGCATTGTTTTCGTCGAAGCTTCGGCGACCAACCGCACGCGAGATGATGACTTTTTAATCGTATTCAAAGACGTCAATTACGCCATTCGGACAAGGGGACGAGCACCGTGACGCGATATATTACTTTGATGGTTTCGAAACTGTCGATACCGATTCACCGTGAAATAGGAATATGAAAGGTCCGTTTTTCATTCGTTCCCGAGTCGCGAGTCGCGAGTCTCGCGTCGTAGATGCGTCGATGGGAAAGCAGCAACGGGATCGGCAACGCGATTAAATTCTTTACGCTTGTCCCAAATGAATTTGCGGTCAGGAACGATGCTAGTAACGAGACTCGATCGCGGGCTATTCGAAAACGTCGGTGGTCATTTCACGCACGATCACCGTCCGCCCATCTGATCTTTGATCGCGCGAGTTTAATGCATTCGAATGCTCGTCAGAAGTTGGCGCGCGCAACTTGCCGCGATAAAATAGAAGTCGACGACGCGTAGGTCGTGGAATAATTTGCGAACGTCCCGGTTTGCAAACTTCCGTTCCGATGACAGAGAACGTAACGCGCGTCGGGCGTCAAATTTCCTCGGTCCGACCACTCGCAGCTGCGCGCCGGCGTATCTGCATACGACGGCGGAGCATCAATGGAAGCTCGAAGGCTCGCGGAGTACCGTTACGACTAACCCCGTTGGATCCAACCTCCGACGTTTAGTTGTTGTTTTTGCCGGTTCTCGACGGGCCCGTTGATGGGTGTTCCTCGATGCCAAAGGCAACGCGTCGTATCGGCACGACTAGGAAATCTCTCCTCCATCGCATCCAACGTTTACCTCGGTCGGCTACTATTTACCCGTGCTGCGTTACCTTTAACACGCGCCTTCCTCGCACGGGTCAATCTGGTCACCGCGTTACGCCCGTTGTTCGCGCTACCCGAAGAGCTCTCCGCTCACCTCGGGGAACGAGCTGTTGAGATATTAGTTCTCGCGGCAACGACCCCGTGAGATCGTCCGTCCAACGGAGGATCTTGCCGGTACTTCCATCCCGACTCGCCCATCCATCCTCTCAAATTTCGATCGCTCGCGAGCCAGGCGAAAAAACGGTACGGAAAACGCGAAAGTTTTTCGTCTCGAGCTTCGGAATCGCGGTTGGCTATCGGGCATCGCTGCGGTCGGGTAGTTAACGCGCTTGTAATCGTACAGACATGAAAGAGTCTCTCTCTCTCTCTCTCTCTCTCTCTCTCTCTCTCTCTCTCTCTCTCTCTCTCTCTCTCTCTCTCTCTCTCTCTATTCTCTTTATCACGACCCTCGCGTCCCATGGCTCCGCAGCCTTTACGCTCAGCCACCCTTGGACTCTCTTTCCCGTTTCCTGTAGAATTTCCCGCAGGCTGCGCAGAGTTCTCCTACGTCCTCTTGTTATTCCTCGGGGATACGATCGGCTAACGAGCAGCTTGTACGTTGCAATTGTCGATTTTATTTCTTTACCAGCTCGTCGAACCTGACAAAGACCGAGCGCGAAATGATACGAGAAATGAGCTCCGTTTCGCGCGGCGATTCATCTCGTCTCGCCGCTTATTTTTTCCTTCTTCGCCAGCGCGAGCGAGCAACGTTTCTCGTCAAATTCGTTGAATCACGCGCGCGTCCGCGAGAACCTGACTCGTGTCTTCGGGCTCGCGTTTCGAGTCACGCTTCGCGCTTCTTTCTCCTACGAATCTTACCTCTTAGCGTTCGTACTGAATTTTGCATGCGTGATTCGCTTTCGTTTTCGAAACTTGATTCTCGCTCGACGAGATGCCTCCGGATTAAAATTCGCCTTGTCGGAATTCGCGTTCCTGCTTTTCCACGTACCTTCGCGTAATAATATCACTTTTGCCTGAAAACCGATCTCTCAGGAGCGCGTTCTCCCTCGTCGAGGAATTTCGATTTGCATGAAAAATGATGAATTGCTAAGTCGTGTTTTTCGTCTCTTTATCATTTTTTTTTCTTTCAACGTTTCAAAAGCTTACCGGTACGATGGGGTCGCGGTGGCAGGAAGCCCGTTCGTGATTCTTACCTGGAAAAGAGAAAAAATGGGTAAAATTAGTTACGGTTCGAACGAGCAGCTGAAAAAAGAGATGACAGGTCGTGGAGGTAGAATTATTTAGGTACCCTCGATTGTTCCAGTTATCGCGGCGAGTGTCGGTTAGCGGTGTTTCGTTTGCGAACGGAGAGGAGGAAAGAAACGTCGGGGGTGGAACGAGGAAGCGAGAAGGGGAGCACGTCGAGTGGAATTATAACCCATTAACGAAGAGGAGACCATCTTGACGTACCATCGCTGGGGGAGTTCGTCAGCTGGAACGTAAGTATCGCGCTCGGCTCGCGCGTTAAAATCTGTGGCGAGGATTCCAGCGCTGGGGAAGGGAAAAAAGTCGAGGCGAGGAGAATCAACGGGGTAAAAAATGCCGGGTGACGGAGTCGAGAAAGCAGGCAAACGCCTACGATTTGAGCCTCGATTTCTCGACGCGATGGTTTCTCACGGTGTTGAGACTCCGATATCCTTTCGATTCGCGCGTCGTGAATGAGAAGGAGGAGGGGGAAGGATATATCGATAAATAGGCAGGTCCGTTGCGTCGTGAGATTTAGCTGCGGAGATACAGGTGCCAGGTAGGTACGCTGCGAGTCGCTACGAGGTACAACGTTCGCTGTAGGCTAACACAGTCGAGGAGACGGCAGGCGAACTCGAGCTTACATTGATATTAAGCGAATCGGAATGAATAAATCTAGAAAGCGAAATATGCAACGAACAATAAGAGGCGGATCCGATTCGACGGGATTTTTTCCGGAAGAATGCCCGGAGAAACGGCGGGATCGTAGAACAAGCATCCGGCAAACGATTCCTCGCGGCCTTTGAAAGCTCCGTCATAAAACTAATTTCAAAGTTAGATACGAATCGAGGTCGGTATGAATCCAGTTGCGTGGGGGTACGAGAAACCGATACGTGGACAACGAACGGAGCACCGAAAGTTTATGGCGAACCTCTTCGAGTCCGAGTGAAAATAGAATCGTTGCGCGAAATGTGGAGTGACAAAGTTCGAAATCCGGTTGAAAGACCCCGTGACTCGTCGTTGAATTCCGAATTGATCGAATATTCATCGCGGTCCGTCTAATCCCACGAAAAATTGCAAATATAATTCGGCGTACGATACAACGTCTTTCTCACGCTGCGGACAGGAGAACGTCGCGTGCTACTATTCCTCGTACACGGTATCCTGGAAACGTTACACGCGACAGCATCGACGCCACGACGCGAGAGTAGAGGACTACGGTAATGTTTACGAGTATTGTTCGAGCGGAGTACGAGGCGGCGAGGCGCTGACTCATTGTTCGCGACTAGAAATGAAATTAACGCGATGTTTGCGAATGCCGGGATCAAGAAGATTCAAGGCGGGGCACTGAATTATTGTTCGAGGCTGGTGGCTACGCGAATATGCGAGTGTTTAATAATAAAGCATGGCAGAGTAGCGAGGGTAAATGCAATAACGGAGTCGGGTAACAGACCGACGGCGGGGTGGAACGACGTAGATACTCGTGGGACCGGAGTTGCGGCGAAACGATGATCGCGTCAATGAAGAACTCGGAGATCCGCGGCAAATCGAAAACTAAACGGTTATTCTATCGTTTTATCGTTACGTTGCTTTTTCAAATCCAGACTCCAATGAAAGGTCGATTTAGCAGTCGTATCTGCTCGTTGGAGTTTGAATACCCTATCTTGAGTTATTGCCGCGGGAACGTTGCTCTCGTTTCTTGCGGCGACAAGGTGTGCCACGCCGCGCGAGAAAAGGGAGCCACGTCTCTCTCTCTCTCTCTCTCTCTCTCTCTCTCTCCCTCGCCCCCCGACGCGACCCCTCGAATTATTAATGCTCGGCTCGCGAGCTTTTTTCGCGTCTATTTTATTGGTGCGTCCGATCGCCCGAAGCTTTCGTTTCGGATAGTCGTTTGTTCTTTGTTTTCGTATCATACGATCCAAAATCGTCAAGTTTTCGTCGGAGCGCTGCCAATCGGTCACAAAAGAATCGACTCCTTGGGGTTGCCCTCCACGTAGCACGTCTCCCTTCTTTCCTGGGTAAATATGCTTCTCCGTACAAACGCTGACGGGTCGCGCGATCGCAACGACAGCGGCGAAATCACTCGGATGTAGGGAATCTCGCGTCTATCGCTCGTCGCGCGGGATGTGATCTACGACTCGTGGAATTATTCCCGCACCTGTGAATATGCAAAAACGAGGGAAAAAAGCTCGCGATCCGATCATTTTCCTAGACGCCGAGCGGGAAGGGGAGGAGTAGGAAATTCTCGAGATTCTATAAATCACGACGAACTCCGCTGACAACTATTTCTCAAGGGCTCCTCTACCAGGTTCTGACAACCGATATATTTATTTGCCTTTACCATCCGCACGAGCATCGTGATTTATTCACTCTTCCCGCCCGTTTCCTCGCGCTCCTGCGACCAAAAACGTTCTCTCGTACGTCCCAGGCACGCGCTTATGAAAAACAGAAATAGCATTGAGAAAAATCTAATTTGAAGAATCCAACGTCGAGGGGAAAAAAACAGTCGGGGAAGACGTCCCCAAGTTATACAAACTGACTGCCAGGTTATTCTTTTCAACGATCCGCGAAACCTGTCACGAGCCTTAATAAATCCCGGCACGAATACGTTGGACAAGTTTCAAAAATGTTCGTTCCATTCTGTTGGAGGAATCGAAGAAAGATGTAAAAACGAATTTCGAACAGAGGTAAAACGTTCGATTGCAGCGATAAAATAGTCACGTCCGATCATCGCATGGAGAATATAGGATGAGGGTAAAAAATTGTCGACCCGTCTGCCAGTTGAATATCGGTAAGTTTCATTCGAGTGTATCGATATTGCAGTTCGTTTGGCAACTAACAAACGAAGGAAGAAATTTCCCGGTTACTGGACTTTCTTCGTCCGTTTCTTTTCCCAAGCCTCGTCGCTCCTACCGCAACAAAGTCACTCGCTTTTGGAAAATATTCAACTATGTATATTTATGTATATTCGGAAAAACGTGGATCCGATTCAGTTGAAGTATTACGATGCGCGTTTTAATTGGCTGTTTGCGGAAATTGTCGGGAGAACGGGGAAATAAATATGCGAAGAGCAACGGAATGTAAGCTTTTTTCGAAGGAGGAAAAAGTTGATAAATAGTTATTTGATTGTACGGCATTGGCGCGGCGAGTCGTTGGGTTAAGCGTTGATCGTGAGAAGACTAACGGATAATAAATAAGCAATCTAATCGTTTCTGAATGTAATTTGAAGTTTTTGCAGGTCAGGCGAAATTACGGGACCGTAGCGTCTAGTCCTCGACGGTTTGCATCGCGATTATTTCGGTCACGCTAAACCGAGAAACGTGCGCGAGAACAACGACGAGCGATTGCTATTTAATGGACAATTGATTTTTCAATTACCTCTCTAATACGTCGTTGACACAGAAACTCCGGGCAATTATTGCATTGACTTCAATTCGCCACAAAACGACGCGCGCTCTGTCCCAAGGTCGAGCGAATCCATCGATAATACGACGCGACGGAGGGAATGTTTTTCCTGCGACAGGTAAATTCGAGACATTCGTCGATCGTCAGCCGAATCGCGTTGGATCGAATAGAAATTTCGAGGACCGCGAGCGATTCGCGTGATTATCCGGAGGAACGGAATCGCGGAATTTCAAGTATCTCGATGCGACTCGCGGTCACATTTTCGCCTCGGTCGCGACATCCGTATTTCACTCGAATCCGGGAAATTCGAGTTTGACGTTGCGAATGTACGAGACCCGAGTTGACGGAAGTTTTAATACCTGTCCAAAGACTCTCGCTCCGTTAAACTAAATTACGCGCGACACTCGAGTCTAGTTATTCCATTTGACGAGCTAGCGACGACCGCGGAATCGCTTCTAAGATTTTCCTACCACGTCGTACGACCACGTGGTCTTCAATCGTTGCAAGATACGCGGGATTAACTTCGTTTTTCTACGCGGCGGCTAATTTTTCGCGACGTTTCCGCGGGGCGCGTTACTACTTGCCACCGCGGATGACTCGAGCTACGCGACGAGAGGAAGAGCGACTTCACCGTGTGCACGGAATCTCGCGTACGGGGAGCTAGGCTTTTCGTTCACTATGCGCGCAACGTCGCGGCGACGACGTATGCGAAAAAACAACGTCGTTCCCTGTATTTTGGACGAGGAAGGGGCAACCGTTTCCCCGAGAGACGTATAATTTTCTAAATTATTCTCCATTTTCTACGGAAAATATAATTCCGCGAAGCACACAAATTGACCGCGCGCCGTTCGCCGCGCGTACCTCTCGATCGCACAATTTTCTATTCGCATGATCACGATCTTGTGCTCGTAACAAAACATGACTGGTTCGTTTGTGAAATCCGGCGGTATCGGCCACGCTATCGAATTCGACGTTGCGGACATTTCTTGCCGAGTCTCACCGCATTCAGTCGGGCTTATTATTATCTCGACGATTGTCGACAAAACCGAAGGTAACGCCGGTCGATGTGACCCGAATCCAGCTCAGTTGGGTAAAATAAAATTATCGCTCCGTCGAGCGACCGAGCCGCGGTGCCGTCTCGACGTTATTTCCTGACATCGTTCTCCGATTCGTCGCATGATTTCACGAGGCTTCCCATGTCGCGATAGACGAATCGGACAAAAACTCGCCGATCGACGAAGACTGCTCCGCTCGAGTTTCGTTGTCCGAGAACTTTAGGATTCTCGTCGCGTTTCCATCGCGTATCGTCGCGTTGTTTTCGCACGGTTCGCCAAATTTCGACCGATCGACCTTGATAACGCTCTACGAAGCCTGCATCGCCAACGGATCGTACTTCTACGCTCCTTCAAATCCGTTTTCCCGATTATCCTTGGTCCCCCAACGTTTCCCATTGCCCGCCTGACCGAGGACTCCCAACCCGTCATTTTTTTTCTTCGAGCGTCGCTCGTAAATATTTGTCGAGCGGATCAAAAATACGTGGAAAATAAAAAGAGGGTGATTTTTCTTTTATTCGTCAGGTTACTCGATGGTCTGTTTCGGGGTTCCGATCGCGCGTGGTTTTGCCTAGTTTCGACGTTGCCGCGAGAACGTGACGGAACGTCAGCGTCCAGCGAACGCTTACAAAAAGAACTATGTTACTTCTGGCTAAAATCAACGCGAACACCGTGAATGTATGCGTTGACAGACGCACAATCCGTTTGCAAAGACGTGTCGAGGTATCCGTGAAGCGTCAGCTGCTATTAGAGAACCTGGGTCGAAGTTTGATACCGATGGGCTATCGTCGGCGTTGGATAGCAGCTGTCGAACGTGGCGCCTCCCGTACCGCGAGGATTGACGCGTGATAGAGAAAGCCTTTGGCAAATCACGCGGCCGGTGAATAGCACGCGATGAATCTAGGGCCGCGTGTTCCAGCAGCTAGAGAAACGGTAAATCCCTGCTATCACGTATCACGATGAACCAGATCTTTGAGAATCGGCACGGCAGAATCACGAGCCCAATCGCGATTAGCCAATGGTGAAACGTGGATGTTCGGACAATCGTCTCGATCCTCGTCGAAATTTTGGAAATAGTCGTCGAACGAGCCCGACCGGGGGGAGCTGTGGGACGCGTCGTGTTGGGGGATCTTTCGACCCCACGTACGCGACTGGTGGCGGGGTGCCGATCAATCGAATCGATCGGTAACGGATGGTCAATTGTGAAAAATTGGCACTTTCGAAACCTCCGCGATTCGATTCGTTTTTTAAAACGCCGCTGCCCCAATTTTACTTCGATCTGCTCCCGTTCCATCCGTATACCTACTCTATCCCATTTCTGTTGACAATCGAAAGTTTCACTCGATAAATTTGGTGTCCCGAGGGGGATGCGTAGTCGCGGGGATCGGCTGATCCGTTTCCTCTGTTATTTAAAACTACACGCTAGGGGGAAATTCGCGAGTCGCCGAGCGGGACTCTGCAAACAATACAACCACTCCGGCGTTTCTTTTTTTACACAAGCGGAAAAAACAGACAAACAGACACGCGAGAGCTCAAGATTAGGTATTCTCGGTCGAAATTCGAACGAGTCAAGTTCTCCCCGAGTTACAAACAAAGCCTCGTCAGCCGCGCTGCGCTGACGTGATTTGGCCGACAGACTGCATTAAACTTGCACGCTTCGTGCAAACAGCGACGTCACGGCCACGCAGCTTGGCCCCGTTGAAATTTGACAGCGGACGGGAAAACGTCAATCGCGTTCGCCTTCGTCTGAATACAATATTTCGCCGATGCGATGTTACCCGCGTAAAATAGGCGCCCGTTGCCGCTGCGTGGCGTGAAATTAACGCGAAAACGTAACACGTGTCCGCGCAGGACGAAAATTTGAGGAAGATCTTCGTCGAGTCGAATTAAAAGCAGGCCGCGCGAATTTATTAACGCAGATGCGCGGAAAATGTTCGATTCACCTCGTTGCGGCGAGCGTAATAATAATTGGTCGGCGCGATAGTCTCGCGGCATTTCTTCGGCTCTGTTCTACTCGAATGTTCCGTTATTGAATTTCAGAGCAGTTATTATTTTTTCATAATTGACGCGAGGACTTCGGTGCTTGGAATTCATCTTTATTGGATCGTTTCCGTTACCTTCCTGTTTATTCATATTTTACGTTCCCGTAGCTTCGTCCCGTACTTCGGCGTAATTTGTTCCCGGATCGAACTCGTTATTTCGGACGATCGATTCGTTACTTCGACGAGAAAACGAACAGCTAACGCGAAAACGAGTCGGAATCCGCGGGAATTTGTTTTTACCGGATTATCGGCAATTCGGGAGCGTCGACGTGTCGTCATCGTGGAGAATCTCCACGAATATTCGCAGCTCGGTGATCGGGCTTGACGGGTAGGTTTCGAGCAGGGTGACGGGGTGGGAGCAGTCGAGGCAGTGAAATCGGAAGAATAATTATCGCGACGAGAAGTATTTGAAAAAAAAAGAGAGAGGCGACGAGTACATCGCTGCAAATGTAGCTGTACATAAATAGTTGTCGCAGCGAGCAGCTGTTTGCCATGCGCGATTCTTTATACGCCGATGCGATAGTCGCGCGCGGCAAGTGGCAAAGAAATAGAGCCGTGGGGGCGAACGGCGAGCCGAGTTGGTTGGTCGGTTGGTCGATCGGTCGGTCGGTCGGTCGGTCGGTCACTCTCGACGCTTGACCGCCGACTATGACCGCTTCCTGTACGCTCGATAACAATTACGGCATTCGTTGTTGCCGCCGACAAAAGCTTTTAGCCTGCCGATTATTAACCGCTACACTACCTAATTCCAGGAATTTAATCATTTCCGTGATAAATAATCGCTCGGCCGCATTTTCACCGATGGTCAATCGTGCGGAGGTATTTCCGGTTGTTTTTTTTTTTTAAACAAATTCCATTATTCCATTTTCTTCCGATACGATCATCAATAGTGTCGCGTCGGAACGAGTAGCAAATTAACGTTTCGAACGACCAATTAAGCTGCCAATTTCCGTGGTAATTATCAGACATAATCAGTGACCAAGGAATTCGTAAATTTGACAGATTATACGATTAATCTGTAGAATGTTACTAAAATTCTGTTTTCCTCTTCGAGACGAGAATTCACGGCTCGTTTGCCAGTTGACAAATGGTATGCAAATGTTCGGTAGATCGGATCTGCGATCGCAGAAATGAAGATCGAAAGATCAGCGGAGCGAAATCTCGGATGATTAGGTATAATACAATCTCCGATATTGCCGCGTAACGCGCCGAGTTTCGGCCGACCCGCGACGGTTGTCACCCCTGTTCAATTACCCTCGTCAAAGGAACGTTGGACGCAGCGTTGATGATCGCGGAAAACGAGGCGACGGCTACGCGTACGAGTTTCGCCGGTACAAAGAGGCGATGACGTCCCAAGTTCGGACTAATTATAATATCAATCGGCCATTAGATTAATTAGCAGCGCGTATTCTACGCCCCGACGCTGCGAGGATGGCTGAATACCCGGGGGCATTAGTATATCCCGGCGACGAGGACGCCGCTCCTCGCTTCCGTCCAAGATTAATTACCTCTGCTTACGCTCGCCGCGACGTTCCTTTGCTCGGCCAATGGTCTCGGACATTGGTCAGCAAACGCTAAACGGAGAATCAGATAACGCCGGGCATCCCTTGCTGAACTCCGGAAAGACTCTTTGCGGAGCGATCTCTCTGCGGAGTCGCGCCGGCACCGGTACTACGATTTCTTGCGGCTCGCTCGGATTTCTTCGCGGTACACGCCAGTTCTGCCAACCTCGTTCATTGATTTATCATTCGCGGTCGCGCGGCCCTGAAAACCCCTCGCTTTTATGGTGTTTTCGGCATTTTTTTCCCGCCTATCGTTCTCCCGGGATCCGCCGCGTCCAACGCGGATTTCGCACGCTACTCGCTACTTCCGCGATTCGAGCGCTCGCTCGTTGGCCGGATATTTGAAAACGCGGAATAAAATCCAGCAGCGCATCGGACAAAACGCGGGATGCGAATGGCCGAGAAAGAGCGCAACGTCGCGTGATCGCGACGAGAAATCGCTCGATCGTTCGGGTAGCTGCCGCGGAATCGAAGAATCGGAAGTTAACGATTCGTAAATTCGATAATTATCCGATCATCCGAGCGACGAGCTCGACGAGGCGGGAGGAGAAAACGATCCGGGAATAATTTATCAGCGTCGGCGCGAGCTTCCGTACGATTGGCGATCTTCGCGATGCGGTAGAGAACGAGCGACGCGAGTTTTAATGAAAGGCAGACGAAACGTACGAGCTAAGCCGGGAATAAAAAAAAATGTGCCGTAGCGGAAAAACAATGCAGGCTCGTTTCGTGGCCAGAGGCGGAAAGCGCGCTCGTTCGTTCGTATTTTCACAATCTATCCATTTCGTATCGACGGAATAACGGCGCGCAGGAAATGCAGGCGCGCGAACACTCGAACGAGTATGGATCTATTGACAACCGTGCGGAAAATCATTTGGTCGTTGTACACACGGTCATCCATAATATCGACGTTTCGCAGCTGGCAATCCGCCCTGATTAGCTCTGACGCGGGAATTTCACGCACCCGCGAACATGAAATCATAGCCGAAATGCCGCATCGTAGCCACGCCGTGGAAACGCGCGGGATCCGTCTACGGTTAATGCAGACTCCGACCGAGTTCATATCCACTCGAATATGCGTGGGATCGAGTATCATCCGACTATGCCAAATAAACGGATCGAAGCGTCGAGAAACGAGCGTTTCACGCGTCGTTTTTTCAATCATCTTTTCCATTTTCCCGCACAATCTTCAACGAACGTGGAAAGCTGATCGTTTATCGATCAACAGCGCGAAGAGAAGGATTCAATTCGTGGAAAACATCGCCAGCGTGTTTATTAAATATCCGCGGGCGGAGTGATCGGCACGGTAAACGGATATTTATTCGGAAACGGAATTTATACGATCGTGTAAGCCGAATAATTTTTATTTCAACGGATCGAGTTTCGCGACTTTTGACGAGGAAAAATTCGAATCGAACGCAAGGAGCTAGATAATTGTCGCGAAGCATTTTTCCGGTTCTGTAAAAGCCTGGAATAATTGGTATGAATCGAGTTTTTTTAGCAAACCCAATTTCTCGTCGCGCGACGAAGAACATCTATTTCCGTGAAATTCATTCTTATCGTGAAAAATCAATTTCGAAATGTTACAAGGAAAAATTGATATTTCTCGAGTGTCACGATGGGAAAAATTCGCAGCACTGGCAGGGAGAACTCGGCGATGAGTGGCTGACTGCAGGGCGAGTGTTCGAGTTCGATCGGAATTTGTCAGTGGAACGAAGAAATATGATCGTGATTTGGCGAGAATCACGCTGATCGTTCCGGGAAAGTGGAATTCTGATTGATTATTTGTCGTGGTCGAAAAACGGCGAGATTCGCGACTCCCTCGTCGTCGTTTGGGATGCGAAGTTCAAGCTGCATAGGGAGCGCGTCGTTGCAGTATCGCGTCGACGTAACACGCGTCGCGCGAGGTGAAACATCTCGTCAAACGGATTTCCATGTACCTACTCAACGTATAATGCAGCGCGCGACTGGCACCGCGATGCACAGGTTCGGCGGTCGAGAGCAGTATTCGCGCGGCTCCGGTGTACAAAGTAGAACATCCGCGCGCGAAACGTTATTGGCGGGTCCCCGTACTCCCGCGGGTTTATCGTTGCCCGGATGCAGGGTGGGGGCTACCGATGCAGAAATCAAACGAAAACATCGACGCCGCGCCTGCATATGCGTAGGGGAATCTGCGGATTCATGTCCCTCGGCCGCGCGGGCACATCGCTATCGTATACAGAGAGAAGTAATTAAACGCACGGAGAGCAGCGCGTATACCAACGATACGCGAGACCATTACGCGGTCTGCCAGACATACGGCGCGCTTTGCGCCAGAGTCTATAACCTGCCAACCGGCCATCTGGCAAAAACCGTGAAACAAATCCGAAGCTCGCCGGTTGCCTTCCATTTTTCTCCCTTTATCCCCGCGAACCCGAGCCGCGTGCGAAATATCCCGTCCGCCCCAACCTGGAAGCTCGCCGGACCCGTGACTCGAAAATTCCATCTACGTACGCGGAACTGAAATCCGTGATCTTTTCAACGACGATCGGAATTCACGGGAAACTGGAAATACGAGCACGAGTTTGCCTCGAAACGACGCGGACGAGCAATACGGAGTCGGCGGTATCGTACGTACGAAAAGTAAGAGTGTCCGGCGGAAAACGTTTTTGAGGACGCACGCGCGTCGATAGGTAATCGTAAATATCGTTATTGTCGGTTCACGCAAACGATTCGCCTTCGAACGTACGAGCGAGTACCGTAATAATCAACCATCGCGGCCCGTATCGATTTCAACGCGTGTTTTTCATCGCGAGTAAATAAACAGTTAGTCACGGATGCGTGTTTTGCCCGATATTATCGCCGCAGTTTGTTCAGCGGTCGCATATCATTTTAAAATTGCGTCCACGGGATAAGGAATAAATATTCACGCGGGGAAACGAAACAACGCGACGATACGGTGTCAGCGTGGTTCGTTTCCACATCGGGAACAGCATTACGCTCGACGAAAAAAGCGTAGCCCGTTTTGTTTTTCGAGGATAAAAAGTGGCGCGACGACTTTTGCTCGAAATAAATGATAAATATTAGTTTTCCGTGTTTCCAGTCGTTGATAATATTTATTGCTCGAATGCCTCGCGGAGTTTTGTTAGCTTTGGGAAGTCGTTACTTCTCTAACGTTCCGCTCAACCTTATACTCGGATGAGATTGTAGCCGAGTGAAATAACACGCGTCGCTGCGGAAGCGTTAACTTTGCCGGTCGAAACGAACCGGGAGAAAAAGGAGAGAGGCGTGAAGAAATTATACGTATACAAAAAATTGAAAAATAAAATAAAATCAGAACGAAAAAAGGAGACGGAAGAGCAGAGTTTCTTCTCGGTTAACCGTCGAGCGAGTCGGGGATTGGATGTTTCTGTTGCGATTGAAACGAAGCTTGACGAATGGGGACGAGAGGGCGTTGGTGCATCGTTCGTGCGGGTCGCTTTTTGGAGAAAAGCGTTTGAAACATTCGCGAGCACCGTCGCATAATTGGTAACGACTCGGTACAAAGTATTCGCTCGACAACTCGACTTTGTATCCGCTGCGTGCGACTGGATAATGCTACGCGGAGAAATTCAACGTCGACGAGTTCAGACGGTCGTTTGTTATTGGACGGCAAAAATTAAATTGCTGCTATAAGCTGAAAGGCGGAAAAGAACCGAGAGCTTTTTTCCCAGCTTGCGTTTCTGTTACCTTTCCTTTTTCGAATCCGAGTTCGGAAAAATACGGACTCGTCGACGCGGCGCTGGAAATCGATAAAGTCCCGAAGACTTGATCCGAACGTTCTTCTGACGGGATGTTTGGTCGCTCGAAGTGACAAATCCTGGGCGGAAAAATATTCCCGCGTGTTTTCTCCCGAGGGAAATCGAGGGGTGGCGGCGAACAAAGCCGTAGGAGGTGTCGTGTTTCCCGCGGAATGTTTCGCGGCGTTGGATTCGCGTCGTAGAACTCGTCCGATAGCTACGCGTCCGCGTAAACTTACGTCCGTACGATCGTACCGAAAGTTTCTGCGTTGTTGGTTGTCGACGATTCGGAAAGAAAGTTGAAATTCGCACCGGGCGAGTCGGCGCGTTACGGATTACCGGATGAGATTTGGCGGGGAAATTCGATAAATCTCGGGAGGGTTCGAAGCTTTTCGGAAACGTGCGAAAGTCGTCGCGTCGTAAATCAGGTTTTTTCGGTTTACATCGCGAGGAGGGGAGAGATGAGAGGAGGCGAGACGAACGGCGGATGCGCGGCGAGAAAAACTACGGGGATCCCCGAACGGGTAGACGGAGATGAGAAAATTTGGGGCGCGAGCGCGCTCGGCTTTCGGGGGGCAATCGAACTTTCGAAAAGCCTCGCGGCGCTCCGCCGGTATCCAAAACTCTAAATCCACTCGTTCCCACATTATATACGGAGCTGAACTCGGCTACGGTTAAACTCCGAGCGCGAGAAGATCACCTCCGGACTCGAAAGTAGAAACTTGGATCAAATCCTTGCCGCGCGTCGGCGAGGAACCGACTCGATCGGCTCTCTAGATCCATAGACGCGAGAAGCCCGTATGCACGCGACCGATCGCTATAGCCGCTCGAATTATAAACTTTCGGCGAACTTTATCGCTCGGGGCGCGTGACAATTACGTATTTCCAAACTGGGATCAATTCTTGAAAAGGTATCGAGCCTCCGCTCGGCTTCCGAGGATCCGCCGTCGCGAGATTTACGATCGAGAAATCCGGACGACGAGATCGGATCCGCGAATAACGCGAGCGGCATCCCGGATGGATGGTCAATTGCCGCTTGATTCGCCTGTCGCGCGCGCGAGCCAACGCAGCTGCATCGATCTCCATCGATCCTCTTGCATATCGCTACGCGCCGACTTGGCCAAATGCCGCGACAATTTCTCCCACCATCCCCGTCGTCTTCTCTTTCCTCTCGCAACGCCGAATCGTTTCGAAAACCTCGCCAATAATTAGAAGAAAAAAAAACGAAAAAACCAACTCCGATCGCAGCTGAGAACCGGACTGCGCATTTTTTCCAAATCTTACGCGGTCCAGCGGAAGATCATCCAAAATGCTTGGGAAAAGGCCACCAAAATTGTGGGTCGATCCGTACGAGGCTGTTCCAATGACGGGCTAATGTCGATGACCCAAAACCAATTGTCCACCAAAACGGTAACTCGCTTCGGATGAGACTCGCCGATTCGAGCTGTAACAACATGCCGATTCGATTTGGATAAGACTAGCGGATTCCCGGTGAACCGCGACATCTCAATTTGGAGTCGAGTCGCCAAAGCCTACCAAAATGCGAATCAGCGGTGAGCGTATTTAACGAATGCAAGTGTTTTTGTTAGTAGGTAGATTTTCTGCAGCGCCTAAAATAATTCGTGCCTCCATGTCCGTTCGAAGCGTACGAACTTCCACGGCATCGCCTCGAATTTCGCGGAACTATGTCAAATCGTGGATTTGTCGAACGGCTGCGAAAAAATAAAAGAGACGACCGAGTTTAGTTGACGCTGCTAATTACCCGGAACGTTTTACGTGTAACGGAATGGTAGACCGCTTCTGATCACTCGAACGTCCCAGAAAACCGTTCGCCAAGTTCTTTCGTCGCCAGAGTCGCGCCAGCGGTGGTTTCTTACGCTCTTTCGATACGATGTCTCCAAGGAGTTTCTTCCACGGTGTGGCCAATGCTCTGTACACAGAACGGTGGCGGCTGCTGCTGCTGCTGCTGCTGCTGCTGCTGCCGTCGTCGTCTCGACCGGGAATCTCCGAGTAACAGTATTTATTAGCGGCTCATCGTCCCTTTTCTCATTGCAATCGAGATTATTGTTCTCTTTTTACGCCGTCCGCGACCGATGTTTCGCGTAGATTTTCTACCAGCTAACAGAAATCAACCACTTTGCGCTTCCGCTTCTCTCGCCGCGCGGAAAATCGATAAATCACTTATCGATCCGGTACAACGCGTTACATCTATTTTCATTTTCCCACCGCTCCTCCATCATCCATCACGAAGTGGTGACGCGATGCTAAACAATTTCCCAATGTTCAATTCATTCCTCCAGTTTTACGTTGTGCCCGGTTCGACGCGCCGCGTTCCTTTCGTCGTTTATCAACTCACTGTTTATGCAGCTTCGCTCTGTATTTTATATTTACTCCAACGAATAAATAGAATTTCGCACGAACTTCTCTTTTTCATTACCCTTCCCCATCCATCACTCAGAATTTACCAACGGAATTGAATCCCCCGAAATATTTCTAAACGCGTCGACTGCGTCATTTTTTTTTTCACGCAAGCGTCGAGCGATAAGATGCGTTTTATCTTGCAAGCCATGGAGAATTGCATATTTGCTCGTTGGTCACAGCGCAGCCGAGCTTCTCTACCGTTGTAAATGATTCGTAGGGGCGCGAGCCGACGAAATACCGGTCTGGGATATCGTGGGATATCCTCGATTCGCCACGTTCGTTTCAGTCTCGTTGTGGGTATATTTTCGCGCGAAAATATGGATCGATCAAGGTTATTGGTCGCGATCACGGAGGTCGCTGGTACCCGAACCGCGCTTCAAATTTAAGTAGTACGATACGATCGAGATAGACCCTTCGCGTGCCGATAGTTTGTCTTCACGACCCTCGATAGATCCTGGCGAGGGAGCGCGGGGGGTTTTCCACGTACGGGCCGTCAATATCGGACCTCGTAAAAGCTTCTGATCCTATATCCCCCGTCCCAACTCTGGCGAAATCACGAGTCTTTGAAAATAGGAACGACGGGAAGGTCTTTCTCGGCGTATCCTCATCCCGAAGGGTCTCGTCGCGTCTCTTCCAATGTCCGTTTCTATCACCGAGCGAAGAGCTCACCTCTACTTTACGCGAAGCCTACCTATATATACACACACACACACATATATATACAGGTATTTGGTATACATATATATAAATAGATATATATATATACACCAAATTGGAAAGGTCGTTTCGGACCCATAATCGGGAAAAACGTCATCCGTCAACGGAAGTCTTTAAAGTGAGATGGCCGAAATCGGAGAAACACGTACAAAACATGGCGGAAAAAACGACGGAGGGAGGAGAACGAGAACGGCGATGGGTAATTCTCTGCTTGAAAGCAATTACCTCGAGCCCGGGGGGGAAAAACGTCGCAAAAATTTTCGGCAGAGGCTCGAGCGAGGGGGACGAAGAGGGCGGAACATGCTTGACGCGTGTCACGGCTAAGCGGCGTGTAGCGAGAAAAAAAACGTTGAGCCGTTGTAATTGAAAAAGTACTTGGCCGACGCGAGAACTCGACGCGCGGGTACTCTCGTCTCGCTGGATTCTCCTTTCCGGATCGCGAGGGGGTGAAGCAGCGAGCTAGGCGCGATCGCGGAAACAAAGCTTTTACGGCGACGACGGAGGTCCGCGCGACTTCTTTTCCCGAGGAGAACCTCGCCATCGGGGAGAAAAT
Organism: Arge pagana; assembly: GCA_963969455.1. NCBI lineage: Eukaryota > Metazoa > Arthropoda > Insecta > Hymenoptera > Argidae > Arge > Arge pagana. The sequence continues at coordinate 5,017,054 of OZ018312.1, read as the reverse complement.
GCCGAATCGGGGTTTCACGTTTCGTTTACAAATTATACTATCGCGGCGCACTTCGGGGTACGCGGAGCACCGGGATTGCTATGCCGAAGGAGCGGAAAGCGAGCTCCTGTTTGCGGAGAAGGGAACTCCGCGTGCCGGGTGAGATATTCCGAAGGAGCTTAGCTTTAGCCTCTCTTTAGCTTTTTCGTTTTAAATTGTAACCGTGACGTGAAAACGGTCGGCGAGGGTCGCGTGTCGAGACGATGAAGCAAAACTTTTCCTATAAAGGGATTCTCAAGAATCCGTGTACCCCGAGCTTTCGTTACGTCGCTCTCGGAAACCTCCGGAGAACCGGACTCGGCTCGGCGGGAAGGATGCAAAGTGGAGAGAACTGAGAGAAATGAGGCGACCGATTCGAAACGGAAGAACAAACGATGACAAAGTTGACCCCGGGTCGAATCTTTATTGCTACGGAGACGAAACCGAGGCGAAACACCGTGATCCGTTCGACTTTTGTTTGTTCGAGAGAATAAAGCGGTGCCATTTTGACGAAACTCCGTTGAAAGACGATCGATCGCGGCAGGCCGAAAGTCACTGGCGGATGAAACGTGCGACGCGGATGAGGAGGATTCCTCGGAATGACCGAAGACGCTCTCGCGCAAGACAATATCCAAAGCCGAGGAAACACGACAGACACGAATGAAACGGGCGAAACACGTTACACCGTTGTAAACAGCGATGCGATCTCCGTTGTTCCGTTTGATTTTTCCCACCGTTTCTATTTGATTTCGAGCGATACGAACCACCAATCAAAGACGCGTGCCGGCAGAGGTTCGCATCGCTGAATAGAGCGCTCAACTTCTCTCGTTCTCGTAGCAATAAACGATGGGTACGAACGTCGCGGAATTTCGACTTCAGTTCCGCGAATATACGAGACGACAGGATGGGTCGGATCACCGATGCAGCGTGGTTGGGCCGAGAGTTTCTCGGTGGCATCGGTTCCGGGGAGCCCGTCAGTGCTTATCCGACGCGTCGAGAGATGGTAGACTCCGCGGAGGCTTTGCATACGATTTCGCGAGCGAGACACGATAAACCGTCGCGCTCGATCGACGTACAGCGGTGAAAATACGTTTGCCAGTTGTCCTCGCGATGCGTCTTACGTATCTCGGAAGGAAGGAGACGTACGACCGAGCAAAGTTGAGTAATCCCACGAGACTTGGCTTCTCGCGGGGTATCGATCCCAAATATGTCTCTAATCACGCGAATTCCGCCCAATTTTCGAGTCGAGAACGGAGGAGTCGAACGGATGGCCGCGATTCACGATTCGTCGTTGGAAGATTTCGCGGCCGTAGAATTTTCCATCGTACATCAGCTTCGAGCAGATCGAGCTTTTTTCCCCCCCGGCGTCGTCCTCCTGCTCGGAATCGTTCCTTGCCCCGGCTTCGCCGCGTTGCGAGAGACGGCGGTCCCTTCGGAGGCGACGTATACTATAATCGAGTGGGAATTTAGCATACTCCAGGTTTCCCTGTTCCGGTTTTTCCTACCGAGAACCGGCTGCTCGCCGCGTCTTCATCGATTCTCAATTCCGCCTCCGCGACATCGCCTACTCGACGTAGGCCAGGTACCAGCTCACCAGCCGCATCAGCATCCAGGCGAACGCGAACATTCGGGAAGCTCGTCGGTTGCATCATCATCATCACCACCACCACCACCACCACCACCACCATCCATCGCGGCGAGATACTTCAGCTTTACGGACCCGACGTTAAACGCGAGGCGAGCTGTCACCCGACCCGTTCTCTACGCCTGTTTCACGAGCTTTTCACTATATAAACCTCGAGGATTACAACTACTCCGACGAACGGCGAAGCTCTCTCTCTCTCTCGCTCCATCGAGTCTCGAGAGCTTTTTAAAGTTGAAGCGTCGGAACAATCGCGACCAGCGTCTAGCCCCTCCCTCGAAACACGGAATTCGACGTCGTCACGCGTCCGAAAATCTCCAAAGTTCCTACCTATTTCGCGAAACTATTGAATTTCGGGGAAAGCAGAAAAAACACAGCAGAGGAGAACGCGTCGTTCGCTCGGCGATACGCACGACGCGTTTCTTCTTGGAAAAATACTGGGAACGAGGCGGGTGAAGGATCCTCGAAGCAGAAGATCGAATCGATACGCGAAGGAAATATAAATTCCGCCCCGAGACGCGTCGCGGCTGTAGTTTCAGCACGGACAAGAATTGAATATAAAGGAGGGTAAATTTGCGAGGAGTCGCTTTTTTTGCCCCTCGTTTCTCGAGACCTGCCAATCATGCGGCGCCCGTGAAACCGAAGACTCGCGGTGAACGGAGAGGCGAATGATCCGGCGTGAATAATTCCCGAGAGGATCGAGACGCGTTTACTCGATAAATTAATGGTAATCGAACCTCCGTAATTGACGGAGGGGGGAGGTGTTCGCGCGTTTCATTGAGATTCGCGGGGTCGCGGTTGGTAGCCGCGTCGGTTTTCATCGGAATCGGGGCTCGTACGCGTGAAATATCCTCAAAACGCTCGAAGCAATCCCCTTTCACCTGGCGCCGCGTAATCCTTGTTTTTTTTATGCTTCCAGCGTGGGGATATCCGCCGCGGAACGAGGCCTCCTCCGGCCTCGCGGTGAAATTCATTTCAATCGCGGGCGCCTCGACGGATGAAAAAAGTTGCCGGTAACGCGAGCAATGTTTCGAACAAGCTACGAAACAAAGTTGAGAATCTCCGCGCGGCGAGACTACGTCTGGAAACGGTGGTTTCCACGTAGCCAGCGTCTGGGCGAAGTTCAAGCTCCGGTCAGATGCCGCCTGACCTCGATACCAACCACATTTCAGTCTTTGACGAAGCTTCGGCCTTGACAAATTCGCGCGACGCGATCTTCCGAAATGGAGGGGTTATATTTCAGCCACCCCCGTTGTCTCGCCGCGCGACGCGGAGCTGGTAATACGAGCTTGTATCGAGAAGTTTCGAGGGGACACGCGAAGAGGTAGGTAGGTAGGTGCGCGAGTGGCGACAGAGTCCGGAAACCGAGTCAGCCGGGTCGTCACCGGTAGACAATCGACTCGACGATGAGCGGGATTAACGACGACGGAAAGGATCAGATGCAGTTCTACGCTCGGCTAGAAGGTCGAGATTGCGGGAAGGGCTGACTAATCAACAAAGTTTGAGGACCGTTTTCCGAGATCTAATTGGAGCCGAGACACCGGAGTCGAATGAAAAGTTGAAAGTGGTATCAAACGAAGGATGCGAATTTGGGGAGCGACGAGGAGCGACGATCGGGGAAAGAAGTTGCGATAGAGAGAAGCAGCGGGCGAGAGCAACGGCGAGAGAGAGAGAGAGAGAGAGAGAGGAGAGGAAAAGAGTTGAAAAATCGATGGGAGAAGCCTTGTCTACCGGTGCAAAGATGCCCGGGATGACGGTGACCACCACCTTCGCGGAACTTGGTAAGCCCAGCCTTCATAAATCTCGGGAGGAAACTCCGGATTCCAACTTCTAATGGCAAAGTTACTCAAAGTAGGTATTACATATTTACGCTGGCAGATAACCGAACCAAGAAGCGAGACCTCGGCCTTCAGCCTCGAGGAAGAAGATTACACCGGCGCGAGGCTCGCCGAGTTTGAGATTCGGATTACGAAACGTTATTTGATACTGGCGGGGGGGGGGGGGGGGGGGGCGATCGGGCCACAAAAATCACGGTGAAATGGGTCACGAGAATTCTTCGGGGTCGCTGCAGCGGCGGCAGCAGCATCATGCCGGGCCGAGAAAATCCCTGGCTGTCGCGCGGGAATAAATAAGCGGTCGGGATTCGCGGTGATTTCGTGGGCGGCGATCCGTCGTTTTTGCATTTCAACCAAATAACTAACGGCAGCGTCGAACGCGCGGGGCCGCGCGGGTAAAAACGTTGACAGCTCCTGGATCGACCTGGAAAGATGGGAAAAGTAATGAAAAAAAAAAACGAGAGAAAGAAATAGAAGAAAGAAGAAAGAAGAAACAAATTGACGGAGGTTGCGACGGCTCACCTGTCAACCCCGCAGGTTTTAATGGAATCTCGTTGACGAGCGGCAAGGCGAACTTTGGTCCGTGGCAACGGCGCTTAAACGTTGAATAGTAACGATAAATTTACGACCGGAAAATGTGCAGCGCGAATATCTGCAATATCGTAGCGGCAACCTCTGCCATAAAGCTCGGAGCGACGTCCAATATTGTTTTTTCATTTTGTTTCGAATGATGAAAAGCTGCGCGGTACCGGGGGACAAAGTGTTCGGCGCGCGCGACCGTGTGTTCCGCTGTTCCGTGTTCTCGGCGAAAATAAATTCCGCCTCTCCGCTAATTCTGCCCGAATTTCATTCCGAATACTTTTTCGCGCGCCAAGTTTCACCGGAACTCGATTATCCGCTGCAACGACGTACGCTCGCGAGTCTCAGCGTCGGGTCGCGACACCGGAAACGTACTGTTGCCGTAAATAAATCCAACGTAATAATTACATTCCGACAAGCGTGGTTAATGATACTCGACGCTGGCCATCCGTGACTCCTCGTTCGCCGCAGACTCGACCGACGCCGAGAGTTCGCTGATCGCGCACGGACGGAGCAGCGTCTTCGCGCTTTTGCTCCGCGGATATCGAAATCTCCACTTTTGCCGAAGCGTGCGAAACGCGTAAGCGACGAACGTACGAGCGAGCGGAGAGAGAAAAATCGACGCCGCGTGCGCGTGGCCGCCGGCGATTTGCTCTGGAATTCGTCTACTACTTAGCGGGCCTGTGGACACTTTTTCGTTCGAGATTCCGTTCAAATGAATCGTGAAATAGATGGGAACTCCGCGATGAGATCCGGTGTTTTGATACGGCGAGCGACCGAGTTTCTTGCGGACGTACGCGAGTCACGAGTTCGATTCATCCGATTTCTTTCGCTCGGCGACAATAAGATTTGACGGACAAATCGTCGATCATTCGTTTAGCCTGTGAAATGGAACGAGTTCTACTGCTACGCGGGCGGAAAAAGTTTGGGCAAACGAAATATTCAATAACGGTTGTATCAGGAAACGCGTCACGAATTATTCTCGCACCGATTATTTCAACGAGGATCACATAAGCGTGAGATTAAAAATGGATCGTTGAGACGAAGCCGCGTGACGAAGCGATTCATCGCGTCGAATCTACCGACATTTGTCATCTCGAGTTTGGATCGTCGAGCGGACGTTCGCGACGAGAGAGTGAGATCGCAAGAACGACGCGTTGGCGATTACCGAGTCACGGTTGATCGCTACGATCGTAGGTACCGAGTGCCGCCCAGCGCGTTTCTCTCCTTCGACGAACGTCTTCGCGATCAGCCTACGATCGTCGGGACGCCAAAACTGTATGGAAAACACGAGCAATTACGATCTGTCCGGTCCGTTGAACGCGAAACGTCCGGATTATCGCCGTCCTCGTTGTCGCTCGATCGTCATGCGTTTTCCGGAAACGTTTCCGTAAGCGTTTTTTTACGAGGAATCCAAATCGGTGCAAGTTGAAGGGTCTATCTCTGATAGGAAAGAAGTTATGGTCAAAAAACCGACTCGGGGCGTCAAAAACGACCAATACGAGAAGTCGGCGTCGTAGACGAGAGTCGCGTCGGTTCATCGTTTCGGACGGCGACTCTTCAAGATCTTTACGCGGTACGCGCAGCGTAGCTCGAGATCGTGACGAGGGTCAGGCGCGAAACGCGCGCGAGGGCCAGAGTAGGTAAATGCGGATAGATCCAGCGAACGGAGTCGGATAGGTGGTAGCGCGTGTACGTAGGTACGCGGAGGAAGCGGGAGTTACCGATTTGCCGTTATATTTTCACAACTCGAGATTTTCGGTCCGCGATTCTGCGCGATTCCCACGTCGATCGAGCTCCGCGCGCGTGGAGAACGGGGGGGTAGGCGGCGGGTACCTACGGAGCGCGTCGTGTATGGTAAGGTAGATGTATGGTAGATTTTTCCGCCGGGCCAAATTATCTTCGGCCTTTGGAAGCTGTTCGGCCAGATATCGCGGAGAGCCAGATAAATATGTGAGTTTAACTCTTGAACCCGGAAGGTTCGCGGGTTATTCGATTGCTCGAACGGCTGAGCGGCTCGGCAATCCGGCTTGATTTATCCTCTGACGTAATCGATATCGACTCCGCGGTATCCGTAATAAAATTCTCCAGGGTCGCGGATCCGCGTGGCCGCTACGACGGTGTCCGAGGAGCCCGAGGAGATAGACGAATGCGGGGCGATGGAAACGGAGGACGAGAAGAGGACTGTCGACGATAGCTAAATAGCCGAGCTATATTCGCGGTAGTTACCGCGAAGCAAAACGATCGCCGCGGCGACGATCCGGGATGACTGCGCGTAGATGTCCAGCCGACGAGGAGATAAGCTCGCGCCGGGACCAACCCTCGCGTAGGATAGGCAATAACGCGGGGCCGGTAATTGCGAGACGTTACAGAAAATTGCAATTAACCGTGACGACGCCGGATTTATGAAAATAAGTAGGTTCGAGCGCGTCGACTCGCTCGCGAAGGTCCGTCCAATTTGACGTCGCGAGCCGAGAACTCGGCGAACGAGGGACACGGAATCGAGCATACGGGAGAACGACGAATGTACGTATGTACGTACGGAGAACACGTACGTACGTATATGCTCGACAAAAATGAGGTTCTTCAGCCCCTTCAGATCGGTCGAGTTACCTTGCGACATTTTTTTCGCAACTCCGAGGGCAACGAAGATATTCGGGGTGTCGCTTCGAATGGCCCACCCTGTACGTATATCGGAGCCGTACCTTCGGTTTCTATCCTCGAGGCTATTAAACCATTCGTCTCTTAGAAATGATATTCGTCGGTCAAAGCTCGTCGTTCGTACGCGTTAACGGTCATCGGGAATTGCGAGGAATAGTCGCGGGCTCGATGCTTCCACGTTGCCCATGGGTCCGAGGCGAGTTTCATTCGTTTGTAAAAACGCTTTAACGAACAATCGCCGTAGGAATAAACAGATTCCGATGGACTTCCGTGCACGGGATAGAGAACGCGGAGTAACCTATGTCCCGCGCTGTAGGTAGGGTACTTCCACCCATCTTCGCTCCACTGTAATCACTAATGGTAGTAATGGCGCAATTAACTCGATTTACGATCGTCCGAGGCTTGGCTAGCGCAATCTATGGGCTGAGACTATAGCCGCGGTCCATCCTGAACCAGATAAATCAGAATCGAAATGGTAGTAGGTGCAAAGAGCTGAATCCACGGTGCGCCGGATCAATGTGGAGCGGCGCGGACTTTGCTGGAATGGATTACGGAGGCTTCCGAGACTCCGTATCCATTATCCGACGCGACCTCTGGGGCTCGCGAGAGCTAAGTGACGAGTAGTTGTTTGGACGTGTTTGCAGCGTCGGCCTAACGGTTTCGACGGTTCACTTTCCTACGACCGTTTATTCGTTGCTTTCGAAGACTCCGCGTTTTCTCAAATATAGATAGGGGAACGACGATCGGACGAGCCGGAATCCTTCGACCGATAAGAGACCTCGACTCCGTCTCCGGGACCGAAACTCCTCGTTCGTCAGGCTCGACTCGACGAGCGCGGACCCCACCCGTTTCGAACTTCCGAATTCTTTGCCCGAAACTTGGATCGTTCGGAGGGAATTCGAAGTTCGTCGGTCTAACGTTGACGATCCCAGACAGCGAATCGGCGTCTGCGGCGCGCGGACGGGGATGGCAAATTATTTTCGTCGGGTTTTCTTCCCTCGAGTTTCGCGGGACCTCGTCGTCGATATCCGGAGAGGCGCGGAATTTCGTCCAGTTTTCAAATCGAGGAGTCGGAGTAGATAATGAAGTGCGCTCGTTTCTACCTTCTCGCAAAAGGGGAACGAGTTGGTAGAAGTGGCTCGGAATTCGAGCAGCCCGATCGGCGCGGAGTCGTCGACGCGGGACTTACGTAGGTATACGGACACGCGCGCACACGTATACATCTGCCCACGTCGATCCGACAATAAGAATCGTGAATTAACCGAGCTCCGAGAAGAAAGCATTCCGAACGCTCGTTCGTTTCTTCCGTTCGCCCATTTGCCCGTAAAATGCCAAGTCGAACGCGAGCGAAGCCGATAAACTGACAGTAGGTGGAGAAAGCTCCGCGGGGAAGACCGAGAGCAGCGATAGCAGGAAAACGCGGTCCTCGTACCGTTCTCATTTTATTATATTTCTTTCCGCGGCGTTTCATTCGTTTCGGACAAAAAATTTCGTCGGTACAATGTCGGGGATCGCGCGCGGGGAATTTTACGCCCCGCGTTGCGACGTCGTATAAAGTTCGATGATGTTCGATACGATACGATCGAGTGACTTTCGTTTATCGAAACGATATTCGAGACGCGGAGACACCGTAATAACGGGACATCGTCGACGACTCGTTTATGGCGACGGGGCTTATTGATTTGTCAGTTTTCCCTACCGCCCGAAGACAGTCGCGGTGCGGTGCTGCCGAACAACGAAGACGATGCCGAAGAGCGGCGTGAGACGCGGAGTCGGGGGGCATCGGGTTCGGGGGCATCGGGTTCGTCGCCGAGGACCGGGACACATTTTTGAGCAAAGTGAATTTGCGAGTCAACCTCGACGACGCTACTTCGGAGACGAAGGCAACGGAGAACCTTGCTCGCGACGTAATGCTCCGCGATGCCCGAGAAGCTTGCTCCGTCCAATCGTATAAAATAGCGAATATCTACCGGTGCCGCGGCGAGGAAATTACTCGCCGTATTCCCGGTGTCGATCCGCTGTTGAGAATTCGCATCGGACTCGGGATCAACGTCGCGGGCGAGAATAATCGAGTCGTCGCGAGTATACCGCGCGCCACGCCCCTCCAGGGATGATAACTCGCTCTGTACTCGCGGGAAAACGTATGGGGATCGAGCGCAACGGAAGGGAAAGAAAAATCCTTCGGTACGACTAGACGAAAGATGTATGGTGTTACTTTTTGTCACCGTGCTTTGCCGCTTTTCTACTCGGGACTGTTTTACTTTTTCTACACGGGCCAAAATTGGCTACGAGTGACGCAAAGCGTCATAAATCCCGATTAAAAAAGTTCCAGCCGCAGCCACGTGTCGCGCTTGCGAAAAGAATCCCGAAGAACGTGCGCGCGCGTTCGTGTGCGCGCGTGTTTCGCCGGGGGATTCGGCGGCGCGCGCGCGCGCGCGGAGGGGCAAGGCGAGGGAAAACTTTTTGCCCGCTCGTTGGTTAGAGATAGATGAAACTAATACCGGACCGCGCGGACCATCGGCGAAGACAAGCGCGAGAGACGAGGAGGCCCAGGGCTATTCTTCGACGAGTAATTGGTTAGCCTCGACTTTGTCCGCGGAGAGAATTCGACGGATACGCGTCACGCGTATCGTTCTCTCGCCGGTTGTTTGTTGACCCTGGAGACAGATTTTCCCTACCCGTCAAAGGACTCGTCGGCGTGGAAACGCGACCGCGCCATTTCTCATCGCCCGTTCGCCGATTCGTCCGTGACTAATTACGCGCGGTGCGGCGGGGCCGAGAGCGTCCGAGGTTCGGGATTCGGGGCGCGGAGGATCCTGGAACATCGTCATTTTTTCGAATAACTTTTTCAAACTTTATCATCGCCCTTGCCAGCCCGCTAGCGACGGGGTCCTTCGAGATTTGGTCCGCGCCGAACGGTGCAACGAAAACGATCAAAGTTTATCCCGTGGATCGAATCTCCCGTGGGTAGCCGATTAATCACGACGCGCTCTACATTCGATCTTCGTACGATTCCCTCGCGATGTTCTCCGAACTTTACTACTCTCTTTCTCCCGCCGCCATCGGTCAAGGAAATATCATTTCCCTCGAACGCGACCGAGGAATCCACGGAGATGCCGGTCTCGCGCGAACTACTTCCAATCTTCGCGATGCTCCAACTTCGACGGTTCTTTTGGTCGACCACCTCCGGAGGCGACGCGCCCATCCTTGTGCTCTCTCGCCTCGCTCATCTCGAGAGAAAATGACGCGACAAAGAGGCTCGCGAGCTACGGGACCGGCTCTCGATACCACTCTTCGCGTGGGAGCAGAGCCGTTCTCGAAGATAGACACGGGCGCTCCGGGGAAAGATGAGATAGACGGTAGCTCCGGCAGAGAGTGGCGCAGAGATTCCGGTCGACGAGCTCGCGACCGCAGATTCCACAAAATCGTGACGCAAGCTCATCAGGCGTGCGAAAATCCGGAGAGAATGCGCGGGGCACCGGGGGAGGGGGGTGAGTCGACCTCGAGCCGGGGTAAAATGGGGTAGCGTAACCGCACTGCGTTTTGCATACGCATCGGTCCGCGTGAGAAGAGCGGATTCAGCGTCTAGCGGAATGGCCTCGAGTCGTTTGATCCGGCGAAAGCAAAGCTCATCTCTCGTGACAATCATAAGATGCTGCCCTCCGTGGAACCGGCGTTGTATACGCGACGGCGAGTCTTTGTCGGCACGGAAAGCATTTGTCGAAAGCATTTCTAGACGGGGGATAGGACGAAGATCATGTAACCAGACAGCAGAGGCGGAAAAAAACGAGGCGGGTTTTATCGTTGAATGAAATGTTCGTACCCCACGTTGGAAGCTTTCGTAAGAGTACTCGAAAGCCGTTGCGATGGCGCGGTACTACGGGGAAAATGGAGGAAGAGCAATGATACTCGGGGCAATCGTGAACGTCGGAAGGTGTAATAATTGATTCTCGAGCGTGGAACCCTCTCAGGTGGGAGTAAACCCTGTATCGTCGCGAATCACGCGAAACCACGCCGCGGTAGATTAAAGGTACGGCACGACGAAAACGTCGAGTTTCGTACAACGTTCGCGTTTACGAACGTAACTTCCACCACTGGCGACTCTCTGCAGGTCGTACTCTCGTGCTCCAGCCGACTTCACGTCCCGAGCATTTTTCTCGATTCGCTTAAAAAGAGAGTCGGGGTTCTCGTCCCCTCGCGATATGCCGAAAAGATTCCTAGGTAAGGGAATAATTCGACGTAATTTCTTGACCAGCGTACTTTCGGGGAAAATTAAGCAGCGTCGTCAGTTTTTTTCCCTTCGTGGTAGCAGGAGAAATCACCTCGTTACTCTTCGCCCGGCTTCGAGTCACGCGCGCTGATCTTGTGAGAATCTCACGGCTCCGCCGTTACGCGGAACGGTGATCCGCTGAAATTTAGGAGAAGTCTGCCGTGTCTTTCGCGCGAGGGCAGGAGATTGGGGAGAGCGCGGAACGCGGAAGCGGGGAGCTCGCGCGTCTCTGGGACGTTGCAGCGGTGCAGAAGTGACGCGGAGTCGTATCTGACCTTGGCTTAACCCTTGGAACACAACGGCCTGCCAACGCGATGGCTGAGATTCACACCGCGGGAATCGAAATCGGTTGCGAGATTGAGAGACGAAGGGGGAACGCGAGAGGCATGCGGCAAGAGTTCCCAATGACGGTGGTGCGACGCGAAGGAGTAGCGTTAAAGAAAACGGGGAACAGAGACGTCGTCGTTCGTTGTTGCGGAGCAAGTTGATTTCTCCCGGGGCGGGAACGGCTAACGGATGTTCACCGTGGCCTCCATCACCCCTTATTCCGAGACTCTCGCTCGCGTGGTTCCCTCTTTGCACGGTACACACCCTCGAGAGCCATTCCGACCGAGATGCGAGCCAATTTATCCTCTCGAGGACAAGGCATTCCGCTTATTTTTCACCATGTAAACCGCCGTCGAATACGATTCGACTCCCAAAACGTTGTATAGTTGTGCGGAACGGCGATTTTTTCCGCCGACGCTCCTTCGAGACTTTAACACTTGGCGTTAGCGTCATTTCTCACCTCGTTCGTCGTGTTCCCTCGCTTGGTGCCTCGGAAGACCTCTCGGAAGCGTGGATTCGAGGAAGTTCACCGCCTCCTCCTCCTCCTCCTCCTCCTCCTCCTCCTCCTCCTCCTCTTCGTCCCGCGAAGATGCTTCGCTTCCTTTTACGCGTAATACGTAGCCGTCTAGCCGATATCGCGAGTGATCGGCGAGAAAACGGGAACGGAATACACCGCCGCGCTGAAAGCTTTTCACCTGTCGCTCCGAACTTTGGGTTGGCACGTCGCGTTCGAGGATCCGCGTGGATCGCACGTACGCGATGTCACGCCGGGAATCACGAGCGCGCAGCTCGGGTACCGAACGATCTTGTTTCGTCGTGCCGGAGCATTAAAAGAGAGGACCACGAAGGATGGCCACAACAGGTGGCTGAGCCGTTATCGTCTCTCTGCTCCGAGATCTATTCGAGATAGCAGCAGGAACGAACAAGTGGTAATAAACGAAGTGGAAGCGAGCCAGACAGCCTTTCGCGTCGATGCGTGCAGCAACTGCAGAGGTTCATCAGAGGAGATAACTACCACTGGAATAACTACAACTTCGTCGCTCCATCGAATTCCCACAGTTGCCAGGGAAACCTGGCGTCATTCCTGACAAAACTTGTCGAGAAATTTCCAGCACAGGCTCGAACTTCGTACCCAGATATCGAGTTACGCGTAGATCGTGGAACAACGCGAGACGCGCGAGTACGATTGCGCGAAATAAAAGACGAGGGCCACTTAAAGAAGCGATAAACGTTCCAGGCGAAATTCTGCCCGCAGAGAGAGGGAGAGAGAGGTGAATATCGATTTCGTGGTTCCGCGAGATCGGCTTTAATCATTTCTCTGAATTGATGGTTTGGTCAAGTCGGGACTCTCGATAATAGACAATGGCGCGAGGCGAGGGGAGACGGCGAGGTGATATTCGAGGCTGGGCGAGGCCGAGTCATGATTAGGTAACTCGCGTTACGTTGCCGCCAGCATGCTCTCCGCGTCTCTCTCCTTCCTCACTTTCGTACGCGACTCGACTCGACTCGACTCGACTACGGTGAGCCAAACCCGATCCGATCCGATCCGATCCGACGAGAGCCTAACCTTACCCAAGCTTTACTACGGAGTAGTAGCCTTACTTAACCGTGTAAACGAGGGGACGGGAGAAGACATTACGCAATCCTCTTTTAGACGAGAAGCGAGCTCCACCGCGATGTTTTTGATCGATTCTCCGACGGTGCGGCGAGCGTACGGGGGGGGGGGGGGGGGGGGTCCGAGCCGGCGTTACAATCGGCCCCTGGGTCGTGAAATTGAGTGGGAATTAAAACATGGGATCTCGGACATCGTAAACGAGGACTCCGGGACAAAAGGAGAACTCGAGGGAGAGTTCGCGGACGAAAGCCGCGAAGGTTTCGTTTTGATTAATCGACGTCAGCCTTCATCTGGATGCCATAACTGGCAGCACGCTTTTGTTCTACTTTCGTTGTATTTGGTAACGGGCACGGATTCACGATTCGCTCCGGGTGGCTCGATCGGTGTATATTTCTCGAGTCTTCGGTACGGTGAATTCAAAAGGAAAGCATCGCGGATGAAAATGGAGATTGGGAGAGATTGGGAACGACGACGAGACGTCGCGCGGGGGGAGCGGTGCTATTGAATTCGATGGGAATATCGCGGTCGCATCGGGTCTCGGAGGCGTCCGCGAGTCGATTAAACGCGATACGTCGAGGCTCGACGAGCGATACCCTGTCCCGTCAACCGTTGCTCGTCTTACACCTTGATTACGGTGCATTTTTCTCGGCACTGCGATGGCTCGTCGCTCGTTTGCCGGTTCGCCGTCGCGCGATTTGACGCGGCCGCGAACGCGTTCCTCTGGTCTTCGTCCGCGCGTCGGATCGCGACTCGCGCGCGTCCCAGAGCCGTGGGAGATTCGTCGAACCGAGGATCCCCGTCGCCGCTCGTTGTGCAAGCGCTACTCGGTTTGCGCTCCCGTACTTTCGGGTCGGCGTCGAGATCGGAGGTGGTGAATCATCGTCGTGAAAACAACGAGTCAGCGTAAGAAAGTTTCCACGGAAACGTCCACATCAATAATGCGGACGAAGTCAAGCGGGGCAAGAAGAACTTCTCGGATTTCCACTTCGCTTCCCGGCGAAGCAAATAACGCGAGAAGAAAGCGTGGAAGTCAACGAGTAACTGCAGAAATGAGATTGCGTCGTACCAGCCATGGCAGGAGCGTCGTCAATTTCCAATTATCGAGCCGCCGTTCCATTTTTCTGCCATTCCGGTCCGTCCGACTTCTACGAACGGCTAGAGTGACATCCGCGTAAAACTGGAACTCGCGGCCATTTCGGTTGCGTTGTACCATTCGTCGCCGAGTTCTTGCGCTCGTTGTTCCTCGAGTGTGCGGAGCTCCGGTGGAGAACAATGCGGAGGACGCGCTGGCGCTGCGAACGGGGGATCGTCGAGGGAAGCGCAACAACGGTCGACGTTGGGCAAAAAAAAACAACCCGCGGGACAAGCTTTTTGCGCCAGGTGGGTACGAATATTACGGGAGATAGGAAGTTACTCGGTGCGGGCGAAAAAGCTGACTACAAGCTACCCTATCGGTTGTGACGCGTCGCAGCTTTCCGATCGGCATCGAAATCGCGTACCGCTCGAGTAAGAGGTTCGAGGCATTTTCATATTTCGCGTCCTCCCCGAACCGAGCTGCATAGTTCGACTATCGCTCTCCGCAGATACGAGCGAGGAGAGACAACGGTTCGCAAAAACCGACTGGGAGAGAGGAAACAGGAAACGCCGGGACACGGGACGCGAGTGCTTTAATCCGGTGTAAAAAGAGGCAACGGACAGCGTTTCGCGCACTTTGCGGATAATCACTGCGTTTCTTGCGTAGCTACGAATCCCGTTTTCGCTCGTTGTCCGGCACGATGCGCGTCCGTGTCCGCGGTAAAGGGGCCTCGTACGATTCGGATTGCTATTTCGGAGGCGAAATTCCACGTCTCGTAGCCGGAGACCGAACATCATTTGCAATTACCGTCAACCGTTCGCGATATTTCAGCCGTGTCGTCGCACAGCGAGGCGTAGCTCGCGATAATAACGTTTGTGAAAACTGAAACCCGAAACGAAGAGGCCGATTCTTCCGAAATTCAGAGCGCGTTCCCGTTTTTGAAAATTACTCCGACTCCGAGTCTCGATTTTCACGGTAACGAACAACGCCGATCCGCGCCCACCACGCGCGACCACATTTTTTTAAGATCAGTTACCGTTTTTTTCGACGACGTGGAATCGTAGTTCCCCAACTGTACGGATTGGTCGAGTATCGAGCACTGATACGACCTCCTCGGCGCGGGCACGCGCCCAGGCGAAACTAACGAACCGATGCGAAGAACCACTCGGACCTTATAAATCACCGAGGCAGCGATACATAATGGATCGACTCCTCCTTTCCTTCGAGATATCGAACCCTCCACCGCACTGGCCGTTTCAAATCAGATAACCGCTCGCGTCCGACCACTCTTCCGCCGTAATCGCGTTATAAATTCGACGCCCGATTCCTCCGCGAATTCGGCGAATAATTCTAAATATAATTTCGGCATCGTTTACATTATCGACCGTCGAGCAGACGGAGACCGTTTCTAAAATTCAAATCCAGACGCTACAAGATTTCACCTCCTCTTAATCCACTTAATATAAAGCTGCCACACTTTTTACCATGAAAAATTACCATTTTCGCGATCGGTGCGCTATACGTAAAACGTATACATCCGTACGTATGTATAGATATTTACCTTATCGATTCACCGCTTCCGCGGACGTTTTTATTTACATTTCTTTCACGCGTAACTCGAGGCTCGCTTTCCGTGCCGACAGACTTATACGACGGCGGCGGCGGCGGCGGCGGCGGCGGCAGAGAGACCAGCTTTTCCCAATCTGCGGCTCGGCGAGCGTATAGGGAGAACGCGACCCGATACCACCGAGTTTCCGCTCGACCGCACGCGCGCTTTGCGTTCCACGCTACGTACGCGCAAAAACTAACGTAACGTCGCCTCGAACTTTGATTCGTTCGGAAGCATCGGATTCTCGGCACGAAAAATACGCGATCGCCGCTAGTAACGTACATTTTTTCGCGCTCTTCTTCGCACCCGCCAGTTTTTGCCCGCAATCAGCTAATAGATACCGCGTGTTTATTTCTCAATTATTAACGGACGAGGCGGCACGTTTTTACAATACCGAGCGTCTAGGACACGCGAGCAGGCGGCGGCGGCAGGCTCAGCTGGGCGGTGGACACGATACTTCACCGCTAATCCTATGATCCCGCGGGACACCTGCCGACCCGGCCTTTGACCTGGGACCGGTTTTACCCATTGTCACGCGATACACGATCCCCGTATCGAGGTCGTGTCTCGTAAATGCCACCTACGGATAACAATCTCGACGATACGTTCCCCTCGTTATTACAGACTCGAATGAAATCCTGCTACGCGCGTTACCTGATCAACCTTATTTCGAAACCGGGCCCAACTTTCGTTATCGATGCTCGTTCGTCGTCCAACTTTATTGCCACTCTCGCCGAGTCCATGTCCATTTAACCGCGTTGGACGGATTTGAAATAAGGTTTTTAGGACCGTTTCTCGACGCGTCGCGACGTGGATCTCGCTCTTTCTCTCTCTCTCTCTCTCTCTCGCAGCCTTCCATTCTTCGCAACGCGGTCAGCAGCGATCCGGTCGTACACCGTGCGTCGTTATGTAATTTATAAATAAATTCACGACGCGGTGTTACGTTCGTGCGTGGTGGTTTTTTTTTCCTACGGCCACGACTTCACACCTGTTCTCCGCTCGGAAGGCACGACGAATCTGGTTCGACGAGGAAAGGGAAAAGGCGCGTATCATTGCTATATATTCATCACCGTTGTTCTTCATCCGCGGAGGATCGAGGATATTGGGAAAGCGAGGAATGGAAGCTCGGGGGAAAAAGAAAAAGCAGGGTGTTGCTGCTTCCCGTTGAAGGGAATGAAATATCACTAGAGCTGTGAATTTACGTTCACGTTTGAGGACGTAAAAACGTATTTCCAGTCGTGTTTTCAACATTTATTCGCAAGCGAGCGTAACGCCACCTGCTGCGTTTGATTTTTGTAACGCGACTGTAAAAACGAGGACTCGGCGCGTTTTTGCGCGAAGGTATCGACGTGCTTTTTCAGGGCTACGAGGTCCTCGGCGGACGTGGGTATCGAAAGTTGAAAAACGACCAGATTCTCGCACGAATAGAGCGCGGACATGGAAGCCGTCAATTTATTTGTACCGCGTTCCGATTTCTAGCCGCTTCGACGCGTATCCCGTGCGAGAAGTCCACGCGTCCGATCGGCGGCGAAGGCCGCGACGGGGAAATCTTAAAGAGACGACCTTCCAAACTCCACAAAATCGCACGCGCGTGCGAGAGATCGGTCCCCGTTTCTGTTCTTCGCTATCCTCCGCCGTCTACTTGTTGCGCGATTCGCCTAGGATTTCGCGGGGAACCGAAACGGAAGACGGGGAAAATCTGTACGACGGAAATCATCTAGGAGAATTTCAGCGAGAAAGTTACGGAGACGACGGGCAGACAAAAGCGACGTCGTTGCATCGCAATAACGACGCGATGAAAATGTGGAGAGAATTGAAAACGAACGAGGCGTAAAGCAAAGCTGTGTCTCGCGGTAGGATCTCAGCCACGCTAAACTGTCGGCATCTTGGTCTTCGCGGCTATAAACTTGTCTCGTCGCCGGTTGTGTTCAACGCTCGGTTGTACCGAAGACAATTTCAATTTGCTTTTCGCCGATAAGCGACACGAACCACGAGAAGCGCGGGCGATAGCGACCGGCCCGCGAGACCGGAGAGACGTGGAATCACCGCTGGTCGGATAAGCGTCATTTGCCGAGCCACGTCTACCGCGAGCGCGATCACGCGTGGACTTGTGCAGCAGCCGAGAGCGCATGAAAGTCCAGATCGGTCGTACGAGGAGACCCTCGAATTTTTCCTCACGTTCCGGAAATATTTGATACGAGGTGTACCTAACTCTTTCCCTCTCTCCCTCTCTTTCTCTTTATCTCTTTCGCTCTCTCGTCTTTTCGTCGGTTCGATTCTACATCTCGACACAGAGTTCTCGTTCGACTGTCGTAGTTCGCCTTTCATCTGGTAACAGAAAAGCTTCGGCTGCACGCGCCTTGATCTCGCGTTCCTCATTTTCCGTAGCGGAATATCCATCGGATCGGAGGCGGGTAGCTTTGCGACGGTAGTAGAATCCGAATCTTATTCGATCAACGTTTTGATAGAAGAATCGGGAGATGCGAAGTCGAGGCATGTCGAGTCGAGGCTCTCGTTTGATTCCCATGCGCGACGAACTGATTCCGAGAGGAATTTTCCTCCCGCGACAGCAACGTCTCGAGAATCGTATCGGCGGATGAGTCGAGATATTTCTCCAAATCTTACGTCGCCGCGGCACAATGATCACGAGTGTTGAAGAACGAAAAATGATCAAGCTTTGAGCTTCGTTATGAGTACGGATGAGAAGATAACGAAGACACGCGTCACGCAAACTGCTACTCTAATAATTTTCCATTTCGACGGAAAAATACATATTTGGCAACCCGTTCTATTTTATTGTTTTAGAGGCCGGAGAAGAATCTTTTTAAGCGAAGCAGAAGAAAGTTCTGACGAAGAATCCTGGATAAGTTTTAATTGCGATTGCAAACGTGTGAAAGTTGACGCGTGAATAAAAATGATTGAAATTTACAAAAAACTGTATTATTATTTCGAAAAGTCGCCTATCCTCCGATTGGAACAAAAAATAAACAGTTTTTATTCGCGAAATGTCGTCGAATTTGTCATTGATGGTAGTATTTCCCCGGAAATGTGCTTTCCGCCACCAAAAAGCAGTCCGATTCTCGTATTACTTCGGAAATTAATGAATCGCGGCGTTTAGAGAGCGAAAAAAATACGGAAATCATTTCGCCCAACTTTTTGACCCGAATATCCCACGGTGCGACGCGGAGTGGGTAACCTTCACGGTGGCAACTTGACTCCGGGACAAACGAGACGATTCGTCATTTTTAATTAAAGCTCCGGTAGGCCGACTCCGAAAAGGATGTACAAACGAGCTTCGCGCGGGCGGTAGGGAGATTTTGTCAAGTTTCACGCGCTGTTTGGCAACTTTTACGCCCGAATCTCGGACTTTCGCCGCGCGTGTAACGATCGGAAGACGGATTTGAATTTGTCTTGTCAAAAGCGGGCGATGGAAAAAGGCGAGCGTCCGTCCACCGCCACCTGCTTCGCGAGCCGCGTTCCACCGAGCCGAGCAAACAACCGTAGACAAACACTCGTTATTTCCAACGGTTTTTTCGTGCTTTTTTTGTTCGTTTGTTTTTTTTCAACGGAGGCCAGATGCCCAGGTGTCGGTGGATCCGCGTTTGGCCGGGCTAACCGTGTCCTTCTTCGGCGTCGTCACGCGCTGCCACCCAACAGCTTACAACAGGACCTTTCTCTCCCCTCCCGTGCTAGGCATTTCGCTCTCGGCTTCTCGCGAAGGAGCGGATCGCGAACGGCGCGGCGATCCGGAGATTCGAAGGGACCACGACGACGCGGATAACGAAGTCGCGTATCCGAGGGGGCTGGTCCGCGAAACCCGGAGAGAGAGAGAGAACGTCATCGATCCGGGTTTTCCGACGCGGCGTAACGCGACGACGAGCACGACGACTGGTCCCGCTAACAAGCGAGGTGCAGCGGCGCGCTCAACTTTCACCGGGCGATTATTACGCGGGCTTCGGAATGTGACTACCGCAACTCCGAGTCTCGTGAGCCGCGCGGCATAGCACTCGTTTCTCGAAAACGTAAGAACCCCGACGCAATCGCGTTGTAAACGAATCGCCTGTAAACGAATAATAAGAGGGAAAACGAATAAGAGGGACGACCGGCGCGGATGAATCGAGCGGCTCAAATTTTTCTCCTCCGCTGCTCGATCGCTTCTTCTTTTATTATCCGCGATAATTAATAACGAGGCGAGCGGCGACGATCGACCGGGAACGAAGTTTCGGTGCCCCTCGCCTCGTCTTCGGCGACTTTAATTAAAAATGACGAGCAGCCCCGGGAAAGGGATATTTTAACAACAGCTTTTATAATTGCGAAGGACTCGCGAGGAATTCATGGCAACGGAGAACATATTTCCCTACCAACGATAGAATCGAACAATTTTTAATACCCCAGATTTTCTTACCCTCTCTACTCTGTCGCCTCGCATTTTTCGACGCCTCGCAAACGATCGGAGAAAAGCGTACGGTCCGCCGATTTGTTTCTCCTCGTCGAGCTTTTTCCCCTCCCTCTCTCTCTCTCTCTCTCTCTCTCTCTCTGTCTCTCCGTCTCCCCGTCTCGCCCTCTTCGCCTTGCCTTATCCATCCGCTCGCGGGCGAGGCACGTGCTACCCGAAAATGATCGGGGTCACCGAGGCATCTCGTTAATATCGTAACACGATACGAGAACCAGGATCACCTTAAACATTCACGAGGCTTGATGGTTTCCCAAAGGATCAATGGGGGGCCGGATTCGAGACTCTATCTCCGGCTTTCACCGACGAGCACCGAAATAGAATCGAGCCTGTTCCGCGAGCTGGCCGCGCGAGAGCGAAGAAAACGCGTCGAGAAAAGTGACGATGATTCGGCGGGGTACCGGAAGGAGCACGAGATTGCCACGATGTTTGATTGGAGAGGGGAGAAAAAAAAGTGATCCCTTCCGAAGAAAATTTATTACGCGTCGGGAAATATACCGCAGGGACGGTGATGGATCTAAGCGAGGTGATTCCTTTTCATTTGTAAGGCTTGAAGAACGTTTTTCGAATACGTTTCATCCTGCCAAACACGTATCGCTGGTCCCGTTTCCGTTTCGTTAGGTCGCGCGACGTAACGAAATGAAAGAGAAACGAGCACGTTTGTTGGGAATAAACGAGACGACGCGTAATTGACGTAGAATAAAATTGCGCGTGAATCATTCAGGAGGCCGCACTACTGAGATGATAATTTTTTTAACGAGGAACAAACGAGCTGCCGTTTCGGATCCTTTCGGGGATGAAGAGAGAGAGAGGGGGAGAGGAAGAGCGAAGGAGGCTGCTTAGGGTAGAACAACGGGACCGAGGAGTACGGAGAAAGAGAGACAGAGAGAGAGAGAGAGAGAGAGAGAGAGAGAGAGAGAGCGAGAGAGAAGGAAATTCGGCCTTTCAGCGCGCGTGCGACGTAATTGCGTTTTTATTTGAATAATGAAATTTGTCAGTTGTTCGTGCCGTTTCGAGTGCCACCAGGTCTTCAAGTTTTGTATATAAAGAAGACAATTAAACGCGGAAGTGAAGATGAAAACGGAGGGACGAGAGGTCGACCGACGCGAGCGAGTAGCGCCGACGGGAGAAGAAAAGAGGGGAAAAAAACGGAGTATTGTTCGTGTGTCGCTCGCTTTTAATACGAAAGCCGGTCCGTGCTTCCGCCACCTGCGATCGAACGACCCGAGTACAGAGACTCGAAAGAACAATCGGCGTCGCATCCTCCGCGTTTTTTACCGTCATCAATCCTTGCGCGACCGCGAGTCACGTTTCGAAATCCTCGGCACGCGACATCCTCGAAATTTCTCCGAATCTATTAGCCTCGTTCGTTCCCCGGGAAAACGAGGAAGCGCGTCGCGGCGGCGAATTACGGGGCGTCGAGGCGAGACGGCGGAGGTCGGAAAAAGGAAAGAAAGATGAGATTTCGAATCGCGACGCGAAAAGTGAATCGATGAAAAAACGAACGCGGAGACGTCCCAAGTCCCGCGTGCCGGGTGATAATAACCCGTTCCGCGTTCGATATTAACGTTGTCCGCGGGGATATTAAATTACCAGATTGCCTCGCGGATAGGAACGGTCGGGCGAAGATTTTCAAATCGAGCGATGGCTCGGCGAAATTGCCTGCCGAGCAGCGACGGGATCTCGCGATCGTGGCAGGCCGGCGCGGGACTTTGGGAGAGTATTTTTCGGGGAGCGATAAAAATTCGAAGGCGGTGGATTCGCGCGAGATAATTTTCGAAAAATATCTCGCGGATATTATATATATATATCGGAAAAATACGCCCGACGGAAAAGTTCCGTCTCCGATTTGTCCGCCGGGGTGACGACTGCGAGAAATAGAATGGAACTTTGTAGCCAAGTTATATTAGCTTTTCCTTATACCGTGAATCAATATTTAAACAAGTCGAACACGGTTGTAGGAAGGAGGAAGCGAGTCGCGTCCCGGCTATTTGAGAACGGCGTCGAGCTTCCGACCGTCAAGTTCCAGTGCCGAAGCCTTTCAATTTCCCCGGTGCCGGCGTCCGGCTGCCATTGTGTCACCGTTCACCGTTCACCGTTCGCGTGCGAATGGAAACGGAAAGATCGACCGATATGTTATTGTTAACTTTTCAACAAATCTCCGATCGATCCTCCCGTTCGCCGCGTCCGATCGGAACAGTTTTCCCGTCCGCGTCGCGCCGAGATGCGCGAGGGATGCAGGTCAGATTCGCGGTGATTAATTAAAAGCCGCGGAGAGCGCGGCACGCGGTTCGTCGTTACGTAGAAATTCGCGCAATTAGTTTTTCCAAAGGTTCGAAGACAAAGGCGGAAGGCGTATCGGGTCGCGCGATTGCTGTCCGCGAGGCCGAGACGCCGAGACGAAGAGCTAGGAACTCCGGCAAGGTAATTGAACGACGACTCGTTTCTCGGATCCTTAAATTAATTTGTCTCGGGTCACGTCCCGGATCCGTCCAGCTGGGGACGACTGGAAACGGGCTTCGCGGACCCGTTGCTTGACAATATTGCTGCTGGAATCCCATATATTTCTACCGCTCGTAATCGTCCCGTCGTTCGATATTAATTACACTCGTAATTAACGCTGATGCGAATGGAATGGTAGGATTAATTGGATACCACCGGCGAAGGGGGCGATGGCTCTGTTAATTGATAGAGAATTTTCATGCCCCCCCGACAAAACAATTTGGACCATCCTCCGCTATTTTTCATTCCACGGACCGAGTTCGCCACCCCCGCGGAAAAAATATCATCCTTCCGTTTCTCGCAAGCTCCGCGTAACGCGCGGTACGGTTAGCGGAACTGTTCATCGGAATCCACCTCGAGATCGCACGGGACGTCGTATCGGCATCGATGCCAAATAATTGCAGGCCTGTCCCAGAAAATTGCTGTACGCGCAACCGTAAACGCGCGCGACTACGAATCGAGGGTAGCGTTATCGTTACCACCGAGCCCTCGTATCGTCGATCATTTCCGTTGCCTCCGAGGGACGACGCTGTTCTATTCGAATCTTGATCGAGGCAAAATGTACATCAGAAATGAAAGGGCTTTTCGGCGCTTTTGGAAGCAACAAAATTACGGAAAGGTCAGCTCGCGTGCGAGAGAACGAGCTTTTGCAACGTCGAATACACTCGATTCGCAGAACAAACGACTCTTCTTCCGTGAACAATTTCCGGATTTCCGTCGTTTTGCCGAAAGCAAACGCGCGGACAGCAGAAGAGATACACACGTACGTTGGCACGCGTTTCCCTCCACGTTTTGGGATTCGTTCGAGAACGACGATCGGAGCTTTGAACAGGGCGAGAATGCAACGGAGGTAGTCGGCGTTTTTCTATCGTATGTCTCGATGAAGTGGAAGGAAACTCGATAATTAATTGGGAAGGCATGTCGAGTCGTGATATCGATAGGTACGCAACCGAGCGTACGCCTAGTTTCTGCAGCGCGAAACGAAGGATCGGACACGGCGTTACGTTCACCGAACGGCCATGGAATATCCGAATGCCACTTACCGAGTGATGCCCTCGTTGCTCGGAATGAAATATCCTCCGACACATCTGCGATTACAGAGGGGTACGGTTCGATCCGCGCACTCGGCAATGATATGACTCGAGGCAAAATTAGTTCTCTTTCATTCGCATCGTTCGCAGCAGCGACGCGTGCGCGTGAAATTGGTCCGCGAGCGAGAGCGCAACTTTTTTTATCAACTTCAAACAAAACGTTTCATCTTTTCAAATTCCCCGTCGATGGACACTACTCGCCGCTGCCGAGCTCGAGCCGCGACCCCCGTCAGTTCGATGATGTAAAATTGAACCGGAACTTTGCTGGTGAACGCCGCGACTCGTCAAGCTGGTCGAACCTACGTGCATCGTTGATCGCATTCTACGCTGCGATTGAGCAGCGAAAGCCACGTTTTTTCCACGAGAAATACGTCAGTTTGAAATTTACAGCGTAACGTGGTTCAATTTGGCGTCTATTGTTTGATCCTCGCGCGGGATCGTTCTATACGATTACGCTGGGAATTTTATCTTCGCGGTATTTTCCGATCGCCGTTCGCGGACAGCCATCGATCGGCGATCGTTTCGCGTTCCGAACGATCATTGCGTCCGCGTTTTCCGTACTGTCGACCTGCTCGATCGATAAAAATGGTATCTTTGCTCGCTTCTTCCCTCGTTCCGGCATTTCGGATTTGTTCCATCGAATCTGCAGCGTGGAAATTTGACATTACTCGCCGTTTACTGCCGATAGATCGCTATGAGCGCTGCGTAAACGGACGGTTTATCGAGAATCGCGTAGATCCGACGATCGCTGCGGGTTTTTCGCGATTGACGCGATTTTGAGGACGAAGGATCCGCCGGGGCACTCCTTTGATCGTGCCCCATGAAATTGTTTCCAATCTCGAAGGAGAAACAACATCGATGGAGCGATGTGAAAAATGGAGGGTGACGAGGGAATCGAAGATGGTAAAGAGCGGCGTACGCTGCGAGCGGAGGAGGCAACGACAGTCCTTACACCGACTATCTTTGGCAGCGATAAAGGATCGGAGAGTTATTCTCGTCGGGGTGTTATCGGCTCGATTCGATCGGGTCTTTGGCTCCCGCGATCGCGGGCCGGCGCCTCGGTTGGTACCTATCGTTGCCGGACAAATTTCCAGCTGAAATTCGATTGGTCAGCCCGCAGGTACCGGCGTTATCGATTACCGCGAGGGAAAGGATCGAGGAGTGAAATTTCATCGGCACGACGCGACGATTCGAACGTCGATTTTCGTCTCTCGTTTCTCGTCCCGATTTTTTTCCTCCTCTTCTCTTTCTCGCCGCGTTTTGTTTTCGCCCTCGATCGCCACCGCGTATTTTATCGCGAGGTAGAATCGCGACGCGTAGCCGCAAAGGCAATTCCGAACGCATTTTTCACGATCGCGCACCGCCGGCGCAAATTGTCGCCCCGTCGAACGTTCCGAACTCGTTCTCTTATTTATCACGTATATCCGACGACGAACGAGGGAGATGGAGAGAGACAGGGGAAAATTATCGTCGTCCGAGGAGAGTCGCGACGCGAGGTGTCAAAAAGTCACGTCTCCGTTTTCCACCCTGAAATGGAATTAAAAGCCCGATTTCCCTGACGATAAATTACGACTCGTTAAACCCTCTCGGAGTACTCGGCTCGTTGATGGGAAGAAATATCGCCTTACGCTCGGTCTCGAGTGGGTATTCTTCCAGAAAAAAACTGTCTCGCGCCTATTTTTCGAGCTTTGTGCTTTCTGCCTCGACGATCAACGGGATCGAGCGAATACTTTGGGTAAAAACATTTCGACGGAAACTATCCTTACGACGATAAAAATGCGAGGAGCGACATTTTTTCTCCTGCCGTTACGAACAACTTCGATGCTCGGCATTTCCACGCGTGAAATCGATATTTTCCCAAGTCGTTCCACAGAGTGTAAGAAAAGGGTTGTTTTTGTTCGCAAGACTCGTTATTCGAAAGATTTAGATTTAGATGCGAGTTTCTTCGGAGATAACGATATTGCTGGGGAAATTTTGCGAAAAAATTCGCACGAACTTGACCATTTTTTCCGGAGCGTGACGCCTATCGAGATAATCCTCCGCAGAGTGAAAGCCAGTTTTATTCTGGCAACAGAATGTATCGTGGCCTATGACAAAACCGGGAGTGATAATAAAACAGCGATGGAGACATTTCATAAAGGACGACGAAACAACGCACGATAGACAAAGGTTTACAGTTTTGAAAAGAAGTTCACAAATGCGTGAACGTTACTCGGTTTCAAAACATGAACAATCAACGGCACGGATTCGACGCGATCTTCGTGCTCGCCGAATTTTTCAGAGACATGGAAAATAACAATAAAGGTAATTCTCGAGGTAGCACCATGGAAGTAAATCTGGCATATCTTATATTTTTGTCGTTCTCAAGCACGTTTCTCCGTCGTTGTGGCTGGTTAGGGCGGGGATAGTCGAGGGAGAGGAAGGGCGCGAGTTCGGAACGATTTTTTAGGCACAATCGCGATACATACTCGAGTGGGACAAAAATGTGGCGTGGAGGGTCTTCTCATTTTGCTTCGGGAAGCATTTTGCTTAGGGGTGATTTCGAACGGGACGGGGTGAATACGGATGGAATTGACGACCACGATCCCAGCACTCGATTACAAAGCGCTCCTCTGTCGTTCGGAAGGTCGTACGAGCGGTTGTTCCACGAGGAGCATCCATATTTTGCCAACGCTCGGAAGCACGGAGAATCTACGACGAAGTTCCGATTGCTCGTCCCATGAAAGTAATCGGCTGCGCCGCGGATTTTTAGACGGCGCGTCGGGAAATTTAATAACGTCTTCTTCGTTTGCATTAGCATTCCATTTCACCACCGGCGGACAGTCGAGACCGCGGTGACCGGGAACGGGACGGACGGAGGCAACGGAAGAGGCGAACGAGGAATCCCGCGTCTCCGTTGAGAGAGAGAGGTCCACGGAACTAACGGTTAAGACGCGGGACGCGTCCTCGTCTTCGCGCGTCGCAGTTCAGCCTTGAGCATTGCGGGTGTCAGTTTTAACTTGTACCAAAAACATGTCACCTGACAAACGCGACACGGCGGACGAAAATTAGCCCCGGCTAAATATACGTCGCGACGCGTCTCGTTAATCTCCTCTCCTAACTAACGAGGAAAAAAATGTCTCGAGTTTTTTTTGCCGCATTTTTGCCCAAGTAGATGCGCTCTCGGTTTTACCAAACGCAACGTACCTCGAATGAACTATCGTTCATCTTGAGACGCATGTTTTCCGTGGATTTCAACAATTTCGCGCTGAGACGATGAATTCGTACAGATTGGAGTCAAATTTCCATTTTCTTTCCCCAAAAATACTCACGAATTTCTCCGCTGACTTCATCTCGCCTCGCATCGATTCGCACGACGAAGACGAAATTACGATTGGCAGACGCTTCGAGACCTGAATTCTGCTTACCTGAAAAACGACGGGAAATTCACTGATCAGTAGACGGAGATGCAGGGCGCGTTAAATTATCGAGCGCGATAACTTTTCAAAAAATACAGGTATTCGAGCGATTGTTTCTTACGCGATATACGGGTCAACGATAAAAATCGTGACGCCGATGTTTCGATGTTGGGAGAAAAATGTCATTATTTACGATCGAGTCGACAATGCGATCTGTTCTTTGAAATGTATTCGTCCGGAGCACGAATAGCTGGCTGACCGGTGGTGAGAATGAAAGATCGAATCGTGACAATCTTGCTTTATGATTTCGTCGTCTCACGAACAATAATGAAATCCTGTCCGCGGGAAATCACAGTACTTGCTTCGTCGCGAAACAAAAGGACAACGCCGTGATTTCTTTCAGCGACATTCAACAGCAGACTAGCGAATCGTGTTAATTAGCCACGCATCGGGGCGAAAGAATTCAAACGTATCGAGATCGATACTGTTACTCCATTTCTTTCTACGATTGTTCGACTCCCGCGAGCGTAATAACGCGGCGCAATAAAATCACCACGACGGATTCATAAGCGTCGATAGGAGCGGGGAGTTGGGATAAGAATAGATCGGTGTCCCAAAGAATCCGCGGAACGTCGACGATCGAACGATCGCGCGGGCATTTTCCCAGGTTTTTTCCAAACGCCGTCGACGACGCGGTACGTGGCGACGAGAAAAAATCCCCTGCGAGGGGGTAGAAAGGGTTCGAGTGGTCGGTTCGCCGAAAACTACGCGCGTAGGTATCCGATCGAGCGGAGTTATAGCCCCGTTGGATTTCCAAGTTTGGCAAGATGTGGCTCGAGCCGCGCGATCCTCGCCGATTGTATCGCGGGACGTTCGATTTTCACGCGGCGAAGTTCGCTCAGCCACGCGATCGCAGGGAATAGCAAACGGCAACTAGACCAGCGAGATATGCATCGGGCGAACGGATATGAGCCACCGGCAATAATCTCGACGATGACGTAATAATTCGAAAGGGAATCCGCGCGCGAGACCTTCTCTCCAAGCTTCATTTCCGTCCCCAATATCAGCAGCATCCCTCGTCCCAGACTCGCCGTAATTACGGGTCTCCGCGGAGCCCGACGCGACAACTTCGACACCGAAAATCTCCCGTTCTCGCGCAACGGAGAATCGAATTCGCGCTTCTTCGACGACGAAAATATGTATCTCGCGGTAGACTCGTCGTACGATTTTTTCGGGTTTACTCGTTTATTTTCAACCGGTACGATAGACTCGATCGGGCGAGTAAGAGTACGATGTTGGCGAGGAGAAGGCACGCGGATTTGGCAGGGATGGAGGAAGGGGAGCGTTTCGGTTCGGGTTTCCGTACGGTTGCTAGGACTCGTCAAAAGTGTGTTTATAGGTCTAATCGCGGAGCGATAGATCAAGCCCGAAGCTCCGGAACGAGGGGGCAGCCGCAGAGGCTGGGGAGTAATCGGAAACTCGCTTAAACGAGCGTGAGCTAATACATTTTCTTACACTCGTGGAACTCGTCGTAGCCTGACATTTTGACAAGCTCGCGAGCTTTCCTTACTCTTTGGGTCGTACCGCACGAGTTATTCGACTTGACGGATCGGGGTGTGGCTCCGCGCCCGCCGAGGAAGTGGGTAACAGAACGGAGGAGCGTCGCGGCAGCGAGGAGATAAATTTCGTCGATTCGACGCAACATCGGGTTTGAATACGACAAACCAGGGACAGTGGTCGCCCGATGTGACGCGATGCGTCAAACTGAGAGAGAACGAGAGACAGAGAGACAGAGAGAGAGAGAGAGAGAGAGGATCGGGGAGCGTCTCGGGTACTCGTTAGTCGCCGCGATAAATTTCCGACCTTACGTTTTCAAATGTATGCCTCGTAAATTTTATCGCTGTTTCCAGCGTCGGAATGATCGATCGACCGACGCGATCCTCTCCGTAATTTCGACTTTTCCCGGACTTCTCCCGATTCCTCCAATTTTCACGACCGTGGCGAAACTCGCGGGCGATTCCTTTCGCGCGACGCGGCGTCGAAGCCGAGCGGATGCAGTCGAGAATAAACCCGCGAAGCGACTCGAACGAGCGAGAAAAACTTCGCGGTTCCGTGTCCCGCCGAGGACATTTTCTGCCGAGCTAACGATCGTCATGCCGAGTCGAGTCGTAAATTTGTGCCAGGATACGTTTCACGGAACGGGGTAGAGAATCACGGAGCTTTTTTAACGTGCTTTCGCGCGAGGCGGCGAGCCGGGTCGAGGGGAGAGGGAATTATCGCACGTCGATTCGCGGTTCGATCGACGAATCACTTCCGCGACGAGAAATAGTCGAGACCCCATGCTTATTGATTTCTGGTCCACGCGACGTAGCCGACCCGCGCGCCAATACGCGCTGGATGAGATCGAGAGAGAGAGAGAGAGAGAGAGAGAGAGAGAGAGAGAGAGAGGGAGAGGGAGAGAGAGAGGGACCCGGAGCTGGTCGTTCGTGCTCGCGAGCTCGAGTGTCCCTCGGACACTCCACAGGTATCTTACATCTGTATTACTGTGTGTACATAACGGATTATTGCAGAGGCGAGGTCGAAGGTCTCGCCAGATGGAGCGGAGGTCACGCGGAGGTCGTCCTCGACGTGTCGTTCGAAAATTAAATCCTTTGTGACCGCGGGGATGTCGTGGTCGTGGTACCCCTCCGACGTCCACGGACGGAGCGAAGAGTTCGCGCGTACAGCATCGACGCCGTCGCTTTTCGAACGAAACATACGCGAGGAGAGTTGTTCTTTCGGGCGAAAGATTCCAATTCGATTCGGGGAGGCCGAGCTTTTTGCGCCGCAGCGAGCAGCGGGGAAGCTTATCTCTCTCTCTCTCTCTCTCTCTCTCTCTCTCGCTCTCTCGTTATTGCCTTTTGGTAAATGGAGCGGCGGAGAGACGGCGTGACTCAACGTTCGATTAACGAGATTACGAGGATGGAGCGGAGAACCGGACGACGACACCTGACATCTCGTATTCGAGTGTCGTCCGGATGGGATCACGGTATCTGGAAATCCACAACCTCGGACGAACTCGGCCGCGTTAAACATACGTGGCTCGACTCGCTGTGTGTCACGAGGTTACGGGGCTCGCCGGCTACTCTCCTCTCCGCCGTCTTCCTTCTTCTTCTTTCCCCCTTTTCTTTTCGTTGCCTTCGACGGGGCAACAACGTACCAAGCGGCGTTCGACGAGTCCGATCGATGCGATCCCCCGACGGACGTACGACGAGATCGGTCCTCGCCACGCCCATTTCCATTATTTACCATATCGAAACTTTCCGCTCTCGACGATCGAGCAGGGGGGAACGATCGGGCACGATTAGATTCCATCAGGTCCGAGATTATGGATCTGCTCGCCGAACTATCCTTTCGCAACTTTGCTCGTTTACAATGATTCGATTCGCTGGAACGCGGCTATCCCAGGTCTCGCGATTCCGGAACCGTCGGCCACTCCCGATAAAATACTCCCAACTGCGGGCAGCGATTAGGATTCGTCGAGGTTTTCAACCCGCGCGAGCTACCAGCCTCGCGACGTCGCGCAAATAAAACTTGCGGGCCTGCCGCGCGAGAGACAGCGCGGAGAACTCTTCCGAAGAGTTCTGGAAGACTCGTGATATTTCCGTGGCGTGGAATTATTTGATGAAAAGGGAACTCGAGAGACGAGTGCTCTGCTCGATCGACGCAACTGCGACGACAGCGAGCACATCGATCATTCGATCAGCTTCCGTCCAACTTCTCTCGCGTGCGAGTACTCGCGACCAACTTTCCCGCGCTGGCTAAGAAATTCTAATCGACCGTGCAGCTCCGGAGCCGTTTTCAACTTCCGAATCAATTAGCCGAAACAAACGAACTCCGTTTCCGCCAACCTCGAACTTCGCGACGGAAACTTTACCCGCGACGTTCGCATCGTTCTCGCCTCCGCGTTATTTCCATCTCCTCGTTTTCGGGCAAGAAGTTCCGGAAAAATCCACGAATCCCGGCGTACTTTCGTCTTCGGCCGCGGGTATTCTCTACTTCTCTATGGTCCATCGCGCGCGTCGTAGGTGCGCGTCGATCGAGCGTGAAATCCCGGCGCGCGAGAGACCTCACACGCGCGCCGATTCGGGCCTTGACAACTCGCTCGAGACAAAAGGAGATCCGAGGTGCGAAATAAAATGATAAAACGCGCGGCGAGTTTCCGTGCTGACGGCGAAAGGAACGCGGTCGATCGCGAGAATCGAAGGTCCTTGATGCTCGATACGATTTCTTGCTCCATTATTTCGTCTAGTGGCGAACGATCGTCGCGTCGCGCCCGTATACACATCGGCCAAAAACTCTTCGCAGTTACCGCGTTTCTCAACGATCTCGAACGGCCAAGGTCAAGGTTGGTGGTACCACCAGCACCAGCAGCAGCAGCAGCAGCAGCAGCAGCAGCAGCAGCCGCAGCAGCGGTAGGTAGGTACGGGAAGCGGCGCGGCGTGTCGCGTTGTACGATGCTCGCCTTCCGACACGACCTCGAGACAGATCCCCCCATCTTTTTTCACAGCTGAAACAGCGGGGACCACGCGATATTCTCGTTCCTTCCTTCCCTCCCGCGCGATACCTACGTCGTGCTCTCTCTCTCTCTCTCTCTCTCTCTCTCTCTCTCTCTCTCGCTCCGCACGACCACCACCGCGAGCGCGCGCGCGCGCGCAAACGAGCGACTCGAATCGCGTTCGATTTATTTCTTCCCTCTCGCGCGCCGCGGTCGGAATCGAATCAATCACGGAAATCAAGTCGTAAATAATTTCGAGCAACGGGTTGACGAGTCCCGATGAAATTTCAATTATTTCGAGCTCCGATACGAAATACCGCGGCGAAGAGTCGCGAAGCAATATCAACTTTCAATTACAACTGTCAATTTCCATTCCCGATCGCATTTGTCAGTGTTCGAAAAATCGCGATACCAATCGGCAATCTCAATTCCCCGTTCGAGTTATCAAAGTCAATTCTTGATTTGTGTCTCACGCGACTGGAAATTCCGATTCGAAACACTACAACGCTCCAGCCTCGACGCTCGATTTATTTTCGAGCACCGATTTTGTTGCCCCCTTTCCGTCGAGAGCGCCGATTTTCGACCTCGTTTTCGCTCTTCTCCACCGATCGCAGATGCGTTTTCTCGTCGTACGCCGAGGCTTCCGGTTATTTCGTCGGCGAGCGACTCGATCGGACCCGACTAACGACGACGCGGGGATAATATTTTCAGGAGGTTAGTCGTCTTCTTCGTTTTCTCGGTAATGACGAAGACGCGGCGACGCGACTCCAAGGTGGGAGACCTTGGGACGAAAGTAAGGTAGGAAAAGAGGTTGTTTACAGCTATCAAACCAGCAGGCAACGTTCGCGCTCGTTAATCACACCGTCACGTGGAGACGGCCACGCGAAAGCCTTGAAAACGCGAGTTAAACTTGCCGCGGTAGATTTATTCTTTTCATATTTAAATCCTGTTTCAAAACGCGTAACAGACTTCACGTTTACCGACCGAGCCGACCATCTACGCCGGAGTTGGACGCGACGCATGCGTTGTTCGGAAATTTACGCCGATCACGCGCGAGTCGCGTCCGACGATTCTTGATTCGTCAGGGCTGAGGAGCAAGCTCGATGCCGTCCGTGCCTGCCGGATAAAAAAGTAGATCCAGGCGGAAACTTCGAAGATCGCTGGGTTCGTTTTTTTTCCTCCCGTTCGGTTCCCGCGAGATACGCGATTCGCGATTCGGCCAAAAGCGAAAAGCGAAAAGCAAAAAATTCGATCGGTTTCCATTTCGACGTCGCGACTCGCGGCGTCGGAATTTTCGAAACATCTCGACGAATTCTTCGCGTATGATTCCGGTCGGGGAGAGGAGGGTAGCAACGACGATTTCACGGCGAGCGAGCTCCCTGTAATTTGACGCGGGGCGACCGCGTTCCACTTCAAATCGAACGTCGATCGACCTTTGACCGTGCGAAAAATCAACCCGATCACGTTCGACGCTCGAGGTTCGATTATCAATTCTTATTCCGTGCCAATTACCAATTTTATACGTCGCTACGTGCTCCGTCGTGCGAAATTCGGGCTCGCCGTAGCCGAGGTAACCGACCGACGAACGATAGCGAAAAATAAATTCGCCTGTTTTTGCGACCTTCGCCGAACTTCGCGAGTCGCGCGAAGGTCAGCGCGTCGGAGCTGCCGCGGTCAAGAAATGCAAAATAGCCAACGAACTCGATGCAGCGATAGATTTACAGCCGAGGACGGACGAGGGGAACCTTGTTTTCACATTTTACACGCACTACGCGTTTTTTTTCCTATTTTTTTCCGTCCAATTATCGCGACATTTTTATCATTTACAATCAATTATTCGCTGCCGGAGATGCGTTAAGAAAAACGAGAAAACCTTGGAATCGTCGTTAAACCAGAAGATGATCGTTGCGCGTGGAAGAAAGTACGGAATTGTCGCTTATCGGTTACTCGTTTCGTTTCGTTCGGTCGAGAAACAAATAAATTTGGAGCAAAATTAGGAAAATGGGAGCCAAAGACATCAAGTATTTTCGGACCAATTTTAGAGCTGCAGAAGTTGTTCCGAAACGAGCGGAGGCTCGGAAATTGATGAGTGGCAATTTCTACAAATCATAAGCGTCGACGGTCCGTATAACCGCTGCGGTCGGGCGGTCGCGATTTATATCAGGACTTTCCGCGTGGCGAGGTGCAGCGGCGAGTCAAGGCCAACGCGATATCTTCGCGTGATTAATTTCGAATTATTACCGAGAATTGGGTGACGGAGACTGTCACGCGGAATTCCGTTTCGTTGGGAGTCGAGGATCCGCGGACGAAATTGATGGAGGTAAAAAGTCCGTTCGGTGGGAATTTTACAGGTGTTATGCAACGCGACAAGTTTTCCGCCGAATTCGAAGAAACGGAGAGATCTGCCGATGAGGAGAGGAACGATCGTGGATTTTTTACTCGCGTCGGCCCGTCCGAAGAGCACGGAATATTCCAATCGAATCTAAATATCGATGTTTACGCGGTATTTCCAATGCTGGATCCGCGCTCGAACATCGGGTAGGCACGTGCGTAGGGACCACCATCGCCGACGAAATTTCACCGGATCTTTTCGACGAGTTTGAAAATTTCCGCAACTTCGTTTGATGTCGAACGTCGAAGCGGCATCCGTGAATATTTCGTTACAGTTTATCGTACCTCGCATGTTTAAACAGCGACCAGTTAATCAAATATTCCGTATTATATCGTTGCTCTTCCAACCGCGAGCCGCGTTGTCGCACGCGATAAAACGAGCCGACGATATACGCGCGCCGATAACGGTGTCCAGCGGCGTCACGATGAAATCGAAATTCGCCCGACGTCTTCGTTGGCTTGAAATACGTTGGCCGTTTTTGCGACGCTGCCCAACTCCCGTCGCGTGTGAATTGGTAATGATTTTGCAAACTTTTTCCGCCAGCTCCTCCGCTGGGCGGCAGCGATCGTCCAGAGCGAACGGATAGACGTATCGATCATCCGTTTTTTTCTCCGTCATTCGCGCGTACGATTTTTTTCTCGTCTCCGTTCGCTTGCACGAGCGAAGAAGCGATACCAACGTAAATGAAGACGCAGGACGAGGTTTAGAAAATTCCGCAGCGCGCTTACCGCGAGAAACAACGCGAGGCGCATTCTCCTCTTCGACCCATATATTTACATTCCCTATGCAATTATTATTCCGACGGCACGAAAAAAAACGAAAGGAAAAAAAACGAAAGGAAAAAAAAAACACGGGAGAACGTTGGTCTTCGTTTCCCGGAGAGCGTGTATGAAAATGTGGAAGAAAAATACGAGCACGAAGGTAAGCGAAGAGTAAGGAGTTTGGCGAGAACGCGACGTTCCTTTCAACCCTCTCAGACTTGCACCGCATTAAGAAAATTATTATTTATATTTAATTCTCTCTCGTCCCGCGGGTTTTTCTTTTCCTTCGCTTACCCCGCCTCATCTGCTCGGCTCTTTTCTCCCTTGCGGTAAATTTACCGCGCGTCTCCCTCTCCCTCCGTTCCTCTTCCTCCTTTTTGCCGCGCTTCCTCGTGCCGCTGCAATCGTTAGCAGTCGCGAGGGACGCGACTCGTGGCCCGCACTCGGCGAGCACGTGAAACAAATTGGCGGACAATTTTATCTCCATCGAGGCAAATATTTGGTGACGCGCGTGCGAAGTGCCGATCGAGCTGCCATCAATTTCCTTCTTCTTTTCTCCGAAAATCCGGGACAAGCGCGAGCGCGGCGCGCGTAGGGAGCAACCGCGCGAGTCCGGAGGCCTCCTCGAGCTCTTCAGACGCAGGCAGCCTCCTCGACCCCGACAGCGCTTTCGAGAGATTCAAATTCTCCTATCCTCTCGAGTCTGGTCCATTTCACTCGACAAACGCTCCGTACGCTCTCTTCAATTTACCTTTGTCCCGTCTATTTATTCCCGAGCAAAATCCTCAGAAACGTGGTCGTGCTCCGCCCGCGTCCGATCCGCGCTGTGCCGCGCACCGACGTGAAATCACGTCCCGCCCTAACCTCGCGTCGAAATGCTTTTCAGCTACTCGTACTTCATATCTACCTTCGTTGAACGATTTATGCCAGCTATACGTTCGCGCGCGCTCCCTTCCTTATTTTCCCGAAGAACGACCTTTGAACGGTTACCACCCTACCTCTCGCCTGCTCCGTCCTTCTTCTCGAGAAACTTGACTGACCGACCACCATTCGTTTCTCCATCCGTCTGCCAACCCTCGTTACCCTCGACAGGGTTCGATTCTCGCCACGAAGATGAACCACCGCGCGCGGCCCATATTGCATCCACATCCTCGAATTTCAATCCTTCTCACCTTCGCGGCTCGCTATTCGTTCCGAATATCGGCGATAACGCGACTCTCGTCGAGGATACGCTTCGCAAAGCCAAAAACATCTTGCGCCACGCGTCGCTGCGTCGAATCCCGATTTGGCGACAAGCGTAGCGATCTTCCTGTAATCTATCTCCCCTAGGAGACACCACGCGGAGTTGTTAGGAAAGTATTCCCGAAGTCTTCGACTAGATACGAGACATGAAATCTGCGAGGAGCACTCGTCTCGCTGAAATTGACATCAAACGCGAGTCTCGTTGAATCGTCGAGCAGAGAGGATATGGGGGGTGGGTAAATTGGGCGCAATTAGTAGTTTGAATTTG
This sequence comes from Arge pagana, assembly GCA_963969455.1. NCBI lineage: Eukaryota > Metazoa > Arthropoda > Insecta > Hymenoptera > Argidae > Arge > Arge pagana. Next base: position 4,980,779 of record OZ018312.1, on the reverse strand, counting down.
TTCGGCAGTTCGTTGATAAATTCGCGTTCGCCGAAGTTTCGAGGAGCGGTTGTCGCCCGTACAGAGGGGACCGACGCGAAGACGCAACGCGAGGAGGAAAAAGGTCGAAGGATTCGGCGGGGAACCCTCGGGGCATTCCGGTCGACGAAATTGGGCCGCGGGTATTTCAATTACTTGGGAAGTTGCAGCAGGCGGTGAAGTTGCCGCTGCATTTCTCACTCGGGGTAGGATGATTAATTAGGGTGAGCAGGTGCGCGAGCAGGAACTCGCCGCGCTGCTCCGGGTCCGCCGTCTGTCGTGGCGGCGCGCGGAGGTCTCGCGATGTGATGAAGCGTCGGTAGGAACGGAGGGAAGCCGGAGCTTCGGGAACTCGGGGGACAGTCCCATTTTTATTATACTCCGGCGTGCAGAGCCGCGGAACATTAATCATCGTAACTTTGATCTCGTCGTTTCTTCGTGACGGAAGGATCTCTCGTTGCAAATAATAACTCCGGGTTAATCCGGCGCCGGTTACGTGATCCGCATTCGTAACGGATCTAAACCGAGACGCCGGACATTTGCACTTGATTAAAAACAAACGATCCTGCAACAACGTTACGGTAATGCCAACGAGAACAACGGTGTAGGTAGATAGGTAGGTAGGTAGGTAGGTGGGTCGGTGTACCCCCGGAGTAGCCGGAGGTTGCATCGACCCGCGGCGACGAGAGGCCGGCGCGTACACCGCATCGCTGATGAGAACCACTCTCCACGGATGAATCGGCCGTTTGCCTATCTCGCCGGGAGGAATCTGCCGCGCGCAGTTTTTCCTCCACAAAGATTACGGAGTATCGCGCATTCACGGTTGACTCGTTCCTTTGAAGAAAACGCGCGATATACGCGCGATCCGCTCCGGAGTTGAAAGTCCTGGGACACCGCGGTCCTCCTCTCACCTTGCCGACGAATCCCGTTTGATACGACGTCTCGTCCCATTTTTCCGCAACATCGTGTACAATGAAAAACAGATTCTAATCCCATCACGCGTATTCCCGGGAACGTATCGCGTTCGCTCCAGCGCGCTGCTCCTCTTCCTCCTCCCCTCGTCTCGTCAGCGCCGTTCGACTCTGCGGGAAATGTATCCGTATACACGGGACGATATCGATAGAAGACTGCGGATCGAGAGAATCACGCGATTCCAAATCGTCATCTTGCCCAAAGCGTGAAACGCGGTACAGCTGAGAGGCTAACTAACGAGGTTCATCCGTTGACGAGCGTCTACCGTTCGCCGTGACTTTGTTTCCGTCTGTTCCCGACAATACTCTGTTTGCACGCCGAAGCCTAAGATCAGCGAGGTCTAGGGATGACTAAGCGAATGACAATAGCATTCTGCGTGGGCAAATATTGGCATAACAATCCACGAAACTGCGTTTCTCCCGCGCGGTTTTGTTTAGTTTGGCAAAGGATAAAGACCGGTCGTTATTCCAAATTCCGCAACAGAAATACACACGGAACGATGCTCGAGATGTTGTCAATTCGCACTTCAATTCACGCTGCCCGCGCCGATGGCCAGCATCATCCGCGACGAGTTGATCCAATTTTTTAAAAATCGTTCGTGGAGTTAACGTTTAAGGGTAGCTCGTAGCGCGTTCACGTAACGCGGAAGTGAAAGGGGTAACAGTAACGGGGACTTCGGTTTGAAGGAGCGAGGCTGGGGATAAACGTAGAGCATACGTTTCGCAGGAATAAGAATACAACAGCGACGTGTTATATAACAGTATCCGTAAGAATCGCGCGATGCATCATTCGGGGTGCGAATAGTTGATGGAGTCGCGAGAAAGTGGTTGGAAAAAGTTCGAGGGTTTTGTATTGGGCGGACGAAGATCGGGGGAGAGGGAGGAGGGAATCGATCGGGGTGAAAAGCATCCGCGGAGTCCGGAGCGATTGAAGTGGCGCGAGGAATGTCGAGCGATGAGCGTGGGATTAAATTTCTTTGGCGTTCGGTGTCGTTGTAAGAAAATAGACGGCGTTAGAAGAGGTTAGCGCGGAGTTCAGGCGGTGAGCTAGCTACCTCTCGGGTGTCCTTTCAGCTTTGCGCGTGGCGAGTCGGTGGAAAATTTGAGCCGCGGATGCAACAACTCGGGTGGACAAAAAAACTATAAAAAAGGGGGAAAAAGACAACGTCGATAAGCTACTTTGTATCCAAGCAGCCGCGCTCGCGATTCTGTTCGGCGATACGCGAGACGTTACAGAATTGAGAATTATTCCTGGTCTCGAGTTGCCCGTAGGACGCGAACGAGCATCGAGGTTTAGCGTTACACCGTAGCTACGTTCGATCAATTTTTAACGACGAATCGATAGGAAACTTCAATCGCGAGGTTCTCGTGCCGCACGTGCGCGTCGAAGAATCCGCGACGAGGTGATTTGTAAGTGGAAGTTGGAGACTTGGAAACCGCGACAGAACGAACGTCAGCCCGTCGAGGAGGAGGACGAGGAGGAGGGCGACGTCGAGTAAACATAAACGGAAATTCACACGAACGACGGATGTCTCTCTCTCTCTCTCTCTCTCTCTCTCTCTCTCGAGAGAGAGAGAGAGAGAGAGAGAGAGAGAGAGAGACGCGAGAGAGTCAATTTTCACGTGCACGCATCTCGGGGTCTCAATTTCAACGAGAGTTGTCGCACAAGTAGGGCAGCAGCGTCGTCAGGCCCGACTCCGAAAATACGACGGTGTCGTTGAAGGGCGGGGAGGGTGCTGGATTATCAAGTATACCGAGAACTTCGTTGAACGCGAAAGATCAATCGATTTCGTTCGCGTGCAACTTTGGACCAATTTATCAGAGTTATTTACCCAAAAGCTAGCTCGAATCGCTTCATCCCTCGGAATGAGAAGCTAACAGAGTTTGGGATGAGAGTAGAATCACTTTGCGAGCTTTGCTAAGCTACACGAGTCGTAGGATGTAACGTAAGTAGGTACATGCCCCATCCGGTCACCGCGAGCATCGCGTGCAACAAGTTTTTGCACGACGTTTATGCACTTCACGGCTGAATAATCATACAGCGAATGTCACGCGGACAACGGCTAATGTTACATCTCCGGATGAAAGAAATCGATACGTTCGAATCGTACGCAGGTTTGATTTACGTGCTGGTTGCTACGCAATACATTTCTACGTCGACGACTGGAGAGCGAGTTTATCGAATACATTGTAAACTACGCGAGGGGTTCGTACATTGCGACTTCTACCTTGGCATACGCGTCGCGTGATACCGGCACGAACAGCTCGGGGCGGACGACGCTGAGGAGTCCGTTTCGCACCGAAACGGTTTACAACTTCTCATTTTTCGGCACTCACCTCCCCCCTGCGGTAAAGCGAAGCCCACGTTCGGGATTCTGGATAAAAAGCTCCGGGAAATTAGTCTGGATGACCTTGGGGCATCACGAGTCTCTACATTCGTTGACCGAGCCACGAGGTTACTCCGGGTGTTGCCAAAATTCGGAAAAGTATGATATTCGAAGAACTTCGCAAAAGACTTCCGTAGATCATAGCTGAACCGCTGCGATTATTCGCTGACGTACGAAAAGCACGCCGAGCGACGCGAGGAGCATGGATTGCGATCGAAAAAATAATCCGCTCGGTAGATACAGATGAGACTCCGCTCGCGCGATCGTTTCGTCGTGCATCGTCGAGGATAAAACGAGATACGGTGTTATAAATCCTGTGCCGTGAAACCGTCTCCGAATACGAGGGCATCGATTGGCCTCGACGTATTCGGCACGGTGAACGTAAGAAGCGCGTAGGTGAGCTTGCATATTATATATAGGTGTACGCGTGAGTCAGGGAAATTCGGGGATGGAATTATTTAGCTCGCAGTGGTTCTGCCGGGGTTTTTACGGGAAACGCGGAAGGTCGGCTGCCGGCAGATATCTCGCTGGCAGATCGGGTTCCTCCCATCATCCCCCTTCGCGGGTCAGATTTGGGCCGGAGTTTCGCGTAACAGCCGACTCTCTCCTCCGCGACGGAGCAGCGAAGCCAAGGGTGCCCTTTTCCCCGGACTCGCGGCAGCCTCTCGAACTCGTCCTTCGTCTTCTCCCCCTTGCCGGGGCTGCCCCTCGTCGCCATCGCTGCGTGTCGCTTCTGCGATAAATTTTGTATTCACGACGCGAAGTACCACGAAAGGCAACCAACCGGGAGATTCACGTTTGGTCACCAAAGACCGCAGCGGAGCGCCGATCTTCCCAAGATTAATTTCGTTCCCTCCTTGGCAAATCTCTCACGCTTTCAGAAGCATCTAACCTGGGACGCGATGTTTCCACGAAATGAGGCAAAAAAAAACAACAGCAACGAGCAATACGGCAGACCTCGTCGGAATACACGCGCGAGACTTTCGATCGAGGGATCCTCGAAGGATGAGATACGCGCGATCAATGCGGAGGAAACGAATCTGGCGATTGAATATTTCGTTTGCCATACCCGACATGACTGTCTTCTCTTGCACCGTGAATACGAAATGCGGCGAGACGTCGCCGCGCAACCGGATAGTATTCTAATAGCGAGCCTCGTATCAGCGTCAGGGTAACGCGATGGTTTCTAGCGATGATCGCTCGTGAAACGCTGAGAATAACTCGTAAGAGTCGCCGCGTCAACGGTGTATTCCGATTTCCAACGGCACGATGCTCCGAAGGATTCATCATCTCGTACGATCCACCGCGTACGGGCGAAGAATACCGAAGTTCGTTTGTACGTGGCAACGTTTTCAAAGTCGATGAAACGGCCGCTGATCAGCGATCGATCAACCCCCTTACGCGACAAAACATTCGTGATATCGTTGCGTCGGTTGGATCTTTAATCGAAAGACTCTCGTCGGAGACGGTCGAGTCGAAGAATATGATCGAATGTTCTTGATCGTTAGCGGAGAATCCGAAGGGTTGTGTCATGCGAGGATGTATCCCGCGATAGTTGAGGATGGGGGAGGTCTTGACAGCTGGGATATCGAAGATTAAGGAGCGCGATCTGGCATCAGGCTACGAAGGAGGTATATTCGAGACAGCCGAGCTGTGATATCGACGAGTCTGATTCTCGCATAGAGAGACGTTTTCGCGCCGAAGATGCGAATCCAAAGTAACAATAACAGGAACGTCAAAAAACACGATCGCGCGGAGTCTGGTGGAACGTATTCCAGCTACGTTCGACCCTCTCTAGTCGGCAGCTAGAATTCAAACGGCAATAATATGCCGCTGTTCCAGCATTCAAACGACGCTTTAATCATTCGCGCACGTGCCAAAGGATGCCCACCGCGTTCAATCGTGTCCCATCGAGACCGCGCATTTGAATTTCTCGCACGCGTCACGCGTAGTCAACTGTCGATTCGTACGCGACGAATCGTCGATATGTGTGGCGCGAAATAGCTGAAACAATTCTTCGCACATCCTTCAACGGGGTCGAAATTCAGCTGTGCGCTTTTTTACCGCGGCGAAAATAAATTCACCTCGAAACGAGAAAGTGCGAGGAAAATGATAGAAAAAAGTGTCGTTACGGATTCCAAGGCCATCGCACTTTCATTGTTACCACGCGTGCGAGAGACAAGTTGGCGGAGGTCTGAAACTGTAGATGAAATCTGCGAACGGCGGTTATTGCCGCAGATCTGCCGGCGATCGGCGTTCCCCGGCGATGTAAAACACGATCGTCGGGTATGTTCGCGGATACCGTCGATGCACATAGGTATCCCCGAATGAAATATGATCCTCGGGTAATATGTATAACTACGGCGAACATCGATGTGCATTCTTCTCCGCGTATTCTCGCTTCGGTACCTACTATCGATTCGAAGCGGAGCCTCAATTAAGCCAACTAATTGGGACCACGGGGTAATTTGGACGGTTAGACATTTACGGCAATATCGCTGATATAGACCACAATAATTGCAATTGCCATTCGAGTAACTTACTCGCGCCGCTTAAGCCCCTTTGGCGCGTAATTCCGCTCCAAAGTCGTGAAACGCGATTCGCAAGAGAATACCGAACGCGTCCAACTTCTTGCTGCGAGATGCGTTCGACGTTGACGAGCTGAAACCGAAGGTGCCTGTCGAGTCGCTTGTAATAATACGCATCGTCGTACGCGAGAGTCAATTTTTTGAGCGAGATCGTCGCCTGCTTCCTGCGGCAGAATTTAGGCGCGAATCAAGTTGAATTTCTTTCGCGAGTTCATTTTACATAGTCAATCCGCACAGGACACGAAGGTCAATTCTCTCGAAGGATATCGGATCGTTGTTCGTGAAATAGACGGATTTTCTACTCTACTGCGGGGGGTTTTTTGACAGTCGCGGTCCCTCGCCTTCCATTACGGCCCGGATTTGGGAGGTTGCGACACAATGTAAGTCCGCGCTGAAGGGTTGAGCCTCGAAACAGAAGGGGAGCCTCGCGTCGGGGTCGCGCGTTTGTCGTTGGACGACGCGATACGCTTAGCCCGCGAGAACGACGGGGTTGCGCGATGAGAAACCCGTGACTCGTGCCTCCGAGGAATCAGGACGACTCTTTGAATATCAAGCGAACGACTCCGCGCGTCCGTCCGCGCGTGGAAATCGCGTGCAGGTGGAATATGCCGACTGGCGCGTCGATGTCCCATCAGCGCTCGGTGTGTCTCGTCAGCGCTAGAGCATCGTCGACGGAGCGTGTAGCAAAAGTGAGTAAAAACCTATCTGAAAATTCCCCCGTAGGTATCGATGATTCCCACACTTTTTCCGATCCCCCGTCCCCGCTCGATCGAAAAACCGATCGTCCCGGCTGAGAAGAGATAAAACGACGTCGTCAAATTTACGACGAGACAGACACCGTCGCGTAGAACGCACGGGATCCGCCCGTTGCAACGTCGATCCGACGTTTTATTGCCGGCAACATAAATCACACGGTCGGAAAATAAGGCGGATTGATCGAATTCAATTAAAGGAAAACCCGGCGATCGGATAAACGGGAGGGAGAGAAGACGCGCGAGAGGGAACAGCGTTGACGACGCCGATCTCCGTCCGTCGGACCCTCGAACGCGGTAAAAATCGACGGGAACTGATTGCTAAATCAATTTTAAACATGGTGTATTTTATCGATCGGTAACGTTCCTCGTTTCCGGGCCGAGCGGCCGTTACGCTCCGACGATCGACCATTCCGCGCCGCTCCTTGCAGCAGTTTCTCGGTCGCGGCGGAGAACGAGACGGGAGAACGAGATTAATTATCGAGATATTTCGCGTTAGATGCGCACCAATGCTTATGCCGTGCATTGATTCGACGCTGCAATGTCGCCGAAGCAAAACGCACCCCCCGACTCCGGCCGACACGTAACGCTAATACGTAACATCCATTAGGTCATAATTTCACACTCGATAAAATAACCGCGTTTCACGCCGCAGTTTTCTCCCGTGGCTACGTTGCACCGTTTATTTCTCATCGACCATCTCGCGGTGTCTAAGACTTTCAGGTAAGTCCAATTCTTAGTAAAGATCTACCAAAAACACGCTTCGCCGCGTCGTTTAGCGTAGCCCTCCGATCAATTGGTAAATTTCGGAACCTGAGAGCTTTCAATAATTCATATTCCTTCAACGCTCGGTATTTTTTCCATCCAAAGATTTCTGATTTACCGGATTTAGCAGTTTCGCGGTTGTTGGGCGAAAGCGGTGAACTGGAGCTTTTCCCATCAATTTGAACGAGGGGTAAGACTTTGTTGGAATATCGTACAATTTGTCCGCGCATCGAAGATGTCGGTGGGCAACTGGCCGTGGGAGAATTCGAGAAACGAGCCGATTCGACTCGACTCGACGGAGGTGTGATCTTTATTTGAATTTTTTTCGGAAGCGTTGCACGAGGCGGATGAAAATGGTGAGAGCGAAGCTCGATTGCGATTGGTCGACTGGAGATGAGAGAAACGGAGAAGCGGAGATCTGATCGAAATGACTTCCATTCACTCGGCGAATCACGATAACGAATCCGATAAAAATTAATGGTGTTAGTACCTTTCATAAAAAGTGCCGATTCAATCGTAACGCCGAACGAACTTTTCGAATTCCACGACGCACGGCAAAAAAGGTACCATCCACGGCGAACGGTGGCGAAAGAAAAAGGAGAAATAATGGTACGAAACGAAAGCGAAAGCCACGCAACGAAGGTGAATGAGGAGACGAGAAGGTAGAGGCGAGCGGAAAAAGCTGGGAGGTGGAAAAGGTGGAAAAATTGAGGGGCGTGGATTTTGATATCGAGGTGGCGATCGGATCGGTCGGATGGAAATTCAAATGGCGAGGTGATCGAGCTTGTTCGCGGATGAAGGGTCGCGACTCGACGACGCTGGGAAGCTGCGTGGACCGAAAGAGCTTTCAAGTACGGGAAACGGTACGTCGCGGCATCACCGAGCGTTGTTCGATTCCCAGACTCGTTCGCGCCACGATGCGTATCCTCGCTGTTCCATTCTGGTCCCGCGCGCTCGCGCGAAGGTGTTCTCGTCGTACAAATCGTCGTTGTTATGCGTACTAATTCGAAAATAAACGGAACGAACATTTCAAATGCAAATAATCGAGCGACGATTTACAGAAAAAGGCGGCGCGGCGACAAAGTCGCTGGGAACTCGATTGAAATTTCGACACAATTACTAACAGCTTGCTAAACGCTCGAGCAGCGTGAATCGAAAGGAATGAAAAACACTGCCGAGGTAAATAAATCGTAAATCCCGCGGACTTGGGCAATCGCTCGAACAATAATCAAAGAGACGCTCTCTTCTGCCGGAAAAAGAGACAAGCGCGAGTTTGTTTCGAAAAAAACGTCCGGTATGCTTTTAGTGACTCTAATTTTTCTCGCCGCCTTTTAGTTACTCTACTGATTTTTTTTTTCAACATCTTTTTCGAGTAAACAACTCGCGAAAATAGTCTAATTCTTGGACTCGGTTCTGAAACGTGATAAACAAACCGATCCGATCTCGCAACGAACGACGACGAACGACGTTTCATAATTCTCTCCCTCGGAAGAAAAAATAAATGTGAAAGGTCCGCGTTACCGAGAGTTCCTAGCTGATCGTCGTGCACGACTCGCGGCACAGCATCGTATCTCGAAAACTAAACTTTCGAGAGACAAATCGTTCCAACAAAATTTGTAGTTCTCGTCTCAACGCATCTTTCGTCTCCCCTGCGTATTTTCTCTACGGCCAACCGTTTCCGCGTAATAATCGATTCAAGCGATTTCGACTACGAATCACACCTTACGCCAAATACGACGACAAATCTCGGAAAATAAACGGTTTATGGAAAAAACGGTTGAGATACAACTCGAAGATCTCGTGCGAAATTCGTCTACAGTCGACCGTTGACGAGATACGGCAATTTCAAATGATTGCAACGTAACAACCGATCTACTCGTCGAAAATCATCCCCGACCGTAAAAAGGATTTTGCAGGGATTTCCCAAGGAACGCTCCGCGAGCGGATGAACCGTTTCGGGGGAACACCGAGCGAATACAATATCCGCCGATCAGCGGAGGCCGACTTTTGGCGACGGGTTTCTCGAACCGGGACAACTTGATTGGTCGCGGAGGTGGTAGAAGCTAAATGAGCGGCGGGAATAAGTTTGACGGGAGCCGGGTAATTTCGGACGGCTCGAAGGCTCGAGCTCGGTGGTAGGTACGAGCTGACAGGTTGACGGGCAAGAGAGTTCCGCCGAGTTACGAACCGAAGGTGGACCGAAGCGATGCCGAGCGAACGATGCCCGGTGGCAGACGGAGGACGACCGCGCCGTTGTTTCGTCACCGCGGCACGCCCGGGCCCGTATTCAATTTCCAATACGGATCATCGTCGTCGTCGTTGCCGGTGCGTGCGAATATTACGCGCGGGATGCGGCCCGCCGATTCGTCTCCCGGCGAGGAGATAAATTTGACGGCGGCGAGGCGGAGTGACCGGAGATTTGTCGGTGGCGCGGAGGAAGGGCAGCGCGTCTCCGCGGTACGCCGCGGTAAATACGAGATCAGATGAGCCAGCATCCCCGGGGCTCGCTTGAATAATTAAGTCATAATCGCGACGACGCGGAGCCACCCCAACATCCGTTCGTCGCGAGAGCACGGGGCTCGAGGCCAGATAAGATACAACGGGTACACGTATGGAATGGCAAATCTCTAAATATTCACGAACTCGAGAGACGCGCGCACCTTTCTCACCCGCATGGGATTCGCCTGAACGAATAATTGGGAGAGGATCGGATATTCGTTGCTTCGGCTCCCGACGAGCTGGAAACAAGTCCGTGTACACTTTTGGACGCGTTTTTCCACGAGGAATGAATTGATCACGACTTACGACAAAACTGGATCTGGGATCCTTTTTCCAATAAATCGGACTCGCAATCGCGAATTTTCTCGATTTTGTAACACCACAATGAAATATTTCTGACGCGTAGTTTTCAAGAAAATAAATAAACTATCAATACAGATTAATATTGTCTATGCCCCGCAGTGTCAGGCATTTGCATACGAGAATGCGTATACGTTTCATATCAATGTGTGCAGTAAGGCCTGTTTCAAAACATTCGCTGTTCAATTCTTCGAAAAATATTTGACCAATTTGTAACCATTGTTGTTTCCCTCTTCGCATCAACTTATATGTTCTCATTCGAGAGTCAGAACTATCAAGATTGCCTAGCATTATACATAAAACAATGTGCACCGCGTTCGAGTTGTTCGGGATAATTTTTCTCCGGCCTCTCTCGCCCCACTCTCGCTGTTGACGCGAGTGATACCTCAAAATCGAGATTTCGTACCGTGTGCGTAGTACATTACGTAGTAGATAATGAAATTTCGGAAAGTCAAATGTAGGGTCATTTTGTCGAATAGCGATGCGAATCGACGCGAATAATTTCAATTACGTGGATTAATCGCGAGACGAGGATGCAATTAGAAATTGTTGGCCGGCATTATGTCGGGATTTGCGTGAAGTCGGTTATAATTTTTGTAAGGAAAAAACGAGAATCGTCACGTAAGTGGCGTGACTAGAAGAGTAGTTTTTCAGTGACAAAGCAAACATCACCGCGGAGTAAAAAGGAGAGAGAGAGGACAAGAAAAACGGAGGCCACCCCGAAGCGGAGATGATCGTGCAAATCGTACTGGCGGTCGGCGTCGAGCAAGTAAGATGGCAAAACATTGCGTTCCGACATACTGCCGATCAATTTCCAACCGTTGGCGAGGCGTGACATTAATTTTCGTAAAAACAAAACAAAAATCCTCGCAATCGCGCGAATGGCACGAAACTTTTTGCAGACGTCGCCGAAGAAAAATCGCGTCGGTTGGCTCGATTTCATCATCGCGTTGGTACAAACGATCACCGATAAGCCGAACGCGAGCAAGAACGAAAACGATCCGCGCGTGATCGCCCGTTTCGCGACAAAAATTAGTATCTCTTTCGACGGTAAAATCAAACACGTTATCTATCCGTTTCTCAGGGCAACGGGTTCGTCCGGGTCGAGTTCCAGAACTTTTCCATTTCCGTTCGCTCGCAAGTTTGCGGGAGAATACAAAACGACGGTCGAATTTCGGGGAAAATTCGGCGAAATAACGATTTCGATCGTAACGAGACGTGCAAACAGCGGTAACTTGGCAATTTGTTCGTCTCTCGAGGACGGTTCGTTCGAGAGGCTGAGAAGCTCGACGAGACGATACGGAATCCCTTCGCCTCGAGGTTTATCTACGCCAACGTTTGTCGCGAGTAGAAGAGGAGAGAGTCAACAGTGAAACGATAATAAGTGATTATCTCACGAGACTCACGGTCGAGAACTCGGATCTCGAGGGAGCAGCCTAGGCCTGGTCCACGAAGATACGCCGAGGCTTACCTGAAACAATGAGAATAAAAAATCGATTAGACAAACGGTCCGCCGCCATCTAGTTTCAAATTATACGCGATGACGGTGATATCCAAGCGACTCGCTTCTCGTCGTCAATAAGTAAGATTGTTCGTAGGAATAAAATCGAAACTTCGATATCACCAGCGATCAAGCTCGTCGACGCGGAAGACAACGAAGCGACAGGAATGTTCTTTCCAATTCGGTAGTTGTTGAGAAAAAAAAAAATTAAAAAAAACAAAAAATAAAACAGTTTCTGAAAAATCCTGTTGCGGAAATGCGATGACAAACGCGCGTGCAGGTGGAGTGTATTGGATCTATGAGATGGAAGAAACGCGGATGTGGTTCGACCGATCGCGGGAAAAGTTGGCGCGGCGTGGAAAACTGTAGGAGGATACGTTGGAGGATCGAGAGGAAGAGAGGGGGAGGTAACGGCGAAGAGGCCGAAGCCCCGGGCAGGATTCGGATGGTCGTATCGCGACAGCTGTGACTGACTCTTTCTGCCCGTTGGTCATCCATCTTCGTTGGGTTACGCTAACAACTTGTTTCGCCCGTTTGTCTCCCGAGACGAATAACGACGACGACGACGACGCCGAGTACGAGGTACCCACCGCGTCGGTTCGCACCCTCCGCGAATCGTCTCGACGCAGGTTGATGAGGATTGATCAGATCGCGAAAAATTTCGTCCCAACGTCTTCCGACTCGTCTCGTCGTCGTCGTCGGCTCTAGTTCCGTTTTCAGTCCCAAGGAAGAGAACGCGGCGAAGATTCCGCGACGGAGCGAGTTCCATTCGCCTCGACGATTGGATCCGGATGGAGAAACGTTTTTCCAGTCGAGCAGCGACGCGGACCGAGCGGTGCTAATGAATCGGAATCGGCGACTAATTGATCACTCTTCGTTTCGGCGAGCGATCCAATCTCCCCGTAGCGGCGGTAGGGTTATCGCGTGGCGTTTGGAATGTTGCCAGAAAAAAACAAGGCGAGCCAAAAAGAGGATTAAAAAAGGAAAGAGAATGAGAAAAAAAAATAACGTGTTTCGCGCGCGATCACGGAGCGTGCCAAACCTTGGACCGGAACCGGTTCTGGCAGGCGAAAGATACGACCACCGATACCCGCGTAATTCACGTATACCGCGCGTGGCGAAATTGAGTTTCGTCGTTGCAGCAGGTGACACGTAGCATTTATCTCGAAAGGCTCGTCTTCGCGTTACGTAACGCGCGAAAGTGGCCGCGAGACGAGAGCTCAAAGACCTCCGGTGCGGATCCTCGATCCTCGCGGACGAGTCGGCAGATTTTTCTGCAATCGCAACGAAAAAAGTAACGGGAAACGGAGAAATTTCGCCCGAGTCGCGGCGACTTGCAGAGTGGCGAGGTGAAGATTCGCAATTTTCGACGAACGTCGAAGAGGAGAACGCGAAAATAGAATAACGCGAAAACAATTCGCGAAGAGCGAAGGGGAGGTAGGAGGAAGAGCGGGGAGAAAGGAACGAGAGAAAGTGGAAGTATTTTAGTTTGGAAAAACGATAGGACGGCGGCGGCGGCGGCGACGACGAGTGTCGACGGTGAGTTAATTTGATTCGAAAAACGATCAGAGAAGTCGGGTTTAACGGGAGCTGGGAGAAGCAGCAACGCGATATTCCCACTTCGTGGCCGATAAAAGTTTGAGAAGGCGCCATAGAGCCACGGCAAGTTTCTCGGCGACGAACGGGGAAAATTGCTCGTGGGATTTTCAGATACTCGAAAGATCGAGAGAGCAGGTGCAAGAAGTCCGAGAAGTTTCGAGGTCGGCACCCTAATTATCTTCAACTCTGAGATAATGCGGCGCCCGTTCTCCGCCCTTCGCGGCTTCCCCTTTCACGCGGTATCGCGGTATCGTGGTATTATCCCGTTGCCTCGACCTCAATGAGATCGATCAGCCGTTAAAATCGCTCCAACTTTCGTCCGCGCGACGAGAACGGGTGAGCGAGATGAAACCACGCGAGCGAGGAACTCGCACGGGGTTTCTAAGAGCGGCGGGTAGGTTCGAGGGCACCGTCCCGAATTTCACGTCCGAATTTCACGTCCGAATTTCACGTCCGAATTTCACGTCCGAATTTCACGTCCGAATTTTCCCAACAGGTAGAGTACCGCTGAGGCCGCGCGGACCAGATTCGAAAAACGGTAACGGCGAAACGTAGCGAGGGCGTCGTTGCGCGGGGTTGGGTAACCGCTCGCTCCCTTCCCAGCGTTGGGAGAAACTACGGCGTGAAAAATTGGAGTAGGTAATTGATTCCCGAGTTCTCTAAAGGATCGAGATCCTGAAAGGAGATGCCAAAGGACCCGGGGCCAATGGAACGACCGAGGCTGCAATGGTGAATACCGATCGGAACAAAGCAGCGTGATTTGGGACAATTCCACGCGCCGTAGCAGTCGGATGAGGATATTTAGTCTTTCTCGATGCCTCGCCTCCGGTAATAATTTGTATACCTACTCCTCGTCCGTTCGCGATACGCTAGATCTTCGTTTTTTCATCTCTTCCCGCACTTTGCCTCGCTCCTCTCATTTTCTCCCGATCTCGCTCGTCTCCAAAGTCCTTGGGTCTTTGAAACGCGATACGAACGGCAGGCGGAATACGCGCCACGTTCGAAGGAAATCTCGTCGCGCGTTGCCAACGAATCAAAGCAAGAGCCACTCTCATCCGTGATGCATCTGGGTAGGAGTTCGCGACGGTTAGATTCTCTGATACACCGCTATCGCATAGAAACGCGTCGATCCTTCCGATTTTTTCAACGACCCAGCACCAATTTCGCATCGAACTGGGTTACCATCTTGGAATGCCGCAAATCTGACGACAGATTCGTTACCAGCGACCTCAAAAACCTCGCGGAGTAGTACTTTCAAAAAACAAATACTTCTTTAAAAAAATGTGCTCCTGAAAGGATGGAACAAGGCTCGTTCGCAACCAGATGAGTTTGGAAACGTCGCGACGACCCTGTATACGTATAATTCGTCATCAAAGCTATCGCCACATCTGGTTTCGCGTATCCTCGTTTATGGCCGAACGTAAAGCCGCGTTGATACTTTCCATACAAAGCGTCTCGAGTTCTCGCGTAATCGCGCAACGCAGCGTCACAATTATTTTTGGGTCGCGTACGATCGTAGTCGCGACAGTGGCCAAGAAACGGCCGCGATACATTTCGCAAAACGAAGCGAAGAAAAAAATGTTTAGGAGCAAGGAATGAGGTCAGCAGCAGCCATTAGCCAGCAACTTCTTGCCGCCCCGAATCGATCTTTTTTGGATCACGCGAGAGAAGTTGGCGAATAATGGGTTACCAGCTCGTTTCGGTGTCCTTCCTCATTTTTTTCCCTCCTCCGCTCGCGAAACGACGACCGTGCGAGTAGTAAAGTTTGGACCGAGGAACGTAACGAAGCAAACTCGTACATATAAACAAGCGAATAATTGTACGATCGTTACTTTTTTACGGTCGCGTCGCGGAATAGTCGCGGCTGAAGGTGCGCGCGGTATTGCGGGGGCGAGTTCGGAAATCGCAAAACAGGTTAGTCACGGAGATTCCGTCGCGTAGATTTTCCGGAAATGAGAAGGAAATCGCTGCTCGATATTTCGATTCGGCGGGAGACGGCGGGTGTCTCTCTCTCTCTCTCTTTCTCTCTCTCAGTCGCCGTCGCCTCGGGGCGCCCCGATATCTGGATGGGACTCGGATCGTGAGTCGACAACTTTTGGATCCGTTGATTTTCGGGAAAAACGATAAATCGAACGCGAAGCGAGTTTCGTTGCGAAGCTTCCTCTTTTTTGTCTACGTGATTCGTACGAGGCTCGTTGTTGCTCGGGGCAATTGAAAATGAACGGCAAGTTTTTCACAGCTTTGAGTCACGTAGGCCGAATAGGCCGGGTCTGGCATTGGCACGATCCTCGCGCGAAACCATGGGCACGCACGAGCGACCGAGGTGTTTCCCCTCAGGTGTTTTATATCGGCGAACGAACAGAGAAACGAAGGAGGCTTCGAGGCTGACTCCGCGCCGATCTTATTCATCGCTTCGTTGAACTCGATACCGAAAGTTGAAGTAATTCATTTGTCTCGACTCGTACTACTCACTCTCCATCTCTACGCCGAACGAAACTTTTCGCGGGAATTCCACGCCCGTCTCGTCGCTTTCCCTTCAACGGTCCTCTCGCCAGGATCGCCCGGAGATGGATGAAAAAGACGAACAAAAAAAAAAAAAAAATAGTCGTCCGTTTCCAGAAAACAAGAAGCCCCGGTGACGCGCCGAAATAGTCTGACCCGGGGAAAATTGCGGTGATCCACGGCGAGGAATCGCGTCATCGGGGCGAAAAGATAGCACCGTCGACGATACTCGCGTGAGCAAAGAGAAGCGGGAATTGGCGTTTGGAAGTTTGTTTTACGAAGGTGAGATAAAAAATGATATCGTCGCGACGAAGATGCCACGCGGAGAGAGGGCATCGAGGTCCGGAGAGGAGAAGACGTTCCGAAGGGGGGAAACGGAATCACACCGTGACGGTAGGGCGGGAGAAACCGGATGCGTTCGAGGAAAATTCGCGACGGTGGTGTTCGAGGAGTCTCGGCTAGCAGATACGAGGCAAAGTGCTGAAAGCTGTGAGAAGCGCTTTTATGGTTGCTCGAGGGAAACGAAGAGAAGCCGAGTAAATAAGTAGTTCGAGCTTAATGGTTACATCAACCGTGAGGATATAGTTCTTTGCGTTGTTCCCGACACATGCGACACAGTCGTTATCAATTTCATGCTCACTCGTAAAATGATATGCAAAGGTTTTCATAATAAATCCGCGAGACGACGTAACTAGCTCGGCTTCGACGAGGAGGAAAAAAGAAGCGTTCTCTTTTCCTCCACGGTCGCGACTCCTCGTTTCCTTGCCTCTTGGCCCCGTGCCTCGCCCGTAACCCGATTTATAATCCTATCTCAGCAACGTCGCTTACAATGCTCGCTTAAATAATGTCGGTAGCAGAGAAGGCAGCGGCAGCGGCGGCAGCAGCAGCAGCAGAAGCAGCAGCAGCGGCAGCGGTGGCGGCGGCGACAGTATCGGTCCCTATTACGAGGGGTTGAAGGGCTGAACGGCTCGAAAGTCTGAGCGTTCCGAGGAAACGGGCGACGGGAGGGAGGGGGGTTGACACTTTTTTTATACGCGTTAAAATGAAATCTCCACAGAGTTATAACAGCCCCATCTCCAGCCGATTCCTCTCCTCTCCGCATTTATACCGCAGCAGCCCTCGCCAGCGCGCCGCGATCACTTCCATACCTACCACCTACCACCTACCTACCATTCGCCGAAATGACGCGACGAGGCGCGCGTCGTCCTCTCATTGTTACCGTTCGCCGCGTCTCCTCGATATTATCGGGGTATCAGCGCCGACAACGGCGTGCCACTTTCCGTTCGAGTGGCACCGAACTTGGGGGGCCGCGACGCGTCCATCGATCGGGACGGAATCCAGAAACTCGTTCCACTTCCTATATTAACCTGACGTTCATTAATATTAATGACAGTTCCGCGAGGTGCCTCTCGTTTCTCTTTTTTCCCTTCGTAGTCGCGAACTTTTTCTCAAGCGGGATAATTGAACCGTCAACGAGAAGAAGCGCGAGTTTCCGAAAGACACGCGACAACTCCAATTAAAAATACGATTAGATACGCGGCGAGTCCGGGCAAACGAGCATCGCGAGCTGGAATCGCCGCTCGCTTCTCCTGCTTCCGCGATGAAATTTAGTAATTCCATTCCATCGAACGGATGGAATCGTGCGGAGATCCAATTTATTATCGGAACATGCCCGCGAATGATTCGTTCAACGGAGGCTACGAGGCTACGGGGCTAGGAGTCGAGAGAGAGAGAGAGAGAGAGAGAGAGAGAGAGAGAGAGAGAGAGAGAGCGAAGCGAATCGAGATAAGAACTCGAGGAACACGGCAGCGGAGGACGAAAAGTACAGCGAACACACCCCGCTCGCTCGTTCGGCCGTGTTGCGCTTCGACGTGCTTTATAGTTATTACCAGAAGGAGTATGACTTACAATTAGGCGTTTGACGCGCGTGAGGTCTCGGGGATCTCGGGACGCCCGCGATGGAAGTCTCCGGCTCGATCATCGCGGCGTTATCGAAGTCTAGAAATTTATGGTCAGCTATTAATTCTATTCACGGACGAAACTACCAAGAGAGACTGACACGCAATTCCATGCTAGGCTATTCCTATCTGTTTGGCAAGATCTTGATCGGGAAAGAGTGGCTCCCAGTGGTCGCGGCCGTTATCGCGATTGAAATAAATTGACAAGCTTCGTAAATCCAGACGAATGGAATTAATTGAATATATGAGAACGCGGGAGACCGGCTGCCGATGAACGGACATCGCGCGAATCACCGTACGTTCGCCGAGAGACGTCATCGGTCGGGATTTAACCGTGTCACGTTCGCCGATAAAAGGCCATAGGGGAGCTCGAATTTCGAAATCTCGCCGTACAAGGCGCCGATGATCGTTTTCGAATCGCCACGCTCGTGTTACGCGTCGTCGTAGTCGCGTTGCGAAACGAGGCGGTTCTCTGGGTTCGCCGAAAAGAATCGGTTCGCCGGACGCGAAACGTTTCACGCTTCGGTTATCCTCGTCGGAGTCGCGCGAGAGGAGCGATCCGTTGTCCTGGGTGCATCCGAGGATCGGTCGGGAGGACGTTGCGCGCGCGGCCTATCAATCATCCGGAGGACCGACGTCGACGTCTTCGACTGCCGCGTTTTCTGAATCCCATCGAGTTTTAGCGTCCTTGGATTCCCATGCGCCGCGTTGTTGGTTCGCGCACCGCAACGCCCCGTTCAACGCGATATTACAGGATGATGGCTCGCGCGTAAAGTGGTACCGTGCGATCGCGAGAGATGCAAACCACTCAATTACACCGGACGCTGCGGGCTGGGGAGAACCAGCAACGATGCTAAGCGATACGTCCGCGCCGGCTCGTCTCGCCCGTACCATCTCTCTCACGGAGACGCGCCGTCTCGCGGTACCGACGGGAATAAGAAAAAGAAAAAAGTACATAAACAGCTCGCGTGTACCTCGTCAACGAAGGATGGTGGGCAACGACGCGATAGGCTACCGCGATGGACGAAAGAAAGACGTGACTCGGTTCGAATAACCGAGAACCCGAATGAATACCATTTACATACGCATGAATAAACAGAGAGCGAGAGAAACGAGGATAGGCGCGTGTATCTCTAATAAGCCGATACTCCGGGTACGCGGGTTAATTATACCCGTCGTTTTTCCGACCATCCTCTGAAACGATTTACCTGCTTTTTTTTCATCGGCAATACGCGTCTTCGGACCACGCGAGCTCGTAGCTCGCGTCAAAGGCTCGTAGAAGAACTCGAGTCTCTCGATGGAAACCGAAAACCGGGGACGACAATAACGACTTTCGCGTGCGAAGCTCGGCTGTGATTCGCGCTACAACGATGCATCAAAATCGAAGGATCTACTCCCGCTGGCGCGGGTTTCGGGAGTAGCGGTGAGAGAAGGAACGGCTTTTGTGAACGGATCAAAATCCGCCTGGTGGAATGAACGAGTGGGATATTCGCGTTGCTGGCTTGCGGAGCATGTTTTTAGGTTGACTCGGGGATTTTGAAAAATCGTTCCCTCGAGCGATAAGACGGCGACGGTTGGACGACGCGCGAGAGAAGGTAGCCGAGGGATGAGAAGTTGCGGCAAACGGATCGCACCGATGATTCGTGAGTCGGAGGTGAAAGCTAGCCGCGCGCAGCTACGGAAATAGCTGCAGCAGTCGGTGAAGAGCGAGTGTTCGTTGATAAGCGCAACGATAAACAAATGAATAGTGCACGGTTTACGTTTCGGAAGTGGAAAGTTTGTGAAACGTGGCGGCTAAGCGTGCAGCTGTGATAATATCGGTCGGCGGAGGTTGAACGGTCACCCAACATTCGTGTCAATAATAGCGCGAGAGAGCATCGACCCGCGCTATTCTCGTTCGTAGTTCGGTGTGACCGAGTTTGGCGATCGAAAAGACGGATATCGCCGAAAAATTGCTCGACCCTTAGACCCGGCGACAAAGAACAAGTCGACCCTACGACTCGTCTCCGTCGAACAGTCGTCGTCGTCGACACTTTTCAAGGACGCATCTCGGACGCCGCTCGAGCGATGGGATTACTAATTTTTTCTTCGAGTGGAAGCACTCCTGAGCTGGTTTCCACCGAAAAGGAAGGACGAATTCGTGGTACTCCGGTTTTTTTTCTGTAGCCGAGCGTTGGAAGCGAACGGGATTTGGAAAGGAGATTCGCAGTCCGATTTCGCAAATCTCGAATCGCGCATTTTAATTTCGGATGCCCAAGGATGTCTCGCACCTTTTGGAGAAAAAATGTTGCACAGTTTTTATCCCTGGGACACGGGTCTCAGTTTCGAAATACCAAGGACGCGTCGCGGGATCGAGCTGGTAGCTGGTAGACTAAATTCAGGAAGTTGGGAAACGTATCGATTACGAGTAGCATGCGCGGTATAATTTCGGAATAGCAGGGTATAATTTCGCGATACTCAGCGACGACGGACTCGAATGTGTAATAATCTGAGAAGAAAACGACGAGTATCGACTCCACGGAATCACACTCCTTAAATTATAAATGCGAGAACTTATAGATTCCCAGCCAATTTGAATGCCCGTAATTTATCGCCGATGGTCGAATCAATAACGGATCGTATCTTGCCGATCTTGATTCCAGGTGTAGACGTTAGCATTTGGAAAGGAGAATGCATCCGTATTTTTTTTTGTCTTTTACCAGACGTTCGGATTTCAGCGCGACGTTGTAAAAAATGTCTTGGACTCGGTGTGAAGATTTTCAACCTCCACGGCGCGAGAGTTTCACGGAGCACGATGTCGATTCAAAATGTCGTGAATCGAACGCTTTCGTACCGTCACGCGAGTGAACGTTTGGTTTGCGATGATTCTGCGCTGATTAATTAATTCGATCGTTCGAATATCGCAACGTTAGCCGAACAAATGATAACAACAATTCGAGAACACCGGCGCTGTCGCCTGTGAAATATTGAAATTGAAATAATTCACGGCGAGGAAATGTGACACCGTCGTTTCACACTCGCACGGCCGTGTAAAGTCTCGGGGACCATTTTTACACCGAATTTTTTTACACCGTACGGACATACAACCAGACCTCGCAGTCGATGGAAACGAGCGAGATAAAAACGCTGGCCGCGATGCGGAGGTTTGATTGCTCGCGGCGAACGACGAAGCGATGTTAGTTTTGTCTAGGTAGAATCGATTTTCAGCCGCATGTTTTTTTCCCCCCGAGCACAAAACCACATCCTTCGCAACGCCTCCTTCGGCTTTCATTTCTCGAGCGTGAATCGATGAAACAAAACGGAAGGTGTCCGCGTTGAAAGAGAATTCCTCCTTTTTCTCGACGAACAACAAAGAATACAAAGAAGGAGTGAAAAAAGAAATGCGAGTCGCGAGAGGGGAGGGAGAAAGAAATGGATTGTGTGAAAAAGGATCGCGCGGTGCGCGTGTACGTGTACACGTACACGCGGCTCCTTCCTGGCCGATTCTTCGCACGGCCGTATCCGAATCGTGCAATAAAAATAGTCGCTCGCTCGACTACGACGATAATTCATCGCGATACGCGCGATGTACGCGCGTTGGAATTTGTTTTGCAAAAATATGTTCGCGAAATAGTTGGCGGTGGGAACGATAAGATGGCGGGTAATGAAGCGTGGGCAGACTTTTTCGCGATACCGACGAAAGAACGGGGCAAAAAATCGCCTCGACGAGGGAACAACTCTTTCGATGGTAGTTGTTCTCTCGACGGTGCCTGGCATTCGGGACCAGCCGACCATTTCTCGATCCGGCGACGAGCCGTTGGGTGGAAACAGAAATAGCCCGTCGTCGCGACGCTGGACCGAGGCTTTCGGACCGTGCTGCTCTCGTCGGTCGATGGATCGGGAAGGAAAATCGTCCCACCGGGCGAATACCGCCGTCGACCTTGACCGTCGGTTGATCCATCAAACGGCAAGGCGAGCGTTGATCAAACGCGGAGTGGGAAAACGATATCGCGCATCGCGTCTGTTTAAACATCAGGCGCGGGAGAGTGGAAAAAAGCTCTTCGTAAATCACCGCGCCGATGAACGAGGAGGCGTTGACGGATAGTCCCGAGCGACTGAAATAAACCAACGTCCCAAATACGTCGCAGTTCTGCTCTATATTCGCGACGGCGACGACGCCGAACCTGCGGAATGCCAGGTCCAAGAACGCTACCCCGCCGAGAGATCATCGCTGGCAATCCATCTCCGAGCTGTCATCTCGAGAATACCACAACGATTCGTCCAATTATATTTTGGCAGCATCTCAAACTCGCACGAGTGTTTTACCCGCTTATTTTTCACGTTTCAACCTCGTTTCACTGCCACCTCTAAACTCTTTCGCGTTCTTCTCCAGCGTTTTTTCCCTCACCTTTGAAGACTTGAACGCTGTTTGACTTTTTATTGCTTTTTCTTCCTCTCTACACGTTTTCCTTCCCATCTCTCGACCAAACTGGCAAACTGAACGAAGCAATAATTTTTCACCGAGAATTTCGAATCAATTCTCGCATCAATTGCGAACGAATTCTCGACAACGTTCGAAATATCTGTTTTCCGCGATGCTCCTTTCGTTCGTAGAAATTCGTCGAAATTCATTTTATTCAATTTCGATTTTAGGTTTTCTCGGCAACGAACGTAGATATCGTCGCTATCGAGGAACGGTTTCTCACGGTCGAGTCGAACTCGAGTGGAATCGTTTCCAACCGAGATCGCGCATTTTTTGCGAGCAACGCGCGGCTCGCATTTTTCCGCGTAGGTACATATTTTAAGAACCCCTCGTCAACTCGGGTCCGCGAGATCTCTTTCGGTTGGTTCATTCCGGGGCGAGGAAAATCACGAGTCGAGGGGAGGGGGCGAGGGATCGGGAGCGAGGCGGTAGAGAAACGGTAACGAGGGTAGCAAAGAAAACTAGCCTCGACTAGGGGTGGTTCGTACGTCGAGAGGGGTCGGAGCGGTCGGGTCGACGGGGGACTTTAAAGTTTCAATAACCAGAGGTGGACCGCCGGCACCGCGTACGCGTTCTCTTCGAGACCCGACCGACCGCGGAGCGATTAGTCACTCGGTTTGTTTGGAATGGATGGTAGTTTCGAGTCCGAATTGAACTCTGAAACTGGATAATTGCAGGTCGCGAGACTCTCGGCTCGCGCCGTTTAAATCCGCGCGGCGTCGAATCCCGAGGATGTCCGACGAGGCGACCCTCCGCCGCGCGGTGTGGTCAAAGATTCCGCCGGGGATCTCGTCGTGCTCGCGCGATTCCATTTTTTCACCCGGGTACCGAAATAATCGCGCGTCTTACCGCGCTGCTTCGCGGAAATTCATTATTCCCCACGCTACGGCGAGTGATTATCAGGAAATTAATTAGTACGGCTTCGGTAATTGAAGTGCGCTGCCGCGCCGGTACCGCGCACGTTCGCCGACGTGTAGGTACGCGTACACGCCTAGATCCGGAGAGCCGTACACCGGCTACGACCTCGGCTACAGCCTCCTTTCAGGTGCCCAAAGTCACCTGCCGATCGATACGAGGACTTCTGTCTGCGACGCGACGTCGCGGGACGGCTGATCGAATCGGTAATCACGTCCACGCGTTCGTGACGCGTGCGAGATTGAATTTTACGTAAGAATCCCGCGCCGAATCGAGGGGAAGGAGGAAATTTACCGAGGGTTCGAACGTAGGAATTAAATGCTTCTGGAAAGCTCCGATTGTCCGATGATGCGAGCCGAGGTAATACGCTGCGTCGAGAGTAATACAGCTCCGTGTTAAGAGTGGCACGAACCAAGGTTGGCGTAACATTTGAAGGTTGGAGCTACTTCGGTATCAGATAACATTTGTGCGCGTTGAAGAACAAACCGTGAGAGCAACGGTAACCAACGCGCTAAAATGCTAAATATTCTACGCACATTTTTTCAGACATCACAGGACGACGAACCATTTTTTACCGTGTAGATTCGCGTTAGTTTTTTTTTTTTTTTTTGGTCGGAGAACTGATTTTGCGACGAGCGAATTGAGTCGATTCCGGGAAAGCGAAAGGCAAGGTGGGAGCATCGAAATTGTCGGGGAAATACGGGGGGTGAAAGAGGTTTGAAGAAGGGTTGAAGGGTTGAAGGGTTCGCGGGGACTCGATCCTCGGAGATTTGAAGAGGGCGGAATCCCGCCACGACATACGAGAAAGCGAATGCTAATTATAAACCGTTTGAAGAGTCGAGCAAATTCGCATCGAGTCAAGTTCGAGGGCGAGAGAAGAGGCTTAGCGTAGCAGGATCTGTCGCGAGGGGGTTCGCCGGACGGGGGGGAGGGAGAGCTAATAATCCTAGCAAAGATCGAGCTCGTTTCTATGGATCAGCCGAAATACAGGATGCTGGAAACGAGAAAAACTTGGCGCTGGAGCCAACTACGGACTTTCTCGAGCGGAGCTTTCGAAAGTCTGCGGACAGAGACTAATAACGTGACAGATGGAAATGTCAAATCAATAACGTGCCGTAAATTCCAACTGCCCGAATCCCCTTTATCGCGAAGCAGCTTCACCTTGGCAAAAAAAAAAAAAAAAAGAAAAGAAGAAGAAGAAGAAATTGGAAGAAACAAAAAACGCGCGCGGGTAGAGATTTGCAGAATACGGGGCACGAGGCATAAAACAATCCTTTGTCCGTTTCTGAAATGAAATCGGCGAGAGAGACGAGATTCCTCGTCATTTTTTCACTTGAATTCCGATCAGCGAGCTATGAAATACTTCGCGCGGGTATGCCTATTTTTATTACGGCGAAATCCGAATCGAGAGGGGTGAGATTTGTAAAAATGTGGAGGTCGCGTGGCGGGAGGAGGGAAGAAAGCGCGTGAAATGCGAGTCGTTTAGAGGGAACGAGGGGAATCAATCGTGGATCGAAACGGGGAAGAGGGTTGCCCGGTTGACAAATCGCGAGCGCGGACGATAGAGGAAGAGTTATTCGGCGTTGCGAGGCTCGTTTCCATCGATTTACACCCGGTGCATATTTTACACCTTATTTGAATATTCACCCTGTTCTGCCTCCGGCTCCGCACCCCGTATTTATCGATTGCCTTTTCACGCTTTATGATGCAATCAACGATTCGATTTAACTACACGCGTCCGCCCGAAGGTGACTAGTCTTCGGCCCACGCTTCTCTCCCTCTCCCTCTCTCCTCCTCCTCCTCGTCCCTCTCTTCTTCTCAACCTCGCGACCAACTTTGCTCGTTCGTGATCTCGCACACGCGCGCGCCTCCTACGAATCGATAAGTTTTCACCTGCGAGGCGCGAAGCCCGTAAGACGACATCTGATACTTCCCCCGGTAGGAGACTGCCGGTTAATTTAATAAAACCCGAGGTTTATGGAAAGAACATTGCCCGGGCTTCGTTTCACCTTCCCGCGTCAGCATTCCGAGCCATCGCTCGACAAAACATCGTTCGAAGACCCTCGTGCCCCGGCAAATTACTACCTTAGCTTCTCGAAGAAACAGATTTCCCCGGTTCGACCCAAATTCACGATCCGACCTACGGGCAAGAAGGTATTTCTCACGGATCTGTTTGGGAAAGAGAAAAACGCGCGAACAAACAAGGGTGTCGAAAAATCGTCGGGCGAATAACGAACCGAGGGGTACGAGGCATCGTTTTGGATGAAATCATCGAACGAACGAACAAAAAAGACGCGCGATGCGAGAAATTACAGTCAGCTTTAACGGTTTCCCGTTCTCATTACAACGATCTCGAATTGTTTTCCCTAAAAGCTGGCCAAGTCGCGAGAGCGTGACAGAAATGGCTGCTCACAATGGAGGAGGAAGGAACGCGCGGTGTTTGTTCTCGGAGTGAGACGGAGAAATTGTCGGAGTGCTTCGTACAACACGAACGGTGGTCGTTGAGTGAAAAGTAATTGTAATTGAAAGAGAGTATAATGGGAGACGAAGTCTCCGGCGTGGAATGAGTCGCGTTGGTTAGCCCAGCAGTTGTCGAGTTGACTTTTCGCTCGGTAAATTGCAATTATCGCGTAAATTGTTGCGGTAGATGATTGGGAGGAGAGGGAGGGAGGGACAGAGAGAGGGAGAGGTTGTCGCGACGAAGGCGATAGTAGGCCGCGTCGGTGTTGAGAGACATGTAAATTGTTGGAAAGATAGCGCGCGTTATCTCTCGCGCCTAGCCGAGTTCTGGGTTAAACTGGTGGCAAGACCTGTTTCTTGTCGGTTCCTACCGCCATGTTACACGCGCAAGTACGAGTTTCTAGGAGTAAAAAGTGAAATTTCGACGTGTAAGGAAGCCGCGCGCGAAAGGTCGACTGCAAAAAGTTGCGGTCCCGCGTGGAAGGCTGCCAGGCAACGCGACCAGTGGTTTTCGTAGGTACGAGGAGAGGCCTGAGAATCACGAAGAACAGCCAATGTTCACCGAAGTTATATCATCCTCGAGTGCTTCCCTTGAAAACCGACAAGAATGGATTAATTACCAGAGGAGCGTAAATCGCGAGAACGAAGTAATTGTCTCGCCACGTGTCTCTCGCTAGTAGCTCGCGGAGGGTTTCGAGAGACCCGTAGGTACCGCTCCGGAAATGCGGATCAGCTGCCACGAGTCCTTTGAGAGAGAAAAGGGGATGACGGTCGGTTCTTGTTTCACTTTGGTTACACCGGAGACGCTAGAGAATCGTTCGGGCGGAAGGGGAGCGAGGGATGAAGGAGGAGGGGGGAGAGCGAGCTGCCGCGAACGAGAGATCGGGCACCGATTGGAGAAACGAGAAGAGATCGAGTGTTTGAGCATTTAATTGCGAATAAGGTTCGAGGACTGTTTCGAGGCCGGCGAGATCGAGCGCGGCGCAGAGCCGATCGGGCCGCGGAGCCACGATATCGAACGGCGGTTCGAAGCGTGAAAAAGTGAGCGGAGCAGCCGAAGATCCTCGGTATCCTTCTCAGAAATCACCTCGGTATTTTTCTCCGCCACTTTTGACAACGGAACGACCCGGGAGCCGCTTTTTCCATCGATAAACTCGTTTTCTCTCTACAGAGAGAGAGAGAGAGAGAGAGAGAGAGAGAGAGAGAGAGAGAGAGAGAGACAGAGAGATAAGATAGTCCACGTGGGGATGAAGCCACAGATTGCGGGACACCGTTTCCTGCTCTCTCTCTCTCTCTGTCTCTCTCTCTCTCTCTCTCTCTCTCTCTCTCTCTCTCTCTCTCTTTCTCTGTATGCTTCTCTCTCTCTCGCTCTTGGGTTTCCAGGCTACCGTAGACTTTGCATACGATGAGCTAGGCTCAGCTCTATGATAGCGAGATGCGACCTTCGGTTGCAGAGGTTGCTTGGAGCACGTGATTCTCGGACGATCGGCTTATTCTGAGAGACCAGCCGCACGGAGCTGAATATCACGAACAATGGACGAGCGCGGGGATGGATCGCCCAATGGACCGAGCGTACGTGAACTGGGCTCGGAAATATCGGCGCTAAGTATCTCTCGAACATATTGGTCAGAGCACTCGATAACAATTTTCAGTCGGATGAAGCGTGAAACGTGCTTCGTTACAACGATCCTTCCGGCTTCTTCTGCCAGCATCACCTAGATTCTGCCAAAACAAAATGCCTCCAAAAAAACGCTCCATTGCAAAACCGGTTATTTTCATCCAGCTGGATCGCGCGGAGGGAAGAGTAGCTGCGTTATTTATTGAAATACCAGTCTCTCGCTTCGGACCAGACGAAGCGAATTTCGGTAGACGAATGTATTTTGCGCGTACGCTCGCCACTTCTGCGTTGCTGGTCGAACGGAAAAGGAAAGGATCAACGCAAGTTCGTGGATTAAAACTCACGTATGCGCTTGGTTTTGATGCGGTTATCGGACCGTTATCCCAGTTTCACGACGCGAAACCCACAGAGATGCGTAATAAAACTGCGACGAGGAACATTTTTGCGACGATTATTAGCTCGAGAGTGGTTTTGGAGGAGTCGCCTTGGACCTTCACCCGTTTCCTTCCATCTCTTCGACGTTCTCCTTTGCACGAGAACGTAACTCCCGATCTGTCAATAGAACCGATCGAGGATCACTTTAGTGTTTTCTCGGGTCCGCCGCATTTCCAGAGAAGCTACGTATCGACGCGTAGAGTTTCTGCACTCGACGCTTTCAATTATTTCGAGTCATAAAGTTCTAGCACCGCGCTACCGTTTTCTGGTCCGTCGGTTCAACGAGACTTACTGCCCGGCGCTCGGAACAATTGCATGGAAAAACGCGACGGAATCGCAGTTTCATTGACCATTAGGAATCAGCAGAATTGCCGGACGTTACGTGCAAACGCGTAAAATATACGCGTTTCGAAGTAGGTACTCCCCAAAGGAACGGAACGGGATCCAATTTTATCGCGACGAATAAAGCTGATGAACGAACGAGCAACAAAGAATAGGCCCCGTGCGTCGCTCCGACGAGCGGGCACTGGCAAGTGCCTTGGGCTCGCGGAATATCCGTGAATAAATCAGCGCGGATTCCTCGACGGGCCCAAGTTTTTGCGTCCCGGGAAAGGTGAAGCGGTATCGCGCGAATTTTTGCCAATGATCGGCGCGCGGAGGCGTCGTCGGTCGCGGAAGGGTGCAAATTTGTATGCGACTGACGCGAACGGGATGGGATTGAAACAAAGTCGTTCGAGGCGCACGCCAGACACTCGACAACGGAGACAAAGAAGGGGACAAGCTTCGTCGCACAAAAGATTTTTGCAGACTTGACGAGTGGAGCCATTGATCGAGCCTCCCCCCAGCATCGGGAATCTCGAGCGACGTGACGAGACGCTAAAGCTCACCGGAGGAACAAGAGGAACAAGCGATTCCGAAACAGTTTCTCTGGTCGAAAATAAGGACGAAGCGAACTCGCTCTTCGGCGTCCGCTGAGCAGCGTCCAACTTTCACGTGGCGCTCGGTCCTCACCGATGCATCGATGCAAAGTTACACCGAACGCACGAGGTGAATAGAATGCGAGGTTGACGTAGGTCAGGCTCGAAAACGAGCAGCTTGATCGCACCTCGATTTCTCGTAAACACGTTTTCGCGTACGCGTCGAGAGACGAATGCGCGATAGGTTGCGAGGAAGGCCGAGCGTGTGCGTGGACAGTTTCAAGTTTCGTCGGACGAGCGGGCTTGATAACGAGTCGGCATCACGAACCTCGAGGAGGAAATCGAAGCCGGGCAAGGAACGTCGATAACTCATCGGCATTAATAAGCTGTCGGTCGTTGAAACTCGATCGGTGCATAGATCAGCTCAACGCGAAGAAAATAAAGTTTCCTCGAAGCTTTCAGCTTTCTCGAGATTACGTTTCGTTCGTCACGAAATCCTCGGCTGGATGCTCGACGGACGAAAGTTCTGTATTAATTTTCTTTCCTCGTTCGTAGCTGAATAAATTCCGTTATCGACGGCGACGGAACGGCAGCGGCGAATAGGCTAATAGGCTAACGGGCTGACAGCGAGACGAAATACGGGTAGGTACGTCGCAACGCGAAATTCGATACGTCGCTACCGTTCCGGAGTTTTTCGTCCGGTGGTCCGAAATCGAGGTTCGCGTGTCCGGGTTCCGTTTCGCCGATCCCCCCCCCGTCGTATTCCGGGGCGCGGGTCGATTGAAAATTATTGATAAACCGAGAGATCGAAGACGCCTCGACGAGAGGACCCTTGGACGTGGAAATTTGTTTGACGAGGATCGAAGGGAGGGGGAGGCGAACCGGTTCTTCGAACCGCCGCTGCTGCACTCGGCCCGATCTTCTCGCTTGCTATTCATTGTTTTATTACACGGGGCGATGTCCCCTCGCCGGTTAATGGATCGACGCTACGCTCCGAGTCGACGCAACGCGAACGATCGGACGTGATGGAGCGAGAGAGAGAGAGAGA
Source organism: Arge pagana (assembly GCA_963969455.1). Lineage (NCBI taxonomy): Eukaryota > Metazoa > Arthropoda > Insecta > Hymenoptera > Argidae > Arge > Arge pagana. Next base: position 4,951,024 of record OZ018312.1, on the reverse strand, counting down.
GAGAGAGAGAGAGAGAGAGAAAAATTCGTTGTTTATCACGTAGAGTTTCTACGGGTCTAACGGTACATCTCGTAAATTGTAATTGCGTTGGAATTCGTCGAGTGGCAATTGTCTGCCACGGAGGTGGTATGAATATCAAAACGTTTTACTGCGCTGCGACGTGATTTCATTTGATTCCGAACGTTGATGAACCTCGTCATCCACGCTCTCCTCCCTCTTTCCCTCTTTATCACCGATCCGCGCGGGCAGTTACCCGAAACCAAACTGAATCATCCCTCGCCCGGTCCTTTTCTTCCTCTTGCCCGCGCAAGCTCGACGATGTTGTTTCCCGCATCGCGAGACGAGCGAGTTAATCTATTCGCGACTATTCATCGCTAGGGAATAGCCGCGGAGGCAATTCGTTTGCGTGGTATCAGCGTGCCACGCTGAATGTTGCGCCCGTGATTCGCGCGAACCAGCGCGCGCGGTACCGTCGTCTCGCTTGGCACGCGGTGCCAAACTTTGGCCCGCGCTAAATTTTGCGTAACGAGCGTGTTTTGTTCGGGAAAAAAGGTGTTCGCGAGTCTACCGACGCGAGCCTCGCGCGAAAGGATTCCCTGCGAAGGGCGAAACAGCAAACAGCGAGTAATCGTTACGTTGTACGGTCGGGTGAAAGTACCTGGCGGCGGGGAAACGGTGAGACGATTGGTAAGTAAACAAATTCGCGTGGAATTACATACGAACAAGCGAATCGATACAGTTGGAGAGATGCAGGGATAGATTCGTGAAACTCGACCCGTATGACTTGGAACTAATGGTCCTTGGTTTCACTCTGTTTCACTTCTAGCACATCGATACCCACGAAACAGCCAGGGTCGACCGTGTTGCGTAAGCAGTTTTGCCTCTGATATTCACGAGTTGTCGCGTATTTGCTTTTCGACGAATCGTATTATTATTATCACTGAAATCCTCCATTCAAGATTCCTAACGCGACCCTTTGATCTGCTAAGACTGATTTACGGAAGCTTTTCCCTCCGAGTTCTGACGAAAATTAATTTCCCTCGAGGCCTGATGCGTTAGCGATTGTAGCGAGTGTAACTGATCCCGAAAGCCGAATGTACGCTCCGCGATAGGCGTCGCGCTTCGACGCGCTTCGTCATCCACCATCGACGACTGCTGCGTCGCTAAACGTACGACGTGGCGAAGTTGAGGACCATTTTTATTACGTTATCTTACCGGCGGACACATTAGGAATATTAGGCATTTCGTAATCCGGGTATCAATTGGACGCCGTTAATCCGGGATGAAAAGGGCAAAGCCGATGGGTCTGCCCTAGCGATAGAGTGGGACCAGCGGTTGGTCCTTCCACCGACGACTACGACGCGATGACCGACAGCCTACCGAAAATTGTAGGCGTGCAACACTTTGGTAATTCGAATTAGCTTCGCGTCGTTAAAAATACTCGGGAGGCCCGGGGAAGAGCGACGCTTTTGCCACTATTCCCACTCGGCGGATATCTCCGCGGAGTCACGAGCGCAGAACTCAACGGTAGAATCGAGAAACTCGGTCAACTCGCGAGCGGTTCTCTTTTTTCTCAGCAACTCTAGCAGCGCAAATCCTCAGATAAATAAACGAACCGTCGGGAAAGCAGCGGCCCGACAATGGATTCGGTACACGATTTGAATACTTCCAAAAGCTCGCGAGTTTTTTCGATACTTTACTCGACGAGCGGCGGCTGTTTGGGAGAGAAAAAAAATCAGCAGCCGAATACGACAACGATGATTTTATCGCGCCCGGTGGGAGGAAACGTGGCAGGAAATTTAGCGGAGACCGTAAGAGCGCGATAATTTCGACGATGCCGAAGTGTTGGGGAAAAAGCTCGCGTTACGCGCGAAAATCGGCGAATCGGTTCGATGCGTTTACGAATCTTTGCGCGGTCGCGGCTCGAGTGATAATCAATTGGCCGGTGACGGGTCGACGTTGCTCGCTGGTTTTCCGAACAGTGCGACCCGGAGACGAGGGTAGCCACCACCGACCGACGGGTATACGGAGTTAAAGCTGTCCTCGAGTAACGTGTAAAATTGTTCGGAGAATATTTATAGTTGTGGGTCGACGGGTAGCAGCAGCAGCGACGACGAGGCGTTGTTCTCCCATAGAGAACCGATTCGTCTCTCAATCAACGCCTCTCGTATATCGTCGTCGAGCTCGTTGGATACGTACGACCTAGAAGACCCGTCGCACGACGAACGAGACGACGAATATCTTCGATGTGTAAAGCGATCAATTTATACGAACGGCAGGCGTGTAATTGTTTGACCTAATAAAGCATACGGCAATTACCCTTTGCTCGTAAATATACAGCGGCGAAGACTCGCCGTTCGCTGCTTACCTCTCTCATCGACGCTTTATACCGCAACTGCTGACCACTCGCCTCGCTCTGTACACAGCTTACCATCCTTTGATCGACGACGATACTTGGATACGCGGATACCCAAGTAAGGACGCGCGAACATTCGCGATAAACATACGTAGGTACGCTACGTCGACGGACCCTTCTCTCCTCCGGCCGTTGCTGCTGCTGCCGCTGCTGCTGCTGCTGGGCTGCTGTCGCTGTTGCTATCTTACACGGACACGTACCACTCTTTACATGCCGTGCGCGGTTATTAGTTGACCAAGATCTCTAGCCATATACGATAACTGTGCCACGCGTGTTCCCCCTTCGCTGCCGTTGCTCGGGGCATCGTAGTAGTTGTAACGATCGTGCCTCGCCGCGTTACTCGACTACTTCGGCGATGTCTTTTTTCCTTTTCCTTGCGCGTTACGACTTTGACCCTGTGTCTGACTTGGCCGTCAGGTGTTTCGTTTCATCACGCGCGAACCGATACGCCGCGCCGACGAAGAGCCCGAGGGTTACCCGCCGAAGCGCCGAGGAGAGAGCGGAGGAAAAAGCTGATGTTCCCGAGGAGGTGCCCCGTACGAATGTTGTTCCGCGATTACGAGCCGCTCTCGGCACGTGTCACCCCGAACAGATGGGTAAATCCACGATTCGCGTGGCTCGCGCGCGGCTTGCGTGTACGCGCCGTCGCGCGGGGAACGCGATCAGGTTCGAGGGGGAATACTCGCGGAATACGCGAACAATCTTGGGGAATTATTACCCGAGCGAGGGCCTGACGTTGCGGCTATCGCAGCTTTCACCTTCGACTCGTCAAGTTACGCGAGGCGAGTTGAGAAACGTGCGAGGTTTGGGATCGGGAAGAGTTTTGATTTTTCGAAACGCGACGTCCGAATGACGGATCTCGAGACACGGTGGCGACGCTCGATACACGTGGTAGTAGTAGTAGTGGTAGCAGGTACACGCAACGATCTTCAACGACGCTAAGCAAGCGAGCGGCATATGTGGAAATTGAAGCGTGGAATTGCTTAAGAGCAGAAGTCACGGAGGCAAATGAAAGCACGGAGAGAATGTCCTCGCGAGGTTAGCCATGCTCCATTAATTTTATTACGATCCCGAGTCGAGTAGCTCCTACAGCCTCTCTCGGTTCTCTCGCTCTCTGTGTCTCTCTCTCTCTCTCTCGTCGACTCAATCGATGCCAAGAAGTTTGTTCTTTACTCAGAGGTAGGTACCTAGTTAAGAACATTGCGACAAACTTGTCGAGTATCTCTCCTCGACGGGTAACAAGTTCCACTCCCTCCACGCTCGTACCATCGATTCATCGGCAGTACCTACTCGCGGAATAGAATCGAACGGGACCACGTTTATTATTAACCGTCGCGAGAACAGTTCCAAGGTGTTCGGCGATAGGTCGATACGTTGGCTCACCTCGAATTTCCCCGACTGCGAAACTTCCCAACCCTCCGCTCTCGCGGACGCATCCTCCGATTTCCACGCACGACCCGAGTACGCGAACTACGCCAGCCCAAGCCCCGAAATATTCGTGTACAGGAATGAACCCAATGACACGGAGCACGAGCGATAAAAAAAGGTAAATCCTCGAAGGAGAAAAAAAAAAAAACAGAAAAAAACGACAGCAGCGAACAACGCGGGTAAAAAACAGAACGGTCTGATTAATGGACGCGGCTATTGGCGGTGGGTCCATTATTCATTACATTAGCTTGTAGCTAGTCACGAAAACGTGCCGTGTTACGGCGCGTGTGGAATCAATCGTTCCGGTGCTCGACTGCTCGTCGAGATATACGCGCGCGAGGGCGCACCCTCCACGCCACATTGGTCTTCGGGGAAAGAGCGAGCCTGGAACTAAGAACGATCCATCGATTCCGTAAACGCGATACTCCGAAAAATAATAAGAGCGATGGTCGAACTCTCCTCGCGGCACCAGGACCACCGCCACCCATCAAATTACGTGGCCCGGCACCGCGTTAATCCAATCGAGCCGAACAAAGCTGATGGTCGTTGGGGGTTCGGGATGTATCCGTAGCTGATGAAAACGCGGCTCGATTACCGCGCGTAATCGGCGCAGTCGTCAGCGGAAGAGACGTTGTTCTTCGTACGCGCGCGTCCATCTCTTCGAGGGGGTGCGACGACGCTGCGATATCGCGGTCCGAGGAAAGCCGGGGATGCGCGTGGCCTGGTCCGCGACGGACGACTTGGCCTGGGTCAGACGCGGGGGCGGGGAAGACGAGGCGGCGAACGAGCAAGACCGCGTATCCTTCGGGACCAGTAATGACTGTCGAAACGCGAGCTTGCGTGTGGAGTGCTTCCGGAACGGTTGCGGCGCTGTGCAACGACGGTGACAGCCGTTAAATAACCGAGCCAATCCCATTACTCTGCACCGCGAGCAAAAGGATTCCAGCATCGGATAAATTGATTACAAGTGGCTTCGGGAGCGTCGCGGTGTATTCGCGGCGGATCGCGAACAGAAGCACGTAGGTGTCGATGAGAAGAGTGCTTTCGTCGCGAAGCCGTGCTCTCCCTTTTCACCACCGATTCGAGAGCGCAAACGTCGAGAGTACGAGTTCTGGAAGATTTTGGAACGTGACGCGTCGCGGTAGAACGGCCGTGTAGCATTTTCGCGGCGTTGGATCCAGAGATAAATATGACCGCCCGTCGCGTAAACGCGACAAAGAACATCGATGAGAGCCCGGAACTACTTCGTGTATTCCGAAACCAGTCCAGATGCCTGACCGTAAAAACGAACACGCCGCGTGCGACGACGGAACATGCGAGATCCGTAAGATCGAATCAGAGTCGTTGACGCGACGCGCGAAACCCGACCCGAGAGGGGATGGAATTTCATGTTTTCACGCGGAGCCTTGATTCGAACGAACTTCGTCTCGGAGTCGTTCGAGGGTTTCGTAAATTCCGTGAAAAGTATTCGAGCAAACAAGTTCAACGACTCTTCGAGACTCGCGTATCGAGTTCTGGAGAAACGCGGCGTGAAATATTCCAACGATTTCGTAACACTTTTTTTGTTCGTTCTCCTCGCGAAATTCCAGGACCATTCATCGCGACTCCGTAACCGCGAGCTGTCGTCCGCGTCCTTTTTCCGGATGCCTCGCGTTCAGCGGAGTATCCGACGGGGCGCAGCCTCTTCTAGACTACGCGTCTCGTTACGTTGCACCGATGGAAACCAAATCTCATTTACTTACCGCGAGAGATACGAGAGCGTGGCCCCGAGAGATTCGAACGTCGAATAAATCCTGCGAGAAGCCCGAATTCACTGCTTTCCAAATTCGTTCGCAGTCATCCTCGCGGCAACAGATCGGCGTTTAATAATTCGACCGAGATGCGAACGACGAGGAACTAAACGTTGGCCAACGTCCAGAGGTCGAATGGGCCTCCGCGACGGGAAGAACGGCGCAAACATGAGGCGTACAGGCAACTCTACTCGACGATCGTCCGATATTTCCCGTCTGACAATAGGATTCCAGAACCGGAACAAACGAGCACGAGGAATTAGCGATACGCGCGCTCAAAACCGATAGCTCCAACGACCGCATCTTCCCTTGGCGAATGCCGAAGCATAGCACTGTAGCAGGCGTATCTCCCGATGTGCTTTCCAATCGCTGCCATTTCTAATCACCGCGATCCGCGTACAGCGTTAACGTCGAGTGATCCCACCCCGTTTCGCCATATTCCACGGTAGCTACGGCATTATTACGTTTTCAGTGACCTAGTGATTTCCAGGTGGTAGAACTCGATACGCGTGGGAGATTACACCGTGAAACGTGCGTATCATTAGCGTGAAAAGGTGCGTAGCAGAAATTTCACAGCCTAGCGCTGCCACGCGGTGAATTTAACGTCGAAGGCGAATCGAGGGAGGTCGTCTGCTGGTCAGACGCTCGGACTGTCGATAACGAGATCAAGACATGCACGGTGAAAAAATTCCTTCAAATTCGACACTAATCACGCGTCAACGACAATTTTGTACCCAAAATTAGTGTTATTTCAACGCACTCCGTGCGAAGTGGCGCAGTTCTACGTTGAAAGTAACGCGGTCCCGTGTTAAAAGTACGCAAGTTAACGTTAGATTAACATTTAAAGAGCGTTACTTTGGTGACAAATAACGTTGTTCAACGTTCGACACAAAAATTTGTGAGGTTTGCAGAACGATGGAACAAGTTTTACCGCGTAGCTCTTGACGGAAAATGGCAATGATCGGTACGCGGTGCGTTTACCCGTGAAAATATCAGGACAACGCGTTGGTGGTAGATCCGAGCGTTTCTCGGGTTCTCCTTGTAAAATTCCTAGGCTCTGTTGCGATAGCCGATATACACCTGACGCCACGAATTACCGGAGCGCAAGAAATCTTGCCGTAAATTCCTAGTATATCCGATGCCGGCGCGTCGAATGATATATCAGCAGCATTGATTTCCTTCGGCGAACGTCGGTCGCTCCTCGATCGGTTGACGGTGGTAAACTCGGCGTTGCGCAACGTATCGAGGCGTTCGGAGAATGTTTCGAGACCGACAATCGCGTCGGTTTGCGATGCATCGCCGACGCATGCGGGGGGAAAAATGGCGGTGGGATCGCGCCGCGCGATAAGGATAACTACCGCGAGTTCGTATCTCTCCGGCGAGCTACCGTAAAGTCGTCGGGGACGGTGGCACGCGAGTCGTGGAAATCATGCTCGGTCAACGACCAAGAGGCGTTCGTAGGTGAAACGAAGGTAGGAAAGGATCGTTGGTCGCGCGGAGGTTAATCACCGGATACGCAATCCAGTTTGCAGATTATTCGTATGTAATTAACTGGTCGAACGCCTCGTCGCGGGGCTCGGGAAGGAGCGCGGGGCGACGGGACCCAGTTCGTGCGACTTTCCAGAGACCGGCTGCTCTCCGGCCACCGAGCGATCGCACGTACGACGAAATGGTAGAAAAAAGGGACGCCTACGATATTCGCGATACGACGACGCGTACGCCGTTGTACCCTCTCCCAACAGCTCGTATTCGCTCGTCGCGTCCCACTTCCGTCGTCTCGCTGGTGCGCGGAGTTATCCTGCCGAGTCCCCTCGATCAGGGATCCTTCCGCGTCTCCTTCCCTCCCTCCCTCCCTCTCGCCCCCCGTAGTCGACGCCGCCACGTGGCTCCGTTCCGACCTCAGCAACGAAAATTTCGACCAACCGAGTTACCAAACTCGGAAATGATACGTCCGCGAACTGGAACGCTGTCGTTAATTGGGATAGCGAGCTTGTTTTTTCCGAGTGAAAAAAAGAAGAGAACGAGACGACTTCGCGGTTGATATCGAATGTCATGGATTCGGTATACAAAAACGCCGAGTGTGAGGAGCGATTCAGGGTCAATGGTAATTGGCAAATGATGCTAATTAACCTGGTATCGCTGGCACACAGGCCGGTAAATGGAGACTAATAATGATGATGAATCGAAGCTAATTGATCTGGCCTAGTCACGGTGAAAGCAACGTAATACCGAACGCTTCCAAATTGGCTGCGAATGCATATCAATCCGGAACACGTGTACGCTGATCGATTTGTTTCGAACGCTTCGACCGGTTCCTGCGAGCTGAACCTACCGAGCGACCGCGATCGCGTGGCGCGAAGATCATTCGCGAGCGCGGATTAAAAAAAAAGGACTCTCCGAGTCTCGGTCTCCGTATCCGTGTCGTTGGATTACGACGAAGGGCCGACCAATCACCGTTTCCGAATACCTTTCGGATCACCTTTCGCCTCGGGTAGGGGGGTATTCGCTGTCGAAAAACTTCGCACGTGTCACGGATTTCTTTCGGCGAAAACAGACCGGAAGGTCTGGGAATCCTCGACGGGATGCGGGGACAGGATTAGAAATTCAATTTTCACGGACGAATGGGATTTCCAGCGTTGACATTTTTTGTACACGTGTACGCGGCGAGAGGTCGTTAATCCGGGCATCGAGATAACATTGGACCCCGACGAATCCTATATTTTCCGCCCCAAAACCTTCGGCTCATTTCGTTCGACTTTTACCACAATTTTCCTCGAGTCGACGGTGATCCTCTGCTTCTCTCGCGGACGGCGATCGCAGGGTGAGGGGTGAGGGGAAGGCGTGATGAATTAATTTGCGCAACGCTTCGTGTATATATTTTTACAAAGGGTAATATTTTTATTCAGTTTCATTTTCGATATCGGTGTAGTTCATTCATTTTTATACTGGCTGAGAGAGAAGTCTGGAAGTAAAGTAAGTAAAAAAGACGAATGTAAAATGTTCATCGCACTACGGAATAATCTCACCAACCGCGTGTCAGTTTCTTCCCTCGGCTCGGCGATATCCGAGGTGACGGGGAAGAAACAGCACCTGCGCGTTTTGCATCGCAGATTCAAATTGGCTCCGTCGTCAAGCATCCGCGGCAGACTCGACGCGTACGAGTACGTCGATGCGCTCTCATTCGCGTTCGCGAACCCGTGTATTCGTACGAATAGTCGACGTCGCTGGGAGAGAGAAGAGAGAGAGAGAGAGAAAGAGAGAGGAAACTTGGATCGAATCGATACTCGGAAGAAGCCGCGTCGAAGCGTCTCGAACGATTCGCGACGAGGACGAAGAGAAAGAAAAAAATAAATAAAAATAATAAAAGCTCCGTTCTCCAAGAATATCGCGACGTCTCTCGACGCGCATCCCCGACAAAGTCTCGAATTTTCCTCGCGAAACTAAATCACCGCACGCCGAAGAATAACAACGAATCGCTGATGTACGCGCGTTTTCCGTAATTTTTCCCCCCCCAACGAACGATTCGTCGCGAGAGCGAGGCCGACTTATCACAGGTTCGGACTACTTTTTTCTGCCCCTTCGCGAGTTCGTCGCGCGGATGAGAGCCGCTGCGCGGTATAATAAATTACACAGATAAGAGACTTTGCGAAATGAATATGATAAATAACGATCGCGATGGTCGTCGGAGCGTATTTATTCTTCTTCGAAGCCGGCCGAGCCGAATATAACTTATGCCCCGTTTCGACGAACAATTAAACGAGTTTGTCGCTGTTCACGCGACGCGGATAACTCGATTACACGCCGAGAGGAGAATAATCCGAAGGTGAAAGCAAGGCCACGGCGAACTTCGACTCGTCTCTAATCTCGCCGGGGGAAGCTTTTTCGACACGTTCGTCGCGTCGCGCGTTCTCGTCGCGTCGGGAGCCAGAGTTGAAAGATGCGATGACGGATCGGTGCGATGACTATTCGCGGTACGAGTGAAACGAGGCTACCCTATAAACACACGCAGGCGCACGCGCGCGCACGCATCTGATAAGTATCAATCGTAAGCGGTAGTAGCGTCGCGATACCCGCATTAACCCGGGCTCTGCCGTTCCGCGGTATCGTTCGCGATTTACACACCGAACAGTATTATCTAACCTTATTACGTGATTTATTAGTGCAGTCGGTGCGACAAACACACACGAGGGGGGCGACACGCAACGGCAACGCCATCGGCACTCGCGCGAGTTTCCTCGTACCTTTAACCGCCACTGCCGCATCGTCGAATCCGTTTATCGTACTCGATAACGTGCTCCTCGTTACAGATACGCGTGTTTCGTTCTCGCCTTTCGTCTTTCTTTGGTCATTTGGTCTCGCGTGATTCGACGACGAGGGCGACGGAGATTCCTCGAGCCCAAGAGGCGAGGGGCGGGCGGGTCACCGCCACCTCGCGAGTTCCCGTACGGGGTTATGGCAATGCCGTTGCGTTTGAAAGTTGCGTGACGGTGTGTTTAACGGGTAGACGGGAGATCTCATCGGGGAAATAAGGGCGCAACGGACGAAGGGAATTACGCGCGGGACAGGCGAGATTGCGGGTGGAAAAAACAACGCGAAACACGACGAGTGCTTCTTCGAGGCGGGGAGGAAGATGATAAAAGGAGGGCGATTCTCCTCTGCTCGCCATTGAATCGGCCGGGATTTGGACAGGGGTAAGAATAAAGAGCGAGGCCCGGGCTTTTAGAGGCCGGGAGAGGAAGGGGAGGAATTCTCGTAGGGAAAAACGTCGCGAATACCTTCGCCGCGTTTTTGTTTCCGGTTCCCTTCGTCCGTTGCAAGGAGAGAGCGAGAGAGCGCGGTGACAGCGGATTCGTGGACAAAGGGTCTACGGAGAGGAGGGGAGAATAGTAACTGGGTTACGGGAAAGCCGCGCGTCGCGGATATTCGTTTCTATGCACATATAAACATCAGCCGAAACATTTCGACCGCAAGATCAACGTTTTCCTTATCTCTCACTTAGGGCACGGGATGCGACGAGGCATCCCGACCCTTCTTAAAACTAACAATCTTCGCTTAAAGTTTCTTACGAAAACGTCTCGTGGCGTGCACCATCCGATCGCGATATATAAATAACGAATTCACTGTACGTATCCACGCCGCAGTCTCTTTGCTGCTTTTCGGGAAGATCGCACTGTCACCCCCCCCCCCGCCCCGGTCCGAGACACTTCTCGCCGCGCCGCCCGGTACACGGACGAGCAACTCGAGGAGCGGGCATTTCTCGCCCGGTGCACGGCGATCGCTTCCCGTTTCATCGTCGACCCACGCGAAAGTCAGTTTCGCACCTTAATACTTTTGCACTGTTCGAAGGCTCGAACCTGGCGTGGCGGCAGTTGCTCGACCAGTTGCTCGGAGGATGCTCGTTTTATCTCTCCTCGTTACACTCGCCGATTTCTTTCCCGATCGACGCCCGATCGACCGAGTGACCGAGTGACTGACCGACCAAATGACCGACTGACCGAAGAAGCCACTGGTCGGCGACGCTACATGCTCGGTCCAGATCACATCTCGTTCGCACTGTTGACTTCAGTTTTTTCCCACCTCTTCGTCGTCGTCGTCGTCTTCTTTTTCTTCGTCTCGTCTTCGATAACTACGCGGTCGTCAGTCGCGGGAATAACGAGTTTCACACGTGCATTGTAAACATTCTCTCGCTCTTTTGCTCCCTCTCTCTCTCTTTTTCGCTCTCTTTCTCTCTCTCTCTCTCTCGCTCTCTTGCACTCGCTCTCTGTCTCTCGTGCTTTGAAGTTTCACAGTCTCGCAGCTGCAGCGACACGATCCTAGTAGAAGCCGTGCAAAGGCTTTCTAATTACTTTGTAGTTTACAGTATACGGTATTACACGTACGACCGACGTACTCCTTCACCGATGTGTATTATCCGAGTAGGTACTCGACGCGAACGCTGTCCCACGTACGTGACTCGTTGACGTGCGATGCACGTACTCACACCGTTAGGGGTCTTAAATCCTCTCCATACTCGACTCTCCTCTACGCGTCGCTCCTCGACTTCGGCCGGATCCTCTTCTCTCGTCCTCGGTCCCCTCCCCGCCCCCGTCTCCTCTCTCTCTCTCTCTCCGCTTTCATGGATTATTCATTTCATTCTTTGTCCGTATGTCGTAATCGTGCTGCGAGATAACGCTCCGAGAGAGGAGCAGCGGCAGACTTTCTTCGAGAAAACCGAGTCAGCGGCTACGAAGGCGACGACCGCGACGCCACTTTCCTCGCGAGGCGAGCGGGCACTGCGACGCCGCGATGCATCGCGTCGCGCGTAAAAGTCAAACTCACACCGGCGCGTCTCGAGTACGCGCCTCTCTCAACGACCTCGGCGTCATTCCTCGGCCTGGAGAAGAGTGCGAAAGTCCTGCTGCAGCTTCGACTCGTGCCAGCTCCATATGTCGGTCAAATCCTCGTCCGGATATCCGATATCCGTCGATTTCCCGCCAACGTTCTCGACCGAGGCGATCGCCGGCGGCGACGATGAGTAGAACTTGATCTCCAAGTCCCGATGACCGTTGTGAGACGTGACGATTTCCGTGGACACCTCGAGTCCTTGGTTGAACGTCGCGCCCGCGGGTAGCGAGGCTGCCTCGGGGCCAACGGCGACGGCGCTGTCGCCCCACAACGCTGCCGGGGGTTTGCATCGGGCGACGTCGCCGGAACCGCGGTCGCCTATCACGCCGACGCTGCGATTGGGCGCGATATCGTCCGCGAAGAAGCTCGTCGGGTCGCTCCAGCTTCTCCTGAGAGCGACGCTCTCGCGTTCCGGGTAATACGGGGCTGTTTCCTCGAAGTACTCGACCGACTTGTCCTGGTCGTCGGCCAGCAAGGCGTGCGAGAGGAACAGAGGTACTCTCGCGTATCGCCTCGCCGTCGCGTTGTAGTCGCGGGGTAAGAGTCGCGGGGGGCCCGTCGGCGGCGGCGGCGGCGGCGGCGGCGTCAGGTAAGGAGAATAACCGTTCTGATCGACGTCCCAGATCAGTCCCGAGGGATCGCAGTAACGGCACTGGCACAACCCCGGCCCCTTGAAAACTCCCTCCTCGCAGCCCCTGGCCTCGTTCGAATCCTCGTCTCTCCGAAGCACGACGCGGCGATGAACGAGAGGCGGAGGGGGCGGGGGCGGGGGCGCCCCGGTGCGGAAACCTCTGCCCGACCCGTCGCAGTTGTGGTTCTGATGAGGCCTCGCGTGGTTCGGGACGATCAGGTTCCTGTCGTTGTCGAGCAGCTGACCGAGATGCTGCCGATGGTGATACCTTTGCCTCGTGTCGACGATCTCCGGCGATACGTGAGGTCGCGCCGACGAGGGGTAACTTTCTCTGGTCGGCGGTTGTCTTCGGTGATGATGATTATGATGATGATGATGATGATGATGATGAGACGTCGTCGTCGTCGTCGTAGCCGACGTCGTCGTCGTCGTGGTCGCGCCGCGATTCGTATCGTAGCGATCGTAGCAGACGGGGACGTAGGGTTTCAGGGTAACGATGCTGCTGCAGGCGGTCTCCGCGATTCGGACACCGGTGCCGTCGAGATCTTCGGTCTTCGACATTTCTCCGCTCACGTTCGGTGGCTTTCGATCCTTCTTTCGCCGCTTCCTGGGCTTTATGATTCTCGGCAAGCTGTTCTCGGAGTTCGTGGATCCTGAACTCTCGTCGCTGGCGATGCTCAGCGAATCTATGTTCGCGATGTTGCCACCGGTGTCTTTGCCACCGGGCATCGATTTCTCTGAAATCGTACTCTTCTTCTTGTCGAGATCCATGCTACTCTGCCGTTGAAGACGAGGCGTAGAGCATTGCGTTCCGCTTATCACATTTGCGTTGTGCAAACCATTTTTGTTGTTGTTGTTGTTGACGTTGCAACTGTTGTTGTTGTTGTTGTTGTTGTTGTTGTTGTTCAAGTTCCCGTTGTAGACTTTGCCACGGCTGTGAAATCTACCGGTCAATATCAAGGGAACTCCTTGAGTATGTATCGCTAATCGTGACAGGGGACTCGTGTGACGCAGCTGTCCGCCTGCTTGGTCGTTTTCAGCGATGAGCTGTTGCTGCTGGTTTTGATGGTGCTGCTGCTGCTGTTGTTGCTGCTGCGGCTGTGACAGTTGTTGCTGCTGCTGCTGCTGCGTTGGTCCCGGTGACAAACGATGATTGTTTCTTCTCGGTGAGGAGGTCATGGAGATGAGAGGAGGACCTGCCCAACCAACCGGAGCAACATACTGCTGCAGCTGACACTGGTCAGCGGGATTTTGGGGTCCGCCGTAGGACTGTTGTTGTTGGTATCGGGGTTTCCCTCGAGATACTTGTTCCTGCTTCTTGGCACCCTTGTGATGAAGGACCGAGCGCGACGTAGAGGATATTAAGCAGCTGCCGATGTATCGTTCCACCTCCAGAGCACCCTGAGAGGTCGGGCTCATCGTACAACAATCGAAACCACCGCGCCAATCAATGGTAATGCCGCGGATTTACGTTCGCGAAAACTGCAACGCGCTACACTCCGAGTAACGCGCTGGACGTCCTCATCGAGGAAGGAGAATCGATCACCCGACCAACGCGACGAACGTCACTGTCGAACTATCTTCGATCCCGGTGTTTTATCGCCACTTTATCCCATAATTCGTTACCACCAACTACATTCACAGAACACTTCCAACAACTACGTGCCCCGAAAACTTTCCCCCGTTCCCAAAAATACCCTTCGATCGTACGGGGATCGCACTCTTATACTTCGGCAAATATCTCGCGCGCTCTCACCTCCCAAGTCCGTAGCGCGCGGGAATACGAATTGTGAGGAGGAAACCTAACGACGCGATATCATCTCTTGTCGGAGGACGAGCGACTACCGCGATCCACCAGAGCCGTGAAAACCGAGCGAGCCACCTCGCGCAGCTACGGCTCAAACAACACTGAGGTCGGTGGAGTCGCGCGCGCGCCGACACCGTCTCTCTGATCGCGGCTCGGTACTCCCCCTCCGGCCCTCCGGCCGTCGTCGACCCTCCGGCCCCTCTTTCTCCTCGGCGCTGCAACAGCCCCTTGCCAGCACCGGTATCCTCCCCCCCGCCCCGCCGCCGCCGCCCGCCGCCGCACGCTCGGCGCTGACTCGCCCCCACTTCGGCTGCTGGTCGGACCTCTCGCCGCTGCTACTACTACGCGCTGACTGTGCCAAAGGCGGGGGGGGGGGGGGGGGGGGGGGGACGGAGGACGCCGAGGATACTCCGCGCACCGAGCGGGCTCCCGGCGACATATCCTCGCCGACGTTGGACCGATCCCCACCAAAGCTAACCGGCACGGCGTCGAGTGTTGTCGCCAAGCGCCACAAACTTTACTACGTACACCGGCGCGGTGTTCCTCGCTCCGTTGTACAATTTACAGAGATTACGCTATAGGCTGCACTCGCCCGCGTACAGATGCACGCGAAGACGAATAAAATACGGAACACGCGCGGCGAGCGAACGAGACGGAAGAGAATAACGATTCGTTACCGACACACGAGTGCTCTTCTCGCGCAGCAGCGAGAAGCGTTCATTTTTGTGAAAATACAAAACGACTCCTCGGAGTGAAAGTAACACAATGGGACGCGCGAATGCCGTGTACCGCGTCGAGTATACACTCGTGTTTTTCGCAAACTTTTTGCGGAACCCGCGACCCTGCTCTCGCGGATGAACTCGAAGTGGACAATTCCGGAACGAGATAAAGCTTCTCTCCCCCACTCCACCCGGGTCGAACGTGAAAGCTTCTCGTACTCCCGCGGACGCTCGAGAAGCTTCGATCGCCCCAAGGAGAAGTACTCGGTCGAGAGGAATTGAAAACAGCGAATGTACGACCATAATTCATCGTCACTCCAACGTTTTACCGGACTCCGTGCTTTCGATTGCTGCTTCCGTTTTCTCGACGCTAGCAAACGGCATACAGCTGCAGTTGTGATCCGTAAACCAACATCCACCCCGAGTCAGTTGCCTCGCCTCGAAGGGACGAAAGAGATTTACGAAATCGACACGAATTCGCGATCGAACCGAGGCGATTGATTTTCCACACACCTAATAGCAACCCCAAATTCTCCGTCTTATCACAAATATTCTCCTTCTAAACCGTACCCATAGATTCGATCGACCTCCTCTCGCCGCAAGGTAACCGAAACAGCGGAGCCTCGATACTGTGGCTGAGACTTCGAGAGATCCACGGTAGACTCGAGCCTCGTTGGACCGAGGAAAGCGCATCATCGGCAACCTCGTTGATATCTCATTTCACTCGACATCTAATAGCCGCAACCGCATCTTTCACTTCGCCGAGTTCAACGACTCCGGCGAAACTCCGCGCACCGCGACGGTATTGTCCCTCGGGGGGCGGCCTCTCCGCGTTACTTCGCACGGCGCTCGAGGAATAATACTTTTTGGGGTATACTTAGCTCCGCGGTGGTTGATCGAGCCAAGAGAAACGAGGCTGGGGGAAATGGCTGACAATGAAACGAGGGTTTCGACGGAATCGAAAACGCGTTCCGATGGTTGAACGCAGATGTCTGAAATGACTCGGAGTTTCCGTGCACTGGAACGACCCGATGGGAGCGAGAGAGATACGGGGGACGGGGGGCGGGGGGCGGGCGGGCGGTAGATCGAGAAGAGACGAAGGAACGGAGCGGAGAAAAAGGAAAGGGAATACACTCCTCATTTTAACTAACAGTTTTCCCAGGCAGAACAAAGCGGAGAGACTGAATCGAATCTCGTTCAGTGGAACAGCCAGCGAAGCGGGTAGGAACGAGCGCTTCGTCACCCCGGCACTTCGTTTCGGTTCGCGTACCGCCGTCGATTAAAAAGTAGGTCGACAGTCGCGCGGTCACAGTCAGAGAATTTCGAAGCAACGATTTTGGGGGACCTGGATTTTCTTCGAGAGATATCGGACCAACGAAAAGGGTCAAAGAACACAGCGCAACGAACGAAATGGGGGAGAGGAGACGAGAGGAGACGAGACGAGAGGAGAGGAGAGTTCGTGAAACTACTTCGACGTAACTTTCACGAGCTCGAATAACTTTCATTTCCTAACGTTTCGATACACCGCTTATTGTCGCGCCAACACCGGGAACCGGAGAGTTTCTAATTACACCGAACGTTACCGATACCGATACCCGTCGCCGACTCGCGAAGGTCCCGGGGAGCCTCGCAGTCCCGTTCGATCGTTGTTGGGGTAGGCGAACCTGACCTCGACGTGGACACGAAAAGGGCCAACTTTTCGGCGCTCATTTTTCAACGGCGCGGAATAAACTCCGTACAATTTACTCTCTCTCTCTCTCTCTCTCTCTCTCTCTCTCGCTCTCTCTCTCTCTCTCTCTCTCTCTCTCTCTCTCGCTCTCTCTCTCTCTCTCTCTCTCTCTCTCTCTCTCTCTCTCTCTCTCTCTCTCTCTCTCTCTCTCTCTCTCTCTCTCTCTCTCTCTTCTCTCTCTCTCTCTCTCTCTCTCTCTCTCTCTCCTCTCTCTCTCTCTCTCTCTCTCTCTCTCTCTTTCTCTCTCTCTCTCTCTCTCCCTCTCTCTCTCTCTCTCTCTCTCTTCCTCTCTCTCTCTCTCCTCTCTCTCTCTCTCCTCTCTCTCCTCTCTCTCTCTCTCCTCTCTCTCTCTCTCTCTCTCTCTCTCTCTCTCTCTCTCTCTCTCTCTCTCTCTCTCTCTCTCTCTCTCTCTCTCTCTCTCTCTCTCTCTCTCTCTCCCTCTCTCTCTCTCTCTCTCTCATCTCTCTCTCTCTCTCTCTCTCTCTCTCTCTCCTCTCTCTCTCTCTCTCTCTCTCTCTCCTCTCTCTCTCTCTCTCACTCTCTGTCGTTCCGTCTTCCTCTCTCCACCTACCATCCGTATTCCCCTATTTATCGCCCGTTGCAGGTGACGCGATATTTTTCACCGGATTTAATCAACGCCTCTCCGAATATCTTTTCGCTCGTTAATTATCTCCGTGACAAACGATATTCGCCGGCGCGACGGAATCAGGCTTCCTCGGAATACGATGCTACGATGATTCTTCCTCGACCGCTGCTCCACGTTTCGAGCGAACGAATTTTATCAACGAAACGGAAGAATTTCACCAAAAAAGAGCGATTCTTTCGCCAGTCGAAAAACGAGCTTGCACGCGTTCTGGACGCGAAAATTGAAAGTTCGCCACGAGCTTCTGGTTCTCGAGGGCGCATGTGGCGAGAATGCGTTTCTTTTCCGCGGCAACCGGGTAGAATTGTATCGTTCTTGGGAAATCGAATCCACGATTTTTCTTCGAGGCACGACGAAGATGGAATTTGCAGGTTTTGAGGTCGCGTGTGGCAACGAAGCGTCTTCGAACGGAGCGTGCTATTGCGACAAATTCATAAGCATACTGGACGCTGGACGCGAAGTTTAACGCTCCTCCGACGGAGTTTCAGCACCGGTTCGAAAAAGATCGTGGCATTTTACATTTCTCGATCCTCGAGCGACGAGCCCGAGGGCGAAAATAGCGAGGCACGTAAATGATCCGTTACAAATTCAATTTTCGGACGTATTTTTAATATCCGGACGTTGAATAATCGATCCAGCGGTTATCGATTGGACGGCAAACTCTCGCGCGTCATTCGCGCACCGAATAGCGATGCGCGTGGAAAAATTCGAATCGCAACGAATCGAATCTCCGAGAAGGAGACGAACGACCGTCTTCCTGCAATTTATCCGCATCGTTTCTGTTGCCGACGTTTTCTGTATTTCCTGTTCGAAGATCGAAGAAAGCTTCCGAGTCGATGACACGGGAATCGCGGGTCTCGATATAACGAGAAATTAAAAGTATTCCCGCGCGAGAGCAGCGGTGCGCGGTAGTGTGCGAAGAGAGAAACTAACTCGCGAAGAGAAAGTGGCGTAAAGTTAGAGCCGAGCCTCGCGTTATATTATAATAACCGTATGAGAAAATTATATCTCCGCGATGAGAAAATAGTAATGAATCATCCGGCAATTTGGAATACGCAACAATGAGAAACGAACCACCGAAGTAAATTTTCAAGTGGTTTTCGAGCCGCGAAGTAAGCAATACTTTCATCCGAAAC